>CM062567.1:13878328-15291328 GCA_031468815.1 Morus bassanus | reverse complement strand
TTGCCAAAAATTGGTTTCTTTTTCTAGTAATAAAAGCAACAGAAATACCAGATGACTGAAAGGTGTTTATAAGCTGTTTGGATTTATTTTAACTGAAGGACAATAATAAATATTTACAAATCTCTGCTTTTGTCTTGTTTCCCCATATGTTACGCTAAAGCTGACTAACTAACTTGCCAAATAGGCTCCAAATGTCAGTTTTGTAAATGATTTCCAAATGAAAAGTCGTCTTTAGATACAGGATTACTTTAAACAGCAGTCGGTGTGTTTCTTATCCCTATGATTAATCACCAGAGACTAGAGATGCCAAACATTAAGTGCCACTTCGGAGCAAAATTTCATTTTGTCTGACCAAGCGCCAGAACAGAAATTTTCCTGTGGAACAGGCAATTTTGAAGTGATTACCTTCTCTGGCTCTGCCTGCAGTAATAGCCTGATTTGGCAGCTGAAAGAAGCTGAGCTCCACCTCAGGACACCTATTTGCCAAACCATGCCTTGGCACATTATTTCATGATTAAACACATCTCATCTATTTGATTTTTAAATCCGATTGAATTGCATAAACTTTCTTAGTGCATTGAGTTCCTGGTTAAATTAAATAAAATGTTATTAAGCAGTTCTAAGTGAGTTAAGTTATGGTCTACAAAGCAATAGGAATATTTGCATTATTTTATTCTGCTGTTCTTTTCGTGTGCGCCGAAGAAAAAAACCTGTGTTCAAGAATGGTCTTAACAAAAGGAAATTCAGTTTTCAACTAAAAAGTAGCAACTGGTTTCTTGGTGGTGGTGGTAGGTTTTGTGTTGTTTTGGTTTTGTTTTTTTTTTTTTTTTTAATTTAACCATGTTTTGTGGCTGGCTTGACCAAAGCATTAGGTGAACTTGCTCTCAGATGTATGAGTTGTGTGCTTCTGTCATACCTGCCTCTGGTCTTTGCAGGACTATTAAAATTAAAGGACACTCTACTGCTACAACTTGCTGTGCTATAGAAGTAAAGATCAGGAAAGAAAATTATGACCAGTGGAGTCAGGCTGTTTATTTGTATTGCCTTGTTTTATAATCGAACACTTGCAGTGGTTTTGTTTGTACAGCACTTTTTATTAAACATTGTATCTTAAGACACCGCTTAAAAGCATTCCTGAGTAAATAAAAATACTGTTTTAGTTCATCTTATTTTTTAATTTGTCCTTGAGTACTCCTTGCAGTGAGCTTTCTCTGCAATTTGGCGCATTTGATCGCCAGGGTTAACATCCCTACTGATGCCAACCATAGCCTGTTCCAACCATATGAACTTTAATAGGCGTGCTGTTTTAGGGCACAGTGTAGTTGTGCGTATGAGGTCCATAATAAATATTTGTTTTAAAATTGGCTAAAACCGGAAGAAACATAAAACATTAACTCCAGTATAGTATAATAGGAGCCAACATTTGAATAATGTTTGTCTCTCTCTTTAAAAGGTTTTTAACACTTCCATGTATTTTTAATGCAAATTAAATTATTCTGAATGTGAGTTATATTTCCCACTGGCACCATATAAGATAGCCTGATCACACAGAAATCACCATCTCCTTCCGAAAGGCAAATGAACATCAGCTCTGTAAGCAAAGCAGGGCAAGTATTCTGCCAGATCATTTATCAGTAGGGAAAAATGTAATTACTACAAGACTTTTTAGGAAATAAAAAAATTAAGAGTCATCCTCTTTATAAATTTTCAAAACATACTTACAATTTCTATAATAGTTTTATTCAGTCGTCCATAATTTTTCACCAATGAAGTGCTATGTATGAGTTACTATATAGTGGTGGGTAAGCATTGTCAGCTACCTCAGTGAGATTTGTGATGGTTAACCTGTAAAGAAAAGGCTTTGAATATGCTCACTGAGTCCTTCAAAAGCAGCTGTGGTGGGTGATGCAATGTCAGTGTGTTTCTTTCTTTTATGATTAACAAAATGAGAAAGAGGATTTGGGGGGAAGCTCTTCACACATTTTGCTTAACGAAGTGACTTTTTGTAGTTCTACCCATATGTAGAAATCTGCGTTTAGTTTTATTTTACATGTACAGCCTTGGTCAACGCAACTGAGGTTTTTTTCATTCTTCTGTCTTACAGGCCATTTCCCGTTTGTGTGAAGATACATATAAGGACTTCAGGAAAGCCTCAAAGAAACGGTCAGTCAGTGCTGACAATCTGACTGTGGTTAGATGGTCCCCTGCTATTATCTCCTAACAGAGGAGACTGGAATATTCCAACGGACGTACTGTTTCATCCATCCATTTTTTTCGGGGTGGGCTGGGGGCGGGGGGGGATAAAAAAAAAAAAAAGACTTTTGATTTTTTTATTTTTAAATCTGTCAAGCTGCCTTTACAGTGCCTCCCCATTGTGTAGCACATGAGTAAAATACCTAGTGGAAGGAGAAATGGAGATATCGGTGTCCGGGAGAGAAGATGGGCAACAATTTTTTTTCTCACTTTCGCTAACAGCTTTACCCTTTTTATGAGGAAACAGCAAATCAGGTGCTTTGAAGAAGAAAAAAAATGAAGTAGAGGCAGAAAAATATTTAAGAACTGTGCCGTTTTCTAATATGCTGTACTCATGAAGAGAAATGGCAGCATGAAAACAAACCATGTAGTCAGATGACTGTGCACTAGAGGAGTAAAGTTGGGAGAGTTCCATCCTAAAGGTTTCTCTTAATATCTTTTTTATTTTTTGTTGGTTTTTGCGTTCCTCATTGCTGCTTCCCAGGATAAATTCTTCCCCTTGCACAGCAGCAAATAAGAAGTCTGTATTTACAGTAGCACAAGCCCCTGAATAAATAGCGTTGGGTTTTTTCACTGCACTTTTCTCTGTAAGCTGTCTTATTAGCATTATTCTTCATAATTATTATGCTTATGTTATATTTCTTGTATGCCTTTTATTGTATTTCAGAAGAGAGAACTTGACCATAGTGCTGAACCAAAAGTGTGTACAGGGATCAGAGGATCTTCCTAATTTCATGATGTGTTTTATTTATAGTATACTTGGGTGCGTGTGCCTTCCTGAGTTCTTGGAATCATTTATTTTTCGTTAATATAAAGATACAGTTATTAAAGTATTCAGATGATGATGATAAGACTTGGGCCAAATCTCTGAAATTTGCAACAGATCTTGTGATCCTTTTTGCAGATTTTCATAGCATTAGAAGTTTAGCAGAGTTCATTGTGAGGGAGATTTTTTTTTTTTGTATGGCCTGACTAGTTCATTTCTTCACCTCCAGGTCCATTGTTGCAAGCAATATTCTCAATTTTTATATGTTTACTTTAAATCAAAGTGAGCCTGTTTGTATAAAATAAAAAATAATAAAAAAAATTGTTCCAGTGAGAAGGCCTGTAGAAGAGCAGAATGGAAATCTTAACAAGGTATTTGTCACAAGTAGATTCGATTTTGAAGCTAAAATACAAACCCTCATGTTTTTCAGCGTAGGTGCTTATAGAAATTTAACGGAACTGTGAACATAATTTTCAACTCTGATTATTAAGCTCTTCTGTTGTTGTTACTAGTTCCCACTTACTGTGGCTGTTGCCCCCTTGGAATTTGTAAGAATCTTTTATAGAAAATAACTTGTCAGTATAAGCATATTTGCTTTATAATGCCCCAGGGTGATTTCCCCCCCGGCTTTTTTTTTCTTTTTTTGCACAGTTTAGAAAGATACAGCTGAAAACTCTCGGTTCCCTGAAATCCTTTCTTTGCGACTATCACGTAAATGAATGGCAACAGACGTCCCTGATTTATGCACTACTGTGGTAAACCATAAAGATTCTGTATTTGTTTTATTAAGCCCTATGGGCTTGTAGCAAACCTAGGGGCCCAGAGATGCACACTTGACTTCCAGTGCAATGCTAATCGGATGCCTCCAGGCGGAGAGGCACTGACAGGATTGAAGTAGTAATACCAAACAATTTTCTGTTAACTTTCTAATGTGATTTGTGTAGTTTGAGACATGAAGGTTTTGTCCATAAATTCTCCTGATGTCCTTTGGGCCTTTAAAATAATCTAATTTCATCACTTCTTGTTGTGCCAATGCATCAGAACTGTGAGTATCCAAGTCCATTTTTCCCTTGAACATGGAATGTAAGGAAAGGGTTTATAACAATACAAATGCAAATTGCAGCATTTGAAACCTCTTTACAGATAGTATCAAAAGGAACATTTTCAGAGCATTTGAAATTCATCCTTTATAAGCATAAATTTAGGCTTTAAAATATGTAAAATATTTTGATTTATCAACACTTTGCTGAACTATTTTCCCTTTAACTTGATATCAGGAATATTGGTTTTATCCATTTCTGGGTGATAGAGATATGAACTTTGGATGATGTAAAGATCTCAATGCATCTACTATAATTTTTGTGAAGTTTATTAAACTACTTTAAAGATTGTATAGTCTATTTATTGTATGTATGTACATACAGTCTGATACTTTAAAAAGTGGATTCCGTAAAACCTGGCTCAGTCTTGTTTAGACTATTGAATATCGTTTTAGCCTTGTGCACTGGACTCTACCTCTGTATAGGAGAATTTTCCATATTCTTAATTAGTACTGATTCTGTGATTAACTTGGTTATGTTTCTTGCACTAAGAATTAAAAAAAAATCTGCTGTAAGTGTGGATTTTTTCTTCAGTTTAAGTTTTGCCATATGAATCCTCTGCATTTAGATGGACATTTCTTTCCCTCATGGTTATAGAATAATTCTTTGCTTTTTCTTCTCGTTTGTTCCAGGGTTGCCAAAAAATGCAGTACCTGTCAGTAAATCTTAATGGGTGTCTTTTGTTTGCAAGGTATTCTATACCATGTAATTAAAAATTAATTATTATTTAGGATTATGTTGTGTTTACTGTAGTTTTTTAAGCATTACTGTATGGAAAATGCTATTGCAAGGTTAGAGAATCACCCGGGGTGTGAGAAGGGAGGAGAACCAAATAGTGTTTTAATTAACAGCACAAATACATTGTATTTTTCACTTCAGAACCTGAAACTAAATCTGCTGTAAATGTTTTCTGGATTAAGGTTTTCATTATTGCTTTGGTCACCGGCTCAGAAATGAAACGGTGTAGGAGATGTAATAAATCTGTCCCTTCATGCATCATTGTCTTAATGAATTATTTTTATATGTTGAGCCAGTGGGCCATTTGTTTAGTCATTTATGCATTGGTAATTGGATAAATATTTGAAAAAGGCGTCTTGTAAGGGTTTTTATTCATGCATCCCTCTGCAGCCCAGAGATGTTTCCCTAATTCCTTTTTCCGTCTGCAGACTTGTTTATATTTCAGTTTTTGTTTATATTTCATTTTTTGTTGGTGATATCATATCACTCTGACAGACACTGTTCTTTGGGACTGAGAACACTGGAGTCACATGATAAACTGCAAAAAGAAGAAAAAAGTCAAGTCACCTTTTCCACCTTCCACAAACCCTATTGGTCTTTCAAATGATACACGTTTTCTATTGCTAAATACAAAATCCTGTCCCATAGCAGGGTAATGGTATCCTTTTCAGTAATTGTATTTTTTTATTTGTCTTTATTTTATCTTTTTGAGAGAGAGAGAGAGAGATCAGCATATATGGCTTAGTTTCCCTTAGCTTATTTAGCTTAGTTTATCATGTAAACTAAAACCATGATGGAAGAACTGTTTACATATGTGGAGTCTTAGTACAGACTTTGGTTTTTAACACCCCTTTCTCTACTTCCTAGCTTTCCTAATGCCAGAAACCTTAGATAGAACCTAAAGATTAAAAGTAACAAAAACCTCATCAGAAAAGGGTGATGGTGTATTGGTGGCAGATGACAAAGTGACATCTGGTAGTGTTGGCTATATATAAAAATAGCAGTATGTGGGAGGGGATAGAGGAATTGAAAGGGCAGAACCAGAAAAAAAACAGCCTTAACAGCTGAAGCAACAAATTATTTACAGTCGTCCTTTGTTGGTAATGAAAATTGCATTTTCCAGTGACATGTCTGAACTACTAACTGAAGTGCTGCACATCCTCTGCAGACTCATACTGCTCTCTGCTTCTCTTTGATCTTCATAAGGAATTCACTCAGCCTAGCTTTTAGCACTTTCCTCACTTCTATTTCGAACACATTACTATAATCAGAATATTTTCTTTTTTGCTTGAATTGACAGTTGTTGAAAACATCTGCCTACCTCTGCAGTGGAGTGCCCACTTAGTGTCCCTAACAGCTCCTGAGAAAACAACTCAAATATAAACACAAACATACCTGTGTGAATGTGACCTAGGTGTATATGGAAATGTTAGTATTTACAACTAACAACAACAACAACTGCCCAAAATGCAGTAAGTGTCTTTCTGCTGTTTCTGTTTTTTCTCTTCAACTGAACTACATCTTGAGGAAGCCACAAAACTGATGAGAGTTGGAGTTGCGTAGACTAGAGGTAATGACAGAAGACACATAGCGACCATTGTCGGGAGAAAATGCTTTAAAAAAGGAAACACGATTTAGAAGAAAAGCTACTGATCATAAGGAAACCAGAAGTGATAGCAGACCTAGATTATGATGCTGAAAATGGTTGCTTCATAGCGTGTATGAACCTGCTTTTCTGGGTCCTCTTCTGAGAATCTGCAAAAAGTGACTGGTGAATCCCAGAACCACAGCTTGAAAATGACTGAACGCATTAGCCAAAAAAGTCATGCTTGAGTTTACCTCTGTTGTCTGGGCTTGGTCATCAGGCTTTTCCCATTAAAGAAAGAAGCAACAGGATGGCAGATTGAAGAAAGGCAGGAGACAGAGCAGTACAAATAGACTGTATTTCTTGTGTTCCTTCTAGAACGGTTGGTCTGACGCAGTTTGGTGTGAAAAAAAGAGTTGTTTTTCATGCCCTTTAGTCCATTTGTAATATGTTTCAGCATTATCAGCAGAGACTTTCAACTGTTATTAGCCGGAGATACTCACCAAGAAGCTAAGCAAGCTTCCTGGTGTGGAGATGGGTGACAACAGTATACCTGTGTTTCCCATGAGTTGTCCAGAATCTCTGCAAGTTTGTAAAGCTCACTCAAGGCACTGGACAGTATCTTTTGTGAAGATGTCAATGGTCTCTACAGATTGAAAGCAGCAAATAACAACAAAATGTAAAAAACTGTATTTGTGAAACTGTAATTTCTGGCTTACTCAATGTACTTACACAATTTAGTTTCATACTTTTTTTTGGTTTGTTTTTCCTTGCATGTCTGGCACTCAGACTGGGGTGCTGTGGTAACTAATGCAGTAAAACTTCAAAGCTAGAAAATCTTTGGAACTAGCGCTGCTGCCCCCTTTGAATTCACTGGCAGTGAAGCACATACTCAAAAGGCAGATGAAAACTTACTCATGTGACGAGTGCTTTACTAAACCAGGCGTTAGAGTAAGACACCTCCTTCACGTAAGAGATTCTGCAGTGCACTTAAGTCTAGAGCTAATTCTTCTCTTATCTATATGTTTTCTTGCTTTACTGCCTCTGGGTTTTCATGCCACTTTATTTTAGACATTGGTAGAAAATATTCTCCATGGAAACAGTATCTTGGGAACTGGCAGCTGTGATACACTTCCTGCCTTACATTTAAGCAAAACAGATCATCCTGTGACCACATACTTCTCTTTCATGTATTTCAGGCAAACTAAGCATTCTTCTGTGGAAAAAGAAGAGGCCAAAAAGCTGGGGATTGGTGTGCTAGAAGGGTTATGAGGCACAATTAGGTGTGCATAGTTTTAAACCAGGAAATAAAGACAGGCAAATTTATTTGTATCTTCTATGGTGTCAATACCAAAAGACATTAATGGTACTTTAAGTACCAAATTTCTTGGGCGAGGAGTTTGAGAGCTAATTGTTTCCCTTCAGATGGACGGGATATGCAGATTGTATTGCCATAAATCCTAGGAGGAGGAAGACCAGGTTGTACTGAGCAATATGGCACAGAAGCAACACAAAAATACATACACCAAATAATCTTGAATATTATGCATTAGAACTGCAGGACTATCTTGGTGTTGATACACAATCTAGCAGTTTTTGGGAAGTATTGGTGGTCACCTTACTTGTATGGTTACATCCTGTTCCTTTTGTAGCCTTAAAGTAAAAGGTCATCCTGTGTATGCAAAAGGTTAGGTCACTTTATCAAGTACTAAAATGTAATCAGTAATATTTTGAGGTAGACTTTACCAAAAAAAAAAAAAAATAATTGTAGAAGAGCTCCTGTTAAGAACAAAAGCTGCTGGGGTAATGTGGTGGTGCTGTGGGGTTTCATCAGTATGAACATTGTGTAAAGAGAGGGGTAAAAGAGACTCCCCTGCTTGTGACACCTCCCAGTATGTGTCAGTGACACTTTTGAAGTCACAGGGTGAGAGGGTGAGAATTGAAGACACCCCACCCCCCCAAAAAAATATCCGAGTCCATTGTTGTAGTTACAGTAATTCTGCGTTAGCACTAACAGGGTTGTGAACAGAGATGAAAAACTGTGTTCCAACTTCTTTATGTAGTGGCTTTGCACAAAAGTGAAAATGGCTTAAATTTCCAAATCACCACCAGCATTTGTAATGTTAAATATTTCACTTACTTATTACTGCCAGCAAGTATGTACCTTATATTTTGCTGTAGGAATGAGTCCACAGTCTGAATGTGTACTTTAATGGTGCTTCATAGGGCACCAATTCTAAATCTGTTCTCTAAGAAACTAGAGGACTGATTCTTGTATGCCAGGAAAATAGTGGGGTGTATCTTGAATATCTTTGAATACTGTCAGGTAAAGTGGTCTTCCAGATCGGCTTGGATTTAATGCTTTGGATCAATGATTTCTTCTGCTGGACAGAAATAACTACTACAAAGTATAAAGCGGCAGTATTGACTTCATCTGGAAAAATTATGGTCATGTCACCCTGACACCGAGCTTCAGTGAACAAAGGACTGGCCTGATTATTCTGCTTTCCCATTTAATAATGAATCTACTTCTGAATCTCAGTGCCAACATCTTCAGTGTTTCTGACCTGTGAGAAATATAGAGCATGAAATCATTCCTTTTCAGTGTTGGCCTGTCATTACAGTACATCAGAAAGGCTTTTTTTGTTCTGCTCTGTTTTGTTGGCACATGGCAGAACAAAGTTGTTCTGCTCCTTAAAGCATGCAGATAGCTAAACCATGCATTAGCTAGAGTCATGAGCTTAGATATCTGATCCCACCTGTGACATTTTCCTTTAACTTTTCTAAAAGAATTTTCTTTTAGAAAAAGAAACCAGGGCAAGAAATCAGTTGTGAATTTTCTCTGAAATACATAGATTGCAAATCAGCATCTAATTTTCTCATTTCAGATTTTTTTTATAATTTCAGACTTGAGCTGAATTTTCCTTGACAATTTCAGTATGTGAGTGTGCATGCAAGCATTTATTTTTGGTATTAATTGCATTAGATAAGGAATTTCTATAGCAGTTGCTAATAGAAAAAGCAATTATTTAAAATGTTATTTGAACCTGTTGTTTGCCCCCCTGAGGAATGCATTTATCTGGATCCTTCCACTTACTAAGAATAGGTAAATCCAGTGATATAAGATTGCAGTTCAAAGATTGTCCCGTTCATATTGTAACATGAACAATGAACTTAGAAATTACAGTATAAACTGAAAGCTTCAAAGGATTGGGGTGACAGGGAAGAGAAGAAAACTGGAACTTTGATTTCTTCAGCAGATTCTGGCATCTGTCCATCTCCTTCAGCTTTTCTTCTTCCTCATAAAGTGTCCTTAAAACCAGTTTCAGCTTCTGCTGCTAAAGGTACTGTATCCTCCTGAATGCAGAACTGCTCAGGATTTGACAAAAAAAACCCAGCCCATCAATCCCTTTTAAGACGAGGTGCATTCCCAGGGAAGTCAGGCTGGAATGCGATAGAAAATGGAAATATAGGGAAGAGGATCTCTTGGGGCAGTGAAAAGTGCCCACAGGCTGAGCTCCAGCACCCAGGCCGAGGAGGCAGGCGAGGAGGTTGAGCTTCCCACGGTGGCCCTGCCACAAATTCCTCATCCTCGTCCTTGCAGCTGAAATCCTGAACTGCCACCCAGCTCCCTCTCCTGGGCATCGAAAACATCTAATTACGCAGGTCTATGCTGTTTTGTGTTGTCAGCTTATGGACACAGTGCGTTTAAGTGGAATTGGGTCCGTAAAATTAGGCAGCCCCAGTACATCTCTAACCTAACACGTATTTGCCACTCTTTCCCCCGTGTCAATCCGCAGAGATCCTCTTGTGCATGCCTGGCCTCCTGTGCCATACCTGTCACTGCAGGGCGTACTGGGGTCTCGGGATCCCGCATGCTGGCCAGAGCTCCTGGCATTTAGGCAGACTTAATCTGGTCTCCTCCCTGCTCCAGTAACTGATATTTGCATTAGCAGCAACGCTGCTCTTAGCGTTCGATTACGTAGATCGTTGGTAACATTGAATTTGGAGGTTACATCAGGAATTATGAAATCTTTCTTTTGCGTTTCAGAGCAGAGCAGAGTTGTTAGCTGGTGGGTTTTCTTTGGCTTGCTCATCTACACCTACTTCAACAGTGCATATGCTGGGTTTTGTGCGTTGTATCAATGAAAGTTGTGTAACAACCACCTGCCCCAAGAGCAAAGGGAGAGCTGAACTGACACACCAAGCTCATGTCAGGCACTGTTAGATACTTAGGGTTACTTTATCAGTGTTAGGGGCGTTTAGACCTCTAAACCTGGGGGATGAATCATATAATTGCTGAAGGCAGGAAGAGTAAGAGGGGCACAGTACTTGAAGTGATTACCATTAGCTACTTCTGAGCATCGCAATCTGGGACAGGAATCCCTGCAGAGCAGAAATAGGTGTCCAGGGGATTCTGCCACAAACCACTAAATGGAGCATTAGTCAATATGTAAGTAATCATAATATTAAACAGTAAGTGAAAAACTTTAAATCCTCCCAAATGTCTTCAGTGTGGATAAACAACAGTATTGGGGGGGGGGGGGTGTGTGTGTGTGGAGAATGCAGTTTTAACATGTCCTGAAGGACTCATGCTGATTTTCAAATATACAAGACGTTATAACCTTCCAAGGTTGTATATTTTTGCAGATAAATAAATTTGAAGGAAAGACTGTGTAGATAAACATAAACATGATGTAACTTCATTTGTCACGTACGTAAGAGAATGCAGTTATATTCAGAAATGCAGGTATTTGGTAATTTATAGGATTGGTTTCCCAGAAATGAAAACATCATGGGCAAATCGAGTGGGTTAAAGTACTTAACTGTTCTTTGAGATGTTTCCTAAGACTTTTTTGGATGCCCTAAATATTTTTTTTCCCATGAAGGGAAATGAAGAAAGCAAAGAGAGAAAACAGCAAAATGTAACAAGTTGGGGGGAAAAAAATAGGGAAACTGAAATAGTACCAGCAGTTCGGAGGCACAATGCAGTTCACAAGGGAATATATCCATAAATATCTGTGGCCGGTTATAACAACTAAGACAGTCTTTAAATGTGTTAGGAACACAGTAATTGGTAGCAATTTTGTAGATTAGATTGAAATGGCAAAGTATCTGTCATAATGCAGAAGAGGCAAAAAGACTGAGCTAATAGTCCTCGTTTGTCTTGGCATGCTGTGTTCTTGCCTTGCCATAGTAATGAAATTTCATTTCTATTATCGGTACTAAAAGAATTTTCAGTGGAAGCTATTTGATATCTTGGAGTGGGCAAAATCACTTTACCCAGGCAAACTGAAAGGTTTTGCTGAGGCAAATCTTGCTTGGCTAGAGAGGTTTCTCAGGTCTTGGGGGATGCTACCTTTGGAACAAAACTTTAGAAGAATAAGCCCGGAAACATGAGGGAGGTAGTCTGCATTTGTCCTGGGCACAGCTAATGGAAAGGCTGAAGTGCCATGCAAGTGGTGGGTAAGCAAACGGAACATAATCAGTAATCCCTGCTGTTTCATGGGAAACAGACTGTCAAACTATCATTTCAAAACAAAACACATTACTAATAGGGATGGTAGAGAAAGACTTCTTATACACTTTTATGGGTAAGGCTACCAATATATTCTCTTGAATCATATTCAAAGTATTTTCTCTATATTTTCTTGCATGTTATAGTCTAGACTGTGTCTCCAGAAGCTGTAATGTTTCTTGGCCTCCTCCAGTAGCATGAACCATGTAGGGCTTGAGGAGTCTCTCGCTTTTCCACTCAATAATCAGCTGGTGGGAGATGTCTACAGCAGTGCATTCCCAGAAGCTTTGATTGTAAAAACTTTGATAGCTAAAAACTAAATAGCTGCTACCAGTACAAAGCCAACAGTTACATGTGTCAGCAGCTCCATGGCAGGCTGAACAAAAGAATGGAATAGGCTGTATTTCATCTCCCCTTGCCTAAACAGGACCTAAATTGGCGTCCCTATCCATTTATGCCCTGGCTTACCTTCCTGGCAAAATCTCCTTATTGCTCTCTGCTTTGGCCCGAATACGACATTTGACGATGTACCTGCCATGTGAGATTTCCCTGCCCCTGGACCACACTGGGAGCTGGCCCTGGGGAGGCAAGTGGTGCTGGTGGGGATGGGGTCCTGCGGGGAAATCCACTCTTGGTGATTCTCATCTGTTTTCTTTTGCTCTCTAAAACATCAGAATAAATCCTTCAGGATCTGCATTACCCTTCTGAGGTTATGGTAAAAATTTTCAACAGCATAAATGAGAGTTGGATATTGAACTCCTATTAATTTTATTAAGAACTGAGCCATCAAGCTGAAGTTTATGATGTTTTTCTCTTTAAAACAAAAAATCCTGGTTGATACAATACATTAAGTATGAATACTATTGCAGTTTAACAGGGGAATTTCTTGTTTCCTGTGTGTTTTGAGTTCATTAGTGATGATTGTTAGAAATGGTCTTTGGGAGAAAACAAAACAAACCATGGAAACTGTAGGCAACTAGCACTGTAGGTGTGGGTCGTAAAGCAAAGGTTCGAGGGGGGGAAATTCAAATCCTTAAAATATAATTTGTTTTTTTTCCCAATGTTGTGGAGATTGGCTTAGCTACAGTTTGTTTAAAGTACTTTTTACTAAGGCCACTTTAATAAACAGACTATTAGCAGGTCACAGATTAAGGTCAAAACAAGCCTTGTAAAATCAAGATGAGGTTCAAAAACTCCTTTATCTATTGTTCTGTAAATTATATCCTATAGCTAGATGTACATACATAACTAGTACATCCTGATATTGATGCAGGAAATCTACTAATTTTTTTCCCTAGTAAGTTGTGAGCAGCATCTATGAGGAATATTAGATTTTTTTTCTTCATTATTCTTAAAACGCAGCTGAAGGTCAAAGTCTCTCATTGTGAAAGAGTATGATAAAAGTAGACATTCTTTTTAGACAGAAATACTCTTCTGGACAAGGATTTTATTATGTACAGGATACAGCTTTTGGGGGGATTTAAAGTCATATTTTCAAGATGTAGATGAGCTTTAATAGAATGAACCTTTGAACTTCTGCATAGGAACAAATTTAACTTGAAAATTACATTTCTTCACACACAAGAAGAAATCCACACTCAGTATTGCCTGCAGTGACTCCTGAGGTTTAAACTGTGTGTGAAATAGAGGGCAAAACCATCACATTTCTGTTTTCAGCTCCCCACTTTCATTTCTGTTAGTTTAGCCTTTTCCCCATGGTGCCCAGTGCTTGGTTTGAATGACTGTGTAGTTACAATTCATCTGTCCATAGTGAAAGAAAAAGCAGTGTCAGTGTTCAATAACAGAGACAACAGTATAGGTTTTGTTTCTTAAAATGATCAGCCATGAAATACAAGAAGGTGTAAAGAACTCTTATTTTAATTCCACAGTGGCTGCCTGTATGTTAAATCTGAGATGACAGATTTATTTACTGAGATCCAGAACCGACACAATAACCCCTTCTGTTGTGCATGTTGAAAACAGGGATCTATTTGCTCTTCACAAACCTAGCAATGTTCATACTGAGAAGCGATAACATAGAAGTACTAGATTTAAAGCATAGTCAGCCAACGACATTATTGCCATCCTCTGTTTATTGTGAAATCTATTTCCCAATTACTTAAGGCATTTTTCTTATTTAAACAATTTCCATAATATCAGTATACCGTATTTTTTGCCTGCCTCACCGTTGCTAGGTTTGGACCCGCTTGAGCGAAGAACTCAGTCTCTCATTAATGTCAGGTGTTGGGCACTAATGAAACATATGTTCACCAGCTTCATCATAAAATAGAGATCCCAGAATTTTCCAAACCTTCAGATTTGCATTTGCACTCTACAAAAATGTAAGTGTAAAACTGGGTGTCAAATGTTAAATGCAAAATTAAAAAAAATAGCTGGAACCTCTCTTATACTAGATTTTTTTTTGAGTTACAGCAGAGCAAATTTCTGTAATAATATCACACATTTGTGTAGCTACCTATTTCAGTGGGAGTTAAGCAGATATTAGTAATGTGCTTTTGAAAATCCCATGGACTCACTTTGTGCTTTTACTACTTAGTAAAATTAAATACTTTTGAAGAAAATGGCCCTGAGCTCCTGAATGAGAATATACTTTCCATTGCTTAATTTCCCTTCAGATCAGTCTTGAAATGTTTAAAGTTCTTGGTTGAATAGCTCTGAGGTTGCTGAACCAAAGTCTGAAGGAGAGCTGCTTTTTCCATTTGTTGTCCTCTTAGAAGCAGGTTCCCTTTAGAAAGATGACCGTTCTGAACCTTCAAATATTTATAGGAAGGGGATCTGTTTGAGGCAAAGTAAGAGTTAGAATAATCTAAATCCTTAAAAGCATGCATTAAAACACAGTCTTTTTTTAGATTTACTAAATTAGCGGAAGAAGAGAGAGACAACGAGATATATGCAAGACACTATAGGCACCAGGCTTAAGTATCCAAGATGACTGAGCTAGTGTGGAAGTTATCACGTCCAAGTCCAATCAATATGAGCAGTTAAAAAAGAGCCGAATTCCACTGTTCTGGATACCCTTCTGGACTGTTTCCTACATACATGCAGAGGCATTTATATATATTTGAGTATGTGTGAATGTATCTCCTTCCTGGGAGTGGAAGGTAGACAGAAAGGGAAGGGGGAGACAGACACATTCTTTGAAAGTTTCCTAAAGACCTACTGAACACTTCTGGGGACTCTCAGGTTTAAGGCTGAGCAGTGGGGAGTAGGAGCATGTTGTTTAAGTTCCCCATTGAATAGTTCATGATGGAAAATATTCACTGCTCCCCTGCCTCAGTGTATGTAGGCTCCTTAGCTCTAATTCCCGAGTTTCAATTTTCTTGCTTTCTCCACGTTTGAATAGCTATGATAGCTGTTTTGGGGAGAGGCTACTTTTGAACGTATTCTGCCTGAAGCGATTATCCGAGTGGCAGATGGACAGAGGTCCCAGGGAATGTGAAGTGTGCAGCACTGCGTGTGCCTGTGTAAAGCAAGGGCCTTCCCCGCTATGCTCCTTTGCTATCTGTATGCTATAACAGGCTTTTACACACATTGTGGGATTACTTTGAAGATTGTCTGACAGGTTTATGGGCATGCATATGTACTATGTATGTCTAAAAAAGCATTTGTTCCGGGCAGCTTTTCTTGCTGCTTGTTTGCTGTTGTCTTTCATAGCTAGCTTGTTTTCTTCTTCTCACCCTTCTGCTGTATTTTACCAATTTTAAAAATAAGGCCATCCAGATTAATTGCCTTAATTTTAATGTTTACTGTCCCTTCTGAATAGATTATTTTTTCCTGAATTTACGTATCACCTTCTGAAGAGCTAGATTTACTGCAAGATTGGTTACTAATAAGTAATTTTTGCTAACTAGTAAAATTCTAAATAGATCTTAAAATTAGACTTTAAAATATTACATATACATCTGTGTTTTTTCTTTCTTAAATAATAATCAGCCGAAGAACATGGACTGAAATGCCAGTCCCCTCCTGTATTAATGAAGCTGCTATGCTGACTCATTTTGCCTTAGTGTTAATGAAATTGGTAGAGGGAGGTTGCTTTATTGTCAGATGCTATGTAGGGTGCAATCTCCTGTAGTAACTCCCACGTCACTGCACTTACATGTCATTAGTGTAGGTGTTGACTGGGTAAGACAGATGTAGTTGGGATTTGCTCTACCAGAGGAATGCCTCTAGCTATTGGGATTTTTTGGCTTGCAGTATAGATTGTGGCACCCTGAAGGTGACTGATTTGCTCCTGGATTGGGAAGCCCTGAAGTGGCTTCAAGCTAACTGTACCTTACCTCTGGATGTCATTCTGAGCCAAGGTCTGGGTGAAGTGTCTTTGCTGGGCTTTGTGCCAGGTAACCCAGGTCTTAGCCTAGGGATGTGACACAGGTCCACAGGGAAATGCAGTTCCAGCAGTTCAGAAAGTTTCAGTGGGTCACTCACAGTGACGGAGTCACACCTGTGAATTTTTGTAGGATCAAGCCCTGGATCTGTGGTAAGGGGTTAGAAATGTGGACAGCCGTTGTGAATTTTAAAATAGATTTAATTACATCATCTTATGTTTCATTGTTGGTCTCTGAAAGTTTTCCAGTGGCTTTTAGGACCCCTTCTAAAATCAGACATGATGGGGTACTGCTAGATTTCAAAGTTTAGCTTTACCCAAAACCATGTCTGTTTTTTCTACCTGGCTCTCTTATTTAACTAGAATTCAGTGCAAGTTCACGGATTTGACAACTGAAGTTTTTTACAGCCTGGGAATGGTTTTCTGTGAGATTCTAGTACTGGAGCATGTAGGGAAGATGGGGCTGTGGAAGATGGTGCCATGCCAACTGGTGGCACTGTGAAGCTGGAGTCCCTCTGCTACTATATCTGTGTCTGTAATATTGTTTTCCCTATTTACTTACAGTCTTTACAGACAAACAGGGAATACAGGGAACAGCTAAATATAAATAATAAACAAGGAGAATTGTATGCTGACTATCTTCAGATACAATATTGAGTATCTTCAGATGGGAACCCTGGCCTGAAAGATGGTGCTGAGTCAAGGGATGAAAACTACAGTCGATGTTTTTGCACAGACCAAATGCTTTATAACAACCACCTCAGCCCATAGCCCAAAGCTGGACAGGTGACAGGGACTTGTAGAGCAGAGCAGGCCAGTGGACTGTGTTTTTGTCCTTCTACAGACACATTGGTGCTTCAAAGGCAGGTTTTGTCACTGCAGTGCCCCTGAGGGCTCTGCTCTGACATTGGCAGTGTTTATATTCCTTGCCTTTCTTTGGCCAAACTGCTCCAGATCACAGCCAAAAGAGGCCTCCAGGTGCAATAAATTCAAGCTGGCTCTGAAGGGTCCTGGATGGCTAGACAGACTGGGTCTCTTCCCCATCTGAACTTGGGAAGAGGACACACCACCAAAAAGAGAAGTGTTGGATTGAAGTAAGATATGAGCTGTCTGGAAAAGGTAAAATAAAAAAGCTAAAGTTGTCTGTAAAAGCTAAAATAGAATTTAGGCTTTCTGATGTAAAGCCAGCCCTAAGTTAGGCTGATGAGTTAGGCTAAGGTGAGTCCAGAGGGTAATGTTGCTTGCTTTCTTTTTGAAGAAAATGGGCCATCCTACCCCAGCACATCCATACTGGGGGATCAGGTGTTGTCGCCTGGTGTAGTCCTGCAGGCAACAGTTTGGGGGCTTCAATCCCTAGCTGTTATCCTTATTTCACAAATGGTAGAGGTCTCACAGCAACGACGAGCAAGGATATTTTAACTGGGAATATTGACAGAGACAATTTATAGTCTATTGTGTGGATGCAGCTGCTGAGCATTCATACCCTGCCACCATCCTGGCATTCCTGACTCTATTTTTGACAAAGGATGTTTAACCAGGAATACCTTCATATCTCAGCATAATTTATATCTTGGCTATTTGCATCTTTTCTCTGTTCCCTTCCTCCAGCTTTCCTTCCTTCCCATACTCCTCCTCATACACACATCTCTGGGGGGAAAAAGAAGCATGAGGGGGAAATGAAACTAAAACCATCATCACACACCATAAATACAATTCAGTAACAGAACAAATGGTTGTTTGGAAAATATTTTACATAAATCAATTCTGAAAGCAGGAAAACTTCTGTATTTACTACTGCAGTTAAAAATCTTTTTATGCACTTAACGGATATAGAGTTCTGCCGTGTTTTTAAGTGCCATCCTTTCAAACTCCACTTTTAGGGTTTCCTTAGGATGGGTCTCACTACAGAAGGATGCTCAGTGTGTTCTGCTGAGGCATTGCACACCCTGTGAGCAGACAGCTGGGGAGAAATGGCCTTTGTACATTTTACTTTATTAAATGATTAGTTTTACCTTTTTCCAGGTAAGACATGTTCAGTCATAAAGCTTATCCTAGTCACACTGACCGTAACTCACTCATGCAGTATCAGCACACAGCCCCCCGTCTGAGCTGACTCACCTTGCTCCTCTAGGAACAGAGTCGTGGGCTGAAGCATGTGAGCAGGGTTGCAGTGACAAACCTGTGCCCAGGCTGCTGGCAGCCCTCAGGTGTCAGGTTGTCACGACAACACTTTTCTCCCTTGCTATATCACACGCAGAATCCTTTTTTCTGCTCTTTTTCTAGTTACTGATACAATTTCCTGACAATAAGTGTCCATATTATGTTTGCCTCTAATACAGCACAGATTAAAAAGGACAGAGTAACATCCCATAAGTAGTTGAACAGTGGGTGGAAAATGGTAGTAGATTATTTTCCCCAGGAGAATTGGTTACGGTGGGGGTGAGGAAAGAAAAACTGAGTCTTATTTCCATCCATACTTTTTTCCTGGGGTATAGCACAGCCACACAATGTCAAAGGCATGCTGTGCAATTGCACCTAGCAATCAAGGAGCGTGCACCCCGCGGGGCATCCTGCTCCGCGGAGACAGCTCGCTCCATCATTGCTGGCTTGCTGGGCTTCCAGGTTGCTGGGCAATCAGCCCTAGGATCTTTTGAGTGATGTCCAGAGTGCCAAGCAGTTTAGGCAGAAAGAACTGATAAAAATTAGAAGTGACTTGTGGCATCTTGAAAACCAGCCTATATTTTATTTTATTTTATTTTATTTTATTTTATTTTATTTTATTTTATTTTATTTTATTTTATTTTATTTTAATTTAATTTAATTTTTTTAAGTGCTTCCCCTGTTTTTCATCATGCCTGCAGAGAGGCTCAGCCTGCTGCCTGGCTCAGCACACAGGAGAAAATTTGGTGCAGCTGTGATTGACAAGGCCATGATGTCCTGTCAGGGAGGCTATGTTTTAGAAATAAAATTGCTTTGGGAAATTGCAGTGGGCTAGCTTCCAGTGAACTAAACTGAAAGTGCCTTTCAAATATAGGGATGCTCATCCTTTTCTATCCCCTTTCCTTCTGTTATCCATCTGCAATTCTCATGGGGAGACAGAGATGTCTCTGTTATTTCCTGGTCTATGCTTTTCTTCCCTCTTTCCCCTCTCCCTGTCTTTCACCACTGAAATATCTCAGCAATGCCAGGAGGCTGGTATGTCTCGGGAGGGTAAGAATAGCCTACAATGGCAGAAATCACTCCTGTTGTTGTTTGTCTATTTGCAGTTGTCTGGACAGAGGATCCACACAAGAGGTAGGAGCAATTGGATCTGAGAAGCTAGAGCTTTTGCAAGACAAACTATTAAAGCCTTAAGAAGATTTCTCCCAACATCCAAAACTACCAGTCCTGTTCAAATCATCAAAATAATCCTTCGTCACTACATTGTTGTGGCCGGGTTTCTCATTTCCATCCTTGACCCTTACCAAAAATTCCCTTTTTTTTTTTTTTTTTTTCTTCCCTGTTTAGGTCTAATCTCCTTTGGAAATGATAAAATTGTTAGGACGTCAGGAGCTGGAAGTGTTGTGAGCCTGTTCAAACATGGAGCGCTGGGACTCGCTGGGATTTTTGATTGTCACACTCAACTACAATGTGACTATTGTAGGTAAGTACTTTAAATCAGCTGTCTCCTTTCTTTTGCTGCTCTGTATCCTGAAGCCACCCAAGTGTAAGCAACTTTAATTTCCAGCTATGACTCTGTGATCCTTACAGTAAAAAGTTGTTACTTAGATACGTGATATGAGTGGTTAATATATTTCTTTTCATGTTAAACAGATTCCTACTCCCTCTCTGATCCATATTTTCTGAACTTTATGTAAAATATTCAGGCAAAGTTTTCAAATTTGGCTCTTCTTGGTGCCTGAGCTTCCAGTCAGCTCTCATAGCTATTGTAGGGATCATGGTGAAAACACATAGAAATAACGCTTTATTTATACCACATAAAGTGAATGGTAGAATGTATGCAATAGCGTTAGTGACTAATTAAAAAGTTTAAAGAAGGGGAAAAATCTCCTTTCTTTTACAGGAAAAAGTTTGTAGTTTATTACCATTGTCATTAATTACCATTGCTTTTCATTCTTGGTTTTTATAAATGAACAAACTTCACTTGCATTTAAAAAATGACCCAAACAAAATAGTTGGTTTTTCCTCAGCTAACAGTCACCTGAGTGCTCTTTTTTTTTTTTTTTTTTTCCCCTTCTTATTTAAGTAAGACACTGTTCCTCTTTCATGGGCTATTTTGAGCGAAGTGTGAGCCAGAGAAGAACTTTCAAGTGTCTTTCAAAGACCCTTCACCTCCAGTCATGGACAGTTGCTGTAGTTTGTGCTGTGCATTGCAGGGAGTATCGAACTAAGCTGCAGGGGGGGTCGCTGAAGGGGCTTGTTCTAGTATGTTTAATCAAGATTGAGTCATTAGGGAAGGTGATGCGTGGAGGGGTTACCTCTGAAATGTATGTCATGCTAAACTACTTCCTAAGGAGCCATTGATTTTTCTTAAGCGGCACTCCCTATTGTACGTGTTCTAATTAAAAATTGATAGTGAAATAGCATGTAGTATTTTGAGCTTAATTAACTAACGTGCTTCAAACACTTTGAGGTCCTCACAGGGAAAAAATGTTACCTAAGTATGAAACATCGCTTGCTAAAGATGACTGGTTCTGTACAGCTGGTGTTTTCTAGTGACCCGCACTACGTTGAAAAGAGAGTAACAGTACAGCCTGTCACCAAAATGCAGGAAGCTGAAAACACAGCAAAACCACCACTAAAGTTCAGGTGGCTAAAGATAAAATGGAAAGGCCTCAATTTATATATGGTTAGATAATATATTATTTTGCCAGGAGCAGCAGGTTTCTCTGATGATCTCTCATATAGCTTATACCTTCTTAACCTTTTTCCAGCTAAAGTTTTCCTCTTCAGAGTGCAGTTTTACTGTTCTAGCCCATAATCAGTCTAGTAGCCACAAATGGTTCATATCGGGCATTTGAACTGCATGTTCAGTACACTAATAAGTATCATACAATGTTGCAGAAACATTTGAATATTTAAAATTCACACCAACTAGAGGGAAACAGCTTTACTGGAAATAGAAAAGAATGTTGTTCAAGACAATACCTGTAAATAATCATATATTTTATAGAAAAAGTGCTTTGGGATCTGGATTTTTAAAAAGCCTTTAGAATGTGTATTGGTGCTATTTCACAGACTGACTTTAAAACCTTGTGTGCATGTGAGATGTGCAGTAATTATTAATGACTTGAGGTTTTCAGTGCATTTCTCAACCATTAGCTCCATATTACAGTGCAACAGGCTTCTCTTTAGTCACTGAGTCTTGCTGTTTTTCTGTCCATGGTTACAACTGTTTTCTTAACCATTTCTTAAAGCAGAGAATTGATCTTATCACTCTTTTTCATTTTGTTTTTTTGTTTTTTGTTCCTAAGTGTTTTTTTTTTCTTTTTTCTTGGCATGTTTTAAAAATATGTGAAATTAAAGCAGGGGATTATTAAATTAAATTACATTTTCACAAACCATATAGGGAACCAGTGACAGGACTGAAAAGGAAACGAGAAATTCAAGTGCTAAACTTAACTCCAGATGTTGAATTTTTCCATGTGTTTATACAGCATATGTTTATAATTTTTGACAATATAACTGTACATGTTTAGGCCTCCCTATCCTGCCCAGGGAAAGGATTTTTCCTTTTCCTTTTCCTTTTCCTTTTCCTTTTCCTTTTCCTTTTCCTTTTCCTTTTCCTTTTCCTTTTCCTTTTCCTTTTCCTTTTCCTTTTCCTTTTCCTTTTCCTTTTCCTTTTCCTTTTCCTTTTCCTTTTCCTTTTCTTTTTTTCTTTTGCTTTTGTTTTTTCTTAATAACTTTGTTAGTAATACAGCAGTGTCTGTAACTTTACGAAAAACTTTTAATAAAAACCTACCCCATCCAAAAGTCTTCCGATAAACTATCATGAACAATACAGTCTCATTCAAAAGATATGATACATAGGGTACCAATGCCTGATCTTTCACTGCTATTGATGTAATGGAATAAGGGTAAGTCCTGACGTTTCCCACCAAAGTGCATGAGACCAAACCCTACCTAAATCAATCATATGAAAGAATTCAGGGAAAGATGAAGTAAGCAATGTATGAAAATGCCAAACTTGTAAGGCTTCACTTGGTGTTGGTATCAAGACATAAGGGAGCTTTTGGTCTGAATGGAAAGAGAAGCTGTGTACCACAGTGAACGGAGGTTGGAAGACATGATCAAGATGGGGCAACCAAAGAAGCAGCAGAGAGAAATGACTGGGGTACACATGTACACACACAAATGTACATTTGTAGAACATTTTGCATAAGTTTGCTAATAGCACCTGTTAACTAGCTCGCTAGTAAATACCAGTCTAGATGCAACAGAGAGATTTTGTTGGCTACAGTAAACTTTACATACGATTTCATGGCCAAGACCAAGAACAAATACTATGTCATGGAACAATCCTTTGTATCTAGAAGACTTTCATACTATGTTAGCTGATCTATATTATTGAAATAGGACAAAATTCAGGTGCAGAGGTATGAAACCAACAGCAAGGAAGAACTGTAAGTGAAATGGGAATGTTCACTCAATTATGAGCTCTTTTTATCAGAAATGGACATGTTCAGAGTGTTTTCATTAGGCTGAAGTTTCAGTTGGCATGGCTTATTGTATGTCAAACTCCTACACTATTGAGTCTAGCTGAAGGTTATGAAATGGCTCAGCTAACACATTTTCGTATGAATTTCAGTCCCACTCAAAACAAAGCCAAAAAGGAGCTTTTAAGAGGGGTGACTGATTAGAGAGGCCATTTCTTCAAACGTCTTTTGTATAGAGAGATCATCACTACATTACCTGCCTCCCTTTCCTTCTCAGTGCTCTGACTCTTTTTCTTACCTTCTCTTCTAGGAAAGATCTGGCTAATGTTAATAATTCTGCTGCGAATGGCAGTGGTAGTGTTAGCAGGCTATCCACTCTACCAAGATGAGCAGGAGCGCTTCGTCTGCAACACCCTGCAGCCAGGATGCTCCAACGTGTGCTATGACTTGTTCTCTCCAGTATCTCACTTTAGATTCTGGCTCATTCAGACTGTGTCTATCCTGCTACCTTATGCTGCATTCAGCATTTATGTTTTGCACAAGGTAACTATGTACATTGTAAGAATGCACTGTTTGGTGCATGGATGCAAAGGGAATAAGGGTTTATCAAGCTCCAAAGACCTGAAGGAGCTCTGTAGAAGTGCTGTTGCCAATAGATTAGATTGTGGTGCAGACAACCTAAGTGTCCTTAATTTTTCTGGGGCATATACTGTTCATCTTTTTTTTAGGACACTACTTGAGGCTGCCTTTGCAGCTGTGCAATATTTACTTTTTGGATTTTTTGTTCCTGAGCGCTTTTCCTGCTACCATTCACCTTGTACAAGCATGGTTGATTGTTATATCTCCCGTCCCACTGAGAAATCCATCATGATGATTTTCATCTGGGGGGTCAGCAGTCTATCCTTTCTGCTTAGCCTTGCTGATCTTGTCTGTGCGCTCCGGAGAATGACAGCAAGAAATCAAAAGAACAAGCTGCTGGCAAACCTCCACGTAGAGAATGAGTGCATTTTAAATCTTCCCCCAGTACAGCATGGTAGCTCTTCTCCACCTCAAAATCAAGACTGTCCGCTATCAAAAAGCAGCCAGACCAGTGATGGCTCCTGCTCACTGCTCTCTGAAGAGGAAGAAGAGGCTATTCTTCATCCTGAAGTGATCTCTCAGCAAACTGCCAGCACTAACCTTAACAGCAACAGCAATAAGCCCTTTGTATCAGGAGATCTTGCTGTTAAGCAAGATAGCACTGAAGAACCCTTGTGTGCTGGTGACCACCAAGGAACTACATGCAAGCAAGTGAGACCCAAGCTTCAGCAAGACTTCATTAAAGATACTGCCCTGACTCTGAGACCTCAGATCAAGTCTCACCTTGGAGTTTCTTCCTCTGTAGTTCAGAGCAAGCTTTTAGGATACTACCCTTCAGCTGAGCTAAAAACCCCTCATGCACAATCAAATTATAGCAGTACTAGTTGCTTGAGGTCAAAAAAGTCAGAATGGGTATAGAGCCAGTGAACACTACCCTATGAACCTGGCAGGACAAATCATTGCATCACTGAGGAGGTTTCAGATCGTTTCAACTGGATCCCTTGGCTGTGGTTATGCTGCAGAGACACTCTACTATGCTGTGTTCCTCCACTGAAGAGGAAGCAAAAACCTCAGATATGAGTTTGATGGATATTACATAAAGGGAACTGTTCTTTGGAAAATGTAGCATCTTTATGTTTTTCTGAGTGCAAGTGACTTTAAAATACTGTGGACTGTTGCTGATGTGACTGACCTGGTTTTCCAGGAGTACATGTGAACACTTGTTTACCCTAGCCTAGTTTTATTGCAAAGGATTGAGCTTAGGAAAGATGTGACTTTTAAACATAATTGTACATTGTCTACTGTCAGAAGGTTAATTTATCTGCTTATACTAAATTCTTAAAGCCCACTCTAAGACAGGATATTCAAGCAAGAAAAATAGACAGTAAATAAAATAAAAATGTATGTTTTGTAGCAAAGTGTTAATGTGTAAAAAACCCCTGGATCTTACTGATTGAAGGCTATACCTATCCTAGTTAGCAACGCCATGGCAGTACCTTTCTCAGACCCTGAGGTCAGCTGGCGCAGTCTGACCATGTCTGAGTTATTCAACCCCAATATCCTCCAGAACAGGATGACTGCATCCAGATTAGCTGTTGGGAATGGTCCTGTGCTCAGGAATTGCTCAGGAGATGACTTGGAGATGTGAGCCAGAAGGGTATTAGGGAGTGCTCCAGCAGCTTGGCAGTGCAGGGGACTGAGCTCCAGTGCCCATGCACTGGTACTACTTACAGTGCACTAGCATAGATGTACTCCTGACATGTCTACGCAGTGTTATGTGCCTCAAACTGAAATAGTCACACTAGGCTCTTGATTTCAGTAGGGGGAATGAGTCACCTGACCTGTTTTTAGGCACTTCTGAAGGTAAGATGAGTCAATTCCTAGATATACATATTTCTCCCACAGTGTGATTATCTCAGTCCTGGGCTTAGGGAAAATTATTTCTACCCTGAAAGAAGGCTATAGTGGCAATGTCTATATCAAAGTGCTCACCCTCTTTGTCTGACAGACTTCTAATGCTAATCATTTGAAAATGTGTCTAAATTGAGTGAATCACAGAAGATTTTATTACTGTCATGCTTTGTGCTTTCCTTCAGTATTAATTCTGTTGCATTTACATAAGCGTGGTCCAGCATTGAAGCACAGCAGTGCGTGAGCTGAATTTTCTTTTAGCTACATGTCAATGGGGGTTGAAGGTTGCATATACCTGTAGATCATCAGTGGGCGTGGATGTGGAGGAGCATGTTCTCAGAGAAATATACTGGTGGTAGTGTATTACAAAACAGATTATTCAGAGGGTGGCAAGAGCTGGTATTTGTAGATGCTGCCTGGAGCTGGAGTAGGTCCCTCTCCATTTAGACCCATGCAAAGGAGTAAACAGGCACAGATGCAGCCTCGCTCTTACTCTGCCATATAACAAATTTCTGTAATGACTTAATGGCTGGCTCCTCTGTGCAGAACATCAAGGGACAACAGCTTTCACATTGTTCTTTTTCTTTCCTGTGGGTGCAGAAGTCTTTAAGACAGTTTGGCTTATAATGTCTGTGCATCATTTCTCACATATGCAAGGTAAAGACTAACACTTAATTATCCCTCGTCTTCTCATCCCCTCAAAAAATAGGTAGTGTAGTAGATGGACAGACTGCTCTTTGGATCAGGAGGCAGAATTTACTTCTGCCTGCGAAATACTTTGGAATCCTGAGGTATGCTACAGAGGTTTTTAATTACTACCTTCTAAGTAAAGTTTTCCTCTCTATTAGCTGTGTTTGTTTCTTTTATCATGTGTGCTTGTTGTATGATTTGTCATTTCCAGGGTAGGAGCAGCATTAATTATTAAACTTATCACAGGCAGAAAAACATTAAATATTTAAACTTCTCATCCTCCAAAGCCTCTTTAACGGTGTCTGTGCTGATTACACATACCATGACAAAACATTGCAACAATGAAACTTTTTATGATTCATTGCATCTTCTCAGCTGCGAGAAGGAATGCAAGGAACAAATGTGGATTCAGTCTATCGAGTACCTCCCTCAGTGTGAGATATAAATAGGGTAGGATAAATAATGTGTTGTGGCTGGGCGCAGTTTGCTTTTTTGTGTCTCTAGCTAGACATCTTTTAATGACTAAGGAGTCTCATTTCAAATGAGAATGATACTGAAATGGAAAAGGAAATTACTGAACTTCTTATTCTGTTTGTAGTTTCTTGTTTTGAAATTGTGGCCTTTGCTTTGTGTCACTCAGCTGCAGACCTGGCAGCTTTTAGGACTTGTGGACCCTTTGACTCATAGTTCAGAATCAGTGTAATAAGCATGTAATGTGTTTGTAAAAACTGCATATTAAAAGAGCACGATTTGTATGAGATTTTTGCTGGGGAGTGAATAAAAGCTTCTGACATCAACAACCTGCTCCTAAGGGAATGTGTCCGAGTCTCTTCCAACAGCTATTTCCACGTCACACTTATTAATTACAAAGACATGGTTTTACAAACTGAGTGAACCTACCAGCAAGGGAAGATCAAGGGACGATGTGCAAATGTGTTTGTACTATTCTGAACTTCCACAGCTCAAGCAAATGAAGAGATCGTTGGCAGGGGCATCCACAGTGGGGAGGAGGAAACGGGAAAGAAGATCTGTTTGAAAGAACAAAGAGAATCACCTCTAATTTCTCCTTATATTCAATATCACTGTATGTTAAAGTACTGTGAAGATGTCTAGATGTCCTAGAAAGAGTGAGTAAAAGAAGAAATAGGTATGGAGCAAGGAAGCAACAAGATTTTCTACTGTTTAAGCAAAGATTTAGTCTTTCAAATTTGTGAATTGGTTTCATAAGTCCTTCCAGAACATATTTCATACTCAGAAGAATGTTACAAAAAGTGCTTGTTAAGGTTGCCAGTGTGTCTTTAAATCTTTCCTTAACTCATCTACTTCAGAAAACCATTTCTGAAGATGTGTTGAAAACACAGTACTCCTAATCCTACCCTCAGGAAGCTTTGTCTTGCATTCAGACAAGGCTGCCATAGCTGCAGCGCAGGTTCCACTTGCACCCTGAGGTGGGTTTACGGAACAATACATAAGCTACATATATTGCTTATCCAATCTCATGTGGTACTGAACATGAGCCTATACAGAAAGGAATTGAGTTCCCTGAAAATAAGAGTTGGAACTGATCAGGAAATCTGTGATAAAATAGTTTTCACACAGGAAATGAAATTTTTTATTGAAAAACTATAAAATGCCTAAAAAAATGTTGTTTTCTTAGTATCTTCAACTGCATCATAGCACTTCTCTTGCTGAAAAAGTATTTACTAGGCTGCTGGAGACCCAGAATTACCATGTTTTCCATGCAGCAAAATCAAGTATCACTGGGAGTTTCTTCAGTATCAGCATGATGTAAAGAAAAAAGAAAATCAATTTTTTTACCCCTAAATAAGATAGATTTTAAAAAACTTTTTTTCTAAAAAAATTTTTTTCAATTTCTTTTGTTTTGTTTCAGTTTTGGAATACGTTTTTTAGTACCAAAATAGAAGCCAAACATCAAGTTTCAATCAGTTTTATAATCACTTTCTCCTCTTTCCTCACACTCTAGGTTGGGTCACTTTGATTTACTCTCATCAGCATAATGGAAAGCTGCGACTCTGTCTTCTCTTGTGAACTATACTGTAGACAGGTGTCTAGGGAATGCATAATTTCCCATTAGCAGCACTTGTTCTCCATGAATCTTTCAGTTCTAGACCAGAATAAGTATTAAATCTGAAGTTAACAATGTAGAGAGATCCTTAGTGTATTCTTTCAAGTTATTAAAATTATCTGCCCTTATGTGATACATTGTTATTGCAGTGATTATCTTTCTAGAAGGGATCGTTAAAGAGGATATTAATTGCACATTATTTTATTTTAATGTCATGATTACAAAGGAGAACAGATAAATTATTAGTGCTTGTAGTGTTTTAGGATAATAAAGAAATGCAGCTCCAAAAATAGAGAAGAAGAGTAGCTGAAAAGGCTGTTCTTTAACTTGTCTTTTGTACTACTTTTAATAGCCTGATATTCGACTGATAGAGAAGTAATCTTACAATGTAATGCTCTTACATTGTAATTGAGTTGCTAAAATGTTCTGCAAATTAGACGGTCTCTGTTCAAAGTCATAGCATGAACTCTTGGCTTGTGATGCACAGCAATGCCAGTTCTGAAAAATGAATTCACCAAGGCAGAAATCTGATCAGAAAGTATGAACTGTATCTCTACAATTAAAATTATGCAGCATCCATGTAGCTAGATTACAATCACAATCTACTTCACTAGCTTTTGCCTTCTCCCACTTCCCCTTCTGTTTTTTTCCATTTGGGTTTGACAGGCAGGATGTCCCAGGCCATCTCCACAACTATAACTTAATTATGGGAGTACCCATACAGCGCTAACTCCAGGAACTGCTTTATGATCCTGTGCCATTCACAATGAGATATGCCAGGACATAGAGATCTGTCTCTAATTCAGGTTCTGCAGCTCAAACTTTAGGTTGAATAGTGGATTAGCTTCAAAAAGCTTTCACTGATGAACAATTTACTGAGTGAAGATGATGGCAGATTCTGAACTTTTCCTTAGAAACTGGAGTTTATATATGGTGCCCTCAAGAAAGGTGGAGGATTTGGCATCAGCAATCAGAAGTCAGTCCTTTCACTTCTGGCTTTCCTATGTGTGTAACATGTATTTTGCCTGTGAGACTTTAGGCACCACACACTGGAGTGCATTTGGGCATTTTCTTTCACTGAACATGTTACTTTTGGCCTAGCAGAATGAATTTTTGCATTTTACTCTGCGATTTCCTGCCTTTTCTGTGTACTGAAGATAGGCAATATTTTTTTTTTATTTTTTTTTTTTTTTTAAGAGGAACCAGGATAAGATGCTTTTAGAGCCCCACTAGGCTTGTTAAGCAATGCCTTCCTTGTCCTGACAAATTAGACACCCACTCAGACACCCACTTCTTCATTCATTTCTCTAGAAGTCAGTGTGAGTGATTCTTACTTCTGACAGACCACATACAGTGCAATTAGCTCCTTCTTTCTGGTACCTGCTTTTTCCTAAAGCTCTGTGCTCTCCTTGAAGGCCTAGTGGAGCTATTCAAGGGTAGGCAGATGGACAACTCATGTATACCTTGGCTAACAAATCCAAGCTTTTCTTCTGCTTCAGCAAGCCTCTTTCTGAAGCATTTTTCTGAATTATAAACATGGAATATCTATAACAGTTTATCAAATGTGATGCATTGATAGATACCTGTTTGTACAGGTTCACCAGAGACTTTCACGTATGCCTTGGTGCAGAGTCTGGAAAGGACCCTGATCTTTGACTGGAGAAAACCACAGAATTTGCATTGCAGCCCCACTTCTGTCTCCCACCAGCCACTCAGAACTGATCCCATGGAGCACAAACCCATATGAAATTCAAAAGGTGACCCTAAATTAAGGAATGATCTAAACACAGGATTGGTTGGTTTTTTTTTTTTTTTTTGGTAATGCAGATAGATAGATAGAGATGGTAACTATTATCCACCTCATGGCCTGGAGTTACATGAAACACAGAGCTATTTCAATTTGGAAGAAATCCAACTCAATTTTCAAAGTCTATAGTAAAAATGGTACCAGTGTGGTTTAAACTCGGCAGCTGACATTTCATTCCTCCTCAGGACAGTACTTCCCACAAAAAAAAGGGGGTTAATTAAAGCATCCAAACAGGTGGCTTATTCTTATATGAGATTCCTAAAATATTCCTACAAGGCTTGCTTCCAGAAAGAATTTGGCTCATTACACTTTACCTTTTGAGAAGTTTTGCTGGTATAACCCAAAGATCCTACAAATTAAAGATAAAGGCTTCAGCAATATGTTTAGGCTGTCCACTTCTCTTGAAATGCTTGTTGATACCAGTGGGTAATATTCCTGTTGTGTGGGGCCTGGGGTCCAGCCTACCAGAAGCTGGTCCCGAGCTCAGTTTAAATATTGTCCCGCACTGTGTCTGACACCAAATTCTATACAAATTTCGCCCTGGTTTTGGATTGTATGCATAGTCATCATAAGAACTGTTCAGCTGGGGCACCAAAATACAACTTTCAGGACTTTCCAGTCCCTACAGAGCTTCCCACTGCATCCCTGCAGGCAGCCTGTAGCCCCCTGCCAACAGAGACTGAACACCTTGAACACGGAGTACTTCTTCTGTCGATTCCTGAGAAATTAGTAGATTAGTTGAAACAAATCCTATGCTATACGGTTACACTGAGAAACTGTTGCAAGCTAAAGTCACCCTGCAGAGCAACCCTGTAGTAGACATGTAATAAAATTGCAAGCATGCCTCTGTGTCTGCAAAGTTAACTATGGATAAATTTATTAGGTCCGGAGAATCAGCAGGATCTTCCTTGAAACTGGATTGTATAAAGAATATCATGAGGGTATGGGTGCCTCAGTCAGCACCTGATAGAGGACCTCACCTACCTCTCAGTGAGGACTGAGCTCCCTTGGTTGAGTCTTCCCTGCAGTTTGGCACACCACCATGCAATGTGCATGTGTTTGCAGGAATTAGTTTGTAGAGAGAAAGCGCTAGTGAGTGCTACTCCAGCTACTTCCAGTTTTGCCAGTCTCTTTATACTCTGTCTGCCTCAATACCAGGTGGGGTCTCACAGTGCAGAAGGCTGCGGTTTTCCAGTACACCAGCTGCACCCCACATGGGGCTGGCCCAGCTGCCAGCACACATCTCAAAAAGCAGCAAGGTACAGCCTCCACCACCCACCCTGGAGTACCACTTCCACCATTTTCAGGATCTTTGGCAAAGTGTGTTTCCAAAAATGAGGCAGAACTTTTTTACCAGACCGCCTGTGTTGCTGTATTAGTTGTATCCAACTGTGTCTGCCTTTACTTTCCAGTCTACCAGCAGAAGCTAGCCAGTGCCATGCAGTTACTGAAGAGGCAGGATCCTGGTTCCCAGCAACAGGGAAAATGTGGTGATAAACATGGTCTGCATATGGAGCATTCCCTCTTGCTGTCTTCCCCTCTGTGACTGCCTTGACTCCTTTCCCCTGCATTGCACTAGCATGCCAGGACGAGGTAAGCGTCCTTGAGGCAAGCAATGGAAGACACATATAGGCCCTATCCACTTTACGGCCCTTCCAGACCCATCCGGCTCCGTCACAGGCCAGTCCGTCAGTACGCTGGCCTAGCCCCCTGTACATTCCCGCCCATTTTAAGCCTGTTTTCCAGAAGGGATTTCAGCACCTTGCTTTGGTGTGGCCTTGGCAGTAGTTCCTACACTGGCAACATTTTCTGTCCGTCCAGCGCTGTCTCTTAGTGCCCTTTGCATTCACCCAAGCTCAGGTGGTTATTCTGGGGAAGGTGGTTCCCATTTGTACCTCGGTACCTGGTAATTTGAAGTGACTGTCACCAAGAGGGTTGGTAGTGGCAATGAAATGTAGTGTGGGTCACAAAAAACTGTGAGGAAAAGCTGCTCTGCTTGCAGCCATAGGCCTTCTGCAGATCAGGGGTGACTTAAGTTGGCTTAATTGGCCAGGCTTATATCTGAGAGAAAAACCTTTGTAGAAGCTGCTTTAGACAGTCAATACAAACATGAGCATAGGCCAAGAAGCTTTACTGGCAGAAAACCTTACTGGAGACAGGTCTGTAAACATGACCGTGTTTTTGAAAGCTCTTTTTTACAGGCTTTCCCATTAGAACTAGTTTGCCTTGCTGTTAGGTCTGTGTCAGCTATGCGAGTGCTTAGGCAGGCAGCTGTCAATCTTGCTTTGGAGACTGACCTTAAAGAACAGAGAGACCGTTGTCCTTCTTTTGAAGATTTATGTATTATTTAGGTCCAAACACATGGTGGTGTTAGTCTGAAGAGGTCTACAGCTGGGAAAACTTTTTATTACTTTGACTATTTTTCTTTAAAAAAACAATAATTGTGGCTCGTTGTCAGGTGCCAAGTTCCCTTATACCCTAGTGCACACCAGGAGACAGAGCCCCCTCTGTCAACCGCCCACTGAAGGCCATGAGGAATGGAGAACTTGTGGGTGTTTTTCAGAGAGTGCTTCCTCTTGGCTGACAGTCCTGTGTGAGTAAGGATGGGAAGTTTTACAGCCCACAGATCTGGCATGCATCCAAGACTGGTCCCTGGCCCAGGCTGCACCCCTATTGCCTTCCTTCTTCCCTCTGCCATAAGACATTGGTGAGTTAGGGTTGGGCTCAAGCAAGGCTTTTAGGGAGGGTAGGGGACTGCATCCACACTAAGTGCCAGGGCTGGGATAGGTCTCAGACAATGTCTGAAAATGCCAGACTCTGGACCTCCATTCCTCATAGTTCTTTGCTCTTTATCAGTACTTAGCTAGTTTAGTTAATAAAGATTGTGTTTCAGGGAACATTAGGTTGAATCATGTTACTATTTTATTTGAACATATTTGCTGCTCTCTAGAGGAGCTGACGAAACTTGCATGGTTTAAGGATACATGCTTATGTACTTTAAGCCGTCCTAAAATCTGGATAAATGAAGAAAACTGGAGAAAGGAAGCAAAACAAAGTAAACCATAGCCTCCCTAAAATGTTGCCAGGAAATGAAGCAGCAGCGAAATAAATTTTAAAGTAAAGAACAGAGAAGTTAATGTACTGAAAAAAGGTAGAAGAAAGCACATAGATATCATTCCAGGTGAGGGGACTGCCAAAAGAGATGATACTAAAATAACACCTTTTCAATAAATTATTATTATACTGAATAAATTATGATTATACCAATCAAAGGCCTTTTCAAGAATAACCTCTCCCAAATCCTTAGCAGACCACGTGCAGAGTGCTTTTAAAGGGGTCAAAGAGACCAGATATTTGGCTAAGAGGCAAACTCTCTATTGAACAGTCAAAACTGCAAATTGTACCAGCTTGTACAAAAACATGATAGAGCCCAGCAAAAAGTGTAAAACTTGAGGAAGCACCAATTAAAGAACCCGCCACCGAGAAAATACTGAAATCTTGCAACAGAGATATGACTAGTGATAAAAAGAAACACCAGACTCTCTTGGCAGGGTTCAGCTCAAGATTAAGTCACCTACATTTGGTCGCGTAGCTGTGAGGTAGGTGTCCAAACTCCCACAAGGAGATCTGGTCAAATCCAGATCTGGTCTCAAATCAGTTGCCCACAAAAGGTATCCTATGTTATTAGAGTTGCCGGAGGGTAACCAAGATATTCACCTGGGGCTTTCAGACATGACAGAAAATTACAGCAGACCCACAATCATTTGGAGAGGCAGGTAGGAACTGGATAGGAGTCTCCAGGGCCACCTGGAGCCTATGTCTGGGCAATTAAATTAAGGCCCACAAGTTTACTTTAGAGGGAACTGGCTCACCTTCCAGGACCCACTGACTACATTACTAACACTCTATTGGCTGCAACAAGAGTTTATGTAATAGCTTGCCTTTAAAGAAAACATATTTAGATACCTGCTTGCATTTAGATGTCTTAGTCTTGAGATCAGCCTTCACCTAAACATTGCACTTGCAAGGGGGGAAAAAAAGAAGAAATGAAAGTATGAAAATATAGAGAAATATTTAAGCAATTAATACAGCTGGAGAAGTACTACTGTAAAGGATGTTACCTTTCACCAAATGTGATATTGTTTTTGCTCAACAAAAGAGACAGAAAAAGCAAAGTCAGAATAGTATTGCTTATTGCTATTGACCTGGAATATCATATGATGCCAAACATTTTCACCATAGGATTATTTAGGGGAAGAGCAGGAAAAACAAAAACACACTGGTCATACCTTTCATAGATTTCAGAAAGGCATCTTGCAAGTCACCACTGCAACACACTGAAATCTTCCAAAATGCCAAAAGAAAAATTGACACTAAAGTCTAACTTTCACAAGTACAGTCAATATGGCCACACAGCTGTAGCCTGAGCTCTTTTTAATCTTATGTGTTTTCTTGCTAATGACTTACTCGAGAGACGTGCATAAAAAGAAGCGCTGTAGTTCCACAGGAATATGCTAGGAGATGTAAATACACAGCTGGACCAATGCTTCAATAGAAACAAAAAGATTGTCCGCTGTTGGTAGAGCTATATGATCTCTTATTAACAGAAAACACAGCACATCAGAACCTGCCACCTCAGCCATTGCTTCAAAAGATAAGATATTTAGAGGTAGACACATTGCGTTTTAGGAGACATTATATAAAAGTTTGTTCTGCCCAAGTGTTTGTGACAACTGACTGGAAATGAAAAATGGCAGGAGTTTCCTAAAAGCAATTCTCTTACTTTTCTTGAAGACAGAATATAATATCACTTCATGTAAAATAACATAATCCTTTTCTTCCAAGAGCCTGCCATTAACTATATAATACCTTATATTCAAAATATTCCATAATTTAGTTGGGATGAAACCAGCAGAGGGTCTACAAAAGTTGCTGTATGAACATTATTCACTTTCAACTTCCACAGATTTTTCACTGTCGGCTTTTGGACCTTACAGAAAATTCTACCCTGAATAATTCTCCATTACCTTCTTTCAAGACATGCAGAAATATATAATTATTTTATTCTCATCTATCCTATTTTCCCAGAAGGAATCATGTTTGAAAGTACTGTGTAAATTCATGAATTAAACCCTAATTCAGAAAAGCACTCTTGTTCGGGAAAACATTTATGCATACGCTTACTTTAAGCATCTTATAAAATCTCACTGAAATCAATAGGACTTTGGCATGCACTTAAATAGTCCTTACCACCCTACATGCTTATGATCCACTTCTATTCAAGAAAGCAATCAAGCACAAGTTTCTGAATCAGGAGCTAAAGGTATTCTGTGAAAACCATTTCTATTCCAAGCTCTACTAATAAATTAGGTTTTTTGTGATTTTGCTTTTTTTTTTCATTAAGAACGTATAACATGAATGTGCTTTGCTTCATTTTAAGCTGCAAAGGCCCATTTTATATACTGCTTGTTAAATCAGATTCTAATGATTCTTTCCCTCATGCAAATCTTTCCTCTCATTCATGGATTGTATTTAAATTCTGCTCAGCTTGCATTCATGATGCCTTGTCAGTGATTTGCATTGCTCTGATGCGTTTGCCCTGGTTGCACCCCTCACTCACTTTGGCTTGAGAACATAGAAGCCATAAATAACTCTTTAGCTGCTAAAAACAACACACACAATTCTTGTACACTAATGAGCTAGAGGATGGCAGCAATGAAGCTCCTTGTGGGTCTCTGTGGTTTCCTGATCTGACTATTCCTAACGCCCTGCTCCATATCCTGGAAAACTGTGGTTTTCCAAATTGTTACAGGCAAAATATCGCTTACCTAGAGTTTTGCTAAAAAGTAACTTCAGCTTAAAAAAATCACAACTGTAAATGTGTTCTCTGCCCCACAAGTTTGGGGAAAGAAAGTAAGGCAGCTCCCTGCCGAGTGGCTGGTCTCCCCTCTCCGGCGCCGGGAGGCTGTAGCTCCAGATGGCAGCAATGTACAGAACACGCGCCGCCCCAAGGCTGCAGGTTCTGTAGCTGGATAGGAAGTATTTCCCCTTCCCTTCCAAAAAGTCAGGTTTAATTTTATTCCCACTCTACATTTGGACAAAAAGCCAAAGCCAGTTGTTTGTTTCATAAGCCAGATATTGCTGCATTTTCTGATTTACACTGAGAGAGACCATTCAGTTTTCAACCACTGAGAAATGATGAGGGTATTGCATCTAACATACATTTTGAATCAAGTCAGTTCATAGCATGAAAACTATTCTTCCCAATTTCAGAGGATGTGAAAATGAGACACTCTAGTCACAGGTTTATTTTCTGGAAAAAGATGAAGTAGAAAAAATAATTGAGACTAATGTTTCTTTGTGAAAAAGGTATAATTTAGCAACGACAAATGTCTGGAGGAAAGAACATCTAATGCATTTAAAACATACATGAAAGCGTCTAACAAGTCACACATAAGGCAAAAATGATTGGATAAGAATGATTATTTTTCTGCAAGATACTAAAAATTTCGGAGAGTATCCAAGAGAGATAGTCCACCTTTCTCCTTCGTAATACACTGGACATGTATAGTAACTTGCCCACATCTTTCTGACTAAATTTGTATTTCCTTGGAAAACTGCGTTTTGAAAAAGGACGTCATAGCTCTGCATTTTTCCCTGCTGGTTGCAGCGGCACTCCCCTCCTCCCGGAGGGTCACCGCAGTACCTGTGTGCAAGGTGAACACGCAGCGGGCAGGTCCCCCGCGGTGCGCTGCCCGCCATCGCCCCCGCCACGCCACGCCCCGCCACGCCCTGCCACGCCCCGCCACGCCCCGCCACGCCCCGCCACGCCCCGCGGAGCCGCGAGAAGCCGCGAAGAAGGTGGCAGGCGCCAGTGGCGGAGCCCTGCGAGCGCGGGGGCGGGCCTCGGGGTGAAATTCGCGGTGTCCCCCAGGCGAGGGCGCTGCAGGACGGCGAGCGGAGCGCCGGCCGCCTCCCCGCGCCCCCGGCCCGCCGCCCGCCGCCCGCCGGCGCTCCCGGCGCGGCGCCTCCGTTTGCCGGGATTTCCCGCCCGATGCGACTGCAACACTGTTGTAAATCCTCTTTTCCATACCTGCCTGCCTTAGAGAATGGGAAGAATGAGTAATTTTTCTCCGCTGTCTTAAAAGCCGATTTAACTTCAGCCCTTCAGCACACATCGCCCAGGCCGGGCTTGGTGAGCCTGCCGTGATGCCCACGCCGGTCTGCGTCTTTCCGCCTAACTCCCTCAGATCTCTTCGTGTCTCCCTGATGAAGAGGATCACATCTCTCACCCAGGCCCCATGTAAGGGCTAGGGTACTTTATAAGCTGCAAAGGCGGCAGTGGGACTGGCGTTTGAGAGTGCCAGCTTTATTGAAACCAGTGATAGATTTGGTGCTGTGCCTGGGAAAGTGCGTACACGCTGGGCATGTGGGACTACGGCCCTTTGGCTGGGGTTGTTGGGGGGAAATTGGTGGTGGGGCATAGGTGTGAGGAAGTGCTTGTAAAGTGGAGCATTATTGAAAGGCCAGAACAGAGTCAAGAAATCCAGGTTCTTCCCGTAGACTTGTCACTTAAGTTTCATTAGCCTGGGTATTACTGCAATTTTTTCTCTCAAGAAGAAATTTGTCTGTTAACTCACAAGTGAACGTAAAGTGTTTTGAAATCATAGATAAGAGACTTGTGGGAGTGAAAAAAGTATAATCTCAGCCTTCAAAAAGCTTGGTTCAGCATTTGACCTTAGGTACTAGTTTCTGAAGTGATTTGACTATCCTTAGTCACCTCAGATTATGGCTCCACATTTTAATACGAGACACTAGTTATTTCCATACCACCATCGCATTTATGATGTGTGATCCTTTCTGCTGAACTAGTGGAATTCATATACCTGATTACAGTAATGATGGGCATTTATAATAGCTTAAATAAATAGAGCTGTCTGAACATTTCTAATTGAGTTCTCTTAGAGGCTGCCTAGAACTCATCATGACCACATGCAGGGAGTCTGCCCTGTTTAATATTTCTTCCTTTGACCATCATCTGTAGATCACTTTCCTTATTCTTCTAGGGCTCATCCTGTTGCTTTCAGGGTGACCTTTGTTGCCCACCTCTTTCATTCCAGTTTTGGTATGCAGGGCAAACAGAGGGGGAATATGGGCAGGATGGGAAATGGAGAGAGATTGTTCCTCACTTGCTTCCCTGTTGGGCCAGAAGCTGGGTAGGCCACGGTGGGTGCGGGAGGAAGAAGCATGTGTCTAGAGAAACACAGGCTGCGTGGCTCTGGAAACGAGTGCAGGAGCAGGGCATGCTACAGGCAGGTTGTAACAGGCACTTTGGAAACTGGTTGTGAGTCTACAAGCTGGTTTGACTGGCCCACACTGAGCTTTCCTCCCGCATGATCTTGACTGTAGGAGAGCTTTCACTCCAGCAGCATCTTTTGTCGTGTTTCAACATTCATTATCACTAGTTTGCTTTTTCCCTGTATTAGGTGGCCTGTCTGTCCCAGATAAAATTCCATGTCTTTACTGGTTAAGAGGGTTAACTTACTGGGCAGGCCAGGCTTGGCTTTTGAACTGCACGTAGTACTTGTGAAAGAAGTATGTTGAGCACAGTCACTGGGATCAAACAGTGATCTTGAAGTGTATTGAAGCTTTTATATTTGCAAGTGGACCTGGGTTTGTCCCAAGGACTCTGGTATTTCTTTCTCAGCTACCGATTCCTTTTAAATTTGGACATTCTGCTTTGGCTCCCAGTACTCTTGTGAAAAACTGTTGTTGATTTTTCCCACAAGCCACCTTCATGTGCCTAGCGAGGCGTCTGCCCGAGTGAATCTGGAAAGAGCCTGGGCTCTTAAGCTGGGGTGAAGCACGCTGTGGGCGGTGTGCATACAGAGGCACCTCTGCCTCCAGCTTCTCTACCCCACCTGGGAGACCTTTTAGGACTAGTCAAGCAATTTGAAGAACTCTTTCATGGGTGAGGACACCAATACTTTGATTTTAAAATATTGTGTAAGAAAGATGGAAAAAAGACTCCTCGTCTGCCAGTCTTAGCCTTCCCAGAAAGCCTGGCCACATTCATATTATTTCAATATATAAGAATTTCCCAATTCCTCCCTATCTGAAGTCCTTTCCCTTGCATGATTGATTATCAAAGCTCCAGGGAAGCTTCCCCTGCACAGGGAAAACTTTGGAGCAGATTTCAGGACATTTCCAGGTAGCTACCAGGGACTCAGCAGCAGGGCCCAGGGGAGGTCTGGTGTCCCTCCTGAAGCTCTGCAGCACACCTGTGCTGCTCTGCCTCTTTTTAAAAGGCCTACTGGCAGCTGGGTCAGCTCTTTTGGAGGCTGCAGCATTATTCAGTCATTACAGGAGGAGGAGAATAATCCATAGGATTTCCTTTTGAAGCAGGAACATGTAAAGCAGGGAGGGGTCCTGGAAAGAAAAGGAACACTCTAAAGGTATGTTGCCTACTAGAGAAGAAAAAAAACCCCATCCCGAACCATGTTCCTCTGCTAGTTCAGTCACTCTCCTGAACGGAGCAGTTAGTTAGACCTTTCTGCGAGCTGCAGGAGGCTCTTAGTTGCCACCTATCCAAATGTTGCTCTACAAGTTGTGCTACGGCGCCACATCAGTGATAATAAAGCTTTCCCTGAGCTCTCATGAGCTGGTGTGGTTGCTGGGGCATGTGGGTGCTGCCCCTGCCCATGGGTGAGCCCACGCCAGCAGGGATGCCAAGGGCATTCCTGCTCTGCAGGCAAGGGCTTGGGCTATGGGTCTGCCGGGACTATTTTTAGTAGCTCTCTGGCAAACTTAGAGAGAAGGCAGTTTATCATCAGACTGTGAAAGGTAACATGTAACTCCTGCCACCTCACCAATATATTCTGGATCTTAATAGCAACTTTATCTTTAAAATCTGATAAAGGGTGTCATAATAACATGAAGTTCTGTGTAGCTGTGGATTTTTATTTCTTGTGTACCTAAATGCCTTGCTGTTGGTTTTTCTGATTAATTTTTCCCTAGACACAAATTTTATGTTGATTCACAAAAAATCTGCACTCGTAAATTAATGTCTTTAGCACCATTGCCCAGGTTTGTGTTCCCAGCGATTTGAATTTTATCTCATTTTTATTTGTTTAACCTTTACATTATTACTCAGTCACTTCCAAATGCCAAAGCAGGCATTTTGTTAACCTACCTAGCTCCGAAACTGCTTTCCTGACTAAGTCCACCTGCAGAACCTCTTAGCTCATTCCAGGGCAGGTTAAGCCACAGAGCTACTTCCTACCTTTTACTAGAAATGCTTTTATCTCAGCACTAGCAACCCCTACCAGCAGTCTTCGAGAGACCTATCTAAATAAATTCTCACAGAATAGTTGTGGCTGTACCTCCCCTCGGTCTTCCTTGCTAGAACCCACCGGAGGGGAAGGAAAACAGATTTTTATCTGAAGAAGTGGTTGTGCTTCCCTATGTGGAGCTTCCCCAGCAGGAGGAAGACCTCTACCTTAGCCCCACTGACAGCAGGGAAAATTGGCACGCTGATTTAAATGTTTCAACAACTGTTAAAAAATGGTTCCAGCAATACAGGAGAATACTAGGGCCTTTTCAACTTACAGGTGTCAGTATTCTGATCCTGGTCAATTGGTGTATAAATAGGCACCATGCATAAGTCCCTGTGGAACATTCTTTGCATTTGAGAAGTTAAAATTATTTTCCCTCCAAGGAGTTAAGAGATTGGCATTTTAAATTCCTCCTTTTCATGATCCCGGTAACTTTGTGGAAGTGGAGGAGTCTATTAAGTTATGGGATCTTTGAAAGGGACACCAATAATCAAGTCAGTGCTCAATGGAACAAGGTTTTTCCCACAAATCGTGATTGATATCTGTGTCATTAGTAGGGTAGCTGCCCATCTCTTATCATGATTGACAGGTTAATAAGGGACCTGGGGCTATCTTTTCACTGCTAGCACACAACCTAACCAATTGCTTTTAAATGATTGCTAATTTGACAGAATGTAAGTAGAAGGCATAAAAATATCTAGAATAATGTCTAATGCAGCTTTTACGCCTGGTATTCCAAGTGATCCCATTTTAGAAAACAGATTAGAATGTAGTTAATAGATTTTAAGTTTTTTTTAGACACTCAGTTTTTAAAGAAAATCTTGTAGTTGTCCTTTGGTTCAATTAGGAGCAAAAGAGAAGGGAGTTTTGTAACGCAATTGTCCTGTAAAGGAAAATGTTTTAAATTGGGGAGATTATGTGAGCAGACCACCTGTAGGGCATTCATAGCTCTTTTCTATAATGCTCCAAGCCATGCCTTGCTGCCTGCAGTCTGGCTAACAATGCAGGGAAAAGCTGTTTAAAAGGCTGTTCTCCCTTTTCCCTCTGGTGTTCACTAACTGTTACAAGTCTTCCTCTTAAAATAAAAAAAAAAAAAGTCCCAAGTCCCTTTAATTGAAGAACTTTAAGGCTCCATGGTGGCCAATTGGTCTGCAACAAGAGGAACCAGGCAGCAGGGAAAGAAACTTCAGACTATACATCACGTTTGGTGAAGAGAAAAGATCAAAGTTTTCCCAAACTCAAAAGAAACCAAGTTCCCTACAGATTAACCCTATTCATTTAGCTCCTCTTAAAGGAATGATGTTCTGAGCCACTGGGCAGACAGGTAAAAAGTTCAACAATTGCCAAAGCATTCTTCTGTTAATTCAGCAGCCTTCTGCTCAAATAAATTAGCTTAGTCCTGACAGAAGAACAATACCTTTTCCCTTGAAAAAGGACCGTATTTGATATACAAAAGTTAAGTATGAAAGGTTAAGATGTTAGTTTAATCTGGTAAGAAGAGATTGATCTAACAAATCTCAACTTGCTGTTCCACCGTAGTACATGATCTATGAATTTACAACATTAACCTTTACACTTCAGTATGCATTCCCGGACAGGCGGGTGCTTACAGGAGTGTGGACAACAGATCAGAGAGGTGTGTGTGCACATTCCGAAAATAACACCTGCTTTAAAAGGACACTTAACATGCCATGTGGGATGACCCTTTTGTAAAGGCTCAGGTTAAAGACACCGTCATCTTTCAAAACGCAGAGGAGAACTATGGTAAGGCACTTCCTGGTTTTGGCAAACACTTTTTCAGAACAACTTGTTGAATGACTTGTTTTCCTTGTGTCTGTGTATCTGACTGCTTTAACAGAGGCAGCCATCTATTACGCAGTAACGGCTGGAGCACAGATGTAGTTTGTAGAACCACCTAGAGACAGAGCAGCTGGAATAACCAGGGCAGGAGTAGGGGAAAAGCTTGAAAAAGTCATTTATCAAAATTAATTTTATTGACAAAATAGAATACTCATATTTGCTCTTACAGGGGTAGCCTCTACACTTTTTTACAAAAAAAATTTACAGACTGTATAGCTTTGGATATATACATATTTTACACATCTGTACAAGGTAACAAATAATTATATAAATACATCCTTTAATGTAGGAAACCCGTATTTAGCTGGGGTGTATAATTAAGACATGTTTTGATTCAGTCTGTATTGTAAGGCATTTGCCTGGTCATCAATATCCCGAAAACCTGCAGTCCCAGCAGACTCCCACCTCAGGATGGGGGGGAGGAAGACCCTCCCTCCCATGAGCGAAGAGCTGCTGTTAGTCCAGAGTAAATGAGAAGCCGCTGTGCCTTGCCCTCTGCAAGACACGGGTGAGCCTCTACCCTCCTCTGCCAGCAAAATAATAAGCTGGCTCCTTGAAGTACATGCTCCCTGCATATGAATGGAGAGGAAGGAGGAGGGGGCTGGAGCTCGGGGCCTCTGCCAGCTGCATTGTTCTATACAAGCTGTGGCTAATAAGGACCATTAGGGGTTCATTAACGGCACCAAACAGTGAGGGGGCATTTTAGGCAGGCCGGTGTCCCTCATTCCCTAACCTTTGGCCTCTTTCCCCCTGCTCACACTTGAGACAGGGGCATCTGCTTGGGGTAGGAGACAGAGCTGGCGGTGCCTGACCTCCATGTCAGGCCGGTGCTGACATCGCTGTAGAGGGAGCCACCGCCTCCAGCCCCGAGTCCTCCTGCTGCGGCGATTGCTGCCTGCCCACCTGCTCCTGCCCCTGTGCCGCCAGCCACGGCAGCACCTTTGCTGGCCCAGCAGCAGCGGGTGCAGAGGGCCCTCCAGGACTCGAGGGTCTTGCCAGACCAGACCCAAACACCAGAGGTGATGCCCACCACCAGGCACATGAAGTACTTGAGCATGAAGACGGCATAGTCAGGGCGGCGGGCCTGATCGGGCTGCTGGTCGCGCAGGCAGGGGCAGTTGTGCGTGGCCTCCCAGCGGGGCCGGTTGTGCTGCTCGTAGAAGAGGCAGGCGACCACGCTGGCAGCCGGCACCGTGTAGAGGACGGTGAAGAGGCCCAGGCGTATCATCAGCTTCTCCAGCTTGTGGGTCTTGGTGGGGCCGCCCTGCTGCTTGATGACGCTGCGGATGCGGAAGAGCGAGACGAAGCCAGCGAGCAGGAACATGGAGCCGATGGCCAAGTAGATGAGCAGCGGGGCCAGCACGAAGCCCCGCAAGTTCTCCAGGCTCTGGTTGCCCACGTAGCAGATGCCGGCCACGGGGTCCCCGTCCACGGAGCTGAGCGCCAGCACGGCGATGGACTTGACGCTGGGGAGCAGCCAGGCGGCCAGGTGGAAATACTGCGCGTAGCCGGCGATGGCCTCGTTGCCCCACTTCATGCCGGCGGCGAGGAACCAGGTGAGGGAGAGGATGACCCACCAGATGGAGCTCGCCATGCCGAAGAAGTAGACGAGGAGGAAGACGACGGTGCAGAGCGCCGGGCCGGTGCTCTCGTACCGCACGTGCTCGGCCACCGCCAGCTCCGGCTGCAGCTCGGCCGCGCCGCCCGCCGCGCCGCGCCCCCCCGCCGCCGCCGCCCCCGCCGCCGCGCCGCCGCCCGCCCCCGCCGCCCCGGCCCCCGCGCCGCCCGCCCCCGCGCCGCCGCTGCACGCCACCTTCTCGTGCCCGGCCACCAGCCGCACCAGGTAGCCCAGCGAGACGAAGAGGTAGCAGGCGGCCAGGAAGATGATGGGGCGCTCGGGGTACTTGAAGCGCTCCATGTCGATGAGGAAGGTGGAGACGGTGGCGAAGGTGGAGAGGAAGCAGAGCACGGACCAGAGCCCGATCCAGAAGGCGGTGAAGGCGCGCTCGTCGGGGCTGAAGTAGGGGTTGTGGCAGGGCAGGGCGCAGTTGGCGATCTGCCCCGTCTTGACGCGGTTGTAGAGCGGGTGCCGCTCGCTGGACACCGACACCATGGGCGCCCGGCACTGGCAGCCCGGCTCGCAGGGCGGCGGCGGCCGCGGCTTGCGCGGGGCCTCGGCCGGCGGGGCGGCGGCGGCGGGGGGCGCCTTGGCGGGGCCGCCGGGCCGGGCGCCGCGGAGCGGGGGCTTGGCGGGCGGCGGGGCGGCCGTGGTGAGGTCCGTGCGGTTGTAGTCCATGCAGAGCGTGTCCGGGCTGCCCTGCTCGGGGAGGCGGTCGCAGCGCATCCTGTCGGGCCAGGCGAAGCCGTACTGGCGCATGAGCGGGGCGCAGCCGGCCTTGGCCCGCTCGCAGACGCTGCGGCAGGGCGGCAGCGGCTTCTTGTAGTCCTCCAGGCAGATGGGGGTGTACATGCTGCAGAGGAAGAAGCGCAGGTCGCTGGAGCACTGGATCTCCACCAGCGGCCAGAACTGGTGCACCTCCAGCCCGGCCTCGTCCTGCGTGTCGTGGTTGAACTGGTTGGGCATGTAGGTGTAGTTGTAGCCGATGCCCTTGCAGAGCGGCACGGTGATCTCCTGGCACGACAGCTCCTTGGCCGAGGAGGAGGAGGCGGCGGCGGCGGCGGCCGAGGCGGCGGCGCAGCCGGCGCGCTGCAGCAGGGACAGGGCGGCGAGCAGCGAGGTGATTTCCAACAGGTAACTCCACTCCATGCTCGGCGGCGGGCGGCGGCCCCGGCTCCTCTCCCGTCCCGCTCGGCAGCCGCGGGGAGCGCGGCGCCGCAGCACCCCCCCCGCCCCGGCTACCCCTCGCGGGGGGCGCAGGGCGGCCGCCGCCGTGCCAGCCGCAGGTGAGAGGGCTCGCAGCCCCCGCGGGGCTCCGGCGCCCGGGAGGGAGGCGGCTCCGCGGGCAGCCGCTGAGGGGGAGCCGCCGGCGAGCCCCCGCGCCGCGCCGGAGGGGGGGGGGGTGTCCGCTCAGGCAAGGCCCCTCAGCCGCCGTCGCATCGCTCCTCGCGGGGCCGGCTGCGCGGGGGGGGGCGTGGGGGGGCGCCGCTGCTCCGGCGCCGGCCGGGCACGGAGCGGCGGCGGCGGCGGCAGAAGTTTCGCCGTCAGCCCCCGGGCGGCGCGGTCAAGATGGCCGAGGCGTCCCGGGGAGCGGGCGGTGCGCCCCGCGGCGCCGGGCTCCCACCGCCCCGAGCGGGCGGGCAGCGGCGGGGCCGGTGCTGGGGCGGCCGGAGCGGCTCTCCTCCTGCCGCCCGCCCGAGCGCCCGGCTCTGCGGGCCGCCGCCAGCCGCCCGGGCCCCGCTCTCCGCCGCCGCCGCCTCCCCCGGTGCCGGCGGGGCGAGCCGGGCGCCCCTGGCCGCGATCGCGCCACCTGAGCCGCGGGGCGAGCGCCGCAGCGCCTCGGCGCAACTTCTCGCTCTCCGGCCCCGGCAGCGCCACTCCGGCCGCCGCGCTCTCATGAATATTTATAGCGAGCGCCGGCGGGCCCCGCCTCCGCCGCCTCGGCCGCCTATCAGCCGGGCCCGGGCGGGGGGCGGCGGGGCAGGCCCCAGCCCTCCTTAAGGTGGAGCCGGCGCCCCGGCGGCGGCGCGGCGGGCGCTCCGCCGCCCCCCTCAGCGGCGGGGGACGTGGCGGGGCTTTTTTGTTTTTCCCTGCGCGGTGCGCGCTCCTGCCCGTGCGGGAAGGGGCGGCCCTGCGCCGCGAGACTCTGCCCGCCGGCTGCGCGGGCTGCGGCAGGCGAGCAGCGGGTCCGGGCTGCTGCACGGTGCTCCTTTCCCCCCCTGCGAGGGCCGCCCGTCGAGTCGGGCTCGCTCGGGAGCAGCAGCGTCTCGGCAGCCGCCCGGAGCCGCCTCGGAAGCGGTCGTCCCTCAAGCCGCCGCCCTCCGCCGGAGCGCCCAGCCCGTGCCGCTGTGAGCGCTGCAAGCGCCGGGCGCTGTCGGCGTGTGCTGGCGTTTCGCCCCGCGCTGCGAAGGCCGGGCTCGGGCCGGCTGCTGCACGTGCGAGCGGAGGAGGCGGGAGCGCGGCCGGGCGGGGGCCCGCCGGCACCCGGCGGTGGCCGGGCCGACGCGCGGCCTCGCCTCCGCGGGGTCACCCGCCTCCGCGGGGTCACCCGCCGCACAGCCGCCGGCACGCGCGAGGGGAACGCGCGGCGCCGAGCGCAGCGGCGGCGCGCTCCCGCTCGGGGTCACGGCCGAGGCGGGACGCCGTGGGGGAACACGGACAGAGCCGGGGTTCCTGCAGCGCGGGCGCGCGGCGCCGAGGCGCGCGGGCCAGGCGGGGCGGCTCGGCGAGCGGGGCAGCGCCCGCCCGCCCGCTGCCGGGCACCCGCCCGCGGAGGCGCCCCGCGGGACTGCGCGGCCCCGCGCCCCGGCAGGTGGGCGCGTCCCGGCGTGGGCCGGTGCGCCGCCCCCCCCCCCCCCCCCCGCCCCGGGGGGCCGCAGGTGTGCGCGGCCCAGGCGCTTCGGGCCGGCGCCCCCCCCCACCCCCCCCCCCCCAGCCCGGGAGGGACCGAGATCCGGCTGGGCGCGCTGCGGCGGCCGCCCCCGGCGAGCGACGCGCGGCCCCGCCGGCGCTCCGGGAGGCCGGTTCCCGCCGGGCCGCGGCTCCCCGACGTTCCGCGTCAGCCCGGCGGCGGAGGCGGAGGCTCGCTGAGGAGCCGCGTGCAGCGGCCCAGGACTGCGCGACCCGCCCCGGCGGGCTCCTGGGGGAGCGCGGGCGGCCCGGCGGCGGGGGAGCCTCCCCGCCGAGGCGCGGCGCGGCGCGGCGGCTGCCGGCGGCGGGGCCGCCCTCAGGGCCTGAGGCGCCGGGAGCGCGCCTCCCTCCCCGCGCCGGGCCGCGGAGCGGCCCCGAGGGGAGCCGCCGCCTTCCCCGGTCGCTGCGGGGGAGGGAGTTTCGGCGGCCCCTCCGCAGCCGGACCACCTTAAGGGGAGCGGCGGCGGGGCCGGCCCGGCCCGGCCCGGCCCGGGGGGGTGTCGTCCTCCCAGGACGGGGCGTTTGTTTGTTAATTGAGGCGCTGTTGCGCTCCGCGCCTGTGCGGAGCTCCCGCCGGGGCCGTAATGACCGTGATGTCGGGAGCGCGCCGCTCGGCGGGGTGGCGGCGCGGCGGGGCTCGGCGGCCGGCGGCGTGAAGCCCCGCGGTTGGCCGGGTTTCGCGGCGGGAGGAGCGGGGCCGGGAGGGGGGCGGCCCCGGGGGGAGAGGGAGCGCGGGAGGCGACGCAAAACCGCGGCGCCGAGCGCGGTGGCCGTGCTGGGGGGAGCCTCCCCGCGGCCGCCGCCCCTCTGTTTAAATGAACGCGCGGATTACCCCCTGACGAGGAAGTGGGCAACAGTGGGGCGATAAACACGTTTACTGCGTGATCGTTGCGGTGATGTGCAAAACCCCTCTCTCGGCCCCGGCGCCCACCTGAGAGAGAGGTGGCAGACGTGACAGAAGTGCTCGGAGGACGTGGCCCTGCTCCTCCTTAGTGTTTCACATCCTGGGCTGTGAAATCGCTGCTGCATCTGTATTACTATTTCTGGTCAAAATCAGAACTTTTCCACAAGTAGCAGATGGCTGTTTTGGTGCTATTTAGTTAATACCTTACCGAAAAGTGTTAGGAGGTTCAACAACGCCCAGTAAAGAAAATGGAATGAAAAGTTTGTCATCTGGCTGGGATCTTTGTGACTGACAGAGGTTTAAAAAGTCTCTTTCCAGTCCTGGATGCGATGCTCCATTTTAAGAAGTGACTGTTACGCTGTTGGCTGCTTGAAGAGCACCTTATTTAAAAATCTCTACAGAATGTAAAAACGAGTGAGTCTAGTCAGGAGAGCTGGGCGAGTCTGTAAATTACCGCTCTGTCAGAATTCCTATTGCCTATTACAAAGTACCTTTTTACGCTGAACTTAAGCTCTACACTACAGAGACAGCAGATGTGAGGTGATGGCTTCCAAAAGCAACACAGATGCTGTAAAATTTCCATTGCAATATTTCAGCAAGGAAGCTCAGGAGACAGGCTGAATGCTACAGTTTAGAATTACACTATAACTCTCCTAGAAATAAGAGAATACCAAGTTTCTCAACAGTACACTTGGCTTCACCTTTACTGTCGTTCATATGCTCTTGTTTTCTTACAGCCTGAAAAGAGATGCAGCAAAAAGATACTGTGCGTCTTGAAGCTGTTCAGTAACGACAAAATTGGTAATATGGAGCTTTATGGCAATTTAGTAATGACTGCATATCCCAAATTCCCTAGTAAGACCATGATAATTTTTGAAATTGTCTTTCAGGTATATAAAGCAGCACAGCTGTGGGGAGGCAGCTTTACTTTATGTGACTGAAAAGCAGCCTGGATAGTTCAAGGCTGTGGAATCACAGCCCATTATGTGTTCCTTATATACTGAGACTTCCCTGAAGTCCGAAGAAGGACCGAGATGCAGGAATCAAGGGTCAAGTCTTTAAAATGGTTTGTGTGTTTATTCCAGAAAATACAGCAGCTGCTTTTTCTGAAAAGCTGAGCTTTGCTATAGCAATACAGATTACTTTAGAGCATTTTTTGCAGGGATTTCAGAACAAATGCCCAGTCATCAAATCATGCAGAAATATAAAGCCGGCAAGAGTGTTACAGGTACTACAACCTTTTGCAAACGTATAGTTTTGACATCAAGTACATAACACTTCTACAGGTCTTTGTTGCCGCAGATATTCATACCTCTTTTATTCAAACATTTAGTTTTGTCACTGGCCCTTCTAACTTAAGGTTAATTTTTGTGTGCATCTAAGACTTTGCATTTGGGATTATATGGGTCACACCAAACCAGGTAAAGGTAACTACAGGGCATTTTGGTTCGAGATTAGTAAATTGGCTCTTGAATTTTTATTTTTTTTTTTTTTTTTACTGGAAAGAAAAACACCACATAAAATCTAGGATTTAAAATGGTATTTTGTTTATTAAAAATACAGATGTTTAGTTTATAAGATTGAAAAATTGCTTTTTGTTCCCACCTAATGTCCTCCAGTAAATTTTAGTGTGGCATGGTCTTCATTGGATAGGTCAATGAATGGTGCTTTTATAAAAACGTTTGAAAAGAAGAACTCAGTCCATGGAAATTGTTCAAATAATCTTGTTAGAATGAAGCCTTGACTGAAGGCAGTAATTTCATGGATTAAACCCAGAAGGAGTGGTCTAGGCTGATCTCCTTCCTATCGCAGGCCACAGGGTTTTATCCAGAGACTGTTTACGCAAATACTAGTTAGCTGCAAGACATAGGGGATTGTGCATGGCCAATACATTGAACAACACCATGAAACTAGAAACTGTGGAACTTTTTGAGGACAGGGTAAATGGGAGCACGAAGAAAGAGTATTTTTACAGGCAAGTTAGTAGGCAGCGTAAGGTGGAGTTGCGACATCTTACTATGCTCAGCTTTTCCCTAAAAAGTACCAATTAAGAAAAACTGTTTTTTCCAGTCCATCCTTTTCTCTTCTCATGTGTAGTCCAGAACTGAGCAATGTGATGGGCAGTCCAAGTATGGGAGGGAATGCATTGATTTGTACTTCTGCAAGTCTGCAAAGCAGAAATTATGAGTAAAAATCCAGCACTGTGAAACCTGCAAAGAAACAGGAATGGGAGAAGACAGCGTGCATATATTATCTTATATGTCGATAGGTATTTCTCCTTTCACAAAAAAATTAAATGGCATTGACACATCTTCTGAGGCAGCCTGTGTTTTATTGTGATTCTTGAGAACTTTTTGTAGACAAGAAGAACAATGTTCTGCTCTCATCTTTCAGGGATGTCAGATCTGATCGTGGATGGGCACAATACCACGATCCTTCTGTTGGTCATGAGAAAGCCTTTAGGCAAAAAGAAAACAGGCTGAATACCATCTGCTGCAGTAGCTACTTCTGGAGTGCAGTGAGCAGGTGGCAGAGAAGGAGGGGAAACTGCTGGAAGAGTACTTTGCTGTCCCTTTACCCTAAAGGAGGATGACAAAGTGATTGATCAGTGCTGTGTTCTGAGGATTGCTCCAACAATGAAGCTGCAGGTTGTGGCCCTGAATGTGGCTGGAGGTTTTTCTGTTGAATGCAGAAGCAGACCATTATTAAGACTTCTTCCTGAGGCTGCTTTGGATGTGTTGGCTTTGCTAGAGAAGCAGCACGAGCAGCAGAATGAGCGTAAGAAGTCAGTGGGAACAGCAGTTTAACATGAGGGCAATGTAAGATCAGTATGTGTTGAAGGGCTTACCTTTATTCTCCCACACTATGCAGTTGATGGTTGGGCTGCAATGTATTGGCTCACTCAGTGTAATCATATATTGCTTCATTTCTCGTTAGTGAAACAATGCAGGAGGAAGGAATGCAAGAAAATATGGATTATAAGGATTATGAAAAAAAATAAGTGTTCTTGAAGGCAATCTTTTTCATTTCCCTTAATATTAGTTTTTTAATTTTTGCCCGTTATTTAGCAAGCTTTATTTATAATCTACCAGTCCTACAGACTGTAATACCTCATGGTGTGATGTTTCACGCTTGATAAATCATGTGACTTTTGAAGACAAATTGTCCTGAGTTAAACAGTCCATTGATTCATTGTCACTGTATTTGGAGAATTATGCAAATATCATGCAGTTAAATTGCTAACCGTATTAAGTATGTGTGGACATAGTGAGCAGTGTTATCTTCCTTTGATTGCCCAGGTAACCATTAATTTACTTTCTGGCAACTGCTAGAACATTAGTATGTAAATGCACTCTTGAATCTCGGGAGGGTTATGTGGATCCAGGCTGGCAAGGAGAGGTTTGGTCTCTGGGGGTAACATGGGAGAATACACAAGCACCACTCACTACTAAAAGTCAAAGTCTAGCATGCTAGTGACTTCTGCAGCTGTATTTATGATTCTGTCTCCATGCTCTATCAAAACGTCGTTAATGCTCATATATGCTCAAATGGCCTGTGCACCATCGTGACTCCCAGCATGGGTTGGGAAGTCCCTTTGGTCAGTCTTCAGTTTTGGAGACCTCAGTTTTAACAAGTTGGGTATAAACCCCTGCAAAGCTTCTGGTAAATATCCATTGCTGCTGCATTGCCACCTGGCTTACATAACTGAGCTGTAGCCATCTGGGGTGGGGAGCTTCTAAATAAAAATTACAGTCTGGCCTTAAGATGGTATGGCATGCATGTGTCTGGTCTTTGATGTCAGATCTACTGGAGGAATTAGGGGGGCTCTATCTATTAACTTGGCCTACCCAACTTTGTGGCATCTATATTTGGGTTAGGTGACAGCGACCAGGGTGATAGCACAAGTAACTCTTACCAACTCTGAGTACCGATGCTGACAGGGTATAAGGAAGAACCACAACAGACAAGCTGGGGACTGCAGGGTTCTTTCTCATACACTGTAAATCAGAGTTGGAGCTGCTCAGTTGCCACACTGCAAGGAGCCGTGGGACTCCTGGCAAGAAACCTAGCCCAGCCTGTGTGCAGCTCTCTGCTAGCTGATCCAGCCTGGTGGAAATAGTCATGAAAGAAATAGATATGAAAGGCTTTGAGCTAAGGGTGCCCCATCCGCAGTAGGCTATCCAAGTTGATGCAGAGACAAGATGGGGCAGCGTGGTCCACTATGACTTACTAACTTTTGCATAAACTTCATGGAGACATTGGCTTACACGTATGCCCTCTCACATGCTGTAAATTAAAAGAGAAGTTAATGAGGTGATGCACTTATGAGTGAGAAGTGAACTGAAGAAAAAAATGAGACTTTGTAAGTTGAAAGGCATGGATAAGGGTAAAACCCAGATATGAGAAAGTGAAACTTTTTATTAACTGATATGAAGTGGAACGTGTGTCATTAAATCCTTGAACAATGCAAAGTTGTTCATAAATTCTGACGCTGCTTTTTGCACCTCATAGGTCAGTTATAGCATAATTTAAGGGAATAATGTTTTGCATACATGTCTGAAGTGGACATTTTTTAAGTTTCACTGTTTCCAATCCCAACTTTTGATGGAGGATGGACAGTAGTAATTTTTAAAATATTGAATGATAAGAATCACAGTGAAATTCTTACTGAAATTACTCATTGCCCTGGAGTTAAAATGGAAATAACAAACACCTCTTTCATCACTCATTTTGAATATTTATTCTTTGTATTTCACTTACTCTAAACAAATTTTTTATCTCTAGGGTTAGATCCTGACTAATACTTACTGTGCTAATTTTGCTGGGACAACGTATATAAGTGGCTGGTGATTCCAAATATGAATAAGGACAGCAGGCTTGGGCTTGTGCTAATTTTGATGAATAAATTGGCCTCAAGAATGACAAGTCATGTTAGCACTTTTCACTTTATAACATTAGACAGTCAAAGATGTTAACTCTGTGCAGGGAATCAGCATTAGGCAGTGTTTGGAACTCCTTATAGGGAACTCTCAGGTGCCTAGTCTCAGTAGAAACTTGCTCTTAAAAACCTTTCTCTATTTTTATTTTAGTAACATAATAGTGTGATTGAAAAGCAAAGTGTTGAGAGGAATTTCACTGTAATAGCAAAATGTCCTTCCTTTCGTTTTACCCACTGAGTTTCTAATAAGGATATTCCTTTGCCAGTTCCTTTGAATTTTGTCGGTTCTTAGTTGGTGCTAATGATGGCAGTAATAGTTCTCTGTGTGTGTGGTGGGGGAAAAGAAAATAGTACCCCACTGGTATGAGATTTTTTGCAGTTGTCTTTTGTGGGCTCACAACAGTGTTACAAAAGATGCAGTCTTGATAGATTTCTTGTCTTTTATTTCTTTTATTTATACATTTATTTTGCCTTTAGGTTGGGGTGACACAATTGTATGGCAGGAAACAGCCACAAGGGAAGAGATGGATATTAGAAATTCAGTTCTAACATTGTCCCTGGTAGTATCAGTTGGGTGCTTCTCTGTCTTGGTCTGGTCAGGGCCTGTTTCTGGATGAGAGGCTTTCAGTTCTTCCAGTGGTTTGTGGGGTTCCAAGAAAAGGGGTGATAACAGCCATAATGGGATAGCTGTTACTCTCACTTTTTATTGCATTAGCCTTATCAAATTTATTCCTTCTGGTTCATTCACTGAATTAGAGAGCCCTGAAAGGGAATAATAAATGGAATATCTCAGTTTCTTGCCACTTTGGCAATTTTGCTAAACAGATTTTTTGTATTACAGGATCTCTTGCCTAGTAAGTGTAGCCATTGTTTGAATCTTGTCTTCATTCTGTGCTTTTTTATGTTAGGCTGATGGGTATTTTATAACTTAGGGCTCATACACTAAGTTATCCCATCTAATGAGCCGTTATTGGTTTTGTTTGATTTTAGCTCCTTGGCTTTTGAACAGTCCTGCTAACAGGAGTGCTATGGAAAATTTGAAACGTTTTCCTGCTGTTTGAAGTTTTTCTGATTTGTGTATGGATGGATCCAGATGCTACGTTTGAATCTGCAGGTTAATGAGTAAGACCTTGCTTGACCCGTGAAACTTCCTGCATGAATTTTTGATAAAAAATACAAAGCTTTTTTCATATTTGTCTTAATTTTCCAGGAAAAACTACATGCTTTGACAGAATTCCGAGGACTGGAAGGCTTTGTCTGAAAACAAAAACTTGATTTGAAAAATGTTACTATAGTCCTCTTCTGACATTATCGTGTGGACGCCTGCTGGTCCTGTTCTGCAAGGCTGAGGCGGCCTACCACCTTTGACACTGTGCCATGGTCTTTCCTCTTTGATGGGAGTGCTGGAAGTAGGGAATCCCTCAAAGTGATCTGTTATCGGAGTTGTTATTTAAATGGTAAGTCTAGTTGATAGAGGAGATCTGCCACATAAAGCAGGTAAGCCACAGATTTAATGAGATTTGCATTTCCTAATAACATTTTTTGTTTTCAATCAAAATATTTTGGTTTGTAAGTTTGGCTTTTTGGTAAGAAAAATATATTTGCAGAAGCACATACTAAGAGTGCCAAAAAAAAAAATATCCAACCAAAAAGTGTTTAGCTGAAAGCCTCATTTCCCATCAAAAATAGATGCAGTGGAAAATTTTCAAGCAGCCCTATATTTAACCTCCTTGGATCAAGATTCAGCTGTTGGACTGAGGGAGGCTCACAGAGTTTTTTTGCTGCGTTTGGTAGGGTGTCTGTTTTTTTCACTCGTGAGATCTGCCTGCTTTTCCAGCTATATTCAAGCTTGTTATCATTCTTGCTATTGCAGCATTTTACTGTGCTCAAAATGCTAGTTCCCACTGGACTCAACTTGCTGGGATATGTGCAAACTGCAAGTTTCTTTCAAGGGGTGCGTCAGTCTTGCTTTTTTATTTTGGCTGGGTTTTAATAAGCAAATGTGGGTAGCTGTATCCACTGAACACTGAATATGCACAAAACATAGCATCACTGCGATATAGTTCTCAGTTCTTTGCCTAACGTAGCCTGGCTTTGGAATGTTGTGGATGCAAACAGTGTACGTGGGTTCAGGGGGTAATGGGCTAAGCGTTTGAAAGGGAAGACCCATCGGGCAAGCTGAACAGATAAATCGCATCAGTCTCAGGAATTTCTGAGTGGAATATCGTTGAAGGCTGGGGAGTTATTCTGCAAAAATACTGTATTTGATTTCTTTGCTCATGCTCTCTTCTCTTGGCTCTGACTTGTGGATGCTTTTGGAAGCAGGATACTGAGCTAAATGGACCTTAGATCTGAATTGGCACAGCCATCCTTGGGTAAGGAGAAATACATTGATAAATTAGTAAGTGTGGGCTTTGGCAATCTGGAATTCAGCAAAATTTATCAGAAATGAAACTCCTTCCTCCAAGAAAAGTGTAAGCCAGTCACAAAAGATATGAGCATGGGGATAGATAATTTCATCTATTAAGATGTGATTCTGGAGTCTGAAGCTTTCTATTGATTTTTTTTTTTTGCTTTTGCAGCTTCCATTTATAGAATCATAGAATCATAGAATCATTAAGGTTGGAAAAGACCTCTAGGATCATCAAGTCCAACCATCAACCCAACACTACCATGTCTCCTAAACCACGCCCTGAAGTGCCATGTCTACACGTTTTTTGAACACATTTCTCTTTCATTTCTTCTTGTATCAGTAAGAATTTGCTACAACTGTGTCTTAAATAAAACTGTGTGTCTTTTTGGGTGTTCTTCCAAAGTTAGTGGGTAGAATATTATTGTAAGACCCCTGCAGAGTTCACTGGACTTTGTATTAAGACAAGAAGAGAAAACAAAGTGAATATTGAAATTCAGGGAGGAAAATTGTTAATATGACCTACATTAGTTTTAGTATGATGTGTTACGTTCTGTCATTAGTTCAGTGTTAGAATGCAGTTTTTAGCCAGAATCTATCAACAACTGGCAACATGTGGTGTTTCTTAAGCAAAAATTGATTGTTATTCTTTATTGCTTGTTTTGCATCTTAGCACTCTTACAGAAATATCTTTCCAGATATTTTTAACATTGTTTTCATGGCAATTTAATTTAGATCGCTTCATGACTGCTAAGCTATACTATGCTTTTTTAGTCTCCACAGGCATTAATGATCAAATCTTTAAATGAGCATATGCTTAGTTCTGTAAGATAGCAGCTAACTGTTTTGTATATTTTTAATAAACTCTTCAGAAGTTTAACGATTACCTGAAAGTATATATATCTAGTTATACTTCTATGTACTTAAGTTTACTTGGTAGTTATATTGACCAAAATAGATAGGGCCTTTTTTATTTCTTTTCCTGACAGGGTGTACATTTTTCCTTCAAATTTCTGTCAGCAGAATTTGATTATAGTACATCGTCAGTAGATGACCAGTAATTTCCCTCTTCCCTGTTATTATTTTACAATTATTTTAAATAAATATTTACAAGAAAATATAATAGCCAGACAGCATTTGAAAAGAAGAAGTAGTTTTGAGTACTGTTGAGAAAGAGATTCATCATTCTGGTACCAAAATTGTGTCAGGAAAGAGGACAGAGGAAGGAAAGCGCAATATTGAAGTATAAGAGTGAGCTCCTATGGTACCACTTTCCAGCTGTTCATGTGTGGAATCCAAATACTTTTTGAAGCATAGTGCTACACAGTCAATTAGCTTTACTTCAAGTAATGATTGTATAAGGAAGAAATTTTAGTATACTAGAATTCATGAGTTGGAAAAAGTAGCAAAATAATTATGTCCATGTTTTCCTAGAAGTGCAGTGAAAATACGTAAATTCTTTTAAAATTAACTTAGAAATTTTGTGAAGTGAAAGGAGAGATTGTAATCCTGTCTCTAATGTGTGTCAAGAATAGCAAGAATAGTGCAACCCCTCTCACATCATTTGTATGCCTTAATCTGAATCTTAATGATAGTGTCAAGAAGTGAGAAGCAAGTAGAGTTGCCAAATTTGTCCACTCTTTTGAAACTGGAAGAATTGTGGGAAGTAATTGGGTGCGAAATAAACGTGTTCACAAGTAATTGGACTGAGACTATTAAATTTCTTTCATTTAAGTAGTAGGTAGTAACTACTTAAACTTCAAGGAAAAGAGAAGATTACATCCTGCAAAACTTTCTCATGCAAAATAGTCTGTCCTCATGTCAGTGATCCTGGTTACTTTAAAGTGTCTGCTTGCTTGAGAAAAGGTTTGTCAAATCGAGTCTTTGAATGGGACAGGGGATTAGGAAACAACAAACAAAATCCAACTTGCAGTGGGAGTTAACTTTTGGGGGTGTGGGGCAGAGAATGGACAATGAATATCACCATCTTTTCAATGTTCAGTATTATCAAAACTGTTTTTCTTGCAGGTAACCCTTTATTGGCAGAAAATTTGTGAAGGAGTCAGTGAAGGAAAATGCTATGGTAAAATACATATAAAGAATCTCATGCCAAAACCCAGAGAGTTAAGGGATATATCTTTTATAGGTTTAGGAAATGATGAGGGTAAAGTGATAAAGTGTTTTTGTGCTTAAAAAGCCTAATTGCCTTTGTGTATATCAGTCTCTTGTCTGTTTTATACAGCTGTTTGTGCTATCTCACTGGTGTTTCTGAAACACACAGTATTTCTACAAGGGTCACCAATTTGGATTGGGATATAAGAAATAGTTGTTAGTTTTATGGGTAGTAAAGCTGAATATCATAATTTGCACTTTTAAATAAGCTGCTTCCTTCTGTATGTAAACCAAAATAGCTTCAATATGCTTGGTTTGGTAATTAACGAATCTAGAGTTGATCAAAAATATCTTCCCTAGTATGATGCATGGAGACTGGTTAGCCTGAGTACCAAATAATGTGATAATAATCATTTCCTTAAGAGAGTACAAAAGCAGCATCTAAGTTTCAGCTGACGTTTATTGACACACAGCATCAGTTGGGAGCCCCATCAAACTTCCTATTCTTTTCTGTTAACCACCTCCTGCTTTTATTTACAGTCAGCATATCTGTTAATTAGCCTCAGGTAGAGCCAGTTCTTCTAAGATCTCTTGTCTTCCTGGTGATGGCCCCATGAGGTGACCATGTACACACAGTCTGTGAGTGAATTAATCTTTAACTCATTAATTTCAGTGCCTGATTCTGACATGTTAAACTGCTGGCTTGGTTTCCTACTCAGCAATTTGTATTTGGGGAATTGTGGGCCTTGACTTCCGTTGACTTCAATGTCATGAACACATCCCAGTGAGATCTAAGCATCTTGTGGTTACCTCACTGGAAGTCATATTTTCTTGTGTTTTGGTTTGCTATGGTTGGACCAGAATGCAGATAGCTCATTGGTGACTTCCAGGTACATGCTCTGTATCACTGAGGTTAATTACCTAGTTTTCATTGCACTTTTGCAGAATAAAATTACTCCACTTCCTCAGCTATCTCTGTCGCACAATATCTGAATGCAACATTTTGCAAAAAATCTGATGTAACACTGCAATGTTCTCACAAGGAGATACTCTGTAGGGAACCATACTGTTTTATAGAGTCTCACCAACCTTGGTTAGACATTGTGATGATACAAAGCTGTTTATAGCCACAGCCTGAATGCTAGAGGTGGTGGTTGTAGTGTGCTTCTCTCACACCATGGCTTGTTTATTAGAAAAGAAAGAAGTTGCAGTCATATTTGCAGGAAGAATTCAGGAGTGTGATTCAGGGGTCTCCTGCCTAAGTCTACAAGGTATGCCAGAAGTGCTCTCAGAGGTGTGAGGTGATCTGTGCATCTCACTGGGGTGTTAGAAATCTTGTAGTTTCAGTGTTAATGGCTGTGTTTGTGTTTGTTTTATCTGAAACCTAAGAAAAGAAAGACTGAGCCACTTATCTGCACTGTCAACTGTAGGTAATGTCTTAAAGTGATGACCAAGTTCTTCGCTTTTGCCAGAATGCCATTTATTCCTTCTCCATCCTCCAGTGGAGGAGTAGCCAAACTCTAAAGACCTAAGCATAGGTTACAGGTGCCCTTGAAATCCTGCCCAGAACCAGTGCAAGTATGGAAAGCCATAAAGCACACACTGTGGTAGTGTGAGCTTTACTGGTAAAAATTCTCTGCTTCAGTTTATAAAAAAAGCAATAATAATAAAAAAAAAAAATCCCACCCAACCAACAGTATAGTCTCTGGAATACATCCAACTTCTTTTATACTGGGAATGTACCTCAAAGTAGGTACTTTCTCTTTTCAGTGAGGAAGTATTTGTGCTGATCGAAAACATTTTATGCTGGCTCAAATGCATCCCAATGTCTCATATTTGTGGATGGGCAGACCCAGGTGAAGTAACTTAGTTTTAAAGGAATTAGAAACCCTAATTCCTTTAAATCAAATTCCTAAGACATCCAGGCTTGCAGAATGCTGTGAAAAGAGACACAAAAATCAAAAAAGAGAAGGTGAATATTTGCTACTGATGGCTCATGGCTTTGGATGGTTGGTGGTGATGCAGTGTTGTGACAAAAAATCAATGAAGAAATGTCAGTGAAAGTTTCTGCCATCTTTATTTGTAAGAAGCCAGTGCTGACTGATCTGTTAATATTTCATGGGGAAAGACACTGAGGGGAATAGGTGGGTGATAGTTCTCAAAATGTGTTAACTGCTTCTGTGTATTTTGTGGTTGAAGGACAGAGAGATAAGAGATGTTGGAAATGTTTTCTAGAATTCAGTGGCCCTTCATCAGTATTTTATAGGTACTGTTTAATCCATCTTTGTTAAGGAGAAGCTCCTTTACTGTTAGTATGCTGTCATCTTTCAAATCTCATCAAGGCAGCACCAGGTTTTTTTTGCACAGATTTCCTTTGACATACAGCCTCAATAAGTATGGAAATTACAACTTAAATCTCATTTTTTTTCTTGCAAAGCAATGCAGTGCACAAATTCATTGAATTTCAACTATTATTTTTTCTTAATGTTGAAAGACAGATATGCAAATTTTACTAACAATATGCATGGTTAAGTTTAGATATAAATTCCAGTCAGGGATTTCTGCTTTGTTTATTGTCCAAGTCAATATGTCTGTGGAGAAAACCTCCTGCTGTGCAGGAATACATAGTCAGCTACTTGGAAAAGTGGAAAGTTTAATTATGAGAGTTTATTCTGGAAAAAAGTAAAGTAAAGCAAGCAGTGGGTTCTGGGTTGGTTTTTTTTATTTTGAGTTCAGCTAACAGAAGTACAACGTATATGGTTTGTTGTGACACTAACTGTTACCGGGCAAACCACTTGATTTTTCTTTAACCTGGTCATCTGTGTAACTGAGGAGGTCTGAAAGAAAGTAGAGGTCATGAATAAATGATGCAATCAGACTTGCAAGGTAGATCGTGACATAAATGAGGTAAAATCCAAGTGTGAAGAAAAAAAGTATAAACACATGTATTGCTGAGAATATCTTCATTAACATATAGTTTACCCTATGAAGGTACTAGTATCAGGTTGCCTGAAAGATGCAAATTTCCTTTGTTGCTTTCTCATAAGTTATTTTGATTTTTGTGCATGGTTAACAGTGAAGTATCTTTACACAGAGTTTCTGAGTGGAAGGGTAAATTATTGCTGGGGAATATGTGTTATAAATGATATACAAACATATTCTCTTGTTTATAACAGAAAGCTCTCCAAGATTTCAACTACTGGAGTGGTTCCCTTTTCTTCAGTTTTTATAAGTCATTTACATGGAATACATTTTATCTAGCTATCTATATAAAAAAAAAAACCACTGCATGCAAAGAAAGCGTTTCTCCTGCCTACCTAGAGTATATGTAATACTGTAACAATCTGTATTCCTCCTTGCGGTTCAATGCATATTTCTCCTTTCTAAGCCTGTTCAACTGTAATATGAAGAATGTTTTTATGACAATTCAGCAATGGATGATAATAATTAGATTTACTCTAAGCCAATAAAATTTTAAAAAAATGTGTTATGGCTAATATGTGGGTTGCGTGACTTTAATCAGATGTATAGGCATATTCTTTTTTTCTTTGCATCTGTGTAGGACTGATCCATGACCTGAACTTGTAGGTTCTACAGTAATACAAATGGTACATGATAATTGTGTGTGAAGAAAGGCTGGCAGCTTTACAGAGGAAATTTCTGCACCTGTAGGTAGGTTCAGGATAAGCAATTGCCTGTAACTTCCCTTCCCCCATACTCTGCATTTCTACAATACAACTGCTCTTCTGATGCTTTTACTGAGTCTCATTAAATGGTCCTATGTGTAGGACATTAAATGTATTTATGGTAGAGTGGGAGTTTTGTTCTGAGTCACTGGTGCATCAAGAGTTTCTTCGTAATATTATTCTGGTTGCCTAATACAGCGAGACAAGCACCAGAGAGGCGTGTACGCTGATGCCTTATGGTAGCGATCCTTGAGCCTGAATCCTAAGAGATGTGGAGGTGGCTAATTTCCTGTAGAACTGAGTGGGAGTTTAAGTTCCTAAGTAGGATTTGGGAGCCTAAATACCTTGAAATTCTCCATGAATAAAGCTTAGTTGCAATATAGCTCCTTAATTCTCCACACATCCCTGCATTCTTCCATACATGTTCCTTGTTGGCTATTTACTGTTAATTGGCAGTTTGGATGCTTAATTATGCTTCTGTTTTGGGATATGTTTCTTCCTAGTCTTATCCTTTATTTCTTTGGGCTGTCTGTTCCTTTTCAGCTCTTTCCACTCTTACACTTTGTGTACCTAATAAAGGCAGTAGCACACTTAATTTCCAGTGACTAGCTTCCCTCTCACATTGGCATGTATGAAACATAAGACCTTTGGTATTAATAGAGTTAGCTACCTTGCAAAGATGCTATAAAAGGAATCATTAAGGCTCAAAATTGACAGGGATTTGACTATTTTGTCCACTCAGTATGTTTTTTGACCAATGTATGCCCAATATGCAAGTTGCATATTAGCCAAATTCTACTTCGTTTGACTGACAGAAAGGATAGGTCTACGGGTATGTGCCACAGGTAGTTAAATAATGCAAAACCTTATGTCAGTCTAATGCTTTTGTCACTGAAATGACTCTGCCGGTTGCTCTTCTGAAACTAGTAATAGTAAATCAGGGCATAAATCAATCTCTCCCCTGGCTGTGTATGATCTGACTTCTCCATTCTTTAGTTCACTACATGGGTTATCTGTAACTGAAGTGCACAATGAAGGCATATCGCTTTCTTTCCGTGCTAGGCTTTTAACTTCCAAATACAATTTTCCTTAAAGTGTAGCAGAAGTGGAAAAGAATGAAAGCAGACGTAAACAAGGACGCTAATGTTAAAGAATGCTCTGTAAAATCTACCATCCTTCAATCACAGTGCATCTTTTTTCTGTGATCATGAACGAAGTTTTCCTCAGGACCACAGTGGTTGTCAGGAAGAGGGATCCCTTGCCCTGTGTCCTGGTAGACAAAAGTGACTGGAAGAAAGCAAATAACCCACAGATGTTGGCTTCTGCTGCTGCCCGAATGATGAGCTAGACAAGTATCAGTAGGTGCTCTAGGTGGGGTGGTGAGGGAAAGAGAAAGCTTCTAGGCCTAGGAGGAGCAGGGAAAGGGTGAACGAGTGGGGGTGAGGGGTCCTGATTCTTTCAACACAGTTCGTATTGTCCGCGCTCCTTTTTCCAAAAGGTGAGTAAAGTTATATCAGGGGAAGGAGAATGCAGGGAGTGTTTTCCAGCCCCTGAATGGGACAACAGCATTGTCTTATTTGTATGGCTTACGGACTCTGGCAGAGAAAGCCTAAGAGCACCTGATGCTGAGGGTACACAGGCCACCAACCTCACAGGAAATAAGAAATCGCCCTGTCAAGGACTGGTGTCTGGGGTGATAGGATTTTTGGATGGTGCTAAATGGATGGAAGAAAGAGTGTCGGAAGGGCAGTGAATAAGGTGAGGATGGAAGGGGGCATGTGCTCCATGTTGCTGTTGCCTCATTGCAAAATTGTTTCCCTTCAGTGTTGTTTGCAAGAATAAAGCTGATTTATGAGAGTAAATTGGCTTCTGGACTAATATCAGTGTTTTTCTCAGCTAGTGGTATGTGAACAGTTTTCGTACAATCCCAGTTTTGCCACAGTTCTGTCTATGAATAATCTTAGTGGTTTATAAAAAATGCTAAAATAGTAAAAGAAAAAAGTTCCAGGACTAGGATACAGTTTGCAGTAGTGATTTAAGTGCTTAGATGTCACAGACTGCTTTTTGCTTGTGAAACTTGTTTTCTTTCTGTATGTTCAAGAAAGGAAAATTAATTAGTTAAAGAAGTTAATGTGATTGACTGTTTCTTGTAGCTCGGAGATTTGTGCTGCTTGGCTAATCGATGGCCATGAGTGTTGCCTGTGTAAGTAGCTAGAAACACTTTGTTTTGTTCATGCTGATTTTTATCACAGGACATCATCGCTTGTACTGAGGAACACCCCAGGTGGACCATGGCCCTTGCACTCCACCTCAGAGAGGGGCGCTTTCAAAGGGCCTTATCTATTGCCCCGTCAGTGCAAGGCCTAAACATATTCCATAAATAATCTCATAGGATAAGAGAACAACTGAACTGGACATGATGAGAATATGGTGAACTAGGTGAGGAACAGGTACAAAGTTGGTGACCCTTGAGGGACACTCTGTAACTCTGCCTGTAGTGGCATGACTTCTTCTCATCTCTTCAGCTGTGGGGTTGTTGCCTGATGCCATGTGCTAGGTCTATGTATTTAATTATGAACCTTGTATTTAAAAACTATCTACCTGCTCTCAAACTAGTATTGTTAACTTTCTACTTAATGAAGCTGATTTAAAATGAAGGATGTTTGTACATGGTCATCTTGTTTCATGAGCAGATGCATCTGGGAACTCAATCTATAGAATCTCTTCTTAGAATCATCTAAATCTTTCTGGATGCCGAATGCAACCAACTGAAGTGTCCAGAGATTAACAGATTTAGAATTATTTTTAGTCTAATCTAAAAATCACAGCACATTTTTACATAGAAGTGTTGGTACCTCCCATGGACTGGATTTTTTGTGGCTTTAATGTAGTCAAAATATACATTGTTTTAGATGGGAATGGAGACTATAAGTGGCTTGTCGACTGATATGATATTTTCACCTAATCTATATGTGTTAATACAGTACCATATTAATACTGTATTAATCAGTGCTTGTGAGAGATTATGCTGGTGGAAAATATGATCATGGGATTTGACCTCCTTGGAAGCAAGGGCTTTTCCAGGTCATGAAAGGCTACATATTCAGCTCATGACTAGCGTAGAACTCTTTTTCTGTCATAACTGAAATAGTGACACCTGGTTTGCACTTAAAAGTGACATCAAGGAGGCCTGTCATGGAGGGATATGAATTTTTTGCTGACATAGCTATGCCAGCAAAAACCCTAGTGCAGAAGCTGTGTAAGAAGTTCTTTTACCTGCACATTTTACTTCTCTTGAGGGATAGGTATAAGTTGCTTGGGAAGAGGAGTCTTGTTAGTATAATTTCTATATTAACCTTTCTAGTGTAAATCAGCTGTAGGCCTCATCCTGTAGGGACTCATATGCAAGTTTATCCCTGCACATAGAGATGATACATCATAGCCTATGCTACCGTTGCTCTGAAGAACCACCTCTAGAGCAACTCTAAGAATTGTATGTGATCTCTGTCTCCTGTTCATCTTCTGTCTACAGGGTTTTCTTGCAGCTGCAAGTTGCATGAATAATGCCTGACAATGCATGAATTTTCATGTTTTGCACCTGCCCTATTGGTGATTCTAGTCCTGAAGGTAGTTCTGGGGCCACACTTAGGAGACAGTATGGGCATAACCATTGTTTAACTGAACTACTTGCAGGAAGAAAGGAGGCCAGATGCAGATAGAAAAATGGAAAGGAAGGAGGGAAACTCCCTAGCAGTGAAGCTTGTGATGCGCAACGCACAAACTAAAGGATGAGAAGTACAAAAGTGGAAGCTTCCTTGGGTGAATCAGTTCCAGAAAAAACAAGCACGTGGAAGTACTTGATGGATCAGGATTGTCCTTTGCTGATCCTACATGCAGCACCATAAATCACAAGTAGTTCTAAAGAAATTGGTAGTGGAACAGGAGAGTAGAAATGGTGTGAGTGAACTGAGATTATGACTTGAAACCTTCCCTTGTCTCTTAAGATGCAGTTCCTGTATGCCTCTAATTATCTTTCATTTAGATGTTCTACCTTAGTTGGAATTAATGACCTAAAGAGTGGGCTCTTAGTGTTTGTCTGCAGGAAGGACTCCCTTTTCTCTTAGGCAGAGAGACCCTAACTAGAAATTACAGCTAGCCTCAAGCATATGCGTATTTTGTATTTGTTCAAGTTATTTCATAACATCAGAAATGAAGGCTGGACCAGATACCATAATACATTATTTGCACTAGCAGAAATAATTTCACATCACACTGCAGGAATTTGGACTTGTTCTATTTTTAGGCTTGAAACAGGAATAGCTTGAATGAGCTAGGTGATGTTTTATTTGAGACAAAGATTTTCTTTTTCCTCAAAGGTTTTTTCAAGAGATGTGGAAAGCCCATTTCAAACAATACTGCCAGAGCCAAAGCTGCATATGTAAGCTCTGTGGTCCTGCACTAAGGTTGATTAATGGGCCAAGATTAATTGAAATCAGTATTTTCACTTCAAGTCCTAGAGACTTACTTTGGAAATGCATTAATTTGTAGGCTTGCAGTCTCACTGACAGGTGAATCTAGTCCTGAGGATGATAAGTAGAGATATAACTATGGCATTGGATGCGATCATAATCACAAAAGGGAGATATTTTGAGATACAGAAATTGCAAATTCAATCCCTGCTGTTACCAGTCCAGCCACAGGGGCCATTTAACAAAAGATCACCGAGTTAATGATTGCTGTTCTATGACAGGGATATTGGACTTATTATACACTGAACACAAAGGTCTCTGATCCATCTTCGTGCCTTGTTTCCTGCTTGGGATTCATCACCACACGGTGGTAACTGTCTGCTTCATGCAGGAAAGCGTTCTGCTGTGATATCAGTGAGCGATAGTATCAGAAGAACATCCATTTTCCATGAATTTAAACTATTACCGCAGTTAGGTGCAATTATTGAGAATCCCTGTAGAGTCATACAAAAAATGTTGTCTCTGTCCAAAGATGTTGATTCTGGAATGTAGCAGTGCCAGTCTATGACATTCTTAGTTTGGGGTCTCAGTGGCTGCTATAAATTGTACCCTGGAAAATGGTTACCGGGACTATAAAGTATAGTGCTGCATTTCAAGCTCTATTTTAAGTACCAGTGGCTTTGTCAAACTATACATGTAATTTATATCAAATTTATATGATGAAGATAAGTTGAAGATGAACCAATGGAAGAAGACGACTTCATAACAAAGAATATTGACTTTGCATATTAACTTCATTAAGTTAATGCTGTCTCTTGTGTATTGGAAAATTGTTCAAGTGAGAATAATAGCTTTTGAACTACTTACAGGCTAATAGGTAGTGATTGTAGTCACTAAGACTTTGAATAGCTGTGGCTGTTGATTACACAGATTAAATGTGAGTGCAGTTTTCAATATGGCTGATTTTAAAAAAACTCATTTTCTGTCTTTCCTTTTGACTTTCATGGCTAATGACACTGCCTTCTAATGCATATTAAATTCTGGGAGTGGGAAATTAAATTCCTCTTCCTCCATCTCATAGTAGAGACATAAGTGCAGAAACATGCCATATGCTTATTTTAAATTGCTCAAGATTGAAGCTATATTAGTCAAATATATGATTGCATTAGTGGTAATTCCCATAAAGTGGGACATGCTCTGTTTAAGCAGCTGATTGGTTATAGATGTTTGTAGTATTCATAGCACTAATTTTTCATGCACTCTATCCCTTATGTTTTTTCTCCTCATATCTGAACTGTCTGTGCGTCTCTTTGCATCCACTGTGATTTCTCAGTGAATGCTGGTTCCCAAGTTCTTTCTCTATTCTCTCCTTTTTTTTTTCCAGGGCCTAATTATGAAACAGCTTCAAATAAATACAATTTTTTAACAAAAAACATTCTGCTTCCTGTGAACAATGGGCTGAATTTTTCTCTTTATTCTTGGGGAGTTCTTATTCAGTTGGAGTGCTTTGCAGTTGGCTAGGACTGAGATTTCTGGGAGCTGTAATTGTGTCTCATTAATTCTTACAGTAATGTAGGGTAACTATAAGGAGCATGCAATTAGTGGTCTGGTCATTGAATAGAGCAGTTAATCAGCAGACAAAGGATGGGGCTCAGGACCTATTAGGCTGAAAGGAAGTGTTACTATTGTCACAGGCAGTAGGAATGCATGCAGACATGCCTTAAAGTTGAACTGTTTAAGGGAACTGTGTATGTCTTTTTGCTAAACAAGTTTTCCTACCTATTCCACTACTTGAGAGAGATTCATTTAAGGTTGCCTGTTAGAAGTCAGAGACCATATCGGAGGTCTTGACAGACTGAACAGACTGCTTAGTGTATCCTCTCACCTTAACAGAGGCAGCCCCAGGGTTTATCAAAAATAAAAAGTGGCCAAAGAGATGTAAGGCATCCTTAGCTGTTCCTCGTTGTCAGAAAAATGGTCGGTGAATGGAGGAGACCTATAAAGTTTAAATCAGCCATTGTGTAGATTGTCCTCAGTCATACTCTGCATGTTTGTCTTCATAATGAACCTTGTTTGTTCTGAATGGCTGTGCTTTCAGTGCATGTAAATGTATGCAAATACTCATAACAGTTTAAAAATGGTAGCTCTTACGGTAACAAATAACTTTTCCTACATTTATGAAGCCCTGTCTTTTACTATATCTAGGGTTTAAAATGCAAAAATTACTCCAGCTCTAGACAGAGCTTTGGAATTTTTTGTTAGCTCCAGATCAGAACTTCCAGTTGTTTCTGCCTTTGAAAAAATATGAACCTCATGAATCCTGTGAAATGTTATGACATATGATGATTATAAAGAAAAAGGCTTTATCAATAAAACACTGCCCTTGAGTAACTCTTATTTCTAGTAGGCATTGCTTCAAATAGAAAGTCATTTCTTCTCTTAAGTAAAACAGACACTTGGCATAAAAAAGCAGTAATTAAAATAACTTTTTTTTTGGGGAAAAAAAGGGAATTGAACTTTAATAATTAACTTATATCCAGAGCCTAGTGTTTTTCTCAAAACTGAAAGTAGTTTTTTACTGTCTTCTTTGTATTAACAGGTCTGTAGCTTTATCTCTTCTCATGGTATTCACATCAGCAGCAAGTAACGTTAGAAGAATAAAGTCTCTCAGGCTTTATATTAAGGATTCAATTATTCTATATAATTAGCCCTGATTTGTTAAATATTTGAAACATTTTCTACTCTTAGGTATGGAACAGCGTACTGGAGTGATCAGAACCACAAATTACTTGTACCTTTACTCAGAAAATGCTTCTTATCAAATAATAAGGAAGATTAAGCCTAAGTCTCTCTCTCTCTCTCTCTCTTTTTCTGTTTGGATTTTATTCCCACAAGAAATATCAGTTTTGTCCACAATATCTCATGTATTTCTATTCCCTTGAAATACAAAGAGGCAATGGATTCTGGTATAAATTAGGTAGAGTTAATGAAATATATGAGTTGTAACTTGTGCCTTGAATATAAAATACTTGAGTGAGGCATAAGGTATTTTGCTGATGCCATCATTGTCACCCATCTGTTTTTTCATCTTCTCTGCCTGTTTTTGAAACACTTAGGGGCTGCGGAGTCTTGGGAATAACAGTTTTTGTATGCCATACATAGCAAATCTTTCCAAGGTCACATTTTCCTTTACTGTGTCTTCTTTTGAGGAAGCGGGGCAGACTTACCCTGCAAAATGAGAAAATGGTACTGCTTCCACACTCAGAAGCTGGCTCTTACCTCATATATGCTACTTTTCCATTTAACTAGAAAGTGATTTCTCATCTGGTGTCAGGCAGCATCAAAAAAGTTGTGGCTCAGTATCACTGATAAGCATTACAGGTTTAACAGAAAATACCTTTATTTTCCCCCAGTAAAGCTTTTCCTGTTGAAACACAGGTTCGGTCATAGGGGGCTGATGATCTGGTAGGGGTCTTAAATAATTCTAAAGTCACTGAAATATTATTTGGGGAGGTAGCAGGTTAATTGTGGTCTTCTATAAGAGCACAATGTTATGACTGGAATGGGTGCTACAATAGAAATGATAAACATTCCTTAATATGTAAAGATTGATTAAAGGTCTTTAACCTTCTTTTAAATTAACAGAATATCCGTCTCTGTATCTCTCTTTACATAGGCATACATATATTTTTACTTAGCAATAAGAACTATTGTTACTCTCGTGGACAGTGTAGGGTAAGGTAGATTAAACAACTCTGTTGCTGTTTTGAGAACTTCTCTTTATCTTTTTCATAGTATAGTGTGAATCTTATCTGGTGTACCTGGGCTGTTACACAAGTCCCAACTCTGCAAGAATCCCAGAGCAGAAAAAGTTTATACATGCTAATTAAAAATGTAATATCAATGTATTTTAAAGTGCATTAGCTTTAAATAAATCCTTATGCATGTGTCCTGTTCCTTCTGGTACAAGATGACGTTGACTATCATAACATAAACACATGGATGTTGCTCTCTAATTTAAGCTAGTTGTCTATGCTTCTTTATCTGTTGTCAGAACAGAGAGGAAGTATTGCTCTCTGGCCAGTTGTCCCATCTGTTTTAAACTTTGTTCATGAGTATTTTTATTCTTTAAGTGGCAGATCTGACCTTGTTAAAGTTGCTGCTTAAGCAGGTACCATCGCCAAATCACCCTCCCATTATGAAAGAGACCCTAGATAATTAATTAAGAAAATGCCGGTTTTTAAAAGATGGCTGAAATGAAGTGAGGTGAATACCTCCATAGTGACAATCATTCCATTATAACTATTTCATGTATTATTTATACAGCATTTTTATCCCGAAGACTCATCTTAGGGATCAGGCTGTGGTGCCCACAACCAGTAAGTAATTTTCTCAGTCAGCTGAGGAATAAATTTGTACAGTGTACAATACTGCTGAGAGAAATAGATCGCTGAATTCCCCACTTTTTTTTACCTAAAATGAAATTTGGAAGAGTACGCTATTTAAATCTAAAACTGTGACTGTAAGAGTGCCTCCTTAACTGCCGTCTGAAGCCCTGGAGACACCTAAGCTCGGTGAGCAACTTTACCGTCCCATGGTGCCTGGCATGCTGTTGCAGCTGAGGTCCAAAACAGAGCTGTTTTGGCAGAGCTCATTGCCCTGCTCCTTAAGCTTGCCTGGGATCCAGGAAGCAGATGTTCTGGGATCAGAATTACCTGGAAGAGCTGATCTGGTAAATGTTCCCAGAGCACGCAATATCCGTGGACAGCTTCATCTCCTCATAAAATGCAGTGACAGCTGCTACCGCTGGGAGAAAGGTGGTGCAGCTCCCTTTTATATAACATTATGGTGGCTAGATAGTCATCCAAGAAATGTCGGAGTGCGCTTGCATCCATGTTGTTGTATTGCCTTGCAGACTACCCTAGCTCCTAGAGTAGAGTCTGGTCTGAGCTAGCAAAAGAAAATAGTCCTAGTCATTTAATGGCTTTGCATATGGAATGGTTTGTCTGGAATTTGAACCAGAATCAATTCAGTGACCCAGAAGAGAATATGGAGTATTGGTGTGTGGCATACTCTGTGTAATGTTTCACAGCAAATAAGCTGCTGTATAGGCTACTTGCTGCCAGCGTTGTATAACATTTTCTATATACAATTTCTTTAGCAAGCCTGCCTGACTGTAACAAGAGCATGAAGTAAAATGGCTAGGAGCAAGAAAAGGTAGTCTTTCTGGTGGCCATGCTAAAAGAAAATTTCTTGTGACTGTTGCTCCTCGTTTTGCTGTGGTCTATACTAAAGTAGGAAGTAAAACCCCTCCTGACCCATTGTTCCAGCTGTGTTTGAACTGTGGTGATTTGGGGCATCTATGTACAACTTGGAAATTATGGTTGACGTGACATTGTTATTATATTGCAAATTATCTGCATATCTGCTTTTGCTCCCAAGTGCCTGCTGGAGGGATAATGGACACTGTACTTAGTGAATATGTTTTGACTTGCATATGAGAAGGACTGGTGGCACTGGGAATATTTGTTTTCTTGCAAAGACCTAGAAAATGCAGTGCAGAAAATGTCTGCATTGGCAATAGTATGACAGATATTAATTCACAGACAGAGAGGAAAGAAACTTTTCTTTTTTTGAAAGAATGAAATATTTAACTTAAGGACCAGAGGAGGGTAGGGGAAGTGGTTTGACTACAAAGGTGCCCCATGTCCTAAAGACAAGTCCTGAAATGCATGAGAAGGATTTTGGACAGTATGAACTTCTCCCAAGGGTGAAGTCCATAGTGATCAACATTTGCCCAGAGTTGACACCCCTCAGTTTGAATCCCCTCACTGTCAGCTGCTATGCCTGCATCAACTTCAAGTTTCATGTGATCCCCCTTGAGTTGCACATAACTTTCTTCCTATCCACATTTATGTCTTACTATCACAAAGTAAGAACAGTCATACAGGATCAGACTAAACATCTGTCTAGCCGGGTATCCTGTTTCTGACAGCAGCCTGGGGGAGCGTATAAGAAAATGTCAAGCATGTAATGATCCTTTCTTGGTGTACTCTCCTACCTTCTACTGAATCATGGCTCTGGGACTTCCTGAGCCAGAGATAATACTAACATTTTTCATCCCTCCTCTCAATTCCATTAGTGGTGCAAGCCTTGGAGACTTACTTTCTATTTTGTTTAAAATAATTTTCTTATTTTCTTATATGCAGTATCTTATGCAGGCACTGTTTCTTATGCTGAACTGTAAAGCTCATACATCTTTTTCCCTGTTTAAATTCCTTGTTGGGATTCTCTTCTTCCTTGACATCTACCAGGATATGTTAGTTGCTAATTTATTTCTATTTACTCTGTTAGTTAGCCACTCATTAATGTGAGGGGAAGGGTGTGGGGGTCCCTAGGGAGGCTGCTGGCCATACAGGCACCAGCAGGATAGCTCCATTTTAGCTGCTGTGCTAGAGAACAGGGAGGAGTTAAGGTGCTCAGTCCAAGACAAAATAATTGGAAACTAACAGTTCCAGGGGCCTTTCAACTCCAGAAACCTAGCATTTCTGTGCAAGACAAACTTGTGCAACCTGGGTCCCAGTATGACAAGAAGCAAGCCAATTGCCACTTACACGGTTTTTGAATGATGTGGATAATCAAACAGTAAAATCATTTATTTGGCTCCTGGTACCCAGCAAGTTGTGGCTGGTTCTTTTCTAAATCAAACCTTGTCTGAAAAGGATAAATGGTGCTACACTGCACACTGCCTCCCTCCCCCTTCTTTGCAGAAGGAAGTAAATGCCTCTGTGGAAGAACTGTGGTGTGAGCAAACGCAATATTGAGCCAGGAAATGTTTATGCAGGAGCATGTGAAAACCTGAAGGAAAATGTAGATCTAAAAAAATCCCATACCCAACAACTACTTCCCCCTCCTCGCCAAATGTAAAGGAGTTTAAAAAGATCACTTGGTATTTTAGTGCACATGGATTTTCATAAAATAAATTCTAGTAGTACTGCAATTCTGAGTTAAATCAGTTCTTTCCAACTTCAGTATTTGCTTCGTCTCTTGGAGAACTTCATAGGCCAGTGTTGGTATCGACAGGAAGAGTGGATCCATATCCCTTGTAGCTGTAAATGTATAGTTCTCTAGGCTCTTACGTTGGAAAAAATTGCCCTTACTGCTGAACTGTTATAATTGTAACAATTCTGACTACTGAAATTCTTATCTTAATATTAGACAGGGAGGAATATGAAGAGAGAAGGTAATCTTTAAAAACTTCATACATAGGAAAGAAGAAAGAAATATTACCAAGTAATTCTTTGTCACATAGTTGCCATCTCCAGCTATGACAAAGAGTTTATAATCTTTTTCTATTGCTACTTTTACGTGCTGATAGGTTTAAGTGAAGCGATTAAGCCACTGGAATACAAGATGCAGTCTGTGTCAGCTAATCCCTGTGCTGACCCCTACTTTCTAGTCTCTGCAGGAAGGTTCTCTTCTGCTTCAGCATCTTGTCAGCTACTTTGAATGCTCTTAATCCTACTCATATTTTGTGGTATAGGCCAGGCCAAAAATATGTCCTCATAATTCAGTCCAGGCAAATTAGAAGATATTAAGGCCCATGTTGAAAGGGTTTGCCTTCTAGGCAAACTCATGATTTTATTGCTCAAATGTTTCACTGAGAAAGCAATGTCTTGTTCCTTTTCTGTGTCATAGTAAAAATAGGCTGACATCACCTGCTTTTCCATCTTCCTCTTCACTTCCAGCTCTCAATAATTTTTAATGCCATGCTGCTCTCTTTATGCATCTCTATTTTTTCAGGTCAATCCCCCTCTTCCATCACTTTCCCCGCAAATTTAGAATCCTCCTGTTCTCGTTGCCACATGGTCTCTCTGTTGCCAGCCATCTCTCAAAGTCAGTCAAATGTTGCTGTTCTTGTAACTGACAAACAGATGAAAGAATCTGGTGAACAACCTGGCTATAATAAATGGAAAAAAGGTCTTTCTGTCATAAGTAAGTTATGCCCTGCTTTTGCATTCTGCTGCTAACCTCTTGCTTGTTGAGACCAATTTTCAATGGATTGATCATGGGTTAATTTTACATGTTCTGGATCTGAACTACTTTTGGGTACACTAGGTTGGAGGCCACTTGTTAGAGGCCTAGCAGCAATCCTAATTTTTCTGTTCTCTTTTCAGGTTTTCAGTCATACAGGGTGATATACTGGTTAAAAATGTGTGTTCTAAATTTCAGGGACAGGATTTTTTGCTTATGCCAGGGAAAGCTTCCTGTGCTTTGGAATAGAAAACCTGCTAATAAGCTAGGTGAGAATTTTTCAGCTGTAAAAGGTTTGTTTCATTATCCTCATTGACTGGACTAATATCTTATCAACAAAGCAGCTGCTATGCTGGTGGTGTGATCTGAGCTTTAGGCATAATTTTATGAGTTACTATTTTGGGGAAATAAAACCATACATAGTCTAACTTTTACATGAATGTCTCTGACTTTAACAAAAAACTGCTGCACTCAGATGTAGTACAGTACTCCTCCTTTTCATCCACTTGTTTTCATTTTGATTTATTTGAATGGAGGTGGGTATTGAGCTAGAGGACACAAACATAGACAATGCATATATGCCAGAACCTCAGTTAGTATTATAGATAAAAATAAAAATTACAAGTGCTTGCAGCTGGGGTTACTTGCCAGTTGGCATGTTTTCTCTGCTGGTCTGCCATTAACCTTTAAACACTTTTTTTTTAATAATGACAAAAGTAGTATTGGCCTCCAAATGTTGAATCCTTCCCTGGCCTCCAAATGTTGAATCTTTCCCTGCATTTCAGGTTTGGAAAACTTGCACTGTGCTTCCTCCTCCTACTCTTACTACTACTACTATTTCTATTATTATTAATTATAGTCAAGTAGTGTTTAAGACATGCTAACTACTACAAGAATACACCAAAGAGATGGCTCTCGCTTTGGAGAAGTTACCCTCTGACACGAGAAAAACCAAGATATACAGATGGACACTGCTGTGAAACTCTGTACTTAGTAGTACAGTGTATGGAAGCTGAGCGTATCATTAACATTACTGTTACTGAGGTTTTTGAAGGCCTTAAGTGAAAGGAGAGGATGAAGGTAGACTTGAAGAATAATGAAGTAGCCATATAGTATTTATTGGGGTTTCCTGCCTCTGGAGCAGAACATTGCAGAAAGCACCAAAACAGTTACTTAAAAACAGAAACAAGTAGGCATGGGAGGTATCATGGGTGAATTAGGGGATTAAGTCAGTCTCTTGATACACAAAATAGATATGAAGGTCTGAGGAATGGGCTACAAATGCAAGTAAAGATGAAGATAAGTATCTTATGTTTTATGTAGAAGAGAGGGCTGTATGACTAGTGATACCCAGATTGAAGTGAAGGAAAGGCATAGGTCCAGTGAGTCATGGATGAACGAGTCTCTAAGGCTAGGTTCAGAGCTCTTGGGCATTGCCTTTCTGTGCTGATGGTCTGGAGAGGTGGGGCTGTATCTTGTAGACATCCAGATTCTGAATCCACTCCTCCACTCCTGCTTTATCTTCATAAGGTGGAGTGGCTGTTGAAATATGACTTTGTGTGGGTGCTAATCATCGCCTGATTCACTATGAAACTGTGCTTCTAGCTTTTCAGTAGCCCTGTCTGAGCTACTCTAGCCCATCCCTGCCATATTGGCAAGACAGCACAGTTTGTATCCAGCCACAGATTAGCTGTTCCTGTGTACAATGTAGTGTTGTTGGTGTTGCTAAAGTTGTGGTTGAAGTCCACATTCTGGAGTTGTATGGTGATGTTCATGTGCCCATAAATGGATGCTGCACGCTGAATTGTTAAGTTATTGATGTTCTGCTGTGCCAAACACAGAAATTGAGAGGCCTCAAGTAACTATAAGCAGGATGGACAGTGGGTACTATACTCCAGAGTACCTTGTAGTGGAAGTAGAGGCAGGCTGTTGGCAAGGTGTCATATAGGAATGGCTGAAACTTACTAATGGGTTCTAAGCAAAATTTAAGAGATTTAAAAACATTTTTTAAAAATAGTTGATTTATCTGCCTTTGTGTTGAGAATTCACTGCAGCCTCTCCATTCATCCCTCTGCCAAATTCATTGTGCTGTAAATCCTTCACTCACCATATTTCCTACCTTCCAATCCAAGACTTTGATCCTACTTGTCGTCTCTTCTTCACTCTTCTGCATGAAACTTCCCCTGCCCCTGACATGCATTGCAAGAACTGGGTGGCAAGTGTCCTATGTGTTGAATTAGAATGGTGATAATGAAAGACTGGGCAATTCAGCCACTTTGCTGTCCTTTTCACTTCAGTTATTATGAATTTTAAATCATATTTATTCACTGAAATGATATCTATGTTGTACTGACTGTGTAGTTTACCATTGGGCTTATTTGCGATATTTTTAAAACTTAATGGCTGCTATCTTATTCCTTGTTTTATAGATGAGTACAGGGCTCTGAAAGCAGTTACATAGTGGAATTTAGCAGTGCATGGTATATTTCATTAGGATTAAGACCTTGTAAATTAATATAGTAGTTCTGAGAGCTTCAGGATATACCTACCTGAAAAAATAGCAATAATAACTTGATATGATATTTGTATGTTTTCTTTTAGTTTGCAGAATGTCTCTGAGAGACAAGCTTCCTGCAAGCCAATTTATTTTTTAGATAACAGGGACTGTCTCGAAGTACATTCTGAAGGAAAACACAGTAATTAATTTGTGACTGAAACCTGAGGGGTCCTCTTCCTCATATAGGTGATAATGAAGGTTTTGCATGTAATTAGCAGGAATAATTAGCACATTTCTGGTAACAAATAGACTGAGTGGTTCTCTGCAAATAAATTAATTGTTGTGCTAACACAGGCAATTGTCTCTTTATTGTCTGACAATGCCCCTTGTTTGCACTAAAGCCTATTTCAGACCTTAGCAGCTTTACGCAAATAGGAAAGAGAATCTATAAAATTGTACCTCATCCATCTGCTTCTGAGAAACTTCAGGACCACCAAGGGACTTGTTTGTCAAGACTTGTTAAACAATTTGTAATCTTGAACATGTGTTTCACTATATTAACAAATGAATTGTTCAAATCAATTTAGTGGGTAAGCCAGAAAAACAACACTAATCAATCAAATGTTGACTCTGGGCATTTAGGAAAAGAAATGTCTCTGAAAAATAATATAGCAGTAAATTCATAGCAAAGCTGAACAAATCCCAGAATTCCACATATAATCACACAACCTGGCAGAATTGTTTTTGTGTGGTAGTTGTTCCTCATAATGCAAAATCATACTGTGATGTGTGTGCCCTTTGCTTCACTGCTGTAAAAAGCTAGAGCTTCACAGGTCTGCTACCACCTATCAGCCTTAGTTTAGACAAGGCTTAGTCAGCCCATATTCTGACTTCATTTGCTCTTTTTGGAAGATCTAAAAAGCTATTATTGAGCTAGTCTTTCTACTTCAGGTGTTTTGTTTCATCCCTTTTCTCTCTTTTTTTCCTGTGTTTCCTCTGCTTAGACACAACTGTCATCTCACCAACAAGCTTACATTAGCTTCTGAATCTTCATAAATGTGGAAGCTGTTGGTTATGATGAAGTCTGCAGATAGGTTTCATCCCTCCCATATGTCTGTGGAGAGGAGCAGAGAGGAAAGGGAGAAAATGTAGTTTGAAGATGGGATGCTGCAGGTATAGGGTTGGGTAAGGTAAGAAGTTTTGTTTCTTGGAAATATTGGCTCTTCTGTTTCTTGTTACAGTAATAATTCTCCAGGCTTCCTCTGGAATGGAAACAATGAGAATATAATTGATGGGTGTCTCTTTTTCTTTGAGGGTAGGGTTACTGTATTTTTCCAAAATAACAATTAATAATTTCATTTCTAAATGAGTATTTACATTAATGTGTGTTTTGATTTTTGTTTTTTCATTATTTCCTCACTTTTCTCTAGTAGCCATGGCACTGTGCAGTGCTTTTATGAATCAATGTTAGAATAATAATAACAACAGTATAAAAATTAAAGTAAATCTCAGAACATAATGCCAGCAGTTTTTGGAATGAATGTCTAAAACTACAGCCGAAGTGCTAGTCCTGCATTTTTAGTGAGAAATGTTTAATAGAGTTGGATTCCTGAAAGAAAAAAAAAGGCGCAACAGTTTCCTAAACTGATGTTTTCTGGCATGAAGTGCTTCAGTGAAAATTTAACCATTGGACCTACGCATCCCCTTTTCCTGCCTTATTGGAGAAATGGTACTCATTGTACCATTTCCATGTTCTTCTTGTAGTTGACTAATAATGTGTACAAGAATATGAAAAACAACAACAACAAATACCCCACAGCCAAACAATGCTTTTGCAAGTGTCTGTACAATTTTGAAATTTAAGGCTTGTCCATACTTGTAGCTGGTTGACTTCGATTCAATCCTTCTACACTAGTGTGGTGCATGTCAGCCAGCTAACTTTTGTTGTAAATCGTGTCAAGTGGTATACAGCTTTGGAAGTGTTGAGGTGTTGGCTGAGTTAGGTGGAACTGTGTGAGTATAAGGCTATTCCCTTCTAAAAGCACTGTTTGTGCATGTATCCCGGTCTTCTCAAGGATATCCTGCAAAAATTTGTTGGGCTTCCTCTACTGTTTGCTTGTGTGACCACCTAATGTCCAATAGTCATAATGACAAGATAACTTCTGTGTATAAATGATGGTGTGGAGAGGGATGTAAGCCCTGGATACTGCACAATGAAGCCTTTTACTTTTGCTTGAAGTTTCTCAGTCCTGAGCTAAGATTTGGACTTCATTGTCTATATAGGGGAAAACTTGTTAATAATGTTAATATTAATTAACAGTTTATATGGAACTGGAGAGACAAATGATTAATGAAAGTAGGCTCAGCCAGCATAAAGTAGGGAAGAGTGATTCTGATTGGGCTGCCTCAATACTCAGGTCAGCGGACCTCTGAATAGTTTGGAAGGTGTGTGGCTTCTGTGAGATGTGAAGCCTTCTGTCATTCAACTTTGTATCTGCTTGCTGGATTTCTAGGCTACCCCTGTTTTGCTTGCTTGGTCTAGTGTAAATTTTCTATCCCATTTTTCTTCCCTCTAAATATGCAAGTACACAGGCAGCACTTACACTTGTGTGGTGTCTTTCTACCGTTACGCTTGTTGCTGTCTGTCTCTCTTCACATACTCTCAAAAAAACTATCTGACCAAGATGGTGGCACTGCATGACTTAAATAATAGAAGGCTTGAGGGAAAACCAGTTTTATTTTAGCGGCAGAGGCAGAAAAGCATTTGAATTTTTCTGTCTCACAGTTTCATTAGTTCCCTCAGCTTTGAGCCAACATGGGGTGTTAGGAGGTAATTTGGCCAAGTCATACTACACACGACTTTTCAAAGAAGAAAGATATTTTATGATGCTTCAAAAATTTTGGTCCTTTTGGGTTACTGCAAAATTCTGTTTATCTTGTACTATGCTGTTTGTTGACAGCTAGAGAAGAAAATTTACCCAAAGGATTATTCATATCATGTGGAGGTGGCAATAACAGTCCTGGATCCACTCTGTACTCCCTTTACTCTCTGAGGGCCCCTCACCTGTACTGGGTGCCAATGTATAACCTGTCCTGACTGCCTGCAGCCCCATCCTTGCTGCACTCCTTAGTGCAGCTCTGTTAGTGTGTGAGTGTACATTAAATCCTAAGATGGGGTTGGTAAGCTTTGTAAATGAATTATAATTATTATATAATTATTATTAAGATGGTGAGAATTTATGCCCAGCTGTGTAAGATGGATATATTCAGTCATGTGATGAGATATGTATATTCCTATGGGGGTCTCACCGTGGGGTGCATGGTCATATGTTGGCAGTACGCTTGATTGCAAAGAGGGGCCAAGGCTGTGGTAGATGCCCTTGATGTGTATTGCAGCCACAGGGTTGGGCGTCAGGAGACAATGGGTTGAGTGACTGCATGATTTGTGCTAGCGACAAATGTTGACAGAAGAAAGATAAAATCTAGGATTAATATTGTTCTCATTAAAATGTTTCCTTTGGTGCTAATTCTGCCTGCTGAGATATGCTATTCATATCTGAACTGCTGCTGTACACAGGATTTGGTAGGATGAACCAAGTGTAATTCCTCAGCTTTTAAATAAAGCATAAGTTTCTAAAAATAAAGTCAAGATTTTTTACTTCTGTTGCTTTAGAGACTCCTATATGTGCTGACAGGATCGTGGTGGTGAAATAGATGTCTTCTCCCTTCACTTGTGTTCTCTTTGTAACAATGAGCTAAATTCACATTCTTTGTATTCCGCTTTATGAAACTACGTGCAAAACAGTTACCAAATACAAATTAAAGTATCAGTTGCTGATCCTGCATCTCAGTGCTTTATCTACATTTCACAAAACTGAAATGAATCAGGGTGTGATAGACAGACCTTAGCAAATTTCTGCAGTGACTTTATAACAGTTGAATAACACCAGAACTTCTTGGTGCATGGCTGTACACAATAGTGGGTAAAAGAATTTGTAATGTTTGCCCCATCATGTTCTAGAAAGTTCTCTAATATAGTCCAAAATCCAGTAGAGAGGGAGACAACTTTAGCAAACAGGTAATTTAACTTTTCATGCTGCTTTTCTCTGAAGGCACTGATAATTTTCAAAAGCCTTCTGGAATTTGCTTTTAGCCATTGCTGGTAGCCTGACTTTCCATGGTAGGATTAACTGAGGATACTTACAAGAGCTGGAAAAGGTTTTCTTTGGCTGTTGTTTAGATTTTTTTCCCTCTTGATTTAGTTTTAATCTAATCTCTTCTGGGCACCAAGCAGAGCTGAAAAGTGAGTGACTTTTTATCTAAATTGAAGTGATAGCAATTGATCAGGTTTTCATCATCCGTCTTTGCTGTCATTGGAGCTTCCTCTGTGATCTGCAGTTGACTGAGAGAAATGAAAACTTAATTGAATTCTTTAGCTCACTAGATGTTTATTTATAGATAGGTATGTTGAAGCATGGTGATGCAGGGCAGAGTTCTGTTTCTTGCTATGAATATAAAAGCTTTATTGATTTCATTGAGAGCAGGGACATGTCTGAGTTCCGTGAAAAAGCAGGATGAAGCTTAGCTTTGTACCATGTCTTAGGAGTTGGTCATGATGTCTGACAATAGAACAGAGAACTGGGTCATCCTGGTAAGGTTTCAGGCAATGCTTATTTCCCACCTTTTCATTTTGTTACTGAGTCAAGGACTGAGAAAGTTTTTAAAGAATGCATTTTTCAAAATTGTGTTGGTCGCACTACCTTTGTGGAATTTGATAAATACCTCGTAGAGTCTTCAAGAAGTGTTCCAACATTCTGTTTTTACTTCTGCTTCAGTTCCCTTAACATATAATTGACATTGATATGGATATCTTATTATACAGATTTTGCATCGTTAGAACAACAGCATCACTGTGCATTAAATAGACAAGCAGCAGAGAGAAATTCAGTCTTGTCAAATGAAAATTAACTTCTTAAATGTTTGTGAATAATAAAAAGCATGTAAAAAGCATTTACCAGAAGTGCTTAATTTTTGTCAGCTGCCAGAAGTATTAGCTTAAACTGGAAAAGCAAAGATTTTAATTGCAACATGCTGCCTGGTCACTACACCAAAGTTTTCTGAGGTCATATTCTAGCTAGATATATTGTCAGTACCAACTCTTCTAGTCATTGTGCATTGATTCTACCAACACATGGGGAATTCTTCTAGTCTAAGTTAAATATTAACATAGTTTTCTGCTTGCAAGCTCTGTGTTGCTTTTTAACTTAGAAAGTAAGCTCCTTGACCAAGGATTTGATCAAATGAGGGAGGAAAAAACCCAAATCACCAAAATTATGCCTTAAACTTTAGTTTAAGTTTGATTTTCTTTAGAATGGAGCAGGGTGTAATTTCAACATTTTTTTAATTGAATAATTACATTTCCAAATGTCATGTCATTGAAACAGATTCAGGAGTTTGGGGGTATATGTGATATTTATTGTGATAAATGTCCTTTAATTCTTGATAATTCATCATATATTTGCAGAGCTGATCTAAGCATTAGAGCAAACATTGACAGCTCATGTTATTAGGAAGCACAGGAGAAAGATCTAAGAATCAGCAAAGGCTGTTGTGTACCGTGAAGGTAAAAGCTTTTCTTCCCCACCCCCGCCACACCCCCACCATGTGTTGGTGGCTTTTCCCCTGTATTCAAGGGCAGAAAAAAATGTTGGCTCAGAGCAACAGCCTTTTTTGTTTGGATCTTTACCCATTGTTCCTTCTTAATGATGCTGACTGAAGTTCACCAACAAAACACTTTGAAACATTTATTCACGCACAGTCTACAAATTACAAATAGCAGGTGAGCCTTTGTTGGGTGTTTTTAATATTCCAGAGGGGTAAAAATTGTTTCTATGAGCATTGGAATTTAAACTAATGAATGTTTCCAGCAGTCAAGTAAACAACTCTTACTAAATTTATGGGTAAAACTGGAATATATTTCATAGTAGGAAGACAGGTTCTAGGGGGCAGTAGCTTCTGCCCCTTGAGAGTGTTATTACTTCAAATCACTAATCAGTTGTACCCTGTCATTTAATCTGAATGAATGCATGTAGTATGAAAGTTGCTGTGGATGGCACTGTCCCTTTCTAGTCTGAGGAGTGTTTATTGCTTTGATAGTAGAAAATGAAATCATACGCACTGAGCTAATAAAATGTTATAGATGCTGTCCCTGCATGCTGAAATCTAAAGATATGTAATGAAATAGACCTGATGATGTCTGTGAGCATTCAAACAGATGTCTGTGGATTACTGTCATCAATTATTCCTACTGCTTAATAAGAAAACAACAATAATGAATAGCCTTAAACTTCAGCAGGAGGGAGAAGCCCCTTATTTTAAGAATAATGAGAAAGCTTTGCACTCTGGTGTTGAGAAATACGAATAGACAAATCTGTCCCTTCTAATTTTGAATTAATTTTCAGGTTGAGGGTTCAGCCACTGAATCTGCTTTTGGTACGTAGGAGCTCTGAAGGGAGGACTGGAGTAGAAAAGAGCAAAGAATGGCCTGCTTTCAGAAATAAAGGTGTAGTGGAAGAACACAGCAACTTCACAGCAAAAATCTTCCATGCGTTCAAAATATTAAGTACCAACTTAAGGTAGCCTAGCTTTTTCATGGCTGGTAAGAATCAGTTTCAGTTATAAGAAAAATAGATCCCAAATTTAGATTTTATCTTTGTGACTCCTCAAAAAAGAGGATAAGATATTTGCCAAGTTTCAAACTCTGCAAAGTCAACTCAGCCCTCATAGGAGCAATTATGCAATAGCAAAGGCCGCCAAGGGCTGTTTTGTAACCAGTATCACCGGAATATGCAAGACTCAACAAGATGCTTATCTGTCAGGGGTGGTGTAGGATTAGTGAAATTATGCTGCAGGAGGCTTGATTTAGATAGCCTTTGAAATCCTACAGGCTGAAATTTTTCCTAACCCAGATGATTCTAGGAAGACATTGTAAGAGCTGTTACATAATGGGATCACCATTAAAAAGAAAATTTATAGATTTTTCAAAATATTTTTAATATTTTTGTTAATCTTTTATTCTTTCTTGCAAAAGAGGTTCATTTTTGCCAGCGTGAATATATTACATTACTTACATCCTTACATTACATTACTTACATACATTTACTTGTAATGTGTGTATTTGTACACACATGTACAGAGTTTAATTACGATTAACTTTGTCTGCAATACAGGATTTCTCTGTTAAGAACCATGTCCATCTTTACGTCTTCCTGACTTAGCAAACCACTTTGACTGAGGGCTTGACTATATATTGAGCTAGTCAAGAATAGCTACTCAAGAATTCTTTCTGAATAATTGTGTGTGCCTATGTATTTATTCCAACTACATCTCCCTACACTCTTGGTTATTCCTAGTTGTTCATAATAGCCACTTAAAATTCATATGCTCTTTTAATCCCGGCTGAAGCATAAACAGGCTCTAAGGGAATCAGTAAAGTTAACGTTAATCTTTTCCTGAAGTTACAATGCTTGCTAGTAGGTGTTTTAGGCAAAATGCTGTAACCTGGGTTTATCACAGCTAATTCTAGCACTAAACTGAGGTATCACTGCTAAGGATATTCTGTTTTGTTCTCTCTTGGCAATTAGATGCCTGTGGATCAGGGTTACCCAGAAAGCCAATCAGCATGTCTAATGTATATGTGTGTTTCCGTGATAGTAGAAAGCTCTTGAGATGAGAGGCTACTTATTTAAGCACCTCAGTTAAATGCCGGTATTCTGCGGGATGAATCAGGACCAGGGTCACTAAGACCTCCATCTGCACGGAAGAAGGTGTTCAGACTTATGTTCTGATTGATATATTTATGTAGCCTCTAGGACCATGAAATTTTCCAGGTCTCCTAGTGTAGTTTTATTTTCTGCAGTTCTCTTTATAATTCTTAAGATAAAATTTGCTGTGTAGTTTGAATATCAATGAAGCAGTGATTTCTGCCCTGCTTTCAATTTCATTGTAGTGTGGACTCCAAAATTCCATGGTTTTTCAGTTCCAGTTAAACTTGTAGTTCGTATGTGGTATCTCAAATGGGGCAAGTGACTATGTGTAAGGAGAATGAAGGTACATGTGAAAGAAAGTTCTTGTATATAATGAAATGAGGAGGAAAGAGCCTAAGACACATGCAGGCAAGAGGAAACCCAAAGGGTTGATTCAGGAGAGTAAAAAAGCAAAAGGCAAAGGCAGTGCTCTGAAGTTGATTGCAGTTTTACATAAATTTGCTGGACAGTGAGTTGTGGTGGCTGAATGACCTCATGAAATTTCTGTTCCTACTGTAGGTGGGATGGAAGTTGAGGCAGTGATTTCTTTTCATTCCATACCTAAACCTGACAGAATTTGCAGGCTGGAAACCTAGTTCAAACAAAATGTTCTAACTTGGCATGAAGAATGAGTGATAGTCATCTGGGGACTGCAGTTCCTCTGCTAGCTCTGGAACACCATGGTTTAAGGTAGCAGTGAACTTCTGAGTTCAGTATCTTCTTCAGCTCAGTATCTTCTGAGAAAATCTGTTGTCTTCTTGTATGAAATCCTTTTTTGTCTGTAAGGATATACCTCAAGGTGATATCCTTCAAAGACAACCCTCCCTCCATCTCCAAGCTCCCCACCTCCCCAATATATAGGGGTATGGCTTTCATCACCAGGTCCAGTGCAATTAAAAAACCCAGTCACATGTATAATTTAATGACCTGTGTATTTTTATCTTTGAGGCACAAGGAGAGAACATCTTCATTACAAAAACTGTGAGACTCATCTAAATTATATGTTGACCTTCTGGAAACAATCCAAAAGGTGATAGCTGGTAATTTCTACACACAAAGGGAAGAGGTGGGTGTGAGCCAGAAGCATGTTAGGAAAGTGAACTTTCCTAGAGTGTAATGTATATTTACAAGAACCATTTGTTAAGTAATTTCAGACAGGCCTATTTGCATCTGATGCATCTAACTGTGGTTAATTTACAGAAAGTAAGTCCTTAAGTTAGTCAAGTAAATTCATCAGGGTAAATTTACCTACCCCATCCACACTTGTTCCAATTTTTTCTCACGTGGAAAAGCTTTCCTGTTGCATTTAACCTCACCATTTACTAATGTGACATTTTCATTCTTTATTTAGATAGAGCCAATAATGGTAGACACTTCTGATGAAACCCTGACCCATTGAAATTAGTGGGGAAACTCCCATGTATTTCCATGAGGATTTCTCTCTTAAAAAAGAACCTTTCTGAGAAAAGCAAAATACATTTAAATTTCTGCTTTGTGTTAGGCAGTGAATGTAAAAACTGTGACCATACCTAATTAGATCACATTACACTGTTTTCCTGTTATTTGACCTGTACTTAATTAAGGACTTGCCATTTCTGGGTGCATTGTTATACATGTGGAACTTAAAATTTCTGTATCACCTTAAGCTTATATTTGAATCAAAATGTAAATATTTCTTCACATTTTAGCCAGTTCCTAACCTCTGATGCTGATGGCAATAGACGGATTTAATCTTTTAAGTCTTTTCTGTAAATTGTTAATCAAAATATTAAGAATAGCTGTCTGATATAAATCCCATGCAAAACAATTCTTGCCATGTTATGGTGAATGGATACTTTAAATTCTGATCTGCTTTCTGTCTACAAACCAATTATTTAGTCTTATAATTTTCCTTATCCCATCTCAAAATTTTCCTCAGGGCAGCTTATATTTAATACCATATGCACTAATCCATCAAGTGAAAAATTGTCAAGGCTTTCTGAGAGTCTAGGTATCTGTTGCTGCTCTAGTTGATGTCAATGGCTATTTCCCCTAGAACCTTGAATTTAATAAGATGTTTTGATGTAATTTGGTTCATAAATCCAATAGGATCTGGTTTTATATATCTTTATGCAATTAATACATCTTTTATATTTTTAACACTTCTGCTACTGGCTTTTTTAGCCATTTCAAGAGGTACTGAGGCCAAGTTAAAGTCACCGGAATTGAAGAATTCACCTATTTGAATCTCAGTGAGTTCTGGAGAACATTATTTTTTCCCCTATTTGGTTTTAGAGCACAGGTATATAACAGATTCTGTGAAGCAGTATGCTTGGTAACATGTTAGCTTAGACCAAAGTTTAAACACAATTTTTTTTTTGTTACCTATATGATTTTTTTATCCTTAGCCTGTTACGTTCTTGCAGAGTCTATTAGCGTATATTTTAGCATATATACAAATCTGTATGACCTGTACAAAGACAAATGAGGAAAAATGTCACTAAAAAGCAATAACAATTGCTTAGAGCTAGAGAGCAAGTGGAATCAGAACCAAGAGAGTATACCAAGACACTTAGAACAGGCCTCAGCAGCTGAGAAAAAGAAGTGCTAGATATAGTAGTTGCACATGACAAATTAGAAAGGTAGCCAAAAGTAAGGTAACTGTTACTGTTGTTTTTGTATAGATGCTTTTTCTTTCTTAAAAATTTTAGATGCGTGGGTGATGCTTTTTTTTTCCTTTTCTTTTTTTTTGGCAAGTTTTCTATAATCCAGCCATTCAACAGCCTCAAGAGTCAAGACATCTGCCTTGGAGATGTACTCATGTTTTGATGAGCCTTAAAGCATTGTGATTTTTGACATAATGTTGAAATGAAATCTTTGATGCTTGACAGCTGCTGGCTGCATGGAATGCTCTTTTTTTTTTCTTTTTTTCCCCCTTTCCATGTGATGTTTACTACACATAATAGGAATGTGCGTCATTTTGAAGAACAGTTTTAATTCCCTTTATCCAAAAAGCTTTCTGGAAAAGTGATAAATTCATAGGAGTTCACATCCTTTTGGTGAAGAAAGCTGGCAATTTTAACAGCTGTCTATGTATGTGTGTAAAAGCGCAGACTAGGGATAAAAGGCCATGTGAAGTTTTGCACATGGTAGCAGAAAGATGCCATCAGATGTAGTGCTGGAACTGACATTATCGTCTTGGCATCCCTGACCAGTACAGTACTTAATGTAAGGGCAGACTTACATTTCAAAATAATTATATTCACCTTTGGTATTGTTTTTTTTCTTTTTGTTCAATAAAGCAGGACTTCATATACATTCTTTCCTCCTCCAAATAGGAGCAGGTGAGCAAGGCCCCAATGACTGGCAAACTCTCAGACAAATGGGAAACAAACTTTCCTTAATTTAATCAAGCCTCAGTACCTATGGCAGATTCTTCAATGTGCCTTGGCCTCATCGCTACTTTTGGGGTCACTCCTCTGAGATGCTGAAAACTCTGGCCCTGAGCCAGCAGCACGATAGATTGTGTGAGGGCTTTTAACTGTGCAAATAGGCCCATGACTTGAGTGGGACCATTTACATGCTTAAATTAAGCATGCGCTGAAGTGCTTCACTGCTGCAGAGCCAGAATACCTGATCCCTTGTAGAACCAAGTCCTTGGAAAGCTAATTAATACCTTTCGGTGCCAAAATGGGGACAAAGTTCTTTTGCAAGTCTCCCTGCTGAGTTAGTTGTCTAAATGTTGAATGCTGAGTTTTCCTGAAAAATATAGCCTTTAAATATCAACCCTGGTAATTTTTAGTGATAAACAGTTTAGCAGAAACGTGCAGTCAGTATTTTTATTCCAATCCTACATGTCATTTACACATCCTAAGGCAGGGGATTTAATATGAACTAAACAACACATGGACTACTGTAGTTGTTTATTTATTTTGTGGCTTTAGACACACAAATGTAGGTCTGTTCCAAACAATGTAATATCTACTGTTTAATTAAATCAAAACACCACACATTTCTGAAAAGTTGCCTTTGATTTTTAAAATTAGTCTTTCCAGAATGTCTCAAAATCAATTTGCAGTAGTAGTCATTGCAATACAGATTACATCACACTTGTTTTCATGCACATAGGGCCTTGGATCTGGTGCTAAACCAGTATTAGCCTTTGCTCTACTTGCATTTAGGAAACACTGTGCTGCTAACTGCTATTTTATGGACGTGGCTAAGGCTGTATTTGTCTATGCAATGTTTACTGGTTGTGTTATGCTTACAAATTTCCATAATTAAGACTTCAAATTACAAAATTACAGCTGCAAATTAGAACCATTTTGCCAGAGCTTATTTTGACTGTTGAAGTAATGAAAAAGGGATTTTTTTTTGGGGGGTGATACTGCTTCAGTTATGCCAGGATTTTTATTGGTCTACCATAATTCTTTCCTACTTTTAACAAAGTTATGGCAGTGAAAGTTTCAATTGTAGGCAAGTCTTCTGTTTTGTTTAGTTCTCTTGAGATTCTAGTTGCTACCTTGTAAAATAACCAGCCATTGAGGACTTTCTTGGAAGTTGAATATCAAGCTGCATTTAACTTGACTATCCTTACATACGTACTCAAAATATAAACACAGTGGACTAACTTTATGGCTGTTTTATATAAAAAATGAGGAAATCTTAGTATTATGCAGCAAAATCATGATTGCAAGCAAGCAGTTTAAACAATTCTTGGTTTTTCTACATAAAAAAAATATTGCCCCATAGTATGAAAGATATTTATGAACTTTATTCATCAGCAACCTATGATTCATGGTTTGTGACAATCTTATGCTCACAGAGATTGACTCAGTGGCATAGGAATTTCTCTAATGCATCAGAAACAGTTCAGGCTTGCAATTTTGCCACTAAAAAGTACCATCTTTGGTATTTTCTAGAAAGTTTTCCTCTATTAGAGGTGGGTCAAAAATCAAAAAAAGGAGAAGTGATGTCTGAGTAAATCTTCAACGTGGCACACAGTGTAGTTCAAGATGTTACTTCTTGTCAGTATGAAGAGATCAGGACAAATTCAAAGTTTGCATCCCATGGAAGGAAAAAAAACCCACTGTAGTAATATTTCACTTCAAAAAGGGAAAACATACAAATGAGAAAGCTTCTTGAAAAGAAAGTTAAAAGAGCAGCGAACAGGGTAAAATGATTAAAGACCGTACATTAGAGGCTCAGAGTAAAAGTGTACCACCTATCAAAGAAAAAAATTTAAAAAGAACCTTTTCCTAAAACCAGCTTGACCAGCAGTACAGCAACAAGATACTACTCAGAAGTGCAAATGACAGATCAGCAGGACGAGAAGAATTGTGTCCCAGGATTCACAGTGCCATTGCAGGAGTTCTAGAACATCTCAAATATGGAATTGTTAAATTATTAGCTACATTGTGGAATTTATGTTCTAATCAGCCTCATTATTAAAGGAATGAATAGTATTAAAATGTATTGCCTTCTTACAGAGTAATAACTAGTTAAAGATTAAAAACAGGGTAGAAAAAATGATGGGTTTTCGTAAAGGGGTGGTCACTGTGTTCTCCCATAGAATCTACAGTGCAAGCTGAACTACTTGGCATAATTATAAATAATTTAATAAAAGTTTATGATGAACTGCTAAACATAAAGGAGTGGGTGGATGTAGCTTTTGGGTCAGTCTACCCCTAAACTGCAAGTTGCAAAACTGGAAGGGTACCATAGAAGAAATTCCTGTTTTGTTTCTATAGTGTCTCCTAAGTGTCCTGTACTGTCCACCGTCTAGGGTATGAGGTAGACTTTCATTCCAACCTTGTTTGGCCAATGTGATATTCATATGAGTCAAGTGTGCTCTTGCCTATTTTCTTGATTTGTAAGACTACTGAAATGGGGGAGAAAAGACTGGTAGTTGCAGTGATTGTTTCAGTCTGGAGTCTGCGGAGACTATGTAGAAGGTTTGTTACTTTTACTAATTTACAGAACTTTTTGTCTGGCAGTGGTTGCTGAACCCTGTCAATTCACTGTTCCAGTATTTCCTCTGTCACTCAGAGCTCACCAACTTTGCTGTATTTCAAGCTCATGTCTCTAAAATACACTTCTTAGTAAGTTCTTTTCATAGATTAGTTTAGGCCTGAAACAACTAGATGGTTTTTTTCACACATCTGGTATTTCCAGTAATTGGTCCTGATTTCTTCCTGAGTGAGAGAGACAAATGGGCCTGATATCTTTAAACATTTCCTATCTTCTTATATATTTTCCTGAGAAGATCATGATAAAAATGGCAATTAAAAGCTTGCCTGATGATTCATACATACATACATACATATCTCAAACACTACAGACATATGCACTATTGATTCTCTATTTAGAAACTGGCCATGTAAATTTAATTTAAAGGCTCTGAGGCCCTGCAGTGTTGCTGAATAAACATCTAATAGTAATAATATGTTCAATACATGAGTGCCAGTGCTAGTTTAATTCTACTTCAGGATATCAAGAATCACAGACACCTTCTTCCCAGTTAATTGCTGTGTTTAATTTGTTTGCTCAAGTAACACAATACTTTGGATTATAATAGAGACCAAAAGGTCTCAAACTGTTCATTCCCCAGAGCAAGCCAAGAAATGCAGAAAAGGCCCAAACATGTTGAATATCTATCATGAAGAGCAACTATTTTTTTGCCATTTTTTTGATAACAATTTGCTGACATGAAAATTGACTATTATGTACTGCTTTTGAAATCCTCCTGTACTGTGAATTCTTTAGTTTGCATGAGGGAAATATCTAATGGGAGCAGACTGCTTATTTTGGACAACATAAAATGACCCGCTGTAAGCATCTTAAATGGAATGGTGGCTGAATAATCAGGAGATTAATTACAATTCTGAACAATTTTCTACTGTGCCTGCCACTTGGTAGCTAGCAGGCAGAACAGACGTGGTGTTCATTGGTGACTGGTTTTGTGGTGCATACATGTGCATCCTCTGAATATTAGCAAACAAATCTTTCAAGGCGGGAACTCATCATCCTTTGGCAATAATTTTTGCAGGTAAACTCTGATAACTCCATCTCCTCTGAACAATATTGCAAAATCTCAGGGTGCTGGAGCTGAAATTGAACCTATCTAATATTAAAGACTTCTATATAGCCTAAAGGCAACAGGTGCTAGGCTTTTGCCTTTCTGCTTCCATCTTACCAGGTCAAAACTTTCCATATATATGAGCTGTCTGATTTTTTTCTTCCTAAACAGAAAAATCTATAACTTCATAAAAATAAAATAACTTAAAGTTTCATTGTCTCTGAGGTGTCCTTCAATATCAGTCAACTAATCCTTAGCTGGGAGATTCTCCATAAAGAAAACTTTAAATTAAGTAAAACATAGTTGCCCCAGATGACCAGAATCTTGGGAAGATGTATTGTGAAACTACAAGTTCTGCAACTTACTTTTCCTTGCTGACTGTATTTCTTTGCTATTCTTTGATATCTACTTTCAAGATTTCTGCTGTAGCTGAAGTAAACAGCAGATATGGTGTAAAAGATAACTCTCTATCAGGTCCAGAGAGAAGCCATAATGGCACAGATAATCCTCTCAGTAAGCAGTGATTTCTTGAGATGACAATTTAGGTGAAGTTTGTGTTTTGGGTGTGTGTTTAACGAACAGGACTGAGCATTTACAGCTTAAAAAAGGTATATGCATTTTGCTTACAGGTGCTGCGTGGTATTCCTTTCTGTTCTTTTGGAATAATGCACTAAAATCTCCCTTTTTCCTAAGTTTGATACACTGAACTTATTCATACCTAATTCCCGTTAATAGGAATGCCTAAAGAATTCTTTGAAAATGTCTTATTCACTTTGGCCCTGAAGGTTTCTCTGGAATTCATCAAGTGCACTGACTATCTGCATTGCCCAGTCGCTTGTAAGAATTTAGTTCACTGTCATGTCTTCAATTCAGCAACCTAGAATGATGCAGCATAACTTTGGGAAACAGCAGCATTAAATTAGAGATGCAAGCTGCAGAATGTAATATTAAAAATGTGTTCTCCTACTGTGGCCTAATTTGCCTTTTTCTTTTTATGCTGATAATGTATCTGAACTCACACTGTGAGCACTGTGTAATAAGTTTCTAGGCTTTTGGCATCTGTTATGGAAGAACTGTGGATTCTTTGCAGCTTCAAACAGCAAATGAAATGAGAAGATCGATGGAATTCGTGTCTAGATGTGTGACATGGAAATGTGCCTAAACAAATGTAATTTTGCAGCAGGAGCACTTAAATTCTGTTGAGGCTAAAAAACCAGATCTTGCTTATCACATGAATTAATTAACTGCAAAACATTTCTTTCTCCCGTTGTTACACAAAGTAAAGGGCTGGGGATTTGAATCCTGTAATTCAGCATATAAAACTGCTGTCAGAACCTCTGGCTCAGGAAGCCCTGAAACCACAGGATGCTGGAAGTGTAACCAGGGAAAGATCACTGCGTGCTTGCTTTGCTCTTATACTTTTTCATAGGCATCTGCTACTGGCCGCTGTCAGAGCCAGGATATCCAGCTAGATAGACCTTTGGTCTGACCCAGCACGACCACTCTTATGTAAGAATACACGTGATCACGGGTGGTTTTGATCTCCAGCCCCTTCCAGGGCTGGATCACAACTGAGGATGAATGAAACTGTGACTGGAGTTAATTTTAAAACACTGTTATTCAGGTTTGGAGTCATTTCAAGGAATGTTGTGCTGTCCAAAAATATGAAAATCCACTGGATATACAGTCCTACTTAGAAGAAGTAAATTATATATGTTCACATATTCTAAAAGGATTTGGAGTAACAAAGAAATTGTTACCTTGTGATTCAGCAACATGAGATACTTTGAAGGGTGTTATACTTAACTCCCTACACCCGTCCAGTGTAGCCTGAGATGCGTGTGCCTCAGTTTTACAGTAATAATCTGGAAATAAACATATTTTCTCATTCTCCTTGTCTGTTTTTTTAAAATAGTACATTCTTTGTAGCAATATCCCCTACCATTTATGGTTGAAGCACCTAATATAAGGAGTCCCAAGTTTCTTGGGGGTCTTTAGGTATTGCTGCATTGCACACATGACCAATATTTTAAGCTGAGGTGGTGGGAGCCAGTTTTTCTGAGAGGTTATGCAGTCTGCTTGAGCTGCACCTTCTCTTTCCAGATCATAGACATTTATGTAAGGCTGTTAAAGTAAGTTAGAGTTTTGCTAGCAATGGAATAAATCATTCATTCTTTTGTTTAAATAATACACCCTCTTCCCTGAATCTCTGCTGTCAGGAAAGTAGGCTTGGCCTTGGATTATTGTCTCCTGGTGAGTATACAAAAAAAGAGGCCTGAATTTGACCCTGTCTGTCAAGTCGCCTTCCTCAAGCCCACAGTCAGGGAAAGCTGCCATGGAAGGGGGCGAGAGAATTCAGATTTGACTGCAAGAAAGCATGGTCAAGTGCTACTTTAACCACGGCTATTCACATTGCAGTGAGCAAAAAGTGGAAAAAAGGGGGAAATACTATTGTACTTGTTGAGCCAGTAGCTAAGCTGTTTCCAGTCTCTGGTTTTAGACTGGCTAGTGTTTGGACAGAAGCAAGATGTGTTGGGCAGCTGATGTCAAACAAGGGAACTTTTCACTGCACATATTTTGATTGGTATTGACCTTTCAGATGTTTAAAACAATGTTACAACAGTTTAACTTCTCATGCAGATGATCAAGCTGTCCTTTGATTAGTGCCTGAGAAATACCAGCTATAATTAAAAATATAAAGAATAGTATGCATGGTTTCCGTGCTGTGGGAAGAGCTTCTTACCCCATGCAGTTTGGTGCTGCTGGGCTGACCGAATTAGGTGCAGTTCTCCTTCAAATGCCCTTTGGATAGCATGATCTAAAGGTGGCAAGTGAACAGGGAGCTAAATGTATTCTGCAGTATGTAGACCAAAAAAGGAGAGAATGTTGCAAAGGAAGCAGGAAGTCTGAGAAAGTCTTGATTTAATTTCCATAAATGTTTGTTCTAAAGATACAGCAAGTACCAATATGAAAAAGCTATTAAAATAATCACGTCTCCCCTTTTTCTGGAATTTTGCTGATTACAACTCCTTCTATAACAGTTTTTTTTTTCCCTTTGAGTGCTATTATTCTGTGCAGTTGTATGAGCCTGTATTTAAAACTAATGCAAAGGGGAAAAGAAAATCCTGCAGTCTCAGAAGCACATATCTGGAGGGCCACAGTTTCTGTTGAAATAAAGTTGTTAATGGAATTAGAATCACAGTGACATACTGTGAAAGGCTTCTTTTTATTACACCCCTAAGATTTATGAAGGAAATGGTCCAGACTCCTACAAATTCTTGTGAATAGTGAGGAATATATATGTTAGTGTGCCAGATGACATATATATGTTATATATGCCAGATTAAAGCAAATGAAGTTTTAGTGTAGATTTCAGCTGAGATGGCCTTCTGGAGAAGTTCACTGTCTTTCTGATATTTTTAGAACCCTGTTTTATTGATCAGATGCTTGAGAGCAAGAGATTGAACTAATTCAGTCTGAATTAGTTTTATCTGAATCTTTAACAGACTTTAAGAGTAGTCTTTGTCTACAGCAAAGGAGGGACATGAATTTACTCAGTTGTCTGAAATTCTCTTTTCTGTTGTTCATTTCAGATGCTTGTACTTTAAGCCAATGTGATTTAGAAAAGTTACAAAATGTGTAATTTCTTTAAGTGAATTTAGACTTTGTGCAAAATACAAAGCTAAAAACTGAGTCAAATGCTACTGTTGTTAATGGCCATGCAGGTGTTGGTGTGGTAATGATTTACCTGGACACCACTCAAAAACGACCTTCTCTGTGGAATTTGGTTAAACTGACTGACCAATATATAGGAAAATAAGTTATTTTATTGCAGTTTTTCCAGCATAGCTTCTTATGTAGGGATTCTGTTACATAGAATGAAAATTGTTAGTTTATGAGCAAAATTGTTATTTTACAATACAGTCTGCTTGTGTTGTTCAAGGATATTGTGATTGCACAGAAGGTATTCTGGAACAGGGGTGACAAAATATGTTGCTCTGAATCTTCATGTGGTCAAGATCCTAAGGTTAAAGTGGTCACTTCATCACTGTTTTGGCTTTAAACTGAGATTTCTTATATGAGTGCCAAGACTGATAGAGTGACAGTGACAGAGCTAAATGTCCATTAGGATGTGGAAGAGAATGATTCCTCACTGCCTGTAGCTGGGAATATACTGTTGGGAAAGGTGGTTGTTTTTTGTTTTTGTTTTTTTTTTTTTTTTAATAAAAGGAGAGAAAAATAAGGATTCCAAGTGTTTAAAAATTCAGTCCTAAGCATTGATCATTATTCTATGTTTCTGAGTTTTTCTGAAAATGAAGCCCATATCTATCTTAAGCACTTTCATTTCATATAAGGCCATTAAAATTAGATTCCTAAGTTAGGTATTGTATTGCTGGTTGAAAAGGACATTTTTCTGTTGTTCAGGATAAAATGTGTTGAAGCCTTCTCTTTTTCTTCTAACTTGGAGCAAAACTTGAAGTTTACCATGGGATGGGAATTCTGAGAAGTTTCATTTTTAAAATGTTGAATCGTTGTAACTTGATACTTCAGTGATTTTGCTTTGTTAGTCTTGAAGCATGCTACATATCAGCATTTCAAGCCAAAGGTATAAAATAAATTAAGTAATAAAGTAAAAATAAAATGCAAATTAAAAAAATACAACAGGAATTGTTCATTAGAAACGATCACATCTAAGATTTTATCAAAATTGATGAAAACTTTGGGTTTTGTTAAAATTGCTTTTTCCAGAGAAAAGTACCTGATCAAATCTTCTTTGATCTAAAATGTTCTTAGATTAGTATGGTAGATATTTCAAACATGGAGTGAACAGGTTGTTGCCTGCTATTAGGTGCCCCATTTTGAAAACTGGGCCTCCGTTAATATCAATGAGGATTAAAGGTGAAACAATACATAGCCATCATTAGTCACCATTATCTGATGATCCATCTAGCCTGAAAATCAAGCATTTGCTTTAAAAAGAAGTCACTTCTTCACATTAAGGAACACCAGCAGCAAACTGTATACACAATTCCAGGTGTAATGGGTTTGAATAAAAAATTTAAAGTCCAAATTGCCTATACAGGTGTGCAAATACATAGGTGAATTTTTGTATAGAGTATATACAATATATCTCTAGTCCATACCTTTGCAGTGGGGTTGTGGGATAGAGGTGGTGAGTTCTAGCTCATTCAATCCTGAGGAAAGATCTGTGGGTATGAAAGAAGAACTCAGTCCACCAGATACAGGATTTGAATCTTCCTGTTGCAATGCATTACCACTTCTCTTTTCCTGAGATCTGATATCTGAAACAGCCATCAGACCAATATTTGTGGTTAGAAGAAGAAAAAAAAAGGCTTTGGTGGGATTTACACGTGATATTTTAGAAACAATGAGAAAGACTGGTATGAGTAGTAGTAAACTGTGATGAGGCTATGGAGGGAGAGATTGAGACTGTGGAGGGAAAGGGAAGAAAGGAAGCTTCAGAGATTAGATAAGCAGCCATAATTTTCAGGGCATACTTGATCCAAACCTCAGAAGACATTGTGGTTCATATATCACTGGATTTTGACCTGTGCTGGAAATTCTTTTTAGCAGAAATACTGTAATGAATTGGCAAAACCCATATATGTTTTCTTTGAAACCTTTTGTCTTTATGCCAATGTAAGCAAGAGAAATGCTTTTACCATAAGCCTTAGCTTTCCTATTTGTTTCACTGTTAACACATTTAAGCAGCGGGTTAAGATTTTTTTTCTTGTCTTTTTTTTTTTTTTAAACACAGTTTTGGGGGTTTTTCTTGTAGTGTGTGGGGGAATATCCCACTGGCCAATTACTTTCTGCACATCTTTAGGTCTCTCACATTCAATAGTTACAGCATGGGCAGCATTGAACATTAAAATGCATGAAGTTGAATTAGACTCTTCAGCCCCCAAATGGCCCCATAGGCAGAAACCTCCCTGAAAGAACTGTCATTTAGAATGCAGCTAGCAAATAATATGTATTTAAGGCTGAAAGCATAGAGGCATTTAAAGTTTGAATCGTAATCATAAATGAACAAGTATCAAAAACAGTGGTGGAATGAAGCCAAGAATTTATCAGTTTTTCAAAACACCATTTACAAGAGGCAATTTTGATTTTTCTTCAGTTATACATCCATAGATATTATGCAGGCTGCATACTGAATCATGACAGAAGGATCTTTGGTGTATGAGGTGGTGGGTTTTATTTCTTCAAGTTTTTCCTTTTCTGCTGTTTAATTTGGAATTGGTCCCTTTTCCCATTCATTTTAATTGTCTGCTATGAATTTAGAGGTTTTATGTTGGTATACTTGGCATACTTCCATTTTATCCTTCCTTGCCATGCTGGAAATGGGCGCTGGATCAGACATTGCGAAGGACATGCATTTATTATCATTCTTTTGAAAACAGGCCTATCCCCAGAAGCACACATCTGCTTCTTGATGCTGCTTCACAACTCAGAGTGGTTGTCATAGGTGCAATCTTTTGGTGTCTAATAATAGTGGGTGAACCGATACAGTGAAAAACTCACTCTCTCTAGCTTTACTTTTGTAGATGTTTTCAGGCTATTTGTGAAGGCCAAGGATTGAAAACTTTAATTCTGGAGCATGCAGAATCTTTGCCTGATTGCCTTCATCCAACATCAGGAGCATTTGGATATTGCAGAAGAAAGAGGGCTTTCTCTCTCTTTTTGTTTGAGACCTTTCTGGTCAATTGAAGCATGTGTCTTCTTTGTGTATTGACTAACATAATTTTTCTTCACAAATCAAATACAGAATATCTGGAGACACCTCCTGCCAGACATGCTGCCTTGTGTTGTTCTTGCAGTGGGTCAATGATGAGTTACTTCACTTCAGAAGACAATTCTTCAGTCACACTTTCTTGAATTTGGTTTATCCCAGTAGCACAGAGGAATACCCTGCTTTGTGGCATAGGGCTGGTGTTGTCCATAATGGTTCTACAGATGTGTGGCTGTTTTAGCATGATTTATTCCAGTCTGTGCATTTTTTTACTCTGGGGGCATAGTGACATTGCATGATCTTTTCCATTTTGTGTTTTTAACATCATGGCAGCAATTATATTGTCTCTAATGCAAAAGGTCTTTCCAAATTTTCGTAGAGAAGACTGATCTTCAGATTCCATGCCATATGCTAGGAACAGAAGATATTCTAATGGAAGGGAGGAGGATTCAGGGGTGAAAATGCATGCAATGTATCATATGCTACGTGCTGGCCTCTTACACTTATTTTAGTAAATAATCACTAACTTTCAGAAATAAGTCAATAAACTATTTTTCTACCACTTTGGTATACTCATAAGCATGACCTGATTCTATTAATGTACATCTTCCTGAATTCCACTGTACTTTTCTGCCTGAAAAGTGGGCCTCAAGGAGACAGGAAATATATCTGTAAAGTCGCTTAATTCCTGCTGTGTGACCACATGAAAGTGAAGCAGAATTTGGCTTGTCGTGAGAATTTTCCTAGTAATACTATAGAGCACATTAAAAGGAAACCAAAATTTTCTGCTTAAGTAAATTTTGTTTTGCTGATGAGATCTGTGGTGCTTAAAGTGGAAACCCTCTTTGGTAACTGAACAAAGCCATCAGGTATGTTATCTGACTTGACAGTCTGGTGTTTGATTAATCAAACTGTTAATTTGATTTCAAATGACTGATGCTCTTTTAGTATGTCTGACTTAAGTGCCTGTTTATAATTACGGTACTGAATCAAAGGCTCTGCCCAGCTATTGTACAGATTAGTTTGGAAAGATGTGTTTTGATTTTAGTAGTCGTAAAAAAACTAGCATTGGTGTTTACTTTAAAGCACAAATATGTTCAAAGAAACACATAGTTAAAGTGATAAAGCAGTGCCCTCACACTTTTTATCTGAAAAAGGAATGCAAGGGTGCAATTTTTAATAAGTTGTATAAACAGCACACTTTATCTTCTAAAGAGATAACCAGTTTGGGGGCATTCATAGCAGTTTGATTGGTGGGCACTTAGCTTTGTGTAATGAACATATATCATGCAAAACTTCTGTAAAACTGCTGGAGGTAGGGGATTCAGTCTTGCGTGCAGCTGTTTGCATGTTGTAATTTGCTGGGAATTTGTCAATTCCCAGTAAACTTGGAAACTAAGTAACAGTATCCTGTAGCATATAATAACTCTGTACTGTGGTGTATTTTCAAATTGATTGTAGTATTAGGATATCTGAATGTCTGAATATAAGTGAAGGTCATGCTACATGGGTAAGGACCTAATCCTATAAAGACAGCCGAACACATCCTTCATTGAAGTCATCTGTGTAGTCCCATTTGGCCTGATAGTTATACAAACTCTTAAATGCAAATCAGATCTATCAGTTTCCGCAGGCTTCATGTATGATTTCAAGGTGTATATCTATAACTGCAGAAGAGTGTCTGCATTTGGAAAAGAACCCACTAATTTCTGCAATAACACTCTTTTGAAATAGTTTAAATTATGGCTAGTCACTAATGTGGTAAATTCAATATCTAGTAAATGTACAAAATACTTTAACAGTGTCAGTCTTGCTATAGCAAAAAAAAAATGTCTGGAGGCATTATTTTTGCCTATTTTTAAACTCTACATGTCTCAGATAATACATTATCATCCCTAGTTTTCCTCATGAGCTGCTTGAATATCTCAGGGGTATGTATTGCAGTACTGTAACTATATAGCAGATAATCCGATCCCTTAACAATGACATTATGTTTTCCAAGTGTGTTTTTGGGCATTGTAGTTAAGTGGGTGTTTAAAAAAATATTCTAAATATAAAGAAAGTTTTCCATGCCTCCTTTTTGGTTTTCCCAGCTATATACAGTTTTAAGAGGCTTGATTTTCAGAGGAAAGATACTCAGCACTTTCTGGAAATGAATCCCCACAAAGGCGATTCAGGCATCCTAACAGCCAAAATCATTAGTCATTCTTGAAAATCTTGGCTGAAGGACACTAGACAACACAATCTCTGCTTCTGTAGGGTTTTCTGTTTTGTGTTTCTTTTTTCTCACATCATAATTTCATAAATTTTTCAGTCACTGCAACCTTTCCAGAGTACACAGACATGAATTTTGACTGTATAACCAAGCTAAACCACCTTCTTGATTCTTCCCTTTAGTTTTGCATATATCATATAGAGCTATATGAAAAGATGAGAAGTCATTGTTTTTTCCTTAGCAAGCCATCTTTTTGGGGAAAAAAATCAGTCTCTCAAGGAAAGGAGCTTGGGGACTATATGGGAAAATATATGGAAATATATGGAAAACTATATGGGAAAATATAGTTCTGCCTCTCCTCCACCTCCATCCAAACCCTAGACAGCTGAATATTCTCATTTAGCATTCTTAAATGACCTTTACTTTGTTGGCATGTCACTAGTCTGGATTTTTTTTTTACCTGTTTTTTTGAAAGAACACTGAACTTGGCTGAGTTCATGGAGCTTGGAATGGGGTTCTGCAAGGCTGTGTCCCTTGACTGTGGTAAAGTGTATCCTGAGAAGAAGTTATATAAATACATGGATCTGATATTTTTTTCTGTTTCATGGCTCTGTGTTCTTCCTGTGTCAAATTCGCAAGCAGGTTACTTACAGAGCAGAATATGTTTGTGAGCGTTGTGTATCCTGGATATCCTCAGGACTCCAGCGTGGACTGATTCCTAGGTCATGGATGCAGAGAGTTACTTGGGGCTCTGCTTTACTTTTTCCATCTGTGTTCAGAAACACCACAGGTTTGCAGTGGGGAGCCAAGTCGTTGTTCATTTTATTCCACCTTAGACTGTCGAAGATCCTTTCTGGGGATTGCAATGACTTAGAAATGGGGTGAATTTGAAGTTCAAGAAAGCTAGCTAGAAATATCTACCAGGAACATTGAATGCAGTCTAAGGCAGTGGCAATAGTTATGACTCTGTGAAGCCATGGCACCAGTGAGAATGGTATTTTTCATAGGTTGATTGGAAGCCTGCAGGGCCAAGTGAAAGACAGGAGCATCTGTCCAATGTGTTTCTTGGGTTTGTGAGTAGAAATGTTTTTTGAGAATGAAGAGAAAAAAGGAAAACTCTTTTACTGAAAGAACCCTAGGGACTGGGGCCAGAATTAATTTCAAGTAATTGTAATACCCAGCTGAGATTAGGAGCCCTGTCCTATAGCCCATGAGGAGAGGCAATTTTAGAGTAGCAACACGAAATTATCCTTTAAAGCTGTCTCTCAGCGTTGACTTATATAGGCAGCCTTTGTTGATGGGGCTCCTAATTAGGCACCCCAGAGAAATTCCTGCAGTTAGTGAGATGAATTTGGATCTCAGTGAAATAAAACTTCCTCAGTTTTCTGTACATAGCAAAAAATTATATAGAAGAACATAGGAACACTTAAATTTAACAGAAAGGTGTATTTTTAATCTGGCAAGTTGATCAGTAAAACTTACTTTGATAAGTGCCTTGCCTTGCTTGGCTAAGGAGATGAGTCAAAGCACAGAACATTTTTTCTTCCAGCTGATTTTCATTTGTACCACCTTTATTACTTTTGAGCATATTTTTACAGTCTGAAGTTAGAAATTTCCATTTATATATCATAATTGATGAGTACATCATATTTGATGATGCTCTGCAGAAATATTGTTTGATTTGGATGAGTCTCTTAAGGAGAAATAGAAGTAATGGTACTATTTACCTGCACTGGCAGCTGTGAAGTCCTGAAAAAAATGAAGAATATTTAATAGATAATAATAATGCATGTAAATAAGCATTCTTTTATAACAAGAAAAGAATGTGCTCTTTTCAGCAGCCCAAAATTTGACATTAGGTTTTGGATATACTTCACTCACCCTCAATCTTGTTCTACCTAAGCTTAAAATTTAGATTGTGAAGAGCTTAATTATACTTTTTTGTTTTCATTTGCATATTTTATATGGATCTCTTGATAGGCCTGCACAAGAGCAAGAGCTAGATTATTTTCAAATCAGATGAAACGCTGCAACGTGGCAGAAGAGTTCTGTATAGAGGATTTAATAGTCTTAAAAAATGTTACTACCATTCATTTAAAGAAGTCTGTGCAAGTTATCCAGATTAGTTCTTGGGGCCTGCAATAGGCATTTCCTTGCAGATAGCGCTGTCCACTCTCTTCTCTAGCAGTGACCTCCCAAAGAAATTCCTTCACAAAGAAGACATTTCTGTGGGGAAAAGGAGAGGAGGAATGTGAACTGGTATATCCTGATAGGTTGCTGCTACTAAATCATTAACTGGATGTCTAAGCCTCTGTTCTGGCAGTTCCAGCTCTTGTTCTCCTTCAGAGCAGCTTTGGCTCTAAGTGTAATAATTGTTAGCTGTGGCAGGAGGACTGAATGTGAAGGGAACTGGAGTTTATACTTAACAAAAAATCTTGCTGCAAACCCCTCTTGTTCGGGTGTCCTGACTGCATTATAAATAAATGTCTGTCTATTATATAGTACTCAGCTCATTATTATTACTTTTTTCTTCTGGTGAGGGGAAACAGATTTTTATATATGTAATTAGGAAATTGATCCTGTACTGCCTATGGATTGAAGTCAAAAGCTATTCACGTGAAGCATTCACAGCTTTAAATACACTGAGGCGGAGTATTTACGAGAAAAAAAAGAACACCTATATGGGTTTACTGCTGTGTGCAGAGAGGACTTACTGGTGTTAGGTCACACTGTTGGAATTTCTTTGGATATACACAGCATTTAATAGTGAGGTTGAAGGAATATCCGCTGCTGGGCGGGTTCCTAAGCACAGTTTTACCCTTACACCAGTTTTGTCTGGGAGCTTGTACTGGTTTTAGTACTATGCATTATTGGCTTGGATTTGCCACCTCCTGGGCTTGCCAAAGTGTTAATGTTCAGCTCTGAATTGGTCACTGCAAAGAAGCTCAGCTCAGCTGGAAGAAGTATTTGCAGTGGTATGGAAGGGGAAGGAGTTTGCTGAATAGATTATGGGAGATCTGGGACAGTATGTACAGTATGGAGAGGGAGCCCAGGCAGCTAACATCACAAGGGACTTCAGAGGGATTATTTTTAATGCTTTCGTTTGCACCTTTGGTCAATATATTAAAGATCTTCACTTAGAAGAAGCTGATGCAGAGGCAGCACTGCCCAACTGGTCTCAAAAGTTTCTATGAAACATTTTTTCCTAGTCAGACCTAGCTGTCTGCCCCATACTGTATGGCTCCTCCAGAGCAGGATGGTCTACAGGCCTGCAATACTTGCTCCCATCTGCTTGTACTTTGCTTTCTGTGCAGAGTTGATGGTTTTTGCTAATGCTGCTTTGACATTAACATATTAGCCCTGCTTGAAAAATCCTCTCTCCATTTTATAACTATTCTGGACAGAGTGCTTGCTGCCACCTCTGCTGGGTAAAGCTTTTAGGGTATTCTCTAGGGTGGATGGACTATAGGAGAGTGAGTGTTGAGGTCTCTAAGCTGGTTTTAACTGAGCTAGTTTCTGTGCAAGGATTAATCCAGTTTAGAGCTTTGTGATGTTGTCATCACCCAAATTAGCTTGCAGAGTTCTGTGCTCTGGAGCCAAACTGTTTTTGGTACTCGTACTAGGTTTTTTTAAAGCTGTTTTGTATATTTTCAGACTGCAAGTAGGTTAGACATACATTTGTGATCCTTGCCTGTCCCTTTTATGTGTTTAAATCCTAAATGAGGGTCCTGAAAATATTCCTGCCTAACTTGTAAGAATCAGAGACATCTTGTTTTTTCCCATATAAAGCATGTCCCTGAGCCTGTCAATCTATGAATTCCTCCCTTGTGCCCAAGTGTCTAATAGTTACTCACTGCAATGCTCTGGGTTAGGACACAAATCCTTTCCTTTTTTTTTTTTTTTCCTGCATTAATGAAGACTTTGGAAGGTGTCCTGTTTTCTTGGTGATTCTTGGAGCATTCGGGGGGTGGGGTGGCAAGAAGAAAGTGATGTGTATATTTTTCTCAGACCCTTGTACATTCTCCCCACAGACAATTCCAGTTCAGTTCATTTTGCAGATTTCCATGTTTCCCTTGCAAAAAATCAGTTGTTGGGTCTCCAGCTCCCTAGCCTGAACACAGTCAGAGCAAAGGATTCAGAGTTGTCATGTTCAGGTTATCCAGCACTTTATTGTGTTCACCTACTGCCTTCCAGGGGTGTATCAGGACTGTGGGTCCTGATTTTTACGCTTTTTTTACAAACATACTTTAATCTATGGCTTATTCACAAGTAATTTTGTCTATTTACTTGCTGTTAATTACTTGAGAACAAACACTATTATTTCTTCTCCTTGACAGAATAACTGATTCCTCTGTCGATGAAGGAATTAAATCAAAGATGATTCAAAATAGCTGTGTGGGAATATTCAGCATGCGTGGATGTATTTTTAGTAAGTATTCACAAGACTTGGTCATGTTCACTTGCTTGCAAATGAAAGTATATGAATGATTATAAAAGAATTGCAGTCCAGCCAGAATGTACACATGTACAGAGTGCCAGGGAACCACGGCCGTACTGCTGTGGTATTGTCACGTACCATGCCAGGTGCTGAATGTACGGGCATCCTGCAGAGTCAATTGTATCCCTCTGTGATTTCATTGTACTGCGATTCCTTCATATCTCTCAGATCCATTTGGCTCACTGTAGTAAGAGAAATCTTTTGTTTAGGATGCAGGCACCACTGAGCAAACTATATTCCCAATTGTAGTTAGAAAGAAGAAAATATGTATGAAATTAGTCATGAGTAGCTGGTCACTCTACAGGTCAGACCAAGGCTTGTTTAGGTTAAGTGGAATATTTTCATTGTCTACTACATAAACTGGGATTAGATCCTCAAGGAAGGTTTTATGAATGCCATCTACAACCTAATATTTTAAAGCTTTTTCACCATCTCATAGAAGTTTCTGAACTCTGTCAACGTGCAAGAGAGAATATTCCATTGAACACAGCTATGCTGGATATGTGTTCTTAATAGATTTGTAGATGGATGTAAGAGACTATTGTAATTGTCTGGCCTGATGTTATTGAGATGACAAAATTTTACTCAGTAATATTTTTAGGAAGTCTGTTATTTCTCTTTGAGCAGTGGGGTACAGTACAGGATGTATCATAAATATATATACACAAATATATGTACCTGCAGCTTAAACTTAATGAATGAGAATTTGGTTGTGGTCAAAACAAAGATGTGAATTTCTAGAGGGATTACAATTGTTAAAGGTAACCTTACCTAGAAAAGATTGATATAATTTAAAACAGACTATTGCAGATACATTGATAATACTTCTACTCCAGAAAGAGTAGGCATGTCTTCATCTGTATTGTTTATTAACCCCCCTCCTTTTTGCTTTCATTCTCTCATGCTTTGCTTGCAGCTGCTATATGATGAGGAATTAAACATTCACCTTTACTTCCTGAGTCTTTTCTTAAGCTTGTATCAGACAAAACGAAAGAAAAACAAAGATTGCCTGGAAATTCTAAAGTAATTTAGTTTTATAAATCCTTTCAGGAGATCCCGTGTTTACTAAGTGAACTACATGGGGTTAATTTACTAAAGTGTTCTGAAGGACTTAGCCAAATGAGAAAAGAAACATTACCTAGAATTGCTGTTCTTTGCCAGGAACAAAAGTAAAACAAATCAGTGGCAGGATGAGTGGATCCGGTTAAATAATAATGTCTCTCCAGCAGGAAGTCTGTCTATCAACTGAAAGGTGAGACAGCAACATAATGACAATGCCCTGTGGATCAACTCTGAGGGTAAAAAAATCCATCCCACAGCACAACCCACCTCCAAAAACCCCTCAACGAAAATATAAGATGACAGAATTCACACCAGCATTTTTTTAGTCTTTAAGCTCAAGTGTCTGGAAACACATTTCTTCTCTAGGTTATTCACATGCAGATTCCTTTTTGTGGTGGAATGCCCCAGGGTAACTGAGAGCAGAATTTGGCCCTTTCTGTTTGCTCAGTGAGGCTAAGTGCTGCTTTCTCAGTGAAATACCTGCCTTAAAGCTGTACAGCTGCGATATGCAAGAGTAGCTTTGGCATTTCCTTTTTTTCGGTACCGGGGTGGTGAGATGTGCAAAAGCTGAAGGCCTTTGCATGAAAATGAAGCGTGCAAGGGTAAGTGTCATGCACGAGTTCTGTCCTGAGAACCTGGGGATGCATTTGTGACAGCAAAGGTAGACATAAGGCTTGACAGAATTAAGATCAAATTATTAAAACATTCACAAAAGCTTTTCAGTCTCTGGTGCTCTGTTATTTGTATTTCAGTTCCAGATGAGTGCAATGTTCCTAGGGCATGTGAAAATTCTCTGGAATTCGGCAGCGGTTGTAAATACTCATTGTCTCTGAGAGAAAATCTAGTTATTGAATGTACTTAAATATGGATTTAACAGCTGACAGAAGTTTGAAAACTTTGGTCTCCATTTCTAGGACTTTCAGCATATCATTTTTCAAAATCAGTGTACTCATTTTTTTTTTAATATATGAAGTCTTCTCACACTGCTATCAAGAAATCCGGAATTGCCATTTGTGTGCTTAAAACATCTGCAGGAAACAAAGGTGTTGGGTTGTTTTGCAATGATCAGTTCAGTTCTCATTTCCATTTGGTAATTGCTGTGAAAGATTTACCTGCTGTAATGTGGTTTATTTTGTCTGGAAACGCCTTTGTTTCTGTGTATGGCTGCTAAGCAACAGGCCAGATATTTACTGTCAAACAAATAAAACAAAAGCCTCATCTGCCACTTGGAGGCCCAATGTCATTGTTACTGAACCACTCAACTGGATCATCATATTTGAGAGTCAGCTCCAAACTTAGTTTTCCACCACACAGTAATTTAACTGTAGGAATCCTTTCAATCCTCACATTATCTAGCAAGATTATAACTATATGGGAATATTCTAAAGTCTCATATATTATTTATTTTAAATGATTTTTCCCCCATCAAAGAGGAAAAGGAAAACTTACCTCATGAGACAGTCTAATTTTCAAAAGCAGGGTTACCTTCTTGGTTATCCTGGAACAATGAGGGATTTCTTTAATAAGTTTCTGCCGCGATTAGAGCTGAGCCCTTCCCTTCTATTACCTCTCTTGCTTTGCCCAAAACAGTAATCAAAATATATTTCTTGGAACCAATCTGGAAAAAAAAAAAACAAAAAACCAAACCGAACAGAAAACCCAAGTCCCAGAAGCAACAGTCAAGCAGAAATGCTACTGTCAAAGGGAAATTACCGTAGACTCAAGTAGATAATCAATAGTAATCAAGCTGGTGGTGCTAAAATACAGCAGTTTCCCTCAAGACTTGTATTATGTTCATCTGCAATGGGTCAGAGGCCAAGGCAGACTGATTGCAATTGAGGTAAGCTTTTCAGAAAGGTCCAGGTGACATGACAAATTTGCAGTTGTTAAGAGCTGGAACTTTTCACCTTCTCCAAGGCTGCGGTTGCTAACTGCAGCCTCTATCACTATGAACACCAGCAAGTGGGTTGCTTCTTCCTGTTTCAGCACGTCTGCATTAGTGTTCCAATCAATTTGGGAACCACGGATGACATCTGTCAGGTATCTGTACACATACAGTCATTTGGGGGCTAAATAGGGGGAGGCCATGAGTCATTCTGAAAAGCACTGAGAAGTTTATTGGGGAATAATTTCAATATTGTTTCTAAAACCTGTTGCGAAAAGTAGGCGCCTAATATCTATAGCTCCCATGCACTGTACACCTCACTGTACAATAGGGTTATACAAATATTTACATGTAAGCTAGATAAATGAATTTTGGTCTTTTCACCAGGTGTGCACAGGAAATGAGTGCTCCTGGCATTGTGAAAGAAATATTCAAGGAAGCTGTGGCACCAAAATACCGAAGTATTTCAGAATTGCCTTTTGCTGTTGCAGGTTTCAGCATTTGTGGAGGAAATAATAAGCAAGGCCTGAAAAGTAAAATCCACTAAACTGACTTCATGGATTTTAAAGCAGTCAGTACTCATACAAGGGCCTGCTGTGTATGGGTTGGAATATTAATTTTACAGGCTAATCCATCTCGCCATCTGCTCATCTGAAATTCAAACAGGGCTGTGTATTGCAAGTTAATACCCTATAACAACCAATAGCTGTAAATGATCAGCAGAATATGTCATTCTCTCTCGCTCCTCCATCAGTGAATGAGTATGACATGTCATTTAATACTTCAGCTACTGATTATTCCCGATGAGGGGGGAAAGGTGAGAAAGCAAATGATTGAGCTGGTAGTGATGTTTGGCATGCATCTTGTGGATCCACTTTTTTGTTGCTCTCTCCTATGGTCCAATTATTATGGGTTGTGCCAAAGGCTAGAGGAAAGACTGTGTTTAGATCTTCAGATTGGAAGTACTGTGACAAATAATTTCCTCTGAGAATTACTTTCCTGTGGAAAGAATTGGTCTTGACTGGATAGTCAAGACCAATATTTCAAGCTCTTGACTAGTCTGTGGAAACCATGAATGTATGCAGTTTTTTTTCAAACCTAGTAAAAATTTGATTTGACATGGTTCCAACAACCAAACCAAGGATTTCTATGCAGAATTGAGAAACACATATTGAGCTTTTTAATTTATACCTGACTTTATTAAACATTCAGTAAATAGCTAATACTCTTTGAATCAACATCTTTAAATCAGTAATATTTGCCCAATATTTTTAAAATCCTACCTCAGGTATATCAGAACCAATATTTGTCCTTGTATTTTTTTCTAACTTTGAACCTAAATTTTGATTATTTTTTTTGACAAAGGATGCCTTTGCAAATTATGTGATTTGAGTAGCTGCTGAAGTCTTTGTCATGTCAGTCATGCACTTGAAATGTTCAAGATTTTTGGATGTTATGATTATACTATTTTAAGTTATGTATCTTCTTGATATGATTATGACATTAGTTATGTAATAAACATGAAACCCTAAGCAATAGTTGGTTATTCATTCTTTATGTTCTTATGGTGCAGTAACAGGGCAAGGGGAGGATTTACAGAAATAAAATGTGAGGTAGGATCCAGCTCTGAGGCTTTCCATAATTATTATGTGGCTGACCACCTTTTGTGCCTTTGGAACTCTTCACCTCCATGAGATACTTAGAGACAAAGCTTTTCCTTAGAAGAAAGAAACCTTGGCTTTCTACCATTTTGTTAAAGTGAAGTTGCTTAATGTCTGTTGCCATTTCCCATTCTGCAAAATTCATACAGTAAAAAATTGTTTCACTGAATTGTTAGGAAAAAATATTGAATCAGAACACAAATTTTCCCAGAACCTAGATGTAATTTGTTTTTGGAGTAGTTTCATTTCTTTTCCTAGTCTGTGTGAGGAATGGTGGCAGGATCTGAATCATAATGTTTGGAAAGAACTTTAAAGTATTTAGAAAACTGTAAAATATTATTAAGTGTGTAATTAATTGCTCAAACTCATAGTCTTCCTAATGGATTTACTTTGTTGTTGTAGTAAAAGGAGACGTTAGATTGCTTTAGGAAATACATTTTTGTAAATTTTGAAACCACAGCAATTGAGATAACACATTTTAGCCTAGATTATGGTTATGAGTTGCTGCATTACAAGGATTCCACATAAAACCACTTCATACCATAAGAGGTAACGCCTTTATGTAGACAAATAATAACGATGAGAAATCAAATGGAGACTCAGAAGAAATAAAAAAAAAAAAAAAAAGAGGAAGCTAAGTGTACTGAAAACGTCGTGTCAGGGAGAAGATATTTTTATTGTCTCTGCTGTTAGTTAATACTGAGAGGAAACAAAAGGCTTGTTTTTTCTTTATTTGGTATAGGGGAGGAGTCAGAGAAAGAAATCCTTTCCCTAAGAGCTCTGAATTAACTCAGTTTTGTTTGGTGCCATTCAGGTGCCATAGACCAGGATAACAAAGAAAACTTTCAGTTTGCCTTGTTGAGGTTCACTGAAAGCAGAGAGTATGACTGAACGAAGAGTTTAGGTAAAGCCTTGGGAGGCAATTAAGTAATTTAAATATTTCTGTTTTCTTTTCACTGTAAGACAACACGGAGTTTGGAAAAGACAGTAAAAAATATTATGCATCTCCCAAGCAAGCTGGTCTTTGCTGTTTCCTACTCCGTCATTACCTGAAAGAGATAAGCAAATTTTGATACATTTAAAACCAATACCAAAATGCTAAGTGCAAATAGGGATTTAATTCTGATGAAGAAAGAATGATAAATGGAGGAAATTATAATAATATGGATTTTTAAAAAATCCTTGATAACTTTAACCTTTTCTGAAACTATTTTCAAAAATAACTGAATTGAAAATATCTCATTGTATATATTAGTAACAAATTTGCTAATCTGATAAACTCATTGTACTGAAGACACACTATTCTCTTTTCAAAATATACCTGATTTGACTTCTCCTTCTGTGATTATTTTTATTGAGGTTTTTCTATGTTTGAATACGACCAGAATAATTTTCAAATCACATATTAAATACTTTCCAGGATTGTTGAAGTCTTAGTTTAAGTTTGGGCCAAGTGAACAATTACTATGTTATTTGCAATGCATTGATAGTGGGTATACCCTCATGTCTGTGTCCCAAGGAAAAATGTAAAAGAACTCTGTTACGGACTCATTTTCCATTTTTCTGTTGTTGCTCTGTCTAATGCCTATTCTGACAACTCAGAATGTTGAACAAACAAAGTAAATAAGCACTATGGAAACCATAGATCGTAAAATACTCATATGCTTAGAAAAAACACATATTTAAGTTTCTTTTGGTCTCTTCAGGATGACTTTTGTTTCACTGTTTCGGTTTCAATGAAAGAGACAGCATGCACTAAACAGATAAAATATCCATTTATGTTTCAGGATATCGAGCCAAGTTTTGCTATCAGCTGTACTACTGTAAGCGCATTGTAACTTCATTGGACTTGCTGTGGTATTATCTTGACCGAAGTAGACAGTGGTTTATGAGCAATATAGTATATATTGCAGGAAACCTTTAATAGTGATATCTAACCACAGGTCAGATTTCTCCCTTCATCTCCAAATAGGAAACTAAAATCAGACTCAGGTTCTAGGTGCATTCTGTAGATGTTCATGTATTGCTCTGTGTTATAGTGCAATGCCGTACTAGAGCACTTTAATCAAGCTTTAATTCAGTGGCTGGGGCACTTTCTTTGAACACCTTTTATCTGAGGAGAACCTATTACCCAAGTTTCCCAGGATCTGATTATATGCTTTAGTTGCTCCACTGTTATTTAAAGCAAGGGCACTGACAATTTTTCCATCAATGTTAAAAGCATGCAATATGTCTTCTCACAGGAGAGAAATAGATAATCTAGCTCACTGCCCATGTGGTGGAGAGCCCCGCCATTCATGAGCAGTGGCCATTTGTATGGGTTTTCAAAGAAATAGAGTTGAGTGTGTGAAATATTTCTACATGAATGAACTTGTGTTAATTCCTCAACTCTGCCTCACCAAAAAAAGCAGTGACAGAAACTAGAAACTTCATGATCAAAATATTTATGTCCATTTGTTGGGTTGCAGGATTGGAACTATTAGAACACAGTGTCGGCTATCCTCTTTGTGGGGTACCTATTAGACACGTAGCACAGGACAATAGTGAGTTTGGCTGCCATTTGAGTACTTTACCCAATAATTCTGTATGCGCTGGGTATGTGTATGCAGGTATTATAGGCAGTAAAGAAACAAAAGACTGAAATATGCAGTGATTTTCCAAGGTGCTGTAGTATGGGCATTCCCAATAATAAGAAAAAGAAGAGCACAAAGGCACTGTAGAAAATGAAAGTCATTGGCTCTCCATTCCAACTGGAGAATACAGGGAATTTGTACCTGCAGTGTAGTCAAATATTGCAACAGGAAGATTTACATCAGAAGAGCTTGTGCTGCTGAAATGTCATCACATGTTCTACAAAAGTGTTTACAATATAAAACGTAAACAGTCCTAGAACTTCATGTTTTGGTATAACTAGTCAAAATCAGATGGTAAAATGTCAAAGCTGCTGAGCAGAAAGAACCATCAAGCTAAACTAAATCAGGGGACATGCGGAGAGGAAGGAGGAGCCAGTCAGTAACGTGGCAGCTTCTGGACAGACAGGAAAGCTGCATTTGTAGTCATGAGTTGGTGTGATTGTGACAAGAGAAATCCAGCCAATAAATTTGACTGATATCTTTTCCCCTCCTCCCCTGCTCCACTGCATGTTAGGGAAGAAATGGAGTGTTTTAAAAACTGAAATGGATACCTTTAGCCAGACAGAAATATCCCTCAGCACAAAAAAATGAAGATTTCTTAAAATATAAGAAATTTCATTAGACTGTTCCTTCTGTCCAAAGATGCTATTTCTCAGGTAATCTGCATTGTTTTTATTGGATGGTGGAACATGTTTTTCAAGTGCTATGCCTGTTTACAAAGTTTAAGAAATCTAGTCAGAGAACAGAAGTTGTACTGTCTGACTGGTAGAACCAGTCATGTGGCTGGAAAAGTGAAAGCTAAATGTTAAGTCCACAAGTAAATAAAGAACAGCTCTTGTGCATCCACTTATATTTGCTTTGTTTATAAGCAGTGAATGCTAAATGACTGTGAATGATTCACAAAAATTATGTCTTACTTGCAAACAGCTTAGATGTGCAAATTTAGCCAGTTCCTTGTGACTGGAATTTAACCAGATTTAAGTGCAAGAAACAGATGTTCTCTATTTCTATATATGTTCAAATACATTAGTTTTTACAAAAAAGTAGATTTTGTTGTTGTTCACATGCAGTCAGGAAATCCTGAGTAAAGACCGATGACTGATTGTCTCTGCTATCTTGCATGTTATCTAGAGGCCTTCCTGTGCAAAACAAGTGTAAAATGCTGCCACACGGATGCAAATATAAATGATAAGGTGAGAGAGACAGGAGCAGAGAATGCATCCCAAAAGAGTTGTGGTTGCATTAGCAACGTTAGGCCTTGGGTAAGAGTCTAACCAAGTTTCACCTTTAAAACTATGACTTGCAACCCAAGTTATTTAGCTACTTGTGAGCCCTCTATTTTAGTCTACAATAGTTATAATGAGGTAACTAAATACCAAGACTAACTTCACTAAGTCCAATGTCAAATTTCCCCACCATCTATCTTACAGATCTATAAAAAAATGATAACGTCAGTACATGGTATTGCATTCATTTGACTGTCATCTTCTGTGCTGGCTAAGTTACCAAAACTGAATCAGAATGAAATAATTTGTAGATGAGAACTCCTCAGGGAAGGGGAATGCTGTGCAGTGTGAACGAATCTGGTTTATCAGCTTTAACTCTAGATTTCCTCATTGTTTTCAATATGTGTCAATATGCTGTTGTTACTCATGTCACTGTTAAAAACCACTGATTTTACTGTTGAAAACAAATATCCCTCCAGACAGAAGCCCCACAAACTTTTTCAGATACTTCTTGTTTCAGCTGCAGTGTTTGGGCTGAGGAGTGTTCACTTTAGCATTTAAATGGAAGAAATACTGATCCATTAATTCCTGCTGATTTGGTACAACAGGAACATCTGCTGCAGTGCTGATTGCAAATTCATCATCCATCAGCTCTTTTTCTAAGGAAGAAGAAAGCCTTGTGCTTCATTCAAGAATATGAAAAATTTAAGTTTGTGGATTCTTATATTACCATTAAACCTTGTTTCTTCTTGAAAGTCTGTAGCAAGTGTATGAAGAAAGTCTATAACAGGTTGTACAGTGGGAAATTTCTTAGATGAAAGTTACTCTGGCAGTGGTAACACAGCCACGTTTAAAAGGATGTACACGTTTGTAGTTGCCAGGCTGGCCTCACCATGTTTGAGACATGTCTCCACTGATGTGTATTTTGAGTGTGCATGTGAAGAGAGTAAATTTCACTTTGAGTGAATAAACCTCCTGGATAATTTTTTCCCAACACTTCTGTGTAATCACCAGAGCATGCCACCTCCTTTAGCTAATATTTGCCGTAACTTTGTATGTTAAAACAAGGCTATGCAGTAGCTGTTGGTAGCTTAACCATGTAGCTGCAAAATTAACCTTTGACCTTTCTTAGCCTAATCAGGAAATTGACTTTAGGAGTTATTCCTTAACCCAGGATATGTGGTTAAAGTTAAACATCACTAATAGGAAATCTAGTAACAGGAAATGTGTGAATGCTAATCCATACAAACATAAACAAATCTTTGGCTCTACGTACAGTTTTATTGGAATTTTCCTGTTGACTCCCTTTCCTTCAGTAAGTCAGAAAAAATTACAAGCAGCTTGTAAAAGTCTTTGAAAAACTTCAGCTTTTTGTGGTTATAGGTTTATTAGATTTCTACTTAAGGAAGCTTTAAAACTTGGGTAGGATTTTGTCAGGAATCATCTCTGGGCAGGTACATTGAATTCACCTTCACTGCAGTTCTGATTAATGAGGTTATTCACCAGAATAACCAGAATTTTCAGGCAAAGGATTAACTAGGAGTGTTTCTTTCTGTGTACCTTAAAAGTGGGTAATTTCAAAAAAAAGGGTTTACAAAAATATCTATTTCCATAAGCTCATTTTGAAATCTTTTTAGAAATGAGATTGTCAGAAAGTCACTGGAATGAATATAATTCTAGTACAGAAAATTATCTGTGAGAATTTGAAGCATTTTTATTGTTGTCATTGGATTCCTGTTACATTTCATTAGGAAAATAGGCTAGCGTAACTTGAAGGTAAACGCTAGCCAGTTAATCACTGTAGATATAAGTATAGACCTCACCTTGGAAAACCTTTGAATTTTACTTTGCTCTTCATACTAACTGAACAAAACCTTCACATTTATATTGAGCTCCACTGAGTTCAGTGGGATATTGTGTATGTCCATTGACACAGATCAGCTTCCAGGATTAGGGCCAAAGTAATTTTTCTGGGAGGAGTTTCCTTGAAGTCAAAAGAAAGTTCTTAGGGGAGCAGAAAAATAATTTAGTCTGAAAAAATTATTTCTTAAAACAGGAAAGAACAAGACAGTAAAACAGTAGCCAACAGTCTCTGTATTTCCTCTCTTGACCTTTCCAGAATGAGTAAATCAGTGATATTCACAAAAAAAACCAGGCAAAATATTTACTATGCATATTAAAGCAGGGGGTATGTATGGTATCAGAATAATGTCATAATGACATGTATTCACTTTGTGTGTATTTACAAAATTAGCTAACCCATGAGGCGCACAACTCATGGCATTACTTTGCAGATAATGTTGTTCCTAAGGGAACATTTTCAACAAAGTTCTTAGGATGTACAATTATGTTAACTTAAATAAAAATGTTACTGAATGTAAAATGAATATCAGATGATTATCTAAAATGTATTTAATGATTAACAGCTGTGAAGTGAACCGTAGAAGAATCATGTCAGTCCAGCCTTGTTAAATAAATTTTGGATGAATTCAGTTTGCTTTGATATAGTGTCTCCTCTAGAGTTCATACAAGCTTCCCTTTGGGGCACTGTAGAGTTCCACTCCCATTTGAGTATTTGGTCATCTTTCTATTTTCAGAGCCCTGTTTGCAGACTGATGTATTGTAGTCATTCACACCACTGTAGTCCAAAAGCTCTTTGCCTACAATACCCAGGCAAACATGAAAAATTGATTTCTATCACAGCCTCATTAAACACATGCTTTACAAAGTGGCAGTGATGAGTGAGGAATATGCAGCCTGCAAGAGCCCTCCCACTTAAATGTAATAATGTTAAAAAAAAAAAAAAAAAGTTGCTATGTAAAGGTGTGACAGTATTTATACAAGCAACTCTTAGGCCCTGATTCTCTCATTAGTCTAGTGCTGTTGGAATCATTCCTGAAGTAAATAAATTTAAATATACCTCAGGATTTGATCATAAGTTAATGTAATTTAATGAAAAGCTGTAAAGAAGAGGTGTAGTGAGCCTCAGAGTAGTATTAAGCCACATTTTTTTTATTTGCTAGCAAAATCAAAGCTTTCATTTTTTATGTTACTATTTGGTGAGGGTTTTCATCAGTTCCCTTGAATAATGATTTTTTATAATGAATTTCAATCAGGCAATAAATTTAATATTCTTAAATACTTGAACCTTGTGACACTAATCTTTTTCCACAGGAGAAAACTCCTCACTTTTCATATAAATCTACCTCTTTTTTTCCTGTTCAGGTATTGTTTTTTGTTTTCTCTTAATAAACTGCTGGCATATTTGAGAAAGAATCTGTCTTTATGAGGCTTGTTTTGGTAGAACAGAAGTTGGTGTCAATGACTTAGTGTGAGGCACAATCCTTTTTTACTTCAGTGCCTTAAAGATAGAATTCTAATGAGGATTGTAATTTGCCTAATTAAAAGGTTATCTGTAAAATGCAGCTATCCCTTGTGCTGTTGGAGTGAACACAGAACCAGGCGGGTGTACCTAGTGAAGCAGGTTATTCCATACTTCCCCCGAGAAGCAAGGTCTGGTAATTCACCTGGAGACCAGTCCTGAGGCCTTGTAGTTGTAGATCCTGGAAGAAATGATGAGGAAGGTGTCCCAAGTTTTATATTTCAGGCAGTTTATCTTCGGGTACGTCAAAGGGTGGTGCTGCCATCCAGAGGGACCCTGACAGGCTGGAGAAGTGGGCTGACAGGAACCTTATAAAGTTCAACAAGGAGAAGCTCCAGGACCTGCACCTACAGAGGAGCAACCCCATGCACCAGTATATGCTGGGGGCTAACTGGCTGGAAAGAAGCTTTGCAGAAAAGAACTTGGGAGTCATGGTGGATGCCAAGTTGACCATGAGCCAGCAATGTGCTGTTGCAGCAAAAGCTAAAGGCATCCTGGGCTGTATTAGCAGAAGAATTGCCAGCAGGTTGAGGGAGGTGATCCTTCCCATTTCTTAAGCACTGATGAGGCCACTCCTGTAGTGCTGTGTCCAGTTCTGGCCTCCCCAGCACAATAGAAACATGGACATACTGGAGAGAGTCCAATGAAGGGCCATGAAGATGATTAAGGAACTTCAGCATCTCTCCTGTGAGGAAAGGCTGATGGAGCTGGGACTGTTTAGCCTAGGGAAGAGAAGGTTCAGAGAGGATCTTATCAATGTAAGTAAATACCTGAAGGCAAGGCGCAAAGAGGACAGAGCCAACCTCTTTTCGGTGGTGCCCAGTAACAAGACAAGAAGCAATGGGCACCAACTGAAACACAGGAGGTTCCCTCTGAACATCAGGAAACAGTTTTTGCCTGTGAGGGTGAGTGAGCATTGGCACAGGTTGCCCAGGGAGGTGGTGGAGTCTCTGTCCTTGGAGATATTCAAAAGCTGTCTGCTCTTGGTCCTGGGCAACTGTCTGTAGCTGGCCCTGATTGAGCAGCGAGGTTGGACTGGATGACTTCCAGAGGTCCCTTCCAACCTCAACCATTCTGTGGTTCTGAATGTGTGCTGCATTTGTTTTCCAGACTTTCATAGGCAGTGGATCCAGTGACAGATCAAATATAGGCGATAGCAGTAGAGAATGTTGTTTGAGCAGCCACTTATTGATCACGTGAAATAAAATAGCTGCCCAAGACTTGAGTGGAAATGGAAACCTTATGCAGAAAAATATGCAATGTGCAGCTGCTGGGTTGCTAGTTTTAGTCTGGCTTTACATTTAGTGACTAAGGATGTTATTACTTCACATCTGTGCAGTGGAGTGAATTTGTGGGCTCACCTCACCCCTAATGGGCAGGTATCCTTAAACTAAATTTACATCTCATTTAGCTCCTGATGACACCCCTTCTGATGTTCTCAAACTAAGATCTGGTATTAGAAAAATTCAGCATTGTGCTCACTTGTCCTCCATCTTTAAAGACCATTGGAAGAAGCGTGCCCATTGCTTATGTTGTATTTTGTGTATAGGATGGCATCCCCTAAAGTCATCAGTCCAGAGCAATCCTTTCTCAGAAAAAAATCAATCAATAATTTTGTTTAATTGTTTGAGTCTCCAAAGATTTTTATACTTCATAAATCACAAAACTGAAGCCTTGGCTTCTGCAAAGGCAAATCAACAGTTTTCAAATGGTTACTGTTAATGTCGTTATACTGCATACCTAAATAAGCAATGGGTTCTAAACCAACTTTTTCGCATAGCCAGAATCTGCGGCTCAGTCCTCTTTCTATCCTGTATGAGCACCTGCTTCCTCAACTGCAAGGGCTGTTTCACATTCATAACGCTCACAGTGGTATCCATTCAAAATTAATGGCAGTTAAGGTCCATTAATTTCAAACTGTTGTTATGATCATACTGGCTACACAATGCACATTTAAAAGTAGTTTGAGTAAATGCTTATACAAAGGATGTGATGGGTTATTGCAGATTTAGAGTTTTAGACGTGCTGAAAGAACAGCAGCAGTTTGTTGTGTTGTCTTTGATAAAGCTAAAAAGCATTATAAATGGGTATTTCTATCATAGCATTATGGTGGTAGCCAGCAGTAAATCTGTATGAAATCCCCCTTAGCAAAACCAATGCAACCCAAAGAACTGTCTTTTGGTTTTGGGTACCCTAATGAATTCAGAACTGCTTAGATGTAGTTTAAATCTCAACAAAAAGATGGGAGGTGAATTCTCCTGTGTCTGCCTGCCCCAGCCCCCGCCCCCAAAAAAAAAAAAAAAAGGGAAAAACCCAACCAACCAAACCCTGTCTGCATGATCTGTCTAAGAAAAGAAGTGCTATAGCAAGTTCTGCTCAACATGATCCTCGCAACTCAAATCAGTTTGGAACTCCTTGACCATATCGACATGGTGGGAGAGCCCTATTAAAAACCAGGACTATCTCAGGAGCTCTGAAATGGATGGTGGCCCCACCCTACTATCCCTTCCCTATTATCAACCACTCCCTTATGGCTGAGGGTATACAGCACATGTATTTGATAGCTGTTTAAACTATACAGAACTCCCAAAGTTTGAACTGTAAAATACTTAAAGTAAAAATATTTTAAAGCCAGAAATTGGGAGTGGAAGCTAAAACTCCTTGCTGGTTTTCATTCTGCCTTAGTCTCTGGAATTCCTTTTTCAAGAACTGCCAGTAGCTTAAATTTTGGGGCATGGTGTTTAGTCAACCCAAAATATTTTGCCACAGCTTCCTCCATTTCAGAGCCCTTGTGGCTCAACTCAGAGTCTTTGTGTTTAGCTTGTACGTTCTTTTGTGGTGTAATACATTTTCTTTCTTCCTGCTATAGTTGAGGCATCTCTGTGCTGAGCTGTCTCATCCAAAAGAGGCTGACAGCATATGAAGGCAGAGAAGTATCGTTTGATGAGAAAATGCAAATCCCAAACAAAACATTTGCAGAACCACTAATCACCATTTCCATAAAATGGAGCAATGATATGGTATTTATTATACAATGACTCAAAGGTAAGGCTGACTCCTTATAAGAAATGTGACAAATAACTTCATATACACCCCCTCCATTTAATTCTGCACCAGAGGCTAATTTTTGCCTCATTGAGATTAGTGTCAGAACTCCCTCTCTGTTCGGTGGAACTGCGGTTTGATCTTTTTGGTCTAAGGACTTCCTTGTTAGTAGTTTGAGGAGTTGAATATTATAACAGGAAACTACTTTGGCAAATATTGTCAAAAGGAGTTTCTAAATTTGGAAGAAGTGTGGCATTCTGGTTCTGATATTCAGAGATGCTGGGTAACCTCAGCTGTGGTTAGTTTTCATGGTAGTGAATTCAGCACTTGGAAATAAGGGAACTGGGTTTTCACACCTGGCAATGCAAAAGTAGAGACTTTGGCTACAAAGTCTTAGACAGTTTGGAAAGCATTGGTCTTATTTTAAATTTTAATTCTTTGACTTTACTGTAATAATTATGGCTACCTTATTAATTAGTGTTTACAATGCCACTGGATTAAGAAAATTGTGTTTGTTTGGTATTTTTATGTGGTTCCCTTATTTGGTTCAAATTTTACCATGCCACCTACAGGGAAAAATAATTTAATTTAACAGAAGCTGTTTTCATTCTGAGCAAACTTTGATTTAAAGCTGTGGGGATTGTAATTACATTTAATTGTAATGAGTTTGGGTTTTGACAAAAACTTGTTAGTCAGGTTTGGGTTTAAAAAAACCACATCAGTTCGTGGTGGGTCTAAAGACCGATATTCTACCGTGTTAGATCCCATTTTATTTCTACAAGTAGAGCTTGGCTAGGAAAATGAATTCAAACCAAGATTCAGAATTTGTCACTTTTCTGTATATAGTAGAACCTGGGACATCCAGATATTCAGCAGCGAATGCCTCAGACACATTTCCTTTTCTGATTTGGATTCCCAAAGGTTGAGGAAAATAATAAAGCAAAATTCCTTTTTACTCCTCTGCATTACAAAAATCATAGAAGGGACCTAAGACGGAGAAAACCAAAGTGAAGTGGAGGACTCAACCTTCTGTGTAAGATATATGTGGAGTGTTAGGAGAAGAATTTAGACGTACTGATTTTAGTAACCCGCATGTGTCTTGTCTCCATTGTCAGCAGAAGGTTGCACTGTATGTTCAAAATATCTGAGCCAGTAGTTATGCTCCATTTACCAAGTCAGACAGAGATTGAGTCATTCGACTTAATAAAATTTAAGGTGTGATCAATCTCATTGTAATGTAGATCAACTAAAATGAGTCAAATGAATCATCTTGAAATGCTTATTTTTCTTCTTTAACTTTAAAAAAAGCCTAAATTAACTAGCTCAGATATAGACAGATACATTCTAGTTGATTTAAATAAGGTGAGATGAAGCCCACCCAAAATACTCACAGCGTGGAACTAGCTGATCCCAGGTGGATAAAATAGGCTGTAGTATGTTTAGTCTGGTTCAGTCTTAGTCTTTCCAGGACATGTGGCTGAGATGTGGTCTGTACTGAAAAGCTAATTGCCATCTTTAAAAGCTTAAGATTTTGGGACAAATTTATGTCTAAGTGCATACCTGCAGCTGAGTGGTGTGTTTGTAGTTGGGCTTACACATTGACATAGACCTACTCAAAGAACTTAGTTCAGTAGAAAGAAACACTATCTCCCCCCAGATTTTGCTTCCCTTCTGACCACCACTGGCCAATGCATCAACTTTCTCAAAGGCTGTGCAGCCAGCAAAAGCAGAAACTGTCCGTTAGAGACTAAGCCCAAGGAAAGAAATATATGGGGCATTGAGCTGTCCCAACTTAAAACATCCCAAGAGAAGAATGTTTGATCTGGGAAGACCTGGGTTTACTTTTACGGTGTAGGAAAGTGACTCAGAAAGGGTTAGTGTCATACTGGATGGGTGGCAGAAGGGGTACCCACTAATTATCACTTCTGTTAAAGAAATGCTGCATCTGTTACCATGCCAATTATATAAGGAGCTCTTTCTGTAGGTCAGGTGGCTCTACATTATTAATCCCAGAGTACACGTATCTGAAAAAAGCCAAATACTGAGAACATTAACAAAGTTTAGGTGTACACATTTTATTAGGAACAGAAAAGGTTGTAGGAGTCTCTGAGTGTGCTCAAAGGATTATTTTCTAAGGCTTTCCGATATGCAGGTTCATTTCTTTTGATTTTCAATAATCTTTTTATTTCTTCCCTTGAGTTTCAGACCAATTCTTTAACTTAAATCTGTTATCTTGCACTGTCTCAGGGAAAAGAGCTGAAATTTCTCGTACAGTTTTCTAGCTTCTTCCTCTTTATAACTATTTTCAGAGTTTAACTTAGGTTTTGCCAATAATTGTCTGAGAGTTCAGGTTTTTTTGATCAAACCCCTTTTTTTAGTCATTTTCTGCAGTTTCCTAAGCTTGTTATTGTTGCCTTGGTGATATATTATGTAAGGAATCGGATCTCTGGGAATTAAGCTTCTTGATTTCTTCAATAGTAAATCTCCATCAAGGTAGACTTATTAAACTCAGTCCAGCTAGTATTTGTCTTTAACAAGAGATTAAATGTATACAGTCCCTGAGGTTATGAATGTTCTTTTAATTTGCTTCCAAAGTTGCTACTAAGTTACTTCAATATTTTCAGTGAGCTAGTGCTTTCAAGGGTCTGGCAGGGGAGTTGGATCTTGGTTCTTAGCATTGCTGTAATCAAGCTGTAGCCATTTCTTATGTCTCCTGTAGCCTTGTACCAAAAATACACAGTTGGTTCCCTCTTTGATTCTCCTCCAGTGTCTGCTGCACTGTTAAGATCAGATGTTGGTGGGACTTCAGTCACCTCTGATGTAGATGTTTTTTGTGATTTGTTTATCAGAAACTATCACCTCTTTCTCTTCTGAAGAGTCTGCTAGAGCTCTGCAGAGTTCCCCATCCACACTTTGATGTTAGGGTATGTCGTAAGGTGAATAGCACATTCTCCAGGCATTCGGGGATTTCTCACTCTAATTCCCTCAGGTACTTTTCTGATCATCTGTTCTCTGAATTCTTTGCCAAAGGTGCTCTTCCGTGTTTCTTCTTGACTCCACAGCACCGTTCCATTTAGCCTTCTTGCCATCAAGCACTATGCTTTTCCAGTAGTGCCTCATTCATTTCCCTGATTCTTCCTGTTAATCTTCTGGTCTGTAGGTGGGAAAGAGGAATTATAAAATTATTTATATTGGTATTTATAAATCTTATTCCTCTCCTACTTTAATTTGGGATATAACTGAAGCAGACAATGTGTTTAAATGGGGACAAAATTAAAAGCAAGGTTCCATGACCTAACTGGGTTATCTGTAGTTTGAAGTTATCTAAGAGGAACCAGATTTTTTTTAATTCTTTCAGTGATGGAAGGAGTCATTTTATGAACAGGTGAAAGTCAAGCCACTGCTTGTCCTAAAAATTGTCAGAGTAAAACTGACAAGTCTGAAATATCTGGTTCAAACATGTTGTTTGCCATTGACTAGCAGGCATTTGTTTCCAAAGCTGGTAGAGGCAGTTTTCATTCTTTGTGCCTTCCCAGTGATTGATTTGTTTCTTTCTGTTTTTCTTTCAGAGAACTTAATTGCACTATATTTTTTTCAAAAACAAGCACATCAAATGTCACAATATTAGCATAATCATAAAAATATCAAGCATTCTGTGCATTTGCAATATGTCAGAGCTTACTACAGAATGAATTTTTTCATATGATTAATGTGAGTCTCTGGAACATCTCTTTGAATGGGCAGCTTTTAAAAAGGTGTCAAATGGTTGCTACAAATTATTCCCATTAGGGAAAAAATAATTTTCTCTAAAGCAGAATAATGTTGGTCCTTAAAAGCAGTAGATCCTAAAGGAATAGCCAGATGAAAAAGTCATCTAAGAGGAAAGGTTGCTGATCCTGTGGTTGTACTCTGTGCAATTTCTTGCCGTGTCTGGCTGACCCCATTGATCTCCACCTGCCAGAACCTGGAAACCTCTATCACAAATTTCAGTGCCTGTCATAGTCCAGATACTACCTTTTGTGTTGTGGGTAATACTGTTTTTTAAATATAGGTAGTTGACTAATGGTGTATATTTAAGATGACTACATAAGTTAAAAAGCATTGGGTACATATTGATAAATGTACTATTTTTTGTATTGTATCTAAACTTGTATAGACTTTGTTGCACTGCTTGTATTAACTGTAATAGCATTATTTTGGTCAGTAATTTCATGGAAGGATTTGGGACTGTGAATCTTAATGGTAAGGATGTAAATGTGGGAAATGGGAGTTTCAGATACTGTCTGTAAAGCAACTAGTACAAATTTCTGTCCATAGTCCCTTCACCTTTCTTGGCTTTTACAGAGGGAAATAGCCACAAAATTCAATACAATTACGTACTTTAAAATTTGGACACAGGAACCCAATTTATTGTCAGTACAGTAATTTGCGTCCCAACATCCTCTTTTGGATTGTGTCCAGAGCTCTTCACTTGATTTGTGAAAGCTGTCTTCATTAAGCTCATGACTACAATGGTAAGTGAGACTGTTATCTTAGAAGATTCCTTGGCATTGTTTTTTCCATGCATGAAAAAGACATCTTAGCATAGACACAGTCTGCAGTGTTCTGGTAGGACCACAGGAGAGGAAAGCATGCATGCTGTGAGCAAGGGTGTCCTCCTCCTTACTGCCTCTGAACGTCCTACTATAGGTTTTGCTGAGGAGTATCCAGCGGTATCACAGGACAGCTCTGTCTTACTGTCTTTGTTCGGATGGGCAGAAGTTTGCCTTTTGCACATCTGCACTTGTGGAAAATACAACAGAATATAAGTAGGTCAAACAGCTGGCAAAATGTGCCAAACAGGTAACCTTGTCCCTCTAAATATGTTTATGGAAAGTGATAGCCTTGTAAGCCCCTCCATTTATGCTAAGGACAGAGTAATTACAGGTAGTCTTTCCTTTCTGTCCTCCTAACGTGTCCTAGTCCTCTCCCTTTAAGGAATAGAAATTAAGTCCCCCTGCCTGGTTTGCTCTTCTGCTTCATGATACAGCCAAAACAGTGCCAGCTAGTGTGGTGGTGATATGGCACTGGTGGATGCTCCCTGGACATGGACTGCAGCAAATGGTTTACTTCAACCTAAGCTGCCAAAGGGCCCTCAGGTGGTAAATATTGCACTGGGTAAGAACTGACAGTGAATGGCTGGACCTGCATCCTGTGACTACTCTTCTGACCTGTTCTGTCCCTAGAGAGTATTTTTATGCTGCTTTTTCCTTCTTTTCTCTACAACTACCTGTCTGAGCCTCACACTGTGTTTGATATTCATTGACAGAGGTCACGTGCAGCTGCACATGCCTCTCCATGAGCAGGAAGGAGACAATGATGGCTTCAGTCTGGGAACTGAACCTGAATGCAGGGGAGAGAGAGATGTACACACGCACACGTGGACCCACTGCAGTGAGTGAAGAGGATATCTTGCTCTTTCCTTCTCCTTCACCTCTCCTTACATTCTTCTATGGTTTAGGAAATTTGACTTCCTATCCTGTAGTTCTTGAACACTTCTACCCTTTCATAGTCTGCTGGGTATTACTTCGTATTCCCTGAAGTGATGATGGGATTGTATCAGAGATAGCAAGGGAAACGGCTTTGGCAGCAGTAAGCAGTGATAATAAAACAGTTGCAACTCAGATTTTGTAATCCATCTGCTGTACATCCAGGCTCCAAGGATGGATTCGAATATACATGTGAATATTTCAGAAAACATTCCACATAATTGTGCTATAGAAATAACCTCCTTCAAAATCCTAAACACTGACCTGTTTGCAAATGCCTGTGTAATATGTACTTCTCTGATCATTAAATTCTGCTCTGTGCTCTGAGACAACAGAGTCATTTTCAACAAGTAAGAACAGGTCCTGCCCTTACCTCAGGGATGTTAGGAGCTAGCAGCAGAGAAGCTGTGCTTTCCTGTGGAGCAGTAAGACCTGTGGAAATAATCAGGATTCAGGTATTTAAAAGCGTAAGCAGAAAATAATTTGTATACATGTGAAAATAACATAGGCAGCTTTCTAAATTATTTGCAGGTGTATTTTTTAATCCATCTGTAAACATGAAAATGATGGCAGATTTTTCTAGTCTCTCTTTAAAATGAGTTTTGAAGACAGTTTCCAGGTAATACACATTTTCCATTCAGCAACTCCTCTGATGCCATGCAAGGTTCCTGCCCTGCTCCTGCTAAGGGCAATGTTAAGATTTGACATTGATGTCATGAAGACAGTAGCAAAATATTTCAGTCATTGCATACACTCAGACCTCAGTATGAGGGATCCATCCCTGTCACATGAATCTGTGTACAGTTGTGGGAGCACAGAGGGTTTTTAGGAGAACAATCTCTGCACTGCCAGGAGTGTCTTCTGGCCTGATGTGGATATGCCCCATGGCAAGTGCTGCCTCCACAGTTGGCAGAAAGGGACTCAGGGTGTACAGGTGTGTAACCAGGGGACAGCCTCCTCTGCCCTGCAGGCTGAGGCAGTGTGGCTCATGAGTTGCTCTTTCTTATTCTTTCTCTCCTGTGAACGAGAGTTGCAAAAGGTGTGTGTCTTGTTGCACTGCCAGCAAGATAGTCACATTCTCCAGCTGAATTTGTAGACTTGCGCTTTACAACCTAAATAACCTCAATCTGCTCCCTGGTCTGTCAGCCAAAATGGAGGTTTTCGCACCGGTGTCTGCAGATGATTCATAGTGCCTTCTTGTTTCTTCCCCATAGGAAACCATTGGATTTTATTCCTTAGCTCACAGTCTACTCTCAGAAAGCACAAATGTCTTTGCATTATGGCCTCATATGAAGTTAGTCACTTTTGCATGTCAAGACTAAAAAAGAAATGTATAAACATGATGGGAAGCATGGTAAGATGTCAAGGAAAGGAAAACAAAAAGTGTGATGCAGAGCGTTACATCTCTTTGTGGGTGACTTCACTGAGATACAGATTGAAGGGAGAGGCTTTAATACTATTACCCCTCAGAACGAAAAGATAAAAAATTGCTTTGCTGGAGGCCACTTTTTCCTGTCTGCATTCATATACAGATGATTTGTTTCAGTGCACGCGGACATATCCTGCAGTGTTGAAGTCAATGCAAATTTTGCTGCAGAATATAGAAGAAAGCATTGTACCTCTGTCTCTGATAATTGATGTCACCAAGACTTTGGAGGGGTTTTACTGCTCTTACAAAAAAATCTCATCTTGTGCTTTATTCTTGATGCCTAATGCCTCTATCTCAAATGGCATTTCATTCTGCCTGTTACCTGGGATGCTGTCCCTTGTGAATTCAGGGAGAAGGTTACATGCTGGAAAGGCATATGAAACCAGTACTTACAGAGAAATAAGTAATTAAGACAGCTGAATAGAGGAGGACACATCAAAAATAACAGCTTAACAAAGTAGGTGTCTGAGAACAAGAAATAGGTTCTGGGACAGTGAGGTTTCAGTTGAACTCATAGCACAGAACAGTCATGGTTATACTGGGTCCTTGACTTGTTGCACTCTCAGCTGCTCCTTCCTCTCTGGAGTCTTTCCAGGGCAGATGGTGCAGGTGGGGCTGCATGGCCTGAGGCAGAGTATTGAAGCAGCATGCTGTTAGCTGGCTTAGCAAAAATTATTTGTCTTTTTTTTTTCTTTCTCTGTCCATGCAGTGTAAGCTAAGGTCTAACTCTGGACTTACTGTTTTCCTGAGGTTGAATCCATAGAGGATTTGGAATGTAATGACAGCAACAGATTGTATCATTTCTTGCCTTTGGATGGTCTGACAGCAGGTCAGTGTCAGCAGTGGTTCTCAGAGCAGTAGGGATTACCTACCTGTCATATCTTCTTTTTCCCCTTTATGCCTCTCCCAAAAGTGAATTATCCAGCCAGCCAGCCTGAACAGAGAAATCCAAGAAAAACTTTTTTTTTTTTTCCTAAACAGTCAGGATTTTTTGCATTAGTTAACTTGCTGGAGCCTGTGCAAACCTGGATTCTTGATCCGGTGGAGTACTGTCAAGGCCATGCACAGCTACGGTTTTCTGTGGTCTTAGCATTTTCTTTCCCAACATCTGAGTCCAAGCAGGCTGAATCTGTATTTTGGGGAGGCTGGTATTCCCCCAGTAATACTTCTGTGCACCATCAGTTAATGGATCATTCTGAAGACCACCAGCAGCAGCTTTCATTCAATAGGCAGTGGTTGCAAATTCCTAAAGTGGGGAACAGCATTCTGAGAATTTTATCTAAGAGCTGGCTTTTTCTCTATTTTTACTTTTTTTCATAGTTCTGTTATATTTACATGTCACTCTGAGGCCTTCACATCTTCTCTTAAAGTTGTTTTTATTTAGGTCTTCAGTAGAGGTTCTCATTTTAGATATGTAATTATGCTCTTTTCTCTTAAGGACCTACGACATAGAAAATAAATTTCTCCAGCATATTCTTCTAATTTGATCCCACCTCTTTTCTGCAGCATAACTTCAGGAGTTTTAAAACTATGTCACTGAATTTGAACAGGAGCAAAGCTGAGCCCCAAACAGAGAAATATGCAGTCTTTCTTAAGACATGTTGAGGCATCCCCCTGCAGCTGTGATGGGCTATCAGAGCAACATCTCTACCCTTTCACCAGAGGCAACCTCTCAGAGGCAACTTTGTCTTCAGACTTCAGTTGTATATCATCTATTCTCAACTAGTGTCAGAAGACCCAGGAGCTTTCTGCCTGTCTGCTGGGAACATTGATCCACTCACCACAGCTACGTACAAGATGTGAAGTCTTTCCTTCCCTTGCACTCCCTCTTTCTCTCTTAAAAAAAAAAAAAAAGCAAAAGCTGTCAGTATTTCAGAAAGTGTGAGCAGCAGATCTTTGTGTACTTTAATCCATAAATAAACATTTCTTCTTTTGAACTTCATTAAAATTGGATGTGTTTTCACTGTAAAACACTCCAGCATCCCTATCATTTAGACATATACGGTGATGAATATTGCAATTAATTTTTGTCTGTAAGAATACTTGTGGTCTAGAAATACTCAATTTATGCCAAAAAAGTAAATAAGAGTCAGACAACAAGATATATTGCTTATAACAGCAATTTTAGATCAAGATATTAAGCTCTGCTCCTGCTGTTTTAACAGGCTGGGCCACATGCATCTTTGTTGTTATGACCTAGCTTGCAGGGAAGTTGTGGAGAAGTGCGTTTGGTTTGCCTTCTCCATGGTTATATCAGACTTTCTTTAGTAATACTTGTTGATGTATCACATTCAAATCTCCAGCTTTTCCTTTTATGTCTTTGACCTGAAGAAAGGAATTTCTGCTTTTAAATGCTCATCAATCAGTGCTGCATAGTTAAGCTGATAAAAAAGCTAAGGCTAAGCCAGTGTTAATTTAGCCAAGTGTAACATTACTGACAATATTCGTCAGCAAATGATTTTAATTAGACCAGCATAATGAGATCAGTAGATTAAGACTAAGCAAATGACTAAAACTAAAGAAGGATTCTGATGACAAATAAGTGCTGATGAGAGTAAGGATGAATCTTTTGCCACCAGTGTTTGAATAGCATGTGGGAACGGAGAGATGGTCCTAATCACATGAGAAATCACTTAAAAATAATACTGGTCCGCTGGAATGCTGTGTTGGTGTCAGGAAGGCTTGCAGAGTGTGAGCAAGTGCTGTGTAAACTTCCTGCGCAGCCTTGCAGGAAGGGGAGGACACTCTTCACACTGGCAGGGATTACTTGTGTACTTGCCTTACGTGCCATGCATAAAACCAGGACTGAGAAGCGGTTGTGAAAGGTTAAATTGAAGAGACAGCAGGTACTTGTACTGGGAGGGGGTACAGTGGAAGGGCAGGTGGAATAGGACCTATTGAAGTTTGTGGCTGTAATTAAGAACATGTAGGGAAACAAATGGGAGGAGGTGGCAGGGTAAATGGCAGTATTTCTTTTTTTAAGAAAGAAGTAAGAATAAAGAGGCAAAAAGAAAAGGATCATTTGGCATTTGAGGATGGAAATGTTTGGGCTGCATAACCTGCTGCTATATTTGTCTCTTTTTCTCTCCCTGCATACCTTTATTGTTCTGATTTCTGGTGAAGTATTCTGGCCCCTGTTTTATTTCCCGCTGCCTGCCCGTGGTCTTCCTGAGACCTGCTGGCAGAGGGAGGTTTTCACAGCCTGCAGTGTTGATTCTGAGAAGTGTGAAGGAAACAGAACTGTGCTGGATGATGTGACTCACCTTGGAGAAGTTGGTGTTTTCCGGCTGAGTGAAAGTGGAAAGTTTCAGCTTTGCTAGTCCAGATGTTTTAATGGACATTGCTGCAGTAGAGAACCCCTTGTCTGCACGTCTTGCTCGGCCCTGAATAGGAGAGTAACAAGTTACATACTAACAGAAATGTTTAATGATTTATGTTGAAAAAAAATTAGATGGTGAGCAAAATACTAGGTTAATTGACTATGGAGTCCTAAATTCCCCAAAATGTAGCATGCCAGCCAAATATGGCTGAAATATCAGCTGTCATATGATGAATATTTTAAAGAGGATTCTATTATACACCTAGGGGTTCATTCGCTTCAGTAATGAGGACAGTTACCTCTAGGGAAAGGAAGCTATATTATGCTTGCCACTTAACCAGAGGCTGGTTTGACAGGCATCAGCTCAGAATATATGTGTATATATAGGGAATCACAGCCGCTTGTCTCTAGCTCACTGAGCAGGAAATGTAGTGCTGTACAATACTTTGGGTTTCTATCTATGGATTTGTGCATGGCACTGAGTGGGATTCAGACTATTTTTATTCCTGAGTCTGTTGAGGTGGAATCCATCACCTACTAAATATTAAATCAGCAGTTTTTTTAAAGAGCAACACTGTCTCTGCTGACTTGAACATCCTTATGTGGCTCAGAGGAAAAGAGAAACAAAGACAAGATGAGAAAAATATCATTTTTTGCATTCTTCTTAATATTAATGATTTCTCTAAAGTTTTCAAACTGTTGAAGGCAAAAAGTGAGATATAACTTTCACATGGGTAAGAAATGACCCAGGTGAAAAAAAAAAGCATACATTACAGAAACAGCAGTGAAACTTCTGGAGTTGAATTATTAGTTGGAAGAGATGGAGAAAGTGCATCAACAGATTTTTTTTTAAAAACAGTTTTGTTTAATTGTTTCCACACAATCGTGGCTGGGAATTATTAGGAGTATGCCAGTTCAAAATTACTTGAAGAATTTAATGCAAACATAATTTATCTCAGATTTTGCACCGAGTATTGCTTCTGAAACCTGATGTTTGCAAATGCTGATGTTTTGAGATATCTCCCCAGCTTGCATGGTATTGTCCATCTTGCCAGACTGACTGGAATTGGATATAGGTACTTGTTTGTTTTTTTTTTAAAGTTAATGGCTGCACTTCATAGGCAATACCCAAAGGCAGCAATCCGTGAAGTTTCTAAATAAGTATTTCTAATATACCTTTAGTTTCCTATATGAACACTCATCATGCACCACTGCACAAATAAAAGCCCATTTCTGTCACCCTTAAAGAGTCTGCACAAAAATCACTTTTATGATGATGAGCAGGTAGGTAAAATAACAAAGGCTTGATAAATGATGGCACATTTTTTGTTTTTACATTCTGTAAAATAGTCACATCCTCCCTTCAGTTTCAGAAATCAAAATGAATAAGGCAGTGAAGATTCTTAGAAATTTTCTGGTTGCTGACTGTTAAAATGGAAGCTCACTTCTTATGTCACTCTTTTAAGACCTCCGATGGCATACTGAAATGTACTGCCTGCCCTGATACTTTAAACGGCACACCCCATCCCATCCTACATTAGAAGAACTTCAGTCCTTTGATGAATTTCACATAATTCTCCTTGTTTAGTCAGATGGATTTTCTAGGTTTCAGAACACAAGTGATTTATTCTGATGCCCTTTGTTAGACAAACTGACCCCTCAATGCAATAAAGGGACAAAATGAAAGTACTCATTAAGTTGATGCCTTTGCATAATTCACATGCATTTTTTAAGATCATGTTACATATTCATCAGTTTGTCTTAGTCACAGACTTGCTGCCATGAATGCTGTGTAAATATATGGATATCTGAGCTGCTTTGTAGGGGTGAGGGGAGGTAAGAAAAAGGAAAAAATCCAGTATGAGAAAGAGGAGGGAGTAAGTGAGACTAGGAGTTTGGAGGGAGTCTGAGCTATTGTCATGGTATTAGCTGGCATAGAGTTAATTTTCTTCACTGTAGCTGCTATAGTGCTGCGTTTTAGACCTAGTATGAAAATAATGTTGATAACGCACCGATGTTTTAGTTGTTGCTAGGTAGTACTTACTAGTCAAGGACTTTTCCAGCTTCCCATGCTCTGCCGGGTGCACAAGAAGCCGGGAGGGGAGGGGGCACATCCAAGACAGCTGATCCGAATTGGCCAAAGGGTATTCCATATCATGTGACATCATGCCCCGTATATTAACTGGGGGGAGTTGGCTGGGGGGGGCAGCGATCATGGCTCAGGGACTGGCGGTGTTGGTCAGCAGGTGGTGAGCGGTTGCAGCACTTGTGGTTTTTTTTTTTCTTTTTCCTTTTTTCCCCAGGGTTTCATTCCTCTCTCTCGTTATTTTCTTTTTTATTTTATTATTGCTATCATTATAATTATTATAATTATTATAATTATTATCATTACCGTTACTACCATTACTATTTTATTTTAATTATTAAACTGTTCTTATCTCAACCCATGAGTTTTCTTGCTTTTGCTTTTCCGATTCTCTCCTCCATCCCACAGGGGTGGGGGGAGTGAGCGAGCGGCTGTGTGGTGCTTAGTTGCTGACTGGGGCTAAACCACGACAGTCCTTTTTGGCGCCCAACGAGGGGCATGAAGGGTATGAGATAATAACAGTTGCTAGTCACAGCATCAACTCTGTTCTCCATATTAGTTTATCTGATCTGCACCATGGTCTTGTGTTTGCTGTACGTGTTAAAGATTGGTGTTTGTTTTTGTAGTCTGCTGTGCTCTGCAGTGATTAGCGATGTTTTGCCTGGGAGAGCTGTTATTAAAACACTGGCCTTGAGTTTTATTTGGTATCTGAAGTTTATATTGAAGCTGTTACTGTACTTCGGGTACCACCTCATGGAGACAATTAGCAATTATACCTCATGCTCTAAGAGTTGTTTTATGGAGGAAATACAGAATAGCACTGTAGTTACCTTCGTCTATAGTGTCTCCTCCTTCGTTACAACAACTTTTGAGCATCTTGAACATCCTTGGGTAGTTAAGACATATATGTTGGTATTTCTTCAGCAGATTGTTTCAGTTTTGTCTAAGGTTAACAAGCAATTTAAGAATATCATCCAGAGGTCTGCCCCAAGGCTTGATAGTTATGAGTGGCAGGGCATGTGGGATAGTATGGGCAAATACCTAGGATGGTGGGCACCTCCAGTGTTTTGGAATTTCACCCCTGAACAAGTGCATAATCCTGAAAAACTAGTAGAGTGTTTGAAGAAAGTATGTTGTTACCCCAGCAACTCCAGAGACACACAGATCACTGCAATGTGCTGGGGCCTGGCCCATGCCTACCGAGCCCTTTTCAACAGTATGCAGTACCCCCAAGGGGAATAGAAGGCCTCTGGATCTAAGAAGACAAAGAAAAAGAAGGTGACAGGAGCCACGGCCACTCCAACCACTCCAACCCCGGCAACAGGAACTACAGCCATTCCACCCCCAGCAACAGGCACCATGGCCATTCCAACTCCGGCAATAGGCATCGCGGCCACTCCAACTCCGGTGACAGGCACCGCAGCCATTTCAAACCCAGCGACAGGTACTGTGGCTACTCAAACCCCCATGACAGGCACTGCAGCTGAATCAGAGAATCAACCTATCCCAGTATCAATCGCCCCTATACACAAGAAGACATCTTGGAAGAGGAAGTCAACTCATTTAGAAAGAGATGATGGAAAAACAGGGCCATCACAAGGACAGCAGGAGGAAGAGGAAGAACTTGTACAAGAGACGGAAACTACCCGATCCCTATCTTTGAGTGAGCTGTGAGATATGCAGAAAGATTTCAGCCATCATGTAGGTGAGCACATTGTCACCTGACTGCTGTGATGCTGGGATAATGGGGCCAGTAGCCTGGAATTAGAGGGTAAGGAAGCCAAACAACTGGGATCCCTTTCTAGGGACGGGGGCATTGACAAGACGATTGGAAAAGGGACACAAGGCCTCAGCCTCTGGAGGCAACTCCTGTCCGGAGTGAAAGAGAGGTATCCCTTCAAGGAAGATGTTCTATATCACCCAGGAAAATGGACCACCATGGAGAAAGGTATCCAGTACCTGAGGGAATTAGCTGTGCTTGAGGTGATTTATGGCGACCTGGAAAATGAACAGTCACCCAAAGATCCAGATGAAGCGCAGTGCACACAACCCATGTGGCGGAAGTTTGTACGGAGCGTACCATCGTCCCGTGTAAACTCACTGGCAGTAATGTCCTGGAAAGATGAAGAGGCACCAATGGTGGGGGATGTGATTGATAAACTCTGGGATTACGAAGCACATGTCTCTTCCTCCCTCATCTCGGCTGTGGAGAAACTGTCCTGGGAGGTTCAGCAAATCAAAGAAGATATGTCCTACTCCCCACCTGTATGGACCAGTATCTCAGCCATTAGGAGTAAGCGTCCCTCTGCTCAAGAGAGAGGATACACACCATGGGCTGCCCTATGGTTTTACCTGCGTGACCACGGAGAGGACATGAGGAAGTGGGATGGAAAATCTACCTCGACCCTAGAGGCATGAGTTGCAAGGAAAAGCAATCACTCAGGGGGGGACCTCCAGGAAAGTTGCTGCTCCAGTTTCCAGTAAGCAGTTCCCCAGACAGAGGAGTAGAAGTGCTGATTTTATTTGTGATCTTAATAGAGAGACTTCTGCTTCCCATTCACAAGAAGTGAATTGCGAATTCTGGAATTGGAATTAGAGGGACCCTGCCTCCAGCCAGGTGGAGGAAAGGGACAACAGGGTTTACTGGACTGTGTAGATCCGATGGCCTGGCACATCTGACCCACAGGAGTATAAGGCTCTAGTGGACACCAGTGCACAGTGCACCCTAATGCCATCAAACTATGTAGGGGCAGAACCCATTTGTATTGCTGGAGCGACAGGGGGATCCCAAGAGCTAACTGTATTAGAGGCAGAGGTGAGCCTAACAGGGAATGAGTGGCAAAAGCACCCCATTGTGACTGGCCCCAAGGCTCCATGCATCCTTGGCATGGACTATCTCAGGATAGGGTATTTCAAGGACCCAAAAGGGTACAGGTGGGCTTTTGGTACAGCTGCCTTGGAGACGGAGGAAATTAAACAGCTGTCTACTTTGCCTGGTCTTTCGAAGGACCCTTCTGTTGTGGGGTTGCTGAAAGTCAAAGAACAACAGGTGCCAATCTCCACCACAACAGTGGCGACAATATTGCACCAACCGAGACTCCCTGATTCCCGTCCATGAGCTCATTTGTCGACTGGAGAGCCAAGGAGTGATCAGTAAGACCTGCTCACCCTTTAACAGTCCCATATGACCAGTGTGGAAGTCTAATGGAGAGTGGAGACTAACAGTAGACTACTGTGGCGTGAACAAAGTCACTCCACCACTGAGTGCTGCCGTGCCGGGCATGCTAGAACTTCAATACAAACTGGAGTCAAAGGCAGCCAAGTGGTATGCCACAACTGATATCGCTAATGCATTTTTCTCAATCCCTTTGGCAGCAGAGTGCAGGCCACAGTTTGCTTTCACTTGGAGAGTCATCCAGTACACCTGGAATTGACTGCCCCAGGGGTGGAAACATAGCCCTACCATTTGCCATGGACTGATCCAGACTGCACTGGGACAGGGTGGAGCTCCGGAACACCTACAATACATTGATGACATCATCGTGTGGGGCAACACAGGAGAAGATGTTTTTGAGAAAGGGAAGAAAATAGTCCAAATCCTTCTGAAGGCTGGTTTTGCCATAGAACAAAGTAAAGTGAAGGGACCTGCACAGGAGATCCAGTTTTTAGGAATAAAATGGCATGATGGACGTTGGCAGATCCCAATGGATGTGATCAACAAAATAATAGCCATGTCTCCATGAACTAGCAAAAAGGAAACACAAGCTTTTTTAGGTGTTGTGGGTTTTTGGAGAATGCATATTCCAAATTACAGTCTGATTGTAAAGCCTCTCAAGTGACCCAGAAGAAGGATGATTTCAAATGACGCCCTGAGCAACGACAAGCCTTTGAACAGATTAAACAGGTCATAGTTCATGCAGTAGCCCTTGGGCCAGTCTGGGCAGGACAAGATGTAAAAAACGTGCTCTACACCGCAGCTGGGGAGAATGGCCCTACCTGGAGCCTCTGGCAGAAAGCACCAGGGGAGACCCCATGTCAACCCCTAGAGTTTTGGAGTTGGGGATACAGAGGGTCCGAAGCACGCTACACTGACCATGGACGCTATTGCACAGGTTATCCATGAATGTGAAACATGCGCTGCAATCAAGCAACGCAAGTGGGTAAAACCTCTGTGGTATGGAGGATGATGGCTGAAGTATAAATATGGGGAGGCCTGGCAGATTGATTATATCACACTGCCACAAACCCGCCAAGGCAAACGCCATGTGCTTACAATGGTGGAAGCAGCCACCGGATGGCTGGAAACATATCCCGTGCCCCATGCCACCGCCCGGAACACTATCCTGGGCCTTGAAAAACAAGTCTTATGGTGACATGGCACCCCAGAAAGAACTGAATCAGACAACGGGACTCATTTTCAAAACAACCTCATAGACACCTGGGCCAAAGAGCATGGCATTGAGTGGGTGTATCACATCCCCTATCATGCACCAGCCTCCGGGAAAATTGAACGATACAATGGACTGTTAAAGACTACACTGAGAGCAATGAGGGGTGGGACATTCAAACACTGGGATACCTATTTAGCAAAAGCCACCTGGTCAGTCAACACTAGGGGATCTGCCAATCAAGCTGGCCCTGCCCAGTCAGAACTCTTACATACTGTGGAAGGGGATAAAGTCCCTGTAGCGCACATAAAAAATATGCTGGGGAAGACAGTCTGGGTTATTCCTGTCTCAGGCAAAGGCAAACCCATTCGTGGGATTGCTTTTGCTCGAGGACATGAGTGCATTTGGTGGATGATGCAGGAGGATGGAGGAGTTCGATGTGTGCCTCAAGGGGATTTGAATTTGGATGAAAATAGCCAATGAACTGAATGGTATGCTGTTAATTGCTATATGATATTGTATGTCATCATTCCTATGGTTGCTATATGCTGTATCAATGGTATCATAGTAAGAATTTCCCAAATAAATGAGGAGTGAACTTTGGTTGAACCAAGCAAAGTGCAGCGGTGATGGAACAAAGACTGACTTCAACATGCAACAATCCAACACCACGCAGACCATCTCTCCGGCCTTGAAAGACTGTTATGATAGATGGAGCCCAAAGTTATGGACTAAATGAACTCAGTGGACATTTGTGGACCCTCTACAGATATTTTACAGGGGTGGTCCATAGACTAAGGGGATGATAAATGATATCCGTGTATTTTATCAAAGGATGGGAAGGCGGGTGGTGATTATTGAGGTTGTATTGGATAGTATGGGACCTGAGCATGACATAAATGGTATGGAATAAGGGGTGGATACTGTCATGGTTTTAGCTGGGATAGAGTTAATTTTCTTCACTGTAGCTGGTATAGTGCTGTGTTTTGGACCTAGTATGAAAATAATGTTGATAACGCACCAATGTTTTAGTTGTTGCTGGGTAGTGCTTACGCTAGTCAAGGACTTTTCCAGCTTCCCATGCTCTGCCGGGTGCACAAGAAGCCGGGAGGGGAGGGGGCACATCCAAACGAGCTGATCCGAATTGGCCAAAGGGTATTCCATATCATGTGACATCATGCCCCGTATATTAACTGGGGGGAGTTGGCTGGGGGGGGCAGCGATCATGGCTCAGGGACTGGCGGTGTTGGTCAGCAGGTGGTGAGCGGTTGCAGCACTTGTGTTTTTTTTTTTTTCTTTTTCCTTTTTTCCCCAGGGTTTCATTCCTCTCTCTTGTAATTTTCTTTTTTATTTTATTATTGCTATCATTATAATTATTATAATTATTTTTATCATTACCGTTACTACCATTACTATTTTATTTTAGTTATTAAACTGTTCTTATCTCAACCCATGAGTTTTCTTGCTTTTGCTTTTCCGATTCTCTCCTCCATCCCACAGGGGTGGGGGGAGTGCGCAAGCGGCTGTGTGGTGCTTAGTTGCTGACTGGGGCTAAACCACGACAGCTATATAGTTCCCAGTCTATACATCTGAATCTTTAGAGGTTGTAGTTTTCCTTTCCCAGTATAACTCTTGATGTGTACTGGGAGTTTTGATCAGTTTTTGGTGTTATTAAAAACCCAGTAATTATTATTTTTCACCTTGAGATAGGGGTTGAATAATCTTAAGCTGACCAGGAACCATGAAGTTCTTTGTCATCCTATCTGTTAATTCATTGCTTACCTTTTTCTAACTGTGCATGAAAAAGAGAATATTTAAATAAAATCATGTTTTTTTATTTTGATGAAAAGTTGTGTTTCTGGAGTTTGTTTTAGATTTGTGCCTTGCTTGATGTGCTGTCCTGTTATGTTAGGAATGCAAGACCGCAACATAAAGCTTTATCAAGTCTTGGGAAGTTTGGGAAAGGTAAATGAGGTGGGTTTTTTTCGCCCACTTTCAATAAAGCATGTGTTTATTTCTTCAGATTGTGAACAAAAACAGACAAATATTTCCAGCATCATGTAGCTCAGAAGTTTTTTTCATGGTGAATTTTTTTATTAGTGAATTGGGAGAAAGGGTGTGTGGAGTGGTAGGCAAATGTCTGCATAAAGCAAGTAACTTCATCCCACAAATCTGTAAAAATTATGCAGCGTGGTGCCTAATTTTAAACAAAGGCTAAATCCACTGGGGTTGAAAGTTGGAGGTAACCCTGAAAATCCCAGCCCAAAGAACACTTCTGTTAATTTTTTTTTCTTTTCTTATTTCCTAATCTGCCAGGTTTTGTAGCCCTTTGACACATCTTAGGTTTTGTTTTCTAGAAAGATGTAAGGGAGTAATTTTACCTGGCATATAGCAGTCAGACACAAAATCTACAACTTCCAGAAGGCCTGAAGGTCAGCTGCTTTCTCTAGGTAGGGTTCAGGAACATCACAGCTGCCTGCAGTGACTGAGATGGAAACGTGGAAGTTCTACTGGGAGACCTGTCCCAGCCCTGCTGTTGGTTATGCCATTCCAGGTGCTCTTGCATATGTACTTTATGTGGGCATACCGAGGTATGCTACCTGACTTTAAGTGAGTGATTTTGACTTAACAGTGCAATGGGTAAGAATGGGTGACCATTAATAATCTTATCTGATCTCTAAGAGATCCTGTGGTAGGAAGCAAGCAAGCAGTTCTAACATGCTGCTACAAGTCATAATGAAGATTTCTTGAAACAATGGGAGATTTGGGGAAGTGAGTTGTTGACATGGCAGTCTGCACTTGACAAAGCTCTGGATGTCAAAAGAAAGATGGTTGGGCATAAACTTATAAGTTTTTCTTCCCAAAGGCCTCAGCATGAACCTTGCACTGCCAGGGTCTTTCTTAGGAGCTATATGACTGACGTACTCTCTGCCTGAGATTTGTAGAAGGACTATTTAATTGCCACGTGTACCTATCCCCTGTTTTGCTCTTAACTGTCTGTTCATTTTTCTTTCCAACTCACTGTTATAACCAGTGATTTTAGCCAGGAGCAGCTAAAATGACAGAAATCTATAAAAGGGGTTCATGGTTGGAAGTAGAGCACTACATGCTGAGTGTTGCCTGCCAGCATTTTGCTTGGATTTTAAGTGAGGGGGGGAGGAAAGTAAGAGTCCTCATCTTTGTTTTTAATTAATGCAGACATCATTTTCATTCTGAAGTGTCACACACTGGAATTCAAAGGAGCCTTGTATAAATAATAAGAATAAAAAAGGTACTCGCGATTAGTAATGGAAAACATTTTCAAACAAGATCTACAGAATTACGATAGGGCTGGCACTTCCTCAAGGTGAAAGTCTCTCAAAATCATAACATAAATTATTGATTTGTCCAAGTCTCTTCTCCATAGGAGATTTATAATCTCATTTTCATAGTTGTCTTAAGGAGTAAGGGGGAAGAGATTGTTATCTAGGTCAGAATGAAAGCATCTTATTTTTACAAAATAATAAAATCCTATTTTAGCTAAAGTGAGCTGCTATGCTGTGAAATTATGGGGCTTACTGCTCTGACATTTGTGTAATGTCAGGAATAACTCCATTTAAGCAAATAGATCTACAGCTGTGCCAATGTAATCAGAGTCATGTTATATCACATCCTAGATACAAAGAAAAATTGTTGTGAGCAGTAAGCAAGATATGTAAGGAAGACATCTGGCCTTCTCCGAATATTTGTGCTGATAAAAATCGGCTTCACCCAAAGAGAACTCCACAAACAAAGAGCAAAAGGTGGAAAGTATGAGGATTGTGGCAAATCAGAAGGGAGTAAGGTACAAATCTGTTCCTTTTTTTGCTGCCACCCTGGTTCAAATACAGCAGTATTTGGGGTCTAGCAGATAAAGAGCAGGGAAATTAAATGAAAAGATAAGTAAGGTAGTGCGGCATATCAGAGAGGGTTAAGAGTTCTTGGAGAGCTTACTATGAGTGGCAGCACTTCTCCAGATCTATGAAGAAGGGACTTGGCTGCTGGGGAACCAAAGAAAGTCAAAACCAGGATGAAAGTAGTCAGCTATTAATCACCCCAGGCAGGAGAAGCAGGTACTGTGGTACACAGCAGGAGACAGAAGGTGATGAGCAGAAATGTACTGAACAAGCAGGAGGGGGTGTTTGTGCAATGTTGTCCCACCTTCTGCAGTGAGAAGCAACTGACTTCAGATGTTTTCCATCTCATTATACTCATGAGATGGAAACAAGCATGACAGAGAGGGTTAAAATTTATTATTCAAGCCAAGGAAGGACCAGTTAAGCAAAAAACCCTAAGGATTAGTGTTGTATGTCAAAGGAAAAAAAGGTGTAAATGTCTCCAAGTGACTGACAATTTGAAGCTAGTGAACTTAGGTGTTTGCTGGTCAGGGTCTTAAAAGAGAAAAACATGGCAAAGAGTTTAGTTGTCGTCTACTGTGGTAGTAACAAAAGACCAATGTACTGTCCCTAATGAGTACTTTTTTATAAAGGAAAATACATTGTGTTATCCTGGCAGACTTTTATGTGAGCAATATGTTAGAAATATCACAATATAAAAGTAAAATATGTTTGGATTTTCAAAAATCTTTTAAATTGTCATTTCCTAGACTGAAAGGTATTGTATCCACATAGAGAAATCTTATATTAGACCTTACTTTAAAAATTAAAGAGGAAATGATGACATCTCATAATCAGTGATTTTATTTTAAGGTGATGTGATTGAGACAGCTGCATTTACTGCATGAGAAAAGAATAAAATTTTACTACTGCATTTAGATATATCTGTTAAATGAATAGAAACATATACACTGTGACATGCACTTACGCATATTCTTCATGTGTAAAAAGGGCCACCAATCAGCTAATGAAGAAGAGAACTGAGGGATTTAAGAAAACTCTGTAAGATCCCAAAAAGCCATTTCTACAGCTTATCATAAAACCTAACAAATAAAAAAACCCACATGATGTAGAGAAGAGCATGAAAGAGCTACACATCTTTAGAAAGAGTAATTTTTACTAAAGAAGAAGCTGATGCCAGTGAAAACAAAGTAGATGTTTAAAGTTATAGAAAATTGAGGGGGGAGGCAAAAATCAGAAAAGGAAGAATCAATGGCTGGTACAGTTAAGAACTGTGAGAAAGTTTTTCACTTGCACAACAAAAAGAATCCTAAGATTATTGTTGTTCTCTTCCTAGGCAAGATGGTATAGTTATCAATGACAGAAAAGTGGCACAGGAGAGAAAAAATATATTTGTCCATATTGGTGAAAAAGCAGGCTAATGAATTTATATCATCTCAAAATTGAAAATACTTTCAATTTCCTTAGTAATTTAGGAGATGTTGAGAGAGAGATATTACTGAGTTTGGGTTTTATGAACCCAGGATATATATCTGAGATTTTAAAAATACAAGGCTGAGGAATATTTCTAATCATTAACAATGATGTGTTTTAGTGTACTGGGAAAGTTTCAAAGGACTGCAAGATTTAAAATATTTTAAAATTATATTTAAGTACCTTTTCTTAGTGTTTAAAAATTTAGGTTACTTAATGCCTGAATTCAATACCAGATGAACTTCTTAGAGTGTATCAATTAACAAATAAATAGGGGAAATAATGCAATTAATGTAGTCAGCATGGATTGGAAGCCTGGAAATCAAAATCATTTTTGTTTTTAATAGGATGACAATTCTGATTGATAGATTTCTGAAGTCAACATTGCTTAGTACACGATGACATTTTGATGAAGAAAGGAGAAAAGTACAAAATTATTATGCTTGAATACTGGGCTTCAAATTGTAACTGTAAGTGAGAAATCATTGCCAGGCAAAGATGTTCGTACTGGGCTCCTGCAGGGATTAATTCCTGCACCATTCTGTTTGTTTTTCATATATTCTGAAAGAAAAAATTAAATTATCATGAATAAAGCTTGCAGATAGCTCAAAGACTGGGAAAATGCCAAGGAAGGAACAGAAACAATACATACAGATCTCAAAAAGTTGGAAACAGGCAACTTTATCTTGGAAAAAAGAAGAGAAGCCAAAGGTACTAGAGGAGAGATTGGCCAGAAACACACACTGACGACAGCTAAGGGAGATTCTGGCTGATGATAAACTGGATATTAACTCCTAGGATAATTCCTTGGCAAACAAGACTAACATGGTCTTCATGTAAGCAGGAGAATAGACCCTGTATCTGGCATTTGTGTGTTCATTTTAGAAATATTGTATTTAGTTGTATTCACAGTTCAGTGAAGGTAATGACAAACTAGGGAAGTTTTAGGAAAAAGAAACAAACAAGAATACCCAAATGCTGAAAGAATTGGAAACCTTACTTTGTAGCCCAAAGGGAATAATCAGGAGTTCCTGTCTCCAGATACTCTGCTCAGTTTTGGGACCGCTTGCATGCTGATTATTCCATCTCCATTTCAGGGGTTTTCATGTGAGTGTCTAATGCACCACGCCTTAAATTACTGCATTAGAAAATAAAAAAAATGGAGAGATAAAAGAAAAATTATTTCCTTTTAACTTAGAGAAAATAAAATTATGGCAAGTAGGGAATCCTACCTTGGTCTTAGTCTGATCAGTCTCTGCTCCTGACACCCCCTTGTTGTTCAAGAGTTCCTCCCTGGCTGGTTACTTTGCTGGCAGAGGAATGTAAGTCAGTGTTGCAGGTGCAATAGGCAGAATTAGTAAATACTTTTCTCCACCACATACAGATATTGAGGGAACAAATGTTTTGCAGAGGGCAGTATTATATCCTCTTATACAACAGTTGTCAGGCATCTGAAATACAGTCTCAATTTTTTGGCAGTCTTTGGAGAAGGATAATGGCCCTGTAATACGGATACCTGAACAGATCTTTGCAGATTCAACTTTAATACTTGGCTTTGACCCAGACTTCTGGTGCACTTTCTGTACAAGTCATTGTGGCTATGTCTGTAGCATACAATGTAGTCTTAGCCCCAAAATGGAGTTCTGGTGTGTGAGGCAAGAATAACTGTACAGGGACTCTGTCTCTCTATGCAGTGCTGTAATGTGAAGCAGATAGTTGCTACAGGTGATAAGAACTAAGTGAAAACTCACTTGAAAATTGCAGATTAAATGCTAAGATGGGAGCTGTGTCAAACAACAGTCCAGGAACCAGCTGGACCAGTATGGTCTGTAAGCCTCCTTGCAAAAATTCTCCATTTGGACTTACTGTTCTTCACAGCTCCTCAATAGTTTCTGTCCTGCATGGCACCGAATATATTTTGAAGTTATCCTAGAAAGTATGTTGCTGGCATACATGTCTATTTCTGAGTGACCTTTCCATCAGGCATACGCAGACTGGATTTTTATTCAAGAGCTGTAAGTGCACCTTAAAGTGCGGTCATGTTCTTCACATCTAGCTGTGCTGTAATTCCATCACAGCTCCTGCAGCTGCAGTGTGGGCTGCAAGTGAAGGTTCACCGTGCTGGGGATGTAAGAAAAGATTCACCCTGTAGTTCAGATTTGGCTCAAAAGAACAACCAACTTGCAGGTATGTCATGGTTTAGCCCCAGTCAGCAACTAAGCACTACACAGCCACTCCCTCACCCCTGTGGGATGGGGGAGAGAATCAGAAAAGCAAAAGCAAAGAAACCCATGGGTTGAGATAAGAACAGTTTAATAATGAAAATAAAATAATATTAGTAGTAATGGTAATGATAATGATTATGATGATAACAATAATGATGATGATGATAATAATAATAAACATATAAAAGGGAAGATAATGAGAGAGAGAAATGAAACCTGGGGGAAGAGGGAAAAGAAAAAAAAAAAACCCACAAGTAATGCAACCGCTCACCACCCGCTGACCAACACCGCCAGTCCCTGAGCCGCAATCGCTGTTTTCCCTGGCCAACTCCCCCCAGTTAATATACTGGGCATGACATTATATGGTATGGAATATCCCTTTGGCCAGTTTGGATTAGCTGTCCTGGCTGTGCCCCCTCCCCTCCCGGCTTCTTGTGCCCCTGGCAGAGCATGGGAAGCTGGAAAAGTCCTTGACTAGCGTAAGCACTACCTAGCAACAACTAAAACATCGGTGTGCTATCAACATTATTTTCATACTAGGTCCAAAACGCAGCACTATAGCAGCTACAGTGAAGAAAATTAACTCTATCCCAGCTAAAACCATGACAAGGTAACTAATAAAAAAAGCCTCTTTTGTCAGTAAAATAAGCAGATTTGTTTCAGGCGTACAGGAAATGAATCCAATTGATGAGGAAGGAGGAATCATTTTTACCAGATCATCTTTTTCTGATCATACTAGACATTGACCCCTCCACAAACACTGACACTATATATCTTGTGTGGAAGAGAAATGTTCTTGGTGATTGTAAGGATTTGTGCATATCAAGCAGCAGTTTTGCCAGAGGACTGGCAATTGTCATATAGCAAGTAGTTCAAACTAGGAATCCCCCTGGGCTGGTGGGTTTGTCTAGTGTAGGAGCCCTTTCCTTTTCTTCTCATTCTAAGCATATCCCTAGGGCTCTTGCATAGCTTTGATTCTGGTCTTGTTTATGTTGGTGTAAATCAGGAGTAACTCAGCTCCCATCAGTGCAGTTCAGGTAAATGAGATCAGCACATGGTATTCAACCACCCTAATTCTGTTAAAGGAGCTACAAATGGGTGTTCATCTAGCTAAGATTTGCATAGATCCTCTGTTTTATAGTTTTTCTGTATATCGTTTCATCAGATGTTCTTCCATTTTCTAGTCCTAATAACTATTTCCTACTTAAACTGAAACAGCTTTCATTTAAGATTCTGAAAAGCTTTTTAGAAACTTTAGTTAACTAAGTTTCATAACATTCCTGTAGCAGTGAGCATCAGTTAATCAGTAGGATTGTACAACTGCTGCATCCCATCAAATCTAACTCCCAGACCAAAAGAAAAAGAAAACCAAACCAAAAAGCACATTAAGACAAGATTAAGTATGCAGTGTTAATTTAAAATGCTTTCAGAATTCAAAGCAAGATGCCTTATCTGGTTTATGGGAAACTTTTGAGAGAAAAGAAAAACAAACAAGCAAATATATTTCCTTGATATGAAACACACAGAAGAAATTTCAGATAGGAAGCAGACTTTGTGGACAGATTGGAGTGAGATTCAAAACTCAGTCTGTTTAGTTACAGTCCATTTGTGGAGTTCTTGCATTTTACAGTTCTCCCAGAGGGATTTTCAAAGATATTTAGGAACCTATCAGGAAATCACAGGGCTTAGCTTCCTCATTAGTGTTGTGAAGCTGTGTTTAAAGCATACAACAATTCAGTTGCAAAGTGTATAACACCTCTGAATCTCCTGCTCTCTCCTCTGCCACCTTTCCTCTTAACATGCTATGTATTCTGAGCTCAATTTGTGAGCTGCTGTGAGCAGTTCATTCTTTGTGGAAATACTGGTCTTCCATGAGACAATTCCCAGTTTTGGGCAGAGATTCTCTTGCTTGCAGCATGGGAGTCCCTAGGCATAAGGCAGAACGCAGGTAAATCTGTCTAGGGATTCTGGTCAAATGAAGCAAATGAGATCATGACATGACCACAAGACAGTGCCCAAGTGCATTGAAATGAAAATAACTCAATTTTCAGATACAAAAACTGAGCTTACAGACAAGTAGCTCTTGATGAAACTTATTTTTTTTTCTGATGGGAAGCAGACACAATTTATCATTATATTATTTTTTTGCTATTAACTAAATTTTATGTTGCAAAAGTTAAAAGGGAAATATTTTTAGGAATCCCTAGTTGCAAGTCAATATATACCTTTAATATGTTCTCTACTGCAGTGATAAGGAAACCTTGGGACTAAACTCTTAATTATTGATTCTTGCTAGTTCAGCTGGTGGTCCTTGGACGTTATTAAATGCTCCTAGTCTTGGTTTTTTCACTCTTATTCCCTTGAGCTGTAGCTTAACTGTGTAACTTCTCTCACTACTTATCGATTCTTAATAAAATTTGTTGAATGATAAGGTTCAAGGTTGGCTCATCCTTAAGATTAAGTCTTCTCAGCTTTCAGCACAGCCAGTCATGTCACTCTTAGCTTGCTTTGCTTTGCTTAAGGCTTTCTGAACAATTCGCTTGCATGGTGCTGTTGCTAACCCCAGTTCTAGCCCTGTGATGACCTTTTTCCAGCCCTGATTATTTATGTGTATCCTGCAGTTCACTGGGGAAGTGTGTGTTGGCTTCCAAACAAAGATTGCTGTCTATTATATATAACCTAAAAATACAATTGTGAACATGTGTAGGAGTTAGGAGCATGATTTTTTTCCCAGAGTTTATTAACATCCTGTTGTATTTATTTCAAACCTTACAAGATGGATGTTTTTAGAGATTTATTGTTCAAAAGTTGCTGTAATTGTAACAACTGATAGACTGATAGGTGCAAATTACAACTGATTACATCCATGGGCTGTATAAAGACATTTCAATTATTGAATTTATATATTGCCATCTTCACTGGAAACCTGGAGTTGAAATGGGAAATGCCTAAGCTTTCGTAGCTACCTACATATGCTGTAGAGTGGTAGAAAAAAATGAGTAAAGGTATGGGTGTTGAAAATGTCCTGCTGACCAAAAGCAAGTAGAATGAAGTGTGCCAAACGCATTTGTTCCTTAAAAAAAAAAAAAAAACCAAACCCAAAAAAACCTGTTTCATTACTAAATATACCTCTCTGCTCCATCTCTTTGCTTTCATTTGTTTAGCCAGATTTCCTAAGAAGATGAGGCTTATGTACTCCTCCTCTGTGTGTGTGTGTGTGTGCGTACACCACATGCACTTACATCTGGGTGTGGTCCTACGGTGGTGCATGTGTTAGAGGAGCATACAATATGGGAGTGATGAAAAAACCCTTGTGTCAGTGCCTGTCCTGCTGCAGCTTGCAGAAGTGAGACCTTGCAAGCCAACATATGCCACTGTGGTTTGGTGCTGCCATCCACCAGTGGAGGGGCTGCAGGGGGTCAGACTTAAAGAAAAGATGGCTTGTTGGGAAATAAAAACATATCTGACACTTCTGCTCCTTCATGGATTCATGCCTGGCCCTGTGAATTCCTGCAGAGTTTGCACTCACTTAACCTCAGATATTCAGAGTGCTGTTATGAAGTTCCTGTTACCATAAGCTATAAATTTTATTCACCACACCCATTCCCATGAGTATCAGAGCACCTGGTCTGACACAGCATCCAAACAGACAAAGCAAAACAATGCAGCAAGTGGTAGCAGGAATGATAGGAATGGCAGACAACATGTGAAATCCATATAAACGGCAAGTGACTGTTCTCCCCGGCTGGATGTGCTGAGGAGGGAGTGGATGAAGTAGTAGCAGGGTGGAAAAGTGAACTGAGATTAGAGTCTAATGCCAGTTGCACAGGAAGGATGGAGAGAGGTGAGGGGGAGTTCAGAGGGCAGTCAGGCAACGCGAAGGAAAGAACAACTTCCAGCTGTAGAAAATTGCAGGGAGGAGACCAAAAGGAAGCAATTCTCACAAACAGTAAACACTTGCACTATTATTGTAACTCAAATTAATAAATATTTATCCTATAAAGCTGTCCAAAGGACTTGGACCTCACTGGGCTGCTCTCTGAGTAAATGTGAAGACCATCTCATTATGGCTTCCCAGCGAGACTCAGTGGGTTTATTGAGCGAAGCTTGTGACAGCAGGGCAGGATACAAGAACACAGGGCTCCTGGGCAAACTGCTTTGCTGTTCTGGCTCCCTTCTCGTCTGTGCATAATAGACTCTTCTGCACTCTACATAAACTCCAAAAATGTTCAGTGCTTTTCAGACACTGCAGCAGAGAGTAGATGTATGGAAGTGCACTAGCCCAGCTGATCCTCCAAGAGTATTGCTGCATACTGCTGCTGCACCCAGTCTCCTGAAGACAACCAGCTCCTATACTTTCATTTGACATGACAGATGGACCACAGTCCATCTCTATCCTTTTGAGATGGCCGTGCCCATAAAGATGAGTTTGGATCAGAGACTTAGCAAATCATAAAATAGCTAAAGTTGGAAGAGGCCTCCAGAGGTCATCTAGTCCAACCCAAAGAAACCATAACTTCAGATTTAAATCAAGTTACTCAGGACCTTGTCCAGTCATGTTCTGAAAATCTCCCAAGACGGAGATTCCACCATACCCCTGGACAACCTCTTTTAGTGCTTAATCACTCTTGGTCTGAATTTTTTTCCTATTATGGCCAATTAGAGCTTGTCTTGCTGCAACTTCTTGTGACTGTTGCCTCTTGCTGAGCACCTCACAGAAGAGTTTGGCTCCACCCTCTTGATAACCTTGTTTTCTGTAGAAGACAACTGCAATTAGGTTCCTCCATACTCTTCTCCAGGCTGAACAAACATGCTCTATCAGCCTCTCCTCGGATTTCATCTGCTCCAGCCGCCAGGTAAATGGCCTTACTCTGGACTCTTTCCAGTTGGCAAATATATCTCATCTATTGGTAAGCTCCAGACTGGACACAGATGCAGCTTCACAAGTGCTGAGTAGGAGCAGTATTCCTCTTGTCTTTCTGGTTATACTTTTCTGCTAATGCATCACTGGATGCCATTATCCTGCAGAGCTGTGAGCCAGGCAGTCAGTCCCCAGCTTGTACTGCTGCAAGGGGCATTTCCATTCCCAAGGCAGGATTTGCCATTTGTCTTTGCTGAATTTCATGCGTTTCCTGCCCGTCCATCCCTCTCACTTGCTGAAGTCCCTCTGCATGGCAATACTACTCCACAGGGTAGAAACTCTTCCCTTCAGCTTGGCATCAGCTACAAGCCTTCCCATTCCTTCATCCCTGTTCACTAAAAAAGATATTAAATAGTGTCAGCCCTCATACTGGTTCCTCAGGAACACCTTCCCTAACTAGCCCCACTTAGAGTTTGAACTGTTGACCACTACCCTTTGAGGGTGACAGTCTAGCCAGATTTTCATCCACCGTGTTGTAGGTCACATGCTTGCTAGAGTGTGTCATGCTAATCCTTTGGGAAAGCCCTATAACCAGATCAGAAGAAAAGAGGGCTGAAGTTGAAAATATTTTAGACAAAGCTTTTTTCTGTCATTGTGGAAAATTCCTGGAGAGTTGATTATGGATCAGGTAATAGCATCTCACCAAAATTAGTCTAATAGCTTAGAATAATAATAATAAAAAGCTTAGAATAAAGAAGTTTCCTTAAAAAAAAGTATCTTAAGAAAAGATGTGTTTCCCTAGTGCTTGAGTGAATAGGAACCTTTTGCATGTGTATATTTCTGCCTATATTTCATTCTATAGAATGTTTCAAAATAACTAAAGGTCAGTATACATTTAACAAGAAATTTCCTAGACTTTATAATAAGCAGTAACCTCCTTATGTGTATACATTTTTTTCTAAATGGAGGAAAATTAGCAAAGCACAAAGGCAGTTTTCATTGCTTTTGCCCTTCACCCCCTAAAATCTCAAACAGCCAAAAACCTGTTGCCTTTCTGCAGCCCCTGGGGTGCAGGGGGCATCAAACCGTTCATACCCTGAAAGTCTACCAAATTCACTTCATTTAAAATTCAGCATGGTATTTTGCCTGTTGGGCAAAAGGAGCAGTTGAACACAGTGGTCAGTGTGTAATTTAGTTCCTTTCTACCTGTGCAAAATGAATGTTGCATAGCCACAACAGAAGCTGAGGGTTTGGAGGGACCTCGTCCAAGTGCAGCACAGGAGAGGGAAGTGCATCATGGTTCTGTCTACTGTGAAATATACCTCAGACTTCCATTTCCACCATTTGTCTCTCCTGTGCATGTGGAAATAAATGAGATAAGACTGATACTTATTTATGGAGATGTAATGCCCTCTGTTTGTGTGGCTGCAGGAATGCTTAGTTTATCAAAAATGAAAGATGTACTAGATTATCTTCAAAAAATTTCCATGGACAACACTAAGTTCTTGGTTGGCTCTTTTTTTATATAAATAAGATAAATGCATGAATTTCAGCAGCCAAATAACAGAGAAATTTTGACCAGAAACGTTCTGCAAGGGCTCAAGGAAAATCAACTTACATGACCAGCTGAAGGTTTGAGGAATGGGCTGTTGGAATGCAGTGCAAAAGTAGTTAGCAGTAACAGCCTGGGTTATCAATTGATATTTTACACCACAGCTGGTGTGGTCTTATGGCCTTGTAAACTCTCTCACAAAAATAGCTTTGCTAATCTGAAGATTTCCACTACCTTCCAGGAAAATGCGGGAGAACGAAGACTACATGTGCTAGGATTTGCTGTTAGCAAGTAAAGCAGACCCATAAATTTTATGTTGAACCAAGTTCTGTTTTCAAATATACTTTGTAGGCTGATGAAGCAAATGACATTCTCATCTTGTTACTGTTCATTAACCCGAGGATGTGAAATCATTCTGCATATCTGTTCTCTCTTCTCTCACCAGACATTCTCCCCATTCCTGTGTAAATAGTGCAAGTTCATCCATCATCATGTAATCAGAAGACTGTCAGGATCTACTGGCTGCAAAATTTGGGGGCTCTTATAATTTCATTTGGAAAACAGAAAGACATATTTGAGAAACTGCTGGAAAGAGAAATAGGAAGAGATGTATTTCACAGAATAATTAGTTCTTGTTTTGCACTAGATTTTCCATTAATTTTTTCTTAATGATGTGGACTGTTTCTCTTCTGTGCTGTTGTTCACATTTGGCCTGCTTTCAGTAAAGCTTAAAAACAGGGGTGATTGCTGTAAATGAAATCTGGAAAACATATACAAATACATACAGGAAAAAAATGCTCTTGATCTATTATCTCATGAAAATTAATTTAACAGACATGGGCCTTAAGTCATGGAGATTTCAGATGTGGAGGATTTATTTAAACTAGTTTCCAAGGTGAGTTTTGATAGCTTTAAATAATAAACATTTTGTTTAAGAGAAATCTCAAGAAAGCCCGCTGTCCATTTGAACGTATGTTAACATTCCTGTGCTTGAGACCTCCCCAGACTCTCTTATTCTGTGACTTTTATGCTGTTGACTTTGCCTTTTTTGCTGGTAATGTCAGGTTTACTTGCCCAATCTCAGCTGTGTGACTGAGGCACTCATCATTACCCATTGTTTGAACAGTCTTCTTGTGTGCTCTGACTGATTGATTGCTTATACTCAATAAACAAAGACTTGCACTCAAGGTCTTTGAAGCATTTCTTGCTCAACTAGTCCACTTATATGCACAGAAGGCCAACTGTCCCTCTCCTATATTCATTTATTCAAATAGGTAACTTTTTTTCTCAGACAGAATCACTATCTCAGAAAGGAAGAGAGAGTAGTCAGGAGGAAGTATTATTTTTCTAGTCCTACTTATCTTTCTGTTTAAGCTATAGTGTTTTTCTGGCTGCTTCATTAATCTGAAGTCATTCTGAAGATATTACATTAATGAACTCCATTTATTCTGAAACAGGATAAAGTGAAATCCCAGTGATGCTAGAAGAGGAGAAGCACTGAAAACCATTGCCTCCCTATGAAAAGAGAGGGAGCCCAGAGTTACGTTGTGAATATCAGTAAGGGGTGATGCTCAGCTCACTGCTTCATTTGGGAACAGCATCAGCTGTGAATATAAACCTTTGCAGGTGATTTTAGTTAATAGTCCTTTGCATATTCTTCCTTCTTCACTGACACAACTGATTAACATATGCGCTTTTTAAAATATCCTAATACTACAGTGTCAGAATGACAGTTCAGTCTACCCTGCTGTCATTAAAGAAGTCCTATGGCATTGTTTTTTTTCCAGTCAGCCTTACTGTTTAATATCTTGAATATGTGAAAGATAATAGCTGAGTAAAACTTTTAATGTCTACTCCAATGGAAAGATGTAATCTGGTGCTGCTATCATTTTACTGTGAGGGGGAAAGAGAAATCTCTTGCAGGTTGCTGACATTCTGCAAAGTGGTAATGACTCCACTGTGCTGTGCAGACACAAAATAACACAACTGTCTCTGTCTTCTCCTATATGCATTGTTCACTTCTATCTACCCCTATGAAGAAGGAAAATTCTCTTACAAAGGCAAGGTCAGCAAAATTCGTCCAAATAAAATTCATGGTGTCACTATAAAGGGGATCTTTATATAGCCACTATATATGCAGCTGGCAAGTTTTATGGCAACTCTACAACAAGAGTAAACCATATTAAAAAAAGTATGCATCCTGATATATTTGAATAAAATTCTCCACCCCTCCCCTCTTACTCTCTTTATTGGGAATAGATTGAGCTGGGGAGGGAGGAAAAATATTTTATTGACCTTTTTTTTTTGCTTTCTCCTCTGTGGTCATAAGAAAAGTTTTATTACTTATAGAAATGTTAAGGTCAATGCACACCTGTAATGCTATGTACATAAAAATATACATGAAAGTTCCCTCATAATCTTGCATTCATTTACTGCATAATGGTAAATAGGCAAAGTTTATTCATATGCTTACATTGGTTAAATCATTAATTCTTTTGAAATACAGCATTATAGACATCACTTAGTAATTTTGGGGATTCTGCATATGGTTAATATCTGGAGGAAAATATGTATCTTGAAAAGATAATTGAAACAGCAGATCAGAGTCTTCTCACACTTGCAAAGGTAGATCACATGTAGATGCAGTGAGATGCTAGACTTACATAAATTCAAAATGGGTTTAAACATGAGAAGAGTCAAGCTCCATTTTTCCTGTATGAAAAGAGTGACTAATACACAAGAGGCTGATTTAGTAGGAACATTTAGTCATGGCTTCCTGTAACTGGCCCACTTTGTGAAACACATAATTATACACCAGTGGTTGTAGATAACAGTGTGCTGGAAAACTAGGGACATTGTAATAGGAATGGAACCCCAACTTTGTAATTTTAAGAAGTGAACAGCAATGCTTATGTACTGCCCTTTCATTTTAAAGCCCCCACCCCCTAGTCTGTTAAACCTTAATTTGATCAGTAAAAAGGGGTTCTAAGTGATCAGTGCTGCTCCATTCCTACTGTCTGTAAGTCTGGAGATGGCAGTTATTGCTCCATCCCTGTCAGGAAGTTCCTGAGTTTTCTACATGGGTCTGTTTCTCTTTCTGCATTCTTATGCCCTGACCATTCACAGTAGATTTTCACCTCAGTAATTCTCAGCATCTGGTAAATAGGTAATTCCAGTTGCTGTGACTGATACCTTGGGCTCTATCCCCTTCTGTGCGGCTTGTTTATCAATATTTGAACAATGCACACTGTCTCCCTATGACCCTCATTCTATATTTTTTTTTCCCTTGTCAGAGACTGCTCTTTTTGAATAATCATTTTGACTGAATAATCACTTCGTCTCTAGAGACAGACCCTGCTAATCTCATTTCCATTTAGTCTTTGCATCCTACGGGTTCTTATACCACACAGCATCCTGCCTTCCAGAACCACATTAACCAACATATCTAACACCTGCTGCATTTGGATTCATTTTTTTTTTCAAATGGGGTAAGCTTGTGCAATGAAGTGTTTTGAAATTCTTTTTTGGGAGTATATGAGCACCCCTACCCAAATACACATATGTTGCTAACTGTGTGAAAAGTCAAGGTAGCAGGAGGTAGTCAGGCTTGTAAGAGTTTTATCTTGCAGTCTTGTGTTAGCCCTCAAAATTTACCCTTTTGGTGGAAGTCCCAATGTGCCAGGTGAGTGATAGTTTTGGCCATAATCTTTATCCAGAAGTTTTAATCAATATTTTAGATATTAGCCATATATTACCTCAAACATAACATTTAATATTTTTATCTGTATTCAGTATTTCCTGGGATGCTGTTGTAGAATCTGGCAAACAAACCTGATATACACGTAGCATTTCTTGTTACACATTGCAAGATACAGTGCAAAATCTTTAGATTCTGTGGACATTTCTGATGCTGCAGGACAATCTTGGTACTTGAGCTTGAGGACAATTTGCAGTTAATCAGTGTTAAGTACTCTTCTTACATTGAAGTTGATGTTAAATAAGAGCTTAATGACACTGATGAACTCAGGATATACTAATTCAGCAGTAGTATAGGTCCTCTGTCCTAAGAAGAATGCACTAGGGCTAAAAATGATTCAGGATGCTTCGTTTCTTCTCGTCACCAGAGTCTTCACTGGGATCAGCTTCATCCAGCTTGTCTTTTAGTACAAGTCATTGAGAGTGGGAGAACTCAGGTAAGCAGGAACTGGCCACTGAGTGGGAAAGAAATGGGTCAGTCTGTATCAGATTTTAGGGAGTATAAATGAAAGTGATTAAGAACCAATTTTCATACCAAATTCTTCCTAGTTTTATGATTTTGGTTACAAGTAGTGAAGTTAATTAAGAGAGGTATCATTCTGCAGGATTTTTAACCTTAAGGGTTAATAAGTCTGAACAGGTGTAAGAGATTCAATGTAGCTCAGAATAGCAAGCTGGTGGAAGGAAATACGGACATTTATTACATGCAGTCTTTGCTGGAGGGATAAGAAAAGAGAAGAAATCACCTTGCCCAGGAGAGAAGTTTAAAAATATGTTTTTTGCAGTATAATCTACTCTGTTCATAATTAGCAGTTCTTGGGTGATTGTCTGAGGAGGCTGGTTGTGCTAGACGATTAACTGAGTATCCGTATATCATATGACTAACTTGGACATCCTCTGCTCTTTCTAGTGTCAGAGAAGGTTAAGAACCAGTCTTTTTGGTCTACGGTAAATGATAATTGACATCGTATTTTACTGGAAGGGCTTGTCCCCAGTCACAACAGCAAACTGCTTTTTTCTAATCAGCAGTTGTAGCTGTCCTTACTTGGCAAGTCATAGCCTTGTCTAGGCAACCTTCTTTCTGCCCTGTAAGGTTTTTTTTTTTTTACTCAGGAGATATTAAAACAGGCTGTGGTATTTTGTCAGTGGCTAGAGGTGGTGCATTTCCTTAACCTGTGGAAAAAAGTATGCCCGGTAAGCTTGAGCAGTAAGAATCGATTCCAACCCATTCCAGATTTGTTTGAGTGTTCAGAACTGGGGGATCAGCACGATCAAGGATAAAAAGGGATATGAATTCAGGTGAATAATTATTTAACATGAGAAAAAGAACTTCAAGGAGGACATTTTTCTAAATTGCGGAGAAGAGCAGTTCAAATGTAATAATGAGTTTTCCATGCTACATTTTTGCAGATTTGTTGGGAAAAGAGAAATGTGATATAAAAATCAATATTTCTCTCAAATGGTAAGAATTTTGTTTACATTGACAAGGTTTTTCAAGCCTCAGTTAAATGGTCTCTCTTTGACCTCACAAAGTCCTTGATATATACATACACAAATAACTTTGGCAACTGGTGCCAGAGTGACCAGGCCCAGCCCAGGTGTAAGTGAGTACATAGTTTTGCAAGAAAGCCCATATAATTACAATCATATCTCTCAACCTTAATTGCCTCATAGAAAATAAACACTCCCAGTTACGTGATCTCCCCTATTGCCAGGACAATACAAGTCATGAAGATCTGTGATAAGACCCTGCTCTTAATGAAAGAAGATTGTATTTCTCCTCAAATCCCTCTAAGTCTTTGACTTGATTTGAGAGAGAGGGGCAACTAAATTAAATTGAGTTTGAGAAGTATGAAAATTAAAAAGTCTTCTAGGACCTCTGTTAGAAAGAGGGTTTGAAAAGCTTTGAGAATAAGGTGTAAAAATCTTCACTCAGACTGTCAGTGTGGGCTGGGACTGTTCAGTCTTGCTCATAGTCTGAGAGATGCTGAGCACCTGCTAACGCTTTGCACTTCAGGGTTGCTGAGGCTGAGCCTCCTCCAGAGTTTCACTTGGGGAAGCCAGGCTCAGGCACCACATCAAGACTGTGCACTTGTGTCTTGTTAATGGGACATTACACTTACTATTTGTGATGCTGTATACATTTCAATATTAATTTCTGCAGTATTCCTCTGAAGAAGCACTTGTTATTATTCCAGACAGCTAAGGCATGGGAAAGGTTGCATTAATGAAGTGGTACAGGGAAGAAAACTGTAATCCATGCCTAAGTATTGTGAAAGAACCTTTCATTCAACTACACTAAGGTGCCAACACTTACTGTGGTTTTATACACTTCATACTGGTTGCCATATGCAAACGTTCAAAACTGGTTAGACTTCTTTTTCACCTCTGTGAAAGACAATGAGATTATTTTAAAAATCTAAAGGCTTAAAATAAATGTACTGGTTTTGGGATGACCATTTGCTTTTAGCAAGTAGTGAGGGGAAAGTCCCCTGCTTCTCCTCGGGAGGTGGCTGTGTCCTGCTGGATGTTCAGCTGTAAGGGCCCAGCAGTGCAAATGCCGCAGGACGGTGGTCACCTGCTCCACTGCACGGAGAGGATCCCACTCTTCTTGTGTCCATCCACCTGCCGTGTGGCTTCCTGCCTGCTTCTGCTTTTGGCTGACCGTCAGGATGGGTAGAAAGGCCTGTGAGGATTTCTGATACTTTTGCCAAGGCCAGTCAGTGAAATGAGAAGACTTTTAGATTCCTGTTTGCCTGTGAGTGCATGGCCCCAGAGGGAAAGAGAACAGTGAGGATGACCTGTCCTCTATGGGGGTGGGTGTCATGGTGGGTGGAGGAGAGGTGAGTGGTAGGGAACTTCTGTGCAAAGAATCTGTCCTCATTTAGCACACAAAAGTGAAGCATGAAGAAAGATTAAGAACAGAAGGAACAAAATAACCTGCTCTTTGCCTTCATATCTTCTCATAGGGTGCTACAGTTGCTAAGAGTTTTTATCAGATCCCCAGTAAACAAGATATAACAGAAATTAATTTTCTAAATCCACATTTATTAAATGGTAATGTTACTGGCTTGTTATGGCTGTGGCCTTTGAGGTAGAATTCTTCCGTGATAACTGAAGTACTGTGCAGAGGGCCTGAGATTCAAACACACATGTAGGTAGCTGCTGTGCTTGCAAAAATGAATATTGAAATGTGCTGTCCGGCAGGTATTACCTTGCTTTGAGAATTATTTTCAAAGACTAATTTCTCGTTATAATCATAGATTAATTTGTATCTTCACAATCACTGAATGCACATATCCATGTACAGGAATATTCAAGCCTAACTTCCAAAGCTTGATATAATTTTTAAAATAAATTCAGAAGTCAACCATATTTAGAATATGGGGGGGGGGGAGAAAAAAAAGGCCTTGCCTGCTGGAGATGCTACAGCCGGCTACTCCTTATAAATAATATATGTATATAACTGTACAATCAGACACCTGTTTCAATATGTGCTTTCTAGTGATTTCTCTGTGCCTTTTTGTTTGCTGCTTGGAAATTCTGTGAACCTTCTTATGGGGCAACATTTCTTTCCCTGCGGGTGCCCAAGAGATGTACAATGTTTCTTGCTGCTGTCTTTCAGTGGCTGTCAGCAGGCAGCTGACCGGAGAACCTTTATTTAGCAAATGTGAACAACTGGAAAGTTTTTGTTTGCAAGACTGAAGAGACCTGCCTCAATTTACTGAGAGCAATAACAACATTTCTCCCCCACTGAATAGATCTACCCTGAAGCTCCCTGACATTAATAAATGACTAGATCAACCTCTCTCACCTCCCTTTTTCCAGCCACAAGTGTGAAGTATAGAAAGTGAGACATGAGTAATACTTGCTGTAGTTTGATTTAAAAGTTGAAGAAGAGAAACTCTTCTTCTGTTAACTTGTGTAAAAGCTAAGAGTTAAAATGTAGTAAAAGACATTAACTAGATATTACTATATTGTGCTGCCTTTTCTGGAATGAAAGCATTAGCAATCCAGCTGTTCACTGGTATTCAGGATGTTTGTAAGATAAAACTGTAATGAAATATTTAATCTGAAAACAACACTGAGTAAAACTTTTTTTTAGTGTGAGAATGGAAACTGGGAACAAAAGTGACTGGAAAGACCTTGTTTCCAAAACGAGTGAAGTCAACTTTATCTCAGCAAATTTACTAATAATTTGTGATGATCTGGGAGCAGAAGTAGGATTCTAGCTGGTGCGGTGCTGAGCTAATGTCAGACTGCCAGCTGGTTTAGAAAGTTTTTATCTTGATCAGTTTAGGACATTTCTCTTTCTTCCACTTTAGCTACCTGGGGATAAATATCAGTGCTGGGAAAAGAACAACTGCATTTTTGTAGAGTTTATTTATAATGACTTTAGCATTTTGTTATTCATTTGGAAATTATCGGTTTCTTGCTAGTTCACTGGCTGATGAATCTTACCTTCCTTTTTTGTTCCTTCTAGATCTGCTGTAGTTAGATGCACAATCTTTCCTTCTCTGCAAGGCACAGGTGTACCCAACAGCTGTGAGAAATTTTTGGCTTTTTGGTTTAGAGGGGGCCTATGAAAACTTCATGTCTATTTTGTGTACATTTTCCTCCTGCAATCCCTCTGGTATTCAAGTGAGTAAGAGGAAATGAAGTTTAAAAAAAAAAAAAAAGAAAGTTTATATCTGGTTTGAATAAACATGTGAAATCAATAACATTGCATGTATATGTGAAAATGGACTTCCCTGCAGGTTGCCCCTCCCCTTGAAACATTTTCAGTATTTATAGTATCTTTTGACAAATGTCAGATGCCTTTGTGGGTCATAAAGAAACCTGACGCCAGGTGAGAAAAATGTTTCACTGCAAGAGTTGGGGCTAGGAGCTGAACCCAAGGTTCCTGGGCTTTGGACTAATACTTTAAGAATGGGGACGTTGCATCTTTTGTCTTGGATAACTGTACAGTTAATAAAGCCTATACCTTTGCTCTTTTTAGAATCATAGAATTATGGAATATCCTGAGTTGGAAGGGACCCATGAGGATCACTGGGTCCAACTCTTGACTCCACACAGGGCAACCTAAAATTTCAACCAGGTATCTAAGAGCACTGTCCAAATGCTTCTTGAACACCAACAGACTTGGAACCATGACCGCTTCCCTGGGGAGCTTGTTCCAGTGCTTGACCACCCTCTCAGTGAAGAACTTTTGCCTAATATCCAATCTGAATATAAAACCATTGCAGTGAAGTACATACATACAGGATGTCACCTTCAATCAGCTTGAATCAACTGATGTGGATTATGGAGGCTCCTATTAGCTAGGACAAGTTGCTGGGGCGCAGGATGCACAGATTTTTTGTCTGTGGCATTAGCTGCCTGTTGTTTCCTTGGAGGAGCTGGAAACACAGGTGTAGGTTCACAAACCTCTGAATGATTTAAACCTAATTTCTTGAGAAACTGCATCTTCTCCTGCCATCGTATCAGAACTGAAAAGACTGGGGAATGTAACCAGGTACCTTCAGGATTCTTAGCTGGGAGGATATTACCCCTCAGCATATCACTCTTGGGAGCTTCTTGGTTTTGATACCAACCACCCTTGGGCTGAAATAAAAAAAGCTGATCTTTGGACCAAATGGCAATCTCCAACTACCTGGTGGGATGTGGGGAATCCCTTACAGACTGACATGTGTGAGGAAATAAAAGTGCTGTTTAACTGTCATTTCATTTCATTTGTAAGTCTGAGAATGTATGTCCTGAATTCAGCTCTTATTAGCATGCTTTTTTTAGCTTATATCACAAGAATGATCAAGGTTGAAGTAGGACAGATGCGAAGAACCTCTACTAAAAACGGATTACTCAAATATTTCAGAGTTGTGAATGAATTTAGCCTCAGCCTTCTAAGAAAGAGAGATGTAGTTGTCCTCTTTTAAGTGTAGGGAACTTTAAGGCCAGCATTTTCAGAGCTGAGTGTTTGTTGCCTCAGTATTTCAGTATGCAGTGGAGATATTTTCATTGTTTATGGCTTAGCATGTCCTGGATTGGGTAATTACAAACCAGCGCACAGCATTAGTCACTTTTGAAACATTTGCCTAGCCATGAAAAGATCTTGAGACAGATTTGGAATGAGAATACAGATTTCACAGGTCCCAGTCACTGCCTTGTACAAGTTTATTGCTGTTAAATCTTAATTGCTTGTATATATGCATTACAAGAATGGTTTGTGATCTGACATTTTTCATTTGTATGTGATATTCATATACAGATTATTGAAATTTTCTGTTGACTAGACCTGGTGGGGAAGAAGAGGTCCAGCTGTAATGGTTTCCCAAATTTTACCATAAATAATTCATCTGTTTAAGCTGAAGTTTCTGAACTGCATCTGTTTTGGTTGTGTTTTTAAGCTGCATTCAGTGCGGGTGGAAGCAAACATTTAATTTAAATTTTGATTTTCATTCTCTGATACTTTTGCTTCCAATAGGGCCCTCATTATTTACAAATACAAACTATTTTTTTCTTGAGTCAGTATGTCAGATCCTGGTTATATACATTCAAACGCAAGCTTCCTAGCATTTTCACTTCATATGAAGAAGGTTAATTATGAACTAGACTATGGATCTCAAATACATCAGCAAGCTAAGTAGCTGGTGACTGCTGCAATCAGTTAACTGCAAGGAAATGAAACAGGACTTATTTACATTTAGAGTGATGCCTGAGTTCTTAATCACCTCAAAGCATTTAAAAATTAACTTTACTACCAACAGCTCAAGAGGCATAATGAACCCCAGGAGGGAGTTTTCTTCTCTTTTATTTTCATTGAAGCCGTCTATTCATTTACATCAGACTACTCTCACTCCAGTCTGTTTTCCTGCTAAAACCTCAAAAGTTTCCTTATTTCATTTTCTTAAATAACTTGTGGTTCATTTGGTATGCTTCATCATAAATTAGTATTAAAACTGTGCAAGAACTCTTGGCAACTACTGAAGTACATGCAGATACAAATTCTTTAAGGACAAAGGGAAACAAACAGCTTAGTATTTCTCTGTTTTGTTATAGAAGGATCTATGTATTAAAAAGGCAACAAAATAACTTTAATTATCATCTTCATGCTTTCCTGAGCTTTTGCACCTGCAGAAGCACATTTTATTATTTTACACATGGACACACTCGCGGTCCAGAAAAGGGGCTACACTGTAATCACATAAGCAGCTAACAGGCTGACCAGTAATGACATTTGACAATTGGCAATTTAGAAGATGGAAGCAAAGATATTGAAACTAGTACAAATTCTCTAAGCTTTCCACCATAACTTTGTTTTATCTTGGCTCTTATTTGCCCTGAATCCCCTAATAGGAGCAATCCTTTCATAATATACTCAGCCAACCCATTATTTCTATATACTTTTTTTCCATTGCTACAAACATGAAGCACTAACACCTCCAAAGGTGGCCTGTTCCCTTGGGAAAGGTTTCAGCTATAAGCGGAAAAAAATCTTTTCTTTGGAAGTTTCCCTTTAAGGTCTGAACTATTTTCCTGGGCTATTTACAGCTGAAGTGAAGGTGATATTTTGAGGGACAACAGTAATGAAGAGTACAGCAATCCAGCAAAACTCAATAGGGGTAAAGCTTAATAGCAGGAGCTTTTTTCTTTTTATTGGTGATTTAATGGACAAATTGAATTTAGGTGTTTATACATCTATTAAGATAAGCAGAAGTGGTAGCAGTGCAGATTAATTTTTTTAATATAAGAGACAACATAATAGTGCCATAGCAGTTTTAGTAAACAGTAGATAAGTAGTTACAGTAGATATGTACATGTTTATTTAGTAAAACTCTAGGTGTTCTTTTCCTGCTTTTCCCATTGTCAATGAAATTTTAGACATAAATCTAATGAACTTATAAATGAATTGTTGTGACAGCTTTTGTTACCTGTATTTTACAAAGCAATTAATGTATGCAACTGCAAATCTCAGGTCTCTAATTATTTAGGCATCTTATGGCATAGTGTCATCAAACTGAACGGAAGTGTTACTACGAGCAGCTGTAGTTTGTGGGGCATTTGAACCACCACAGCTGCCAGAGAGAGCAACCCTACCCCCACTGCCTCCCTCTATCCTTCCGCTGGTCACGTTCGCACCCTCTGACCTGCTGCGGCTGTTTGGTAAAGTGGGTTGAAGAGCTGATACTTTGGGAAAATAAGTGGTGTTAGCACTTGCACAGCCTGGGGTAGTGTGGCACTGGAAATAAGGGCCAAGGATAGGAAAGAGAAGCTAGGGTATGTTTTTTCTGATGACCTTGTCACCTCAATACTGTCAGACTGCGGCCTCAGCAGAGAAAAAGAAATGTACTGGTTGCAGTTCAGGGGAAATAAATGTTTTCGTTTAAGTAACCTAGACACCGGCACTACAACTGTAAGCAATGAGTGCCTATATTTATGAAACAACTACAGTTCAGTCTTGTAAATCATTTTTCTGTTGCGAGGGTAGCAATTCTGCAAACAAAATCTCTTTATCTTTTTACTGAGGTCATAATACTCTGATGGGGAGACAGATGGATTTCTCTGTGTGCTGTTCTGGGGACAGATGTGACTGCTGATAGCTGTCACCTTGGGGGAGGCTAGTACGATATCTATCCACCTCATTGGTGAAGCTTGAGGGATTGTTTCCTTTCTTAGCCTAAAGTTGCATAGTTAATATTACTCTTTATCTCTGCAGGAAATGGAATATGACACGTGGTGAGACTGGGGGCTAGTATTGCTTCAGCTAGTTGTTTTGTAAAAGAGCCAGAAAGTCTCTTATACTGGTTTAAAACAAAAGGGTGCTGTTGTGTGTATCAATGTTCAACATTTCAAATCCGTAAAATGATTCTCATGTAACTTTCTCATGATGGACCATGTTGCCTTTTGGATTTGATGTTCTCTTTCAAAACTAATAGCTCATTTCCTCATATTGTCCTGATCTCTAGGGTTTCTGTAAATAACTTATTTAGACTACAAAGAGCCAGAGTTTGTAATTTTAAAAAAAAAAAAAATTTGCTTACAGTTGAGTGAAAGATTTTAACCATTTTCTTTCTTACCTGTTTTCCTATCCTATTTCTACCCTACCCCCTTTAAATTTCTTTTTATTTTTAGTATTCCCTTGTTATGAGTCCTGACTAATTGTAGAAAAGTCTAAAAATATGCTGTTTTCTTATCCTACAGTTCCAATGCATTTTGTTATAGATGGCTATGCAGCAAATCTGACAGGGCTGAAGGGCTGAGCAGGACCCGATCCTGCATTTAATAGGTGAGCAGCCCACTTTCTACTTTCCCCCTAGTGAGTACTACTCACCTCTGCTATTAGTTGCTGGATAAAAGCTCTGAGGAGAGTTTCTCATCTTTTATATTCTCCAACTGTTTGTTTTCATAACTTTTTTTCTTCAAAGATAAATATCTTTGTTATCTTACTAGAAACCATAGTTGTCTCTGGAGTTTACCTCATTTTTCCTCTATAAAACCATCTATAGTTTAATCTTGATTTATATTTGCTGAGTGAGAGGAACAGATCTGTCTGTCAGTTCAGTCAAAACCTTTCCAGACATTTACTTTGTGAAAGGATTTGATGTGAAACATTACATTTTAAAAGGCTTTTTCAGTATCATTTCATAGAGGTTAGCTTTTCTGGCTGGCATTACTTGTAGCCAATGGTGCCTGAATCCCTTTTGATTTAGTTTTAAATGATATGTCTTCAGGATTCCTGCCAAGCATTATGCTACTATTTCCCTGTCCTTTATTTCAGCCAAAACCTTGTAATGTAGTTTTATTGTTTTGACTGGTTATGACGTTGATTTTGAAGGATTTCTAATACACAATAAAACATTACCCTCATTCAAAACATGACAGACTTCTGCAGTAAATGTTTCTCCATAAACATACCCTTTTATTGGTATATAGATATTATTTGACTCTGACTAACAAAGGAGATGGTCTGTGTGACCATGTTTGATGTGGTATATAGTATTAAGTCTTTTGGCTGAATTCACTGGTAGTTTGTTAGAGACTTTATGCAATAGGGTGACTCCACACTTTTTATTTTCCTAACTCTGTATTTTTTAGTTCTTTCTTCGTGTTTTCAAAATGTGGGATAGGATTTAAGGTAGATTTCCAGCTGGGAGAATTAATATCTCCATTGCCTAATACAAAAGTAGCTAAAATTACTCTGGGAGGATCTAACAGGAGTTTGGGATGCAAAAATACTGAAAACATTCATAACTAGGGAAATTTCACTCCGTCATTCATTTCCTATTAACCCCTGCCCTTCCTAAAAATGATTTTATGCAGAGCACGTTCAGATATCATGGTTTTGTGGGAAATTACTGTCAGGTAACAAATTGCTGGGAAAGAATTATCCAGTGTGCTAACAGAATTTTTCAGATCCAGGTACTCCTCAGGCACTGTTAGCAGAAACTGAGCTGAAACTCTAAGTCCTGAGTGTTGCCTGCTATTGCAGATTTAGTGTCCTGCTTTACATTGTTTGTACTGAAGAAGCTAGAAAAAGGCTGCCTGGCAGCTGACTCCTTTGGGAATCCCTGCTAAAATGAAATGTATATTTCATAAGGTCATCCCAGGGAGCAAAATTTTAAGTAAACATACATTTTAAATGAGTAAGCAATTGTCTGCTGTGAAACTGTCTATGGAGCTTTAGTTTTAGATATACAGACTCATCTTTTAGTGTGGGGAATTACACATATAATCCGCAAATAGAGAACATGCTAGTTAATGCTTAACATCCCTCTAAACACAGCCTTGCAAGCTGAATTAGTAAACACTGTAGAAAGAATGTTCTCTGCATAAGGCCCAGTTTCACTAAAGTCAAGTCAAAGCTCTGCTGCCATAGGAGAGTGTTTTATTGACATATGAACTCTGCAGTAGATCTGGTTGGATATTCCTGGAGAGCACATTTTAACTGCAGTTACCTGCAGTGACTTGCAGGTAACGGTATATTTGGAGTATTTTTGGATATTGATATGTATTTGCATGACACAGTTCCTGTAGTCATAATCCAGCTTGTGTAGGTTGGTTTGTTTAAGGTTTGTCAGAGACTGGTGTTGTGGTTTAGCCCCGGTCAGCAACTAAGCACCACACAGCCGCTCGCTCACTCCCCCCATCCCAGTGGGAAGGGGGAGAATCAGAAGAGTAAAAGTGAGGAAACTCCTGGGTTGAGATAAAGACAGTTTAATAGGCAAAGCAAAAGCCACGCGCGCAAGCAAAGCAAAAGAAGGAATTAATTCACTGCTTCCCGTGGGCAGGCAGGTGTTCAGCCATCCCCAGGAAAGCAGGGCTCCATCACGCGTAACGGTTACTTGGGAAGACAAACGCCATCACTCCAAATGTCCCCCACTTCCTTCTTCTTCCCCCAGCATTATATACTGAGCATGATATCATATGGTATGGAATATCTCTTTGGTCAGTTTGGGTCAGCTGTCGCGGCTGTGTCCCCTCCCAGCTTCCTGTGCACCCAGCAGAGCATGGGAAGCTGAAAAAGTCCTTGACTACTGTAAGCACTACTTAGCAACAATGAAAACATCTCCACGTTATCAGCACTGTTTTCAGCGTAAATCCAAAACGTAGCCCCACACTAGCTACTATGAAAAAAAAAAATTAACTCTATCCCAGCTGAAACCAGGACAACTGGACACAGTGAATATTTAATCTCTTGTGACTTTAAACACCTCTGGCGTAGATATCTATACCTGAGCTAGTTATTCTGGGCTCCCCTTATTATCAGTGGGAGAAGTAGATACTTTTGTAATGTATTCAGATGGTTTGTTTTAGATCTCTGTTCAGGATGAGATGTCTTAGTCCCTGGACTGTATCACCTACATTGATTGTGCACAGAGACGAGGATAGCTGGTTCAGATCTTGATGCCTGTCTCCAGCTGAAGTCATAGAATCCCTACCAATGCTGACTAGCAAGACTTTTCTTTTCTTTGGGATAAAATCCTGAAGTTGCACCTTTAATATTAATAATCTGATAGAATTCAGTTTGGTTTTATGTGTTTATGTGGGAAAATTGGACCTGAGCGATAAAGGAAGAAAATTTGATGAATTATTCAATGTTCTTCTCTTTCTTCACTTCTGTAGTTCAACAGAGCTATAAATAAAGGCATTTATGTATGTGTGTATATATATATATTTGGAAAAAATCTTTAGGACAAGGTGAATAGAGTGATTTTTTTACTGCTTTTTTACACTGCAATTCAAGCTTGCTGCTATGATACCTTTCCTGAACTTTACATCAGTCTAAAAGAATAGATTGTCGAATATGCCAAAGAACAAAAACAAAATAAAGTAAAAAAGATGTCTTCAGATCTGGACCATTCATCCTTTTAAATCCGCTTGCATTTTCAGAAAGCACTCAGATCTTACCTGCTGCCTACAAAGAACGGCCACATTAAAATTAGTTGCACTCAAAGACAAGTTAGAGGATCATTGCAAAGATTTTAAAGTATACAGCACATACTGTACTCATAGGCACATATAAAACTGACTAGCAAGTCACAGGGTGGAGTAGTCTGATTCTTTGTTAATAAGACTTAGCAATTGTACCTCTTTGATATATAAGTGGGCTCTTATTAACAATGAGAGGCATACATGGTTTCAAATGTATTAATTCCCCTTTGCCCTTACTTTGCACTGCTCTGTGAATAGGAGAACAGGTCACTTGAGAATTAGATGCAGTCAAAAGAGTGCTCTAACAGGTCTGCATTTAGCCCATCTTTCAGCTAGGAAGAGTCACTGCGAAGGAGTTCCTCTTCTATGTGCCAGGCGCATGTTGCATGCCCACACCAGTGCCTTCTCTGCAAGGACTTGGTGTAGCAGGTCCTTTTGTAATGTGGTGAGGGGCTGAAAGTGAAGGGGGAACTACAGGAAAAACACACAGAAAAGATAAAGATTTCACAGTGCCTTGATCATACAAGTTTTTCTTACCCTGTCCCCTGCACTTTTTACATTGCTTGTATCAATACACAGAATTGCATCGATATCCAGGAAAGGATTAATCCCAAATTCAGCAAGTCAGTATAAAACTAGAAGATTCGGTATAAAACTAGATGTCACTTTTTTCTGTTCTGTGGCAGGAGAAGGAGTTAGTATTTAAAGTGTGTGTAAATGGACAAAATGTCAGTGTATGCAGTCTGGTTAAAACTCAGCCGCCAGCTTAGCGTGAGGATGGAGGATGGGCCATTCAGCTTTGGGCATGCAAACATAGAAGCTGTGAAGGTAGAATACTGATGGTACAGGACTGACTGAGCACAAGCAAGAGGAAAATCTTGCTTCTTGTATAGTGTCTCTTTTCCTGACACTTGGTTTCTTTTCCGTTTTATCTTTTTTTCCCTTTGCAGTATGTCAGCTGCAGCTTAATGGGATACTCAGATGGACAAGGAATGCAGGTCCTTACAGTTCACTGGACTTAATTCTTAATTGTTTTGAGTTAAAAAAAAAAAAAAAAGGTCACACTTGCTCATACACTGCAGTCTGCTATTACAACTCTTTTTGTGTTGGTGTATTTTTTCAAGCACTTGTGTAATAGTGTATTAGAGAGGTATGAGAGTAGATGTAGGTAAAAATTGATACATTAATTCTGGCCACTATGTTTAGTGTAAAATTCATATTGAATTTGATGTATATGATAAATGTTCTGTATACCAATCTATTTCATTTTTTTCCAATACAGAAACTACCTAAGTCTAGTATTTTTAACAATATGGAACCCATACAGATCATCAGATGTTAGATCTCCTTCCTTCCCTTGCAACATCTTTTATTTCTAAATAGCATGGCAGTAATATTAGACCATGTCAGCCTTTATAAAATGTGTACTTTAGTGAACAAAAAAAGATTATGAAATTTCTGATCAGTGCTCTGAGGGGTTGTTTTTGCATTGGTATTGTATGACAAATGATAGACTACATTGTAACTTAACGAAGGCATGTGTGCTCCCTTCCAGCTGATGGTGTCAAAAATAACTTTCAGTGGTAGCATTTTGCATTGTTAATTGTACTGTTGTTCTATGCTGAAATCCTTGACCTAAATATTTATGAGGGAATTGGTTCTGCAGTACACTGCATTAATGCCCTGCAATATGACCATGTAAGCAAGAGTAACCTTGAGTATTCACGTGCTCCCAGAGACAGTGGCAGTGCTTGGGAGCGGGAATTCTGAGCCTCTGGATCCTGGGGGTTTATCTCTTGCTCATTTTCAGTGTTTCATTCTCTCTCTGCAGATCAAACATTCCCTGAAGTGTGGTAGAAGGTAGGAAGAGTGACACTTGCTAATTTGAATTTCAGAAAGCACCTAAACCACATTCTGATCTCCAGGTAAGTGTCTGTGAGCCACTTGGCTTTGACACTTGTTAAGACTTAATCACATATCATTTTGGTGCCAAGCTACTGTGCGCAGACCAAAGAGAGGAGTATGCGTATGCATGTGCTTGTGTTTATGGGGGAGGGAATACTTTGTTTGTTTGTACAGATGATATGAAGTGGAAACAACATCACTCTGGAAAATATGAGATCAGCTTATGAAAAAGGAGGAAAGATTTAGGGACAAATGAAAATCTTAAACTACAGGTGTCCTGATACAGTTGCTCTATGTGAGATCTCAAGAAGGAAACATCTGGGAACATGTAATTTACTAATTTAGATCAGGCTTTATTTTCATGTATTCATTCTCTTCCTCTCTCCCCAAACTGCTTTTTAAAAATACCCTCAGGCATGTCATGGACTATATCAAAGTCCTTTCTTAAGAAGTAACTGTCAAATATAAAGGAGAAGGAAAACAAATAGCATATTCTAAATGTCAACGGTAACTAAACAGGTTCTCTCTGTGAAGATATGGATATCTCCAAAGAAGTTTGGAACATGTTATCTATACTGTGAAACTCAATATTAACTGTATATACTGACCAATGACTCAAAATAAGTCTTTTGCTTTAAATACCTCATCATAACCATTAGACTGAAGACTGCAAAATATTTCCTGTGCTTTCACTTACATTTGAAAATAAATTCATTTCAGTCAGGACTGGGCTGCTTCTTCTGGAAGTATTTGAGCCATTGAGTTTTGCTAGCCTGAATATTTATGCAAGGTTTGTTATGCATGATCTTGCTCAAATATTGCATACTCCAAAAGTGCTATGTTCAGGTAACCACCTGTGTTGGTGCTGATGCAAGACTGACTCATTGTCTACTTTAGATATCAGACTGAGATACAATCTGGTGCACCAAAATTTAGGAGCCTGTGTTCCTCAGAGTCAGTGGGAGGGGATGGGCACCTGTGAAGGGTGACTTGTGCAAACTTTCAAGGGGAATAGTATGAATATGCCCCACTGTGTTTGCTTGCAGCCTAAATATATCTGACAAACAATATTTCTATCATTTTCATGGAATGGTTACTAATGTCAAAGTCAGATGGTGTATTTTATGCTTATGTAAATATGGCTTAATGCACAAAATCGAAAGAATTCCCAGGCTTCCTGGCAGGGGTACTTCATGGGACGTGGGGCACAGTTGCAGTTAGTGCTGTGCATGTGATTGGTGAAGGGTGAAAATAGACCATTAAATGCTGTGCGATGCAGGTACTGGAGATGCTGCGTGACACTGCTGAACAAAGCAGAGGTGTGTGATCCCTTAAACATACTTTCCATCACATGATTAAATGCAGCAGTCCTGCTGCATCCCATGTACTCTCTGGAACAGGATGATATACAAACACTTAACAGTCCTGAACTATGTAAAATATTGTTAGCAGGTATAGCGACCTTGTCTAGGATGTTTGAAAGTAAACCAAGAAGTGTGCAAAAAAGGATAGTTTGTTCTTCACATTTTTGGTGGACAGTACAGCAGAACATGTGCTTAAACTGTAGCAGAGAAGACTCCAGTGAGATACCAGAAAAGCCTTTCTAAGAAGCACTGAAAGAGGCTGCATGGAGGCTGTGAAATTGTCATCCTCAAGAATCCCTAACTTGGCAAAACACGTCTGTGGTGTCTGCCATGTGGGGCTGAGCTGCCATTGAGTCTGTGGTGAATGCTGGCAGGGAGATGGTGGTATCAACAGCTGAGATGGGAACTGCAGTGAACACCTGAGCCATACCCAGGAGATGGTTTGCTAAAGAGTGGCTGGGTTTTTCTAAGGCTGCGGCCAAGACTCCTCAGTTTCCGTATTAGTGGTCTCAGCCTTCGCTGACACGCAGCATTGCTTTAGTAGAAGGGAGGAGCAAGGCAGTTTTTGTCAGGAGAGTGATCCAGGAGTTGTGCTCACTGCCAATTATTCAGACAGCCGTCAGGAAGGGCTTGTTTACCAGAACAGTTTTCTTCAGTGATTTCCCACCTCGGAATGGAGCGTGATCCTTTTCACATGTGTTGTGAGCACTATTTATAGCTAGACAGAGAGAAATGCACTTGCAGCAGAACTGACACAGTCATTTGATGCAATGTATGATTTCTCCCCAAGTCCATATGTAATAAGCACAATCTGTGATATATATTTTATCTATAAACACAGTTAATCACAGTGATTAATTCTCATGATCTCTTAGCCTGTTAATAAAGTGAAGAAATATTGCTTAACAGGTATAGTAATGGGTTGAGGAAGGACGTTTCTGAATCACTATTTTACCTACTGTGGACACATCACTTTGCCTCTTTGTGCTTGGTGAAGTCCCCAAAGATTACTCCATCTTTCTGAAAGTACTGAATAAAGATCAGGGTGTTCTGTAGATAAGAATGTCATCTGTACTGTGTGATATTGATGTCTTTTCATAATGGTTCATAATGGTTCCTAATGTGCATTTTTAATATTTTTGAGAAGGCAGTTAGTTCCTATTTTTCAATCTATCAATGCATACATAGCATTTTCTGGGATTCCTAAAAACACCCTAAAAAACCAGTCTTGTTCTCAGTGCAAAAATTGAGCCTTAAGGAACTTATGGTGTAAATCATTCTTGTCACTGGAGAAAGTCTGTGCTTGTGAAATGCAAATTGACAATAGATGGTGTGAAGCTACTTGAATGGAGCTTGGAAGAGATATAATACCTCCCCTTTGATCCTCTGGATATATGTTCTGTGTCCAAATAAAGGAGAATGCGGGCTGGTTCCTTTGCTCCATGGATCACCAATCATATCACATTGTGATCCATGGATCAAACTGAGGCCAAGAGGGTAGGAAGCCAGGTTAGGCCTTCTCCTCCCTCCATCCCCGCCTATCTGGGGTTTCTTTCTCCCCTTTGGTACACAATGCCTATATTCCCAGTGGGGTAGCAATGACCGTATTGACAAGGCACTACACAAGGACAGCAGGAGAGGAAGGCCCAGCACCTCGCTTGCAGCACACCATGCAAGTGCTAGCTACAGCTTTGCCCTAAAGGATCTTATTCTTGCTGACAAGCCCTTATTTATACAGGATGTTGTCATACTGGTTTACAAATGGGGTGACTAAGATAGTTGGTATGATAGCTGGACCTCAAAGCCCAATGCCTTGCAGCACTGTTGAAGGAGTCATCAAGGCTAACTGCCCTGTCTACCCTCCCACATATTGTAGCACCCTCTGAGGGGTGCTGAAAACCCACTGTGAGGGGAGGTTACATCCCTGTGTCTCCGAGGCATGCCCTGTAGTTGCAAGGGCTGCATCACTGCTGTTCCAGGGACCTTCGACCTAGGCCTGCACTCACCATCAGGCTTGCAGACACTCAGTGGCTGGGCTGGCACTGGTGGCATCTCCACAGTTTGCCTAGTAAGATGATCCTGCACCAACGAGCATCTCTATGCCACCTTATCCTTCCTCCATGCGAAGGCACAGCCTCTATTTGCAATTTCAGACAATGTCAGCACTTGGGAAACAGTGGGGAGGGCTGACAACCATGGGGCCTGCATCTGTCTGTGACCGTGGTTTCCTCCTCTCCTCCCCTGCCATTTGCTGTGAGATCCTGTGTCTTATGTAGGGTTGAATGGTAGGCTTATAACATCTGCATAGTGTGGAAAAATAGGAGTCTGTGTGATAGATGACTCATTGCATGCCACAAAACCTGTGGCCCAGGTTTTAATTTGTGCATACCCGTAGGAGGTACAGCTAGATATTCTGGGAGTGACCCAAACATCTTTGGTGTGGAGGCACAGAGGACATTCTGGACACCCTCAGGAGCTTTCTATCTGAGCAGTGTAGACACAGGCATCCCCTAAAAAATCACAGTTCTGTTTTTATCTGAGTGGTAGAATACAAAATTCAAACAAAATCCAAGTCTGGATATCCTTAAGTTGCTTCCAGACAGCAGACTAAACTTTCCTGAGCTGAACAGGGCACATGAAATCAGAAGCCAAGTCTGAGTTTTCCAGATCGAGTGAGGATCTAGTTAGAAAAAAAAGACCATCTTATTTATAATAGGAAATGAGTACTTGACTAACAGGGTGTGGTACGTATTAGTGAAGGCTTCAGTCTGAAATCCAAGCAGGCTGGTTGTGTGCAGGCTGCATTTCAGCAGAAAGCCTCCAGGTATGCATTTCCAAGGCCAGCAGGCATGTGCTTCTTAAATCCATGTGCCCACCTGAGCAAAACCTGCACTCACAGTTTGAAGGTCTGCTATATACACCTTGTGTATAGCAGGATGTGTATAGTGTTTGAGTGAAATGTTATTCATGAATGGATAAAATAGAGACAAATTATAGGAAAAAATGTTGAAAGGAAAGGCAAGGGCATTGAGGAGGATGAGGAAGACAAGCAGCACTGGGGCAGCCTAATGATGTGACAGACCCAGAGACAGCTCTAAAGCTCCAATGCAATTATTCCTAGACCCTGTCATCTTAGCTGCTTTGGCATATGGTCCAGTAACGGGGAACAGGGAATAAAGATCAGAGCAGCAGTAGGTTGTGGTTTTGTACAGCTTACCACAAGGTTTTTCTTTCCTGTTAGAAAGTATGTGTATTTGTTTTTAAAAATAATGGTAAAACCTCTCTCAAATATTATTATTGATGAACTCATTTTGGAGAAATCCTGTCAATGAAATAAAGCAACTTTCTAAAATATTCTTTTCTCATGGTGCTGCATTTTATGAGGAGAAAATGATTCCCTAGTAGCTCAATTATATTAAAAAAGATGTATAGATTTGTTCTAAGTACAAGAATCCATACTGACAAGTGTGATCTTGTGAATGCTTTTTCTCGTATACATCTACCAATGTGAGTAAAGTTGTGTGAATGACTTGTGAGTTTTATGAGTGCACAGCAACAGGGACAGGTAAAATGTTAGCTGCTTTTAAGATCAGTTATGCTTTGCTATTCCCCATTATTTTCAAGAATAGGAAAAGTGTTTTATGAAAGAGAAGGACTTTCAGACATAGTTCTGCGTAGTGAGGGTATGGTCAGCACATTGCCTTCTCACTGTTCTTGGACTTGGTCCTCGCCAGCTTTGTGTGCAGAATTTCTGTTAGCCTTGGTGGTGTTTCTCCACCCAGATGGAGAGGTCTGTTTAACAGTGCACCTGTGCTATTAAGGCATTATAAAGAGCTGGAGATGAAGGACATCACAGGCTTAATTAAGCATCCCTATGTTTTTCCTCTCACAAACATTAAGGTAAGAAGTGACAAAGACTTGGAGGCTACAACAAAGTAGAGAATGTTTGGATCTCGTTATGCCAGTAAGGCCGGGGACCACCTTGCCTCTTAATGGCCCAAGATATAGTTGTCATTATTTCAGCTCTCTGAGAAACTTAGAGGAGTACCATCCAGACTGCTTAAATGATTTGCCTCCGTATAGTCTGTTGATACATATATTAAGGCTATAGGTTTGTCCATAATCATGCTGGTATGAGGTAAGTATCATCAACAGTATTACATAAATAATGACTTACTGAAAAATTCAGAGTGGGAAAGAAAGGGATAAGAATTGATATTTCTGGAAAAATGGACATGTCAGAGCTAACAGCTGCAGGATACAGGAATTGATTTTATTTTATTTACTTTTTAATGTGAAGAAGCAGAAACCCGTTGAGCGTGAAGTAACCTTAGAAGCCAGTGCAATATGGACTACTCACAAAGGCATTCACATTTTGTAGGTGTAATTAATAATTAAACTGTGATCTTTTTGGAACAATGAAATATTTGGACAGAAAGTTGAGGTCTACTGTGAAAAATCTGTGAAAAACATATGCATCTCCAGTTTCCATTCCTTACCTGTAGTCACTAGCATGCTCCCTAGTTAAAGGGATTTTGAATCCTTTTTTGTGGCAATCATTTTACTTTCAGTTTTCATATTCGACTTATATTTTAATGCCATTAATAGAGATATATGTTTAGCACCACAGTCTATGCAATAGAGCAAGAGTAGAAAGTTGCATACTGTTTGGTAATAATAATTTCTGTGCAATATTTATGAGATCCACTAATTTAAAAGTGTGCTCCAAAGCAGAATTGATACAGAAAACCAATCCTCACTGTTTGGCTTACTCCTCCTTAAAATTTGTAACAAGCAGGAAAAATCTCCGTAGGTCTGTTACTCATGGCCTTTCACACTGAAATATTTCTCTCACCTCTCACCTAATTCTCCCTTATTGCAATCTTTTCTCTTTTTCAGAGGTTATGGAAAACAAGTCATTACCTTCTTTCACAAAGAATCTTTCTGAAAATTTGAAAACTGTTATCAAATCTCCTCCTAGTCTTCCTCTTCCTGGATTAAGCAAACCCAGTTCTTGCAAAGCCTTATGCTAAATCACTTTTTTTGGAAGTTCACTCTTATTTCTGTTTTTGGGACTTTCTCCAGCTGGTTGATGTATTCCTTGACATGTGATAACCTGCAGCGGCTACAGGGATCCAGCTAAAGGATTACCAGCTCTGAGTAGAGTAGAAGGAATGTTTTGTGTGTTTAGCATAAAACGTACTTATTTTCTCTAACCCAGCATGATTGCTTCTTATGCAATGGTATGATTTTACTGCTTGCTTGTGATCCATTTTAATTGTTAGGTTCTTTGCTACACTGTCCTTGTCTTGCCAGTCATTCTCCAGCTCATATTTGTGCAGATAATTTTACTTGTGAATGTGCATGTGAATTCATTTAATTGTTTAGCTGAATTCAGATTTCTACTGTTCACCAAGATCATTTAAAATGTACCTTCTGCACTCTGAAGGGTTTGAAGCCTTTTCAGCTTAGTATAATTTTCAAATGCAAAAAGCACCTTAATCTGTCTACCAGTTCATTAATGAATATGTCATACAGACAGATTCTTGCAGAACCTGACCTGATGCATCTTGCTCATTTGAAAATGAATCATTGATAACTATTCTTTGAATGGGATTTCCTAAGTAACTGTCTAACTACCTTAAATCCGCTTGTCTGTGGGCATGTCCTGTGAGATGTAAAAAACCAAAATCCAGATGCATGGCAGTATTTATTCTTCTCTATCCTTAAAGCTTGTTATCTGCCATAGAGAGAAATAAATTTGTCCTGACATAATTTATTTATTAAAAATTCATCTTGGCTCTTATTTATATCCTGGTTATATTCCAGATACTTACAAATAGACCTTTTCATTATTTGTTCTGATATTTTTCTGGTGATTGAAGTTAGGCTTTCTTCTCCTTTTTGACATTTTAAAAGTAAGTAAATGTTTGCCTTTTCTAGTCTTCTGGAATCTGTATTCCTCAAGTTGCTAAGGATAATTGCTGATGGCTCTGAAAACTGTTTTCTGTGTTCTCAGTGCTAATTACATCAGGCCTAGCCAACTTGAAAACTACTACATTATCTATGTAGATTCTACCATTATTCTTTCCTTTTTCTAGCCTGATTTTCACCCTTCTATTTATGATTTTGATGGGATTGGCTACGACATTAAAACTGATCTTTTAAGCAAAGGCTGAAGCAAAAAGATCATTGAACACTTTCAAGATATAGTGATAATGCTGTAACTATGATAGCCTAAGAGTATAAGCTAGGAAAAGTTGTGGGGAAAAGGCAATCTTTTTTATTAATCCAATGGATATAGCTGGAAAATAGACAAACATCTGCTTCAGGAGCTGAATCTGTGTTCCTGAAGACTTATCTATTTTTTTTTTGCTACTAAATTAGTCAGTCACTAAAGATATCACTTCGCTCTCCAAATCCTGTCTCAGAGTCAACACTTTAGCCCACTTGTTAGTAATTAACTATATTGTGTTGTTAACTATTACCTTCTTCAATTTTTTCTCTTGTTAATAATGCACTTAAAAGTTTTTTCTCATGATGCTTTATTTCCCTTTTAAATTCTGTCACAGGCATGTTCCTGAGCCCATGGAAGTTTTTCTCCTATGGGCTTGTGCTATCCTTTTATACTGGCCCTTAGTAATGTGTCCTACCTCGCACAGTTAATTTGATTATGCATTATTTATGTGTCTTTCCTGGGTATTGGATCATTTTGGAATGCATGATCAGGCCAGACAAGCGTCCTAGAACACTTCGTACCTTTCCTTCAGATGGAGGTAGCTGGTGGGGTACAGGTGCTAGTCGCTATGCCTAGTGCAGGAGGAGTTCCACAACTGAAGCTACGGGTGAAGATTCAAGAACTGCTTGCAGTTAAAAAAAGAACTTGAAGTAAATGAGACATGAGAACTGAGATTCTGGAAGGAGAAATAATAAGGATGCTGATGGTTTCTCTTTTAATGTATGTACCTTTGTTTCCATGTAAAATAACACTAAAATAAAAGAGAAGAATGTTGCTAACTACCTGAAGTTGCCTATAGGCAACTTATTGATTCAGTAGATTGTTTTTTTTTCCTTCTATATTAAATGTAAATAAGGACTAAAAAAATTGGTCCCAACATGTTAATGACATCAAATGTAGTACATATGTGGGCTTCGAGGCATACATCCATACAAAACCTAACTGTCTATAGAGTTACGAATTTGGTGATCATGGAAAAAAAAAAAAGTGTGTTATAGCAAGGGATCATTTGATAGCTATGTGTCATAAAATTCTCCTCTGTGTGCAAATTAAAACACATTTGGCTAAAAACCCCATAAGTGCAGGGTTACTAAGAGTATCACAATCAAGTGAAGAGAATAGCATGTAGAGTCATAGTATGCTCCTGAGCAGCTGTCATGCTTCATTGCTGAAGTGGCAGTTTTTCAGCTGTGTGTAAAAGATACAGAGCTGTATTTCAAAGGTGACATTTTATGACACACTTGCTTTCCCAAGAGTAACTGGACACTTAAGTATATTGGACTAGTTTCAAACACCCCTTTCAATTTTATCAGGGCTAATTGTGGTATTTTAAATACTCATGTATACTGCTGGAGCCTCAACAATCCAAAAAACAGTTTGCAAAAAAGATGACCCTGCATTTCTCTACATATGGATATGGAATTTTAAATGTATATGTAAACATGGAATCTCTAGAAATTCTCTTAAAGGTAGCAAAATATTCCACAAATAGGAATCAAAGTGCAAAGTATGTGTCAACAGTTATAATTATTTATGAATCCTTGAGGACTTGCTACCAGTGATCTTTGTTCATTGTGTTGTTTCTCTCCTGCTACCCCTCCAAGCCTGGCGATCTCTCCTTAATTTTATAGGAGAATGGAGAAAAATAAAGAGGGTTGTATTTCCATTGGTTTGTGTATCTGGCTCTGCTCTTCTTTTCCTCTTTCTTTTTCCAAATTTAACCTCAAATTCTCTTCTTGTGCTCAGTCAGTAATGATTTCTTGGTGAAACACCGGGGATCAAGATTACACATTATGCATATAAGGGATTATATAAAGTGTAATGCATTTAAATGTTTATTGTAACAGACTAAAACAACATATTTCTTGAGGTGGGGATCAGAGTAGAATCAGCTGTAACAGTGCAGAAAATGTTAACATTCTCACCGGGCTTTACAAAGTAATGCCTGAAGAGATTGGCTCTAAAGAAATGTCATACTTTGCCCGTAACTTAAACTTGTTCATCCTTGACTTCACACTTGATAAACAAGGTATAAAATATATATTAGGAACAAGAGCACGTTTCAATCCACTGCAAACATAGATCACTAGAGAGAATAAATCATAACCCAGCCAACTATGTTTTTCTCCTCCTGCTTCCTCTCCAAGCTCAGCTAGGACTCAACATGTTTTTTCTTCTCCCTAGTTCCCTTTTATCTGCTCTCCTTCTCGTGTTTCCATGTCTTTCCCCCATCTTCTTTATCCGATGGGGCTAGTGCTGTAGGATAATGAGGTAATTCCTGGTAGTGTTGGAAGTCCCAGACACCTGGATGATATATGTTTTTTCTATTCCAGACTGGGTCAGATAAGGCCTGATTACCCTTGGGTATTTCAGTGGTATATGTTCAGGTTAAGTTAGTCCTTCTGGGACCCAATAAAGTTTCTGTGCACTGCAAAATATGCAAATGCCCATCTTTAGATACAGCGATTTTTGTCTGGAAATTCAGATCTAGATGAATGGCTAGGAAATAGCCTAGATGTATAATGAACAGAAGTGTTTTACGTTTGTCTTCCATCCCATCCAACACTTTACAGATGTCTAACCCCCGGCTCTCTTTCCTGGCATGGATCCAGTTCTGATTTGGCACTGATTCACTCTCCATATGCAGTGAATATTCCCAATCTAGTGAATTTTTAAATACAACTGCTTTGCATACACTGTGTAAATAAAATATAAACCCCTCCCAGCCCCCAAACTCAACCCTCCCCCAACAAAATTCTGCAAAAAATACCATTCCCAAGACTAATTGTTCCAGCAGAGTCTAATCTAAATTAGGTCTCAAACAAAGTAGTTTCCATAGTTTTTTATTTTATGTAGCCATTGGAATTCCATGATTATTTCTTAAACATTGGATTAATTTAGATTCAATAAACCAAGTATAACCAGTAAAGGGATTAACAATTTAAGAGATCTCCAAAAAGGCTAATTACAGGGCCAGTAATTTAGCTGACTGTGTGATGATTCAACTCAGATTCCCATTTCTTAAGCTTTTGTGGACTCACTCTTCTCCCTGGTGCTTTAATATCAAGCTTTCATGCAAATACTTGCTTCTCTGTGACCGAGGCCTATGCTGCTTTGGGCCAAAATTGATTGCTGAAGTTACATGACTGAAATGCCTCAGGTAAAAAAAAAAATCACTAAAAGAAAAACATTCAGTAGACAGCTATGTAGAGTGCTGCCTGACAGTCACTAATGCTCCCAGGATGGAAGAGGTTCTGCAAATAAGGTCAATAAAATTAACACTCAATTACCCCTTAAATATCAAAGAGGGTGCCAGGCATAGTTCTGACAACATTTGGGGATGATTATAATTGCAAACCACCTGCTACATGAGCATATGTTGTTAGATGCTTTTTCTTCCTTAGAGTAACTGCTCATCAGCAAATACTATGAGCTCACTCAGTCATATTTCATACTATTTAAGAGCGTGGATGGCCACATACTGGGTAAAGTCCCTTCTTTATGGTTCAGATCTCCATGCTGACATAAACTATCTCTGCTCCACTGGAGTTGGTGGAGTCCTAAGGTTTTACACCCGCTGAGGTCACAGTTGTTTATGCAGTCAATCAATAAACATGGAGACAATGTAGATTCATTTGTATGCTGATTAAATATGTAGTTTAGTACATTTGTTTAGTATATGTCAAAAAAGATACTACCACTCTAATTTCTTTAAAACACTGTGGTTTAGGTTCTGACACAAAGCCTGTTGAAATCAAGGAGGTTTTCACTTAACCTCAGGGGGCTTTGGCTCAGAACCACAGTCCAACCATTGTGAAATACACAGTTTATTTCTAGCCTTTTTAAAAATCTGTTCCAGAGGTATTTCCCCTTATTTAGCCCCTAAATCTGTTTGGTATCCCATATTTTCTCTTTGAAGAAAAAAAAATCAAACAAGAGAAGGCAGGATTGCAAAGTGTCTCTGAAGGAGATGTCACACAGTCAGTCATTCATCCATTTACTAGCTCAGCAGTACAAAACCTGACTCATACGTTTCCCTTTTTCAATTTTCATTGTCCTCTCCCCACCCTCAGACCTTCCAATCGGCCCCAGAAAGTAACTGGTATTAAAGACCTCCTCTTGCCTTTCAGAAGGGGAAGAAAAAATTAGCTTTTTTTCTTTTTTTGTGATTGTCCCTGTTTAGTCCCTAAGTCTCAATGGGGTTGTGCAATCTGAAATTTGACCTTTTCAAATTGGGTTTGAAGAATGAAATCACAGCAGAAAACCCTTTCTTCACATTTTTGTTCATATGCTTTGTGGCTTGCAATCCTACAGTATCCGAGAGTTCAATTAAGCAGCGTGTAATTGACAGGTTCTCAAGTTAAATAGCTGGGATGGGATCATATACTTAAAAAAAGCTTTAAAAGAAAACCTGTAGACAGACAATCAGTCAGACAATCTTTTCAGGCACTTGGAAAGCCCCTATTTTCCTAAGTACTTGCCCTGTAAATGATCTGGAAGTCTTGCACGTAAAGTAATTTAATATAAAAGATCGCTTGGAGGCAGTTAACATGCAAACATACCCCCGGATTTAATATCTAGGAGGCATTTTTTGAAGTTTTTTTTTCAGAAGTATTGTTGTTGCTCATTATGAGTGTGACATCACTTCCCCTCACCTAGTGATATGTGTACTATCTGTGCTCTGATTTTTACCTTCTTTAAGATCAAAGCCTCATTTCTTCTGAATTCAAGCCCACCTTTCCTTTTGGTCTGTTCATTTCCAATATCTAGAGGAAAAATTTACCAACAAAGCAAAGGAAAAAGAAAGGCAAAAAAAATTTCCTGTCTTTCGCTGTTGCTAGACTCTGCAGTTTGTCAGGTTGGATAAAACTCCCCTATTTTCTTGCTGCTATACTGTGGTAGAAATCTCAGTTCTGAAGCCCGTGTATGCCAGGAAAAATAGGAAAGAATGTCTTGCTTTTCTGTTCTTGAAAGAGTGTCACTGCATAGTGTACAATCATCTATTTTTATTCCCACATTTACAAAAATTAGGCTTTTAAGTTGAGAATTTCAGGAGTGAAGAATAACTTTTGAGTACTCCAACATTTCAGCTTAAGACGTGTTATAGAGTCCGTATTATCACAAAGAGCCTGATAGATGATAAGGGGCTGTAAAAATGGAGCAACTGTTTTTACTTTGGCTCCCCCCCAGCCCCTTTTAACAAAGCTGGAAAGTATGAGCACTCTTTTTCCTCTGTATAGAGCTCACTAGTTGGAGCTTTTGACTAGCATGCAGAAAACCACAGTTTAGTTCCTTAGTTCTGTGGATTTAAATCCATGTTTCTTACATTTGAAGAAAGTGCCCTATTACTGCTCTAGTCTGAAGAGAAGACATGCTCTATCCCTTCTTTTAAAGCTGTTCTACTTAGAAAAAACCCTCCAGGACCCACTGAGCCAGAGGAGGGTTGGATCCCACATCAGTCAAGGCATCACTTCAGAGGAGACCCACCTTTATGACTGCTCCTCTGGAGCTAAGAAGGATGGCTTTGAATCATCACCAGCAGAAAGGGGTAAACTGGACCAGAGCTTTCCCAGATCCAGTGAGTGCCCTGCATACAATGCGATATATTGTATATGATGCCATGGAGTGCTCCTCATGAGAAGATTTTGTGTTTTTTAATCCTGATCTGGAGCTTGTAAAACCGCGGAGAAGGGTGGAATTTAGTGGTGGTATCTCCTTGCTCTGGGCATTTCCTATCAGCTAGCTCTGAGCAGATCCTCCTCAGCATGCTGTTTTTGTGACAATTTCACACTATCAGGGAGGAAGCAGAGACCAGAAGATCAGAACACAGCCCTATGTTTTTTTGTAGATCAGTGGTGAACCCACATCTTAAAAACTGCCAATGGTTTTGATATCCTCTGAAAAAGCATATACAACGGCAAGAATATTTAGACAGAAGGTCAAGAGATATGACAATAAATATGAAGCAGATCTCTATGTGAAGATATACTAAATAGATTAAGACCTTTTATTTCAGAGAAGAGACATTCAGTAAGAGGCAGTAGGGATATCAGAGAGGGCTAGAAAGTCATGAATGAGAAGGTGATGGGGAATCATCTTCCACCATTTTTTACAATACAAGAACAAGTAAAAGTACTGAAATTATCATGTAGCAAGAAGCAGGCAAAACAATACATGGAACTTTTCAGCACAATGTGTTATGGAGACCAAAAATATAAGTGGATTTTATATTTTTTATGTGTATATATGCATGCATACACACACACACATCTATATATATATAGGTAACCATTAGATATGATTGTCCTGATTCAATCTTCATAGAGGAAGTTTCTAAACCTCTAGTTGCCAAATGCTGAGAGGACGTATCAAAGGATTACTCTTGTATTTGATCTGTTTCTCACCCTCTTTCCCTAAGCAGCTCATTTGCTCTTTGTGACCCTCTGTTTTCCCCTACATGCCATGAAGAAAACTAACAGCAGGTTCCAGGTGCAGCATGGTAGGACACCATGAGAAGAAGCTAGCACAGACTGCACCTACCAATATTGTGAACACCTGTCTTTAGAAAAGACACAGGAAATCCACAAATTCAGCAGGCATTAAGGAGAACTGAGTCTGCAGTGATTGGGTCTGAGCTGAAGAGCCATTCAAGCAGTTAAGTTTTAATAGCTGAGGAGAAACACTGCTTTTAGCAAAACAACCACAGGGCATTTTAGGGCAAAAGAGTAGCTTTCTAGCCCTCTGTGGTAACTGATACAGTATACGAGCCAGAGAGGATGCTTAATATTGCTTTTCTCTCTCTTTTTTCAAATATCATAATAATTTGATTTAATATTTTATCTTGATAATATAAATAAGAGTCATTCTTTCTCAGTCTCACCCAGCAATCAGGGTGGTCTTTGAGGGAGCTGATAGCTGCAGGGAGTTGTGTTTCTTGGGAGAAGTGAGCAGATGACCCGAGCAGTGTGAGTTACCCTTGAGTTGCCAGCTCTCAGGCATGTGCTGCAGAGTCCTGAGGGCTGGTGTGAATGCTTTCCTCTGGGTTGTCAGAGAGGATTTAGGGATAAGTGACATCCAGTGCAAAGTTTGGAGAGCACAGCCTCCTTTGGCACTTTGATAGTTTATTGCTCTGGAGTATTCCCACATCTTAAAGGATTTTGGAAACTGATCTCCTTTTAGAGACCTAAAGATACTCTTCTGCTTGCAAGTTGACCATATTCTTTAAACAACTAATAGATTAATGAGGTAACATTTGTCTCTAACAAGTGTTCTGCTAAAAAGCTGGGTAGGGTAGATGTAAGTCTAACTTTCCTAATCAACACAGCAAAGCACATCATGCTTGAGGCTTTTTCTGAAATTAGAATTTTTGAAACTGATACTTTTGAGACAAGAGGAGCAGGAATATAGAGTGAGTATGATATCTCTTTGTATTTCTCTCTTTGCAGTTTAATGTGATATTATGATATTGAGAGCTTTGGGCCTATGACAACTTTCTGTGTGGTACAGAATGAGTTAGACGGATCCCAGGATGACATTGCAAGGACATCTACAAAGAGTTATAAACTATATCAGGCAAAACTTCCAAGAAACTCAAAACAAATGTTCCCCTACTCTTCCTTATTCAATACACCCACTTATGAGATAGCACTAATTTCTAACAGACTTGCATGTGGCTTCTTCTGTAACCTGAGGACTGGCAAAATCTTAGTGAGAAATTATTCAATTTTCCGTAAAGGATTACTTACATGAGGTTACAGAGCCCTTTAGTGAGTGGGAAATTCCCAGCTGTCTAACACAATGACTTGCAGTTTCAGGAAGGGTAAAGAAAAAGAGCTGGGTGGGCAATTTTTAGTTGGATTTTTTGCTTGTTCGGGTTAGAAGAGAAGATGATACTATTGAAGAAAAGCATGAAGCATACAAAGACTATAAGTAGGTTGTTCTCCATGACTGGCAGGGTTTAAACTATGTCTTAAAATATTTTTCTCATTCTCTTAATGTGTTCCCTGGTGCATTCTTCACTTACTGATGATATTTTTCATCACATAGTGTTATTTCTTCCAGAGGACTGTACCCTAAACCATTTAAGCAATTAATATAACCCTGCCATGTTCAAGAGGAGGAACTAAACCCCCAATTTTTTAAGTCTTCTAGACTTAAAATGTAAATGTCTACCATATATTTTCCACTTTTGATCCACTTATGTCTGGCTTGCTTTGGGGAAATCAAGTCAGTGTAGTGCCCCCAAAAAACACCTCAACCCCCCAAAAACTCAGTCCCTGAAAAGTAAGATTTTAGTCATCTCAGCCTAAATCAAGCATTTAAAATTTTTTAAATTAATTTCACCCTAAGATGCCTGTTTCCTTCTAGGTGATTATTAAGAAAACCTTTTGATATCCATCCCCTACCACTGCATTGCAGACATATAACAGTGCAAACATTGCATCCAGAGTTATAGACAATGTGAAGTCACAAGTGGGAATCCTGATGAAAGGAAGAGATTATCTTGTTCCATACCAGGGACTCTGATACAGCCACTTGATTTGTTTGTTCATGTTTGTCGTGCACATCCTGTGTACTGTAATAGTAAAAAGGAAAGCTACTTTATGTTATTCTGCCTGCAGCTGGAGCGTTTGGGAAGAAAATAAAAATTATACTTTCCCCTAACAGAAAGGGATGAACCATAGGTATTAAGCAGGGAGTTGGGAGAGTAGTGCAGGGCTCTGATCTGCAACAAGGAGCAGACCCCAAACCAGCATTTAGAGGTGATGAAGAGAAGAATAATTGGTGGGGACCAAGTAATGTAGAGTCAATGTAATGAAGGAAGTCACTGAAACTTGCTGGCTTGCAAATCAGGACTGTTAAAAAAAACCCCTAAGTAAAACAAAACACTCTACAAAAACATCCCCTTCAAACTCTCCCTGTGAAGAAGTGAAATAGTTTTCAAAGCTTCTGTTTTATCTATCTCACCCAGCAAATCTGAGTTGTCTCCATTTAAACAATATTGTTCTATTTTGTTGTTGTGGGGGTAAATCAAACTTAGGGTTAGAGGCTGGAGTCCTGTTGGTAACTTCTAGCAAGTTTCTTTGCACGGCAAAGGGGGAAGAGTCCCATAACACAACCCAACACCTATAATAATAGTCTATTTGTCAGCATTACCGTAAAGACTACCTATGTCACTTTTCTGCTGAAAGTTTTGCTCCATCACCATTTACCAGATTTTCACATTTCTCATGTCCCTACTCTGAGGCAAAGTTCTAGCTGTTTATTGCTCTTGTATGTGCTGAAGGTTAAATATATTTCAGCTGCACATTCTGCAGATAGGGCGTGAAGTTTTGTGGCATGTCATATTATGGACAGGTACTATATACTATAGGTGCTGAAATCTCTTGCTGTGTTTGAAAGCATGAATGAATTCTGTAAAACATAAGGTCATTTCTGAACTCCCTAGAAACCTGAGCAGTGCTAGAGCAAAAGTCAGCTGTAGACCAGGTGATCTGAAATGGCAGAGACCTCTGGATGAAAAGGATGCTCAGAGGTGGCAGTGAGGGAGGAACAAGAAAAGCTTTCAGGGGGCAGGTCAGAAGACTGGTTCACTGAGAGAGGAGTGAGATCACTGGATGACTCGGTGCAAATCTCACTGTTGTTCAGATACATGTTTATATTCACCTTCACTTCAGTTATCTTCCTTCAATAAGTGAGTGGCTTTTAAAACTCAGGAGCATGACCAGCCCCTGAGAAATATTATTGCTGAAACTCAGTTCACAGTCTACGTGTCTGTCTTTCGCTCATACTTGTCTCATTAGAGCCACTTGAGTCTCCACCAGCCTGAATGAAACAGGAATAGGAGAATATGATATTTTATGGGGAAAACTGTTGCACAGTAGACCATACAGCTACACTTTCATACTTTCACACAAGTCTATTCCCTGCTCTCATGATTTTACAAAGGTTTCCCCAGGTTCCTATCACAAACGATGTGAAGCAAAGTTTTAAGAGAAGAAAAGACCACCTAACTGAAGACTTTCCTTGTGGTGAGGGTTGGCCAGTGTTTTAGTGGAGGCAATTTAATCTCTCCTGAACTGGTTATGGACTGACTGATTAAAGCCCCGCTTTGCGCTCTCCTCATCAGTGAGGAACTGCCACTGCTTCAGCGTGGTGGTGTGGAGCTCCCATCTTGACTTAGTGACATTCAACACAAATGAAGAGCTGGCATGCAGGACTGCTGTGGAAAGAAGTGACATTGTCTTTATTCTTTTTTTGAGAGAAGTAGCACTGCCGGGCCCCTTCCATTGTACATACTAGAGCACAGAGCAACTGTTCAGGCTATTGAACAAATGAAGAAATGCCGTCAGCCCCTTGAAGTCTGAACCATTAAAAGGGATACATATGGTAGGAGAATACAAGCCCAGCCATGCTTGTCTCTAGAAGTCAGAGGGAGGCTTTTCTAACTGCACAGACCTTTTGAATTAATTTAACTTTTAGACATCAAAAGGTAGACAAAATATATAAACAGACAAAATATATGAAAAAAGTAATTGAGTTTTAAGAATGAATCGTGTTACAGTATTTCAGTCACATTCCTGCCACATAGGGAGGCAGTCAGAAAATTCCCCATATTTTACAACCCATTATATACATATTGCATTTCAAACTATTCTATGAAACCACTGATATCCTGAAAAACATTGTAAAAATGAGATAAGGAAGTGCGCTTATGTAGTGGGCTTTGTGGCAGTTGGAAGAGATTTGTGTGGGATTGCCCTACTTCAGGTCAAATTGTTAGGAATGGTGGAAATGGTTCCTGGAGCTGGATGGGTGTGATTTGTCTACACCTTCTATATGATTTTTTCTTACCTATGTTTTCAGTACCATTTCCTCTTGCTTCCATCCTACAGTCTCCATGTACCTATTCCCAGCAGATATTTTGATGACTTCACACAAGTCAGCTCCTTGTCTGTTGTACCCTTGCTGCTATTTTTCAGCTCCACTGTAGCTTGCTGTCCTCTTGTTGGGCTCTTTTACTTCAACTGTCTATCATCTCCCAGATCTCAACTAGTGGGATGTGCAGACACCTGGCTTGCTACCATTATACCTGTACTATGAGTGAGCTCATATCACACCTTTTCCTCAGCCATTAGGTGTATTTTGTGGAATACTTTATTTTTAAAATTCTCTACAGTCTTTTGCTGGGCCTTACATGTCACTACCAACCCATAATTCCTTCCTGTCAATTTAATAGAAACATTTTTTAATTTGGCATGAGAATCTGTTGCCTTGTAGCCCCTGTTATCTAAAAAGAAAAGCATTTTCAGCTCATTGTCACACCTGAAAACCTGTCTTCTATCTATAATGTCTTTGCTATCATCCAATTAAATAAATGCATTATTCAAGTTGGTACATCATTCGGGGATATATTTTGCATAAAAAGCACAAACCAGAATTCAGTTATAAAGTCCAATATGGTATTCTCATCTTGAGGTTGGACTCTTTCAGAGACAGTAACATACACCAAAGTGGCTCATGTTATCTTGTTACTATGGAAACAGTGATGCAGTACTGTTATGGGTGGAGATCTGTGACATTTGAAAGCACAGTATAAAACTGATATACTCCATAGCTTGCATTTTTATTCATCCTTAGTGGTATATAATAACATAACATCATAGTTGTGATAGTTATCTTGCTCATGTGTGTGGTTAAGTAATATCATGTGGAAGAGGAAATAATAAAAGAAAGGAACGTTTGAGACTGAATAGGGAATAAGGGATCAGACCTTCTGCCACTGATTTATTGTATGTCTTTGGAAAATACTTTTGAGGAAATCAAGTCTGTGTCTCAGTTTCCCACCTGTAACATGCCCTCTTTTTCATTCTCTCTTTGTTTTCTTTATTTAGGTAACAAAGCTTTTAAGGCAAGAATGCTTCTCACTGTGGTTTTAGAGTGCATGGCACAATTTTTGGAAGGGTTTCATTAGGCAACAGCAGTACAAAAAAGATATAATATGCCTACTGTAACAGAGCTATAAAAAGATTTTTGTGCTGTTAAAAGCAAAGCATATTCCATAAACAAAATTTTTTACGTGGTAGATGGCATTCATTCTCAGGGAGCTGGAATGGTCAATGGGATAAATATTTATGCTCTGTGGAGGTAACTAAGAAGAACAGGTGTTAATGCAATATGATTTGTAACCACAAAGAATAACACTGCACTCTAAAGGACTTGACAAAAGGTTTGTGTGCAGGAAAATTAATCTGTTTTTTTCTAATTATAAAAATGATGTTCTAATGGAAGAACATAATTTTCCCCTACACAGCCTGCCATGATTATATTTACTATTCACTCATTTGTATTTTAATGCCTAGAAGTATAACCAGAGGCCAAGCTGTCATTTTGCTAGATGCCAGACAAACACTGTCTCTAAGGCAAGGGACCAACTTCTGTGCTCCAGTGATTCAAGCTTAGGAAATACAATATCAAAGCAGGGTGGAATGGCACAAAAAAAGGCACTTGAACTTCAGCCTCTCACTTTTCTTGCTACTGTTAGTTTACACTAAGTCTATGTCAGATTTGTGTTTTCCATGCAGATAATGCAAAGCCTTCATCTCCAATTTCTGGCAGCGATTCTGAAATGACACTCTTTGAAATACTTCAGTTGCTTTCTGCTATGGCAACTATGAATGAACTGATGACTGATGGTTAAAAGGTTTGCTAGTTCCCTACATGAAGGTGTTTTGTTACCTTGAATTCAGCCAAGACCTTACTATCTATGCTAATTTTTTAATTTAGGCTGCTTGTTAGTTCTCATGGAGTGAGTGTTCCACAACTAGCAGATCTTTGACCATGCCCAGACTCTTCATTTCTGGAACACAGTCTGAGCTTTTTTTTTCTTTTTCCCCAAAATTCCTCTTCTGGTGAAACTTGCCTTTTAAAAATACATAAGATTTTCTGACAGTCAGCATAAAAAATGTGCAGCTGTGCTGTTTTGTTTTAAGTGGCTGTCCTACCTGTTTAATTATTATGGCTATTTCTCTCAGTGGCAGCCTCCAAAAGGCTTAGAGAAAGTCCAGCTCAGCCTTTTTAATATTAAAAGTTTATAGATGCCTGATTTCACCCACATGAATAAATTCTAACCACCAAAATGAGAGAAACTGAGAAGGTCAGTGTGGTGAGGCTTGCATGGAGGTGTGGTATGCAAAGGTGATTTTGATAAGGCAAAATTCTCATGTCTGTGAGATGCTATCAATCTATTACTGAAAGTCTGCTGCTGCCTTGCACACCTACAAACTGCCCTTTGCACTCTGCATTAGATGTAACAAAGCCTCATTTCTAAATTTCATATAGTAGCTTATCTGTCACAGGAGGAGGAATCAGTGCACTGGAGTGTTATACAAGATCTCTCAAATGAATTACTTCATTAAGCATACAACAATATATTCTTCTGTTACAATTACCTTTTGTCACCTGTGATTGGAGAACTTCATTCTCCATTGATTACAGGCAGAATTATAGCTCCTCTGAAGTTTGTAACAAAAATTTTATCATATAGTTCATTCCAGTGATCCCATATTGGCCCAAATCCTTTGCTGCCTTATTCTGCCCCACATCACTACAGTGATCTTATCTTCTCTAATTTCGTCCATCTTATTGTTAGACATTTAGACTGAGCCATCTCAGCTTCATTACACTTGTCTTAGACACCTGTGACAGGATGATGTGTGCTGTCTTTTGGACTACCTTAATTTCACACTTTATGTTTTTAAATGGATGAGATGAATCCCCACAGTATGTGTCGTAGCAAAAATAGTTTTGTTTTATACTTTCTTTGTATGTATATTTACAGGTATCCGAAATGTGAAGGAAACCAAATAAAATATATCCCTTGCTCACTCAGCTAAAATTTGTTAAATGATATCCTGTAATCATGCAGCAACATGGTTCTGATATTGTTATAAATTATTTTTAAATAGGAAATCTCAAATGGATATTTTTTGCTTAATGGCTCATATTATGGTCCTGAAAAAGGCTGTGAACTCTAGGCAATTCTACTGTGCTGAAAGAAAGCAAATATATTGCCTGGAGAGATAGGAGAATGTCCCAGTTTAGAAAAAGCTGAGGGGCAGAGATTGTCTTTGTATGTCTTTATGTAAATATGTGTTCAGCACTTGGCACGCTTGGTGATCCTTTAATAGGAAACCTCACCATACACTCAGCATTTTCTCCCCTTCTTTATTGCTGGGAGGTGAATTTCTAATAAAAGGTCAGGGGATGCATTTTTGCTCTTGAGCTCCCAAGCTCTGGGTGTGGAGAATACAATCTACTTGGCACTGATTCTGCTTTCAGCTGCAGTAATTGCAATTGAAAGAAAACTAGAATAACTTCAGTGACTTCAGTGGTTTCAGAGCAACATTGTCATGGCTGAGCTCCTGTGGCGATGCCTACTCTGCAAGCAGCCAAACTCTGGCTCAGTCTCAAAGTATCCATTCTGCAAGAACTGAGCTGGTGTATTTGGTGGTGGATGGTTTCTTGTGCTTGATCCACCTTCACGAGTAAGAGCTTGGACCAAAACCAGTACTTTGCTGAGGGGTTGCTAAGGGACTCTCCCTCTCCAAAGAGCTGAGGAGCTTGAGTGAAGGAGGTCTCTCAGTGTAGCATTAAGAGATTGTTACAACAGGCTTGGACTGAGCCTTAAGTGTCAGAGTAGACATATGCTGAATGTTTCTGCAGGGGTTCAGGAAATGCCATATTTATGCATTTATAGTGTTTTCTCCATCCTCTTATTATAGCTTAAGGCCAAAGACATCTGTCCATCCTGTCGCCTGAAGATGCTGTCTTATTTTACAGAACTGTCATCCGTGGCAAAATGCAAAAATGTTTTGAGATGAGGTAGAATGTAATTAACTTACCCACTTGAATAACATCATAAACATCACAATCATTCCTTCACAACATGATAGAAATTATGATAGGCTTGAAAGCAGAGAGAACGAAAAAAGGCTAAGGCGTAATTTCTATTTGAATCTAAGCCTCTGTGAGTACTAACAAAGATCAGGCTGATGCCAGTCTTTGAGAATTGTTAGTTTCACCAAACCTGTGGAAAACAGTAATCCAAGATCCATGCAGCTCTGGTGCAAAATCTCTCTCTTCTTTAGATTTCAAGCACAACTGTAGAGATGACTACTTGGCCTAGGCCAAAAATGAACCATCAGAGTTTGGGGACTTTACTAACTTCACTAGTAACTGCTCCAGAGGAAGACTGGCCTCTGACAGCGCTGTTATGCTAATTTTCCTGTGCTGAGCACTCACCTCATTTTTCTTTCAGGTAATAGATGTAATGCCTTTCAAGCTTTTGCAAATCCATAGCACTTCATTACCAGACCAGGACTTTAGTGATTAATTTGTTGCAGCAATGAGGTGCTGCCTGAAAAAGGGCTTCTGAGGAAAAAAGCAGCCCAAGCGAATGGCGCTTGGCTGTGGAAGTTTTCTTTTGTCTCTGTGGTATTCTATGCATATAGCTGGTCTGGCAGGAAATTAAGAGAAATTCAGTGACAGACATGAAAGATAAGACTAAAAGACTTAAAAATAAATAAGGGACTGTTCCTTATAGCACCTAGAAAACTTTTGGACTTATGTTTCTACGGATGTAATCAGATTCTTAGGACTTGAAATTTTAGCGCACTGAGCCGGGAGAGGTGATGGTCTAACATAGTGGTACTTTTGTTGTCTCTCCAAAAAGCATTGCTTTCTCTCTTGATACTGTCTTTGAGATTCTTGTACCCAAAATTATGTCAGTTCTGAGTCACTTAATTTCACAAAAACACTTTGTAAGACACCAAGATCAGTGATGTTCTGTTCAACATACAGTGGCTATAGCTGAGCAAGGTAGAGAGAAAATGAAAAGCTAAGCTAGTTCCTGGGCACTGACTTGTGTAAACCGATTGTGTTATGGTCCTCTGTTGAAGTAGGGAACGATGTGGAACAATAAGAGATTTGAGTACTAAAGAGACTACCAGTATTTCTGTATTTATATCAAAATATAGTCTGTTTCTTTAGGATACAGAAAATTTCAGGTGTTTCACAGTGTCAGTCTGGTAGCAGCAACAAATTAAAGCAGAGAAGACCTATCTATCTCATAAAAAGGGAGTTTATGTTATATTTCCATAGACTTGTAAAACAAATTGCACTGACCTTACAGAAGAGCAGTCTTTGAAGGGCAGACTTTGTTCTCCTCCCTCCCTGTGCTAACCTCTTGAAGCAGTCATTAAATATTCATTCCAACAGTTATTTTGTCTCCAGTTTGGACTGTTTTGCCTTCTTGTGGGCAAGAATTTCTAGTGCTAGGAGTAAAGTTTCTGTTGTTTTTGTGTATAGCACTTCTGCTGAATAGTAATGAATGCAGAACACACTGAGTGGCAGGCTAAAATTTATTCTGGACCATAAGTTCCTGGGCCTTCAATTATTCTTTGCTATAATCATGTCCTGCAGTGTTTTTCATGCTGTGGCTTCATTTGTGTGCCATGTGCCATCAGTGTGGCACAGAAGCTGTGACTCAAAAGACCCCTGTAACTACCGAGGAAAATGATAAGCAGAGAATAAACAGAAAAATGTGTTGCAGAGATGCTTTAAAATATAGGTTTTCATGTATGGCTGCATGCCTTGGTTTCCCCTGGATCTGGAAAAGGAATTACCAACACAGGGTGAGAAAAATCTGGTATAAACTAGAAGCAAATTGAAATAAAAAGAAAAACCTCTTATGAGCTTCTCAGTCAGCCTTTTAAACTCAATATATCTGTAAATATAAGTTAACACTTAAATGCTTTCTGGACCAGACTGTGATTGTTTCTTAATTACTGTTGATGGATCATCTGGCAAACTGGACCAAAGCTCTAGTCTGTACATCACCTTGCATATTTACTGATTATGACCTTTGTCAGACAGTAAGCACAATTTTTCTCCCTGTGATGATGGTAAACAGACTTTGGAAAGTATTTTACATTATAAAAGAAAAACATTCAATATTCTTTATACCACTCCTCAGGAAAAGTATCCTAAGAAGCAGGGTCTGCTCTGAGGCACCATCACAGACTGCTCTCCAGAAGGAGATTGGGCAATGGTGGCTTTATGTCTTTATTTTAGACTTATAGAACAAAATAAAGAAGGAGAAGAGTCACATCTCCATAAGAAAGAGTCCAGATTTTGTGTTATTAAAGCCAACCCCTGTATCTATTGATAGCTTCTACAAGTGTTTGGCAAATCAGGCCAGGCATGCTCCCTCTTCATGCGAGAAACCTGCAGAAGATGACCCCAAACCTGAAGCGCTAAGGTGATTCTATATTTCTGAAGGAAAAGAAAGTGTAATAGCTTCTTTTGGACATTGGTGGAAGTCAAAGAAGACTTGTGCTTCAGTGTGTGCAAGAATTAATGTGAAAGTGAAGGTGCAACTCTCATCTTGATAACTTTTTTTTCAAGGGAATATAATCGCGAAATTCCACAAATAATTTTAAGGAGCATCTCAAAATTATATACAGAAGGCATGAACAGCATACATATATAATAGAGACACTCTTGAGCTTTATAGTAAATACCAGATGTGACCGAAGTCTTTCACAATGTGGGCTGCATCTCAATACAGATCATGTCCCCCTCCCATCCATGGACACACAGCCTTCTTCCTTTCCTCCCAGAGATCAAATAACATCTGTACGGCAAGCTCAACAGTTTTTGACATGGAAAAGCACTATGTAATAAATAAGTAATAAATTAATATTTAATTAAAGCTTCTTTTAATGAAAGTTAGCACCTGAAAGGAGGTGGAGAGACAGACCTATGTGACCAGTCAGCTCTCTGCAGAACAGCAGTGACCACTTTCCAGAGGCTTACGTAAAAAGCAGAAGGTTACATTATAAAAAAGAAGACTTATTATATCTCTTAACTGATCTGCATGGTCAGTGCAGGGCTAACACTGCTTGGAATGTAATTACGTGGCCTGAAATCCTTATGTTATAGCGCATACTGCAGTCCTGTGGTCCACTGGCCAAAGGTGCAACTCTGAAATGACTGTTTGACTTCAGTCATTTTCAGTACTAGTGTGTAGCTTTTGTTCAATGTGGGTCAAGAGATCATTATATGAATGACTGCCTGTTGGGACTTGCTTTTTCTTTTGGCAGGATTTTTTTTGTTATGGGCAGTTTCTGTCTATTTGTTTCTGTAACATAAAGGTAGTTATGCTAAGGAAAGGGCAGCTGCAAACTGTTCAGCTTTTTGTGACTACCATCTGGTTTCTGAAAAAGTTGCTGGAACAAAAATCAGCTACGTAAAGTTTGTATGCTCCTTGCTTGTATGCTCCTTGCTTATTATTATCTAGTTTTGCTCAGGCTCTTCAGTGGATGGAAGCATTATGTAGACTTTTGGTAGTGGTTCAGGTGGTATAAGTGGTTCAACTAATTCAGCATCTTCCTTTCTGCTGGTTTGACTTACTCTGTCCAGAGAGTGGGTTTAGTGCACTCATAATGTCTCTACTTTTGAATGGGTATATCTAAGCAACTGGAAGAACGATCGCCTTTTCACATTCAACCCCATTCAGTGCATGTATTAATATTCTTTGCATTTTCTTTTCTCCTCAGAGAGCAGATTAAAATTAAAATTCTGCCAAGGTTAGGTAGCAGAAAGGATTAGTGAGATAGGTCTTCACCTCTGGAGAGAAAGGTGACATGCAAATGATTGGACTGGACACATCCGTATTCTGGCAACAATTTGTATGGATAAAATAGCTCCATGCAACTGACAGTTTGTGCTGAAGAGATATCCAGGACCAAAACAACAAAAAGGCTGAAGGTCAGGATTGAAGTACAGTACATTGAGAAGGTTATACAGACTTTGCCTGTTTATCTCAAGCTATTAGCATTTTGTTTTCAAGACCAGCTCTTTACAGACAAAACTTTTAAAATTATTGTGCCCAATCCTCCTGCGCAAACATCCTTTCAGAAGCTCTGAACCAGAACAACAACAAAAAAATTGTCCAATGAAATAAAAAACCCCTGTCTCATAACTGCTCTGTAATTTAAAGGCCAAATGTAATATCTCATTTTTGAGGAAAAACTTCAATGGGATTTTCTTTTGGATGAACAGAGAACTGTTTAAGCACTAAAAATTGAGCGCTGCGCAACTCAGTTTCATGCCTGTGTCAGGTTTAGGAATTGAACATTTGTCCTAAATTGTAGGGATGAAGATAACTGTTGTAAATACAGAAAGGGGATCAGGAAATGTAATTGAAAGAATGTCCTTGCCATAATTCATCTTGCAAACCCTTCACAAAAAATGGCAGAAAATAAACTTTCAGAACTTGCCCTTGCTTTTTGTTACCGTATTGTTAATGTATGGAAAAACTGGGACACATATACAGATGTGACTATATATACACAGTCCATTGAATGTGTGCATGTATAAATACATAGAAATTATACACAAACATACCCCCAGACCAGCATCACACTTAAATACAATGTCTCCACTGTTTGATTGTTATTACCAGGAAAACTGCACCAATGGTGCTGTCAGCTGTGCTTCTGAAAAATGTAAATGTCAATTTTTGGTCTTTAAAAATTATTAAGCCTAGTAAAAGATAGCAATTTCCAGTGTTTGCTTGGTTGGTAAGATGCAGGAGAGTGAGCATTACTCCTGAGAGCTGCCATTGGTTAGCTGGAGGGAAAATGGATATCAATTATACATAATCTAAGAAGCCTCTGCATAATAATCAGGCCCAGTAGGGGCTTTGGGGCAGCTTCGTTATTCTCTTGTAAACACAAGAGCCCAGATAGACATGTCAGTCAGGAGTAGCGGCTGCAATTCTTCCTTTTTAACACCTTCACATTCTATTGCTTCAATATGCAAACAAGGCTGTTTAGCTGAGGGTTGAGGCTGTGCTAATGAGCTCCCTGCACTAACCCCGAAGTAAAAAGGTTCTGTTTCACAGCTGCTCAGAGACTAGCTCCTCTGGGCATGCTCAGGTATTGGAAAATAATTCCTTTTAAACAGAGAAACGCCAATCAGGATTTCTTGCATACTCTTCTCTTTTCTCAGCGGGTTAATGCAATTACCTCATAACTTGTGAACTTTTTATGGTAGCGTAAAAATGTTTTGTCTTTGAATTATGTATTTTTGTCACTGAAAACAAGAGAAGACTTGGAAAATTCAGCAGATGTAAAAATCATACCCTCCCTTAATTCCTGGAGGACCATAACTCAAGGCTAATTTTCACATTTCCTTCTTAAAGGTGGACGGTCCTTTTATCCCTCCCCTCCATGTGTTTCTCCATTTCTAGCATCATTTCCATTTCTTTTTAGCTGGTCTGTGTCATAAGTGACAGAGGAGGCTCCTAGCGCAGTGCTGCCAACTTCATTCCTTCTTGACACTGAAAAGGCCAACTTCTGTTGGTTTAGGACCTTGACTCTGTCCTAAAGCTAGGTTTCAGGGCATTGCTGAACTTAAACAATTGCATAATTGCCTTGGTAAAGACACACAGACCCCATGATAATCCTTTATGGATGAGCCGACATTTATAACTCACAATATGAAACATGACGATCTCTCGAATATCCAATTATTCTTATGAATAAAGTAGTTTTCTGCCTGGAACAGTCAGAAATCCCCGCTGGGTTAATTTAGTGTCTGATAGAAATCATTCGGGTTTTCTATTCAAAATAGGGCAGCGTATGATTTCTTATACAACTCTATGAGATGCTCCCTGTCTTCATTCATTCATTCGTTCTTCCGCAGGACTGTGCCTTCTAGCAACATGACACAGGAGAGCAGACCTATAGGCAGAGCCATGAAAATGTCTGCCAAGTGCAAGTTACAACTATCTCAAACTCTAACACATTCCTATGAAGAGAGACAGCACATTTTTAACTATTTAGCAGTCGAACGTTGTGATCCTCTCTTTTTCACTGTTGTTATCGGTTGGATTTCTAATGGCTGTCTGCATGTGTGACAATCCATATTACTGAGTCAGTGGGAAAGTCTTAGCTTTGTAATATATCAGCACTTAAATTATTTATTATGTTAGCTTTATGGCATATTAAAACCCTGCTTAGACAGGTAGAGCTAACTCCCTTCTGCTTTTCTGAAACTCATTAAATGGCCATCATAACTGGACAGACTTAATTGTGTTACATCCAAATAATTCTGTCATTTGGATTTAAATCCAAGGCAAATGGCCTACCCAGAAATCTCACTTATTTGACTGTGACTGGCAAATGATTAAAGTATCCTGTAAGCAGTTTACTTATGGCATGTTGGTGAAAATTTACAAGTAAAATTAAGAAACTGATGTAAGATGTGACTTTGCCTGTTTCAGAATGTTTTTACATTATACCATCCCATTTTAGTACTAGTATCCCCGGCCAGCGGAAAACTCATTTATTCATCTTTTTTAAGGAATTTTAAAAATAATAGTTGCCAGTGGTTACATTTATCTGTAGTTTGGAATTCAAATTTTCCAGATCAGAGAATAAGTGACTGAAAAAAATAACTGCTTTCCATTCAGATCAGCTTTCCATATGTCAGTTCACAATTCTTCCGTTCACTTTGCATGGTCCAAATGATAAGCTTTTAAGCACTGTTATTATGAAATTATTCTATTGCCTTATAGCTCTCAGTGAGGAAGAATGCTGAGATAATTAAAACATTTTTCTGTGACTCAGAGGACCCCCTCTTCTTCCGAGAAGTGTCTCTGTCATTTTAGACAAGTCACTTGACACTAAGGTTTTACAAGACACATTTAGGAATTTAGGTACTTTTGCAAAAACTCACTAGGTGCTTCCTCCTTTTGCAGTCTTTATCCCTTATAGCTGGATTACAGGTGTCACAGGGGTCTGCGACCCAGAGGATTACCCAGCTCCAGCATACATGGAAAGTTTCGACACTGAACATAACATTTTTCTTTCCTTCATTTTGTATTTTGCTTTGTCTATTTTTACTCAAGCAATTAGGACAAAAATGCCTTATATTGTGCCTATGTGGTAAAAAGACTCCCTCAGAAGCAAAAATTCCATTCTGATTATTAATTTTCTACCAGCCATCTATCAAATAAGGACTTCTATACACAGTCAGTAGCATCCAAGAGGTGAGATTAATCTCATGTAGGTATGAAAAAAGCTATGAAATCCTTTCACTGAATTCATATACAATTTGTCATTGACATTTTGGTTCCTACAAGAGGTAACAACAGGGTTATAACACCAAAGTGGAGAAAAATACCTTAAAAATAGTAAAATAACTGTATTGTATGATTGAGGGAATTATGCAGTGATTTTATATTTGTTTTTCATACTTAAAAGAAAAAAATATTGAGCCATGCAAAGGTGCACCTGTAGTACCAATTTTCTCATCAAGTGTCACCAAAATACCAATACTTATTACTTCATTCTATTTAAAAAACCCTTGCACTGTGATTCAAGATAGTGATGTTCAACCAGTGGATTTATGGAGTCCCAAAAACCAGACAGTTTTTATCAGCTCACAGAATAACTTCCTAATTCTCTAGGATTTTGTGGAAGGCTTGAAAGATCTCATCATGCAAACTGCTTCTTTGAAAGACTAAACATAAAACATAAAGGACAATAGGATACATTTAATCACTCTTGGGATGTCTTTCCCTTCTTTTAACCACATATAAAAACTTTTCTATATGTTTATTCCTTCAATTTAATGCCTGTATCCGTTAACACATCATGGGCAATGATGCCTGGCTGGATACCGATTTTTGGTGTTTAATTTATTGTTGTTTGTATAAAGCAGTAAGAAAAAATATCTTACACAAATATTACTATAGAAAATACCCTAATTCCAATGCAACTGGACTAGTGGAGGCAAAGAATTAAAGCTAGGTGGACTAGTACTCTGCTAGGGAATGGTAAGGTCTGTTGTATAATTCTGGGCTCTGGTATAGATACTTAATTTGTTACAGCTTTGATTTAGAGGGTACAGATTGTCACAGGTCAGGGCTACTAGCCATAAGCTGATTTGGGAGGTGGTTGTATATGAAATGAGGAGTTTGTTCACTTCCCTTGAATATACCTAAAATAGTTGATCCTGTTCAGCTCTGCTTGAGAACCATACAAAGGGTCGTCCACCCTGGCTTTGGAAATGGCATGGACCCATGTTATGCATTTGAAAACAAAATATTCTGATAGTGGAATCATCAAATTTCACTAGGAAAATAAGCAGAACCCCCATCAGTAAGACAGCAACAAGTGAAACAGAGTGGTGAAAAGGGCTTTGGGGCAAACGCAGTGGCTGCCTGCAGCTGGGGTGAGGATGGAGATGGACTTGGCCATGATACATACCAGTGTGCATCACCCATTTCACTGGTAGGACGTGGATATGCTTCTGTCTGGGAACCTGATGAGTCCAATACTGGCTTTGTTATAATATGTACTTTAAGATTACTTATTTATTAATATTTTTTTCCTTCTATTGAAAAGAAAGCAATTTGGTTCCTAGCTGGTTTCATTAAGTATTTTCAGTGTATGAATGTTCTCAGATTAAACACTGACTCCATAAAATCAGGTACTGTCTTAGCTTCATGTCATTAGTTCTAGTTTTTAGAGTATTAATACAGACAAAGGAATTTTATTCTTTGTCTCTGTCTACCAGAGTGCCTGAAGTGAACTTTTTTCCCTCTACTCCTGCTAAATTACTAATTAGTTCAATGTACCTCAGAGATGAGAGCCTTTGAGATTGGCAAAACTTGTGCTTTCAACAAAAGTTTATTAAGAGTGTAGTTGGTGCTCTTGATGACAGATTTAAGGAGAAAATTATATTCCTTCTTTTTTTTTCCTTGAGCAATATCAAAGAATGAAGCAGTTAATTAAAACAGACACAGTGTAATCAAAATTGTGCAATAGTCTAACTTTAATACAATAATAGAGACCCCCCACCCCAAAGAAAAACATTATATACCTTCTCACGGGAAAGTGTTATTGACATGTGCCTGTTGGAAAGTCTTCGGTTCAGGCTGGAGATGTTGTAGCTGTTGGTGCCAAACCCATGGCAGGTGAAGTTGAATAATAAAGATACTCCCCCACCACTTTGGTTCCTTTCCTGCACAGCGAGGAGAAACAGGAAAGCCAGGACCGAGGCAGTTGCCTTGGAGTGCTAAAGCTCAGCCTGTCTATCAAGGGGTAGATTTGCTGAGGAATTAAAGCAATGATTCACAGCACACATCTTAAAAGCAGAAATGCTTATTCATGCACTTGAAAAGGGGGAAGGTGGGAATTTAGAAATATACCTTCCCACTCCTCTCATGCTCCCCTTCAAACATGTTCTGGAGATTGAGCTGATATCCAGGATATTTGAATGTGTAGTGACCTTAAGAGAACAGTTGTAATGTAAAATGCTGGCTAGCATAGAGTGGGTACTGCATTTTCAGCCATAGAGGAGAAGGCAGAGAGGCAATTAAGGATAATATATTATTTTTTAAAAAATTCAGGTGCTGAATATTTAGTAATATGATAGTGACACCAAAAAAATCTATGACCTAAAGAGCCAAACATCAATCTTATGAGTATTAATGTACACAATAACTTTTTAATCATGTGCTTTTGTTTCAGCTGAAAACATTAATGAGATATCTCATAACTTCACAATAGAATTACAGTTTGTACCTAAAACTGGGAATATCAAATAGCTATTGCAACACAGCAATAAGAAAGCAAGTTGTTGGCTTTTATTGAGATAAATATTATGATATGTTGGCCTTAAAGATTTTTTTTTTCCTGAAGTGTGTTTTTCTTCATGGATAGTAATTCCTGACAAAGTCAAAGATAAAACTTACATAAATTCAGAATGTAAACTACTGGGTACAATGATGACAAAATATTTACGATGTGGATACGTGGAGCACCAGGAACACAGGAACAGATAAGAGTAGATTTGTTACCATCCCCATAGTACATATAAGGAGCTCTGATCAAGAAATTAAGTAATACTTTTAATGTTATTTGATAAGTCATCATATATATTGAAGAAGGGATGTATTGAAGAAGGGCTGAAAACCAGGGGAGGAAATTCTGGCTGTGCTGAATATCAGAGATCTGTCAGTAATTTCAGTCTTTACCTGAAAAGACTTTTCCTAGGCTGTGCTTTTAGATGGTCTGTCTTCTCCTTTAAGTCTTGTTTAGCTTAGTTTAGTCAATTATTTCCTTAGTAAGCCAGGGGACTTGGGAAGGAGAAATAGTAGATGCTAAGAAAACTATTTACTTTGTGAGCACAGACTGTATTTCAGATATTGAAACCTTCTCCTTGCATGCAATCACCATTGTTCTGAACACCCTGAGGAAGGAAACAATAGTTGTGTTGGAGAGTGATTTAAGCCCATCATGAATTTTCACACATAGAAAAATAACGTATATTCCCTAACGGCTGTATTCACTTTAGAAAAAATGTTGCTTTTGGGCAATAAAACAGGTATCCCTTTAGTATTGATAGCTTTTGTAAGTGATTTATTTAAATAAGAAAACTGAAGGTCTTTTCTTTAGTGACCCTTTCATACTGGCACTTTTAAAAATGGGGGCATGATGAGTTACACAAGCTCTCTCAGCTTTTATTATTCTAAGATTATGTTATTATTGCTAATCTGCCTCCAGCACTGGCCCTAGCCACTAGGAGACCTTATGTTAACATATTCCAGGGCCTCCAGGGGAGGGTCTTGAGAAATCTCTTCATTTTTTACAACTCTTACCTCCCCCTCCTTCCTTGTTTTGCCTGCTTTCAAGCCAGTGACAGGTTGCATCACAAAGTGAGATTGTGCTGTAGCCCTCCTGGGGATTAATGCTGGAAAAGAAAATAAAATAAACAGAAGATGGTGGTTTCTCAGGCTATTTCACAATTCTGATCCACACTGGAGTGATCTTTGATTAACTTTTCAGTGGTTTGACTGTATGCAGAAAGAAAATGATAGGGAAGCTGTGAGCTGTGGGAAGAGAGGAAGGCCATGGCCGCAGCTTCCTGAGCCCTGTCAAACTGCAGGATCCACTCCCAGGCACTCATTCCCATCTACCTCCTAAAATCCCAGTGTTTCAGTTCAGAGGCTTACAGTAGAAATCTCACTGGTTTTCTGAGGTTCTCCTTGGCAGAATCCATTTTACTGACACTGTAAAATCAATTTTGCCTACAAGGCTTGGAGTGCTTTGAGCTAAGTATCCTTTATCTCCAAAACTCTTGTCCCAGTCAGCAAACTTGTATGAGGTCCTGGAATGGTCCAAGACTAGATCTGAAGATCAAAGATATGATCCAAGACAGGTGTATCTTCAACTGTCCTCTTCCCCAATGCCATGAGCCATCCAGGACTGCTAATCATGCAATTAACTGTGTTGTTAAAAACAGAAAGGAAATTTGGGGTTTTATTTCTTACAAATTTCTTCAAGTAGATTACTGGCATTAGATCATTCAAGACAGATCATTTGAACTCTCTAGCCTTCATTTTACATTTCAAAATCATACCCTGTGGAGACCTATTTTTCTATACATGGGGATTTTTAGATGCAGCCTAAGAGGTGAGACTGGTTTACTTCTAAGTCCCAGGAGGGAAGGTGTTGGAAAACTAATAGCCTGTGGAACTGTATTAAGAACCACATCTGTGCTCTACACAGTGGGTGACTATAGGGAGGTGGAGGAGGAATGTCCCCAAGACCACCTGACAGATATGGGGCACAAGGGCTCTGTGATAATAGCTTTATATCTCTGATGTTCTCCAAAATTTGTTAGACTCGCCAGGATGATGCTTTCCACCTGCAGGGAGTCAGTCTGCTTGCCTAAAGAAAATACTTAGCATGAGTTTTGCAGGCAATTTCTCCTTTCCTTTGGCTCTGTATACTGAGTTCCTGGAAAGCAGGATGAAGTAGGATAATTTGGAGATGAAGGGTAGTCAAGTAAGCAGAAGTCATGCAGAAATCAAAATCATCCATGCTCTAAGGTGTCTTTATGATGTATCTCTGTATGTTTGGCAGTTTGCGTAATCTCCATGGCTATGCAAATAAGTAAGAACTATAGGGACATGAGCTGAACTGTGCCCTCTGGCCTCAGGGCCACTGAGCTCTCCCTGGGATGTTTCATTTACTAAAGTTAATGTCACATTTTTCATTTGACTCACCTAGGTGGTTGTCCTCCTATCTCTTGGAGGTGATGTGAGGGTCTTTGATTACATGTGGATTTAATGGTCCCTTAGCACTGGTGTAAGTTCTGGTATAATGCTGTGTGGTTTTAGCCGCAGGGTTTAGAGACATGTTTGAAATCCTTGATTGACACCTGAAATTGGGGACACCTTGGGAAATTTGTTTGTGTATGTTACAACATTTCTGCATGGACAAGCTTATGAGCTGAAACCTTTACATGCTTAAGGTCTCCAGCACATAACGCCTGCCCCTGTTGGTGAGTCCCTTAATCATAAATGCCAAGACGGTTTCCCAAAGGCCTCCCAATGAAGCAGGATGAGGGATCATTAATTGCTGCAATCCTGGACTTAATTGCCAGGTTGTCTAAACTCAGATGGTCTTGAAAAAGCCATCCACATACTTTATCCAAACAGAAATGTTTCCTTAAAGCAGCAATGGGTTTGGAGAAAACGACTGTGTCTGAGATCGTACGAAAACCAGGTAAGTGAAGAAGAAATGTGAGTTCACCCTGCTTATGGCTGAGCTGATTTGAAAATTAAAATCTATTTATGAATTGTTCTGATTCTTGTATTGTTAAAGTAGACATAATTAGAAATTTTGGAAGCACAGCTTTTTCGGTATTGCAGAAAGGATTTAATTTTTTTTGTGTATACAATATCACTCTTAAGAAATCCTTTCCACAGATTCATATAACTCTCACACCTGCCACTCCATTCGGCAGCCTTTGAGAAAAAACTCTGTTTCCTGAAAATATGGGAACAATGCTGGGAAGGCGAAGGTAACGTTGTTTTTACTGATTTTTTGTTAGGGCCAGACTGTATCTGGCAGGACTCTGCTTCCCCCACTCTCTTTTTATTTCCTTTACAAAGGTCAAGTGCAATCACAACCCCAGTGAAAATGCTTAGGAAGCTCAAAAGGCTTAGAAGAAATTATGAGTGGTGGCTGGGCTACTGAATGGAAGAGATGGAAGAGACTTGTGTTGGGCAAAGAGTGGGTCTGAATGAAATAATTTTTCCTCTAACTAGATGACTTTGTTCTTGTGGGGTAGAGCGGATTATTTTGTTCTTGTTGGGTCAAGCTCTGACAATCCCTGCAGCAGAAGCTGCTTCAGTTTGCAGCGTGCTTAAATGTCTCCTGAAAGAGAACCAGGAGAGGAGTTACACTCCAGTGTGGTGATGAGGATGTTTACCTGGGCCTCACAATACTCTGAGAAGTACCCTGGAGTACTCTACAACATTCGGGTGAGGGCATGCTCTGCTGAGGACTGTCGGGAAAGTCTGACCTCAAATCCCAGAAGCAGAGGCAAGAACAGTAGTTTGGACATTGTAGGATGTGCTCCACTGATTGAACTAGTGGATAAGGCAGTACAACTTACCTTGCAACAGATTTGTGAACCTAGTCCTTCATTTCCTTGGTCTTTCCTGAGAAGCACATTTAGATGTTTCATTTTGTCTCCTAGGGAACGTCTTGTACAAATGGGAAAAGATGTCTTCATTTTTTGGTTTTGGCATGGAAAATAATTAAATGTAGTTTCAATTTACCCATTTTTTTCTGTTTTGTTGTTTTCATGTGGATTTGGGTAGAAAGGGAAAGAATGGGTTCAGCAGTCAAATGTAGGATTTAACTGTGTAGAGAGCCTAACTCTCAACTCACATAAGCCCTTTTGAAATACGATGCTTTGTCCTCACTAAAAGGAAAAGCTGTTCCTTCATGTGTTAGTTAACAAAGGTTAAGTAAAGCATATTACAATCTGAATTACACAGGGCTGTTGCAGCTTGCTTAAGTGTTAGCAGGTCAAAGAGAACATTGCATCCTTGATAATGTTTTAGTTTGACCTGCTAACAAATGTTAATACATCTGTTTTGTTCAATGCGTTTTTGTGTGTGAATGTGCATGTATTTAAGGACTAGAAAAGAAATGTTATATGTCAGATGAAAGTCCCTCAGAATTCAGCAAGTGTCATTTAAATGAACAGCAATAAATCACCGAGTACCAGAGTACACTACACATCCCCCATAGAGGACACAATGCTATACAAATGAAGACTTTATGGACAATATTTCTGCAAGTATTCTTCCATTTTTAAAGCAGTTCTGTACATAAATCCATTCAAAACTAGACAACCCTACAAATTAACAATTGGCTGGATTCATCAAAGTGCTCATAACAAGCAGTAATTTTTGATTCAGGGGAACGTTAGCAAATAAACCAAGGCCCTATCAGTTTTTTAAATTCTATTAGCAAATATTCAAAGTGAGTCTTATTGTCTTAAGTACTTTTCATTATTTTTACAGAAGAGGCTAGGCAATAAACGCTACATTTATTGGCTTCTTGTGAGCAAATATTTATCTATACCCCTTGGTTGTATGTTACTATTGTGCTAGCAGTGGTCCCTGACCAAACTGTAGCACATGCTCTGCAAAGACTCAGAAGGAAGAAAATGCTTCACCACACAACTCACAACTTTTAAGTATAAGACAGACACAACTGGTAGGTCCATTGCAACCAGAGAAAGCACAAAGAAACAGCAAGACAATGCAGAGCTGCATGTGTGGCAGTGTTCTCAGGGCACTGGCTGCCTAGCCACAGTCAGGGACTTGAAATATGAAAATGCTTGTTTGTGAATTTAAGATGTGGGCAACATTTTGCTAGTCCTTGAGAGCTAGCAGGAGCAGGCTCTTGAAGGCAAAGGTGAAGAGTTCATGGCTGATGAGATAAAAAGTGGGAGTGCTGGAGGTACACACAGAAAGGAGCAAGGTGTTAAAAGCAAATAGTCCAGGAAATGGTTGCAAGGCTGGGTGCATATGAAATATCTCAAGCAGTTATAATGAGATGAGATTAATGAGTGTTCTAGCAGTATCCCAATATTGCAACTTTGCTCTGTGATGTCTTTTCTGTGCCAAATTCACCACCTCTCAATGCCCTTTTCTCCAGAGGGGTCTTCTTCACAATGCAGAAGATAACAAAGGTCCTCTGAAAGGGAAATACATTGCTCTAGCCACTTGAGAAGGCAATCACTGCACACCACCAGGACATACAGTAAAATGTAGGATGGAAAAGGAAAATAAATGGATTACAGCTGTAAACTGAAACAACCCTTTTTGAGGCACCCTGCAGTTTTTTGTTTTGTTTTGTTTTTTCTCTTTGCTCCTCTTATTTTACAGATTACAAAGCTTTTCAACTTGTTATTAGCAGGCAGAATATCTTACTTTGTTGTCTGCAAATTCTTACTTGCATAGATTTGTAAGTAAAAAAAAAGTCGATGTTTGTTAAAGCATGTGCTATTCTCCACTTAACTGAGGAGATGAAAAGTCACAACTGTGCTATGATGTTTTATTAAAATATAAAAAATAGCAAGCTATCAGCACAAGCCAATTAAATAATACTTCTTGTCTCCGGATTAGTCTACACACAGATTTATATTTATGTTTATATTTTATTTGGCAAAAAAATCAGCCTTTACCCAATATAATTAGGCTTGATATTCCAGAAAGATTATCCATCCACTGTTGCTGGAAGCACAACAACAACAAAATATATTAAAAAAACCCAAACCAATCCCACACATCAGACATTTTAGAAACCTGCAGCACATCGGCACAGTATGTCCATAGAATTTCACAGTCCACAAAACAGCAAACACGTAAGAGTGACCACTTATTAAGACTGACATGTGGGCGTGGAGGTGACCACTTCAGATATTCTTGTGACCCTTAACTTCCCTGATCCTGGACCCATCATGCTCATAAGAATCCGTTCTGAATGGGTGAATTGTCTAATAGTTCATCAGTGCCCAGGGCCTGTTTCATTTTTTAAGAATTGTCTCTACCTAAATAGGAATAGCGTGCTGTGCAATATGACTCAGTCCTGTGGACGGCATTTACAGTGGCCCTATTTTGAGCAGGAATTGGACCAGATGGCCTTTGGAGGTTTTTTTTTCCAACGTATTTGTTCTATAATTCTGTATTGCCATGCAAATTTTTTGAAAATAGCAATATTCTGCCATTAGCACTCCAAATGAACCACTATAATGTCATTGCTAGGAGAACACTGAAATCTTTGGTGTAGCTCTATTTTCTGAGTTAACCTTCATAAGCTATGGCAGGAAAACACATTCAAGGTATTCCAGAATAGTGGTTTTCTTTTGCAGCTGGTTAAAAAAAAAGGTGTAGCATGGCCTTAATATATTATCATATGTGTATATTAATATAATAAAGTTGCAACTATAACATGTTCATACAATATGTGAGCAAAATATGTAAAAGGTTGAATCTTTGTGCATGTGCTTTTTGTATTGTCATAGGTAAACTTGACTGTATGTTCAAGATGCTCTTCAGAACTGCACAGTACTACCTGTGCAGTTAATATATGTGTTGGTTCTCTCTAGCAGAAAGATATAGGAACAGGTAAATCAGAAGCTGGGAATCCCATTGTCTTAAACCAATTTTTTTTCCCAACCGCATTGGACGTGTTTGATTTCATAGGAGGTTCACACCAGTACTGGAAGATTTTCTGCAAGTTTCAAACTGCTTATCCACGAACGCAGCTCACCTGAGAAGTGTGGGGAGACATTGACACAGCAGGAGCAAACTGTCTGGTAGGAGCATCCTCCACTATATATCATGGTGCCTGATAGTTGAGACAAGTTGTTTGCATTGGTCTCATGTGAACAGTTGGGTGCCACTGCATGACACTTTTTTAGTGAGATGTTGTTTGCTTTTGTGCTTGCACACACAACAGGACCTCAATCAAATAATTTACTGTATCATTCAGATGTGATTCTCCCAACACATTGTTGGCTAATGCTTTCATGTATTGCTAGAGTGTCTGAAAATTCTGCCAGCCTGTCACTGAAAAATTGGCCTATATAGCAAATAGTTGGAATGCACCTGGGGCACTTCATATATATAAATTTAATAGCCTGTCCACAAGTATAAATTCAGAAAAATGAGCAGTATAAATGACTGGCAAAGCTACACAGAAGACACAATCTGACTGGAGTAACTAGAATAAGTAACTAGAAAGAGAGCATTGTCAAAGATAACATAGTGGATAGACCTGAAAGACATGGTGAAAGAGAGTACTGTTCCCAGTGACAGAAAAGGGGTAAAAATGTGAATTCTTTTCTAACTGTGTTGCATTTGACCTTGTCATTCTTTCACCTTGTGATTCTTTCCAGTTCATATTACTTATCAGAAGGAAATAAAAATCCACATGCTTGGGTTCTGTTTTCTAAGATCACAATGGCTTAATACTATACTACTAATATATACTGAGTTCTAGCACATGGTATCATAAGTGTTTACATTCTCAGTTTTATGCCATCAATTCTGTATTGTTATTATTATTGTATCAGAGAAGACCAGAGGATGATATTAAAGCCTCTGGAGAGACACATCCCATGTTCTAATAAACTTCAATGTAGTGGACAATAGTGCATCAAAATACTGTCATAGCTGTGAATAGGGTTTTTGAGTAGGGAGGTTCTTTAGGAAGGTTTTAGAATTATCATTGTGAAGGATTTGTATCCAGAGCAATAGAGATTTTTTTAATAAACATGTATTTGTGGTTCTTCTTATTGAAATGTTCCAAGAGGGCATCAGCCAGTCCCAAAGTTCTCCTGTAGTTTTCTCCTTTTTTCAGAAATCTTCTCATCATGTTTCTGATATGCTGAAGGAGGAGTTTATAGAAATTGTCTTGCCTTGTATCCTGGAAAAAATGCCTGTCTCCTAGTAGTTCACTCTTGGAGAATCATGTAATTTGAGAAACTGTCCTAGCATGAAGTTCTCTTTTTTTTTTTTTTTTAAGTTTTTAATTGACCGCTTTTTTGAAGTGTGCTATTTAAAGATAAAAAGAGAAAAAAGTTGACAAAAGTGGATTTTTTTAAGTCTTGTTTATATTCCCATTTAAATTAGATTCAAAATATCTTTGCTTGTGTAGTTGAAATCTCTGAAGAGAAAAAGTTACAGTGAATAATAGAGCATAGATTTGTTCATAGCTTGCATCATCTCATGAATTAATACCTCTGTATTACGTTTATGGAGTACAGTAAAAAGTGTTATCTGGGTAGTTAATCAACTTAAGCCATTAGTGGTGAAATACTTTGAAATGTATACCAACTAATTATGTTGAGAATTATGTATCTTAAGAAATACCTTATGCTGTAGTACATTTGTACATATGAAGAATGCATTTAAAAAATCTCTTTTAGCGAGTCAAGATTTTTTGTTTTGATTTTGATGTCTTTTTTTATGTTATAGTGTATTTTATAATATATTAAAGAGAAACTAAATTAAAAAATCATTTAACATTCTTACAATGTTGGTACAATTTGATATTACTGAACCACATTTGCTTGGATATTTTTCTGACACAAAATGCTACCAAAATTAACACATTTCTGAGGGAAGTTTGGTTTTCAACATTAGTCTTTTCTGAGGACGTCAATATTGTCAGAAATCTTTTAAGTGAGTTAACTTGCAAATTGCTTATCTAGATGCCCTTACTTATGAAACTTCTTTTAAGTTTGAAAGGGAGTTAAATATTTTGGTGGTCATACACCGTGAAAGAAGTAAGAATGAAACATTTGAAAGAAACAATGTAGCTCAGGGTTTTTAATCAACATATCTTCACCAAGGGAGAGTACTTTTGAATTTTTTCAGCATAGTATAGTTTTGATTCACAACCTGATTCTCTTTTGGGAGATCTACACTCTGATTCTTAGCAAAAGTAAATCAATATTGTCCAACTGACTTCCATGATATTGTATCACTGCAAGCCAGCTACGAATCTGGTCCATCTCTTCCATTAAAATTAATGGATGAAAGATGTGTCCAGATGACATAGAATACTTTGAATCTATATTTTCCTGAATTGTGTCAAAACAATGCTTTTAATAGTATATATTTTTTATAGGTGTGAGTGAGTATTAAATGTGTTGAATGGCCTAAATGTAAATTGTGATTGATTATTCCCATATAAGCCCAGTCTACTTCCAGTCCATTGGTTAGGATATAATAAAAGACTGTTTTCATCGTTGTGAAAACTGAATTTGGATATGACAGTGAGAACGAACAAAGTAGAAATAGGGAAGTTAATCAACCTAAGCCAAAAGTCACAGCTTATATGAGCCTAGAACTCTGCACTCTTAGAAAAATAAAATAAAAATAGAGTATTAACATCTCCTGGTGTTAACTAACAATGTGAAACAAACAAAGAAACAAAAAGGTCCTTAAAATCTTTTCTTCTACTATTTACTGTTCTTACATTTCATGAACTGCAAATAAAATGACACAATTTTCCATTAGCTTCATGAAGGTAGAACCTACAAACTGTACTTGTGTTAAGTAGTCCTTTACTTCATGGGTGGCCTGTGAGTAAGGCTGCCAGATCTTGTCTTGCATCTCTGGATATTTCTGGGGAATTTTCTGTTTTCTTAATGCTTTTCAGAGAAATTAGAAGGCAGCATGATATACTTCTACTCACATGAACTTTCAAACAGTAGGTTTAAAAATATATTTTCCCTCTTACAGATTCTGTTCAGGTACTAAAGAAAATTAAGTGTGGCTTATCTAGGTATTAGAATAACATGTGGACTGAAGTGACTCTATCATGGGACAATCCAACAGATGTTGAATGAGATAAGACCATTTTTAGCCATTTTTCTGCAGATAATATTGGCTTACATGAGAAAAAGTAAGGGAATTGGGATATTACAAAAGAGTTTGTGGCTTTCACATTTTCGGACTTTTCTTCATAAATATGGTCTGAACTCTTGCACATGTCTTTTCGTCCTATCCTTAGTTGTCAGACTTCTGGCACAGTGTATTGTGGATTATGTCCATACAGATATTCCTGTTGCCTCTCAGGAATGCATTTTGTGTATTGTTTTGGATGGCTTTTAGACTAAGTTAATTCCCTTTGCTTTTGTACATTCATAAGATTTATTGCTCTTCATTCGATGTGAAACTGCTTTCTGGTGGAGGTGGATGGCAATTGTAAAAGGGTTGGGCCCTCTGGAGAGTTATCTGCTAACCTAAATATTGATCTTTTCTTTCAGACTTTATCACCCCCACATTTTGAAATGCCTGTATAAAACTCCTTTAATTTCACTGGGAGCCAGACAGAAGGTCAGAGTTTACCCCATGTGGAGCAATTTCTGGACTGATGCTTTTTATGGAATCCATAGCCCTTTCTATGCAGAGTTCATGAACTGAGATCCAAGAGAAGCATGAGTTTATGTTCTAAATGATGGCTCTGATTAGCCTGCAGGAACATTTCAATGAAAAATACTGATGAAAACATACATATTTTCCACCAAAATCTTGATTTCACATTCATGCTTCAGAGAGTATAACTCTCACTATGGAGTACTTGCATGTGTATGCAAAAGGTGAATGCTGAAACATTTCTATCACTATCACAAGAAGTCTGAGTCTGGGAGTGATTTCTTAGAGCATTCATTGGATCTGTACATTATACATTGTGCATTACATTTTCTATGATTAACTTTAGGTTTGTAGTATTTGCTAATCCTGCAGACTTCAAGAAGGCTGTGTGTTGCTCGCGTTTGAACCCAGGTAAGAATCTACTGATATACGTGGGTTTCGTAGGTACTTGCATGGAGCTTAGAGGAGCATGAGCTGCAGAAGGATTTGGAGGCAGCATGAATACATCAGTCTGTGAGCAGATGATAAATTTACAACATACCTGCACTTTAATATCTTAATGAAAATATCCTGCAGGTTTAGAAGTCAGGTGTTCACAATGCCTAATTTAGCCTTGGGTTTTTTTTTTGTCCTAGGCTGTCCCTGTGCTTGGTAGCAAGAGAGAACGCAGTGGAGGGTATTTCAAAGTAGTAGCCAGGAGACATTGCATAAGGAGGTTAGCCCTTGAGGCCAAAGATGGCCTTTGTAAATACCCTCCACTACAGCTTTTGCATTTTTACTCAAACCTGTGGCATATGAAACTGCATTCATCTGCTTTCAGAGCTGACTAGACATGTTGCACAAGCCAAAAGTGTGTACCAATTAACATGTTTGTTTTTGAGAGGCAGTGTACTATAGTGAAAGACTAAGAGACTGCCATGTATCACATAATTAAAGATCCACAAAAATGAGCAAATGGAAAGCCAGTCTAAAAGAATGTCATAATATTTGAATGCTGTTATTTTTTAAAATTAAAAATGCAGAAAAATGTTTGGTCTTTTTATTTCTCAGAAAGCATTTTTCATTCAAAGGAAGACAATTTGGGAGACTAAATAAGTCAACTGTCATCTTGGTAACTGTGCATTCTCATTTCTACTTTGACTGTAGTTTTAGCTGAGAAAATCTGGGAAGTTGAGAATTTTCTCTAGCACTGAAATCTCTGAATCTGTCAGGAATGGCCTGACACTTATCACTTCTCCCTATCTCCAGGCAATTTGAAACTTTCTCATTTGCGATTTACATGTAGCATAAGCAACTACATCCCGGTGTTTTAAGGAATTTCCAGGGACCCCTACATCCCTGCATTGCCCTGAGGTTTGCTTGCAATGGCTACTCACCTCTGCCAGCCACTCAGGCGGTCACTTCCTTGGGAAAGAAGAAATCCTAACTTCTGGTCTTGTTCCCAACACTGTGGGTTACTTTGTCTTTTCCTTTGTGGCTAGAAAACAATCTTTTCTCAGACCACTGCAAGTCATGTAGAGGGAACCAGTGGACAGTTGTGAGCTTGGAAACCAGGCAGACTTGCTCCATCTTAGCTGCCACTCTTTGCAGAAGCAGCAGCAGCAGACTTCTGTTAACAGAGGTACCTCTGAGTGGGGCAGTCTGGGGACATCTTTAGTGAACCCACAGCACAGCACATGCTGTTTAGCAAGAAATATAAAATAAAAGGTCAAGTTAAAGTTGTTGTTATACATCAGATGATTCTAAGACTTGGTAACAATATTGTTATTTATGGCTAATTCTTTACAGATGAGCAAGGGCTTCTTAACTCTTAGAAAGTTAATTTGATGAATGATATGCATTTTTTTCCTTGAGTATAGTTTTTAATTTTGAGCACAAATGAATACTGGCCTTAGCTGTAATGTATGTGCTCTTTTCCTTCCCCCTGTATTGTCATTAGGGAGTTTTCTGGCTACATGTACTTTTTCACATCTGTCTGCTAAATTAGAGATTCCTGTATAAAATGTAGAACTCAGGAGCATTCTTTGGATTTGTGGCACTTTCTTGGGGCAATTTGGATCTGCAAAGAAAGAGTCTTCATTCTGGATTTTCTTCCTCAATTACAGAGCATACATGAAATTTCCAGTGAAATCAGTCCTATTTCATTGATATATCAGGGGCCAGAGTTTTTCACCAGTTATTTTCATGCAAAACAGAGTTTAACCAGTTATTTTTGTGCGTGACAGCCTTGCAAATGTGCTTCTCATTCATTTAGCCACATGTTGACAATTGTAAAGATGGAAAATTCTCTCTGAGCACAAACAGAATGTGAAATCTGACATCTCTAAAACTTCATACTTTAGGGCTGAGAAATATCAGTGGGTTTTTTCCATTTATTTTACAGCATTTTAAAATCTGTGTTTTCATGAGAATAGAAATGGCTTCTGAAAAGGAAATCAGTGCATCTATAACTAGATCCATCATACATACTTGACGAAAAGCGATGTGCATATTTTGGCTATCTCAGTATATAACATTTTTATGATATAAAAGTTTTTTGCCATATTTCAGAAGACAGCTGTATGGCATATTTTTAAACACCTGTGAAACCACCCCCTACAATAAATACATCCATTTCATAATATTACAATACAACTCAATGAAGCTGTGAGTACACATGAAAGATACTATGTGATCTTTAAATATAGCAAGTATATTCTGCATTATAGAAAAGTTAGAGTCTACACTAAGAAGCCCACATATATATTTTACCTCTTAGAAGAGGTGAAAAGAAATATGTAGAAGTATATGAAATATTTGATCAACAAGAAACATGAAAATAATAATAAAAATTCTAAGACAAATTTGTTTGTGATGTAAGTCAACAGTGCCTGTAGCTTTGGCACTGCCAATATGTTTCAGCTTAACTTCTGTAAGCAAACACCAAAGAATTTGCAATTTTAGGCGAGTATCTTTTAGCAGTTCAGACAATGACTTGTTTAAATAGAGTTGATCAGCTTTTTTCACTAGGAAACTAGGTTAAGGGAAAAGTAAAAGGTGTTCTTCCAAATATATAAAAACATATTTTACATACTATTACTTTAAAATATATTTTAAATTTAAAAAAATATAAAAGCATTACGCATTCCCCACTCAACCTTTGCAATAGTAGGAGAAAGTGTAACAGAACGGAGTGGTAGGAACTAAAATGCAACAGAAAGAGTTCCTTTGTGTCTTATTTCCTGAAGAGAAATCAATGGAAATGACTAATATAAAAATTTTCAATATTTTTCAGGAAATTTATTTCTTCCCAATGAATGTGCAATGTAGCAGTCACAGATAACATAACACAAGTGATAGGTGACATCCTGACAACAGAGAAGTCAATGGGATAATTGTCCAAATTTCCTTCATGCATTCAAACTTCAGTTCTAATCCTATTTAAGTCAGTCTTGCCTCTCTAAAAGTCCTTTTAGGTTGATGTTTTCCATGACTAGTGAGTCTGTTCCTTTTGATACGATTTAAAAATAAATTTTCAAATGAATAAAAAACGTGACTGATGCCAACTTCAAACTTGGCTTATTTCATTGTCCTTGCAGAAGGAAATAAAGTAGCACAAACTGAAATTAACTTATTCTATATTAAATATACTAATATGGGAATGAATTAATATTACAGGTAGATTTAGGTGATTTGCAAAGGTCGCACAGAAATCTGTAGGAAAGAGAGGAAATTAACCTAACTCCTGAGCTGTTAAGTACTTCATTGGTCTTTGGACCACTCTGTCTTGATTTCAAGTTTCTCGTGCAAAGATTATATACCCAGACTGGATTTAGCTCAGTTTTATCATGAAGTTAACTTGTCCAGATAGGATCTCCTGCTAGTCTCAACCATGAATTAAGTAACACAAACATTAATAAATTAAAATGAATGTAAATGCTTCATATGTTTTATGTCAGTGAGTTCTGGGAATGCAAAATAGCTTCAATAGAGTTATAGAAGAGAAGACCATGGACCATTAACTTCTGGAATTTCCTGATCTGAGTGGTTGATTGAGCAACCTCAATGCTGTATTTGATGCTAGACTTTGCATTTGACCGTGTATACATTTTATACACTTTCACGTATTTTAATATAACCTGCATGGGGTATTTTCATTTCTGAAATAGTTGGAAGGCATGACTTTGTTCAGCAGTGGAAAGTTCAAAGATACATATAAAGTGTGTATCTAGTTTGCCAAAGTATATCCAACTCTTAAATTTTCAGCAACACTGTACCTTAAAGGATTTACTTATGGGATTCAATATGCATGTAAGGCATGTCTGGTTTTGCATCATATAAAAGAAAAAATATGTCCTGGTCAACCACGAGTTTTAAACTTTAGCACCAATACTATTGCATGTCTGTGGGTGGCCTCCCAGGTAAGTGCAGAGTTAGGCTGAAGTAAATAGGGCATGTATAACCTATCAACAAGCATGTGTTAAATACCCCACTCTGATTATACAGGTTGTGTAAGTTGATTCTGGTCTCTACCTCATAACCTTGCCAGTCCTTCTAACTGTATAGATGCATGCCTGCTGTTCTGGTGGCCTCAGGTTAAATTTAATATAAAGAACCATCATATTTGTGAGTGCACGGGCATATTCAGCTGTGTTGGCCTGAGATCAAGCCTTTGAAAACATGTGTTGGAAGTAGAATTAGGTAAAAATAACCCTTAGAAGGTTCAAAGCTCACAAAGAGGACACAAATAACCCAAACACTCTATCTGAGGGCTGTGAGACCAGTGCCCAAGTAGAAAATATAGCTCAGCTTTCAACTGTCTTCTAGCAGTTCCATCCTCCTAAACTAGCACTGATTATTTTTGTGACAAACAGGAGTCAATGTTAGCTTTGGAGCCCCGGCCCTCAACTCTTCTTTTAGGGACACTTTCCTTATGTTTATCCATCTACTGAAATGCATTAACATGTGCTAGTTTTCAGTGACCACTTGGGAAAAAGTAATTGATTTTTTTTTTTTTTAAAAGCAGCAGGTTTATCATCTTGGCTCTGCTGAGAAGAACTATTTTTACACTTTATTTACTTCTTCTGTATTCGGGTTTTAGGTCTGTGTACTGAGGACTGCATAAAAAAGCATCTTACTTACTAAAACAGATTAAGCCACTGATTTACCAAGTCCAGCCTCCGTAACAGCTCTTACAGAGGAGGATGTCCCCTTTCACTTCCTGCTCTCTCTGCATCTGTAAAGTGCTTTATACACATCAAAATATGATATATTGGTGAACACTTTAGATCACAAGCATGAAATCTGATTGCATTTAATTTGTATAATCTAAACAAAAAAGCAAAGGAAGAAAACTTTCCAGCATGTCAGATCAGGGAACAAAAAACCCTCCTCACTGGCATGGAATAAAAGAGCTGTAGACTGGACATATGTGACTTTGCTGACTTCATACAAAAAATAAATCAGCAGTGCCTTGTTGGATCTGCATCCAATCAGGGTGGAGCAGAAAGGAAAATGAGCTTTTAAAGAATGCTAAGGACATGGCCTATAAATTAAGACATTCCTTAGCACCTTTATGCAACCTAGCCTAAGGCCCAGCAGCACTTTGACCGTAGCAGCTACAAGAGCTCTTTTTGGGCTAATTATTGAATATTCAATTTATTTCGTAGGGCTTCTATTTCATGGGCTTTTGTTGCCCATGCTGAGCTCTGTGCCACTATGCCTGTGCTCCTTGGACTATTGTTGTGGTTTAGCCCCAGTCAGCAACTAAGCACCACACAGCCGCTCGCTCACTCCCCCCACCCTTGTGGGATGGGGGAGAGAATCGGAAGGGCCAAAGTAAGAAAACTCGTGGGTTGAGATAAGAACAGTTTAATAATTAAAATAAAACAGCAATAATACTAATATAATGAAAAGGAAAATAATGAGCGAGAGAGAGATGAAACACTGGAAGAAGAGGGGAAAAAAAAAAAAAACCAAAACCAAAACTAAACAACAAGTGCTGCAACCGCTCACCACCCGCCGACTGACGCTGCCGGTCCCCGAGCCGCGATCGCTGCCTCCTCCGGCCAACTCCCCCCAGTTAATATACTGGGCATGACGTCACATGATATGGAATACCCTTTGGCCAATTCGAATCAGCTCTCCTGGTTGTATCCCCTCCCCTCCCGGCTTCTTGTGCACCTGGCAGAGCATGGCAAGCTAGAAAGTCCTTGACTAGTGTAAACACTACCCAGCAACAACTAAAACACCAGGGTGTTATCAACATTATTTACATACCAAGTCTAAAACACAGCACTATGCTAGCTACAGTGAAGAAAATCAACTATCCCAGCTAAAACCATGACAACTATATGAACTTGTTGGCTTGAAGATAACTACATGACCTGTGGTATAGACATCCCTCAGTAGCATGAAGGAGGGTCTTTTCTCATGTCATTCACATAGGACTGGAAAAAGCATCTGCTCCTTATTTTGTATAAGGAATGGCATAAAACTGGCCTGCTCCAGGAGGTGACCCTGTTGCAGTGAATTAGCAGTTGGGAGACAAAGGTTTTTTCCTCTTTTCCCAGACCATTGAGCTAGTCTCAGTGTTGCTAAAGAATAACATAATAGCTTGGACTGTGCAATGCTAATAAATATCTTTTACTTGAGAAAGATAGTTTGAGAATTTTTATATCTCACCAAAAAGAATGATGATTTGTTTGCTCACTTCTAGTCCAAAAAGAAGAATCTTCTGGCATCCTCAGGTGAATGTCTCTGAGCAACTTGGCTAGCACACGCTCCAGCAGGCTGGGGAAGAGCAGAGAAAAGAAACCTTTAGGGAAGAATTTAGAACTGTTACTTTGCCACTACCTGTCTCTAATTTCTATAGATGCTGGAATAATTAGGTGGTTAGGAGAGGGTGTTTCATTGTAATGTACTCCACAAAACTGCTTTTAATAAGAAAAAAATGTTCTAGCAGTTTTTCTGCAAAGCAAAATTCTTCAAGGAAGAACCATATTCTACCCTGGGAAAATTACTTAGGGAAGGATGCAGCAAAAATGTGTTTTGCTCACAGCAAAATTTGTAAACCTGGACTGGATGAGAATAACATATTTCTGTGCTGTTTGAAATTGGCAAAAAGCCAGATTTTTTGCCTCACTTTATTTTAACATTTTTGCAGTTGTATAGAATACTGTTACATTTATCTTGGGATAGGTACACCACTGGCTTGAAGTTTCATGAAAGTGTGTAAGACTACAGAATAAATCACATCATGGTCATGATTTTTCTTGCACTAATTTATTTTATTGAGCTAAGCTAAGTACCACTTATTTACTTCAGGCTCAGAGAGCGGAGACTAAAGCAGGAGGATTTAGCATGGTTGGAATGTGATGTCACGAGAGACTTTTTGACTTCATTAATTACTTTGAAAGTGTTAAAAAAAAGTTTAGTGCTATAAGGACTCCAAACAAAGGCAAAATATGTAGTTACATATAACCTTGCCTGAAGTTCTTTTTCAAGGAAGAAAGTTCTCAAATAAAATTAATTAGGAAACTGCCGTATCTTAAAAATCAAAGTTAGATTCCTTCGTTGAAGAATTAAGGAATTAATGCAATTAATTTCTCCTTGCCAACATTAAAGAAGCAATGAAAATGAAGATTGGAAGCGTTCCATGGAAAATGGGGATGGAATGTATGAATATTTAAGATTTTCTCTTTAGTGTTCTGAAAAAAATATAATGTAAATAATTCTCTAGTATTTATTTTTAAATGGTTAAGCTTAAAGGAAGTAAATGTATTAAATACACATTAACATGTATTGTAGCTCTTCTGGATTTGCTGCATAATTGTGTTTCAGCAACCTGGATTTCACTGAAGGGGAAGTGGAGTTAAGCGGAATCTTTTCTGTCCTTGGGCCTCCAAAGTGATTTTGAAGAACTGTGCAGTTGTGCAGTGCCGCCTGTTCAAGTTACTAGATAATCCAATTACTGTATACTTAATATCAAAGAGATATGAAATGTAAAGCCTGATAAAATTACTCTAAAATTTTGACACTAAGCTGAATCTGTAAGCTTGGGCATCCTGTAATGTTTCTGTGGCTGCGCTGTATGAATTCTAGCTTCTAATTAGGTACCTTCATCCCCCATATACATACCTATGTCTGTCCAAGGGGGAATGTGTGATTCAGTATGGGACTTAAATGAGCTGTGAAGTTACCTAAGGTAGCCCTTAGAAAATGCTGAAGAGAGGCACACAGGCATCTATATTACAGCTAGCTTCTACCTAGGGGAATGGCTAAGGGGCTGATGGTCAGCGTTGGTGGGGCTGGAAGGGAGCTGTGTCATGCAGTGATGGAGCCCAGGAGCTTGGGGTAGGGTGATGGGTGCCAATGCAGGCTTCACTAGATGTTAACCATGCAGATGTCCAGCCTCGTGCAATGTAACCTAAATGCAACAGATCAGCAGTTCACTATTGCACAGAGAGGCTTGGCACATGAATGGTAGGTTTGGTGTGTGTTTGGTAAATGAAGTCCATGAAATGTTTCTGAAGTGAGCGGGGTATGTTGCAGGGGCTGACTGCTCATGTACAACTCATTGATTTTTGTTACTGAATCTGTCTCTCAAATAGTTAAGCACAGCGAATAGTAACACAAATTAAATGTCTGCAAAACTTTTGTCAAAACTTTCAGCAACTCAGTATTTTGACAGTTGCATCTTAGAATATATAAACATGGCAATTTCAGAGCAGATCATTTGGAGTAAGAACATTTCTGACTTATTTTTATACTATACACTCAGATAGGTTTATAATGCCTCAGCAACTAACCTAAATATTTTTATTTATTTAATCAATATTTTGAGAAAAAAAAAAAGGTTTAGATTTTGGGTGCAAAAGCTGATCTTTTTTCATCACTCAAACCAGATTCAGAAATGATGCAGTTTTTGCTGTCACACCCTTTCCTCTTTTGCACACCACTGCTGTTGGGCTGAAAAGATTTGTGCCATGTGGCTATCTCAGAGATAATGGATGTAGAATTAGGTGATCTAGACTTTTTTTTTCACAGCCAGCAGGTAAAGATGATAAAGCTAAACACGGAGAACTATATTCTTAACTCTGTAGTCCAAATTTATTTATCAACTCTCTAATTTTGCAGTGCCTAACACGGAATAGTATGTACAGATCTTCATTCAGCTTGGATTTTGAGTGTTTGCCTGAAGACTTTTTTCTTCTCTTGCCCATCCATGCCTAAGCACTGCTATCATCCTCCACCTGTGAAGGGTCAGAGGTTTTTGGAGTTTTATCTAATTTAGAACAAGGACCAGACTGACATTACAGCTTTCAGCTGAATGCCCTAACAACACTGGTGTGAACTAAAAATTCATAACTACCTATGTGTTAACTGTACAAAGTCTGGATCTGATAGATGTGATCCAAGACTGAGGATCTGGGTCAGAGGTGTTGGCTGAGCAAAACCCAGGCCTTAGTTGCAAACTCTGTATGTTTAGAGCTTAATGTTGCAAGGACTGACATAGTTTTCAGCATGTCTATGGACTAAAAGTGCTGAAGTACTGGGTTATGCACCTTGCTGACACGTTAGTAAATAAGTGCTTGATTCCTATTTTGAACTTTTAGACTTTATAAATTCAATAGTTACTTACTCTAGTAGATTTCTTAGGCTAATACATTTTGTCATACATATGAGATGTGGCGCATATGGGTGTTTCTCTTCTAAATTTAAAAGTGGTCACAGCTGCCCCTATTTCTGCCAAAAATCTTCATTTGTTTTGTAGTTGCCAAAAATACGCATATGCTCCTTAAATCAAGAGTTTCAGTTGCTTCATATCTCTGTTGACTTTCTGAAATATCCAGCTTTGCCTAGACAATTTCTGCATACAAACAGGCTTTTCAATATGGGGATAGAGAGTAAGCTGAAAATATTAAATGGTAGAGTAAGAATTTTAATGGGACTCAATGGCATGTGGTTCTAAATCATAATTTATTTTCCTATGCTCTTTGCAGGGTCATCCATGTGCATGAATTCGGTTTTGAAAAGCTAACACATGAAAAAGAAATTAAGCATCAGCTGACTAGTTATAGTTTAGTCTTTATTGTTTGGTCTAGAAATGAAAGAGCCAAGGAGGACTGTAGGTAGTGCCTCTGCTCAGTAACCTGAATAAAAAAAATCCCCTTTATTTATTACACTCAAGTCTTGTGTTCCCTGCAAGAAATGCCAAAGGGAGTCCTTTTGTTTGGCAGGTGTCTTATTATGAGTGTCCAGAGGCTGTAACAATGAAAAAGAGAGAATTTATGGTATTTTACACACTGATCAGGCAGCAGAATTAAACAGGCCAGCGATGCTCAAACCAAAGATACTTTCACCCTCCAGCTGCTTTCGAACACCAAACAGTTGTGCAGGTATTTCTTGAATCAAATGGCTGGAGTCATTCTGCAATGTGAAAAGGGTATAAATAGCAGCTGCTAGTTTTTGTAACTTAGAGAACTGACATTCCTGTTTTTGATCGCCTAATTAGGCAGAATTTGAAAAAGTTGTGTTTAATTTGCAATTGACTTTAAAATCACAGAGTGTGTATTTCAGAATGACATTAAAAATCTTTCAAATACCCTTCAGAGCTTAGTGTTCCTAAATTGGTCCGCAGTGGTAACTTTGGAAGTGAGATAGATCCTAGAAGTTCACAGGACACAAACTAGTGTCTGCTTTATTCTGCCTAGGTAAATCTTCAGATGGGGATGTGTGTGCAGCCTGGGATCCTGCTCACTCTGCGCTAGAGGAGAGCAGGAGACTGATCACATACAAGGGAGATCTTCTATGCAGTATGACTTGGAGGAAATATCTTAACGGGAGACGTTTCACTATGGAACAGTGCAAAGAGTAGTAGCAAATTGTCATAGCCGTTCACCCATAACCTCTAAAGGAACCCTGATAAGGAATGTAAACATGTCAGTAGTATCTAAAATGGATTCCAGAGAGTTATGAGTCATTAAGTCTATTTTCCATACTAGGAAAACTGGTGTAAACAATAATAAAACCAAGAATGAGTAGACACACAGATTCAGAGAGAAAGAGCCACCACAGCTTTTGAAAAATAAAGTGTCTCCTCACAAATTCATTTGAGTTCTTTGAAAGAGTAAAGGATGATGTACGTAGCGTTGCCCTGGTTGATATTGTGTATGAAGATTTCAAAAAAAAACTTTGTCAGGAGTCCTTACTAAATCTTCTTAAAGAAATAAAGCTATTAGGGGATGAAAATTATCAAGAAAGTTAAGAATAAGCATAAGTGATGATTTTTCAGAATAGCACGGGATTACTGGTTGAGTCTCACAGGGACTTGTCCCAGAACTTGTTCCTCTTAAGATATTACTAAATAGTGTGGGAAAGGGATGAAGCGTGACTTGAAAAAGACTGACAATGGTACAAAATTGTTCAGTCTTAAAAAAATAAAATGGAGTCTAAAGAACTGCAGAATGATCTGATAATACTGAATGACTGGGCAGACAAAATTCATGTTGATAGATGCAAAGTAATGCACTTAGGGAATATACCATCTAATTATATATACAGAATGGTGGGCTTTAAATTTGGCTCAGGAAGTCCCTAAACTGCTGACTGCCAGAAGCTGGGAGGATTACAGGGAAATATCACTGTGTATATGCCCTATATTTTACATGTTCTCCCTAACCATCTGCTACTGGCCACCGTCAGAGGCAGGAAACTGAGCTAGATGGACCTTTAGTCTGACTTAGTGCAGCTGTTCTTATATTCTGAGGAATGCAAGGGAAAGAAAGGAAAGGTGGTTTTTTATTTTTTTAATAGTTGAGATTGCATCTAAAATTGAATGAAATTTCATAAGACAAAGGGGAAAGCATTTTTTTAGCTCAAGGCATTTCTCTGCTGAATTTCAAAGGTTTGCAGCAAAGGTTTCTATTGCAAAGGTATCTCAGGAAAAGGTCAGAATCTTTCATAATTGAAGAGCAACCTAACCGTTAGTATTACATCTATTATTTAATGCTGTTTATTATGCCCTAGACATTACTTCTTATAATAGCTAGGACTGATTGTTTTTCCTGAGGAAGGCAAACCTGTATGGACTGACCAAATGAAACAATCTGTTGTTAAGAGCTGGACTGGTCTACACTGTTATCTTAGCACATAGAGAGAAGCAGTGGGGAACCACAGCTCTGCTCTGAGAAGAAGTGAGGGACAAATACAGTTAATGCCTCAGAATTTGAGGGAAACACAGAGGCAGAAGGTTGTATGATGTGGCCAAAACTGTTCTTTACTGATCTACACAGCAGAAAAGTTATACTGGAAGGAGCAGTTTTGTACTATTTTAACAGGAGTTCAATGTAGACCACTTCCACCCTCCTTGTTTCCAGATGCTTGATGCCTTTCCAAACATAAGATCCCTAAATTAGACGTATTATTAGTGCAGAACACAGGTACCTCTAGAAGATGAAGTCAGCTCACATAAGGTCAAAATTACTTGCTGGCATTTTCCTTGCTTAATAAAAGTTGTGGGCAATTGACCTTTTAATTCAGATGTATAGTGTAAGAGTCTGAAATTAAGTGGGATGAATCTATGCTTATGTGCACTTCATCCTTCTCCACAACAGAGTACTTCAAGAGATGAAATCTGGTCCTCAGACCCTGCACTGCAAGATGATCAATCCATTTCATTTGTTTCAAGCAAATAACCTATATGCAGATAGAAGAGAACTTTTGTTTTGATGACAACAGCTGTTATTTCAGTTGTACGTGTAATATACCTGTCATGCTGTTTTGAGTTGTATCTAACTGAATTAAAAATATGGCGTGCTTCATAATCTTTAACAGGTGTGTACATTTTCTGTTACCCTGAAAGTGAACATTTTATTGGAGCATGCTAACTGGTTGATGAATTAAGTAACATTGCTAGAGAGGAAAAAGTAATCATCATGAAATTGATAAACATATTCCTGATCTACTTCTGATTTTTCCAAACTCACCCATGATGAAAAACCATCTGAAAACCAACTGCTTGGCTACTACAACATATCATCTAAAGCTTCACTGCAAATTATTCTCTTCTGTCATGTCTCCCTGCTGGGGATGGAGTTGGGAAGATGACAATGTATAGAAGTGTGCTCACCTGCTATTTCAGACATTGACATGAAGACTGTGCAGTACTGCCCAGAAATCTTTCTGGACTCTTTCTCTATATAGTGTTGACTTGAAATATCATAAGCCTTTTGATCTTAAGGGCAATGCTAAAAGGCTTCTTTGCATTTCTAGACTCTTGGCTAGGCTACTCTATATGACATGGAATAGGTTGGTGGATAAAGGCTGGTTAATGCATAGTCTGCCTTTGAGGTTCTCAGACACATCTGTTTACTGAGCTCTATTTAGTTAGGTAGAATGATAAAACTTTAAGGTTGTAACTGCCTGATAATTTGTTATGAAATCCACCCTCTTCCAAATGGTGATTGCATCTCTATTTAATGAAGGGGAGTAGCCATTTTTCAGATCAATCTAAACTGTAAAAAATGTTTATACAAGTGCCTGTAGCTCAGAAAAAGGTTTTTTCTTCTCTAAATCCTGTAATATATGCAACTGGAGTGGCTTTGTTCTTTATATTTGCAGTGAGATCCAAAAGGCTGAGGCATTAATTCTGACAGTTTCATAAAGCATTTTTTTTCCTAGAAGCTTATTGTTTTGCAAGGAAACTCAATTAGCAGAGTATGTATAATTGTGGGCATGGCATGTATTTCTTCCTTGGCGGGTCTCACTGATGGCAGCATCAGATAAAAGGATTAGCAGGAACTGTGCCATAGCAATGCAGATCTCTCATTTACCTGGAGAAAGCCTTCTGCTGTCTTGACAGCTGTGTAAGACTGTCAGCCAGGGGCGAAGAATCCTAACTTGCACTCTAATTTGGTTGAAACTTGAATGCATGGGAGAGTACACCTATTACTTCTAGCCAAACAGAAATGAGTCAACATGTTGATAGCTTGAATGAATAAGCAACTTCTAAAGGAAGAGTGTTAACATAAAACTCAAATTACCATTCCCACTACTGTCTTTTACAAACCCCAAACTCCCCTTCTCACAAGAGCATTGTCTTCTCTGGGTCTACGTGGTTTGCTCAAGAGCAGTGTTTGCTTGTAAGGGAGCTATATCATCTACATCCCTTCTCCTTATATTCTTATTAAATCCTTTAATAATCTATGCAGCATGAACAGCAATTACAAAGGCAAGCTCAGCACACTGTCTCTCACCCACAGATGAGTGCTGGGCTGGGAATGAGACATTGGCTACCTATCTGTGCATATGCTCAGCCCTAAATTTCTCTGCTTGACTGCCATTTTAAAAGTTCACTGCACTGGTTTCTGTGACATTTTTCTCCTACTTACTGGGAAAGAACCAGCAACTCTGTTTGTACAGCGTTAGTAACTTGGGCTGTATTTGAATCGTCTGTCACAAGAAAGTGGAGTTAAGCTGCATAAATGTATGTGTGCATAGGGGGAAGGGATTCTTTATCTGCTGTAAGAAAATCATAAAAATTTAAAAGAATCTTTGGAGATATCTTGACTGTGCTGGTGGCACATGCTTGGCATATGAAATGCTGGACACTTATGCCAGTGCATGTTCCTAATTACAATCTCCTTATCATAAACAATTACCATTAAATGCACTGCATGGTGGAAGGGGGAGGAGGAAGAAACCCAGGTAGGATTGTTTGGAGCTGCATGAGTCTGTGTTTGCCTCAGGCTTAGTTAGCTGTCAAGAAAACCCCTGGAGCACCCAGAATTCACAGGCTTTATGGCTGATCATAATCAATAAAGGCAAAAACCCAAGTCGGGGAAAGTTGGCAAACGTGTTGTCCTCTTGACCATTGCAGGATAAAACTGTGTGCTGCTGAGTAATTGTGAAGAGGTGTGGGGGTCAGAAACAGACACTGGCTTTAGGCATCTGTAAGTGGTGCATGAAGCTCTGATCAAAGTGAGGTGATCACTGTGTGAGGCTGATATCTGCTCTTCTGTGGTCAATAAGGATGTTTTGTTATTTGTGTCCTTTGGGCTCCTGTGTTTCTTTGCGTGGGGGCACAGGATGCTCCCCGGGGAGGGAAAAGGCACAAAAGGTCAGGCTGCTGCTTGATGAATATCAGCTAATGGTATGCATTGGCAGTGCTCTCAGTAACTCCTGGTGAGAGTGAGTATTGCAGAAAGAGCAGTGGCTCATGTTCATGAGTGTAAAAACTATCATCTGCCACACTGCATCAAATCCAGCTCTCTTTTTAAGATGGTGTTGGAGCAGACACAATGATGCTGTATTTAGTCAGTTTATTTATCAAAGTGAGCTAGATTCTGCTACCCTTTGCGATCTGTAGTATCTTGTTCCATGCTTTGCCTTAATGAATTTTGGGGAGTAATTACAGAACAAAAATCTGATTACCATCGTTAAATGTAACAGAGCCTTTATAAGTACAATGTTAAATGCTGTAAGACAACAGCTTTCTTCACAACATGATCCTGACCCAAGATTTTAAGGTTCATGATGAAATCAACATGGCTTAACAAACTCTAATACATCAGATGAGGATACTGCAGCCTAAACAGTCTGCACAGTCAAAACTTCCAGCATATGTCAGATGATTTAGTTGAGCATAGAATGCTAGGACCTACAGTAAACTTCATTATTTCTTCTGTTTTAAGAATACATAGAGGGCCAGTCACCACAGAACAGGTGCTACAACATCGTCATATATCCAAGACTTGCACATTAGAATCACTATATAAATATGTCCCTTGATACTAATGTCTTTTATGGTCTTGCTGTTAATACTTTATGTCTGCACTTCCATGCTATTGATAGATGAGAATTATAAGGAGCCACAGTAATATTGCAAGTTTTGGATAAAAAGTAGAGGATGCAACCTCAGGCAACTGATGCTTTGTAACGCCAGAGGATGGGTGGATCAATACTTGGTACTGTGGATCTCCAACAGTTACTGGAAGCATTATTTAAAATGGCTCTTTCTCTATGTGCAAAAAGGTGCTAGACCCCTTAAGAAAGGAAAGATTTGGATCTCTTGGCAGGTAGTCATGACAGTTCTGTATTAATAAATTACTTGCCTCTATTCCTATGAGAAATTCAATGCTTTTGTATTCTTACACAGACAGATCACACTCTGGTGCTCCCTATTAGTCTGTTTTCAGTGGATTGACATTAGAGCACTTTTGAACAAGGACAGGATTCTGACCCCAGCTGAACAAATCTTGCAACCCCAAGTGTCTGCATACTTGAATGGCTGAGCTTATCTTTATATCATGTATTCTTGTTCATCACACTGCAGGGCGTATGTTTGCTTAGCATTTCTGCCTCTCACCACCCAGCCAGGGTGGGCTTGCAGCCAACTCATTATCTGCCCTCCTGTCACAGTGTCCGTCCTTAGAAAGACTGGCAGTATTAAAACCTTATTGGTGTGGAAAGTTTGCTTAAAACCAGTTCCTTAGAAAAGATAAGCATGCAAAAATATGAATTTAGGTGGGGCTTCATTCTCATGGATTTTTATACAAGAATGAAAGGGGTGGCAGTGGAAATTGTGAGGAAGGAAAGGCCAATAAAATATGGAGAAGATCCTAGCCAGCTTTCTCATTTAACACTCGGTGGTTGTGATTTTGACTGATTTAATTGAATAGCAATTAACCAAGCCAGATTTCTTGGTTCCCTGAGAAAAGGACTTGCAAAAAATCAGTGTTGCATCATTTGATACTATTTAGATAATGACTATAGACATATAGGTGGTTTTGAACATTCACTATTCCTCATGAGGGTAATAGGCAGCATTTTGTCCATTTTAAGCCAAATCTTTGCTCCTGTCTGAAGACAATAGCCAATCTTTTTATCCGGGACAAGTTTGGGAAGGAAGAGACTTCTTGTTTATCTTCTTTCCTGGAATAGTTATGACCTGTCATAAACAGCTGGAGTGGTTGTCACCTGCCTTCCAGTTGTTCATGGAGGGGTCTCTGTTATATGGATCCCACAGAGACATCAGTTACTTCCTTAACCTGTGACAAGTGCCTTTAGTCCTATGATAAAAAACATTTGCCATGGAATTCAGATCTGTTGCCTGAGCTGTGATACACCTTCTTTAATTTTTCTCATGTTAAATACATATTTTAAATTAAAGAAGACAATGTGAAGAGGGGAAAGTAAAGCCTTCGAGAAAGCTTGAGTAAGTGTCTGTCATTTTCCTCAGGCTTTGTAAGAACAAAATGGCTGCTACAAAAACCTTTTTGATAAATGTACTGGAAAAGCAGGGGAATAAAATACAAACTGAGTGAATATGTGGAAAAAGCCTGCAACTCTCACATGCTACCCTGTTCTGCGGTTCCTCACTCTTTGATGGAGTTTCCTTCTGGACCCAACAATCCTCACAGATTAAGAGTTAATTGTAATGAATATGTGCTCTTTAAAAGGGTTTCTTTTTAAAAGTTATCTTATTCGGTTAAGAAAGAAAGCATTTGGGAAAAAAACCCCACCCAACAACCCCCAAACTAAACATTTCTCTTTTGCTCACACCACTGTAACCAGCTCTAACTGTAGATGTGGAAATCAGAGGCTTTATAGGCCCTCCAACACCCAACAACCCCCAAACTAAACATTTCTCTTTTGCTCACACCACTGTAACCAGCTCTAACTGTAGATGTGGAAATCAGAGGCTTTATAGGCCCTCCAAAAGGCATTCAAATTTTTTTTTTTTTAAGAAAAGGGGACTTTAAAGTTTTCCTAATCTAATCTCTAACCATATAAAGGACTAATATTGGAATATACTGTGAGCTTGTTCTGAACTTGCTTCTGCTTTATATCAATGTCCTAGTGAGTCTTTTGCTCAGAGAAGTTGATTTAAATAACAACAAAATTTAAACTTTAGCCTCAATGTTGTTTTGTCTTAGTTTCTCCAGGGCTTTTTCTTATACATGATCCTTCTTACCTTGCTTTATTTTGCCCCAGTATTACTGTCTTACTCATATCCTGAGATGGAGTTCACAGTTACACAAGCTCTAAGAAATAATTTTCTAGCCCTTTGTGAGCTCTTGGTAGTTATTAGAGGACCAGACAGCCTTAACCTGAGCTCACAAGTAATCACTCAAAGTCAGGGATTCTGAGAGAATGCTGTCTTTTCATTCAAATCCCATTGAGTTCAGCAGAGGAACCTTGAGGCCAGAGAGGTCACCAAGTGTTTTTTTTTTTTTTTGTATTTCAGGCTCTCCTTTCTATTTCTACCACGCCCCTGCGTGGCGTGGTGATGGCAGGAAGTGGCTGTGGAGGCCGGGGCTGCCCATCCAGCGGGAGCCTGCTGGCAAAGCTGGGCTGCAGCCCCTTGTTGGTGCCGGCCAGTCCAGCATGTGCCTTTGCTGTAAAATAAGCGACTGCATAGTGTTACAGCCTGTGCCAACTGGCTAATATTAGAGGTTGTTACAGGAACTGTTCCCTGTGAAGGATACCATTTTTAGATTTGAAATGTGACTTTGCGGCTTTTAATTTTTTTTTTGCAAAGGCTGTATTTGTTGTCTGCTTGTAAGCCATGAGTTATAAGGGTGTAATAAAGAGTGAATATTTCGTTGAAAGTCTGTTTCCTTAAACTTTTCAATATTTCTGCAGAATTGACAAAAATTCTGTCTTCAATCTTATAATTAAAAAATAAATCCATAACACTTATCTACACTATAACTGTCTTGAAGAGGCAGAACTAAGTTAATTAAAATACAATTAATTTCCCTGGATTTCTTTTGAATTTTTCTTAAACATGTGTCCTAGTAAAAATGAGCTCTGAAAACTGTTGACTAACTAAAAATGAACTTAAAATTTGGCAGTTCCACGATTGTCTTCTTTCTTAGATATAAATATGCTGAGGATTTCTTCATTTGAGAGACCAGGAACATCACCTTTAAACTTTTTGAAACACAAAACCTATTGTCTAGTTGGAATTTTTCCCTAACTGAAGACTTTTCAAAATATACATTTTACAATAGTTCTGGAGCAGTAAAACCAGCTGGGATAGTTTGGAATGAGTAACTACTTCAGAAGTTAGCCAAGTTCAAGGGTATTCTTATCTGCTTTACTGTTCCAGCCGCAATTTCACATAATTCTGTTACTTCATAGAGCTGACATCTCAAAACATATTTCTGACCACTGTCAGGCATCTTTTCAAGTTCACACATGAAACCCCCTCAAGTGCAATGCACACTAAAGTAGTCTTCAGCTAATTTAGTTTTAGTGGAAGCAATGTAGTCTTTCCACCATAGTGGGATTTACCTTACTACTAGTTTTTTTTCTGCTGGGACCTACTCAGGCCTCTTTTCTCAGGCAGAACTCCTACAGGGAGTAGAACCGAACATTTGCTTAAGTCAGGAATGCTAAATTAGGCAAATATGGGATGGAAGAATTACTGCAACATACCCAGGAGAGTCATAAATTAACAGTTGCAAAACATGACAGTTCTCAGTGGAAGGAATCTTTTTTTTTTCTCTTATAAAGTTTGGAGATGTAACCCTGGCAAGTAGGTTTGTCTTTCTACAGATTAACTTGTAGAGTACTGAGGTAACTGATGGAAGGAAACTTTACAGATCAGCTCCAGTATGTTGCATGGCACGGATGGCTTGCTTTTTCCATAAATGAACCTTAGTTTTTTGAAGCTGGCAGAATCTGTGTTAGAAAAATTTCCAAGCTCAGTAGCAGCACTTCTGTGTACAGCTGCGGCTTACATCTGTCAAAGCTTGTCTCAAAGCAGTGGAGGCAGCTCAAAAGTTCCATCAACAGCACAGGACATAAATACTTGGCTACCAATACACTGTACCTCATAGCTTTTGGCCCACTTGTATGCTGAAGGTAGCATACAGGGCACTGAATATTACGGGAACCTGTCAACACATTCAGTGCATTATTTATCATTTTGTTACTATGGGTGTCAGACAGTCAGGTTCCTTCCTGGTTTATCTTCCTACTGTACCCTCTTTATTGTTTTTTTGCATGGAAATGCATGAAGAGAGCAGTGATCTGTGATGTCAGTGCTGGAAATTTCAACCTTATTCTAATGATAAAAGTTCTCTTGTTTCAAGCAGCTAGGTTGCTGTCTTTTTCCTTGCTTTGGATACTCAGCCCATGATTTGAGAAATCCAAACACTTGTACAAAGCTTTAATGGATTGTAACCTACAAGTTTGTTCTCCTTGTTATAACTTCCTGAAGTTAAGTAATAAATTACTTTGTTAAGCAGTCAAAAATGGTGCAAGATGGCTATTAATGTTATCGCATTAATGCTAGCCAAAATGTCTCCACCTGAAGCTGTACATAGAAATAAAAATCAAAGGCTTAGTGAAATATAGCAGACATCACTGAATGATAGATTTACAATGACTGTCTTGGATAGCTTTCTCTGAGATTTAAAGCCAATGAATATACTTTATCTGATTGTAACTTTTCCAGGAAAATAAAAGCTATGCATACAGTGTATGCTCCTTCAGACTTTACAGTATCAACTGTTTTTGGCATAGTTACTAACACAAATAGCTTCTTTTTCTCCTACCTGATGAATACCATAGTAATTTCTGTGACCAGAACACTAGGCATTTTGATTATCTGCTATCAGCTAACAGTTATTTCCTGCTACTGAAAGATGCTTGCCAAATAAGTTTTTACAAAGTAGATACAGAACTCCTTGTTTTGGAGTTTTCATGATTCTACTGAAAGCCTCCAGGAACTGAAAGGTTTTCTAAGTCCTTGCTGAGGGATTAGCATAGCTGTAATGAAAGGATATGTAAATCCATGGTGGAATATTTGAATCTATTGACAATAGTGACCACTTGTTTTTATTCTTAATTCTTGTTCTTATCTGGAATTTATAAATTGTTGAATTTAAAATATTTTACTTGAATTTCTGGTCAACAAGTCTCTGTATCTCAAAACAGTTGCCACGCATGATGTACAGTACTTTGTGGTAGCCTTACTAGGGGAAAGATAAAATACTTCCATAGTTTTATAATAGACTGAACTGTTGTTCACTTTTGAAAATAAATATATCCTGTGAAGAATAAAGCAAATTAAAATGATAAATAGTGCAAAGATGGGTTTATGTCATACTATATCTGTTCTGTGGCTGGCTGTAGCAATTCAGTCATGCTTTCCCAAATTACATGTAGTTTCTAGGTGCCAATAGCTTTGACTGAGAAAAAAGCCTTTGGTCTGGAGACCTAGGAGCAGTGATGTTTATGAATGTATCTCAGTGTATATTTATTGCTAATCCCAGCCCATAAAAGAGTTAACTACATATTCAGTTTATATTTCTATAAGTCAGAAGACTTTTATACCACCATATTTAAAGCCAGATGTCATGTGGCTGGGCTGTCTGCTGCTGGTACAGGGTAAAGTCCCTAGCACCCTCCAGCAGCAGCAGGGTTGGGAAGCTGTGCAGATTGATGCAACCTTGGGAACTTGAGCTTGCGAATAGAATCAAACTGAATCCCTACTTCAGTTCAGTTCCTGCTGGAGACTCCTGAGCTTGTTTTTTAGAAACTACTGAATTTCTTGTGAAAATCAGCAGTGGAGAAGGAATGGGGAGGGAGGGAGGAAATAAAGAGGAAGAAGCTGGTAGGGAGCCAGTTTCTCTTGTACCTGTTGCCTGTCAGGTGGTGAGAAACTATTAATTAACTGTAACCCAGCTCTATGGGCAAGCAGTGCGAGTTCTCCACCACAAGAAGAAAAACATCAGTCTGATGGTACAGTAAACTAATTTTTTGTGTGTGTCATTCTTTTGTGGCCAGATTTAGGTGGGTGTATTTCTTACACAGGAAAGGTGTCCTAAGTCATGACAAAGAAGAGCAGGGACATTTGAAATGAGTATAGACTCCTTTTATCAATCAGCAGCTGAGCACAGCTGAAATTCAGAAGTCCTCTTGCTTGCAGACAGCTAAACACAAAATGTTCTGGACTGATGTCACCTCCATAGGGTTTTCTACATACTCTGCAGCCCCAAGTGTTCAGAAGTCAGAGGCCAGTTTCTCAAGAGATCATAGCATGGCTGAAGAATGACTCTTTCAATATAATAAGCTAATTGTTTAGGTATAGCAGCTAATTACAACATTTCAAAGATTACTTTCAACTAGCAGCAGGTTGGCCAACTTGATGAGCTGGGTTTTAAACTGAAGGACTGGGATGTATTGAGCTCTGCCTAGGGGTTGAGGAAGAACGAGTCAAGAGCTTATGGGTAAAAATTAATGGGCAGGCAAATATGGGTGACACTGTTATAAGTGTTTGCTACAGGCCACCTAATCAGGAAGAGGAAGTCGACGAGGCCTTCTACAGACAGCTGGAAGTAGCCCTGGTTCTCATGGGGGACTTCAACCACCCTGATATTTGCTGGAAAAGCAACACAGAAAGATGCGCACAATCCAAGAGGTTCCTGCAGAGCATCGAGGATAATTTGATGCAGGTGGTGGAGCCAATGAGGTGAGATGTGCTGCTGGACCTTATACTAACAAACAAAGAAGATCTGGTTGAGGATGTGAGGGTTGGGGGTAGCCTTGGCTGCAGTGACCATGAGATGGTGGAGTTCAGAATCTTGCATGGTAGAAGTAGGGCAACAAGTAGGATTACAACCCTGGACTTCAGGAGAGCTAGCTTTGGCCCCTTCAAAGACCTGCTTGGAGGAATCCCATGGGTTAGGGCTCTAGAAGCTAGGGGGTCCAAGAGAGCTGGTCAATATTCAAGTACCACTTCCTCCAAGCTCAAGATCAGTGCATGTCTATGAGGAAGAAGTCAAGCAAAGGAACCAGGAGACCCACATGGATGAGCAAAGAGCTTTAGAAAAAGTCAAGTGGAATAAGGAGGTTTACAGTATGTAGAAAAAGGCACTGGCTACTTGGGAGGAATATAGGAATGTTGTCAGGGTATGCAGAGATGCAATGAGGAAGGCCAAGGCCCACTCGGAACAAAATCTGTCAAGAAATGTCAAATATAACAAGAAGGGCTTCTTCAAATACATCAGTAGAAGAAGAAAGACTGGGGAACCTGTGGGCCCACGGCTGAACGAGGTGGGTGCCCTGGTGATGCAGGATGCAGAGAAGGCAGAGTTACTGAATGCTTTCTTTGCTTCAGTCTTTACTGCTAAGGCTGGCCCTCGGGCATCCCAGCTTCCAGAGGTGAGAGAGAAAATCTGGAGAAAGGAGAACTTCCCCTTGGTTGAGGAGGATTGTGTTAGAGATCATTTAGGCAAACTGGATCCTCACAAATCCATGGGCTCTGATGGGATGCACCCACGAGTGCTGAGGGAGCTTACAGATGCTGTCACTAAGCCACTCTCCATCATCTCTGAAAGGTCATGGAGGACAGGAGAGGTGCCCGAGGACTGGAGGGTAGCCAGTGTTACTCCAGTCTTCAAAGAGGGCAAGAAAGAGGACCCGGGAAACTATAGGCCAGCCAGCCTCACCTCCATCCCTGGAAAGGTGATGGAGCAGTTCATCCTGGAGGTCATCTTCAGGCATGTAGAGGAAAAGAAGGTTATCAGAAGTAGTCAACATGGATTCACCAAGGGGAGATCATTCTTGACCAACCTGATAGCTTTCTGTGATGGCATGACTGGCTGGGTCGATGAAGGGAGAGCAGTGGATGTTGTTTACCTTGACTTCAGCAAGGCTTTTGACAGTGTCTCCCATAATCTCCTCATAGGTAAGCTTAGGAAGTGTGGGTTAGATGAGTGGGCAGTGAGGTGGACAGAGGACTGGCTGAAGGGCAGAGCTCAGAGGGCTGTGATCAATGGGGCAGAGTCTGGTTGGAGGCCCGTAAGTAGCCGTGTTCCCCAAGGGTCTGTGCTGGGTCCAGTTCTGTTCAACATATTCATCAATGACCTGGACAAAGGGACAGAGTGTACCCTCAGCAAGTTTGGTGATGGTACAAAACTGGGAGGAGTGACTGATACACCAGAAGCCTGTGCTGCCATTCAGCGAGACCTGGACAGGCTGGAGAGCTGGGCCGAGAGGAACCTCATGAAATTCAACAAAAGCAAGTGTAAGGTCCTGCACCTGGGGAGGAACAACCCCATGCACCAGTACAGGTTGGGAGTTGACCTGCTGGAAAGTGGCTCTGCTGACAAGGACCTGGGAGTGCTGGTGGACAGCAAGTTGACCATGAGCCAGCACTGTGCCCTTGTGGCCAAGAAGGCCAATGGTCTTCTGGGGTGCATTAAAAGGAACATGGCCAGCAGGTCAAGGGAGGTTATACTCCCCCTCTACTGTGCCCTAGTGAGACCACATCTGGAGTACTGTGTCCAGTTCTGGGCTCCCCAGTTCAAGAAAGACAGGGAACTGCTGGAGAGAGTTCAGCGGAGAGCTACAAAGATGATCAGGGGACTGGAGCATCTCCCTTATGAGGAAAGGCTGAGAGAGTTTGTTCAGCCTGGAGAAGAGAAGACTGAGGGGGGATCTTATCAATATTTATAAATATCTGAAGGGTGGGTGTCAAGAGGATGGGACCGAACTCTTTTCAGTGGTGCCCAATGACAGGACAAGGGGCAATGGACAGAAGTTGGAACACAGGAAGTTCCACCTGAATATGAGGAAAAAATTCTTTACTGTGAGGGTGACAGAGCAGTGGAACAGGCTGCCCAGAGAGGCTGTGGAGTCTCCTTCTCTGGAATTATTCAAAACCCACCTGGACGTGGTCCTCTGCACCCTGCTCTAGGTGTACCTGCTCAAGCAGGTGGGTTGGATGAGGTGATCTCCAGAGGTCCCTTCCAACCCCTACTGTTCTGTGATTCTGTAAGGAGGTGATTTTCATATTTATGCTTTTCAAACTCTTGGAAACACATTTTCAGGTTTTCCCTGCTAATTGTTCTCTGCATGAGGACTAGAAACAGCCAGAAAAATAAAGAAATAAAGCAGAATGTCTTTTATAACTGCATGAATCCAGGAATGAGGGCCCTGTTTAAAAAGCTGATCATAATGAAGCTTGCCATTAAAATTAATACACTTGGCTATACATTATGTGCCAGATGAAGGGCAGCAGGAGGGCTTGCTGACAGCAACAATCAGCCTGGATTTATAGAAAACCTTGGGAGAGACTAAATATTCACAGTATTCATTCTTGCACCGTAAAGTTCAGAATGGAAAGTGACATTGAAGTGCCTGAGTATGCACACACATACACATACACATACACATACACATACACATACACATACACATACACATACACATACACATACACATACACATACACATATGTGCATGTTCTTACACCTTCCCTCCCCCGCCGCTAAGTTCATCAGCAGAAGTAGCTGCAGGGGGTTCTACTGGTCATTCCAGTATCAGCTGGAGTGTTTTCATTGGGGAAGGAAGATGCTTGGGAAAAGAGGAGTACGCTTTCAACGCGTGTAGTACTCTGAGTGGTGGATTAATTGTTTTTGTTTCTATATATTTTTCCCAGTGATGCTATACTAAGAAAAATACACTGATTTTTTTTTAGGATTTTTGAAAAACAGCAAGTCTGGGATAGGTTTACTTTTAGTATCTTAATCAGAGCGAGCAGTCTTGAACTGCTAACACCCTAGAATGACACAGACATGAAAGGGATGTGTGTATCCTTTCACTGTGCTGAGATATTGGGATAATTATTCAACATACAGTTCCCTCTCAGTGCTTTTCAGTGCATTTTGAATGAAGAGACTGTGAGGACAGCTGATTTTAATCTGAGAATCCACTTTAAAGGCGCTCAGGAGATACAGTGCTTATAGAGGAGCTAAGTGATACAAAGTATTACTTACTCCTCAAATGGGAAGATGAAAATGAGCATCCTTAGATAATACAGGGCAGAAATAGATACCTGCTGATCTTCCCCCAGGCTCAAAAAAAGGCTGAATGAAGAGTATGGAAGGAAACCGATGCCGTATAGGACTGTATTTTATCAGCTTTTTGTCATTCATTCCAGTGGACCTGAATTCCATATTCTAACTCTGGGAATACTGAAGGACTAGAAAATCTCATATGAGGGGAAAAGGGGGCTTCCTGTTGGAACAATTAATTTATTGGCCTGGATCGTAGAGTGAAGAGGTCTATAAAATATGTAACAGGCTAGTAATGATGCATGCTTAGGCATAACTTGTATGTGTCTGACTGTCTGTGGCTTTTTACATCTGTATGTTTTATCACACAGTTCTAGCCCCTTATTTGGGGGTTTTTGGCTTCACCTGTCTTCATGTTGCACGAAAGAGATGGGCCAGATTCTTACTGAGACTCTTGGAAACTGGCATAATATAAACAACAACATAATAAAAACTTACCAGAAAGAATCATGCAGTCAGAATAGCTTTGCTTTGCTTCTCTGCTTTCCTTTGTTGTTGTATTTGTACAACAGGTTTACAATGTTGTTTTGTGAGGTTCCTCTTCTCACCTCATGTGCATCTGTTGGTTCATATCAAGGGTACTGGAAAGTACCCGACACATTCAGAAGTGCTCAGCAAGCTCTCTATAGAATGAGATTTATGACAGTGATATTGATGTTGCATAAGTAGCTGACAAAAACACCTCCCGAAAGAAAGAAAAATAAAAAACAAAAACCCCTCTATATTTTCTTCAGGAAAGTTTGATCTTAAGAATCCTGCATTTGAGAAGTAATAAAATTGAAACTGCTTTCTTAAAATAAATAATGTGGAGTATTTGATTCAGTCCTGTTTGTTAGTTACAGTACTGCCTCTCCAAGAATGGTACTATCTCCAAACTGACTTTTATCAGATTACCTATTGAGGAGTAGGGTCATTGGCAGCAACAACAATTACACATACAGTAGAAGAGCACATCTAGATCACTGTGTAGAACATATCCTTGCTATGAGTCAGATGAGTTGTATGGTAAAAGTTGGACAGGTGTCATCTCTTTCATGTTCTCCCTTCTTCCCTCAGAAGAAAAGAATATTTGCATACCTGTTGTGGTTTAGCCCCAATCAGCAACTAAGCACCACACAGCCGCTCAGTCACTCCCCCCACCCCAGTGGGATGGGGGAGAGAATCAGAAGAGCAAAAGCAAGAAAACTCATGGGTTGAGATAAGAACAGTTTAATAATTAAAATAAAATAGTAATAGTAATAATGGTAATGATGATGATGATGATGATGATGATGATGATGATAATGATAATATAATGAAAAGGAAAATAATGAGAGAGAGAAATGAAACCCAGGGGGAAAAAAAACAAGTGATGCAACTGCTCACTATCTGCTGACCGACGCCGCAAGTCCTCGAGCCGTGATTGCTGATTCCCCCGGCCAACTCCCTCCAGTTAATAAACTGGGCATGACATCGTATGGTATGGAATATTCCTCTGGCCAGTTTGGATCAGCTGTCTTGGCTGTGCCTCCTCCCCTCCCGACTTCTTGCGCACCCAGCAGAGCATGGGAAGCTGGAAAAGTCCTTGACCAGTATAAACACTACTTAGCAACAACTAAACCATCAGTGTGCTATCAACATTATTTTCATACTAAATCCAAAACACAGCACTATACCAGCTACAGTGAAGAAAATTAACTCTATCCCAGCTAAATCTATGACAATACCACAAACTATGCAGCAATCATTTTTTTTTCATATTCAGTGTCTTCTTTTTTCTCTTTTTTGACTCCTTTTTAGTTCTTAAACACTGGTTTTAGTGGCAACCAGAAGAATCAGTCTGAAGTGGAAGCAGGTTAGGATGATTGAAAAGCTCTGGTATGTTCTGTGGAATGGTCAGAAATGCACATGAAATGGTGAACTGAAGACAGAAAATGGAGATCCAGACCTCCTCAGAGAAAGTAGGTGCTGACTTGATTTTTGTCTGAAGTGCCTGGTTGCTGCCTAGCACAAATTAAAGAGTATATATGGAAACAAAATTGCATACACTTGAAAATAGAATTTTAAAAGCCTTAAAATCTGTTTCAAATAATGAAACAAAATCTACTTCCTTTCCCATAATATCAGAGCAAAAGAGGGCATTTTCGTGCTATCTGAGTTAATTCTGTCTGCTTGACCCCTCAGTCTTCTTTCTTGAAGGGGAAGCTTTTAAAAGCCTTGTGTGCTAGAGTTAACTGGGACCAACTTTTGACTAGAACGATGATTTCAAACAGAAAGTTTATATGGTCGGGTTGACAATGATATTTGGGTGGATTTTGTCACAATGATTTGGCATGAGTCAAATACAGGGCTGTTGGAAATATTTCCAGGACAGCAACCATTAGTGAATCTATGCTGATTTATACTGCCTCAGCCTTTGCCTTTCAAGTACTACTTTCTTCTAAGAGAAATTTTGGACCAGGAATTATCTTGGCAAACTATTTTCAATGGCTCATACTGAACTGAATGGCTGCTGTGGTCATTTCCAGCTCAGACTTCCAAAGCCACAATCTTCATTTGAACTTTGATTTTACATGGGTGGGTATACACGTATTCTTGTGACATTATAGGTATATACATGTATGACTGCCCTCACCATCCCAGTAGGCCTTTCACAGGCTTGAAGAGTACTGTGCCTTTCCAACATCCAGACCTGAAAAATCCAGCTACTTTTGAACACTTGTAAAACATAAAGCCAGAGGAATGAAACAGCTGTGAGACTGCTTTTGTCTGTGTTGTTACTGGAGGTGAAGGAAAAGACAAGGAGAGATATGGCTTTGTTTTTATAGAATACAAAACTAAAGGTAGCTCTGAAAATATAAAAATAACTGCTCAGTTAGAAGAAAGGGACATAATTTTTGTTTCCAACATGACTTCTAACATTTTTCCAAATTTTTCCATCGACTGTCTTCATCCCCCTCAACTCATGAATGAACAGTACTTGCATGCTGATATTCTGCTGTCCCACATACTGTGTTTCTTGTATTTATTTAACTTGTGTGCTCTGCTTTGGGAAATACACAATGCAAATGAAATCTGTACTCTTTAATTCAGACAGGAATACAACTGTTCAAGCTAGTATGCAAAGATAATAAAATGTGAACTAGCTTTAGGTACCAAATAATGAAACCTTTAGCTACCTAATAATGAAAGAAGTTGAAACCTTTGGCTACCTAATAATGAAAGAATAAAGAGAAGTTTTATGAGAGCAGAGAGAAGCAAAGGAATAAACCTTTTTTAGCAGAAAACAAATAAAACTCCTTGTGATCAAATAAAAAATAGTTTTTCAGGAGGAACAATATTGAAGAGAATACTGGAATCAAATGTTCTTTTGCATTTCTCAGCACATTTTAGTACAGGAACTAAGGAATAACCCTTATTTGCTGCCTCAGTTGCTATGTGGTACTAGTGGACCAGATTTTTTAGGCTCAGCATGTAGGAATCTGACAGTATCAGGCATCATTAACAGAGATTTGTTTTCCCTAAATGATATTTCTAGAACTGTAGTCCCCTACGGAGCAGGAGTTCTGAGCTTGTGTCTTTATTTCCTGTCCTCCTGTGATGTAAGGAGTGAAATATTTCTTTGAATGTTTGTTCTTTGTTGAGTGCAGCATGGAGACATTTGAGAATCAACAGTCCCTTGTGTTTACAGAAACAGTCACTTCCCCACTGCATGCTGTCCAGGAATTACCACGCTAGTCAATTTAGGGTAAATTTGCAAAGTGGTGCACAAGGAGGCACACAGTTAAATCCCATTGGTGTTAATGGGAGTCATGCAGCTAAATCCCTGCACATTGCTTTGTAATTTACCTCTTTGTGTTTCTCAAACCTGCTGGCTCATGACTAATTTGTGTCTCTAATAGAAAAGCTCTAACATGTTTTGGTACTATGTGGTATTGACACAGTCTATCTATTATTCACACTATATTTGCCATATAAATACTAAACACCTAAGTCCAGACATTCTCTGTAGAGATTGATGTCTTCATATATTTTCCTGTATGGTTTTCTTATAAATTATAGAGTAGTGATAGTTAAAGCTAGCATCAATCACCACAGTCCTCAGAACCTCAAATTCTTTCAGAAGGGAAATGATATCACTCAAATTTTTGAAAGCTAAATTAATCTTACTTAAAATATGAAAAAAGAAAAGAAAGAAAAGGGTTGTTTTAGTGAAAGCATAATGTCACGAAAATTTGCTTTATCATTCTGAAAATATTTTTAACTTACTTTCTGGTCTCCAGAATGGCTTGGGCTAGATTTTCTAAATTAATTTCATTTTTCTGAAGAGAAGTGCTTTTAGGTTAATTTGTGGGAAGGAGCAACTGCAAAGAATTACAGATGCAGACTTGAAAGTGCTTTGCCCCTGGACATGTGTATATCTTACATGGTGTTGTGGTGAAGAGTATCATTGGGCATATTTACACCACAACAGGGTATGGTACAAAACTGCTCCAGCTATCCATTAGATAGCCAAAATATACATACCATGGATCGCCATGCGGGTATCAAAAGTAAAAAAGCCATGTTGATACAATACTGCACCCATACTAGTTAGCTCTGGCTCCAACAAAGATAATTAGTTCAGTTGCAGCACTCTGCTGATGTGGTAACACAGCTTCTGGTTCAAGAGCTGGCTCAGGTAGCACTCTCCAAAGACTCTTAACACCACCCTTCATTGTATGGTGTAGGCATGCCCATAGAAACTCTCATGAGATAATGAGTGGCTCTATCTTCTCTGCAAGGTTTGGATGATTCCCAGTAAATGGGGCTTAAAACTGTACCATGAATGCTAAGAGGAAAAAGAAAATATTGCCTCATTTATACTGCTGATTCATCCACTGAATGGAAAATAAATTATGAAATCATATCATTCAAGATTGTCATCAGACATATATGCAGAGCAGCTTCTTGAGGTGGAATAGGCAACCTGAAATAGAAATTCCATACCTGCTCTGTTGGTCACTGGAAGGTCTGAAACATACAGGTTGGCAACACAGGTCAAGCAGGTAAACCTACCATTACCAACAGGTCTACCAGGAATTCATTATCATTTGGGCCAGACATCAAATTATAGAATCATAGAATGGCTTGGGTTGGAAGGGACCTTCAAAGATCATCTAGTTTAACCCCACTGCCATTGGCAGCGACATTGTTCACTAGATCAGGTTACTCAAAGCCCCATCCAACCTGACCTTGAATGTTTCCAATGACAGGGTGTCCGAAACCTCTCTGCGCAACCTGTTCCAGTGTCTCACCACACTTATAAAAAATTTCTTATATCCAATCTAAATCTACCCTCTTTCAGTTTAAAACTGTTGCCCATTGTCCTGTCACTACAGGCCCTGGTAAAAAGTCTCTGACTTTCTTATAAGCCCCCTTCATACAGAGGCTGCAATAAGGTCTTGGAAGTAATGGAAGTTAAGATGTGCCTACTACTAAAACCAATATTTTTGGTTTAGCCTGTATCAGAAGGTTTCCATGTGAATACTACCAGAATGAATATTTTTGGTTTAGTCTTGGGTTTACGATCATGGTGGGCAGCAACATTTATCATTTCTCTTTTTTTAATAAATCCCCATCCAGTCCTAACTCACCACCCTCTTGTCTACTCCTATCACTCCATTGCTGCTTAACTAACAATGGTCTTTCATCTTCAGCTCCACATTGCCTGGGTTTCAGTGTGGATATGATGAGTGAAAGGCAGGCCAGGTGCAGACTACTTCCCTACAGAAGCTCACATCAGCATCAGCAGATTGAATATCATTTGCAAGACCACCTCTGCTTTTACCTGAAGCCCTAGACTATCTGCAACAGCATACAAGGACTAGAGCAGAACCTTATAATATTTTTTCTTCCATGTTTTTAAAAAAATGGTGTGCCACTATTGGCATTTTAGAAAGACTCAGCATTGCCATATTCTTGTAAGGATGGCAGGTTTGTGTGCTTGATATTTTGGTTTCTCCTCCTCCTGCAAACTTCCAGACACTGCTTCAAAGTACAGAAGCACAAACCTTTATCAGGGAATCAACTGTATGAGCATTTTGACCTGGAAAAAAGAACTCTCATTCAAGGAAATTGATATGTAGCTCTGGCAGAGCGTCATGGTGGGACGGGGGAGAGAATCAGAAGGGTAAAAGTGAGAAAACTTGTGGGTTGAGATAAAGACACTTTAATAGGTAAAGCAAAAGCCACACACACAAGCAAAGTAAAACAAGGAATTAATTCACTGCTTCCCATCATCAGGCAGGTGTTCAGCCATCTCCAGGACAGCAGGGCTCCATCACGCGTAACGGTTGCTTGGGAAGACAAATGCCATCATTCTGAATGTCTCCCTACTTCCTTCTTCTTCCCCCAGCTTTATATGCTGAGCATGACATCATATGGTGTGGGATATCCCTTTGGTCAGTTGGGGTCAGCTGTCCCAGCCGTGTCCCCTCCCAGCTTCTTGTGCCCCCCCCAGCCTCCTCTCTGGTGGGGTGGGGTGAGGGGCAGAAAAGGCCTTGACTCTGTGTAAGCCCTGCTCAGCAACAATGAAAACATCCCTGTATTATCAAAACTGTTTTCAGCACAAATCCAGAACATAATCCCATACTAGCTTCTATGAAGAAAATGAACTCTATCCCAGCCAAAACCAGCACACAGAGACTTCTTCCCTTTTCCCTCCCTCTTCCTTCTTGTTCTCCCTCCATTCCATGTGCATCTGAATGGATACTCCTAGCTTGGAAAATACTGGCTGCTGTGATAAAGTTCAGGAAAGTCATAAGCAGCAAAAGAGGATTTTTATAAGAGAAAGTGAGGCAATCTTAGGCAACATTAGTGCAAGCTCTCCTTCAGACACTTTTCTAATCAAATAAACCAGCAAAATTATCTGTTAAAAAGAAGCTTATTAAACAAAGTAGTGATAACATTTGGAGAAGTGTCTTTGGGAGTTTGTACCTGCATGCAACCTAAACAGCACCTGATCTAATATTTTAGAAGGACCTTTTTGGTTAGGGATTGTTTTCCATTTTTTTTCATGTTTTTGAGGCCAGAATGATATGGAATGTGGACTGAAAATGATGTGGACTTTTGCTAACTGGATGGAGAAATTGTCTGTTTGTCATTTAAAATGTCTCAATAGCAGTTGTGCTGGCTTGACCTTGGCTGGACGCCAGGTGCCACCAAGCCACTCTATCACTCCCCTCCTCCTCCCAAGATCTTGCCCACCCCTAGCCTACTGGTGACGGGAGAGATGTTGGAGAGATAAGCTTGATGCTGTGCCAGCACTGCTCAGCAGTAGCCAAAACACTGGTGTGTTACCAACATCTTTCTAGTTACCAATACAAAGCACTATGAGGGCTGCTATGGGGTAAATTAACTCCATCTCAGCCAGACCCAATACACTAGTTACTTGCAATTGCTAGAACAAATTGCTTGTACAGTAGTTTACAGTTTACAGCACAGTTGTGGTGTAGATGGGAAGACTGGCTTCAGTGTAGTGCACTGGACTGTGCAACAGGAACCACTGCTAATAGGGTGACTGCTCTGTAATGCCCTCCTCCTCTCTATTGGCATGTGTCTGGTGGAACTGACTCCTGCTTTGGAGGAGGAATGATCTGAAGGGCTTTGGGGAAAGCTGTGGAATGGAAAAGAAGCACCCGGAGAAGAGACTGAAGGTCAATATTATGGCATTGTTCTGGAATGTGGGTTATTCAGAGGGTAGCCAAGAATATGGAAGAGAAAAGACAGGGAAACAAATAGGATGAGAGCGATGGAAACTTGGAAAATCCAGGTAGGGTTCATCTCAGCTAATGCTGAATGTGTCTGTCTGTCTGTCTCTAAATAGATGCGTCTTTCTGAGTTATCCTAAACTCTCTTTGTGTTCTCATTGGAGGCAAATATGATCTTTGACTTCCGTTTTAGAATAAATAGAATCATCCTTCCAGAGGTGTTTCTCTGTGTCCATTAACTGAAGGAATTGTGAGCTACTCATCTCAGATGTCGATGTAGAATAATCTCACTCAATTTGTTTTATTCTTAGTAAATTTTAAATTTAAAAAATCCACGGTATTTAGAAAAGAATTGGGCTTTTTTAAATTTTACTGCTATGAAAAGTCTCCTAATTATCCTCTTCTGTAATGTATCTACACTGCATTCCTTGTTCTCACTTTGATTCCCTGAATATGAAAGTTTCCAAAAAGTCATACGATTTTTACATAGGAGTAAGGGTGTTAGCAGGACAAGCAACTCTTTAGGTGGGGGTTAGAAGTTGTTTATAAAAACAACTATAAAATGCCTGTACATTTTCTTTTGCCTTTGGAATATGCAAGTCAGACTCTCATGTGGTGCTACAGGGTAAAAAGAATGGCAGACTCATTTATATTTGAATTAGAAAGTGGGCTGTAAGTCTGTGTATTCTTGGCATTATCTGGCTTCAGAAAGGTTACAGGCATATGGGACCAGCCTTTCTCATAATGTTTTGATTTTTCTGTTTGACAATGTGATACGCTGACATATGGAAGAGTCTGACATATCTGGGTCCCCCCAAACATCTGGACAGAGTAGGCAGAGCTATTATGGTTCACCAAAACCTGGCTTCCATATGTTATATCTTTCCACTTGGGTCTCAGGATTGCATCATGGGGTCTGGATATGTTAATCTCTGCAGGCATCAAATCTATTCATAACAAGTGGTTTTGATTGACATGTGAGCAGCTGTGATAAACCGAAAGGGAGAAACTGAAATGCAGACTGCTGACTGACTGTGTTTCTCAGCATTGCTCCAGCTTGTTATAACAGCAAAATCTGCTTTAAGAAAAATAAACAGTGGGAGCTTTACAAAGTTCTGGTTCAGCATTCTGAATAGAAAGCCAATGTTCTGATATGTTGCAACCATGGCCAAAAAAAAAAAAAGAAATAAAGAATGAAGGAACGAAAAAAAATCCTCATTGAAAAGTGAAAGGACAACAGGGTTGTAATATGCAAGTATGCAAGAAAGAGATGGTGTAAAGCAGCAGGAGGAAACTAAGGGAGACTCAGCAGCAAGACTCCTGTATTTTTGCCTATATTTTTGTGCTACTTATATTTTATAACTACAATTAAAGGTCAACTGTAGTTATGCAACAAATACGGATATGCTATAAATCCAGAGAGACAAGCCTAGCTACAAGGAGTCATGTCAAAAGAAAGACAGAGATCCCATCCAGTTGCAGTGCTGCACAAAATTGCAGAGGAGTGGAGTTACAAGGCAGGTCCCTTCTTTGTCTCTTCTGTGTTTTGGCTGTTCTTCAACTGTTACATCTCTATTTACCAGGGGTTCCCCACATTACCATTTCTGTGTCCATGCATGAAGATATTCAGATCCAACAGCTCAAAATATTCCAATTTTGAAGACAGGTTAAGAAAAGATGTTTAAGATGATATAAATAAGTGTTAATAAATATCATTGGAAAAGCAGACAACCAATCAGGGAAACTCAAGGTATCAATGAAAACCAGTGACCAGAAGGGTTAAAATCAGTAAAGAATTTCTTAATGTGTCAGGAACAAACAATATTTAAACAATTGTATCAGTTTGACACTAGATAAGGGTAGTAATCACAACATAGAAAATGAAGTGGTCAACAAATATTTTTTGATTTATTGCTGAAGAAAAGAAGGATGATGTATTCCTATAATAAAGCATTAAGGAAATACTTTCTATTGAGCCAGCAGATAGGGAGGACCATAAACAAAGCCAATGGAAGTTAAATATTTTTCTGAAATCAGGAGGACTGGCACCCTTCAGTGCTAAAAGAGTCAGAGTGAGGACACTCAATTTGCTTCACTTTGCAAATCTTGTAACACTGAGGAACTTCAAGAATCCTTCAGAAATCAGTAAAACATGTTGGTATTGATTGGTAATGAGAGAGAAGTCACTAAGCTTTCTTTGGCAAAACTGGGGAAAGGCTAATCTGGAAAAGAAGTGATAGTAAAAACAATGCAATTAACAAGATTTTATGAAAAATAGGACATGTAAAACTTGAAATCTATTTAATTAGATTACAACAATACCTGATAAAAGTAAATATCTTGTCTAATGTAGGTGTCTCACTTGCACATACGTTTTAGTGAAGTGCTTGATGAAGACTGTGAGCACCTATTTATCTTCTCTATGTAAGAATGGAAGGAGGTGGAATCCTTTGTAAGGCTCTAGCAGGAACTGTCGTCCATCAAAGTTTGAGCACCTACATCTGTATTCATCTCAACTTCTATACTCAGTTAGCTGTTTCATACAAGCTAATCATCTAGTCTTCTATGGACAGACATAGTTGCCTTCAGAAGATAATTAATCCCACTCTAAAATTGTTATCTGAATTAGGGTATCTGAAATGGTCTTAAGGTGCACATCTCCCCTTCCTTGCCTAGGGAGCCTGGACAACTCTTTAAGTCTGGATATCCAGTTTCAAGAGAGAAACCTAGCTCCTGACTTAGGCAGGATCTCCCTTCCTTCATAGGTACTGTCTCCATGACGACTATGAAGGCACTGTAGAAGTAGTGGTTACCAGACACAAACTGGAATCTTCAGTTAAGTAGATTGGACATTTGGATATTTCACAAAACCTTCAGGACTTTCGATCTCTTTTAAATCAGGAAGTTTTGAGAAAATGTTCAAATACATGATAAACATATGCTCCACCTCCCTATCCATTTAGCAAAATAACAAGGTGCATTGCATCCTAAAATATTCAGCTATGCTTCACTCTGTTTTTAGACTCATGGCTTTCAAAGAGAAGTTCTTCATAGGTTTGTCCAGCCACAAAAGAAGGCGAAAGTGATGTAGACAGTACACAGAAGTATGGAAACTGTCAAGAAGAAAAGAATGATTAGCATAATATAGTACTCTGTAAATTAAATAAAAAATCAGTTTACTGATAGATTTCCAAGAGTTGTGTATGGGAATTCATCATCCTATGATGTTTTTCTAGACCAAATATTATTTAATACTTCTGTCAGCAATATGGAAGAAAGTATAAAATAAATGCTGGTAAGACATATATATCACAAAGACTGGGAGAGAATTTATTAATAGGATAAATAAATAATGCAGATCAATGTGAATTATTTGTCTAAGAAATGCTGAAAATATTGCTTTTGATAATGCCAAATAAAGCATCACACATTTGAGAAGAAAAAATGCAGGTCGATTTTAAAGTATGACGGTATGTCAGTCTGGAAGGTGAGAAAGGCCTTCCAGACTTAGGTGAAGACCTGTCTGAATATGATTTTACCATGATGCTACAAGGAAAAATATATTGTTGGATAAGACTAGAGAAAGTCAGGCGGGAACAGGGAATGGTATACTGCAAATACAATAAGTATCATCCCTGCTGTAATACTGAGTCCAGTTAGTGCATCTCTGCTTTAGAAAGGAGATTAACAGGAATGATGGAATTGGAAGACCTGCAATGCTGATCCTCTGTCTCATAAGGTCCAAGAGATCTGCATGTGCAAAAGAAGGGGAAGAGATGATTTTATTGTATCAACCAGTATTTTCATGAGGGAGGTGAAAATCAATAGTAAAAAATGGCCTAATCTGATCACAGTGGTGGGAAGAAAGCTTAAAGGTAAGCAACTTTCAATAAATTAAAAGATTGATAAAAGAACTAGAAATGAACTGCAAATATTAAGTGAAAGTAAACAAGGGCTAATATTGGGTGAGTTGTGGCAGATTATCACTAGAAATATTTTAAAATTATGAGTGTGTGTCTTTTTAAAATATGCTTTAATTCATACAGACACTGTGGAATGGATGCAGAAATTAGCAGGTGAAGATCTACTCCCTTGATATGCAAGTGTCAGATTAGATAATCACAACAGTTCTCCTAGGCTTCAAACTTAGTAATTTATAAACATTTTGTGAAGGATAATATGTATCGAGTTACCTCTTTCATTAACAGCTCTGCTCCCCCTAATGCCTTTGCTTCTCAAGCAGCACTGTCCTTTGACAAGGTAAGGTCCTCATCTCAATTTTTAGGTGAAAATATATGTTTTCTTTATATTTGTTGCAATTCTTTCATTGTTCGTGTTCATTTCTGTGCACTTTGTTCTTCCTACTGTAATAGAGAACACTGAATTTCTGGAGGGATAATGAGATCTATTAATGTAGTAATAAAACCTTCTCTAGTATGTCCCGTAATGACTTCCATAATGTGTTATTTGGGACAAATTTAAGTACTTTGTGCTTCCTCTTGCCCTTATTCGACATCAGTTTAGCAAAAAAGCAGACTCACACAGCAAAAGGAAGTATCCAGTGGGCTCTACTATATTTTTGTTATATAATAAATTTAGAGTAAGGATTTTAAAGGAAAGATTTATGCAGTAGAGAAAGGTATGAGTGGCATAGGAAATATGCTGGAACACAGAAGCTGCTAATGAGAAAAGAAGAGATTAGAAAAATGGCAAAAACCTGTTTCTGCTCTGAGATATTAAATTAATCAACCTGCACAAACTTAGTCTCCTGAGACCAAGGTGAAATAGTTTCTTTAAGGCTGGTCCCCAAACAGAAAACAATGTGACTGAAAATATGATTGAGTTCTCATTAGTAAGTAGACAATAAAATTAATAGCAAATGCTCCAGCAGAAGAAGCTTTAAGAGTGATGACACAGACCATTGGATCAAAGATGGTAAATAAAATGATTATAATTTGCAGAATATTTGGCAGGACTTCTTTTTCCAGCATGTAGTGTCTTTTTAGATGAATCTTCAACAAAGCCCAATCTGTTTACCTCTTCTTGGTTTAACTGACAGTGAGTTCTGGAGTGAAAGAGAAATATTAGTCCTTACACTAAGCCAAGAAGTTGTTTCCCTGATTGTTGGCAGAAGTGTCTCCAGCACAATAGGATGTTCAGATTGTCTACTCTGTCTTCTGCTCTCCTCTCTTTACATCCCCTGCAGCTCTGAGGTTAAATTCTGATCAATACTGTCATTGTCCACCTTTTACACAGATTACCAGATGGTGAAATTGAAAAAAGCTCCTATCAAAGATGATGGGTCACATACTTAATTTGCTTGGGGAAAATTAAAGAAGAAAATTAGGAGTTGAATTTAATCAGTCTGGCTATCTATGAAGCTCCGTGCATTAATGCCACCTGGTATAGTGCATAGTCTGTGCCATGAAACAGGGAATGGCTCTGCAGATGCGTGCTCACCTTTACAGCACAGACTGGGAATGGATTTGTCACCCTAGGTCTCCTTTACAGCTATTAAATGATTAAAATTTGGCAACTACTGTCAAAGAGTTTTAGTGTGCTACTTTATGGAGTGGCTAAAACAGCAGCTGAAATAGAGCTGGCTACATTACTCCTTGCTAGTCCTTAGATTATAAGCTCCTGGGGTGAGGCATGTTGAAAGTGTTTCTACATTACCTAGCACAAATGGACTCTGGTTCAGAACTGTGGCTTTTAAGTACCATTGTGCTCCAAATCTCATTGCTCCTGATCTGTGGCATGTCCTGGGAGAAAAAGAAGCTAGCTCCCATTAAAGAACTCCGTAACATTTTGAAAAGAAAATAAAATGTGAGAATGATTTTTTTTCACATACAGAAAAGTAATCCTTCCTTCTCCCTAAACACAACATTTTTTCCATTTTCTCATACATCTGTTTTTCTGGGTTGCAGTCAAGACTGAAAGCAGGAAATACAAGTATGTTTACAAGAAAGTCTTACTTGTAATTTTCTATTCAAGTGTGTAACCACAACAGGAGTCATTTCAGCTCACCTTAACATCTTGGAGAGTGCTGGTACTAAGCCTCTACATGTTATGAGGGATGCAAACTACCAGGGAGAAGTGGTGACAGGAGGAAAAAATATGCATGGTACAAGGGGTAATGGCAATTCAAAGCAGATGAAAAAGAAGAAAGGAGTGAATTTTTTCTTTCTCTTTCTTTTGCTTAGGCAAAACACCTGTAGTCTTAACTGGGGTTATGGAAGTGGAGTTGGAATCAAAAGAGGGACTCTGTTCAATGGCCTGTTTGCTTGTTATACAGTAAGATCTTTGCATTCTGTTATTTGATGCAAAGGAACCGTGAAATAAGAGTGGACTTGGGAGTCTACCCCAGACTCCATTAGGGGAGACCTTGATGTAGGAATGTCCCCCATCACACTTGTGTCTGGCTCTGCAGCACCTTTGGGCTCCTCAGACACTGTGGTGGGTGGTAGCTGGGCAGCAGGGAGGTGTGGTGGAGAAGCACTGTCACACTGGTGACCTGGCAGCTTCAGGGGCCTCTGGGGCAGCCACCAGAGCCACTGAGCAAGCTCTTTCCCCAGTCTCAGGGAGGGGTAAGGAGGAGAATTAGTATAGAGGAAACCAGGCAAAATGGTCCAAGAGGATTAGTGCTGTAAAAACAACCCAGTGCCACGACTGTGAGGGGGCAGGATGAGTTTGTGTGGCAGTGATCAAAAGAAAGGAACTAAAACAAGCCTCAAGCACCAGTTGTCTGCTGTGTTGAAAAATTAACAACAGCTTTGTGTTGTCCAAACCCTGGTGTAAGCACAAGGGGATGGGGAACACCTCACTGCAGCTAGAGCTGTGTGAGATGTCCAGGCACTGCAAAACATGTGAGTTTTCCCTTTATGCCATTGTTTGTGTAAAGGGGGAAGATACTTACACTTGGCTCCTGTTCGCCCTCAGTGTGAAACATATTTCTGCAGGCAATGTTTGAAAAAAATGAGTCTCCATTAGGTAGGATTTGGTTTGGGGGAAAAGGAGGAAGGGGGATGAGGGAAGGGAACAGAATTCAGAGAAAGGCACAAAAGAAAAGCCAGCTGTGGAGACCCTTTATTTTTAATGCTGAAACGTATTGTGATCCAAAGCATTCAGACGCAGTAAAGAATTTGATATCTCAGGAGAAAAAGAGCAGACAAATGGGATATTCAGTCACATCTAAGTAGAAACATATTTTTGTGAGCCATAGTGTTTGTGCACTTCAGTCTTCCTTAGTGACTTCCCCCTCACAGCCCATTACCTATGAAAATACTTTCTTTCTTACAGATAATGGGAGAGTTGAAAGGTGTGTGTCCACAAAAATGAAAGCTATTTCTAACATTTCTGAAGGTATATGTCCCCTTATGAAAAGGAAATTGAAGACAAAAGAAAACTGATCAAATAATGTATGGAACATTTAAACATATTGCTTAAATGAATGCGTATTGAAAATGAATGCACTGAACATTTAAGGTTGGAGCTCCATTTCGGAAAAGGGCTTGAGAATTAGAAATTTGACTCCATTCTGAACTAAAAAGAAAATGTTGATTTTTTAACTGAGTAGAATTTCCCATTAAAATGTTTCTGCTTGAAAAAAGTTTACTTTAATGCTGCTTTATGGTCTAAAGTAGATCAGATAGCTGCTGTGGAGCACTGCTTGTTTTTCTCCATTAGCTATGGAGTGCAAGATGAAAATGACCTTGTGGATTCAGACACCTAAACTTAGGTGCATGTGTGTGTTCACCTGTAAGCTGGGTTTCTAAACTTCTGTTCAGACGATGAAATTTTAATCTGATGCACATAATGCTTTGGAGCTGGTTGGTCTCACCACAAGGCAGATGCCTACACGCCAGCAGGTGAACTGCCCTCAACTGTCTACTGACTGCACAGGCTTGACACCTGAGACTAGCATCTCATAATGTGTTAAAAAAAAATGATGTTTTGCCTGACTTCCAGGTGCTTCTCCAAAAATGAGACTATTCTCCCCAAGGTCTTTGTCAAATCTGCCATGCCTGTCTGGAAATCCTGTGGTAACCTATGCCATCTCAAACAGTATTAGATGCCTATTTTTAACTATCAAATCCCACCTGAGAGCACCCACCCCTCCCTAGACTGTCATGATGGCTTAGGTGCACAAGTCACCCACCTACCCCTAAATGTAGGTGTCTGAATCTGCAAGTTGAATCTGACAATAGTTTGCTAAACACAAGCATCAGGTGCTGTTTCAGATGCCGTAGGGTATCTGGGACATGCACATGAGGCAGGTTGATAATGCAAAACATTTCTGGAAGAACCATACTCTCTGGAATGATCATGTCAGGCTGAGTGGGACTCTACAAGCTAGATGTGTACATTATAGACATTGAAAGTCAGGTGACATGAATCTCACCTTGATGAAAATTTTGTAATAAAACATTAACTGAACATGCAATATTTTGAAAATTGTTGTTGGCAAAAACATTCTGAAGAAGCCAGCTGTCTTTCAGGCTTAAGAGATACTGTGTCTTGATAGTGTTTGCATAAGTACCTTAATAGAATGTTTTATTTTTCTCGTATTTTTGATTCTCCTGAACGTTTGTTTGCATGATCTGCAAGAGAGGATGCCAGGATTCCTAGGGGCCAGAAGCTTGCATGCAGAATAGTGAAAAAATAGATCCACTGATTCTTCTGGGTAAAAACCTTTGTATATTTAAGTGAAATGACTAGATAACTTTCATCTAGTAGAAAACGTTATCCACACCTCAGTAGCCAATGTGAGAACATGAATTCTGTCTAACAGTCCTAGGTACCATATCTGTTTTCATAACTTTTGTCCTACAACATTCTCCTCCTCCAGTCTGAAATAATTATGAAGTGTCTGGTTTTATATATCCCATACAGGATTTTTTAATTGTCTGTCTTTAGCTTTCAGACATCCCTGTAAACACAATTGCATTCTCTTCCTCCTTGCTCTTTTTGCCAAATGCTCAGTGGGTGTAATTTGATATAATTCCATTGATGTCAGTGTAACTATGCTGATTTACACTGGCTGAGGCTTTTCCTCAGCTTGACGGGTTTATTTTAATGTCCCATTTCTGCAATTATTATTGGATTATAGCTTTCACTAAACTTTTCAGTGTCGTAATTTGGAAACACTGAAAACCAACATTTTAACTTTTAAAGAACAATAATCAGCACTTCTGGCTTCTTCTTTTTTCCAGTTTAAGCACTGGCCCATAAATATCCCATTAACAAGAATATGTTGCAAGTGTTTTCATTGTTTTCTCTTTGCTTTGTGGTGAGCTAAGTGTTTCTGAATTTCCTGGGCGGAGGCATTAGACTGTGACATGCTGAATCTGGTTTTATCAGTTTTATTCTGTTTAAGCTATTTTAAATGCAGCAGCTTAAGGTATGTAGCTATATCATTATTGTTATAATTATTATTATTACTATTGTGATTACCGTCACTTTTTTTATTGCTATTATTATCAACATTTGGGAACTACTGATTGTCAGTTCTGTATTGAGAACAGCTTAGCATAACTCCAACCAGTTTAGCCAGGAAGAGCCTCGGTTTTGCTTTCGTTTTGATTTTTAGGGCTGGTGGTGACAGGAATACCACAGATTTCCAGCTGTTGCAATGTTTGGAGTGCAAGCGCTGTTTGTCCAGCTATGGGAAAGAGATTTCAGTAAAAGGACACATTTCTTTGTTAGTCGAACAAAACAAACACTGATAGACTTTCACAACACCTACATGTTCTTTCTTGTTCCAGAAAATCCTATGAGCCAGAAATATTTGTTGCAATGTGAAATGTTCTATGAGATAATGATAGCTTTGCAGAAATCTGGAAATGCGTAGTGGGGCAGGAGCTTCCCTTTTCATAAGCTTACATTTATAGATGTGTTCAGCATTCCTTAATAAAGAATATAATAGACATTATGAATCCAAGGATACTGGTCCTGGATCTTACACAGTTCTTTAAGGACACCTTGGCTTAACAATGGGAGAAAAAGGTTTGAGGTGTTGAAAGCATTAATTAAAGGAGCAAACTTTGGGTATGCCCTGTTGAAGATTTGAATTATAATCTGGGGAGCACTGTCCCTGTGGTTAGCACTACCTCATGTGGTCGTCCAAAGCAGAGATACCACACAGCTGCTCAGACCCACTGCTCAGGCAGCTCAGGACACAAGGCAGCACTGAACTAGAAACTCTGTGGCCAGGTTTGCACAGAGCTGTACCTTCAACTAAAGCAGTGCTGGGAGGATGTGCAGGTTAGCTTGAGCATGTCAGTGTGCTGAACAGCGTTTGGATCAGAGCAGGTTTGCACTCCTCCAATGTGAGCTGCTGTTCCTGCAGTTTACGGTCAAAACCAGTGCTTTCAGAGATATTCCCAGATGTGGACTAACAGAAGGCCTACAGGAGCAGAATGAGTTTTAGAATACACTACAGTTTTAAAAGGAGTGTGTATTTACATTTAGTTGTGGAAAAATATCAACTGATACTGAAGTTCCATGCCTGAGTGTCGTAAATGGGACTTTTTTCAAGCTCTTCTTGAAAATCTTGGAAAGGGTTTTGGGCAAGCCTCTCACTCTCTCAGTTCTTATAGGCCTGACAACTGCTCACTTTTCTGGGCTATTGGAAAGGCTAACTCATGATTACTTAGTAAACCTAAGCTGTAAAACATTGTGTAAACATGTGCTATTAACTACACCTATCTGTTATGCAAGGCAGGGCTGGGAATAGTTCCAGAACCAAATCAATTGCACTCTGCAGTTTTGATTTTGTGATATCCAACTATTGGTTTCAGAGATACCTCGGGACTTTCTAAATGGCCTTACTTAAATATTTACATCAACTCCATTAATCTTTCTGTCTGGCTTTATAATGAATTAAAAAATTATTTCCCTATGTAGCAACCTATTCTTGTCCCCAACAGTTTAGGTACCTTACTGGAGAGAATGATAATCAAAATCACTTATCAGCAAAAGTTATTTCCATCATCTTCTCCGTATCACAGGCTGAGGTTAGAGCACTCAGCAATTTTAAATTTTATCTCAGCTGTGGGCTTCTGAGCCAGATTAGTGTGTGAGTAGTGAATCAAAATGTGTTCAAGATCCCTGCAGTTGTTCATGGGCTAATTCTTTTTGGGTTTAACTCTGGGATGAGAGAGCAAAAATTGGGGGGTAATCATCAGCCAGACCAGGATTTCCCAGCTTGTGTACAGGTGTGTTACTGTGGCCCTCCTCAAAGCAGAGATGACACTGTGAGGTTAAAATGCCAAATTTTAACGAGAGACATAAACAGAAAGAAAGGGCAAAGATAAGACATCTGGTGCTTTTCTTCAAGATTCTGAGGTTGAATTCATCATCAGCTGTTTGCTCAGTTTAGATAATTTATGATGTGATCAAGGGACTTGTGTGGTCCATTACTATGAGTGAACTCTAACTTGACGTAAAACTGTACATTTCTATTTGCTTTCCATACAGGCAGGAAAAGGAGCCCCCTTTTCCTTCATTATGAGATAACTCATTTGGCTGCATAATATTACACAACAGTGTGGTAACTGTCTTAGCTAGCTCACCTAAGCTCAATGCTGGGCACAAGATGAGAATCGGAACTGGAGCAGAATTCTCTTTACCATTGGTGGCACATTGGGTGCTGTTTATGGCTGTGCTACAGAAACAAGTCTTGCTTATTACTGTCTGGATTGTATGAGAATGATTTTGAATTCATATTTGATGCAGTTTTCTATATATATTACTGTGCTCATGTTTAATACATTAGGTGGTCAAATAAATATATATTTAACTCTGCCTGAATTGTCCCTCTGATTCAACTCCTGAGATTGGATTGACTCTCAGCAACAGAATTGTTTGTAATGAAAAAATGACTTAGCCTTTCCTGGTCAACTTTAATTGCTTAGGAATTTACTGCTGGCTAGTTCAATCACTGACTACATGAAGTTCCTAATTACTTAATCAAGAAGGCCAGCATTCAAAATGAAAGATAAGAGTGCAAGGAATATGACCTCTAAAAGTTGTTAATCAACTGTAGTTATTGACATAAGCACTGCTGTGAACTTTGGAAGCCATGATATGTGCACTGACGATCATAAAGATAATGAGGTCAGTTGTTCATTTCAGTCAAAATGATGAGACTTGATTAAAATGAAATAAGAGCTATAAAATTTTGAGTATTTGAGAATGGCTCTGTAAAAAAAATAGTTCTGAACTTGGTGTTTCTTTTTGTTGAGGTATCAACTTTGGTCACTTGGAGAACAGCTTTTTGTAGGTGGTATTGCCAACTTATTTGATCCTTCTTGCCAGTATCCTCAGTATCTGGTGGTTTTTATCAACCCCCATGGCAGATGCTGAATTGCAGATCCTGTTAGCAAAGCTAGTTTCTAGCCCTCCTCTTGTGGAGAAATTTTGAAAGATTCCTCCAAATTCATGCCAGTAATTGAGAATCCAGAACACAAATAAAATGCAATTGCCATTAAACCACCCCAAAATGTGCATCATTGTTTATGTGATTTTACAATTGCTTGATCAACTACAATCTCAGGCTTTTTTTCTGTAAATGATTCGATGAGTCTCTCATTGGTTTGCAAGGCTGACCTTGAGCCCTCTTTCATGGCATTTCCTATGGCTGCCATTAATTGCAAATCACTCTGTATCTTTTATGCCATTGTTGGTGTACTTTTGTATCCAAAGCATCGACACCAAAACAAATGTAAAGAAACACAGTTTAAGAAAAGATGAAATAAGGAGTAGTTTCATTCTCCAGCTGTTCACCTTTATCATAAATCATTTGCCTTCTCTTATAAAAGACATAGGCCTCATAGAAGTATGAGGTGATGACTGACAACCTGACTCACACAGTAGTTATAGCTTTCAGTTAAGTAATCAAATACTTCTGGAAATTTGATTATAAATTAAATTAATACACAGTTCAAGGCATTTAAAAATCCTTACTATTGACCTTCTAAGGAAGCTTTAAAAGTACTTATAATTGTGCTCATGAAGAATAACAGCTTCAAGTTCAGCATACTAAGAACTTTGTAAACTTTATTACCTAAATAAACACTACCACCTATTCAGATAACTGCCATGATCTCTGTTACATCTTTGTCAGGTGTCACACATGGCTTACCATACATGAAGTCTTGTGTGGTTGAACTGTGACTGAAAAATGCATTAATACAGAGTAATGGAGAGAAAAAGGTGCTGAATTGTTAGAAAAGTCCCTTCTCTTTGTATTCATGATGGTAACTGCCTGCTTTCCTGACTATATTCTTGTAAATTACTTTCTATCATTTTGAGAGAGGAAGATGAATTTTCTTGTGGACTGCAGAAATGAATAATCAAACTCTAACTTTGTTACTGGGGACACCAAACATGACTTTCAGGTTGAGGTTTCAGAATTTCCTCCTGCTGTTACTTCTCTTGAGGCAGCGCAGGAATAATGCACCCAGCACAGGTCAAGGTCTAAGTGGCATTTTGTACCCCAGGTGTTCTTCTTGTGTATTAAAAGACTTGACAAAGCAAAAATAAAAAGTAAATTACTATCACAGAGAATCTGTCTAATCTGCATGTCAATGGAGTTTGTTTCTTCAAAAGTGAAGTAATCTGATCAGAAGACAACATATCAAAATAAGAGCAAAAAATTACTTTGTATAGATTGCTGAATAATATGTAGGTATACTGAATTATAAGGACATGAAAGGAAAAAATTCTGCCATGACAATAGGTAGAGCAGAGCCTGTCAAAAAGATAAGACCAAAATAAGCTAAATATTGTTTCTTTAAGATTCAAGAACAGTGTTTATAGCATTTTAATATTTGTGATTAATGAGGTAGAAAGCAGATGCTCTATCAGTGAAGTAGAGATAATATCATCAGCGTTCAGAGTAAGGAATAGTTTATTATTTCACAAAAGCTTCATGCCCTTCTGGCCTTGCTTAGGAACTTGACAGGATATGAAATGAAGATGAATGATAGTTTAAACAGAGTTCACCCTTCCTTGCAAGACCATATTAGTAAAATAGGAACACAAAACATCGGCTTGCAAGATTAGTAACATGTGCAGCACCTCCTGTAATATACATTGTTTTTTAGAATAATTGATTAGGAACATGTAGGACAGATCTCATTATCAAGGTCTATTGATTTTTTCTACTCATAGCCTGTTGCTAAATCATTTTCCAATTATGTAATAATGTTGTAAGTATAGAGGACAGATCTGGATGGAAGTCTTAATAACTCAATGAACACAGCAGTTTTTTCTAAGTGGAGGAAGACAGGGAAGTAATGTGGAACCTGCACAGGATGGCTGATCCAAGTAGGACTATGAACACTCAACCTTTAAAAGGAAGCACCATGGAAATGTTTATGTTTTAAGATGGAGTACTAAGATACTATTTTTTGTTTATTTCTTTACCCTAAGAAGATGCAGCACACAGATCCTGTCACTGAAAATTTGTAGGACCAGAAAAACTGTTTTATGTTCCTGACAAGATAGTGTCATGATTTGAATTCTTGGAGCTGTAGAAAAAAAATTTACAGTTAAGAATCAAGTATAATTATGAAGGAAATATTTTAATCTACACTTGCAGCCTAGAAACCCAGTCATTGACACTACCTATGTATATAAAAAAGTCCCTGAGCATTACTGATAAATATTTCTATTAACTTTTGGCAACAATTTTTAGCCCAGGAACTCTAAACATCTGCAGAAAATGAAGGAATTTTGCTGCTTAAATCTCATGCTTATTTTCATGTAGCTGAAGACAAACATTACACAGCAAGAGAAACAACTTCATCTTAAGTTAGCTTTCCAAAAGTTCACAATGTATTATCCAGGCTCCTCTATAATGAATGGAGGATAATTCAGATGACCTGCTTTGGATCCGTTACTTCAGGTGGGTGAATCACACTTGATGCTTATATTGGTATTGAGGCATCCTATTGAGTAGCTTTAGACTGAATGGTGAAATTTCAGATGCCTGAAACAAAGGTGAAGCCCAGAGGAATGCTCTTCTCTGCTGGTGAAGAACTCATCTTCTTTTTATCTCATGCATCTTATATATGCATGGTAAGGAGATTATGGATATTAAAGAAGCAGACTATGCAAAGTTGTAGGTTGCAAAAATCATGGAAAAATATTGAAAAAAACCTGAAACCCTGAGATGGGAAACTTTATTCGTACTATCTTCTAGGAGTGCATAAAAGCAGATCAAAAAAGGCAGTCCTCAGAGTGTTTATCTATATAAATTTATGCAAGTTTATCTGCAGCTGTAGTTTTGACTACGGATTATGTAACCAAATTTTGTTTTGTATTAAATGAAACACTGACAATTTTTCCCTGTGCTTTTTTAACCCCTTGAAAAATACCGCTTAATTATGAAATGGAAAATCTTTTCAAATGCTGAAGCTGAAACATTTCATTTTGAAAATGCTGAAATGAAAGGCAGAGTAAAACAGCAGCGTAAAAGAGAGGAATGGGTCTCTACCTGTCTAAACGTCAGAACTTTTTGCTATCTAACTACACAGTAACTGGACTCTTTTCATGATGGCTCTTCTAGTACTGGGGCAGTCTGTGACGACTAGCTGTTTCCTGTTCATTAGAATTTAAGTGCTGCAAGTCTACTTCCACCAGCAAATTTTAGTTCTGATGCGATTCCTGCCTGCCTTGAGATTCCACAGGTTCTCCATCTCATTTTCCAGCAGCTCCAAAATCCGCAAACTGGTGAAACTACACACACTAAAATGATTTTTGGAAGGTGATTTGAAGTAACAGCCCAAACAGATAATACAAGAATCTATTAGATAGGCAGTGCTGCATATTTAGATGAAGGATAGTCAAGTTCTTCTCACAACACCCACTGTCTCCTCACCATTGATTAGCCCTTCAAACAGTGTTATAAGATCATTCATTGAAGAATTTTGGCTTTCTACTGTGAAGAACAAACCAGCCTGCAGCCCTTGGCCTCAGAAAAAAACTTGTTGTAAAACACATGCATGAATAACTAATAGCAACACTATCTACCACTTGGGAAAACACTCATAACTGAGATCATATTTCTGCACTTGAAACAATGTGGTTTGCAAGTGACTCAACTTTAAAAATAACTCCATAGAAGAGACAGGGAAAATAACCCACAAAACCCCCAGAAATATATGATGTACCAGCACAGGTAGAGCATTCTTTAGCCTACATTTTTTTTTTCTAAAAGACTACATCTTTTTTCCTCACATCCCTTTCCTGTCTATAAGATGACACTGTACTTTGCTGCAGTTACACTTGAGTTATCGTTGAGTGACCTGAGAGGTGGAATTTATAACAAATACATTTAAAACTAAGTTTTTAAAACTGCAAGATACATAAATACCCTAGACTTATAATGAGACCAGTGCTACTTGTGATGAAATATGTTTTTCTTGTTGCACTGTTCCTAATAATTTTTTTCTTGAGAAGTATTTTGTGGAATAGAACACATCTCACTTTTTTCTGTTTTACAGTAAGCTTCCAAACTGTGCATCATGCAGGGTCTGTCTCACAGAGATTAACTCACTGGGATACTTGAAGCAGGTGTAGTGATCTGGGACTCAGGACAAGCAAATAGTTCAGAATAGTTACCAGGTTCTTAGGTGGCTTTTACTACCCTGCTGAGCTCTGCATTACCACAAATAATTTTGTGCCAAGAACAAAGATAATTTAAATATCTGTACAAGTATATTGTTCTGAATGCATTGTGGCATACCCTAAGTGGTGTAACACAGAAATCACAACTTGGACTGGAGGAAGATGAAGTGATTTAATGCCACCTCTGTGTCTGCAAACCAGGTTTTGCAAAGCATTTAACACCACAAACAGAATATGATGCAGACTGTGTGGGAGATAGCTTTCATATCACTTGCTCATTAAAACAAGGATGTGGTAGCCACTGGGGCTGTGGAACTTTAGCTGGTGGTCAGCTTAACTTCAAATTTATGTCATCATGCCATCACTACAATACTGAGATAAGATTAAAGCTGTCTCAAATCTACCTTGATGTACTACCATCACAACTCCAGCACTGGAGAACTGTCTAAATAATGATGAACTGTACCTGACCTGGGGACAGAAATCCCTCTGAGTCTCCTCTGTTCTGCATGTTCAGTCTTGTCCAAAATTTATCCTTCCTAGATGAGTCATGAAAACTGGGATTCTGTGGATGTGAGTGAGTCCACAGAGGAAAAATCTAGAGTTGTGATGGGGACCTAAAGGACACAAGGTTGGGCACTGAATTGTGGAAAGACTTTTGAATATGGGTTTTCTGTGGGGAAAATAGGAGACATAAATATTGCACTAGACAAAGGAACCAGCTACCTGAAATTGCAGGTATGGAAATAGGAGTGTGTGAAGATAGGAGCCTTGGGGCTAGGAGTGTGAGAAGAATAGAAGTATGACACCTGGCTGTAAGCTTGGAAGTCTCCTTCCAACATCTTATGATGTCTGTAGTAGCCTACATGTCTACCATTGTAAAAATAACAAGGAAATACTACATTTTAAAACCATGTCACTCTTTCAAATTGCATATTTTATTTTCTTAGTGTTGAAGCCCTCAGGGAGAAAGGCCAAAAATAAAGGACTGCACAGGCCACAGGATGGCCACAATACTTGTACTGACACTTGTGAAAGTATGCAAATATACAAGAATACTTATATACTCATATTTATACTCAGATTATGGTGGCATCTGATCTCTCAGATAAATTTGGATAAAAGTGAATGAATAGCATACCTGAGTAAGACAAGCCAGATGGTGTGTGTGATCTTGATATTTTTTGGAACTGAAATTTATTTCATTAAATAAATTACTATTTTTCATTTTCCTTAAACAAATAATTAACATTTCAGCAACACAGAATAGTTACTTAAAATAGTTGTAAAAATGTTTACTGACATTTACATATTGTTTCTCTCTCTTTCTTTTACTTTTCAGGTAGTAGATTTTTCCCCATAAATACACATAGAAAAGAATCTTGGAGCACAAAATTAAATCTGTGTATATGCACATATATATGTATATGTATAATACGATTTAGAGGATTTCAAGTTTGTTTTTTTTTTACAAAAGGCTTTTTTGCTTGAATCTAAATCTTCACAAGAAAATATTTCCCATTGTCACATTTTAAATCAAACACTGCCATGAGGTTCATGCCTTGTCCTGCCTAGCAACAAACTTATAAGCAATGGTAGTTTGGTCTGAAGCGAGAGCTGTAATTTTTGTTTTATTCTGTTTGTGCTGATAATACCTATGCTCCAAATCTAAGTTGTTTTGCTTGGCTTCAAGCAAGGCAGCATTATTTTTTCATATGGGAATATTTTCTAAAAAGTTAAGCAATAAGATTCTTTATCATTGATATTATGGTGGCTCTTAGAAACCTCAGTCAGGACTGATACTCTGTGATTCTTAGTGTTTCACAAATACAGAGGAACAGACAGGCCACTCTTGTAAGTTTATAGTTTCAGTGGTAAGTGGTTTCAACACCCCTATATGCTGCTTCTCAGTGAAGATAACCTCTCTTCTCCTGTGAACTTTAACATCATGTTCTCACATATAATAATGGAATTTGCTATGTGTTCATTATTTGGATGCTCAACACTGCTATTGCTCCAGATCCATTATAACAGTACTACCATGTCCTAAGCTTGCCAAGGAGCATGATTTCATCTCTGACAGGGTATGCTAACCATTTGCACCATGGTCCGAACCAGACAATAGGAGACCTGCGGGAGAGCACAGCCCCATAAAAAAAAAAACTGCATGAGGCCCTCACCTGTTTCGTCATTTCAGTGTGGAGCTGAACAGGCTGACACGCATCTAAGTGGTAAGTGGGAGAGAGCTTAATAGAGAGGTCATGAGGAAAATTGTCTTTCTCTAAGAATAAAAAAACAGATCTTCAATGAATTCTTTTTTTCTGTGGGCTGGTCACATTAGGAGCTTTGTGTGATGAATGAGTTTAGTATTGGAAAAAAGGTGAACCTTCTTATTGAGGCTTAGGTGTAGGAATATTTTGATGAAACAGAGGGTAGGAAAAGCTGAATTTCTGTGGTGATTCTTTGTCTCCCTTTTTCCCCCTTTCCCTGCACATTTTCCCTAAAACTGCCTATTTCAGAAGGTCCAAGAATCCTATATATTTTCTCCAGTACTGCAGAAGTCTCTAGGTGAAGAAAAGCCTGGTTAATCCATAATAATGGCAGGTCTGTTTATTGATCTCATAAATTGCACTTTACTTGACCTGTCAAAAAGGCAGAATTCTCAGCATGTGCTTTCCTGCTCCTCTAAGAGCCTCTCTTCACCTCGGGCAGATTGCTCCCCCCAGCCTCTCCCCATCTGCTGGCAGCTGCTGTAAACCCTGATCTAAATTCATTAACCTTCATCCAAACAATCTATTTGAGTTCATCCTTGAGAAAGTACAGAAGGAACAATAAACACTCACTACTGATTTTTCTTCCCTACCTTTCGTAACACACCCACGCCCAAGCTACATACCCAGGCTTCTTCTAAAAGGAGGAAAATTAAAACCAAAATCAATAGGAATCAAAATCAACCCACAGAGTAGGGTTTCCTAATTAGTAATGCTCTGATTCTTAGGCAGTGTTAACACCTGTCTAATACCAAGCAAAAATCTACACACTAATCTGAGTGGTGGCAGAGCAATCAATGCCATGCATCTATAAGAAACAAAGAGGAAGCCAGTGCTTAATAGAAAACACTATTCAGTGTGACTTACTGATTGCAATGAACAATACCATGAACTGCAATAGTACTGTTGCCACATGAATGCTGTGAATGGATCTTGAGTGACTTCTGCGTAGATAAGAAGCTTTGTTTTTGTTGAAATGGGTAAAGTTGCAGACAACTGCATGACTCATGTGTTGATGTTTCTACATAATGTTATTGGGTTGTAGCCACTGCAAGGACTTCTTGCACTCTGAAAGTGCATTATTGGGTATCTCTTAAAAGTACCTTTTAAGAGGATACATTTTTTCTTTTAAAAAGTTGTGTCTTTTAGCAGCGCAGTTTCTGATATCAAAATTTGAAAACTACAGTAAACAAAAAGGGAACATTTAAAAAGGAAGCATTAAGTGCCTGATTCCCTTTAGCAATAAATAGAGCTGAGTCTCAGCTCATGTTTAATTTTATTGGGATTTTTGAGTCATAGGTGCCTTGCGATTCTCTGGGAAACTCCTCTGATTGTATTGTCAGTCACAGGAAGAATACAAAGTCTGGAACTAAATTGTAGGCCTAAGGTATAGTGACTGTGTCATTTCATTGACCAAAAAAAGTGAGAAGAGATGGCTAGCTTAGGTGAAGCATTCAGTTTCTGGGTGGCTAAATACAGGTATGATGAATCCCAGCTAAAAGGTACTGAGAGGGCTGAACTGCAAATTTTGAAAAAGTAGCTTTGCAAAATTTTTTGCAAGTTCTGCTCTCACTTGAACTAGCTTTAATGAGCTGTTTCCAAATATTACCTTAAATAAATAATAAAAAAAAGTGTGGCTGACAAATTGTCAAAATCACATTCAGATAGATGGCTATGCTAAGTATGGCTGCAGGTCAGATGTGTGTTCTGCCAGCTGCCTAGGGTTTCAGGATTATCCTAAGTGGTTAGTGTGCATTGTAATTTTTGAAAAAAAATATTAAAAAAGTGGACAAGGTTCCTGTTGTGGTTTAACCCCAGCTGGCAACTAAGCACCACACAGCCGCTTGCTCACTCCCCCCGACCCCGGCCCGATGGGAGAGAGAATTGGAAGGGTAAAAGTGAGAACACCTGTGGGTTGAGATAGGAACAGTTTAATAATTGAAATAAAATTTAATAGTAACAATAACAACAACAACAACAACAATAACAATGAAAAGGAAAATAACAAAAAGAGTGAGAAATAAAACCCAAGAAAATGTGATGCAAATGAAAAACAATTGACCACCACATGCTGACCAATGCTCAGCCAGTCCCCGAGCAACAGTCCCCCCAGCCAGCTTTCTCCTAGTTTATATACTGAGAATGACATCATATGGTATGGAATATCCCTTTGGCCAGTTTGGGTCAGCTGTCCTGGCTGTGCCTCCTCCTAGCTTCTTGTGCATCTCCAGCCTTCTCAGTTGATAGAGCATGAGAAGCTGCAAAGTCCTTGACTTAGTGCAAGCACTACTTAGCAACAACTAAAATATCAGTGTGTTATCAACATTATTCTCATACTGAATCCAAAACACAGCACTATACCAGCTACTATGAAGACAATTAACTCTATCCCAGCCGAAACCAGGACAGATCCTCAGTACTCTTTCTGTATATCCAATAGTATTATTTTTAATGTAAAAACATGTAGATCTTACAAAAAAACCTAAAAGGATGCCTTGCATTTTGAGTGTGGGAGATTGTCATGCACTTGATATTTGTCTGGACCGTTAAAATTTTTAGCAGTCTGATGAGCAGAGGCACTGGAAAACAGAAAGCACAATAAAATTGCAGCTTATGTATTTTTTCCACAGCCTTAGTAATGTTGTTATTAATATATTCAAATTAGTGTCAAAACATTCCCTGTCCCTGGATCTGAGAAGGCACGTTAGGACACACTGTCTCAAAGGTTGTGAAAATTTAAAAGCATGCCAATTGGATGAATGCTATCTTACTATTCTTCTCTGTCTAAGAGATGGTGGTGAGTTATGGCATTTTGCTGTGGTAGATGTTAAGAGATTGGTTTTGAATTAGTTCAACATGCATTGTGAACAGAACAGGAATATTATTTCAGTGGGAGTTGGATCTGGCTTGCCCTCCTCTCCCCATTCAGATGTCTCCCCATCTTCACATGTCTGCTTCTGATGTCCCTTGGACCAGTGGGCACTTTTGCAGGTTGGTAGTACAGGATGTGAGTGGGGACAGCAGAAGACATAGCTTACTCCATTTTCAGTTCCTGTCTGGTCTGCACTGCCTTTATTTTCAGGGAACTTTTAAAGACTGTCCAGTCTACAGTCTTGTGGACATAGATTCAATTCTTCCAGAGCCAAAGGGCATTTATGCTCAAACATTAATGAAAAAGCTGTTCATTGCCTGGCATTTCTCAGGAGAAGCTGTGTGTACATTAAGGAAGTTGTAAGAAGCAGTGTGGTTGCTGGAGGACACAGACTTACCTTTCCAAAAAGCAGTCTCAGGCAATGTCAGTTGATGGGTTGTCTGAGTTTGCTAGAGAAGGGGGAGTTCTTGGAATGCAAGTTCAAGGATTGATTTGAGTGATTGTAGGTTAGAATAGTTCAGAAATTGTTTGTGCTATAGGAACTTACTGAAGCTGGGCCTTAAAATTCCCTCATTTCCAATAAATTACTGTGTAAGGGCTGAATGGTCAGCTGGTATAAAACAACATTACAGCAGTAAAGAGTGTATTACTTTTCAGTGTTAAATAAATAAACCCACACTTCTTTCTTGGCTCCTCTGTAATCTTTGGTGAACAGCACCTGATTGATAGGAATGTAATGATAATCCAGCTCCTCTGTTTAACGAGCCAGAGAGAACATCCAGCTAAAGCAGCCTGTGTTTCTGACACCCAGAGAATGGACTGGAATGACTGCCAGAAGTTATTGAGCTGGAGAGAATTTTAAATGAATGAATTGGGCATGAGTCACATCTTTCCATAGAGCAACTGTGGGCGCTGGCTGCCGAAGTACTTGAGGAATCAACAAGGGCCCCTTTTGAGTGAGCCGGGGGAGAATTTCATAACTGACTCAGATTTGGAATTCTGCAATGCATCTGGGATAATAATACCCTACAACAGCAAGGATTATTTAAAGACAAACAGCTTCAGTTTGTCAATAACTCAAATACCAGCAAACTTGGGTGATGAAGGGTGGCAGAGTGTTAATTGGTCTGGAAGCAGTATAAATACTTTCTGCATTTATCTCACTTAGAAATGTTCACTGTTGATATGTTATCAGTAATTTATGATGTGCCATGACAAAAGCTTAGATTTCTGACAAAAATAGCAATCAGTTAGAAGAATGAGGATTCTCCTTGAATGTTTTCAGCAAGTTATAGCGGGTATTTCTTTCCTTCCATGCATGAACAGCTAGTCAAAATCCTTCAAATCTGGAAATTTTCTCTGTTGCCTGAAATCAGTCCAGTTTTTAAGCTCTTCTAAAGACCTTACAAATGGTCTCATAAAATTATTGGTATGAATTATTTGCATACCCAGTGCATACATTAGCAAGCAGTCATGGTGATAAGTACAAAAGAAACTCATCAATTTGCTCATGCACTTTCTTAATCCTTGATACAGACGTTTTTGTTTATTTGATTTTGTTTTCTTCTTCACAGACATGGTAATTATTACCAAAGTTTGTCTTCTGAAGGAGGAGTAAAATGTGTATCAAAATTGTCAAACATTGTCTCACACATGAGGAGTGCTCTACTGCCCCAAAATTTCATGCAGGATGCTTATCAGGTGCAGGTAAATGAGTGAAGGAGTCCAATTTGTTACAGTTAAGTACCACACGGCAGATAGGTACTGCACTGTGTCTTCACTTTCGTCCTCAGGGAAAGGGACTTGCATACCTGTGAGAAAAGTCAAATGCTTTCTGAGGCTGATGACTGCTAAGAATCCAGAAGATCTCTGTGATCTTAGTGGTTTGATAGCTGGAATCAAAATACCAAAATACCCAGGTATCTCTGACACATTTTTATTTTCCTGCCAGCATCATCTCTATTGGATAAGTGGAGAAATTTCACAGTCACGTCTTTAACTACATTTTGCTTGTGTTATTCAGTGAACTCTGGTAGTTTTTGTTTTGAAAAATAAGAGTTTAATTAATTCTTGATGATTTAGAAGATTGGGGAAAACTAATAGTTTCTGAATTCAGAGAGGACTTGTAAACAATAATGTAATGTTATGGTTGCATTCACAGACCACCAACAGATAGACAACGTTGGTGAATATTCAAGTCAGAACAGTTCACTTCCATACATTTCCTCTTTGTAAGAGAGCTGGAGAATACCATAATGAAACTTGAATTAATAAATTTTGTAAACAGCCGTATGCAAAGATTATTGAAGCTAACTGAAAGGCACTTCTTAAGCTTGGGAGTTTTGGGTAAATCCTGGAACTGCCAGATTTTAATTATAAATTTGATTAGTTGGTTATATTTAGTTATGCTCATTCCCTTCCTTCTAGACCCAATTGTTTTATAGCTCACCCTTTTAAAGTGTCACCTGACACATCCGTTTTCAGCTGGGGACAGAATCTGGGATCTGAGCACCAAGTAGGGGATGTTACAATATGGCACAACCATAAAAGACAGAAAGAGGGCTTTTTTTTTTTAATTTGGAAAGGATGTAGCAACTGAACCTCTTGGGCCCTTTTGTATCTCCTCTAGGGTTACTGTGTGAGGTGACCAAAGTACCAGGTGACAGTGTTCATTGCCTGTGGCTCTGGGAAGGAAAGTCATTGGAATAAACCTACTACATCATTCCCTAGGCACTGTGGAGGTATGAGAGGGGACTGTTGAATCTGCTGGACAATCCTTTGTGGTTACTTAGGAGCACTGAAGCTGAAATAGAACTATGTCGCTTAATGGAGAAGAGCAAGCAAATCTATACTCCAAATAAAAGGGCAGAATTTGGTCAGTATGACCAGTCAATGGAAAAGGAGACTGATTCTTCTGATCTGTTACAGAAACAGTTTGACTTTAGAAAGTTACTATCTTCTAATAGGGATATATTTTAGCTCTTTATTGAAACCCCTTATGCAGCTGTATGAGCTGCCATACTCAGTGTTACACACTTTCTGTTAGACCTACAAGGAGTAGATCAGAAATGCCTGCAGATCAGATCAGGAATAATAATTGCAATGGAAAAATACTATTTTTTTCTGGATTTTTCTCATTCCAAGGAAAGAAGATGTTTCTTCAGTTCTTAAAGAGTGGGTGACTGGCTTATTTCAAGGGTGAAGAAGATATTGCAGGAATGCTATGTGACAACAGCATGAATCACTGCACTTGCTGCTTCTGGAACAATGATTGACTCAGAGGATTCTGCTTTTTGTGAAGCTGCTGTTATCTCCCAGCACCTGTCCTCAGACACTGAGCTGTTATGTCAGTGGCACTGAATGAAAATGATCCAGAGTTAACAGATAGGAAAAGAATTTTCAACCTGAGGAAAGGCAACTAGCAATTTAAAAAATACAAAACCAACAAAACAACAAACCAGCCCACACTAAACTATCTAGTTTTTTAGTTAAACTCATCAGGAGAAGAAAATTATTTTGCTTCTGGAAAAAGCAATCCTCCCCCAGATCCTCTCTTTCTAAGATTTTGTGTGCACTGTGTCCTAGAAGAGGTGGCTGATTCTTTTAGACCACTTTGACAGGAGCAGTAAATTTTAGTTCCCAAACCTGCTCGGATGTGGAAGCTCTGAGCCACAGAAAAGCCTTACACAGTTCATGGACCGGGGCTGTCTCCTGCAAGAACTGCCAGGAATGATAAAAATGATAATAAATTTGCTTTTACTGCTCCTCTCTGTTGTAATAAATTTGTCCTGTATCTTTACACAAAAATGTGTACAGACCCTCTTTATAAACCCCTGGGGAAAAATTTGTGCACAAAAGTAACATTCTCTTTCTCTTCACTTCTGTTTGTGGTGTCTTTTTATAATTTGTGGAAGGTGTCCAACAGGTTGGAAAAATGCATTGAAAACCTAATCCAGACAAGTCAATACAACACTGGTTTTAGTTTAAACAAAAACCAAGCAAGTTTTCCCCTTTCCAAAACAGTGTCTCCAAAAATATTTCTCTGATTCAGAGAGTACATTTTTGTCCTGGCTTAACTCCTTCTGTACTGAATAACAAGCAAGGGCTTTTTTACATGGCATAATGCATATATTTATTCAGAAAAATATATTTTTCTAACAGCAGCAGTTTTGATCAGAAGTGTAAGAATTTCTAAGGTGTTTAGCCAAAGTCTTTGCTAGTATAAAATGAAGTTAGCACAATAGCACTTATGTCTAGTAGTACAAAGTTTGAACCATAGTGCATGAACCAAGGCCAGTGGCAAAGGAAATGTCATAATTTCCCTGTGTTTTTTTGGAAAAAAAATATAAGGAACATGTGGTACTTTTGGAGATTTATTTTGTAAAATTTCCCAAGAATTATTATATTGGGGGGTGTGTGATATATTTGCCTCAGAACTTCAGTGCCATTCCTTGGTCTTTGAGAATTTGTCAATAATTTGACATGAATTGACATTATTTTTTTAAATGGATGCAAGCTTCCCTCAAGATCAGTTAATACCAGAATGGGCATGAGTCATGACATTCAGACCACATTTGAGATTTTTGGAAAGTTTAGGTTCCACGTTTGGTTTCAGTAAACAGAAGGTAGAATATGTCACACATCAAAAATGTTGGATTTAGATTAAGAAAAATATCTGCTGTCCATAACATGTTTTCAAACCCACGTTCATGTGCAGATAGTATTATATTGACTAATTTCATTTTGGGTGGTCCAGCATGAATGTATATGATGAATATATATCAAAAGATTTCAACTGTCTCATCAGAATGGATTTAACATTGAAGTTGAGAGGATTGTACCTCCCCACAAACTCTTCCAATGACACCATCATCTGTGTCATACGATGAACCTGAAGGCCAAGCTGTCTTTCCCCAAAGTAACACCAACTTAATTCAAAGTGAGGTTGATAATTTCATCCTTTATTTTTTCTAATAAAAAATAAGCAATATGTTAACAAATATTTCCTTTCAAAACGTATCTTTATTTTTTCCCAAACTGTATTCCTGCTAAATGAAAATGTTGAGTGTATTTTATTGTTGAATAAAGGGAAGTGGAATTGGCAGGATGAAGATATTCGTCAAAAGTCAGTCATAAAAAAATGAGTATAGCATTTCCCAGCTAACGCACAGAATTTCATTTGCAGATTCTTATTATGAGGATGGCAAAAAGTATCAGTTTCTGGTCATGGTCTTTGCTGCACTTGAAAGTCCACACGCAACGCGCTTTCCCACTCAATCAGGGAGGGCAAATGAGCAACTAAAATCTTGTCTGGTTAGGCAATGAGAGAATATTTTACAGTTAAAAAAGTGTAAATTTTAACTAATAGGTCTTCTCAGGAAGGGTTTAATGACATTATCAAACCTTGGGAAGGAGCTTGTGTTAGAGGCAAGCTGCAGAAGTGCCCTGTGTGCCCTCAGGTCCAACAGACACCTTTGCTTTTCAAACCTAACTCTACTGGCGAGCAGCACAGTCCTTTCCCACTGAGGCCAGGGAGCACTTAAGCTGTGCAGTCCTTCATGGAAAGTACTCACAGTGCCAGCCTTTTATCAGTCAAAGAGCCTTAAATCTCTTGCTGTTGGCATCTTATCTCACCACTGAGGAACAGCAACCTACTGGTTACAGTTCAGCTGAAGCTGGAGAAGTGAAGGAGGGTTTTGATCCATGCTAGCATGTTACTAGAGTAAGTATGCGCAAAGTATTGTCTCATTAGAGGGGTCACAGAGTTAATGAGCAGAGGGACTGAACTGACCCGCTGTATCCAGAGGTGATCCACTAAGGGCAGGATTGCAAAACACTGTGGGGAAGCCTACAATCTCCTGTGCCTTCTTGATGGTAGGTAAACAGAGAGCTTCCTCCTCTGGGTCATACCTTCCGGCCTCTACCACAGCACACCATTGAAAAGATGAGAAAATGTATCTTTAAAAACCAGCCGTGCTCCTAGCACTACTACAATCACAAGGTCAGGCAGCTTAGTCATTAGAGAAGATTATTTTGTTTTGTGATACTCTTCTAGCCAGAAAGAAATGCTGTTAGCTTGCATGCACCCATTCATATGATAGGAAGAACTCCAAAGATACACTTTCAATGGAAAATGTGAATAAGCAAAATATTTGTAATGAGGTGATTTTAGTATTCCTGCCAAGACAAATCAGAGAAGGGAAGAAACACTCATCTTGAGAGTATTTCCTCTCATGACAAAGATGTGACTATATAAGCATATGGTTTGAAAAAGGAACAGCACAACATTTGAGCACGTGGTGAATACCCTGAAACTTCAGCCACACTGACAGTTCAGGAGATACCAGTACAGCAAGAGTTTTCTGCTATATTTGCCCCTGAAATCTGGACAAATACAGCCATCTACAGTTATCTGTCCCTTTTTCTTTGTTCACTCCTCTTGCAGCCACCTGAAGTGGCTGTTCTTTCAAGTTTGTGAAGCAAGGTATTGTAAGTACCTCTATCTGGGAATACCTAAATATGGAAAATGAAGATTTAAGTTCCTGATACGGTGAGTATAGGTTGCAAGGACTTGTTTTAAGCAGTCAGGCAAGAGCTGAGTCTGGATGAGTGAAATGAGTAGTCACTTGTCTTAACCAATCATCTATTAAGATTTTTCTCTTTTTCATCTTGGAAATGCCACTGTTTCAATATTCAGTGTGGCTACAGAAAGAGTCTGTTCTGATGAATAACCATTCTCTGAAAAAAACAGTTTCCCTGCAAAATACCCAACCAGCAGTACTACCATTACCATAAATTACTTTCTTTTAGGGTCCAATCTGGTTCCTGTAGAAGCCAGTGGGAAAACATCCGATATCAGTGAGTGTCAGCCAGGATTAGGCAGCTACTGTTGTAACCTGCTTGTTAGCACCATTAGTAGTTGGACCCCAAAAGTCACTAACAGGAAGAAATCCCATCACTTTTTTAGAATCATGTCTGATGAATTCAAGATTTATTGTTCCATAAAAAAAGTCCTAGGCCTAGATCTTGGTGCACTTTTCTTTCTGTCTTACTTGCATTCAATAATTTTTATCCTTCTTTCCACATCTCCATCTTATCTAGTCCTCTATGCCAAGGGTTTCCAGCTTCTTTCTTTGGCCCTGTCACTGCTGGCTCTGTACCAGTTTGCTTGCTTTGTGGAGGCTGAGTATTTTCAAACTATTATAGTGATGCTTTCTTGAGACTCCTTTCTTTTGTTGATTTTTCTCTTGTTCTAAAAAAAAAAAAATTGTTTTCCAGTATTACTTTTTTCTTCTGTCTCTTTGTTTCTTCCCCTTTGCCTCTTTTTTTTTCCATCCTTTTACCACTGTTTAAAAACAGTCTTATAAAATCCTTTTATTTTCCTTTCTGATGTCCAGATATTCTATTTCTATCTGTTCCTTCTACAGTTTTTCTTCATCTCACATCTAATTGTTTCCTTGGCACATTATAATTACTCCTTTTAACTTATTTCCACTTACTGTATACTAGAACAAAAGTGTGCATGAACAGTTCAAGCCTGTACGTATAGCAGAGGTCCTGTGGTCTCTGTGAGGTGTAACATCATGCTACACTCAACGTGAAATATAATTGTGTTAACTAATGCTCTAATCCAGCAGATAAAACTGCTGTTGTTGAGCAAGAAAGCACAGGTGAGTTACATGGAGCAGAATAGAGAAGGCAGGAAATGGGAAAGACAAGTCATGTAAATATGAAGAGTTGAGAAGAACAGAGACCAGTGGACAGTGCTGAAAGTGACTAGGGAGGACTGGGGAGCCAAAGGGGAGAGCAAGGAGGAGTGGATAAGAATCCCAAAGACAAATAATAGTGAGGGAAGCAGAATAAACCTGAAGGCAGTGAGGGTGGAGAATTAGAACAGCTTCCATCTCTGCAATGCTTCACAGAGTTTTAAGAACAAAGAGCCATGACAGCAGCTACTGTGAATTCAGGGTAGGGTGCCTAGCTGAGAATGAAAATGGCACTGATTTTAAATGACCCAATACAAAATCTGCTGTCTAGATTTTTATTTTACTTTATTTTAAGAGTCATGAAGTCCATACATTGCATTTGCTGAATCTCTGACATTCCTTGTTTCTTTTTTCTGACAGGAGATAACTTTTTTTCTTGCATAAAATTGTGATTCATTTTGTATAACTCAAGAAGGAGCCTTAAGGCAGAAATCTTTCTCCTTCATTTGGAGAATCTGTAAAATGCAAGATGGAAACATGACAACCTGGTTCATTAGGAGAAAAACTTGGGTAAGGAAGAGCATCCAGATCCTTGCTGTCTTTCACCTGTCCAAGGTAAAAGAATGTCCTGGCTTTAAAGGAAATGAATTTGAAACCCTCCTCTCCCTCCTGCCTGCCTACCCCAGCAGTGCCCTTGGATGCCCCAGCAGCTGGTCAGTATGTGGGCTCTTGTCTGAGGGTAATCCTACCTCGTAACCCATGTAGTATAGTTACAGATATCCTCCCTCACCTTCAGTCCTATGTCCAGGCAAAGTCCCCCCTGGTTTTCAACGGGAAGATTTAGCCAACAGTAGCCAGTGACCTAAAATCTACCTCTCTGATCCTTCTTAACCCCCAAAATTCAGAGATTTGGAACAGATCATGTCCCAAGGCAAGTTCTGACTGCTCAGAATGATAAAAAACAAAACAAAACAAAATGCAAAAGACGAAGATTAAGAGAGAAAAGTAGCCACGTTAAAGGCATATGGCAGAACTCAGTTACACCTCTGAGTTTCAGCAGTTAGTTTCTTCTCAAGAGAAACATGAGATATTTACCTGGCAGCTTGATATTTTCTTCTCCCTTCCTCTAGATCAGGATATGAGACAGTAAAATTGATGGCTACAGTCTGTGTTAATTGGGGAGCAGTCAGGCTACACATTATGTTTTGTCCACTCTTTGATCATGTGATAGAGGCTACTTGTACACAGAACATTTCCCCAGCTGGGTCCAATTGCTGCTCAGTTCTCTGGTAGCAATGATTCGCAATGTGGGGGAGTCACAGGTGCCTGTGGACAGCCAGAAGAAAGCTGCTTATGTACCTTGTAGTTTCTTGAAGGGAATTTTAGCTCCTCAGATAGGATCTCCTCAGTTCTTCTTATGTCTGCCTGGAAATCTTTCAGGATAAATACTGCCGTAAGGAATTTTCTCAGAAGATGTTTTTAAGTTTGCCTATAGATTAATTTTGCAGAAAGTTATTAGAGAGCTGAGATTCAGAATTTCAATATCTACCATACAGCTTCATTGCCTAGAGGTGTAAACCTGAGGTGAGGCTTCCTCTCTCTCCTAAGGGCTGGGGAAAAAAGGCAGAGAGGCACCTTGAGAGGAGGAGGGCTGTTTTCAGGGATGTATGCAAGATTTTAATTTCATTTTGCAGAGCTAATTCTTTCCTTTCAGGATCACTAAGGAAATCACTCAAGTGATCTGCCACATAATTTTGTTTGGTAAACTGTTAATGTGAAAGGTGATGTATGGGACATTTTATTTTGCAGCAGAAAATTATTTCTCCCCCTACATTTTCATTGATAGTCAGGGTTGGTAAAGGTATGTTTGTGTTTATGGGGTCATGCGTTAATTTCAGTTGGTACTGAGCACCAGGAAGCTCACACTGCAGAATTTTTACTTTTTCCAGTGAACTTAGCATTTTATAAAGTACTAAAAAAAAAGAATTTTTTTTTAATTTTTTCAAGGAGGTTACCTTGAGAGTGTACCTATGGCCCACTCATATAAGTGCTTGGTCTGGAGTTCTGATGGAGAAAGAGATAGTAAAGCATCACCTACTTCATTATTGCTTTGTCAGATGAATCTAGTGATGTTTAGACCATGTGAGGCATTGAGAACTAGCTGTTACAGACTGCACTGGGACATCACCATAGCTCAGGTAAGTGAGGTAGAAGCAGGTGATTTAAAAAAGGAGAGAGCAATAGCCTATTTCATAGAATCATAGAATCATTAAGGTTGGAAAAGATCTCTAGGATCATCAAGTCCAACCATCAGCCCAACACCACCATGCCTCCTAGACCATGCCCTGAAGTGCCACGTCTACACGTTCTTTGAACACCTCCAGGGACGGTGACTCCACCACCTCTCTGGGCAGCATGTTCCAATGCCTGACCACTTTTTCAGTAAAGAATTTTTTCCTAATACCCAATCTCAACCTCCCCTGACTCAACTTGAGGCCATTTGCTCTCATCCTATCACTTGTTACTTGGGAGAAGAGACCAACACCCACCTCACTACAACCTCCTTTCAGGTAGTTGTAGAGAGCAATAAGTTCTCCCCTCAGCCTCCTCTTCTCCAGACTAAACACCCCCAGCTCCCTCAGCTGGTCCCCATCAGACCTGCTCTCCAGACCCTTCACCAGCTTCGTTGCCCTTCTCTGGACACGCTTCAGCACCTCAGTGTCCTTCTTGTCCTGAGGGGCCCAAAACTGAACACAGTATTCGAGGTGCAGCCTCACCAGTGCTGAGTACAGTGGGACGATCACTGCCCTACTCCTGCTGGCCACGCTATTCCTGATACAAGCCAGGATGCCATTGTCCTTCTTGGCCACCTAGGCACACTGCTGGCTCATGTTCAGCTGGTTGTCAAAATTTATGAGTCCTTTTAATTCCATGACAAAGTTTTCCTTCACCTGAAAAAAGTGGAAGCTTGTTAGGTAAATATGTATACTGAGCTGGAGGAGAGGTGAGAAGAGGAGAGGATGGCTGACTACTGCCAGATGAATGGTAAGCAGCAGAGGACAGAAGGGGTTCCTCTCTGTGGTGATGCTTCTGAACTATATAAGGGACAAATATATATATTTCTTGAGAAAGAGCAAAAAGTAACTTATGCTCTTATAGCTAGGGAAAGCCCGTCCAGTGATCTTCCTGAAACAACATAGAAATCTCCTAGTTTAGGTCACTCATCTATCATCATTTGTTGCTCTATGGAGATTATTCCCATTGTAGTCTGAGAAATTGAAAGAGTGACAAAGTTCCTGCAACCTGTGTAACACAATCTCTTAATACTGCTTTATAAACAAATGCATAATTGACGTTGATTGCATGTGTGTTGGGAGAGTAGCACTGTTCTGTCACATGCAGGATGATCTTACCTGAGAGGGTTTTGGTAACCTTGGGTTATTTCTGGGTACGCTGCCTGGCTGTCTGCTAGGACTGAGCAATTGTGGTGATAAATGGGGATTCTCTCCTGAAGCCAGGGTTACAATGCACATATGTGTGAAACGGTGTAAAGAGACCTGGCTGCAAGTTTGTAATGCAGGATCAGCCTGTGTGGGGAGAAGGGGGATGCTAAATCCTAGCAGTTGTCTCATGTCTGTCAGTGGGGGCTGCCGCACCAGCTGCAATGCCTCTTGCTCTGCACTCTGCTCATTCCTGCTGAGGATGACATAGGCAGTCTGCAAAACAAATAGCAATTTGTTAGAGCCTGATGACAAATTCACACATTGGCTACGAGTGCACATGTGAGAGGCAGAAAAAGCAACTTCCAGCTGGAAAATCTCACCGCACCTTGTATTGGCTTAAGCTGGCAAAAGCTCCCTTATATCTAATCTCATGGAGTTGTTTGTTAAGATCCTTGGTGTATTCATTCTGTCTCCAGATAGGGAAACAATGAAATGCCATCAGCTGGGTGAAGAAATCTATTGCATGGGTGATGTCTTCTTCGTACCTTCATCTAACAGCATATCTAACAGCCTCACAACACACAAGTAGCTTTGTGTAGACTCTGTCAATGGGTATAGGTGCAATAAATCCCACAAAAGAGCTAGTTTTAACAAGGAGCTTCTTGGAGGCAAAAAGAAAATAAACTCTTCTCTCATTGAATATATTTGAAGTTTGACCTGTAAAACCCTTCCAGGTGGTATATAGCTTGGTGAATCTGTGTTTTCTCTCTTTAGGAGCAAAGTCAGATTATTCTCACTGTGATGAGCTTTTACTGCTTTCCCAGATCGGATCTGGAGAGTGTCTGCTTCTGTAGGGGTAGATGTGTGTCCCAAAGGGACAAGCAACAGTCTTAGAATTGAACTTCTGCCAACCATTTTCACTCTTTAGCAGAACTTTTCTGGAAACACTCATTGTACCCATTTTATTTTTCAAGTGTCATGCAAGCACACTGCAAAATCATATGTATTTTGCTGAAATTTCAGCATTTTGTGAGGGAAAATGTTCTGACATTGCTGAAATGGGAAGTTTCACATTTCTACTATATTTTATGTCAGTACATCTAGGAAACATTGCCTCATGATATCAGTAGTTTCTGAAGATGTTTTACTAGGAATTCTCTTTTCCATTGCATTTCCCCTCTAAGTCAAGAAGGTGCTGCTAGCCATGACAGAGAGATAGTAAGACATTTTGTGTTACAATGAAATGTACAGAATAATTTGTGGCAGCTTTTAATGCAATTAATGTCATTTTTTTAGACAATTGAGAAAGCTTCTTGTACTTAACGGGTTAAGCAGGGATTTTCTGTGGAAGTGGCTATCTGAAAGAGAATTCTTCTTTTTTCAAAATCAATATTTTTTTCACAGGAAAAAAAAGTCATAATTCTCTGACTTCTGGTATGAACAGGCTTTGCCATTTTCATTTGCTGTGGAAAACTTTTACCAACCAGGAAACAGAGACACATTTTTTTCCTCATTTCTTTCTCCAGGAAATTCTTTCTTGTGAAAATATTTCAAATTTTAATTCTGCTTTTTCAGAATGTGAAGTTTTGTGTGTTAGAGATGTACCTTTGTATCCTTTAATTGTGCTAAGGTTAGGAGAAAGAATGATTAATATGAATATGAAAAGCATCTGCAATCTCTAAGAATGCTACAGTTATCCATACCCCTGGGATCTCCAAACTGCATCATGCAATATGCTTCATACCTGAAAGTTGGTGCAAAATGTGACAGAAATTGTTTAAGAGTGGCAGCTGAATGAAGTGAATTACGTTAATTCACTGATAAGTGTCTGGTTCCCTATCGGCTTCTGACTGACTGCCATCGATTTATGAATTTGTGTATGATTTGAAGCCTTCCTAAATAAGAGGTTGCTTCTCTTTTTCATTCTTTCTTGACAGTAGAGGTCAACTAACTTGACATTATTTCATTTGAATGATTGGCTTTACAAATGACTGTGATGGGGGTGTTTCCAGGAGACAATCTGAATGTTGTCCTCCAACAGGTCTGAGAGTGCTCCTATTCAGGGAATCTCTATTTTCAAGAACTTTCTTCAAAAAGATATGCACATAATGGAATGTTAACTGATATATTGATTCTTGACTGATACAAAGTATTTTGAACATCGCAGAGGAGTTTAGGGAACTTGTAATTTACGAATTTTATAAAATTAGTAAACTCAGTAATGTTATAGAGCTCCAATTCACACTACAACCATGTTTTTATCCCAAACAATTTCATTCAGGAAGGAAAAGAAGAAAAATTAATTTTTTTCATAGAGTTTTGGTTTCTTTTTCAAATAACCTTTTGACTTCCGTAAGACCCTTTGGTGACACCTCTACTGGCTTTGCATAAGAAATACAATGAAGTCAGAAGTCCTCTCAAAACAAGAAAAAACATGCATATAGAGTAGTCAGAGCTGTGAAAGTCAATATCAGTGTACTACACAGTTTTTCTTCTGCTCAAGAAATGACATCAATGAAGTCCCTATTAGTAGTCAGTAGTCTTATGGCCTGATTTTGAAGCCGTAAGCATGGTAAATCTCTAAAGGGTTATTACATTTGAAGTATAAACCTGTTAAATATGTATCCAAACTGCACCAAAATACTTTAGCAGTTCTCTTGTGTGAGTGATATTCATTTAAGCAGGCTATCACATTGTATGAAATATATTTTGGTTTGATTTGCTGAAAATAGATTAATTTAACAGTGTTCTTTTATCCATTGTGCTGGATGCACTAGAGACCAACTTCTTCAGGTATTCATTTAACAGGTCTCCATTGCACAGGATTTTGTCTGATGGAAGGAAAATCAGTTGCCTTAAGAGGCCTGCTTGATTTCTTTAACAGCTATTCAGTTTGCTGGTCTCCAACATCTAGAGTTAAGTCTTCTATTCCACCTTGCACAGGACTGAATAGAAAAGGGTGAGAAACAGGCAGAGTCAAACTCTATCACTTAATTAGAACAGACGGATTTTGCATTTGACTATGAATCAGCTTTACCGAGAGATGACTAAAAATTAGAATTTATGGTTCAGGGGAAGCTTCAGTACTTGGAAATCTTATTCCAGGTGTATTTGGAAGACAATTACAAAAAAGATTCTTGTGAAGGAGGCACTTTCAATAACAGCAACAACATTGTTTCAAGTTGCCTCTTTGAGCTGCATCTGATTGTAGCAATTGTTGAATGAAATATTGCCCTTTCATTTCTTCTCTAAAGAGTGCTAGAAATTGAGCAGGATGGAGAATTAGATGGCCAGGGAATATGAAAGCTCTATTCTGAGTTTGAATAGGGCTGCTTGAACACTGTAACCTGTGAATCTCAACAGAGTCCCAGGAAGCCTCAAACATTCCAGAAGTGTGCCTATGGTCAGCCTGAATTTCATCCATGGAGAGGTCCTTCTGTGACACATTTTGGGTCAGTACATAATCACTTCCCCAAGAAATTCCATCTCCATGGAAAATTCCTTTCCATTTTTTCTACCTCTAACAAAATCATTTGGGATTTGGGTAGAAATGAAGGGAAGGTGGGAAGAGGCAAACAGAAACTTATAAAAATGTGTCTCTTGCATCTCTGCATCCCCCTGTTGGGGATGGATAGCTTTTTGTTTATTTGCTTGGGTTTGTGTTTTTTTTTTTTTTTTGTGTGTGTGTGTGTGTGTTTTAATATTTCCAAAATACTGCTTTAAAGTCTCATTACTCAAGTTTTTCAGTCCTTTTAATTTTATTTTTTTTTTTTTCAGACAGAGAGACAGAAACGTAGTCTTGAAAAGGACCTAATTTTTGAGCTGTTTATCTGAAGCAAGGCTGGGTGCCTGCCCATCACAAGCAGCAAAGTGTGTAAGTGACAGGTCTGTTCTCTGCCTTTGCCTGCTTGCTGCTTCTGTTTGATTAACTCAGCAGCAGTTGGGTATTAGCTGGATAAAACTAGCACTCCAAATGAATATATTTATTGAGGAACATAGGGTGAATAAAGAATTAAATTCAAAGACTAAAAGGAATTGGGGTTTTCCTGCAGTGATGGCTAGTCACTGAGTGAAAAAACTCCAACAAACCCAAACAAAAAAGCAGATTTCTATGATATCTGTTCTATATTAACACTTTAGGGACTAAGTTCAAATAGGTGGTCATTATTTATGACTCTGGGTAAAGAAACAGTTACTAAGGAACATTTAGATATTCATTGGACTGCATCAAACCAGGCACAGCAGGTTGGTTGGACCAGGTGTACTGGGCTGGTACTGCTATCTCTGCTTTGGCAGAAATGCTCTCCCAGAGGAGAATTCTTATTTAGGTTACACTTTGTACATAGCTTTCCAGTAGCAGCACTTGCAGCTTTCCTTTCTGCTGTTGTGCTGTCAACAATCCAGCAGTACTGTCCCTCTCAGGGAAGGATTCCGCCATACACGACTATTGTAAAAGCAAGGCGCTTTTAAAACACGAAATAACAAAAGGTGGATTGCACAGATGGTGGAAGAAAACAGCATGAAATCAACAAAGTCTGTCCAAGAAGAGGCAAGAGCTATGAGTGAACCTGATATGAGCAAGGTTTGTATGTGGAAGGAAGAGAAGTGTGTATCAAGAATGTGAGAAGGAACTTAAGGAAGAGAAAGCAGTCTTGTTAATGGAGATTCAAGCTAGAAAACAGGGTACTCAGCTGGGGGTCTGTTCTGCTGACTTCATTTCCTTGAGGTGGCACTGACACAACTGTTTGCTTTGGTGAGGCTTACTGCAGAAACCACTGTGTGTTTCTGTGAGGAAAGGTAAAAGACTGCAGGCTTCATGATGAAGTAATGTTTATAAAAATCAGAAAGTTCATACAATGCTTATTCCACAGTTTTATAAAATTAGATAAGACACTTAGTATCTGAAGGCTAATGGAGAACCCAAAAAGTAATGGAATGGAGAAAGAAAAGCAGACCGTTTTTCAAAAAAAGGAAGACATATAAAGTCATAAGACTTATAAAGTGATATATATTTTGTATGTATATAAAGTGATATATATACTTATATAAGTCAAATATGTGACTTTATACAACATATATGTCATATAAACAAATCTAAAAGCACCTTGAGGATGATGGAAAAGTGGGGCACTATGAGATGAAGATACAAATGGAAGTATATTTATGTCATGTATCATGGCAAATACAGGATTCCTTCTGTCTTTCTGCAAGTTGCTCCAAACTCAAACAGGAAAACTGGGAACTCATAGGCAAATGCAAGTCTAAAAGGGCTTGAAAACTCATCAGAAACACTTTGGAAACCTGAATCAATCTGCTTAATACAATAAATCATCAAGTTCATCAGTTTTCTTAGGAGCTAGTGCATTATTTGTCCTCCACATTAATGGGAAAATACAGTGACATTTAACTTAAGAGGACAGATGAAGCTAATTGTATGGGTAAGCTTCTCTTCAGGAGAACAAATGAGCATTTCACAAAGAAAATAGTTGTTACAACTCAGGTCATTTTAGTTGATTTTTCATTTTTATTCATGGGCAGATTTTTTTTAATTTGTGGCGAGTACCTAGTAACTGTACAGGGAAATATATACTATAATGTATGGTAACTCAGGCTTTGCCCCCATTTGAAATCACAACGAATGTTCCCATTGATTTCAGCGGCTACATGATTTGACCCAGCGAGGGAGACACCATTGCCTGGAGGCTGAGTCAGATAAGGGCTCTTACAAACCTCATTTGAGCAAATAACTCACATAAAGAGGAAATTATTTCTGAGTAAGCAGCAAGCAAACAGGACATCAAGCTATCTTGACCCTAATTTGATCTTCCTGACATTCATTATAGTCATCTTTTGGTTAATGCTTTGGCTTGTGTAGTGAGACTGGTATGTATCTCCCCATATTCATCATGACTGTGGCAGAAATAAGGACTTCTTTCTGACCCCCTTAGGTGGCAAGCAGCTGCAGCCCAGGCAAGAGAAGCTGCTGCTGTCCGTGTTTTTCAGGACACTCATTTTCCTCATTACCCGTAAATGTAAATATTACACCATAGAGCTAAAAATTGGAGGAGGTCACATATCTCCAAAACTACACCCTTCCTCCATGTTATGTGTGAGCTTCTGCTAGACTCATAGGTGGTCTTGGACCTTGGCTAAATGACTGTTTAATAATTCAGAGAGTTTCAGCTTGACTAACCAAGGAATTATTGCTTTCTATTTTCAGTTCTCTTTGTGAAAACAATCTGCATTAAAGTCAGTAAAAGAAGAGGCTACTTAGAGAAGAGTTTGCAGATTTTGCCTGTAATGGTGCTTTGCATACTAAAGGGTAAGCAATAAAATTTTCTCTGAGATCTGTTGAACCCATTCTCCATACTCCAGTTATATAGGAGATTGAGCCTTGTGGAACAGACCTTCAGTGCTAGCCTGGATTTAAGACTGTGAATAAAGAAATTTTAATTCGGACTAACTAATCCAAACAGCAGAAAATTATTGCAAACTTCCTTTGAACTACTCCTTGTGAATCTTATTTGTATATTCCTCTTGCTCACATGGAAGTTTTGTTTCTTTTTCATTATTTTGTTAAAAACCCCAGCAGATTAACAATTGTTGATGCTATTTGGATCCTGCCGGACATGTACTCTTCTGCATGTTGTGTGCTTGTGTATCAGCTCACAATCAGACTGGGGCTGTGGTGGGGTATGAGGGGCTTGCTCTCAATGAGCAGGGACATCCAGGATCTGTTTTTTTCATTTGTTTTTAAATCCCTGAAGGTCACAATGTCACCAAACAGAAACTTTCCGTGCAGGCAGACAAAAGACATTTCCATACAAAATGTTGACAAATTCAGCTTTGTCATCTCCAGAAGTGATCTACTCTCTGTTTAGCACATATATATGCATGAGACAAAACTTTGTTTTACTTAGATGTAATGGAGCAGACTGCATTCCCAGGCACTTGACACTACTTGATATATTGAGACAAATTATGGCCTGGGTGGTGCTGAGGGTACATGAGGGTTATGAGAGCAGTAGTGAGTCACTGGTAAGGGAAGCTGTCTGCTGAGCAGTGAGAATAATGCTTTTTAATTCACAGTCTAATAAGTAAAGTAAGCTGAGGTGAACGTGTTGTGCAGTCTAGTAGGCTGGCAGGAAAGCAGTGCCTAGCACACATCATGAGGTATTGAACAGCTGCCTGTGAGAGATAATATTTCATGGGGACTTTTGGAAGTATTTTTGTTAGTGGCTGGCCCGTATGGCTGCCCCTGCTCTCACTCCTCTCTCCTTTCAGACCTAAGACACACTTGCATAAGCTGCTGCTCCAGCCTGGTAGTGGAAGGCAGGCAAAAATCCTAAAAATGGCTGCAATGCAGATGATTTACATCCTCTGGATTACGCTGAGGCAAGCCAGGGCACAGGTACTTGTTTTTGTCCTCCTCTTTCTGCTTCCGCTTTCCCTCACTGTGCTCAGCTCATTGCAGAAGTGACACAGCCTGTTCCCATTGAGCGCTGTACACCATCCCACATGCTTTGGAGATATCTCCCAGCACATTGCTGAGAAAGCTGTTGTTCTGGCTCAAAATCACAGCTGGCAGCTGTTATTTGACTACAGAATTTTCCTCTGTATAATGCGAGGTTTGGGACCAGTCATTACTTCGTACTAAACTTGATTTTGTGTGACTCTGTGTGATTTTTTTTCCAATGGTAAAATAATAGGATGACTGTTTTAAAACTGGTGCCATTTAAAACCCAAACACTAATAAAAAAGAACGGTATTCTTGATACTAATTATTCTTTAAAAAGTAGACTTTTTTTCTCATTTGAGATGAACATAAAAGCCTGGACTGTTGCAATTTCTCAGCAGTGGTATGGTCCCTCTGCTTCAACACTGGTTAGCCCCCACCCAGGAGAAGCAGTGCTAATCCACCCGAGCACCCATCTTGTAAAGATCTTTCCATAACATAATTAGTAGAGCTTGAATTGTATGAAGAATGAAACCACCAGTTATCCAAATATCTTGGAGAAAGATAGACAGGACCATACAATTTCGGAAAGGAAATGCATTTACCATGATTAGATTTAATAATATGTTCAGCAATATTCCATAATACTATATTTCTGCAGCAACATTCCTTATTATGAAAGATAATAAATTAAGAGCCATGTAAAATATCCCTGTCCAGTCAACTTAAGAAAATAAGGGAATAATTTGAAACACTCATTGCCTGTTCTAAGGTTCTTGACTTACTATGATTCTTGGCATCATATAAGGAAGCATCCAGACCTGGAGTTTGAGCTTGAAAATGTGACACTATTGTTTTCATTTGCATTGTTTACACAGAATGATAGGTATGTAAGGTAATTCAGAGGACCTTTCCTCTCCCCAGACAACATGTACTTTTCCTTGGGAATATGCAGTCTCAGGCCATGAGACACATTCAGACACTCACACTCATGTTTAGTTTAACCACTGTGAGAAGTCCTATTGATTTCTGTGGGACCACACACAGCAGGAAAGTTGAGCATGGGTAAAAACATTTGCAGATTCAGACTAAGGAATCTAGACTATCTGGGCAGACCTCATAAAACCAGATAGTTCACTGTAACTAGGAGCCTAAATTACATATTACTATAACTACGAGGAAAGCTGACATTCCATTCTATAAAATAGTTCAAGTTTTCAAAAATTTGGCATTGTTCCAAGTGGGGCCAAACCCGCAAAGTTTTACAGCTTTCTGAGGGGAAAAAAATCAGTTCAGTGTTGGTGGTTTTTTATTATTATGTTTTTAGCCATTAAAATAATAAATAATAAAAAATATTTTGTTGGAAATAAGATATTACAATACTGAGGATTTTCCCCATTTTCACAACTGTTTTGTTTGCAAGAGAATTGCATGTTCCTCCAGATTTTCTGCTATGGTTACTCAGACTAGCTGTGTGTACTGCACCAAATGGCCATAAACAACTTATAGGGAAGATGGGTATGAAAGACTAAAGAAGGAATGTGGTTAATATTTTCGGTGGGGATGTACATACCATACTGTGAAGCATAATTAAGAGGTGCCTGAGGGCTAGATTTTAGATGTAGGCATAAAAAAATTGTAATTAACTCTCATAAACAGAAAACAGAATTTGAGCCATGTTGGCCCAAGCTGGGGCCTCCACCAAGTCCAGTGCTCTCAAAGCCAAAGGCCCTTGGACCCACTTAGCACAACTATAGCACTTCCAGGTCTAGTACTCATTGGGATATCTCTGCACAACACTTTACTGCACAGTGAAGGCAAGTTCAGAAGCACCCATGCCCCACTTCAAAAAGAACCGGGGTACTTGAAGGCTCATTTTCCAAAGGGACCCTATTTAAACCATTGTGATTAAAGTATAGATCAACATCACCAGCCTCTTTCTTCTAAATCCAAGGAGTAAGTACCATCTTAGCTGTGCATCACTATCAAAATTCCCTCTGGTTTTGCTTCTGGTGTATAGACCTATTTAAAATCCTTGCAGTAGTCATACTTTGGTCCATGTAGCTCATCCTCAAATGTATCTTATTTTTCCTACTGGGTAGATGCACTCAGTTCAGTCTCAAATTTCCTACATGTTTTCTGGCATCTCTCAACTGCAGGAGAATAGCCTCGTTAGAGAACACAGCCCTGGAGAGGTGGGTTGCCTCCAACTTTGTTTCAGCTCCAGTTGTCCTACTTCTCAGGAACATGTTCTGTTTGGCAAGTTAGGGTTTTTTTTCCTTCACTTAATTTCTTTCTTTCCTCTCTCTACCCTAAAGTGCAGACTACTTAATTAATGGAAAGGGAAAGATCTGAGGAATTGAGAAACATTGCCTCCGATACCCAAAACCTTATGCATAGAGAAGCTTGGGCTCATATTCAATTACCCAAAGAGGGATATGAATGTGGATCTTTGAAATAAATGCCCTAATCATAACATTATAAGGGATTTTTTTTCTTCTGCTTTTCCCTTCTTTCCCTTCATTTTTCTGTAGAAAGCTTAGCTCCCAACTTTTGCAAAGTTCATGGCTGTGAAACATAAGTGGAGCCAGGAGCTTTGCTCACCTTGTGAGTTAGAACTAAACCCACAAAATGTCTTCTGGCTCAGCCTTGTGGAGCATTTTTCTTCTACATAGCTGCTGATTTACTGGGGAAGTGTTTGCGTTATGCACTGTTCCATGAATTGTACAAAGGAATTGCACAAGTCAAGCAGCTATTTTAGATCTGTGAAGGTCAGTAAGCCCAAACTTGTAAAGCTAGGTATAACTTACAGTTTTGACATATCTGCAAACAAATGTTATTACAGTAGCCAAACAAATGCAGCAGGTTGCAGATAGACAAGCCAAGCTAACTGTAAATGAGGGAACAAGATATGGCATTTCCATCTTTAGTATCAAATTCCTTCTTGAGGCTTCTGCTGGTCTTGTGCAGCCAGTAATGCTTCCTGTGCTACTGAGAACTGTGGCCTCCAGGGCCATCACCAGCTGGGACAGAACAGTGGGAACTCTGACTCTCAGAACAGAAATTCTCTAAAACAACTTGTGAATCTTGTCCCAGGAGCCCAAACCTCACTGAAAATCGGTAGTATTGGCTCCTAAATCTCTCAGAGGCTTTTGAAAATATTCTTAAGTCATGAGATTTGAGATTCTGTAAGGATTTGACTGCTATGTTAACATCTGCTGTAGAATAAAGGCTAAAGCAGATGTAAGAAATGGGAAGGTAATGAATAAGGCAGTTTTAAAAGGGTTTAAAAGCAGCTGAAGTATCCTGCAGTTTTATGGACCTACTGTTTCTATTCTACCAACAGAAAACTGCTAAGCCACTTTCCCAGGTAAATTTGTTTTATCCAACTCCAGTGGTAATCATCTTATTGAATATGGTCTGTCCAGCATTTGCTTTTCTCAACACTTCTAGTATATTTCCTCTGAGGAAAAAAAAAAAAAAAATCTTTAATAATTGGAAGCTCACTGTTGTGGAAAAGCAATTCACAGTAGCTATTTTTCTCAGGTGGAACAAGTACTCCTTAAAACAGGGATGAATCTTTACTTTTTACAATTGTTCCTTTAATAAACTATTTGTTTAAAACATATTTTTGTCCTCCTCAGTGGTGAAGCTTGTTCCTTGTTTAAAGCAGGATGACAGGGCTCTTCCACTGTTTGGAAAGGCACTGAAGCTGGTACTCCAGAACAGAGCCACCCATTCTTTTTCTGGGAGCTAATTGATTAGCCTTAGAGCTACAGATCTGTACTGAGGGACTCAAATAAAATGACTTCGTTTTTCTTTTTGAATGACTTTTTTTCCCAGGCTGTCTGTGTTAGATATGTCCAGGTGGTCTCAAATTATTTACAACTGCAGGAACCTCTGTGGTCACAGGATTATCTGCATGGGGAAGCACATTTGAAAGTCAATATTTCAGAAAACAGGACAATCTTTGTTAGTACATGTTCTCATTTGGAGTAGTTTCATACTAAGCTAAGAGAACCTAAATATGTAAATGTCACTTTGCAGTCTTTTGAGAGTAGTGATTTCTTTTAAAAGAACATAATTTAAAAAAAAGAGAAGACGGGCCTTGGATGTATTCCATATTTTATTAATTTTTTGATGATGTGCATCTACCCAGCAAGGCGAGGAACTAAATGTTATGTCTTCTGATCAGCCTACTCATTAACTGTCAGTTCAGGTGTGGAAATTTGTTTGTAAAAGTCTGAGCTCTGTATTTATAAACAATGGACTATATGTTGGACTTTCCTCCAACACTTAACACTGCTCCTGTTTCCCCACAGAGGAGCACAACATTAAGTGCCTAAGAGCATCCATTCTCCAACAGAGCCACTCACATAAAGGGCCCAGCTTTCCTGCTGTTCCTGGTTTTTTTTTAATCTTTGACTTCATTTTCACAATGAAACCAGAGTTTTAGCCCATAGCGGTCAACATAATTGACTTTTTCAGTTTTAACGATTATTTCTTTCCAGTGTCTTCAGGGTTATTCTTAGGTCTATCTTTTAGGCTGCTGGCATCTGTTCAGACTGGCAGCCAGATGAATGTTTTAAGAGGAAATCTGACAGTCTGCATATATCTCCTGTAGTTCTAGTGCCAAGAGAGCCACTATTTTAAATACCTATAGAAATGTGTATATATACATTCATAAAATATGGTAGCCAGGTTATAGACTTGCTTCAGTTTTTAATTTCACAGTTTGTTTTTGTTGAATCATAGAATCATATAAATTAGGGATGGAAAAGTTGTATTAGGTCATTTAGTCTATCCCACTGCCAAAGTGGGATTGTTCCCTGCAGTATATTTTCCAATGTTTTCTCCAGTACTTTTCCATTCTCTGGGCTGGGCTTATACTTTGGCTTTTTATTCAGTTAAGCTTATGTTTTGACCTTTTAAGTATTTTTCTCTGGAATTCACTGAATTCTGTTACCACCCTGTGGCAATAACAACAATGATGCCTGTTGATGCTTTTCTGTTGTATGAGAAGCTAACTAAAGTTATTAACCTATGTCTATGTTAGAAATGAGCCCTTCTCTCATCTAACCATGAGAGGCATTGTAAATTTGCCCTTCAATGGGTAAAGCTGTGGAATGTATTTTTGAATTGCTAACAATACATACGTTGTTTGTTTTCTGTTTTCTTCTAGCTGGCATAAGTTCTTCCTCTTCCTTAGCTATGAGTCATATATGAGGTGTATATTTCCTTAGGTCTCTCTTTAACTGATGAATATTTCTTATTCAGTCACTCACTACCTAAATAGCACTTCGTTAATATAAATCAATAATCTTTCCAAGAGTAGGCAAAATTCTACTATCTCTGCATACACCAAGCACGTGAAAACTTTTTTCCCTGTGGCAATGATAAATTGAAAACATAGTCAGGAGAGGTCCTATGATGGTTTATGTTCAGTAAAAGGCAAAGATCATTGCTACATGCCAGATCCACCCTTGGCACCCCTTGGGAACAAGGCTCAGGCTGTGCTGGTGCTGTTTCACATGCAGTTGAGGAATTTCCATAGTATTTATCTCCACTGGTCCTCAGCATCTGTGCCTGCTGTCCTGGAGCAGGACAGAGAATTGGGTCCACAGGAAACTGAACAGCGAGGGCCTTCTGTGTAGTGCATCACCACATCCACTGCAAGCATGCTTGATATTTCCCTCTTAGTGTCAGCAAGTGCAACAGCTCTGTCCTCAGACAGAGCATGTCTGTCGTATGACCTGATGTACATGCGTGTTCCCTCTGGTTATGTCACACAACCTGTAGGGTGTCATGCATGGATGTGCAGAAAAAGGAAAAGTCTATAGAGCTACATTAATTTAGGTCAAAATGAGAGTGTAACTGCAGTGATTAGCGGTTCTTTAGCCTTTCTGACAAGGGCTTTTGAATATTATATTCCCCTACACTGATTTCCAGCAGAAATAAGTATCAAAAATCTTTATATAATAGCCTTATAGCAACCAAACTCCCTGTTAATAAGATATTAACCCTCATTGCTTTTAAAATGTGGTGGCTTCTGAACGGAGAGGCTCTGTAGGATTTAATTAGAGTGAGTTAACCTTTTCCCACTGAAATGGTGGCCCTACATGCTTTTCATTTTGAGCTTGCTTGTTGCATCTCCATCTCAAACAAACCTCACTGATGCATTAGTTAATGGTTGAAAAATGCCGTGAGGATGTAAGGGACTAGGAAGCAGAGTACTGTCATTAATACACAGAATTGTTAGTCAGGAGACCTGGGTTCCCTCCCAGCTGTATTGCTGATTTCCTGTAGCTGTGTGTGAAGATGTTGTCATGCCAATAAAGTCCGACTGAACTGTGCATGACCTGGCCATGTCAGCTACAGCCAGCCAAAGTATTCAGAACTGCTTGCTAAAGTTTTAGGCACCTCTGTTTAGTAGAATAATTTGAAAACTTTGCCTTACCTTCCTATTACACTGTTTCAGATAAAATTTTCTTATGATTCACAGCACCAGAATTGGCACAAGCATTGAGTTTCTATTTCCCTCTGTTTCTTGATCTATGAAATGAGAGTGATGAATGTTTTTGTGTCTTACCAGGATTAAAAAAATAGTTTGTCTTAATTCTTTAATGCCTTTGAAAGCAACAGTGCTGGGAAAGTGCAAAGCAGGTTGTAAAATGCTGTGTTTTTCCTATCCCACTTTGTCTCTCACACACATCCTGTGCATTCATGAAGATGAAATCCACCTCTGTAAGACACTGTGGCTCTGCTTTTTTAACACATTTCCTGGCTTAGGTTGGAAAAATGACTTGTGAATAGGGTTAGGCTTCACCCACTGAAATTTCTTTGGCAGGTGACAACATATGAGATAATTTTACACAGCTCTAATCAACATTAAATCCTTCACCGATACCAGTCTAGCAAGTCAAGACAGAGCCTATTTGACCCAGTGCAAAGGAAACTACTAGTAAACCTACCAGCTGTCTCAGTTAAGTCCCCCAAATCCTGTGCCAGGATAATTACAGAGGAGATCAATTTTAATTTATTTCATTTTTCTGAGCCTACAATATATAATTCCTCTATAAGAAATTTATCACTTCTCTTCATATTTTCTGGGGTAAAAGCTAGGGAGCCTGAAGGGTTCATGTCAGCCTCAACATGACTTGACTGAATTGTCTTAATCTGCAGACCAATTTGCTCTACAGGCCCCTAAGGAAGGAACTTGTTGATTTTGGCAGTGTTTACCTTTCCTACAAACAAATTCATCATTTTCCAGACTGGCTGGCTCTTAAAAATCACTTGAGAGCTGAGAAAAAAAAGTCTGCCCCAGGCTGCATCAGTATTCTTTTTCCTGTGTTCTGGGGAAAGCTTTTGTGTTCTCCACAGCTGCTTGAGGATAATCCTTAGAGTCAAGATTATTCACAGAGTCAATAGAAACGCCTGTAAAGTTCTCTGAGTTTGGTTTCCTTCAGTGGGGGGAGTGAAAGCCCCTGTCAGAAAAAAAAAGAGAAAAAGCCATGAAGATTCTTGACTGAGTTAACTGTATTCTCAACTACACTTGTGAAGAGAGGAAATAAAAGAGTTGACTTGTGCCTGCTTGCCTTTCACTTTTGGGAACTACATGTTGTACTCTAATTTTTTCATTTATGTAGATAGCACACCAATAATTTTTGTGTGACTGATAAGTACCTGCTTTTAGATATTAAATATCAGGAATTAAATCCCCTGTTTCTAACCTACACATAGCAGCCTCAAGTTTTTAATTATTCACACATATATCACATCAAGTGATGAGAGCCATGTAATATATTGCAGAGCCATACCATTCACCTCTGACTGCCTGAATTGCACTTTCTCACTAGTTTGTCTCCACCAGAACCAATTACTTAGCAGTCAGATTTTTAGCTGCTTCTTACATACGCTATTATTAAAAAAAAAACCCTAAATCACATTTTTGAAGAAAAACTTTTCCATCTTCTCACACTGCCTTGAAATTCAGGCATTCTCCTAGAATGTGCGTGATCTAATCAGTTACTCCAAAGAAATTGACCTTCACCTCTTATATGAAGATGACAATCACTAAACTTTAAGAGAGTTTTTTTCTGCTTCCTTTACAATTCTGAAAAGCAGAGAGGGTGGCAGGCTCTGCATCTCGCCAATACAGGAACCCACCCCTCATTTCCCTTTGGAGAGCAGCAGCTCTAGGCTGCTCCCCACTGAGCTGGCTGTTTTGGGTCCCATTTTGAAGTGCTAACCCTCCCTTTCGGGAACATTGGCACCTAAATCAGATTCCATGCTGGAGACCGGTCATCTAAAACTTTTGGGACTCTAACTCTGTCATTGGATATAGCTCCAAGTCATTAAATTGAAGATATTAAGTCATGTTTAGAGGTTACTAGCATTTATTAGCTAAAGTTTATTACCCCTTCGAAGTCTATATAGTTAGACCCAATGAACCTAAGTACTTAGTTTTACATTCTTTCATGTGCAGGCTGCATTTTCCTATGTTTTTTTCTCATAATACCTCTCACTGAGTAGCCTGGTGCTGGTGATGCCAGTACATGTTAGTGAGAAGACAACATTCCTGCTAACCCCACCAAAATTAAAACAGAGGGAGCATATGACCTTTGTGCATAAAACCTAAAGGAGGTGAAAACTAAGAGGAGCAGACAGGCCTTTTCTTCCCCCCACATGCTCATAACAAAAGACTTTGGTAGGAATGACAAATACATGGAGTTTGCTGGTATGATTTAAGGAACAGCAGCTAGATGTTCACCTCACCCTTTGCTGATGAGTCCTGTCCACACATCATACACTGCAAAAGGCACACTTGTACCTTGGCCACCCTAGTGTGCAGTTTGGTGTACAGTGCAGGCTGTTTGCTCAAAGTATGTTAATGCTAACATGCTAGGTTGAAGGATGGGTCTCATTTGCCACAGGCAGGGTCACATCTCAGCACAGCCCACCAGCTGGTGTCTGTCAGCACTTGTAGAGACCTGGTACTGGTCTCCCTTCCTGCAGCTTTACCCTCCGATGTATTTATAGGCAGCAGCCATATCCCCTCTCAGCAGTGATTTCTGCTGACTTAATTATGTTCTTACGTTTGCAGTTTCTTGCTACTGTTCTTTCACTCCTTTATAATGTCAGTGAAAATAACACGTTTGGACAGAAGCGAGTGTTTACTTGTTTGATATAAATTCTTGTTCCTCCAAAGAGCTGAAATTTATTTAGATATAAGAAATTAGGCAGATTTCAATCAAAATGTTGAAGATGTGAAAGGGTAGATGGGAGACTCTGGTTCAAAATCTACTGGTTTGTGACCTGCAAAGGCAGAAATTCCCCGTTAAAGCCACTGAATATTTGTTGTAGAAAGAAGGTAGGTAAAACATCGCTGCTCTATGCCAATACCAGCTACTTATGCTGATGACTGACTGCATGGCACATTTCTAAGAGGAACAGCCATAATTACAAAGTTTAGAGGTGCAGCAGGTAGAAGCAATGCTAGGAATTATGTCACCCTCACCGTCTCAAAAGGTATTAGCAATTTCACTTAATGTATTGTATCATATATCACACACAGTTTGGGTGGCTTCCCTCTGCCTCTGCTTGTCTGACAACCATCTTGCTGGAACATGTACATGGTTTTGCTCATTTCTGGAACTTCATCTAGTTGCCCAGGTTTTTGATCCTTTTCTGCCTGCCCAATCTGTTATTAATGTCTAGTGTCCATTGTTAAAGTATTCTCAAAAACCTTTTTAAAACAAGGTCTTTGTTTAGCTTATTCAGGAAGATAGCACGGAAACTCAGTGGAATCACTTGCAATTACAGAGTTACAAGGAGCTTGTGGATGTTGCACACATTACTATGTCTGATCATTTGTGTATGAGTGCATATGCAATCCTGTACATGTGCAAGGTCCATCTGGCCTGAGATCCCATTTCTGAAAGTGATCTGTAGTGAATGCTTAAATAGGAGTATGGAAAGGACAGCATAAGGAACAGGATCCTTCCTTTTTCTCATTCTTCTGGATGATCTGTCAGGACTTCTGGAGCACTTCTTTCTCTCTGCAAATTCATTCCTTTCCAGAAGTACTTATTAGTGAAAGAATTTCCGTTTCAAACACATGTGCTTCTGCTTTGAATGATGCCATGAAGAGCTGTGTCCTTGGCCAATCTGGTGTAGTCATCTGGCTGTGCTTCTGAGCAGCACTGTGCAGACACACCTCACTAAGCAGGTATAGCTGGATATCTGCTAAATGATGCTAGTTGTGATCAGACACACATTATTGTGTGGTTGCATTTATAGCAAGTAATAACTCTATTGCCTTCATTATATTATTATTTCCGGGATAAGTTAACCTTCCCCAAATTAGAAGGTGAACTGCTTTTCTGAACAGTTCTGAAAGTTTCAGCCACAATAAGTCCAGTCAGCAATGATCTTCTATTTAATTTGATTTTATTCATTTTGACTGAGGTAGGTTAGTGTGGTCATGACAGTGTGATCAGACAGTCATTTCAGCTAGCAGTCTGTGGGGCTGATGAGCAGTTGTGGGGTGAAATTGGAGACAGTAGCCTCTCCGGTCAACAGACTTTCCACAGGCTTTCTGTCATCTGCTTCCCTTTGTTTTCCTCCTCAGTCAGCTGTGTTTTCTCCCATCTCTGACTTAACTCTGTCAGCTGAGACTATACTCTTCTGTGAATTAAATGGTTTCACCAGATTACCTTTTTTCATACTCCATTCTTTAGCTTTTCTTGACTGTTTACCACATTCCCCCCCAGAAAACTGCTACCCTGTCTATTTTAAACCTATTCTCCAAATGTTGCTATCCTTCCGTATTTGTGGGATTAATGCTATTTGGCATATGCTAGACATCAGGCTGAATCACCACCACCACTTACCACAAACAAACAGGTATTACCACACACCAGCCATCCCTAGTCAGTGCCAGTCCCCTATAACCACAGTTAAATTGCACAGAAGTCCCCAAGAGGAATCACAGGTCATTAGGATTATTTTGAAATTGAGTGGTTTTAAATATTTCCATAAGGATGTGCAGCTATTTATCTGTGTGGTTGCAGACTTCTCCAGCTGCAGCCCAACATGCTGTTCCAACCACAGCTCAGCTGCTTTCAGACACTGAGATCTCCATGTGTCCAGAGTTTCACCATCCCCATTCCTGGTTATACTGTTCCTTGGGCTCTGCCAGCATGTTTGCTTTCTAAGCTGGTTCTGTAAGTAGCACCACCACTTTTGAACATGGTTAGGCTAAGCAAAATCATTTTGGCAGGTTAGGAAGTGACTGCACAGGGAGGTTTTTCTTCCCTCAGAATGCTGGGGAAGAGCAGCAGAAGAGGCAGTAACCTCTTTGAGTGACTTAGCTGCAGCTCGAACAGCACATCCACATGCACCACCCACCATCAGTGACCGCACTGGAGTCTACCGAGCCCCATGACTACATGTGATATGAGCTTGAAACATGACTGTGCCTGTGCCTACCCAGGAGTAAGGGAAAATAGCTAAACTTGAGTGTGCCTGCTTTCTCAAACCAGCAATAGTCTGTTTGCTGTGAGGGCTAGCCCTTGCCAGATGTGTCTGCAGAGACACTCTGGCAGCTTTTGAATAGAGTTTTGATATAGACAGCTATTAGCAGCTGCCCAGAAAACATTTTTTAAGTCAGCTATTAGATAATTCTGGCAGGGTTTTAGTAATGTATACCACTTGAATATACCAAAAAAAGTTGGCAAATGAAGGCTAAATTAATTTCAGAAAATGTAGGGAGTCAAAGGCACAGACCATTAGCAATGTCCATGCACAGTTTGTCGTAGTGTGTTTTCACGTCTGTATTGTTTTTGCCTTTCTTGTAGGAAAAAGTGCCTTCAGGACCCAGTGTGCTTGAAATTTTCCACTGTTCGGTGGTCTACAATTTCAAATCATCACATGTGTTTTAATAAGTTTGGAATGAATTTTCTAGAAGTGATGATACAAAATAGAGATGAGATATTTATTAATTAAATAAAACATTCATTTGAAATAGTAAACGCTTATATTTGTTTCCCAGATTATTAAATTAAATGTCTACTAGACCTATGAAGTAACAGTTTTCCTAATATTTAGATCCAAATTCTTCCATGATACTTTTATTTCAGTATCGGGAACCAATGCATAACATTTAGCAAATGCAAGCACAAAACACTTTGGGGTATTTCTCTAATAATAGGATACCTGTTTTATATAAAATTAATTTTTCCTCTAACCAAAGAAAAAATGAACATGTTTACCAATAAAATGTTTGGATCAACCCAAACAAATGGATTTATCAGGGTCAAGCAAATGTTACAAGAATATCCATGAACATAAGGCCTTATTTTCAGGTTTATATTTAAACATCCTTTGTAGATTTAAATTGAGAAAGGGACTGAAGTCTGAGCACTGAGCATAAGTTTTTGAGAAACACTCTTACAATGTTTCAACAGGGTTCCAAGAAATGGAGACAGCCATTTCACCTCTGAAAGCTTGGTTTATAGCCTCTGGCCAGGGATGTGGACACCAAAACACTAACTGTTGGAAAGCATAGCATCTGCATCTAGACTCTTCCAAAAAAATCCTGGTGATAACGCTGAGGATATGCAATACTTGGGCAGAACTCTATGCCTAAAACAGAGCTGTGAGCAGGAACACTTAATTTAGTAACAAAGAAACACTAATGAATGAGGTGTTTTACATATGAGTGCTCTCTCTCCTTGAATTTTAGGACTTTTGCTGAGAACTATGAACTATAGTGTCTTCTCTCATGTGAGGAATTCACAGCGAGGGAGCTTCTCCTGCATATGAGCCTCTATAAATTTTCTTTTGAAAGTGCAACCAGTATCATACTTTTTCTTTTAATAATAGAACAGAGGAGATGGAAAGAGTAATTTAACCATTATCCCTATAGTTAAACTGCAGGAGGCTAAGTCCCTCTGTATATCCCCGCTCACTGAGGGTAAGTAAACGGAGACCCCGTTCTCCCAGTGTAACAGGTCAGACAGTGCCAATAGGCTCTAGTGGTGAATGGTCTCTGTTGACTACAGAGTCATTGGAAAAGGGAACTCTGATTCTCCAGGTGGTTACAGAATTCGCTTCGGAGAAGGCACTGTGCTGTCCAGTCCCTGTATCACGGGCTGCTTCTGTATTTTATCCCATGACAGTTTAATCCATAAAAAGCCTTGAGAAAAAAAACAGGACTTTTGGTGCCCTTTTGCAAACTGAATGTTGTAACCATAGGCTCAGGATCATCTTATGCTTTCTTAATTTTCCTCCTTCTCTAGAAGATTTTTAATAATTTTATGGAAAATGGAAAATCTTCAGCAGGAGGGCTTTGGGTGTGCTCTTTACCTGCATAGCTTTAAAGTTAGGACAGCCTCTTAAAAAGTGGATATGTAGAGCTGAGTATCCTCAAGCAAACTAAAGCTGGTTTTCAGTAATAAGTGCTCTTACCCTCATTGGTGAATAGGGGAGGTGGATGCATGCTCTTACTCTGGTCGGGTTTTAAAAAAGGGAAGGACATTTGTGGCATTGTTTGCAGAATGTGCCTCTATGTGTTTTAGGTCATAAGTAGAGGAATTCCACATTTGTGGATTTAGAGCAGGACTCTGGCCTTGGTGCCTTTGGCTGAGAGGGCTTAGGAGGCTGTGTGCACGGAGACACAGAATTCAAGGGAATTTTTATGGTAAAAGTCTACACACCTCCTGATTTAAGTACAGTGAATATCTAGTTCTATGAGTTCTAGGAGTTGTGACAACTTCAGTGTTGAACATAGAATCTTGGATTTCATGGAAGTCCTGCTCTAATCCCTTGTTTGGGTCTCAGCCATAGAGCACGTGGGATCTCAAACTTTATGTGTTTTTTTATGGAGTATGTGCACCTTTCTTAGGCCATAACCAGAACACTCTAAGCTTTGGCTGATCTGTGCTAAAATAGATAATTTTAACTCTGTTAAGTGAAGTAGTGCAGTTTGGACTAGAAGATGGCCTTCCACAACGGCATCCAAGAGCACATAGCTGGACTCCACTTCCGAGGAATAACATGAGAAAGGAGGACAGGCATACAGGTCAGCAGGAACAAGCACACAAAAAAAGATAAGAGAAAGGTGAGGAAATCAGCCATGAAATTTTGAAAGGGGAGGGTGGTAAGAGAGGGCTGGGCTACACAACTGTGACAGGGATGGACACATGATGCATTTTCTGTTTTCTCAGTGAGAAAGACACCAAACAGACATGTAAACCAGGCACTGAGCCTGGGTTCTTATGCTCTTCTCAGCCAGACTTACTATCCTGAGCTTAATATTGCGATAACTGTTTGTTTTGCAGCTGGTTTGTGTTTGGCTATCTGTCTGTCTGCGCAGATTTGTAATACAGATACAAGACTGCAGAAGATCATACATACACTGACTATACCCACAGGAGAGTAAACAAGGAGATATCAACAAAGCCAGATATAGGAAGGAGCTTACTCAGGACAGGTCACAGCTTATGCACTCTAGTAATTCCTTCTGGCTCCATCTCTTCTACTTGAAGAGAATAGTTGCTCATGCCAGCATGTTTGGTCTGTACAAAGATCCTAAGGGGATTGGCTCATTCAACCATGTTGCCAGCTGCTGTGATTTTATTAGTGAGCCTTGCAATATTTGATGGTTTTCTTAAAACATCATATATTGGAGTAATACGGTTGAGTGAAAATCACTGTGTTCACTCTTAAAGAATTTGAAGTTCTCAAGTCCTCACAGTGACAGAGGAAAAACTGGAAAGAAGGAAAAAAAGAGAAATAGAAGACAAAAAAGAATGAAGCCTATTTTTATGATCTCTTTTTAAGTTTTAATTGTGAGACCTGAATGCCAAGAGCCAGCAATATTGCAGCTGTGGAAGGCTTCTAAGTGGCCATTTTCATCACTATTTGGTCCCTGAGAGAGACCTTTTCTTATACTTGTATGTGAGGAAGCTTTTACTATGTGGCTGTAGAAGCCTCACCTGATGTCAATTTAAAGAGACAGGTGATGTCTTCAAGTTGGAAACTAATGTGCCATTATTCCCCAAGGTATAAATTAATACAAAAGATATGTCTAATAATATAAGGTACTAGACACAGACAGCTCAGCCTGAGCAGCAGAGCTGTAGTGTTGAGTTCTTCTGTAATCAAAATATGCAGGCACCTCGAGGGAATGTCTCAAGCTGGCTGATTACCCATTAAAATCTCAAACCTTTGATATAGACCTATAGAATGGATCACCTCACATGAAGAGAGTGCTATTTTCAATTTCCTTTATATGTACAGGTCTTGGTTTGGCATGGGGTGGGGATGGGAAGCTCCATGATGACAATTTCATGCTCAGTAGGTTTGGTTCTTTTCACTAGGCATGAATAAATATGGAAGAGTCTTTTCTGAATTATTTTTATTTACTTAGAGTCCTTTTGATATTGTTACTGGCCTGCTTATAATTCTCTATAGTTCAGTACTGTTCTTCCTTATAAACAGCACAATTTCTCCTACTGTTTGATTTCCACACAACTGACGTTAGAGCATTTGGCCTTGCATCTTCCAAATGGGTTCCTGCTATTGCAGAATAAACTCTGCCATTTAGAACCATGTGTTGTCTGGTTTAGCTGAAATAAACCCTTGCAGAATGAACCCAACCCTACTACTGCTAAGTGTGCCAGTTACAGGGGGATTAGGTGCAGCTGGACTTAGAAGACCCTCTCCTCGCTCCTGTTTTTCCATAAATGGTCTTTATACATCACTTTACCTCTCTATGCCTTCAGTTCCATGCATGATTAATTTTTCCTTATTATTTGCAGCTCTTTCAGGAAGGAATTGTCCCTCTGTGACACTTGTTCAGTGTCCAGCTTCACAGGGGAAGTGAGAATGTGCCTTCACCAAGATACAGCCATGCAACTAATGACTGGTGTTGGGCCAGCAGCTGAGCCATAAAGGCAAAACACAGTTGAAATTAAATCAAGCTTACAGGTTTTCATTTTTCTACACTGAAACAAAATACAGAAAAAATATTTTGTTCAGCAGGATGCTTCCATTTACTGCAATGGGAAACGTTTTTTGGAGAATTGGAGGAAAAATAAAAGAAAAAGGACAGATTCACAGAACTGGAAGCAAAGCAAAGCCAACCTGACCAAAAGCTCAGCAACCAAAGGGCTCAGCCAAGGTGAGCTGGGTTTCTCAGCATCCTCTGATGGTGATCCACATTTCCTAGGTTCTTCAGAAAATGGTCGTACACTCTCATTGACAGACTTTGTGGGTTAGTGATTCTGTGGTGCCTGTGAAACTGCAGTCTTCAGCTGAAGCTTTTCTGTAGTTGGAACATTTACAGCCTCTTTTTCCTATGCAGATTTTCCAGTGTCTAATATTTAAGTCCACTAGGACACTAGTAGACTCTTTTTATCCAGCTATCTATTTCTGGGAAATGCATTTCTTTGAGATTGCTATCCCATAGCTGGCTAATGGGTTAAAAAGTCATTAAACAGACATTCATATGCAGTCAGTGCAATTATAGAAGCCTTTTTTCCTCAGGATCCTGGAATAAAATCACCTTCAATGAAGATAATGCAAAAGATTAAAGGCCTGTTTGTTCAGGATAGATTTGCCTCTTAAATAGATTTTCCTGCCAGTGACTGAGTAACCTTAGAAGTGCAACAACCTCTTGTATGCAATATTACCTGTAAAACTGCTAGTGAGGAGGGATAAACTCCTCATCGCTTTCAACAGAGACTGCATGTTTTTGTAAAAGTTCAAATCAACTCAGCTCTGAGTTATTGAGTGAAAGAATGAAATTCGTGGGTGAAAATCTATGGCCTTTGTTATATTTGAGGTCAGACAGGATGGTCACTTCTGAGTTTATATCTAAGAATGGGAGTGCATTAAGCAATAGCGGTCAATTCAATCCAGCCTACTTTTTCTAGGAGGCTCTTTTTTCCTCTCTCTTCACTTTGGAGCTTAAGAACATGCTAATTTTTCATCAAGTCTGCAGAAAATTTTAATTTAGTTTTAGCTGCATCCCAAACCTTGTCTAACCCCAAGATCACAGCTGAGGTATGTTCATTTGCAGCCACAAGGTCTGGAAACTAAAAGAATTCCTGCTTGAAGTCAAAGTGTATTACTACAGTAGAAAGGCAAGAATGCCTAGGTACTCTTCTAATCCTTTCTACAATGAAAGGAAGAACATATAAGCTCTTGCTTCTATACAGAATATTCTATACAGAAGGCAGGGAAGTGCTTCTGTTGGCAAACACCAGCATGCCGTTTTTGTGCTTGTGGAAAAGCTACTCTGATATATCTAAGCCTGGAGGAAATGGGAGATCTGTGCTGGGTTTCAATTTTGAATCACACTTTTAAAAATAATGATAGGGTACTATGTCTTGGCAAAATATACCTGAAATTTTACCTCAGAGCAAAGACTGGGCATTAATCTTATGGGACATTGTTAAGAACAGTAGCTTCATCTGAAATTAGATTTATTTTAATTTCAGAAAATTAACCTTAACAATTGGTTCTTAGGGTACACTGCACTCATATGCACTTATAGGTCTTCTTCATTAGCTGCCTCCAGTATCCTTATGAGTAGACCAGGTACAGGAACAGGCAAAGACTTTTCTTTTTCTAAGGAGTAGTGAGGCATCACATACATTTTACTCTATTACCTCCCACAAGAAGATGGCACAAGGAGTGGGTCTCCTTGGTCTTGCTAGTATAAAATAACAGTTTAGGGGGCCCATGGCAAAAATGAATGGCATGTTACTGAAAAAAAATAACATTTATTTAATGAAATATAAAACTGAAAATAAAATACTCTAACTGACCACCTAGTCCAATGAGAAGTAATTAATTTCAAGCACTTGAAGGAAAAGCAGAGGGGAAAAATGTCATAATTCCAACAGAGAAGGAAATGCTTTTGCTCTACCCAGTGACTCAGGGCTGGATTGGCACTGGGATAGAGGATTCAGTCAGCCATGCCAATGAGTGTTTAAACTCACTTGTCCTAGGAAAATGTTATGACTTCTAGCATCTTTGGTGCTAAACTAGTAAATTCCGTTGCACTCCTGACTAAGGAATCAAACTTTTACTGAAGTTTCAGGATATCATCATAGAGGTGACTATCATGACTTCCAAGCTGAAAAATCACTTTCACTCTTTTAAAACCTGGCTTAATTTTTTAAGTCGTTTATTGAAACGGTTCCACCTAGAAACACTGTAGAAAACCTTCCTCAGAACAGCATAGAGTTGCTGGGGAAGTAAGGTGTGTAAAAAGTAAAATAGCTCTCAGGAGATTCCACTGAAGTGAGGACCAGTGCCCAGGATTTACGGTGGGTGGTTAGGGCAGTGCCAAGAACAGAAAAAGTCCTGGTTCAGATGGATATACACTGAAGATAACCATTCATATCAGGCAGATCAGGGACTTGTAGCTGAGCCTCCCACACTTTTAGACCTCCTTCTTTCACTGATATCAGGTGTTGAAAAGCAAACAGGTATCTACCACAATCCTGTATTTTAGGAAAAATATTCATAGGTTTTTTTAGCTCTAATGTGGAATACAAAGGAATTTAACATGTTTCACATTTGCTGCAAGTGGAATTGCGATCCTCAATTCAGCTCTTTTTTGCAATGTCCTCTCACTCCTTATCACATCAGAACGTTTTTAGGAGCTATGTTTCTAAATTAGCATTGCTGTCCTTATTTCCCAGGCATCTGAACCAAGCCAAGGTGGAAGGAAGTGGGAAGAATACCACCTGCGAAACTTTAAGAGTTGAGAGACCACAGATTTCCCAGATGCGTACAAAACCTCAGGTTGTATTCATGAACTGTTGTAAGCATGGCCTGAGGGTCAGGAACACATCAAACCAAGGTTTTATTCAAGTGGTTTTGAGGTTTGAGGTGAATGTTTCACAGCTCTGGTAGCATCCTGAGGGGTGGAGCGTGGGTAAACTGTGAGCAGGATTTATTTGCTCTAAGAGCATTTGTATATTCCTGAACAGGGGCATGATTATAGGGCAACTTTACAGTTGAGATAAATGTTTTCTATCTCATAAATGCATATGTCAATGGAATATTTGTTGTTATTAGCATTAAGGCATAGAGAATAATAAGAAAAGAAGGAAAATATCATATTATGGGCTTCTATTTCCCACTAATCTGGTATAAATAAAATGTCATGAATTATTTACAAAGCAAACAAAGAGTTGTAAAGACTTAGAGGGAAATGAGTTCATTCACTACTCACATAATTTAAACTCTATTATCTAGAAGCTAATTTGAGACCACCCATTTTTTCAATATGATTTAGAAAGATTAAAAAATCTTAAGAAATGGAGTTTAAACAACCCAATAATTATCCTGTTTTGGCCCTTTTATTTATTTTTGTATAAGAACTCTCACTGATAGCCTCCAGCCTTTGCTAATCAGAATAATTTACTTTAAAAAGTCATAGCAGGGTAAGTGAATACCTATAAGAGGCAGATCTGTATGGTAGATATTTCCCTATTTGTTGGCAGACATAAAATCTATCTTTAAAATTTATATAGTGTTCTAATTATAACAGCAAGAAAAAATTTAATTACAGTAGATAATTCTTTCATCTACATATTTATTTGCTTTCCATATAACCTTCATGTATATCTTCTGGCCTAGAAGCTACATAGAGAGGGTTGAAAATTTTTTAATGCAAAATTTTCCAAGTAGAAAATGAGATTTAGTTGAAAAAAAATATTTTTTTCTTGGAATTTAAATAAAGCATTTTCTAATGAAAATGTAAAAATAAATGTTTTACCTATTGAGTTTCATGTGGAAATTTTAAAGCACTTCTGGTTTCAAAAATTACAAGGTGACATTACCACTCCAGAAACATCTTGATGGTTATATCCTATTAGCATGGCTATTTTATTTTTCTGGAATGAGAAGACTAGGTAACTTTATTATCTCCTATCTCTTCTGTGAGCAATAAGTGTATCCAAGTCTTTCTCTACCTCTTCTTTCTAACTAGTTGCTCCAGGTTTTTCCTGTGTCGCTGTGATTCTTTTTTTTAAGCTAAAAAGTATGTTGAGATCCTCAAATGAAAGGTTTTATGTAAAAGAAAAAGATTATTGCTATAAAGACATTATTAGATTAAAAAGTTCTTTCCTTTTTGATAAACTCTTCCTTCCTTCCTGAATACCGTTTTTACAGCATCACAAATAGGCCTGGAGGTCACAGTGTGACTAATCCAAGACTAGGACTTTGAACTGTTTTTTAAAACTAAGAAGCTTTTTAACACCTCCTTATTTTTCCACATGCCCCAGCACATCTTAGCTTTGGAGCTATGCAATAAAGAACCCTCTTAATGAACTTTGGAACTTATATCTAAGCAGTTCCTTTCTTTTTTTTTCCTCTCTTTTCTTGTTTTCTTTTTTTTCTGCCAGAAGTCTAATCTTATCATGCTAACGGCATGGGATGTTCTACAGTTTTTACAACACACCTACAAATATGATCAAATCTCAATACCCTTGTTCTCTGCACCGACGGCCTTTTCTTCTGCTCTTCCCCTCAACTGCACACCCTGCATGGCCCCCGGCTCGCTGTCGACATCCCTGGTGCTCAGATCACACCTGGGACCCTCTCACCGACCCCTTTCAAGATTTCTGGGGAGAGATGAAAACATGTTTGCCCCTTGAGTGAAACAGGAAGTTCAGCAAGTCAAAACATTGTCTCTGCGGATCTGGTTGGGGTTATCCATTTGTCAGGAGTACGTGTTTTTACCTGTATTGGCATTAAGGCAGGCAGGAGGTCTAACGTATCCAACCACAGTGTTGTGATAAAGGAAAGGAAGCGGAACTTGCCAGCAGCATACCTCTGCCAGCAGATGAAACGGGTGAGCTCCTGCAGAACACAGGAGCAGGTATGCTAGCTAGGGCTGTGCAACGCTTAATGCTTTCAGGGTAAAAACAGAAAAATACATTTCAAATGGCAAGCAAATAATGGCAGGACTAAAGAATAAAATGGCTGACTAGACCACCTTGTTTAGAGGTGACTGTAAGTCCTCTGACAGTACAGTTGTGTATCAAAACTCTGATGACCTGTTTTCAGTTTTTTCCCCAAGTTTTTGTGCTGTTGACACTTGCTGACAGATGCTGGGGCTAAGTGTGGTGCTATGAAATGTCATTGCATTTTAAGGGAGAAAATTTATCTATGTCTGTTTAAAAGTTAAGAAAGAAACCAAATATAAGCCCTGCAGTCCATAGGGATATGACTTTGGGCCAGACTGAGTATTTTGGCACAAACACTAAAACTCTTTTAAAAAATAATATCCTGTGGCTTTTGCACTTCCATTATATTAAACTGATTTTCTTTACTCACAGTGGGATTTCAAATTAATTTGTAATTATACACACCGTGAGGGGATGAGAAAGAGATGACCTAATTATAGACCAAAAGGATGCCCTACAGCTATCATCCAATTACTCCAACCATCTGAACTCTTAAGCAAAATGATGGGCTTAATCCTCTCTTGGTCACATCTAGTTGTAATTTGCCGCTGAAAGCTATAATTTCATTTTAAATATTCATTCACACAATATAAAACTCTGTACTGATGTTACTTAGAATGAATGGAAACAGATAATGAGAATGGGTCATAATCACAGATATCTTTCTAGACTTTGGTCTCTCCCACACACTCTGTGATCATTGGGTGAGGGAGAAAATCTTGGCTTCTCTGCTCTGTCCCCCAAATTTTACTAATTAGCTACAATTAGGCAGACAGAAAGCTTTTAAACTAATGGAAAAACCAAAAATGTTCACTAACAAGTGCAACCTATCTCCCAGTTTCAGCCTTCCCTTTCAGCAGGGGATGAAGAGTTCATGAAGAGCTACAGTTAACATGTGAGTTAAGAAGCAGCTTTCTAATTGAACAATTTTTTACCTCTCCTCTTTATGTAATATACTCATTTTATATTAATAGTGTTTTCACTAAAATTTTGCAGTAGAACAGGAAGAATAATTAAGATGAAGAAAGGGGCATGACACAGGTAAGGTCACTTCTCTATGAAGCATCTGTTTTTTTGGTTCATTGACAGTTGCATAAACTAATTACACATTAACCCAAAATATCTTTTCTTCTCAGATTTTAGGCAAATTAAAAAACTAAAACAAAACTCTAAGTGAAATTCTAGCAGAAACTACTGTATTAGATAAAAGACACTAGATAGCAATGAGATGGTGTATAACGTGGGGTGGGGTGAAGCAAATTTCACTAACTGGAAGAGAAGGAAGAGCTAGTAGTCTCTCAGTTCAGTAATGAGGGCATTCACATAAAGTTTGAGTTATACTCAAATATTTCTTTCTCCTCACTCCCACAAAAAAAAGTGAGTTCTGAGGATATCCTTCAGTCCCTGTATGGAAGTTGCAGTCTTCTATAGAAAAAAAAATGCTGACTGTACCAAGGAAGAAAGCCAATCAGTTTCTCAGTGAGGTGAATTCTCAAGTTATTGTACATACATTATCTTTCTGCTCCATTAGTTATTTGTATGAAATGAATCGGCTGCAGTGGGTGAGATACAGAGAAATTTACTCTTGAAAACAGGATAGTATTTGGATGAAGGAGGTGGAGCTAGCTGAAGCATCAACTTAGTGCAATACAGGAGGATTTGGTCAGCTGAGTGTGTAACTCCTGGGATATACTGAGTAAAAGGAGGCAACCGCCTTTTCTCAATTTTCTAAAATGATGTTTAGACCACTTGTGAATCTGTCCTGAAAAAGTATATCAGAAAAAAGTATATCAGAAATACCAGAATGGATTGTTTGATAGCTTCAGCTTTTAATTTTGTTTTGTTTCAGGCACTTATCATTAAGAAATGCTTCACCTGAATTTTTTTGGCTCAGGCTGATGATAGGCCCTTATCTTTTAGTTCTTGTTGCTATAATTTTTAGACATATAGACATCCTTTAGAGATCAACTGACTTTCTAACAGGCTGAAAAAGGAAATGCTAGTTTTGTTTGTTCTTTTAATATTTTGTTATCTTGTCTTGGGATGGCTCTGGAGGTAGAGTTGTTGATTTTTTTTTGAATTGGGAATGGCTTTTAATAATCATGCTGACTACTTTAACAATGCTTCCTCTGAATAATGCTTGTCTGTTTGTACACACACAGTTTGTATTTATCACTATTTTACTTCGCAGACTAGAAACACATACTTTTTGTATCTCAGTGGACAAAAGACACAGAGTTATGCTTAGGTATTTATTTGCTTTGCAGCTATTATGTTTGCAAGTTATTTTGATCAACACCAAGGATTTAACAAGTGTCAGGTTAAAACTGACCTGTAGGCTGGCAGACCTTGTGTACAGTTAATATCTTAGCAGTTGTTTGTAATTGCTGCCTTACCCTTTGTTTTTGGACTGCTCTTGATATGATTGTCTGGTTAAAAATTTGGAAGTTTGGGTTATTCCTATGGTGGAAAGATTGATGGTGGAGTCATCTCTCTTTGAAGCAACTCTATAAGAAAGTTCAAAGCCCTGTTTCTTTGAACAACTGTGAAATCAAATAGCCCAAGTCAGTTTCCCACCTCCCAGCATGCAGGTACTTTCCAGACAGCCCCTTTCAGTGTCTCCCCATAGATGCAGAGAGGTGCATCCAGCCAACGTGACTGTCCTCTCCCTGGCGGAGACAAGGACTAGGTTTTCAGGCAACAAGCAGAACGCAAACATCCCGGTGCCTCTCCTGGCCTGTCTTCAGCCAGAAGTCAGAGCTGAGACTCCTGCCCAGGCCAGGAGAGAGCAGGGCTCCTGCAGAGGTGCAAAGCAGGGAGGGGTTTCCAAAACTCCTGTCCTGTTAGGGATCCAAAGTTGAATTGCTCTAGTTCGTGCTCTCCTGGAACTTCTTTCATGAAGGACTTCAGAGCTGTCTCACTGCTTCCCAACCTAAGATTTTTAGGGAAGAGTAAGATTAGGAAGGAAAGAGAAATACTTTTGCTCCAGGAGGCACTACAGCTGGAAGAAAACAAAATCTTTTACGCATGCAAACTCTTCCTCAGCAACTTGTTCACCCTATATATCCCTGGGCCATTGTGGCTACAACCACATCCATTTTACACATACTCTCATGGCCAAAACAATATTTAGTGAAGAGAATTAAAATTACTGCTGGCTCTGGCTTTGTTTTGGCTGAAAATATGCATCTGTGTTTTGAATTTTTTAGGCTGAAGTTACAGAGCTCCTTTATAGATATAGCTAAAAATATGACAGATGGTTACCTTTAATGTAGAATGGTGGTTATTTGTAGGAGTTTAAACTTGAATCCAGGCTAGCAGAGTTCATCACTTTTGTTCAGAGCTGAAGCTTCTGATTTTCATTAGAAGATTCTCTCACTCTCACTGCAATAGCCATTCCTTCATAATTTGCTGAATTTAGCTATTGTTTTTGCAATACATCTCTCCTATAAGCACATATTTCTGTGTTTCAGCTTGAAGAAAATTACTTTCCTGAGTAAAAGGATATCACTAAAATGTGCCAGAGAGTATTTCTCTCAGTTGAATCCAGTTCTTCCTTCTTTAGAGACATGCTGTGAGAAGGGTTGCACCAGGCCCTTCCTTGCACAGCTCCACTAGTTTTTCTTTAAATCCACTAAAACTTCCTTTTCTCCATAGTTCCACTGCTGTCACTCATGTGAACAACCCAGCTGATTTCAAAGTAATGTCTCGCATAAGGAAAAAGCTAGCTGAATGGTGAAGTGATTTAAATTACTCTTGTGAAGAGTGGTGCTGTTTTTGTCCCTTTCTGTGAATTCTGAAGTGGATATACCTTAACACCAAGGAACTATTTAATCTGATACATGTTCAAGTTGTCATCTGTAATATTTCAGATACATTCTCTGTTTACTTCAGTGTTTTTTCCTTCTCTCTGCTGCAGGAAAGGTATACTTGTATGTGTACAGGTCTGCCACCTACCTATAATATTTCTTTTTGATAAGCTATGTGAAGAATTTGTTTAAATTTTCCAGCACTTTCTGCCTCATCCCTTAAAAAATGATCCTCTTTAGCCATTACTGTGTTCTTCAGTGACCTTTTGTTCGTATATATTTTGAAAGCATTTTCTGTAATTTCATATTCTTCTGTAATATCTTTATTTTGCTCTTCGTATCTGTTTTTTAGCCCTCTGATATATTTATTTTTTGTTTTCTTTAATACTTCAGGAGTCCTTTTTGATTGATCTTCTAATATTTCCTTCTGTTAACCATTTACTATTCTTGAACACTTAGAATTAGGTTTAATGAAGTTCTGAATACACTTGTATGCTCAACACATATTTTTACCTCACTTTATTCTCTCTTTACTATACTATAGTATACATTGCTATGCTACAACATAGCTCCAGTTGTAAACTGCTAGCTGTGCACTGTTCAAAAGCAAAGACTACTTTTATTTTTGCCAACCCTTTTATGATGATAATTAAAAACTCTTTAAAAAGTTTGGTTTTTTATATATGACCCTATGTCCTCAAAGAAAAGCAAAGAAAACAAATTCCTGACTCTGAGGGTCAGTTTATTCTCTTTATTAAACCTCCAGTTGAATGCCATACTTGCATTTTTTGATTCCTCTGCCACGGCAGAGATAACGGGAAGACGAGTTTCTTCCAAACTGTGTTTCTGTATTCTAATATTCACTGACTACCTTTGATGCAATTCTTTGTCTTGTCCCAACTATACCTAGAGTCTGACATGGTCTCTAGTTCAAATACTGGCAGATGAAATGAAGTTGTTCAGTGGGTTAGTGCAAAGCCAGATTCACTGCATGGTGCAGCACACCCAGTGTAGTATGTTTTGTATGTTGGTAGCAGGGACAATTCAAATTTGGTCACAGACCCATCCTTTAAGTTGGCATTATCACTAGCACAGAGCATGACTTTCACTGTGACACTAGAATGAAGATGAAACTGCAGCTGAAAGAATGCAGGAGGGAGACTGAATGTCTTTAAAGTATTTGAAATAGTTGATATGGTGAAAAAATTGTTCAGTTCTGAAAATGTGGGAGAAAGAATATTGCAAAGCTAACTTATAGGGGACAATTTAAAGAAATGCAGTTAATGCAAAGATCCTGATTTTAGGATGGAAAATGGTAAAAAAAAGAGAGAAATATCTATAGGAGGTTAGTAATTATGTTTTTCTTTAACACTTTTTTTCCTACTATGCTTTATTTTTATAGGAACTGGAATGTTCTTGTGAAACTTTTGAAAATATTTCAGGGTCTTATGAATATTTGAGGGTTATCATTTTTAATTCTTGTCTCTCCATCTTTCTGCACTTTTTTCTTTAGTTTTAAAAAAGAAATGGAAAAGAAACACAAATCTGTATTTCATAGAATCATAGAATTATAGAATCATTAAAGGGTTGGAAAAGGCCTCTAAGATCACCAAGTCCAATCGTCAATCCAACACCACCATGCCTCCTAAACCATGTCCTGAAGTGCCACATCTACATGTTTTTTGAACACCTCCAGGGATTTCAAAATATTATGCTTATTTCTATCTATGAAAGACTTTAAATCACTGAAAACAATATATTTTGTTATTGGCATTTTAATTTAATTAAATGGTCTGACTTGCTGTCATTTATTACACAAACAGCTTCATAGGTTACAAAAGAAAAGAAAGAAGAAAAAGGCAGTATCTTACACATGGAGATTGATTGTTGATTGTCACTACTGTTAGAATAGTGGACTAATTTTAAGTCCAACCAAAGAAATAAAATGGAAACCCATGTCAGGTATACAAACATCTGAATGAATCCTGAACAATGTTGCACTACCAATTATTTTATCACATGCAGAAGTCATAGTCTTACAATATTGAGGGGAAAAATACCCTTTATTTTTCTTGTAGGAAGATGTTTTACCAGTAAAATAAGGTCCACTGCCCCTTGCTGAGAGTACTCCCTACTGTTCACAAGCATGACTCACGCATCTTTCACTATATTGTTGCAGTTCTCTCAGAAACTTGCAGTGATATTACAAATGCTCTTCCAAGGAAGTGCTGTATTGACCCTGAGCTCCACAGAAATGATAACATTACTTCTTGAGTCTTGTGGTCATTTGGTGACTTCTCCAGTCTCCCTGTGCTTCCAGGAGCAGAGGAGCAGCTCTTCCAAACTGCTGAGGTTGGAACAAGGTAGCTCTGCTAATTGCAGATAATGGACATTCACTCATTACAAGACATCTGTAAGTGTTTTCTAGATGACTTCCAATTAGAAGTCTTACGCTTGTTGTTTAGGAAAAAAATGTTTGACAGAAGCTCCTAGGAAGTAAATATTTCCCTAAGGAACAATGTGTTATCCTAAGAAAGAAAACCTTCTTTAAGATTTTTGGAGGGACTGATTAAAAGCAGCAGTTTTTTGATCATGATGATTTTGACAAGAAATTTACCAGTTTACTGGCTGTTCTTTAGGACTTAAGAAAACAACTCCTATTTATAATTCCCATCCTCTTAAGTTCTTCAATTTAGCAAAAGTATCTGAAGGTTTAATCATCTTTCTGCCAATTAAGAGACAGACTTTCCCAAGGCAGTGTCTTAATTTTACCTTAATCTTCTAATTATATATTGTGTATGTGTCTCTGTAAATTTTGACTCTGATGCTAACTTCTCAAGTACTCTGTTCCTTGAGAGAATGATCTAATGCCTGGGGGATCTTAATATCTAATTACTGAGAACTTTCCCATCTCTGCATTGTCTAGACTGCAGTTAGACGCAAAGCTGCATCTTACACCAAAACCTCTGGAGATCCCCAGATAAATACACTACTTTGACTAGCCTGGTTTGGAGGAAGAACTATTTTATGCTATGGAGTAGTGAACTTCCTTTGGTCCTCTCATATTTTGTCAAGTAATGTGATGTGAAGATGACATGAAAGTGAGATTCATCTGACTAAATACAAAAGTCTATGTATGTAGACCTCTGACAGTGTAGGTTCACATGACCTTGGGTTCTGAGTGTCTTAGACTGTCTCCATAGTCAGTGTAGACAACACCGTAATTCATCTCATTCTGAGGTAGCAATCTAAAATAGGCCAATTGGGCTCTAATGATTGAGATTAGAAAATTGCAAAATCTGAATGTTAGGTAAAATAAATGCCATCCTGACTTTTAATGCAGTAAGGTTACACTGTGTTGCCCTATGAAAAACCAACACAAATTGCCAAAGAGAAGGGGGAATAACTTGTAATATACATTAGCTTTATTTGGCTATATGCTGAAACTTACAGGAAAGCAGGAATTATTATTTATTATTATTTATTTGTGTCAAATGTTATTATATTATTTTTGGCATTTCCCTTGTGAGCCTAAAAATTTTGAAATTATGAACTTTTAAAAGCAAAGGATCTGAAAGAACAAACAAAAGGTTTTGATATTGGAGGGAGTTCAGAGAGGACTAACATGCATGATTAAGAGGTATAGAGAAATTGATTTATGAAGAAAGATTAAAAGAGCAAAATATGCATACTGTAGGGTAATGAAGTGACACATAAGAAGGAAAATGATAACTGTCTTCAAGTATTTAATGCATGTAAACACCAAGAACAGAGAGGAAATGAATATTTGGGTAAATTTCAGTGAGGGATATGTTCAGACATTAAAGTCAGATATTGTCTTGCTTTGGTGTTACCAGGGAAGACCTGTATGCTGCAAGAGAACTGAAGACAGAAGGTAAGATTTTTACATTGTAAGAGCCATGAAACCAAAATGGTCTCACAGAAATTATTAAAAAGCACTGTAGGTTTTAATCCAGAATGATAAGAGCTGTGTAACCTTTTGAACCACCACATAAAATTCTATAGAACAATATAACACACAGCATTAAATTGATGAGGGATTCTAGTTTTTGTGAATTTTTTTCTTTTCCCACAAGAAAATAAAACATACCATTATGAAAGATCCTGGCAGGTGAAGTGATCAACTCGTTGACCTAAAAAGACAAACTATTTCCTTTTCCTGTATAAATTGGATGCTCTGCAAACATCCAAGTAACTGCTGGCCACAGAAAAGATAGTTTACTCATGAACTGCTGCATGTCTTGACACATTATACAGCTTTTAATAATTCAGCAAAAAGAAGTTCTATATCAAGAAAGTTGCCATTATATAGGAAACATAAATTACATGTTCCAACACTGTGCATAGACTCTACAGATATGGCCATGAGTGGTATTTCTGTTGCCCAAATTAACTGTGCTGGTGAACCATCAGAAGATTGTATGGCTGGAGGAAAGAATCCACACAGAGGTTGAGTAGATAGAAATTGAACTGGGATAAAAGAGTAGTTGTAGGACCATGCACCTGGATTTACTGGAGGGAAGAAAAAGAAGCTGTGTTCAGGGTGGTGTACGTACTTTTGCTTTGTGAGACATGATGGTGGCTGTATAGCTGTGCAGAGCCCAGCCCAAACCCTCCCCTTTGCCACAGGATATGTCTAGTTCTGTGGTAGAAATTTGTTTAAAAGAGTCAACAGAAGAATCCTTCTTCTTTAGTCATTTGTATAGTTTGTCAGAACAGGATTCAAATATTGTCAATCATCTTGAAATCTAACTAGTTTACAGCTTGTGCTCTGAACCTATCTATCCTTTTGATCTTTTTGCCTTAAGAATGCAACTGCATGAGAAATACATTAATAAACTTTAAAGCGAATGATACATGTCAGAAAGTCTTTCTGAAAAAAAATAACAAGAATTCAAGTGTTCCAAGTGAAAAAAAACAAAGAACGCCTTTTTGGAACTGGAACAGACTTTGAGCTGTAGCTGTGTTCATTTGGTGCAGAATTTAATTGTAATTGCGTACTTCTTCATAAGTAATGCAGAAGCAACATCAGACATGGGACACATAGCTGCATGCTTTTCCATTTCACAAATAAGCAACAGGTTAGGATCAATAAAACTACTTAAATAAAATAGAACACAGCAAGTTTTATGGCACCACATTGAAATTGTGACTTCAAAACCTTGCATTCATTGGCTGCCTGACCTCAGTGTCATTTAAAAATAATTGACTTCCCTGTTTGCTCTGAAGCTTTTCCAGGGCATGCGATAGTCTGTTTCTGGCCATTCTCAGAAAGGCTAACCAGGCAGGTAATGCCATCTGATTTAAGCACTCTGGGGATCCTGAAGAAAAGTGAGGTAGCTCGCTTATAGCTCAGACCTGAGAAGTGTGCTCAGACCCACATAATTTAATAGGCTGAGAGAGCTGGGGTTATGTAGCGTGGACAACAGAAGGCTCTGGGGAGACGCTGTTGCTGCCTTTCAATATATGAAGGGTGCTTATAAGAAAGGAGAAAGACTTTTTGCCAGGGCCTGTAGTGACAGGACAAGGGGCAATGGTTTTAAACTGAAAGAGGGTAGATTTGGATTGGATGTAAGGAAGAAATTTTTTACAATGGGAGTGGTGAGACAATGGAACACGTTGTCCAGGCAAGATGTGGGTGCCTCATCATTGGAAGTGTTTAAAGTCAGGTTGGACAGGGCTTTGAGCAACCAGATCGAGTGAAAGCTGTTCTGCCCATGGCAGGGGGGGGTTGGACTAGATGATCTTTGAAGGTCCCTTCCAACCCAAGCCATTCTATGAATATGCTCCAATAAAACTGGGAACATTTCAGAAATAGAAGACTTTTTTTTTTTTTTACACATCTGCTTTGATCTCAGGCATTTAAATCTATCATTTCTGAGGAAGCACAGGTTACCCACAGGGTCTGAGCCTAGCCTACATAGCTGGGCAGGTGGTGTGTACTCCAGCTGCAAAAATGACCAAGATTCATGGAGACAGATAAGAGGGAAACTGTATGGAGCAAGCTGGTTTCTGACCTTTGTCTTTGCCCCACAAAACTTTTATGTCTGTTTTTCATTAAATGGTAGAACTACGAATAATGCTATGTAGCATTGTTACCATCTCGTCTTCATCCATTTTACAAAAAGCTTTAATCTTTGAAGAACAGCTGAATGCCCCTAGTGGCCTGTGGATCCTAACTGGATGGAACAGCCACAGTTTTCAGCTGTGACACTGAGTGCCTAAACTCCACAGGGTGACATTATTTGAGTTTCAGTGTTGTGAGTTAGAGTTAGATACATTTGCAATGTCTGCGTTTTCTTTGAGTCGGTGCCCTCAGATACTTAAGCTGTCCTATGTTTTCTGTAACAAATATCTGATCTTGGGTTTGGATTCTGTTTTGTGGGCTAGATGCCTGAAATCCAGGCAGATGTTGCATTGCCTAAGTCTGTAAGCACCTCAGTCCCTTTCTGGATCTTCCTGTGGGCAACAAGGTCCCTTGGTTGAGCACTTTGAAAGTGCTGAGCACTTTTGCTGGAACTGCAGTGCCTTTTGTCCTCCTGACATCTCTGGAGTTCATCGAGGTTTACCATGTAATTCTTGAAAATTGAATCTGGACCTGTGTCTACAATGGATTATGGCTAAAGATTAGAAATATGCTTAAATCATAAAGCTTCCAGGAGCTGAAATCTAGGGACTTCACTGAATTCCATCTTTAACGCTGAAGTAGGAGCTGGCAGCAGAAGGGCTTGCGTTCCTGATCTCAGACTAAGAACATGGTCTTGACACTTAGACCAATGTCATTTGTGTATATATAAATGCAAAAAATATTGATGGTGAAATAATTATGAGTACATAAACCTAGGACACTAGGAAGCCATGTTTATAGGCATTTTTCAGTTTATAACCACACTTTTAAGAATTTCCTGTCTTTTGTTTTAGCCAGACACATGGGACTATTTTAATGCAGTTTTATTTGTGTGTTCTGTTTCCTTCACATTTTTGTTTGAGCAGAAGAGGATGGGGATAAAAAAGCAGTCTCCAAGAAAGGTTTACAAAGTTTATGATGCTAGGCTGTGGCAATTCCCCTCTGTGCACTTAAGACAATCATAAAAATGCATACACCATATTTTGAAATGTTATTATGACTTATTATGTAAACAGATGATCATAAAACGTTGTGAGTCATTATTCAAACACAATACATCATAATTGTTTCTTTGGAGACACTATGCATTTCTGTTGTGGGCTTTATTTACAGGATTCATTGTAAGAACTTCACAAGGGTACTTACTGTGTCTTCCCATCACCACATTTCAAAAATAATGATCTCAGTCTCTGACCATGTAAACTCTGAAACAAAAGAAAAGTCCAATTGTCTTCTTGTGTAAACAAGGCTTGTTTACAAGGTTAGGCCTTCACCAGTAAACCTTGTTTGTAATATGCATTATAATTACACATATTTTCAGTCTATACATGTGAAATCACAGTTAATGGTGGTTCCAAAATGTTTAAACCTAACAAGGTAATTTACTTGATATAAAAGCTTAGGGACCACTACCATTACCACTTTGTTCTTGTATTCTGTGTAGGGAATAAGCTTACAGGTATCTTCTCTTGGGATTTTTTTCTCTCCTCCCTGCAGTTACCGAATCCATAAGTGGCCCCTGTAAGGCAAGAAAGGGAAGAAAGGACTCTTGGTTGGATGGATCCCAAAGGACTCCACTAGGTTATATCCCAGATCCAGAGACTGTGACTCTTGAGTAGGATTCATTGCCACAGATTGAATAGGATTCATTGCCTCTTGTTGAACTCAAAATTTAGGTGTATGCTTCTAGGGTATCTATACGTGGATTAGTTTCCATCCAGGGTTCAGGTGGGTTGTTGAAACACAAGCCCATTTGAAATGTCCTAGGATACCTGCTTTGCCTCCTGCTGCCACACCAGGAAATCTCAGTTAGAGGAAGTCCTGTGTTCTTTCTGTCAGCTTTATGTATGCTTCAAAAGGTACTAGAAATACAAGTTCAGACAACAGTATCAACCTGATAGTTAACAAGAGAGTAGAGAAATGCTTGGTTTGCTATAGAGTGGGCACCTATGTGTGGTCAGCAGAACCCCAGAGAGATACATGTTTAGTAACCTCAGCAAATGCAAAGATTGGGACAACGCTGGCTCAGTAAGACAATTTTGGTTAAAGACATGAATCTTGGATAGTTGTAGACATCTCAGATGTTGAGGTAAGACAGATAGGATTTTGTTGGAGTCTTCTTGATCTTCAAGATTCCTCCCTATTTTCTATCTGGTCCCATCAATGTTTAATTTTCTGTCATTAAATTTCTTCAAAAGTGAGCTTCTAGGCATGCATAGATCTGTCCGTGTCCGCAACCGTTTGGAAGAGAGGATTGTGGTACCTCAATTTTTTTCCAGTAACTTTGCAATGACATGATCTCCTCTGTGCTGTGAGACAGGACTCTCCAAATCTCAAGGTTTCAGCTGCCCTCAGTGTCTTGCTGAATAATTAAACCTGCATAGGGAAACATTGGGGATATTCTTTCAGAAACAGACTCATTGATGTAATGGTTAGAGACTTAAGTCTCAGTCTGTGCCCAGAAAAAAATGATGAGTCCTTGCGAAATGGAATAGCTCTAGCAGGATCTTTTGATGTCAGATGATTTAAGGTATATTATTAACATACAGGGTGGGACCCAAAACTCCTTTGGCAAAAGAGGGTACTGAACCCTACTTTTCTACAGCCTGGGTAACTTTTCTATTCACCAAGAGGGAAGAAAAGGACAGGGAAAGCTCAGAGGCTCCATTTCTGCTTTATTGAAAGAAGGGTCAGACTCCTATAGACAGATGAGCTCTTAAATCTCCTCTGTGTGCCTAGCTCATGGGTTCTGATGGAATTTTAGGTGCTGAAACAAGACTTGGGAACATAACTTCCCATGGTTCCATAACAACCAATAACTTTGGTTGGATTTGCAATTCTTAGCTTACTTTCTGGACAGAAATCATAAAGTCAGAGAACAGAGTTAGTGGCATTTCTCTGCCTTTTCTAGGTTTCAGCTCATTGGCACTTGTGCCAGTGTTAATTTTGTGGGGCCAGAGAGAATGGGCCTGCTTGTTCAAGCACAAATGACACAAATACACTAAGTAACCTCTTGACTAGGGGTGGCTACTGCTAACCCAGGTGAGGGACCATGCTATGAGCTATGAGCCACTGGCCATGTAAAAATGTCAGTGCAGTGTTATCTAACAGACATCAATGGGCTTTATAGAAGAGAAATGAAATCTTATTTTTTTCAGAAAATGTCTAAAGAGGAATAGAGGGTTTCATAAGAAATTGAGACACGCCTATTCCCAGCTTTTTCCATTTCTCTATATAACTTTATAAATACCTTTAAAACCATTTGTACTGAAAACGTCTCCATGTGGTTATCTTTCTTAACGCAACTTACAGTGATGCGATCTTATGAACATTGTCAAGTTTGTCATGAGTTCCGTGCTTCTGAAAGAAAAATCAGTATTTCTTTCTACAGCAAAGAGGATGGTTCTGATTTGTATAGTTTGTAAATCTGAAAAAGGTCATCCAGTGTACTGTAAAGGCAAGGAATCAATAGAGATAACAAAGAAAATGCAAGGAAGGAATTCTGGAGTTCAGAAGGACAGATTTGTATTTGCATGCGCTCCAACAATTGTTTTGAGATCAATTTAGAACACCAGCTATATGTTCAGTTTAAATTTCAAGGAGTTTCTCATATTTTAACACAAAATGAAGGAGAAAATAAGTTTCATTTTGTACACATGTGCACACAAAATGGACACAAATCATTTCAGAAATGGTAGTTTCCTCTCAGTCCAACTCAGTCCATTAGGTGAACTGAATGTGGTTATGTTGTTGTAGTTTTCAGTGCTCTAATTGCACATAAAAACTTCCAAATCATAACACGTGGTATTTCCATCCAAAACAAAAGGAGAATTATTAAAATGTGGTGGGATTTCATGTAGTATTGGCAGACACCTTAGATGGCAATAATTTAACACTTGCACCATGAAATTAAAATTTACATTCACTTGGTGCAATTCTTCAAACCAACAGCAGACAGTTGTATTTTTTTTAATAAGAGCAGGGAGATTTAATTCAATTTAACTAGAAAAGCCCCTCCAATGCTTGATGACAAAGGCAATAATACTGGCACAATTTTACAGATACTTTTTAAGCCTAGTTTCCATATACTCCATAGTTCTGCTTTAAGGCATCCAGCTTTCTGAAGGCCATGAACCACCATATACATTCTTCCACAGATTCCAAGCAATGTGTGTAAATTCCAGCTGCCCATAAATCATTTTTTTGTAAGGGAAGAATTATGGCTGCTATAAACATTTGAAGTAAGTTGCCAAAATCTTCAGCATTGTGTTCTTCTGCACAGAATGTATACAAGTTATACTACTATTTCTTCTCACAGATTCTTCCCTATTGCAACAACACCTGCTGTATTGTGTTACTGTCTATAAAATGAATGCTAAAGAAGTAAACCATAACTCAACAGACACAAACTACAAAAATACATTTGATTTATATTACCATGAGGTCCGGTAGGACAGAATTACCAAGTTTTCATTCAAAAACATATTTTTTCCTGACAGTTGAAAGAAACTTGTAGCTAGAATGCTATCCTGAGGTTACATACAGGTCTAACTTAAGGTATATAGATATAATTAAAATAAGCATCTTCTACACTTGGTCAGACCAAGGTGTAAAGAGACAGATGGAAGGCCTCTCATATCCTGGCAGAGTGTTTTGATGACAGTTGCTCTATGCAAGTTGGTAGGAGCAGAATAGAGAATGAGGCTTAGACAGGTAACAAACACACTGTACTGGAGACAAGGAAGACTGCAAATGTGGGAGAACTGTAATTAGGGCAAAATGGGAAAGTAATTCTAGGCTAATATTATATCATACATGTGCCTTTGCTTAATTAATTAGGGAGCTTTTTTAATGTTTTTCCCTGGATTTGGACATTTGCTTCCTTTAAGAAAGAATGAGCAGTACATGTGTTTTGATTTCATTATCTCAGGATTATAGGGGCGCATTATCACAGCCCAGGAGTACATCTTCCCTTTACTGTCTGCATGATGCCTCTGAAACAGTAGATCTAGAGTTCAGTCCAGTGGAAATTATCCACATCTCTTTATGTTTTATAATCATCCACTGGACTGAATTTAAGGGCTAGACACAACTCTCAGGGGTGGGAGGGAGGGGAGGAGAAAGAGAAATCCTCCTACAACCAACCTTTTTGTATTTACACTTGAAATGAAAAATACAGATGTTGCAGAAGTACACATCTGGGACATTGTTTCCATATTTTTGACAGAGACTAATTTTCACTGCTTTTCAGCTAAGTGGCTTAAAATCAACTTCTTTCCCCTGCCTGAAACTCTGAGAGTTTTTGAAATAAAATCATGTGAATACATTTGCTGATCTTGCAGCCTATGCTGTTGTACTTATTTCCTTTCTCTTCTCCCCAGAAGCTTTGCAGGATTCTTGTCTGGGTTATAGGGTTTAGGCTATTTTCTTCTTTCACCACTGTTCCAATGCTCCATTTGCAAAGTGTTTAGATTATAGCAGACGCGAACTTCCTCTGTCTCAGAGCCAGCCATGAATCAGGCTGAGAGCTGGGACCACTGGCTGTCAGAGGACCCTGAAAAGCTGCAGCTTAAAAATAACAAGTGTTCGACAGCTCAGTTTACAAAACAGCAGATTGTGGCTATATTGTACTATGGAGTTACATATGACATAACTAGGGACTTAAAGTTATTTAGTTTTTTTCCTCTCACCATAATTTGCAATAAATAAATCTCTGTGGGACAGGAGGTCTGGTGAGTTGTACAATGCTTGCATTTTCCTCACCACAGCTTGTCCCCTCTCTTCTCTATTTTATGAATTAAAAAAACCCTCTGTGCCTGGTAATCACAGTTCTATAACATTTCCTGTTGACAGACTAATGTAAAGATAAATACATACAGTTTTGGTTTTTTTTATTAGTCAAGGTATTCATTATAAGTCTTCCTATCAAAATCTCTTTAGAAACTTCTTAATGGACAGAGCTTGATATTGTGTAGTTGGAGTGGAACTCAAGCAATTATTTTTAAGGTTTTAAATGGTGCTTTTGAAAAAGAGCTATGATCACAGGATTACTGTGAGTTTTATTTTTCAAAATCAGTGGTCAGAGGTTGCACAAATGTGGATTCATGCACACTGAAAAAAACTGAAGTGAATAAAATGTGACTACTGGAATGTTCTTCTTTCTCCAGACATAAAATATTATGGAATGAATGAAAGAACGACTTTACATTAACACATTTGCTAAAAAAGAACTAGCTATTTTTGCTGCATTCCCTTTTCAATAAAAAAATGGTAAGAAATGTCAACATTTTCTTGATCTAATTTTCCCTTTACTAATATTTAGGCTTTCAAAGAAACCCAAGGGATATGCTTGCTCAATTTCCATTAGACATTCAAATCCCTTTGCTTTTGAAATCCTATGTCTAATTTCTACTTTATTTTTTCTTTGAAGACCTTGATTCTTCAGAGTCTCTTTACACTAATTTTTTCTGTAGCCTTAAAAAAGATATAATAAAGTATTGGGATACGTTTTACAGGTAAACCTGCAAGAGTCTAGGCTTAAAAATATTTATACTTGAACATTCTTTTTCTTCAACCTCTTCTTTGGAAAACAGGACACTGGATATGATAGACTACATCCACAAACATTGTATTGCATAATACAGGCATGGATTAATTTTAGCTTCAGCTATCTTCACTTGAGTTCATCATCTTAGGCTCCATCTGTAGTCTATGAAGAGAAACAGGCTTTACTGGGCATGGTTTCTCTGACCTGTTTTAAGTGTGTACTTTAGGATGACATGAATCACAACCTGAACTCCAGTGTCTACACTGAATAGAACTCCATTAACTGTCAATGGGACCCAGGATGAATAACTGTTGATATCTACATTGAGCCAGATTATTTCTACTCTTAAAGCTGAAGTGTCCTTAAAGCCTATGAGATTCTTCAGCCTTGAACTGAGTGTTTTCAGCTTCTCATTACCACCAATATTGAAATGAAGAGCACCTAGAGGTATTAGTTGATCCTTTCAGAAGAACCACAGAGTTTAAGCCCCATCTCTTAACATTTGAGAACTGATATACAGCAAGAAAAATGTATTGGGGTTCTGATGCCTATATATAAAATGGATGGGTTTATTGGCTGTCTACAAGGATAGTAGTATAGATGCGGCTTTCAGATCTGGTAAATGCAGAAAATAACCTGATTATTTGAAGGCAAGGGGCTAACTTGACTTGGGTTTCTGACTCTGAGAAATTACCAGAGCTTAAAATCTTGTCTGAGGATATGAGATAAATTATGTTTCAAGATAGGACTGAGATGCCCTTTCTTTGACACTTTCAGCTTCAGCTAATGCTTGGTTAACTTGATGGCTTCTGTGCCTCTATTAAAAAGTGTCCAAAAGTATTGCTACTATTGCAGGCTTATAGAGTATATCTGGCTAACTAATTAGGACCAGCTATTTTTACAAGTTATCTGGATGTTTAAGAAATGCAGTACTTAATATGCTCTTGCAGTTTTATAACCATATCCTCAAATGTATTTAAACATCCAGCTTCCACTAAAATAACTGACGTTATTTAGTGGCCTAAATACTTTTGCAGATCTAACCCCTGGACTCTCCTCCTGCCTAAATTCACTGGGATTTTTGTAGTCAGTACCTCTGGAAGTGATTTTAAGTGCTTGTGTACTAGATGAAAGTACCTGAACTTAAAGTATTAGGTATAATCTGTCTAGATTTGAGTTTACTTACCTGTATAAGGAAATAAATAATGCTTACCTGTATTTTTGAAGTCCAGTTAGGGTTACAATATACTCTGAAATGTTAATAGTAGATTATCTGTCTTGAATACAGTTGATACAACAGTAAAAAGCCACACCAAAAACAAAAGGAAACAAAATATTTTCTAAGATTTCATTTTTTGCTTTTCTTGCTTAGAATCAATTTATTTTTGAATACATTTTAAAGGTTTTCTTTAAATAAAATTTTGAATGAATAATTTTTATTAATTCTATTAAATAGTTTATGTCCTTTTCTATCTCTGTCCAAGACCTGCATTCATTTCTTTACAATATTTTGTGTAATAAGTTAATTTTTGTTTCACTAGCTTTACATTTGGGAATGTCATTTTAAAAACAATTTTTCCTATCCATTTGGAAAGAAACAATCTGTGAATATACCTATGTACTCACAGGGTTTTAGTACTTGACAGTTTTATTAAAAAAAACAAGTACACACAGCCTTAGCATTGTTCCTAAGATGTTACTTACCCTTGTCTGTGAAATATCAGCAAAACAAAATGAGACATTGGGGTTTCAGTTTGCCAAATGTGAGAGGTTATAAAAACAATTTTTCCCATACAACATACTTATGAATAAAATGTACTTCAAGAATAAGAAGTCAGAAAAACTGGCACATTTAGAAACAACTGCAATAGAAGTTCATTTCTTATGAACATTCAAGGTCATTCTATTTCCTGTTTATTCCCAACATTTATCAGAATTTTGCTTCTCAGAAAAATTTTTTACAGCATTTACGCACCTTTTATATTGCTAGATTTAACTTGGAAATGAAGAATAATACAATTATTGGAATTTATTTAGTTGACCTTTTTCTTAACTAACTTTGGTCATCTAAAAATAAGGCTTCTAGTTCAAACTAGTCAGCTAGCTCTTGTAGTGAGAGAGAGGCACCTTGAGAAGAGCAGTGCAGCTTCCTGGTCTTTGATACCTCTGTAGAGACTGGATCACCCAGCTTCTGAGTTATTTGGTTTAGGTCAGAAGAGTCCAACCAGTCACTGACAAGTGAAAGTAAATACAATAGTTCCTAGAAAACAAAAACACACTCAAAATAGTAATTCCACTGGATCTTCTGAGGGATTAAGCACTGAACATAACAGGCATTGGATGCTTTCCTCCCTCCTCAGAAGCTAACTCATGTGGCTTAACCATCCACAGTGGCCACCTTCCTGAACTGAAGCTAAATGGCGTCTGACTTTTTTTTTTCCCTTAGAATTACTTTTTGTGTGTATTGTCTTTTGGTCTATTGTTTTGCATTTGTAAAAAAAAAGGGACAACTCTGAAGACCATGAATTAGGAAGAAGAGTGTCATCCTTAATCTGCTTATTTTGGTAGTGAGAATAAACTACTGTGGGTGTTAAAAAAATTTTTCAAAAAATCAAGGTAGTATGAAGTTCTTTCCCTTTAAATGATTCAGAGGGGCAGCTGCATTGCGAGAAAAAAAAACTAAACCAAAAACAAAACCCCAAGACTTTGGGAAGAGAGAAAACAGAAGAAAAATAACACAAACCCAAAAAATTTGTTAACTTTCCCTTCAGTAAAACAGCTTTGAAATGGGGGTTAATAGGTTAGATCTCTGTTAAATTCATTAACCTTGAGAATGTCCATAGAAGTCATAGGATAGGTTACCCAGGACATTGAACTAGGCCTCAAATCTTTCCCAGGGTAAAGCTTTTCCAGCACTTGCAGCATGATGTCAATGCAAAGATTTTCCCAAACTTCCTGGAACAGTTACAGGCAAATCACTGGAGACACAAAAAATATCTGGGGCCTCAGCCAACAGCATTCCTCTATGAATACTGCTATCTCAATTTGCTCTTTATTTTTCTTAATTTGCATTATGCAATTTCAAAGATTTACAGGCAGCTAGACTAGGAAAAATAAAATAAGGCAAGGCCAGAGCTGAAAGTGACAGCAGCCCTTTTACCATGTAGTGGACATAATTTACTACTGCAAATTCAACTAGTTTACAACAAAATCTCCCCTTTAATCTTCTGTGATGTTGCAAAAAGTCATCAGCTTCCCAGATTATATCTTATCTGTGGCTTGTATAATGAATGTTTTAATCTACTGGAGCAACAGAATAAACCATAATTATATATATTTTAGACTGAGGGTATGTTTCCTTAAAAATGTATCCTATTTTAGCATGAAAATCTCAACTTCTTAAAACAAACAATCCATAGACTACATGATCATTACTCTATATTTTGTGTATGTTATCAAACCTTCCAATAGCATTCTAAAGAAGTACCTCAAAGTACTGCTGTTGTGGAACCTATTGTAGATAATCTATGTAATCATGAACAACTGACTCTAAAAGGGAAGGTTATAAAAGGCACAGAGGGCAGTTAAGCATGTAATTGTCTTTGGGAGATAATGGGAATTGGGCATGTAGCTCCCATCTGTACCTCAGAAAATCTCCCCTAGAGATAACCGAGAGCCTGTGGTTATGTAGGATCCACCAACAGAATATCAGAGCCTTCTTCGAAGAGCTTTTTTTACCTTGAAAGCCACAGCAGCTCCTTAACAAGTTTCATGCAAATGAAGAGGGAAAAGGTGTGTAGATTTAGCCTCATGGGAGCAATTCCTTAACTACTTTCCTGCACTTTGTGTCCCTGATACTATCAGTCATAAGAAGTGGTCGATGTTAGCAGAGTCTGGGAACTTTCCTCCAGCTCCTTACACATGAAAATATTAATCATTCTGGGTGTAGTCAGCCCCCTGCTCCAGCTGATAATTTACTTCAGTTTTGTTTTGAAATATAATGTTTCCAGCAGTTGCAGCTACAGCTAGACCTGGGTCTGATCCCTTAGCTGTCTTCCCTGGCTTGTTTTTCAGCTGCACTGGAGAGTGACTGTACAGTTGGCTTTAGTGTGGCTGTTCTTGGGCTATGTCTTCCAAGGGACTGAACTTCATTCCCATCCCTAAGCAACCTTCAGCTATTGGTGTACTAGCAACTGTGGGTTCTTTCCTTTCACTTGAAAAATATTCAAGCTTTAGGTTCTATGTGCTTTTCTGCAGGGGATGTTTCTAAAGCCTGAAGATTTTTCCAAGTAAACTGAAATCCAGCTCTGGGTTGTTCTTGTGGTTTTTTTTTTTTTTTTTTTTTTTTTTTTTTTTTTTTTTTTGTTTTTGTTTTTTTTTTGTTTGTTTGGTTTGGTTTGGTTTGGTTTCATTTTTTATGATATTCTTCTGAATTTCAGAACTATGCCACCACTTGTGTGCAGGTGTTCTAAAATATTTAAACATTTAGAAAGATGGCCTTACTTTGGTCTCAAAATGGCAATCTCTACATAAACAATAGCAGTATTCTGGAGAAAGGCACCAGGTGAAAGGATTTTATAGCATACTGGGATTTTTTTGTTTTGTTTGTTTTTGTGCTGCAGAACAGTCTCAGACATGGAGCAGTAGTCCACTGTATGAGGTACTCTGTGTATGCAAAACAAAAAAGCACGTCTTGATAAACTCAGCAGAGCTGACTGAAATCCTAAATAAAAGAAAATGTCTTGTAGTGACAACTTCTGCCCTCATTTAGAAACAGTGAATTCATTGTGATTGGTTACCAAATTTGGCCTTAGAAATAGTCCATGTATTTTTTCTGTACGTGTCTAGTTTATGTATTTTAACTGTGTTTACTTGACAATACAGGCAGAGAAGTCTTCCTCTTTAACTCAGTGGAAGTGTTGGCTCTGACCTCTTTAAGACAAGAAGCAGACCAAAAAAGGTGATTGTTTTCTGTCTTGAATTCTGTTATTTTTTCTAAGTCACATTGTGATTCTTAATTGCCCTGAGCATAATTGGACTGCATACATAATTATTTTTTTTGGAGGGAGGAAGCTCACAAAGTCCACAAATCACTTACACTCCTGTGAATGCTGAGGGAAATGTAAATCTAGAGAAGTCAATACACCCTGCTCTCATTGGTCATTTTTTTTAAGACTCAGTTGCCTCCAAACCTTCTCAAATGCATATCACAATAGGAAATTGGCATGTGAAATTAAAATACACAGAAGTGACAGGACGAAAAATGAAACTGTGGCAAAAAGCAGCAATAGAGGTAAAAACTGTAAAAATATGAGCAGGGGACTGTGAATGAGAATGAGGGAAGGAGTTGAAAGATGTGCAAAAGAACTCAGCTATTGTTTTTAAAACTGACATTTTTTCAGTATTTCCAAATCTGCATACTTACTGAAGGGAAACCCCCAGACACAGGACAAACAATGAAGACTGTTGATGAAAAAAATCAGGGACAGTTGGGAGCTAGACCTGCTGTGGGATTGCTTTGCTGCCCTCAGTCCAACTTTTCCAGTCTGCAGCAGTTGGATATGAGCCTCTCTCTGCACCAAGATTGCTGCTAACAGCTGGAGGGACACCCTTCCCCCTTCCACTCCTTTTGCCAACAGAAGATTCAGTTTTAAATTTGTCAAATGTGGGTGAGAAAGAAAAAAAAAGTTTTCACTATTTCTGGGCTGACATATAGACGACTAAACTTGGAATCTTTTTTATTTCTAGCAGAAAAAACATAGTGACCAATAAATAGTATCTTGGAATCAGAAAGAGTTTAGCTCCAGGTGCCTCCTCCAGAGTGGAGCTTTGCAGATGCACCAGATTCTGAAGGAGTAGATTAGAAGTATGATGAAAGAGTAGGGTTTTGCAGAAAACCAGTTAGATAGAGAATGAACTGAACATTACCAATTTCAAACAAATATATGATATGGTGGTGTTTCTGAAGGCTGAGAGAAATGTAATCTGCTGATTCTTTCATCTGAGGCTTAGTGATGGCAAATACCCTGTCATGGAATGCAGAGGGGAAAATAAAAAAAAGTTGTTGTGCTGTAACTCACTACTTGTGATCACATTACCACCATACATTCTGATGCCTGCTAGACAAGCCTAGATCCATGGGTGAGTGATTCATAAAAAAATAAAACCCCAGTCAATTATTTTTCTCCTTTTTTATTTTCAATGACTTGTCCATATGCTTAACACAGTGTTCTGGGTGAACATTCAATTTTTCCTTAATTAATTTGCAATAGAATTCTTTGTTTTCAAGTTGAAAAGCAACTTGTAAATGGATTTGAAATGAACTTTTAAATGGATATGAAGCTATTAGAAAGCATGTGACATTCAAAATTCAGATTGGTAAATTAAGCATAAAGGTCACAACATAGCATATACTTTTTTAATGATGACATGCATTATTATTAAAATTACAGTTACTCTCAGAATATTAGTAATTATACAGACACATGTCCAGTGAATATTTTATAAAATCCATTCAGAAGTTCAGTTTTGGCACATATATGTTCTTTGTTACAGCAGTCATAAATTCACTTGTTCTGAAGTCAGAAAGAAAACTCGGTGACATCTAGTTTATCCTTTTGTATAACATTGCACATAGGCTCTTTATCACTAGTATTTCACTAAGGTGAAGTTTCCTGTGTGGCTGTAGCATATCTTTTAGAAAGACATGCTGCCTTAATGTCAAGACAAGCAGCAGAGCAAAAGAATTAGAAGCACTACCCTGCCTTTGAGAGGCTTCACTTCAATTCTACAATTTCCCACTTGGTAACGCCAGGGCATCCTATTGCTTGGCATGTTCAGGCTACAAAATGACCTGAGAGGCAAGCATATTCTTTGGGAACAAACCTCTCTACAACACCTGTGACCTCAGTCAGGATTTAAAATAAGAACTGCACAGGACTAAAGCCAGTGTAGAAACCCACAAGCCAAGGACGCCTGCACTTAAAACACTTAAAAAGTGAGTAATCCTCCCTAGTAAGTAAGGTTCCTGAGAAAGCACAAGCAAGAGACACTGGGCTGAGCAGAGGGGTTTGCAGGGTGTACTTTTCCTTTAGGACTTTTGATACACTTAGCACTATTTTCTTTATTATCTTCATGTTCTTTCTTTCCTTTTTCTGGTAACACAAAACATTTCATATCTTTCCTCAAGAGAGCTCCTTCCCTTGTTATTACTTCAACTTACAAATATGAAATGAATGTTGCCCAAATTTTTGTACGTACCAAGTTACGTTGAACTTCCAGAGGATCTTGGTATGTGTGGGAGGAGATAATTCCATTGTTTGGAGGAGAAAGTATTTTGGTAGCATAAAAGAGTCAGAGTTGATTCTTTGGCGTAACTTAAAGTTAGTGTCAGCTGCAGGTCAAGACACATATAAGGTTTTGTTAAATGATGCTAATTTTACATTGCTCTTTTATCCTTTGTGCTCTTACCACAAACTTAGAGTAGCTTGTAGACATCTCTGGCACTGGGATACCTATGCCTTCCTTCTCATGTGATGTTTTGTTGCCTCTGTTGATTTAGAAATGCATCTGAGATGTTATCCACCATCAACTTTTCTCACTCACACATTTATTCATGTCTCTGGACATTGTAGATATGTTATCTACTTTTCACAGACAAACATAACAGCCCCACCCCCCCCAAATAAAACCAACATGTGAGCAGAAATATTGCAGGATGATACCTATCCTGACAAGAAAAAAAAGTGCATAGAACTATTTTTTTCACTGAAGCTCTCTGAATGAATCTCTTCTCTAATATGATCACTGTTCCTAGTTTGCCTTGCTTTTCCAGTGTAAGACTGCATGCACTCTCTCGCTTTTGGCATGTAAACATATTTTTATCAAAATAACTTCTCAAAACATTCTCAGACATTTGATATTTAACTTAAATGGAATTCTGAAATTATCTAAGCCACATCACATAAGAATCTGTGCCATAAAATACCTTAACATCTATATCATGTCTTCTACAATTGCTCTTTAAATCTAGGATGGGGATACTGGATGCTGTATTTATTGATGCTCATTCTGTCACTATCTATTCTCTCTCAGTTCTGTAATAAACTCTTTTGTATCCCACATTTGCTCCATTTCATGTCAAAATAGGAAAAGTCAGAGTGGGAACTCTAGAAGACATGTCCCTCTTGTATCAGCTTTCCTGTTACGGGAATCAAGTAATTGCAGAGCTCTACCATAGAGCTACAGGAAACTCTCTTCTATAAGCTGGAGCAAAAATACTTGCCATAGTTCAAAACTGAACATTCAGCAAAAGATGACAGTTTTCAAGGTGGAGTCAGGAGTGGAGAAGAAAGATTGCAGACTTTGCATCTTTGCTGGATACCTTGAAGCAGGTAATGAAGACTGATACTATGTAGATATGTGAATTGCTAGTTTGGTTGTGTGAAAAATTGCCGGATCCAGGAAGTGTAGTTTATTGCTGCAAGAGTCTTTGTTGTTCAACCAAAAATGTGCATAATGGAGAATTCAGTGTTATTGCTGGCATTTAAACTGACTGGATTTCTTTTTTAACAGACTTTAGCAAGGTGTGATTATTAGCTTGATCAATGAGCAAGGATATAAATATTAAAAAGGTTTTCCAAATAAATAATCTGGTTTTGGTCTTCACATTTTTTATGTGACTTGGAGCAATACATTGTAGAAGTCCTCATCTAGTCAGCTTGTGCTGAATTACAGTGAATAAACTTCTAAGCAGAGCATTCATACTGCCAGTCCCATAAAACACTAAGCATGTAATAAATAAGATAGACCAAGCAAAGGACTGAAAATCACTGCAATTTTGAATCCTGCTGCCTAAAGTTTTCTTTGTGCACCTGCACTTTGGAAAGTATTTGGGTTTATTTTCAGGTGAATACCAAAGAAAAGCTCTGTATTTTTACTTCTTTCCTCTGTCTTATTCAGCCTAATGTGGACTTTCCTGTTCTTTTGCACACAAAACTCGACAATTTTTTGGGGTATCCATAACATCATACCTACACCACAGGCAAACACTGGGCTTTATTTTAACTGAAAGTTGTGTCTAGAATCCTAGTTCCTTATGTTTCTACTGTATGTCTCACAGGTTTAAAATTATATGTATATGAAATAATGAGTGTTTTTCATCCACCTTTCCCACTGAAAGGGTAACCTTGGAGACTGTATGTCTGTGTTGACAATGTTTAAAGCATATTTCATTCCTTGGGAAATTTGTCTGTAGGCAGATTATTACTGAAATGCCTATCCTAATGCTTACCCTATCTCATTTGTGTATCAGTCTGAAAGCATGCAAATTATTACCTACATTGTTATTTTGACAGGCTAAGACTATACTAGTCCTGTCTTGAATTTATTTCAAGACCCACTGTAAGTTTTTTGGCAGTTAGAAACAAGTTTGTATTCAGGTAAGTTAATGATTAGTAATAGTGTGGGGATTTCTCAAAGTGACTAGATTCCCCAGCACATTAGATACAAGAACAGGCCATCAGGGAGACCACTGGAGTACTGCATACAAGCAGGTTATTTGCTTCAGGTTACCTGAAAACTAACAAGTTATGTGATGGGAAGGTACTACCTGAAAGCACTGTTCTCATCCAGTAATAGTCCTCAGTTGAATCAAGGACAATTCTACTAGAAATCTGTCCTGCTGCCATGGTAAAAGCCAAAATTCATACCCAGGAGTGAAGATCAGCAACAAAAAGTCTACTTCTTTCCCTCTAGCTATTCCCTGGGACACCATTCTCAGCAATTTTGCTTCATAGTTCTCAAGAGGGAGATGCAGATTTACCTCAGCCTTTATCAGGCTTATGTTCACATTTACAAAGGACTTTTTTTTTCCCTTTTTTTTGGTATCACTTTTTGCCCAAACTCCTCCACCATGACCCCTCTTTTTGATTAAATAGTCCTTGATTTTATATGGTCCTTACAGAGCCATGGCAAAGGAGCATTTATATTTAAATAGTTTTGGAAAACAGGTCGGTTTTCTATCCATTTGCTTCTTCCCACTGTGCCCACTAAGCGGCCTTCCTGCCTGAGGGCGTCTGGTGTTAGACCTCTGGAAGAATCAGCTTCGCATAGCCAGGTTTCCTATGGAAACGTCACTTCCCCAAGGAAACAGGGAGAGATCACTGATGAAGTAGAGAAACCATGTTATTGTCTGCTGGAGTGACTCAGAAGAGTGACAACTGCTGCTGGTAAAGCACTTTGTCAGCTCAGAGCTGCCCTATTGATGGCTGTCCTTGCATGCATCCTGCACTGGGGAAGTGTGTCGCTGGCATGCATGTGTCTGGTAAAGACGCAGCAGCCTGCCTTCAGAGAGACCTTGTGCACTTGCAGAGAGAGACAGAGCAGAGCTTTGGCACTCATCCAGCCCCAGAAGGGACAGAGTGGTTTCCTCACAGTGGGTGTCCTTTCTGCCCTGCCACCTCCTTTTCCCACTTAATTAGGCTTGCTCATGGGTACTGAATATATTTTCTGGTTTTGGATGCTGGTGTTTCAAGACATTGTCAAGACCGACAAGATTTTGCATCTGTTTCATTAGTCTATCCTGTAACTTCCCTTGGGGAGTAATGTTAGAATTCCATTGGAGATTTCCCTTGCAGCCTTACTGTTGGAAGTTGGTCAGGACTCAAGGGCTTTTAGAGCTGCATATGGGAACCTGGGGATATAATGAAAAGGTTGCTTCAGTATTTGCCTGTTCCCATTAGTATTAAAAATACCAGTGTCTTGTCATTATGTGCCCTCCTTGAGTTGCTTCTATTGTGTCTGTCACTGTCTATATTATTTGTTCTTTAAATATAAGAAATGAATAAGTTTTGTAGGACTCATCACATTTTATTCAGCCAGGAAGGCAGTTTGTGTCCAGCTAATAGAAGTATTTATCTTAAGGGTTATGTATTCTCTTTAAGTACCTAGTTTCAAAGTACGGAAATTTTATCACACTGAACCGCGATGTCCTAGGCTGAATGCTGCAAGAACCATGTCTGCTGCTCTCTCTTTAAGCCTATAGTGTTGCAGCTGGCACTGATAACTAACAGCAGCCAGGAGGTAATAAAACACGTAAGAAGAAATGAAAGCTGTTCTTGAGGCAAATTTTGAAGGAGAGGTGTTTTTTCTTTACCATTTTAACTTTTCTTCAGTAACAAAGTTTCTTTCTAGATAGTTCATTAAACTAAAAATGTCCTAAATGGTCAAGGCTTTGGGCCCTTCAGGCATGTGAGAGATCCTTAATGACAGGCTGATTTTTACTGTTGGTGACAGTAGAAAGAGGGCATGGGGCTGCCAAAATGGTAAAGACTGAAATCACATGAACCCGCATAGTTACATAGGAAGCATTGATCTTTCTAAATGCTATTCCCCTGTGTTATTGGTACAATCTCATATCTAAAGAGGTTGAATTATTCAACTCTGTATGTGTTGCAGGTGGATCCAATAAAACCACACACCTAATGGCTAAGGCAGTTCAGAGATAGCTAAGATAGCTACATAAACAGTAACGAATTGCTATGGCTAATGACCAATTTCTGGTATCCATCACTCAGCCTCCCCTTCTCTGTGGTGTTACTTCCTTCACAGAAGCAAGATAACGTCTAGGCATACACTGAAGTGACAACCCCATGAACCACAGGAACAGAAATACAGCTACTTTCAAAGATAGGAGGTTTAACATATGAGCCTTTAAAGGATTGTGATCCCCATCCACAAAAAAAAACCAGTGCTTTATGAAGGAATGGTTTTGTTCCTAAAGTAAAGCATACAGAAATCCAGCTAACTACCTGTTTCATGAGTTTTTAACTTAACAAAACTATCAAGTCAGAAGTCAGTTTCTACTTTGTTAGGCTAATTCTGAACCACCAAAAAACTCAACCCAAAAGCCCTAAACAAACAAAAGAAATTTCTGACATAATGTTGAAAAAATCCTAATTATTCCAAGAATATTAAAAAAGAGGGCTATGTCAGGGGCAATTCTGTTCCTAAAGCAATATTTATGAAAAAGATTTTCAAAGAAACAGACGAAAAATAGTTATTTCAATATAGTGTTGGCTTAGTAGCTGAATAACTCCTGTTGCCTTTGCCTCTCTAAAATAAGTAGTTCCTCTACACGTTTGCTATGCAGGCTATATAACATGGTGACATGCCCCTAGATTCAGAAGAGTAACACCTGCCCACACTACCTATCTTTCAAACAAGGAGCACAAATGAAGCTGAATCGATCAAGGGACTTTATCTCATGTCCATGAAATGCTACTCACCAGCTGGGAAACCAGACAGTAGTTCTGGGTGATGCATATCTCTCAGCTGTGAACTCTACCATCAGACGAACTGTCTGTTAATTACATATATACCTGTAAACAACTATTTGATGATTGTAGACTTAAATCATTAATATTGAGCAAGGAAAGATTCAAACAAATGGCTTTCATGTGAAAGGTTACAGAATTCATGTAAGCCAAAAGAATGGTTGTCCTACAGGATGCTGGTTCAGTTTGTTTGTCTTTTTCCATTTTTATTGATGGGCAGAAGTCCTGGAAAGCTTACACTGGTGTAACAGCTGTAAAAGCTGGTGTTTTCGAACACTAACCAACTGTTTCCTTTTCAAAATTAAAGCAGTTCCAACACTGACTTATCTTGTTTCAGTTTTTAAGAAATAGTACTTGCATTATCACCAAAGCTATAGGCTGCATTTCTTGTATGCATAAAAAAGAAAAAAATATAGGAACTGATTTTCTGTCTTTTACTGACCATCTATTTCCTTGACTATTAAGGATGCAATACTTCCCTTTGAAAGTTAATGAAATATGTTCTCCTTTTATAGAAATCCATATGTTAATTAAGGAACTGCTCTATAAAGAACCTCTTTCTCTACTGCAAGATTCCAAAGCAATTTCTCCATCAGAGCCCTCACTTTTGGAAATTAATTCTACTTACATGCCTAGGAAACTATTCAAGGTATAACAGTCCTCTAGCCAACAAAGTTGACAGTATCTATCTAAATATACAAACAAAATATGTTCCTGGTGAGAGAAGAACTTGTTTGCTAACTTTTATTCTGGAATACATCTTCACAATTTGTTATAATCCTCCTGTTCAAAAACAAAGGATTATGATGCTAATACCAAGACAAGCTGTAGTGATTCAGACACACAGTCACAGTGCTTAGAGTGGGCTAAACAAAGAATTATTGACGTTCACCCTCCAAGCACTCTAAAAATAAATGAAGTTTTTTAGTTACTCATAAACAGCTTCCACTAGGGCTTCAGTTAACATGAACTCACAAATATTTTTAAGTTCCAAATATGTGAAAATGAGTCCAAAGTTTACTATGAATGATGAATTTTATAACTTAGATATGGTTGAACTTGAAAGAAAGCATATGTTATTGCTTAGTGTTGTTATTGTTACTTCCATCAGTAGCAAACACATCCAAATTTGGATATACAGAATTACTTTGTTTCAAAGAAAGAAGGGAAGATAGAAAGGGTGAGCACTGAAAACTGGTCCCCCAAACCCAGAATCCTAAGTGGTAAAAACCTGCTTTTAGAGAGTATCATACACTGAGGTTCATTTGAAATGAACAGTGTAAATCTGACTAGAAATAATTGTAGATGATGTAGTATGCAATTTAAAACGTGTTATTGCTTAGATCTGTGGAAATATGATGAGATAGATTATGCTTTCAGTGATGTGAGACTAGAACAGTATTACTTCAACACTGCAAAATGCTGCCAGAAGCGTGGATGTGTGTGTGCAAGAACAACATCGAGCTCACTAGCTTCACAGACCTTGCCAACACTGAGCTGTTTCTTAAAGATTTTCTTTTATTGTGCTATGACTGGCATTGCTCCACATGTGATAGCTACAGATGGTGCTTTTGTACAGACAAAGCCCAACATCCTTGGGCAGATTTATTACCAAAACCTTTATACATGAACAAAGAAAAGCTAAACTTCAGACACCCTTTTCCATGCGGTTCTGTTTTGTTTCTTGCATCACACACATCACCCAAGCACATCTATCAGCTATCTGTGTGGCTTGTCTACACCAGTGCTTCTGGGTGCAACACTGTGATTGCTAACTGAAAGGGAATTGCCACTTCAGGCAGCGGCACCAGAGTGGCAGCCATGGGGAGTAGATACGTGAGTCTTGCATGTGGCAATGAAGAAAGCACCAGTGAAGAGATAGACCTCACCTCCAGGGTGAAACCTTTTGAGAATAGACTGTACGTCCTTCTTCAGCACATTTCTGGTACACTTCTATTTGTCTTGTTTGCAGAAAATACACTCTGACAGCACTACTTTTTTGAAAAAAAGTAAAAGACTGCAGACTGTGTGATTAAGAAGCAGAGTGAAAAAAGCTGCCATAAAACACAAGGAATTAAGATTTGGGAAGAAAACGATTGAGTTTTGAGGGCCTAAACTCTGGGGGCCACTCTCTGTCATTATGGTGACAGTGGTTTTAGTCTTGACTGGGAGTGATAAATCTCAGTATATATTCTATGGGAAGAAATAGTATGGAAGATACACTACTGAGTAATACTGTTGGTCTATTTAAAAGTCATATTTCAAAATCTAGATTTAATTTTTTTTTAGATAAAAAAAGCTGTGCCCATAAAACGTGGGATAGGACAGATTGAAGGTTTAGCATGCAAACCTCCTTCTGTTCTCTGCTTCACAGTAATTTGCAGCAAAATCATCAGTTTGGACTGTGCCTAATGTGTTTGTACAAGGGCAAAGAATAAGAAGTATAAAACCAACAGTAAACCTCAGCTTGTTTTTGCAGACTGTAGTACTGTTCTTATGCTGTCTTAGTTCATGTATAATTTATTGCTTTCTTTTGCATTGTAAAGCAAAAAGGTAAAACACATGTTCTTGCAAATGGGACACACTATTGTGTCTCCTTCTTTTCTCCACTATCTCCCCTCCTCTCTCCAATCAACATTAGGATTCCAAATCACATTTTTTCACTTTATATCTTGCTAAATCTGATAGGAATTTTTTTGGGGGGAGGTGTAAAAAAAAAAGTTTGTTACCCAAGGGAATTTTCTTTGCTGAATATCAAAAGCCTGCAGCAAGCAACGAATGTGGGAGAGCTTTGAAAGAACAAGTCAGAGGAATCCTTTTAAATTGAAGGTTTAAGGTACTGCTATCATGTGCTCTTACAGCATAAAAAAACTCCAAAATGGTGCTTTCTGTTTGAGGATTTTCTAGAAATGGTACTGGAAAGCAAGAGGTGAGAAAAACAAAACCTTGAGGGTTCAAAGCCAAAGGGACAACTACGTGTGAGTAACTTGGTTAGTTTTATAGAGCTACTCTCAAGGAGTTTCTCCACCAGATGCATCGCTTCAGTTTATGCTACTGAGTATTTTCTGTTCTGGCCATTAAGGTGAATGGGGAGTTGACTTTAGTAGGAACATGATCCTTCCAGGCTGAGTACTTTTAAATGTTCTACCTCACCAGCTCTGAATAGCACTGAGTGCTATGTTAACAAACCTCTTCAGCTTCCTCTAATCCTAAAGGGAATTTCATATGTCAGTAAAAGCTCAGTGTATTTATTAGGGCTGTTCAATTTGCATTAGAGGAAAGAATTTCACAGCTATATTTCTAAAGATTTTAAGTTGACTCAATAATGGCAACCATTGTTGACATCAGGAAGCACTGGCAGCAGACCTATAACAACCAGAGCTATATATTATGTATGCTGTGTAAATCTTTACTCTGATGTTAAATGACACTTTAAAATGCCATCAGTGTTATACCATATATTTCTCACAGAAGCTCCATTGTATGCACAAAAGCCTTCAACAGCTTGCACTGCCATTCCTGGAATGATCCTGGACAAGACAATCTTTTAGAAGTATATTTTAGCAGTGACGAGATCTAGAGAGCTTAATAGCAATAATTCAAGGGAGGCAAGAGTTAATGTAGATGGAATGGCACATTTCCTGAAAGGCTTCTGCCTTCTGCTATGGGCTATTTCACTCAGACCTCCCACCAAGTCAGCTCTCTATGACTGTGGGTTTCTTTTATTCTTAATTTAGAACCCACAGAACACTGAAAAGTCAGATAAAGTATCCTCTCTCATTTTTCTCTGTCCTAGCATTATGAGTCCATTCTGAGTTTGGTTCCTTCTTGCAAACTCCTTTAAAAAAGTTTGCAATTTTCAGTGGGATTTAAAGACCTGATGCTTTTACCAGAACCAGGTGGTGCTGTTAAAAGAGCAATTAAGACCTTCCTCCTGCAGACTTTTCTCCAAGCAGTGAAAACCAAGATGACTGCTGAGAACCTTAGGCCAGTGGAAATACCTGCCAGGAGAAGTTAGGTGGCGGTGGGGAAAAAAAAAAACACTCTGCTGGGAATTGTAATCAAAACTCAGACACAGGGTTGAATCATAAATTCTTTATTAATTTCCTTGAATCTGAAGAGACAGCTTAGATAAGCTTCTAGATAGATAGCTGGGACTGTATATTTCCCTTCTCTAAAATATTCTTCAATTACTAAATAGAGTAAGTCTGTATTCCTGAACAAGAACCACATAAGGAATTGCATCCATTTACTCTTGGGTAGAACAATACTGTCATATGTTTCAAACATTGTTTCTAGGATTAAAAAAAAAAAAAAAGTTACACTAAAATTTCAACATCTGAACTTTGAAGACATTTTATGTAGTTTTACAAACATGCTTTTAAAGAAAGACACATCTTTGCCTTAGGACTGAAAGGAGTAAAATGGAGAAAATGAAAAGAGTCTTAATAAGAACTATTCACTACCACTCTTTGGTCTACAATCACTAAGATAAGCTAAAACCTTTAGACTCATGTCATCCATCTCCCAGCCCATGTTCCTACCCTGTAGGTCTTCTACTCTGCCTCCTCATGCCAAAGTGAAGCTTCGTTTGCTGTCAAGCAAACAGTGGAGGAGTAAATGAAGCTGCAAAAAGCTGTCTTAAGCAGGAACAAGTTACCACACATTATCTGGTCTGCCTTGAAGTCTGTTTGCAAGAATACAAAAGGGAAGGTTAAAAGTAGGACGGTGTTGCTTAACTGACCTTTCCTTTGGCTACCAAAGAGAAAAATCCACTAAAGGAGGAAAATTGTATGGGTTGATTTAATAATTTCCCTGTCCCCATTTTTTTACTCTCCAAAACAGCAACTGTTGTCAAACAAAATATTCACTCTTTACCACTTGCAGGAACAAGAAGCATCTGACTGGATATCGAACGGGACTTTAATTTCACTGTGATCATTAGCTTATGTGTTCTTTGTTTCCATGTCATACAGTGTGCTGTGACAGTTTGAGTATATTCAGTTCAGAAAGAAAATGAAGGGTCAGATTTCCCAGCATGCTGGAAGAAATGTAGTATTTAATAGGAGCACTCATCAAGGTTGTGACTACCATCCTGATCTCTATGAAAACTTAAAATAGTACTTAAAATTGACTGGTGTCAATATCTCCTTACTGTAAAGCATGCAGGGTTTGTAAGTTGATCAGTTGTGTTACAGAATTTAGGAAATTGGAGCAGGAGAGAAGAGATGACACATGACAGATATACTAAAAACTAACAAATTTTGTGTTATCTGCAAAACTGCAAGCACAGAATAGATGAGAATGAACAATATTGAGGATGCTTCAAAAGGACTCATAGATAAATGATGGACCCTTTGGAGTATCTAGAGAACTTGTAAAAACAGCTTAAAAGGTAGGCTGGAAAGAGGAAGGAATGCATATTGAATCATAGGGGAATTATACAACCTCCTGGCAAGAATCTCTTTAGAAAGCTTGGTTGGAAAATATCACAGAATTCAAATAGAAGGAAAATAAATCCTTTCAAACTAAAGTTTAATTTAACAACAACAACAAAATCTAAGCTACTTGAATGATCACATAGGTAGTGGGCTGCTTCAACCAATGCACACGAAAAATCACAGAATTATATGATACACATAGAAAAATACTAAAAAAGACACCAGTTTTAATAAACAGGAAAATGTTTTCAAGCCATATTACCAGATCTGTGGTTGAGTGAGAGTTCTGGTTCCATACTTGGCAAAATGTCTATCATTAGGTTTACAGCCTTATTCTTTAAGGGGAAACAAAATTATAACAAGAGGGATGTGATACTGAAAACAGCGGAAAGAGGGGCAGTCCATGAAAAGAGAAAGAGAAAAAGAAAGAGAAAAAGAAAAGGAAGTGTCATGCTGGGGAAATAAGAGTTAATAAGCCATGGATAGGGCATGGGAGAAGCCAAAGTCTGAGCATGGAGGTGATTGTTTCATTTGTCTCCAAAAAAGAAAATAAACTCCCTATTAGATCCCACCCCACCAAAAAACAATTAAGTCCCAATGGATTTTCTCCATTAAAAAAAAAAAAAAAAAAGGTTTTGGAAAACAGTTTTCAGCAAATCTCCACACTGTGTGTTGTCTGAAATGCTTCAGGGATACTATTAGCTGGCAAACCACTGAGTACCCTCAGTTACACACAGTGCACGGAGGTGTATGAAGACCAGAGATGCATAAATATTGGGAGGTATAAGAAACTGAAACTGAACTTCGAAATGAGGTCATTATGACTTTCATCTGAGTGTAGAAATTAGCTGCCAGACTTTGTTCTAATCAAGAAAAATATTATTTAAAATTAAATTAACCAGCAGAAGAATAATCAGTGTGACACTATATATTGTTAGGAAGTACTTGCCATTGCTTTAAAAGAGGCAAGTGATAAGTCCTTCTAAATCAATGAGACTGACAAATGTCAGTAACACACAATCCTGTGAGAACAGGCAACCTCTTCAGAAACGACACATATCTGAGAAACCATCCAGTACACACGCTCTGCTTTGCTATCTGCCAGGCACGTACGGGGTTTACTAAACAGAAATGATAACCTTTTGATACTTTTCACTTCTATAAATAAATCTGGCAGTAGTACCTTAGAATTATTTTTATAGTGCATTTGCCAAAGGACTGTACAATTAAAATTTAGTAAACTGGTTGTATTTAGAATGTGACAAAATGTCTCCTCAGCATGTGCAGAGAAAATTCCTCCCATACAAGGAACTGGAGTGCTTAAATGCCTGATAAGCTGTTTGTGATTCAGCTCATATTGGCACTAGGAAACATGAAAGCTAAGAAAAAAGTTTTATCTTAGGAGATATAGCCTTAGTGACATGTGACTGTGAACTTGGCAATAGCTGGTTCAAGCATCCATAGGGTATTATGTTCCCTCCTAGGCTGTTGTGATAGATGAACGAAGAGCATAGGCAGTCATCTGAGTCAGCAAGTAACACTGAGTTGCATCTGTAACAGCGTCTCTCCAAAGCTCATAAAGGTGGACACTAGAGGTGGGCCAACAGCATCATATTGCCTTCTGTGTGTAGCCTTCAGGATGACAGCTCTGCTTACTTAGCCATCTATCCAACTGCTTCCATAGGCAAGAACTCTGTCTGGGCATAGGAGGTACATGCATTGATGTTGCTTGGAGAAGCAACAAAACAGTTGCCACAAGGTATTTCTCTGGGTAACCCTTGGCAGAAAACAGGATTCCTCTCCCAACACCCCTGCCCCTACTGGCAGGCATCATTTCTTATTTCTAAGGAGGAACTCAGCATCCAATGTGAAGAGGTTTTCGTTGGGGCTGTAAAATGTAAATGAGTCAGGCTTCTCTGGGTTTTAGACTTTTCATTCTGTTTTGCCTTTTTAAAGAGAAAACATCTTCCTCCAATTAAAAATAAAGATGTTTTCTGACAAGAGTAGGATTTTATTCCTATAGTGCACCCACAGCCTTTGCTAACTGATTTAACTGCAATTCAAGGAATTTGTCAGGTCCATACAGGTAGAAGACTTCATAGGTTCTCTCATGTTTAACTGTCTAAAGATCACTCATCTAATCTTGGTTCCTGCTGTAGCTGCTAGGCAGATATGGTGACTTCTGGAGGATCACCCTATAAATGGCATAAAGCATTCTTTCTGGTGTCTGTCTTTCTGTATTGAGTAAGGATGACATGTCTACACTTGACACTGAACTTTAAGATGGCCTTGGGAAGAGTGGCTGGAGCACTGCCTGGCAGTAAAGGACCTGGGAGTGCTGGTGGACAGCCATCTGAACATGAGCCAGCAGTGTGCCTAGGTGGCCAAGAAGGACAATGGCATCCTGGCTTGTATCAGGAATAGTGTGGCCAGCAGGAGTAGGGAAGTGATTGTCCCCCTGTACTCGGCACTGGTGAGGCCGCACCTCGAATACTGTGTTCAGTTTTGGGCCCCTCAGGACAAGAAGGACATTGAGGTGCTGAAGCATGTCCAGAGAAGGGCAACGAAGCTGGTGAAGGGTCTGGAGAGCAGGTCTGATAGGGACCAGCTGAGGGAGCTGGGGGTGTTTAGTCTGGAGAAGAGGAGGCTGAGGGGAGACCTTATTGCTCTCTACAACTACCTGAAAGGAGGTTGTAGTGAGGTGGGTGTTGGTCTCTTCTCCCAAGTTACTAGCAATAGCATGAAAGGAAATGGCCTCAAGTTGCATCAGGGAAGGTATAGATTGGATATTAGGAAAAATTTCTTCACTGAAAGAGTGGTTAAGCATTGGAACATGCTGCCCAGAGAGGTGGTGGTATCACCACCCCTGAAGGTGTTCAAAGAATGTGTAGACGTGGCAATTCAGGGCATGGTTTAGGAGGCATGGTGGTGTTGTGTTGATGGTTGGACTTGATGATCTTAAAGGTCTTTTCCAACCTTAATGATTCTATGATTCTGTGAAAAGGGAGTGAAACTATAAACATTTGCTTTTGCAGACTAAATAATAAATATCACTTTTACATTGGAATGATCCAGCACCTGTGACTTAGAAGGTGATATTAGCCAGGTTCCTTCTGAACACATTAATAGAACTTATTCCAGCTACTGAATTTTAGAAAAGACTTAGCTTATAATAATGCCATTATTTTTTGCATTGCCAATAGAAATGTCTCCTATATTCCTTTCAGTGATTTAACTCTTGGAGGTGAACATCCTTTACTTCTAGAACCTTCCTCTTCAAAACCCCAGAACCTCTTGTGCAAAGGCTAAATCCTGTTCTTCTCAGGTCCTTTTTTATTGTTCGATTTTTAGGATGCTCTTTTATAGTTTATCTGAATTTTGTTTAATTTGGTTAGTATACTTTGCTTTTTACCCCATATTGCCTGCAATTAGCACTGCAGTGGTAATCTTTTTCACTGCACATACATACAGGCAAGAAAGTCCTCTCTTTCCTTGCAAAGAAAGAAAACTCACACTCAGTTTTGACAATCCCTAAGTGTGTCTAGACTCCAAAAATTAACACTGTTTTTTTTTTTTCCAGTATCTCAGACCTAGTTCACATTACCAGATTCATTTGCAGGGGACTTGGGGAGTCACTGGATTCAAGCTAGAGCTGTAAAATATATATGAAGGAAGAAAGTTCTCTACTAAACCATGGCCACCTGGTTTATATATTTCTTGATGACTTGTCTCCATAAATCACTGTTACTATTAATGCAATGCAAAAAATCCTTTCTTAGAAAATGGCAAGAATTTTTATTATGAGCTGAAAAATATTTCAGCCATTCTGAAAGAATTCCCCATGCTGCTTTGGTTCATAGTGGCACGAATGCAAAGCAACATGCACCAGAGTGGTACCTCTAGCAATGCCTACCTGTAGGATTCAGCATTATAATGGTTATGGGAAGATTTTTTTGATCAGTTGGAGTTTGAAGCCCCAAACCTGTTAATTCAGCACAAAGTCCTACGGATATTTAGGCAGCAACCTGCCCTTTTAGACAGAAAAGCATACCTGTATGTACGCATAGACCTAAACTGTGCATAAAATAGCCAGAGGATATGCTATTTATTTCTTGGTCACCAGGGATTCACACATGAAGCTTGGATTCAAAGTAATTTTCTAATTCTTCTCAATTGGAGAAGAGATTTGAGCCTAGGACTCCTAAATCCTGTAGCACTGAGAGGGATCTCAGGCTGTCCCATTTGCTTTCACTAACTGTTTGCTTACTACTGCAAGATTTTAGTCTCAGGGTTCCTGTAAAACGGTGTCTGAACAGCTAGGCTCTTTGGTGTTTCTCACTAGATGAATGTCTCAGGCATATTTATTTAAATATTTGCTCTGATTTCTCTGATTCTCCTTCCTCTACTGTCTGTGTCACCATTAATTTATCTCTCTCTCCCTCTCTCACATCTATCTGTGTCTCTATCATCTCTATCGATCATCTCTAAATCTCTACTTCTATCTTATCTATATATCTGTATCATCTGTATCTAGATCTGTATGTGTCCAATGGATCATTACTGGTAGTTTGTAGTCACCTGCTGGTCTGCAATGACTTGCAGCATCCCTGTAGTGCTGATTTGGCACCTCTCTAAGTAGCACTGCCGTTACTCAGTAGGGATATTGTACAGTACAAGAACCTATATACTGGCTGAACCAAAGTAATACAAGAGAGTTTTAAATAGAGTGCAGTCAGTGGGTGCCTGTGGCCTCATTTATTTTTGAAAGACTGTATTGATGTATCTCCTCCCCAGAATTCAAATGGAAATCAGGGAGAAGATCCCTTGAAAGACAAATCAGAGAATGAGGGAGAACCTCTTTACCCTATGCATTAACATTTCAACTTTGCCTCAAGTGCTTAGTACTGAGTTTGAGAACAAGGGAAATGATGTCCTGAGGCTTCAAGGCACTACTTTGCCTTTGTTCAGACATAGGCCATCCTGTCTATATAGATTACCGTGCTTTAGCAGGAAAGGCTCCCTCATGTCCTAAGAAGGTAATAACTTCTTTTCACATCATCACTATCTCAGCTTTGCAGTCATATTTTTAATTGACCTTTGGTATCTCTGATACCAGAGGCCATGCTTAAAAAGCCATCTGTGCATACCTTTAAGTGCCTACATATTCATCAGGCCTAACTGTTGGTTAATGAGTCCTCAGATATGATGTGTAATGACCAACAAATTAGACAGTGGGTTATAAGACCAAGGTTAATCATGTACAGCTTGTGTTTGATAGCAATAGTTGTCTGTTTTTTTGGGTTTTTTTTTGCAAGCTTCTGTGCAGCATTTCATAAAACAATTAGGAAAAAAACTCAGTGATTTACAGCATTCACAAAATTGAAACTCACAGGAAGTGGATAATGTATAAAGTTTCCAGTCCAACTCTACATAATTACTTGGGCAATTCAAGCCTGAGAAGTTTCAGGATCTGGATGTTAGTTTGTAGTTTTTCAGTGGGAGTATTCACCCTGAGGCAGACATTGACTGAGCTGATACATAAAATGCATAGGCAGTTAGTTGCCTATAAGGTAACCAAATACACTGCTATCAAGGACAGATTCATAGTTAGGACTTTCTGAAAGCCAGGGCGGGAGGGAGCAGAAGTCACTCATGGATGTCCCAGCAACATGTGTGTGTCCCAAATCGCAAATGAGGGTGGTGCAAGAAAATTTCTGGATATACCTTGGCAGATTGACTCCTAGATATGAATGATCCCATTTTTTTTTGGTTCTAGGGGAAGTCAAAAGTTGCAACCCTTAGGATTCTCAGTTCAATAAACGAAAGAACTAGATGGACGTGAGTGTGTTAGTAATTTACTCTAAATGCTACATAGATGTACTGCATTCACACAGGACAGGTCTTGGGGCAGCAATGAGCACAAGAGGAGTGGTAGATGGGGAATCAGCACGGACTGGCTTCACATTTCTTAGCTAACTTTGTACTATCTGCTCTGCACTGCTAACACCAATAGGTACATTGAACCTAGAGGATCTTACACTAATAAACTAGGCTCATTACTATGTAGCTATAACATTAGCGTTCAACTCCACATTAGAGAATGATAGATATGTCTGATTGGGGTTTACAAGTTTTGGCCCTGTCTTGAAGTTGGGTGCTTATTTTCGCAAATTTACACACTGAGAGAAGACAAGATAAGAATATCAGTGGTTTGAGCAATCACCTATAGTGTGGTATTCTCAGACTGAGCACCTTTCTTTAATGGAGGACGACACAAAGGGAATTAGAAAGCTGGTTATCTGTGGATATTTTTACAGACTCTGAGAAACAGTCAATTTTAAAATTAAATACAACTTAAATTATTTGTTATAATAAATGCAATTTTCTTTATTTTTAAGACTAGTGTTCTTCAGCTAAGTGACTAGAAGCTGTAGATTTCTGTAGTTTGGCATCTACAGGTGTGTCATCTGATTTATGAAATGTAAATGTAGCTTCAGCTTTTTGCTCATGTTGCATAAATCAGCAAGTTTTGGCTTGCCCATTAATAATGAAGAGGCATCAGACCACAGATTTGATAAAATACATTGTCTTTATTTTTTTAATTTACCCTCAAGATATTTCAAGCCATTTCAAAGTTGAATAAAATAACAGACAATAAACCAGTGTTTTATTTCCATTTTTTAACTGGCTTTCATTAAATGTACTTCATATTTAGGATCATCTGGATTATCTGCATTTTTTAGGATAATCTTTAGGATTATCTGCACTGAGCCCAGAATATAGGATTGGATCAAAATATCAGATATTTGTTGAAAAGGCAGCACATTTCTCAGTAAGACATCAAGACATCCTTGTCATTATCAATCCAGCTGAGATGTAATTTTAGTATGTTGACATTTCTTGGTGTTCATATAAGGGCGAGTGAGTCAATGTCAGGGGCTAGAAGAATGAAATTTATTTTTAGTTCTCCATTCATTTTATTTTTCACTTTACACCCAGGCACACCGTAAAGTGAAAGGGTAGAAGATTCTATATGCAGTACAATCCAAGAATTAATTTCCCATATGGAAAAATTGTGATATCTTCCCTGTTAATAGGCATAGCATTTCTTCATGAAGTTATTGTGTGGCAAACTATAGTCTTTTCATTGACAGACATGGAGTTCACATGTGCAAAGTTCATTATCTGTTTGTATCTTTGCTGGCTAAGATACTAGTGCCCTGTTCTAAAAAAATTACCACTCCTTCCAATCTTATCATCCAGAATCTCAACTGGTTTTGAATAAATTTAGTCATCAACCTCTTAAAGTCAATGGAAGTCAAAGGCCCATTTCCTTATGAGACTTTCAATGGCAAATATGAAGAACCCAACTTTTAATTTTTTTCAGAACTGTCTGGTGGCCATATCCACATACAGAAAAAAGAGTCCTGTTTCAAGTGAAGTGAATCATAGAATCATTTAGGTTGGAAAAGACCTTCAAGATCATTGAGTCTAACCATAAAAAATCAAAAACTTTTCAAAGAACCCAAAACTTTTAAAAAAATAAGAGGCCATCATAGTCCCTAGTTAAATAGCTGTCCATTTGCATTTTTTTTGTATGAGTCTGTAATGTCAAGAACTGAATTGATGACATACATAAGTATGAAATGACCTGTTGAGTGAATATTCATTATTTTATTTTGCACCTCTAAGAGAGATTCTTTTTTAAAGAAGAAACTTGACAAAACCCCCACATTATTTCATTGAAAGGTTTCTTGTTGCTGGGGTTACCTTCTTGAGCAAGTAGTACACCAAGTGCTTTTTGCAACCAAGATGTGTATTACATGTACATGTGTGTAAGCTATTTGTTCTTTTTTTTTTTTTTCATAATGAATAGAACCTGTGTTGGGAAGGTGGGAGGTCAAAAGTTCACATCTTCCTGAAGAATCATCATGAAAAATGAGTGCATACAGACTGGTGTGGTAAACCACTTTATATATAGTATAGCAGTATTAGAAACTAACCTGTTGAAAATCTTTTACTATTTTCAGAATGTTTCTGGCATATTAGAAATAAACATGGAATATATGATGTATTATTTTATATACATAATTGAAAATCAGCTCCTCCCTTCCCTACCTGTTAATCTTGTAGTTATACAAAAATCTTTGTGTCCCCTCTGGTGGTGATGATAGCTCTATAAAGACACAGGAAATATAGCTCCCAGTATAATTTTAGGTGTTACTACTCAAATGTTGTAAAAGAAACACAGAGCTATGATCATGAATTCTCACTCTTAAATATGCTTGATGTTAGCCTCTAAATTAAGAAATCATCTGCAGACATTGCAATAGCAGTGACTGTGTAGTAGCAATAGTGTTCTAGAAATAAATTTATGTAAAATATGATTATTCATAACATCTTAATCATATATATGTATGTATTTAACAGTGAGGAACTGACATTGATTAAGTATGGGTTTTGTACACTGTTATGTATATTCCAGCTTTGCCCAAAGATCCGCACTGAGCTGTCTTTGTGTTAGGTGTTATGAAGATATCAAATAACTCATTATAAAGTCTTTGCAATGAGGACTTTCATTCTAGCCTTACAGAAGTGGGAAGAAATATAACACTGCCCTTTTACTAAACAGATAGGGAGCTGGGGCACAGAAATATTAAATGACTCTTCCTAAATACATTACAAAAAAAGATATGGTGAATTTTATTTTAGCCTTGGATATGCAAGAGCTTCTCACTGCTTTTATAATGAATTATCACATTAGTTTTTTCATCCATTACCTCTCAAGACATGATGGGATCTTGTTGCTGTTATCCTATTAGATCATAAAAGTGTTAGCAACCTCCTGGGAACTGGACCTCTAGGAACTGATTCTAATATAAAATGTGACTCTGACCACATTAAAGTGAGCAAGTTTTGCTATTGATTTCAGTTTGTTTCACATTTATCCTGAGCAAAGCCTTGGGCTGATGTATACAGAAGTTGTAGGAGGCTTGGCATTATGGTAAGGTCTTATGATGTGATAGCCTTTGGATTTCAGACATGTACCACTTCTTTTTGTGCCTATACCATGCCTCCTGCCATGGCTCCGCTGGCCTGGTTATTCATTTGTCTAAATGTGAAAATCTGTAGTTTAGAAAGACCCATCAGAACTGACCATTTTAGTCCCCCTTTATGATCAGAGAAGACACTGGGTTAATAGAGTCTCTAGTGTCATTTTACCCTAAAGTTAATTTTAAAACTGAACAGCTGAATCTTGTCCTTAAAGTACCAACCTCTTTTCATTGATTGCAAATGGCAGACATAGTATCTGGCTCAAATGTAGATGTCTGAAATGTAAGTGAAGGAGATAGTTCTTGCCTAAGATCTATGACCTCTATGAAAAGAAAATCTTCATTATAAAGACAACCTCTGTAGGCTTCTGCTCCAGACTGAATTTCATACACTGGGAAGACATTATCCTTTGCTTGTTTCTATGGAATATATATGATCCTTTCAACTGTAAAATTCTGTCTTCTATGGAGTAACCGCTCCCGGAGGAGTGATGCCTACAATGGCTATGTTCATGCACATATTCAGTATACAAAGGGCGAAATACATTAGTCTGCTATTAAAATGTCACCTGTATGTTATTGATGGATGCTTCATCCATCAGACTTCCACAAGAAGTCTGAAACAGCAACTTTCCTATGGGCTTAAACACTTCAGTTCTTGGGCATATTCATAACATATTATCTTATATTCCTCTAGCAATTATAATATTATTCTGGTTATCCCCTCTTTTCACTTACGCAGGTATAAAGAAAAAAGTATGAGGCCCTGAGTCAGGCCAACCCACACCTTCATGTTGCATATGCTAAAATTTTGTGCTAGAGATGCAGTGATAATTGAGTTATATATCACTGGAACAGTAATTATTGACCACTTAGAAAAGAATAAACTGAAAGGCAAGAGTGGCACATTATGGAGAAGTCTGATTTTATGGGTTTAAAAACTCCACTAATTAACTTTTCTTGAAACAAAAAGAAAAGAAAATGTCAGCTTTGCTGCTTAGACATCATTGTTAAAGGCCTACTTACTACATTTCGCATCTCCAGAACAAATATAATAGCCTCTCAGGATGAATATTCTATACACTGTGGAGAACACCAAATGCTAAAGAAAAATGCTGTAAGGGCATGAGAAGGATGAAGGCTGGCTGTAGTCCAGCTCCCCATTTGTAGCTTATTGCTGTAAAATTTCCATATACTTCCCCCGAGCACAATGAAAAACTGTGTAAAGTGATACTTCTGGCTTTGAATGAACTAACAGCACCAGGGAATTTTTACAATAAAATGGAAGAGGGGCAGCTTATACAATTCAATCACTTTTTCCTTGGAAAAATGGATACATAAAAATATTGCTAGAGGTCTGCCTATAATATTTTCTTGGTACATTTAAACTTTGTTCCCAGACATTAGACAACTTTGCAAAATGTGGATCTAGGTACTGGCAGGCCTGAACATGCTTTAGACATTACTGAAGCTTTTAAAAGGTGTGGTATGCAAGAAGTCCTCTGCAGACCTGCATTTTAAGCTAAGGATTTGCTTAATACCAGCAACAATATCTTGCTAACATTCAGGCCTTCAAACTGAAAATTAGAGAGCAATGCTCTATTTACAAAAAGCACCGTCCTCAACAAGTAGACAGCGGTAAGTAGCTGGATTAAAAAGAAAATTAAAAAATGTTTTTCCATAAGCAACATATCCACATGCTTAAGGTCAATATTTGTCAGTGAATGGGAAGCTCCTGAAACTTAAAATGAGCTATGGGTTTACTAAGCATATAACAAACTCTATGTGAAAAGGTCAGATCCACAAAGGTGTTTAGATTTGATTCCATTTAATGCAGAAGTTAGGAGTCAAAATACCTGTGTGGATTGGTCCTGGAGGATGTAGGCATGCCCTCTAGTGCAATTCAGAACACATGTTGTTAGGGCATGAAAGTCTCTATACAGCCTATCCACAGAGGGCAGCTCAGACATGCCAGGTTGGGTACGTACTGTTACAAAGGTGAGTAATGACTGGATCACTGTAAAACAACATAAAAGGCAAAATGCTTATTTTAAAAATCTGATCAGTTGAACTGCAAATTGAAAAGTATTTATTTTACTTTACAGGCAGAAGATATAATATATTAAAATGCACAGAAATAAAAATATAAATAATGTTCAGATGAATAAGAAAGTCTTTTCCTTCCTTCATTTTTTGCCATGGTCTAATAAAGAATTTTTCTTTCTCACACATATAAACCTACATACCCCAAAATACCTAACTACAACTTAAGATTTGTGACTATGTGTCTGTAAGAGATAGCACAATGAGGCCACAACCCTGGGCTGTGTCCTCATCCTGTCCTCTGCCCCAGGCATCCAGGATTATACAACATTCACTATTCCTGCCCGTTGTTGAGGGCAGCGGAACCATGTGGGCCTCTGCTCACACAGCTGAAGAAGGTGTTTTAGGTTTCCTCTGCTGCTTTTCCTCAGCTTGATGCTTAAATTTTTGTACCTCTAATGCATTTTTTCCTTTTCACTCACATCTCAGAATATTTATAAGTGAGGAAATCCTTTTAAAGGCACTCAGTGTAAGGGAATTCAGGGTTCTTAAAATTCTGTTTTTTTGTTTGTTTGTTACCAAGTGATAGTAAATAAAGCAGAGAATATTTGTTGGGAGAGGCAGAATTTTTAACTGAAAAAGACATATGCTGCTTATCCAAAAACTTTTGCAAAATTGTGATTTGACATACTGTGCTGGCTGAAACATCTTATTTTTTTTGGAAAAAGTCCAGAAGTTTGTTGTTGTTGGCATTTTCAAAATTATGTAATTTAATATTGTGCAATTTTTTGAAGATTTGTGTGATTTTGTACATGTATATATTTGTGTGGAAGGGAAATGGTGTATCTAATTCTTATGCTCAGTGTGAATCTTGTTGTTTGTGTAGCCATTTATTCCTGCATTGGAAGTTACAAAACAAGAGAAAAATCAAAAAGCCTTTGCTTTGATTTTAGCAATGAACGTGAATTGTGTCCATCAGCAGATATTCAGATCTATATCTAACAGAACAAAGATATTAAAAAAATATTATACTTTAAGGAACACATTAAAACCCCAACAAAACATAAAAAAACTTAGAGAACAATGAGCAGCACATGCAAGTAAAGTCTGATGTCAAGCAAAACATTTTTAACCTGTGTTTGTGATGAGAAAAATGAAAGAAGGTAGAGTTCCTTGTCATAGAAGACCCTGAAAATTTGCAGTATCTTGCATCTATGCTGGGAAGCAGCACCTGACTTCCATGGAGAACAGACTCGTGAGAAAACGGCTGCGTGGCACACTTAAGATTCTTACCTTTGTGCAAAACTGTGGCTCTGAATTTTTGCTTTGAATTCAACTTATTAGAACCTTGCCAAAGGTAGGGGAGCAGCTGCCTGACAGAGTCAGAATAGAGTTAACTGCAATCAGGAAACTGCCTCGCATGGGTGTAGGTGCTTGCCCTCATGCGAGGGTGGTTTGAAAAGACCTGAGCTACCATTGAGTCTGAACAACTAAAGATATTGAACTTAGGGCTTTAATCTCCAGGTCAGTGGTATTGGAACTGAATATCTATGTGAGTACTGCTAAGGCCCTTGGTGAGTGGGGTCAGATGTGTCCTGGTACCCAGGGCATTGGGCATCACTGGGGAGAGTCAGAGAAGCACTGTTTTGCTACCATCAGTTAGACATGCCTTAAATGCAACTTCCTTTTAAAAATTACCCAAATTACATAGGGTGTTGGGGTAATGGAAAGCTTAATATCTTAAAAGCAAAAAAAATAATACATATATTTAAATAAATACTATTAAAATTTGCTCTTGGGATAAGACTTTGTTTGTTAAATTTCACCCTAGAGTAAAAATTTACAGCTGAATCATAATCCCTCAAAATGGGGTTTGTCTGTGGAAAGTCTGAGACAAGTTTAATTATATTAGTGACTAACAAGGGATGGCCAGAGTAAAAGGTCTGGCCTCCATGCAAGCCAATTTTGGAGGGGTTTTTACAGCGTTGCATGGGGTTACACAGTATGGAAGCCAGAAGTAATTTTTTTCCCCTCACATTTTACTCAGAAAACTTTATAGTCTTCTAATGAATGATCATTGTGTAATGTCCTGGAAAAGTTCCCTCAGTCTTCCTAACCGGAGATTTGGACAAAATAAAATGGGTCCCCAGGGAGTCCATCTCAGATTCATACAAGAACCACCTGAAGTTTTTGTGGGGTGACTTGTCTGATATATACTGACAGGATGCACTTGATTAAGACATCCAGCTTTGTATGGTTAAAATGGGGTTAAAATATATGGAAGTGGTCTTTTACTAAGATGAAGTTCCTTAGCAGTAAAAAACATTAGGCCTATTTCCAAAGGAGATAGTGGACCAATTTCTGGGAATCCTTGGCTGAAATTTTGAAATCTTTTTAAAAGATGTGCTTTAGTTTTAGTGTGCTAAGTTTATTGGTAAACTGTACCAACCAGGTACCAAGCCTGAGTACAGATTATGTTATACCACTGGATCTATCTTATTAAATAAAATTTAGATTGACAGTTAAATAATGAGTAGGGGAAAGGCTGAGTCACTCATACAAGGACATTTCTAGTCCTAATCAGTCTCAGGCAAAACTGATAAGTGTTTTACCTGTCTCACAATATCTCACACAGATGGTTTGCTTGAAGTTTTTGTGTCACAAGTGCAGAGCACAAAGGAAGTATCGAAAGAAAAGCAAGGATTCTGGGTCAGCAAAGGGGGTGCTTTAAAAGACATCTAGTATGAGAGATGGTATGAGAAAGAAAACTGTAGTTAATATGTGAAGACCAACTAATTAGTAAATGCATTACAATAAAGTAGTGGAAATGAAATCAGCTAAACTCAGGCAGTTGCAGTAACATACAACATACTTTGTAGAAGCATTCAGGCAGCCCTTCCACCTACTGTTAGAGGAGAAGAGGCTAATTTTGATGTGTGACTGTATAATCTTATTTTCTTTTGGATTCACCAGTCATGATTAGTGTTCTGAATATGCAGTGCATGCCAGGCCATATAAGTGTAGTATCATTGCTTTATAGGAGGTAATTTTGGTGGTGAAGACAGTGATTTGTCTGACAGGAACACTGGGCTGCTCCAGGGTCCTGAGTTTATAAGGAATTTTAAAAAGTTTTGCGGTAGGTTTGAATTTGCAACCAAATACCAAGCAAACTAGCATTTCCTGCAAATGAGAAACCCTGCTTTTAGACCACATTCAACTAGTAAAGTCTTGAATCATTTTTATTAGTGACACTACTGTACCTCCATAATAATTAGGATGAATACTTGCTACTTCATATCACATAGTTCCTGACCCACCCCTTAGCTCTCAAGCAAAGTCACAAGACTGATATATTGTGAGCCTCTCATTACTGAAATTGCTCTTATTACCCACAATATCTAAACTTTATTACTGACAATGATGGTTTTCAAGTATCCTTGGGAATTTAGAGAGTTCCACAGTTCAGAAATGCATCAGCCTTGCCAGCACTGAATGTCATAAGTAAATAGGCAGCAGAAGAAATTCTAACTTCCAAACAGTCCAGAAGCCAAACAAAATATTACGGGTAGAAAAAAAACCCCAAATCCAAACATAATTATATAGCTGGAGTTCGAGTTGTTTGGACTTGGAATGAAACTGCTTGCCCAATCCTATCAGGGGATCTTTACAGTTCCAAACCCACGTATGCCTCCCATTTACTATTTCTATTCTATACCAGCCTGCTATTTTCTGCTCAACTGGTAAGGAAAAGTTACTTTAAAATTTATTTTTTAGTCTGTACTTATCGTCAACTGTCAGACAACAATAACAGTTGAAAGATCTGCCTTTCAGGCAATACGTCCAGGAGACACTCTCTTTATCTAGATTAATTTTTCCAGTCTGTTTCAGAGACCTACCCAGAAAGTGTGTTTCTCAGTCAGCCATAGGAATAGCAAAGACAACAATTAAAATATCCTAATGTTTCTAGAAAATGTTTGCACTTCAGACTGTCATGATCAAGGTAGCTTAGCAAGAAAAGTATAAATATGTATAGTAAAAAGTGTTCCTGATTTTAATTTGAGCACATTAAAAAGAGTGTAGAAGCAAGGAAGCTGTAATTTGATTTCAGTTTTAAAGTTAATCTCTCATATTATTGAGATTTTATTGAGGTTGAGATTATAAGAGTATTTTAGATGGAGAAAGGGGCAATAGGATTCACAGCAGTTCTTATAGCTATTCTAACTGATTAAAAAAAATGGATTTTATAACGGGGAATCACTAGATTTCACATTTGCTGGGGCAGAGGTGTCACTTATCACCGTAGTCCTGCAAATGCTGCAAAGTTAGGAGCAGCCTTTTCTTCCTTGAGGGACATCCTTTATTTGTATTGAAATAGAAGCTGTTACTCCACTCTCTTGACCATTCCCTGGGTCCCCAGGAGGCTTTGTATCGGCATGTCTGTGGTCTGGCCACAAAGAATCAAATCCCAGGTGGACAATGGGGTCAAGAAATGTTTTTTTGGGGGAATTTGCAGAAGAAGAATAGACAGTGGATTGCTAGTGGATGAAGTGAGTGTGTTAAGCCAATGACAAGCATGCTAGCTGGAGAGAACTGGTGTTTGTCAGTGTAGGCACCTATTTTTGGAGGAGGAACAGTTCAGGCAGACAACTGTATCATAATCAGGGGTGGATGCAATTGCTATGCAGGTCTGCACTGTACTATGCTCTAGGCAGTGCTAAAGGGAGGAGGCATCAGTGCTTCCGTCACCACCCAGCTGATCTGTTGTGTTTTGCTTTCTTGTTAGAAATAGCAGTGTATCTCTCCTGTCAAACAGCAATGTGCTAAATCAGAAATTATTATTGCACTGTAATCCAACAAATTATTACTTGTGTAACCCTTATTTTTGATGACAAGTACATGAGGACTCATCATGAGTTATGCTGCACTTAAGTAAGGGTGGTGACATCTTATATACAATAAAAAACAAACACAGAATTCATGTGATCCATGAAATGGAGTGGTAGGCATTAATTTGGTATAATTCTAGATTACAGAGACTAGTGCCATTCAAAAATACTTTCTCCGACTAAGGTATTATTAGGAATCAAGTGCAGGTAGTGGTATCAAATAAATACACTAAATGCAAATATGCATGTATGAAATATATGTAAAGGCTTTTGCCATCTTAGAGAAATAAAAACATAAATAAACACACACCAGTATACATAAATTTTTATAAATTTGCTCTTTATTCTGTACAATTAATGAACATAAGAGATTTTTCTGATAAGAGAAAAAAATGATGGTACTAACCAAATGCAGAACAGAGACAGCTGAAAAGCAATATCACAGAAGTTCTCTTGCTCAGAGTTTGCAAGCCTATTTTTCAATCCTCTCTTATGCCACAGAGGTCTTTTCCTCTTGTTCCCTCATGAGTGTTTCTCTGTACATGACTTTTTCCCATTTTGCACACTCAGTCCTTGCTATGAAACCTCCATGAGTTTATATACAACTATCCACAAGAAAAAATCCTAGACTCTGAAACCTGGCTTTGCTCAGCTTTTACCATTGGGACAATTCTTTTGTGAAAAAGATTCTGTTTTTCATGATACTGGATTCCATAAATGCACTGAATTAGTTTTTTCAATTAGCCTGAAAGAGAATGGGAAGGACACCATCCATTACAACCAGGTCTGGAAACAATAGCAGTCACTGGTGCCTTTAAGGAGGCCAATATTACAGGGCAGAGCAGAAAGATCTGCCTGTTGCTAAAGTTGCCTGACACATCTCATCATAAAATCCCATTTTCAAATGCTAATATGTTCATCATACTTCAACTGTTTGGACTGAAATTTCCCATACTCACTGACTGCCTCAGGCTAAATTCTTTAGGAAAATTTCAACAAAAATCATTTATCTAAAGAAATTTTCTCTCAACTGGCTGAGTTTGGACTCCTTCCAACTACTAAAAATAAACAAGCTCCTTCCATTCCTGCAATGAAAGTTTCCTGCAGTAATATATTTTTCCTTGGAAATGCTCAACAAGATCCTCACTTGGTGAAAGCAAACATAACACTGGTGACTGTGATAGGGAGTGATGACTTTGCACCACTAAGATTTTGATCTGTCATGTGGATCCACAGGTCTTTGTAAGAAGTTAAAGACTGGTACCATCAGTTCTGTGGAACTGGAGGGAATAGAATGCTTGATTATTTTTGTTTTATTTTATTTTCAAAGTGAAGTAATAGGCATTGATCTACATATATGATTGTATTCTGTCTGGCCACAAGGAAAAACTGTTTGATTTCAGCCTGACATGGACTGATGTATAACTTTGATGTACTTGCTAGAGATATTTCTAAGAGAAATACATATTAAAAAATAGTTAAATTTTTATTTTTGTATTAATTGATCTCTGCAACCTGATTAGTGAAGATATGAAACCGGTAAATGTGGCTTTGTTCTATTTTATCTTGCACCTCTAATAAAAATTTTAAAATCTCTGTGACATTACCCTGCTAGGAGAAATGAAAGTGAGAATCTTCCATACTATTAAAATGGGTCTTCTTTCATGTGCATCTTCTATAAACCTTCACAGCTCCTGTGATGGTGGTACCACTTAACCCTATTTTGAAACCTCATTAACCTCTTTCTTGATGCTTGTGAAATGAGAGTTGTCAGATACTCCACTCTTTAAATATTTCTCTTCTGTTAAGCTAAAAGCAAAACAAAATAAAAGCAGAATATAAAGACCTGGGAAACATCTCATCAGCGACGTGCTACTTGTCTTTCAGTAGAGTAAGAGTAGAATACAGACCTCCAGATTAGTTGCTAACTTGAGATCCACTGATAGACCCTCTGTACCTATTCTTTGCCTCTTTTCCTTCAGATAAAAATAATTTCATAGACCTTCTGTTCAAACTTACCATTAAAAGAAACATGAAAAGGGGTTATGAGATATGACAAAGGACCACAAGATTTAACTCTAATAATCCAATCCTCTGATAATAATGGATAATTTTCTCACATTCTGAGTAGGTGGTTGCTCCCTGAAATGAGCCATCCCCAGTACTTGTTTCATTTCTTAGCCTCCTTGCATTTCTCACTGTATGTTTAGAATCCTACACCCAAGACGCCATGCATACTAGACTTCTTTTTTTTTTCTGTAGGTCTCCAATGAAAAGAAAAGGTGGAATATTACTCTGGGTAAGTGGATTTTTGAAGCTCAATAGAATTCTAGACTCTCTATGAAGAAAAGTATCCCCCTTTACAATATCAACTAAACAATATAAAATATTCTCATAGGTGAATAGCTAACTGTTGTTATACCTCATGTATTTGTTCAAATATTTTGGCCACCAAGCTCTATCAGTAGCATGATCAGGAAAAAAACCCTGTTTCTAGAGTGAGCTGACAACAGTTGAATTTTAAACTGGACTTTTCCTTTAAATCTGTCAGTCTTTTTTATTTAAATATTTTGAAACATGAAGCTCCTCAATGGGCTCTTTTTATTTCCATGAGTATTTTTCCTGGCTAACTGATTAAGCAGGTCTCCCTGATGTCCTTGTGAGAACATTAAATGGCTCTGAAGAGAACTGAATGGTAGATGAGCAGCTGCTAGATTGATGGAGCTGCTGGATCAGGAATGCTAATTTTTCCTAGTGTTAATATATTTGGGTGATATCCTTTTGAAACATGGCTAAAGTCTGTAGCCCATACCTCATGTTCTAGTAGAAGAGCTCGTGATGAATATACAGTCAAATACCCTTAATATTTTGCAGATGCTATGAAAACCAATTACAAAACACTGACTGCAGTGAAGGGGTTAATGATTAATTAAGTATGATGATATGAATTAAGTATCAGCAGGGTCTAGGGTAATTGATGTCAGGTGAATGGGAAACTCCCCAGGATAATGTCAGTGCCAGAGGGAGTGGTGATTAGTGGGGATAAATGCTGGTGTGATCTGCATCTGATGAAGGCAAGGTTGAAATGTTTGTGGGACTGGGCCCAGCTGAGAATAATAAAGGCTCTTCTGTTCCCAACTGAGAATAAAGGAGATTTTGAATCAAAATATGTAAATACAGGTAGAACCCTTTCCATCTTTGAAAAGTACAAGGCATATGCTTTTAATACATATCTATATAAAGCTTTAGAAAGCAATCTAGAAGTTCATTGTGAACCATATAATCCCTAATTTTAAGTAGTTTCAAGAAAGGAAGAAAATTGAGGTCTATTATTTTTTCTCTGTTCATTACAAAGAACAATGCAGAACAGTCTTCAAAGTGCAGATGAAGACTTCGTTGTGCTTCCACTTATTTAATGTGCAAACAAGATTACAAATATTCTGGTACAACTTTGTAAATCTTGAGGATGCTAGATGGAAAACACTGGTAAGTGTTGGCTTTATTTAGTTTTAGATAACTATAGTTATAACTATTCTAATTGTATAGGTATGTGTAAGAGGGGCTTCTTCAGATGACTCTAGACAATTTTGATTCATTTTCAGAAAAAAAGTTTGTTGTGTGCATTGTAAAATGCAGTACAGAATTTGTAGTACATAATCACTTAATTAAAGATTGTCTCATAATGCATGTACTTTACTGAGATGAATTTTGCAAGAAAACTCAATTATTCCGTTACCTAACTTAGATGTGCTAAAAAATGTTCTTATTAAGTAACCTGATACCCTAATCTACACAGACAATTGTATACCTTATGCAATTATTTTACTTTAAAATCTCTTCCCCTCCACAGTACCTACAAGAGCCACAATAATGGCACTGATTTATTTACTGTAGGCAAATCCTATGAACTTTTCATGTGAGTCTGGGCCATGTCAGTTTAGTTGACATGCCAAACAAGAAAAACAGAGAGAAATTAAGAGTTCCCTGGGGTATCAAATAAAGGTTTCATTTGCAGAAGTCTGATCATGGTCTGTGGATAATATGACCTAAACAATAGAAAGAAAGTTCAGTTTTGCTCTGTGTCTTTACAATCATAATATTAGCATGATTGTTGAATGGCTGGATAGCTCATTATCTATACATACTGTATATGTTAGCACTGTACTACTTCTGCATTATATAGGAAGGTATCTTTAAATCCAAAATGACAGACATTGTAAAACAATGGTGAATCTGTTCATGTAGCTACATTAATAGAGATTGTTCTAAAATCATACATTTACTGCCACATATGGGAATAGATTCTTGGTGACCATTATACCTCTGGATAGTGAAATAGGTGTAAATATAGCATTAATAATTATTTCTTAAATTTTCAGATTATCATTATTTTCTATGTATTAATTTTATAGATAAAATGAATTTAATTTACTTCGGTAACTTTAAGTTAATGAGGGGATTAATCAATGGAGTGTGCAAAATTTACATTTATGCACATGTTGTGAAAGATCTAATAATATGCAAAATGTTTGTTTCACTTTCCAACAGATTGCCTACATAGCTCTCAAATAAAAAAATACAAACTTTGTCTGATTATGAATTAATTTTTACAAGTTACATACCTTTTACTTCACAAGGAATATAACTTAGTCATATATACAGTACTACAGATGCAGTAATTCTGCTTTGATTAGAGGTGTAGGTATTCTGCAGTGATGCCGAAATTTGTTACTGAATTAATTTCTTGCCTTACTGTTGAAGTTCTTAAAGAGCTTTATGCAACAGAGTGAGTAACATTCTCCGTTCCTTTACAGCAGGGAAACTTGAGGAAGAGATTGTTCAGGGAATCCAATTCTTTCAAGTGTTTTATTCAACAGATCTTTCACAGAGGTCAGCTGGAACTCCCATTGACCTCCATGGAGCAACATTAATGCCAACACAAAGCAGTTAGTGCATTGGAGAGCTAGAGAACCTGGTCAGTAACTTAAAGCTATGTCTTGTACTTTAAATCCCACATGTTAAAACAAGAAGAAATATTTATTTTTCTGACTTTTTCTCCCTGACTATGAACTCATAACTGTTATGAACTCAGCTTTCTGGATTCTGTGGCTGCTCTGAGATTGGGGTCACTTGGCCAGCAATGCGGTGCTCCACAGCTGCACCACGAGTTCACCAGGCAGCCCTCTCCAGCAGTGTTTATTATATTTGTGCTTGCAGCATGTCTTGCTGAGTAATGCACACAGCCTTGCTGCTGGTGAATTCTGAGTAGACCACCCCTTATAGTGAGTTCATTAAAACTGTCATTATCTAATTTTCCTAGAAAAACAAATGGGAAAAATATATGCTTTTCTGAAATCGGGCATCTGATTGTACAGATGATCCCCTGCTACTGGCAGTAAATTGAAGGAAATAAGGGACAATCCTTGGAAGAGAACAAGAGGTGGCTGAACGTGCAGCCATGCAGCTAACACACTGAGTGGGCATTCCAGCAGTCTGGATAAAAATTATTTATGTTGTGGCTATGTCTAAAATGGCCTGGGCAGTTTCCAAACAAGAGAAAAAACAATCCTTGCACCCAAGAACTGGAATATAAGAAGACAGATAGGCATGTAGTAAAGGCTGTTTGAGGACAGAGCAAAGAAACCAGGTGATAAAGCTGAAGACAGAAATAACTAAAAGTTTCTGAAGGTGGTTGGTTTGTTTAATGTCAATACTAGCAGCTGTATTAATACTAGTACTAATACTCCAATCTCCTGTCTCTTTTATAAGTGTCTTCCCTGTTTACCTTGTCTGGAAACCCTGGTTCCACTACTGAGATCCCTTATCCCTTTCACTAGGTAAGTAATCTTTTCAGTCAAAAGACACAAAGTCAGTCATCTGTCCCTGAGCTATAAATAGATGACAGCCTGCAGTTTTGGGGGTTTGGGTAACTTGCAGCTACACAGAATATGCTAGTGAATAGATCTTGTGCAGCAGAAGTGTACCCTGTGATCTCAGTCCTGATAACTGGAGACACTCTTCAAAACATGAGGGTAAACTGACACTGTTATCATAGTGTGATGTTTTAAGAAAATTTAAATTCTCTGTTTGTTTTGCCTGATGCTCTGGGGCAAAAAAATACAGCCTTCAAGTGTTCAGCAGAGTCAAAATATAAAAATTAAAATGTAATTTATGATAAGGGAGTGGAGAAACAAAAGCATCAAACAGAGAATTGAAATGCCTGGTGAGTTATGTGCCAGCTGAAGTCTGTAAGAAATGTCACTGACGCCATTTCTAACCCCTTAGAAAACAGCCACAGAGAACTTTTTGGTCAGGGCTGGACTGTCTGGACAAATCCTAGGATTAAATTATTGGCTTTCTAACTCTGGACAACACTGTAAAGGTACTTGAAAAACAATCAGGGAACATTTTGCACAGACGTACATTTGTAACTTCACTTCATAGCCACGTGATTCCAGATAAGATTCACTGCTGGAGCCACCAAGGAAAGCAGTGCAGTGACACAGCCCTGAGCCTGTAGCCTTTAGCCCTGCAGGGATGCTCATGGTCACTGCTTGTGCTCAGGGAAAGAGTCATCACGGGGGCAAAGGCTGTCAACATGCTGAGTTGGGAGCTGCTTCTGGAGGCAAAGGATGAGTTTGGTCTTGCTTCTTGGATTTAGGTGTCTAACCTGCAGCCTGGCAGAAGTCCCTCTCTCATCCCAGTTTCTTGGCTTCTAGTGCTTCCCTGAGGACAGCTGACCTATTTTTAATAAGTGGAGGTACAGCCAAACCTATTCTTCAAAGAACAGCCTTAAGGGCTTTTGCAGACATTTCCTTAGATGCCAAAACAGCCTCAGACAGTTTAGGAGCTCTGACCATTAGTGACGAGTTGCTTACAGGTTTTGAGGGCCACGAGTTTGGCTATAATTTCCTAAATCCTGCCAGTCTCATTCTTTTTTATGGCTCTGGACCTCAGTCTGGAATATGGCTACAGAATAACTCTGTGTTGGAATCACTTCTGCATCAAGTTGCTTGTATTTCTCTTTATGGTTTAACAAGGAAGAAAGTGAGCAAAATTCCTATCGGAAACCAAATTGCTGATGGGTAGAAAAAAAGCACAGACCTGTAAGCTGAACAGGGCTGGAAGGCAGAAGCTGGGCAAAAAGACAGTTTAGAGAAGATGGAAGGAACTAGTGATGTTGGAAAAAAGGAGTTGTGCTTGGGAAGAAAGCTGAAAGTTGTATTTCTTCGGGGTTTCTGTGTATCTGTGTGCATAGTTTTTAGGGAAAAGTCAGAGAAGGCTGAATGATATGACTGGATTCTATAAATTTGGGGTGTCATATTTGTTTCATCAGTCTTTTCTGAGATAGAGGTAACATCCAGAAAATTGCTGAAGCTAATTTGCATGGCACAGAATAAGATTTAGGCAAAAGAATTAGAAAATAAAATACGAAATCAAAATGATATGGCTTCATAGCGGAGAGTATGTGCTGTGGTTCATTTGTTGGATTTGTACCCTATAATGCTTCACTCAGCATAGGACATGTTTCTCAGTTCATGCAACTCGTGCCTAAATATGAGAAGCCTAAATCAATCAGTCAAAGCTTTGTAGAGTAATATTAAGCCATGTCACTTCAATTTTAAATCTGGTTTCAGAGTAAAAATAGATTTTAAAAGATACCAATCACAGTTAAAGAAAAAAGTTCTTTGGTGCTGCTCTTGCTCTAAGGTGAAGTACTTACCTGTATAAGTGAGAGGTGTGAGTCTCGATGCTTTATACTTTCTTTATGCGAACAAGTTATTGTCCTAGGACTCTGCAACCCAGGCTGGGTAATGTCATGAAAAAATGAACATATTCTGAACTCTTCATTCATCATGCTGAAAGCGCTGGCTGCCTCTGAGTGCTGAAATATTTTATTGCAAAGGTCTGGGCAAGGCTTTGAAACATACTTGCAAGCAAACTCCTCCTGGCAGTTTTCAGGTAGAGGCCTTTGCAGAGCTCTCTGCAAATATTTCTGCAGGTGCAAAGGTCTATAAATAGAGCAGGACATCTGTCTGCATGAGATTTCAGTGTTACATGCTACTGTGGTGGTCAAAGGTGCTGAGAAGATTGTGGAAGGACTTCAGAGGTATGATGGTGCAAGAAAGAGTAATTAGTTTCTTCTGACATTAAATTAAGACTTGGGTGGAGGTTTCAGATGAGACTGTAAATCTCGTCCACAAATCCCTTATATCCTGAAATAAGGTTAATGTTTAAAGACTGAGAACTGGCCACAACAAGACCAGAAAATGATTGCTTGCACTCAAGGATCATTTCTAAAATAACAAAGATCTTGCATTTCTTTGTAAACTAAAAAAAAAAAAAAAAAAAAAATCAGCCACCACTAAAATGCAAAGTCACAGTTATTATTACTGGACTAAAACTTCATACATTTGCAACAATATATTGGCTAATGTTTTATTTGAGAAAACTGACTGTGCAGGAAGTACTCTTTTGTGACTGCTGATAACTCGAATGACAGGAAGATTTGTGTTTCTTATTTCACAGCCAGAAAGGACTGAGCTATTATGTACTGCACTTTCAAGATGTCAAGAAAATTGTGTAAAACATATTTGCAAATATAAATAATTTCTACATTACTTGATTTGACATAAATTGCTACTGATAATGTAAGTGGTAATTTTAAGAGATGTGCCATTGTTTCTGGAGGTGAAAAGAAAATGAGTATTTGCCATGAGCTAATTACATAGTAGACAAGAAACTGTAATATAGCTAAATCGCTACTGGATTACTAATAGATTGTATAACATAAGTTTTTAATTACCTTTTTTCTTTTGACTAGTAAAATAACGTCAGAATTTCTGAAGAGTGTGTTTTTTTCAGTCTGGCACATTCATTAATTCTGAGAAATACATAAACTCAAAAGCTGTATTGATTGAAGTTGGAAGTATCTTGAAATATTTTTCAGCTATTAGAAATGGCTTTGGACATTAGGTGAATACCAATCAGTTAAAACTCTCTAAGATATTCAGTAACAAAAATATTAAGGATGATTCAATGACTGCCTAGCACTTCTATTTCTGTGACAGTTCTCTCAAAGTTGCTATTGTAGTGTTATAACAATGTGATCTTATTTCTAATGAAGTTTTATGCATAATGTGTTCAATGAGAAAAGCTTTCAACAGAAAATAGATGAGTTTTTTTGGTTCATAAGTGTGACTGAAGTAAATACACATTATAACAAAGCACGAAAAAAGAAAAGGAATGTTGTTCAGTGTTATGTATTAGTTTTTAATTACCTGCTTTCTCACTCTGATTTCAGCACATGGATATGCCATAACCTCTTCCAGTTAATTTCCTCTAAAAAAATATAGTGACTTTGTAGAAAAATTTAAGTATTGCTGAAAGCTGAGGGCTATTGTATGAAAAATATTCTATATCAACATTTTCATTCTGTTAGTTGTGAGTGCTTCAGGATCTTCTAACATTGATCTTAGTTCTCTTAGTCTCTTAATGTGTAGGAGGTATTATACCCATTCTTACCTCAAATAAATAGTTAAAATAATTTCTTCCACATCTGGGACAGACTGCAGTAACCTTCTAAATATTGCTCTGATATGGCTGAGGTTCCAATTAAAACTGATGTCAGTTTTACTTGTTTAAATGCTTCATAAATTGTTTGGAAAGAATTTAGAAGGTACTTGAGTGCACTATACTGGTACTAAATACCAGTTAATATAATAAATAATTTATACTGGTTGAATACTTTTCAATCTAAACATATGCATATGAGAAAAAAAATTTCAGCAAGTCAATAAGGCTTCATTCACTGTTGGTTTTGGGTTTTTTTGTTCTGTTGTGTTTTTTTTTTTTTTTTTTTTCTCGGTGTTCCCCCCCCCCCCCTTTCCTTCACATGCTAATATAGCTGTCACAGCTGCATAAAACAGTCTGAAGAAAGCAGCTGGTATTGTCATATATTCTTAGTGATTCAACTTTCCTCTCTATAAAATGAACAATATTTAAACCATGAACATTATTTAAACACAAGAGCAAATTCAAAGCTAGGTCTAATTCCACTGACATGAAACTACTTTGGCATTAAAATGACATAAATCTGTTCTGTCGGCCTTTAATTAAAAAGAATATATTTTATATGTATGTCTTAAAAATTGTAGGGTACTGTAATCATATTAAGAAATTAAGAAGTTTTCATTATATTACTTTGGATGTGTCATTTCATGGACATTGCTACAAGAAGAACTGAGGGGTGATGGACCACACATTGACAGAACAGCAGAAGATAAACTCTGTATAAATCTGGTCTTTATCTAGAACAACATTTAAAAGAGGTGTAATTGGCTGTAATGAAAGAATGGGTTTGTTAAAAAATTTTGGGTTTATTTGGCGAATATTATAATGAAGAGATGAGCTTGATCCTACTTACTTGAATAAGTCTTTCAGAGATTTTATAGCTAAAACAATTTCCCAGTGGATTGTTTTGGATTTAAACCAATCTTCCTTATTTTGTAGATGGTTCCATTATTCCCTGCAGTTTCAGACCTCACATGGAGCGATTACAGAAGCTGTATATGTGGAACAGTTGTATTTACCAAGGCTGTCTACCTAGAGTGACTGAATGTTACTGTTTTGTGAGTACTGATTTCACAGCTAAGAGGAGGAAAAGACAAAGGAAAGGAAAGCTTTCTGTTATCCAAAGTGGCTGCATGAATTGCAGAGCTGCAGCTGTGAAACTGAAGGCTCAGTGTTTACTTCTGAGAGATGGACGTTGGAGGGGTTTTGTTTAATTTACTATATCTAGACCCCAGGTATTGTTTTCAGATGGTTTTAGGAAAAAAAAAAATAGAATTTCATATCTAGAGGATAGATTCATAGAGGCTCCTTAGCATAACTGAGGACTGATGATACTGAACAAATCCTGTTGACAATGTATGCTTTGGTCTAAATATTGGTTGAAACAAAGTATAAAGGGGGAAAAAATTTCTCCAAATATCACTTCTAAGAACCTGTCTGATCCTCACTTGGGAGCACAGAGCAAACAGCTTTCATCTATTCATCTACTGAACTACTGCAGAAACTGGGAGCAGTGGAACAACACTAGTGTGGCACTAGACGTGTGCTCATTTGCTTGCAGCCTGGATGAAGTATGGTTCTAGCACAGCCATGCAATGATCAGGTCCCAGGTTAGCGCATACACTGTGTTGTGTAGAGTGGGAGTGCACCAGCTCTCGTGGTGCTGGCTCCCTTCTCCATCCTGTGATTTCAGGAGTTGTTCAGACATGCCCTTCCCATGGCTGATGAATCTGTATCATAGTGGGATTGCTGGCGCTGTCCCCCACCATTTAAGTGCTGGCCCTCTCCCAGCCCTCCTAGAGGTGATGGGAGCCCCAGTGAGGTGGTGGTATGCAACCCTGACACCACAGAGTTGTTTAAAAGCAGGGGGCACAATGTGTTTCTTATAACACGTTAATTACACTGAAACCTATACCTGTGCAGAAATAATTTTGTTGGGAAATCAGCATGTGATTGCAGAAAGTCCAGAAATAGAGAGATTGTTACTCCAGCTGGTAAAATGGTAGATTCCTGCCAAATGGGCCGTGGTTTCCTGCATGGACTTGAAGCACACCGGTGACACAAACATGAAGGTTTTCTGTTCTTTTTGCAGAAAGGCTGCTTTCTCTCCCCACCTGGAGGAAAGAAAGCAGGAGTGACAAGTGGGAAATGGTCTTGATATCTGAACAGTCTACATTGAACTAAAATGATTTTTTTTTTTAAATTTTTCTAGTTTTTGTGGACAGATAGCACAAAAGGTCGTAAACCTTGTGTATTATTAAAGGATAAGTAATTCTTACCTATGTAGTAAGAGTACTACCAATAAACGATCTAACACATGATATTTCTCTATCGAAGATTAACTGCATTGTTAAATCTTTCCAGCTGCATTAAAGACAAAAGAACTCTAAATAGCAGAATATTACAGAGTATACCCTTGGTCATAGAAACCTCCACCAGTAGGATATCTGTTTAGTCATCTCTCAGTGGCTGAACTGTATAATACATTTTACTATGGTATTTACAGATATTAAAGGCTCTGTTTATGATAATATATTTTGTAACTGTTTTTGGTGCTTAAAGATTTAGATTGTCTAAAGAGGTGTTTTGAAAGTGCATAGGCAAAATGGATGCTCAATTTTACTTGGTTAAACAAATTAATGTTAGGTGTTTTAAATATTGTTAAATATTTATATTAATATGAAATGAAGAAAAACATAAATCAAAATATTCAGTTCACTGAAGTTTTGAAACCTAGGGATATTATTTTTCTGGAATGTTTTCCAACCTTTGGAATCGGGTAACATATCTGTGTACACAGCTGCCCACATGTCATACGCTGGCTTCCATTCTGATGTGTCCTTTAGTACCAATATAACACGGTTCATTTTATAATAATATATAACCATATTTTTTCACTTCACTCATTGTTTCAAAATTCAGCCTATAAGTTATTTATAGAAGGGCTTTTCTGTGAGTACTTATAAAATAAATCCAATGAAAGGAATTCAGTTCTAGAAGAGAAGGGGTCTGAGGAGATAGGTGTTAAATCCATTTTACTTTAAAACTTTAGATTGCTGTGGTCCTTGGAGTACTTTGGAGAACCTTAAGGGTCTGTGGTGTAACAGAAATCCCAGTGGGTAAAAGCACCACTCAGAATACCAGCGGCAGTGTCACCCTTGATATCACAAACAGCATGATGAGTGAATGAGTAACTGGAACAGTGTTTTTTGGGATTTGCCATTTTGAAGAGATAGTTAGGTGTAAATAATTCAAGAAAGAATTCAAATTTTTCATAGGCAGTTGCCTATCAATAAGGGTTAAGAAAGGAGGGGAGTGTACACTATGGTGAAGAATGGTAGGGAAGTAAATGTTTGCAGCAAGGCTTGAAATGGCTCAGCCAGTCCATAACACAGCATAATTCATGTACTGGGCTTTGTAATAAATTCTGATGAGATTTTTATCACGTTACAAACACATAATATCATGGGAACTTTGTCTCACCTGGAATGGCTAGGGCTCTTTTAACCACTCTGGAAGAAGTTACACAGACGTACCTAGTAACTGAGTGCTTTTAGAAGCCAAATACAGCTGCAGTTCCCTGCTAGATGAAACTTAGGAGGGAAGAGTGAAGATCCATGGGTTATTAAATCCCCTGGAGGTAGGCAGGTGTTTACAGATGTTTACAGGTGTTTAACAGATATGCCAGATGAAAGGATTTTTCTAAAGTAAACCTTTACCTCTGATAAACACAGGATATCCTCAGGTACAGATATTAAATTTTTCAAACGTTTTCCTGTGCCATCCTTACTGAAACTTTGTTAACTTATCAAAATACTTTGTGCCAGGACTCTGGTAGGATCTGTGGTAAACTTTCTCTCCCACTATATCAAACAGTATCTCTTTCTATGTCATACAGATAATGTATGACATGAATAATGAAGTGAGAACTTGAAGCTTGCTCTGCTCATTGCTTGAGTGTGTACACAGAGCAAGTATAGAGCTGACAGGGTTAAATTTGTATTAGATAAAACTAAAACAATTTTTCTCTTAGAAAACACTTCATAAGTATATGGTTTTCTTTTCACAAATTTCTGTTGGCAACCTGTTGCTGAGGATGGAAATACCTTCATATACCTAATATGCAATTTTGTAGGTATTATTTTTTTGTTTTGTTTGTTTTATATTACATAGAAGACTTTGGACAGAAAACCTCTGTACAATACTCCTCCTCATATTTCATTTTTCCATTGGTACATTTTTACATTAAAATGGTTCAACAGGATTATAAGGTGACCAGAATGTTACTGTTGCAGCCAAAAAATGGCTTAGAAAGCTCACCTCATGCTTTGAGCTTCTCATTTAACCATTTACCCAAGAGCCTATAGATGGAGATTTCAGACATTTGATAAAAGTATTTTCATATAAACACATAAACTATTGATTGTTAAAGAAATTATGGCAAAACAAATTGAGTTTATTTTATGAAGTCTTAAGGCTGATGAACTTGGAGAAGGATGAAAGAGCAGAACAGTTAGCTGACTGAGGTCAGAACTGAAAACAAAGCATTCAGCTGCCTGGATAAGCATTTCGTTGAAAAGAAATTTTTCACTGAATAGTTGTTGATATTTTTGTTTGTTGGAATATAGTTTGTCAAATGTATAATGCCATAGTAAACAACTTTTTTGAAATTATTTAGGGCCCATTTTTGCCTAAGGCCATATGCTGCTTAGCCTTGCACAGACAGCTATTGTCATAGTCTTCTGTGTTTTGCCTGTCTACATGATGGAGCAATCCATCAGAATGGCATTTTTTACAAGTTTCTGACAAATTGGTTAATAGAATGGACTTAGAAATGGAAAAGATAATTTCATGAAAGAAACAACATACAACATGCAATTAGCTTTCAAAATATGGTGGTTTCTTTTGAAACCAGCATAGCAAACCATTCTGGGAAAAAAGGAATTTTGCAGTTTTGAAGCTGTGTCACTTGTCTCTGTCTTGTCTTTGACTTTGAATGCAAGAAATGGAATATGGAAAAAAGTAATATCTCTTCCCAAATAATTGTCATTTCTCCCCTCTTCCCACCCCACTCAGTTCTCCCTTTTTAAATCTTTATTCTTTAAATTTCAGAAGAAAGCAAAGACAGAAATTAATGAAGAAAAAGGAAGAAGGCAGAAGAAAAACCACACAATATCAGACATTTCAAGTAAGACTGAAACAGATTTTCAAAATGAAGTTTGTTTGATTTAATCATTTTCCTTCAGAAAATTTAGAGAACATTCTGAAAAAGAAATGTTTTCAGGAAAAAGTTGTTCAAAATTTTAAATCAATTAGAGTGTTCAGTTATATTTGTTCTTCCTGTGAAGTGTGGATCTCAAACAAAGTTACACAATAAATCTACAAATTCCTATCAGAAAATAGCTAATGAAGCCTTGGTCCAGATGAAGTCAATGACAAAACTCCCATTCACTTCAGCAAGGCCAGGATTTCTCCCCTTACTAACACATTTAAAGAAGTGATCAAAGTTTCAGCAATGCATATTCTCTGACTCCATAAATGCAGTAGTTGCTTTCTCTCCAGGCAGAGGGTCATATTTAGCATACTTTGGGCTCTTTAATGTGAACATAATAGGAGAATGCCAATAAAACCACAAGATTTTGCAAGTCATCCTGCAGAAGTTTTCATCTCAGGCAAAAGGTTTTACTTCAGCTCTAATGAAAACAGATATACAGCTTGCTTATTTAACAAAAAAAAGCACTCACTTAGGAAGTCTAGTCACATATTTCTTTCAAAGTTTTCCTTGAAAGCCAAGAAATAATTGTAAATGCAATTCATAAAGCAGAAGATACCAGTTGTTATACTGGCGAGAACCAGCATGTAGCCAGGTTAAAGCTGAGTCCTTTTTGCCTATTGAAGAAGTGATCACAGGGCTGACAGCTGGAGTTTACTTGACTGTACAATAAAGCAGCCCTATAGGTACCTTTTGTTGTATTCAAAATGCCAAATGTAATCTAAATGCACTTTTTATTTTCTTTTCTTTTTTTTTTCCTGTTGAGTATTATATCTTCAACCAAGGAAATGAAAAGAAGATAGATAAGAAGAGATCAACATGCACCCCAAATTATTTAAAACAGTCTCTAGGGAAATGATACGTCTTCACAAATCTATATTTTATTCTTGTGGTGTTAGTTAGCCAGTGAAGAGAAAGTCCAGTGCTTACTTGAAGCTGTGGGCAAAGATGATCATTTAAATGCACAGAAAAATGTATGACAACCCCATCTCCTGATGATACTTCATGTTTTCTATCAAATTCTGTGCGTTAGCACTGTCTGGCTACAGGTAGTATCTACTTAATAACTGGAAAATAGGCCTTAAAATATTGAAACTCAGAACAAAAGAATAAATCAAAATCCCAAACATTCTGAATTAATTGACTCATTAAACAGAAAAATTTTCTACAGTTTTGGAAAGTATAGTACATTTAAATGCACCTTGCAAACACTTTTAATTATAGTTCTAGATGGCAAGTGTGTTTGCCAGCATATATTCCCTATACGCTTTCCAGTCACAGGACTTGCCATAATGACCATTCACTGATCACATTTTGTTAACAATCTTGCTCCAAAATGGAATGGACTTGAGGCATCTATCTTGCTGTCAAAATGAAACAGTCTTTAGACAATCAGAAAGTGTTGTGATGCCTTTATTGTATGACAAGAAGGGAAGAGACATATGGGTGGAAACAGACCTCCACTCACTGGAAAATCACTACATGAACTCCCTAGTCTTTTCGAATGTATGCTGTGTCACACAAGACTGTTATGGATCACAGACATCATATTTCTAAGAAAGCCATAATTTATTTTTATGTGTGTTTTGGGACTTTGGAAGTTCTTTTATCTAATACCTACAATGTACTTTGTGCTGACTTGGGATGTTCATCTCTATTTTGCAGGCAGGTCACATAGGACATAACTAAAATTCACAGATAACGCTGTGTTACCAATGTAGTAGGTACTCATTCATACTTTTAGACATCAGGAAGCCAAGACTGTGCTTTGACAAACTTGGACCGCAAAGAACATATAGAACAAAATGAAGCTTTTGCTGAAATGCAGAATTACATCTTTGGTCAGCTGCTCTTCTCCATTAGCATCAGCTGACAGGGTGCCCTCTTGCAGGACCCTAGTCATGCAAATACAGAGCCTCTCTATTTCTACCAGAGCTGTTCCATAGGTATAAGCGGATGCTTGTGGATGTAAAAGTGTGAATTAAGTCCTACTTTGTTACTCTGTTTTAAGAGGTAAAGCAAAGTGGGAGTTAATGAGCTCCAGACAGGCAAGGATCCTGCACGACTAACTCTGCTAGTGACACAGATGCTGGCCAGGAAAGGTCTGCCATAAGGTCCCTAAAAGCAAGTATGTGGCTACTAAGGAAAAACATGTGCTGAAGCCTTTCAAAAAGGGTCACGTGTTTTATTGCTAAGATCCCCAATGAGGAACTCAGGTGAGTAGGCTTTGTCCACACTTGAAACAAGCATGCCTTGCTTATGCCACTCTTCTTTAGAACAAAAGGTTTAAATTCAGACTGTTTACTTTTAACAGAAGTGAAAAAAAAGGTTGGTTTATTTGTTTGTTTCAAAAGCAGACCTGAAAAACAACTCTCATTTCTACACCCACCATTGATAGTTTAGTTTTTGAAATTCAGCCAGGAAAGATGCTATGTAAGAAGTGGACCTGAATAGTCACTTAAATGTTTGTTATCTGTAATAGCTTTTGGGATTAGATGAGTGTCATGAAAATCTCACAAGAGTTTTGACTAGATTAACATGCAATCCTTTCATGAGCTGTGGATCATAAAATGTTTCTTGAGAGCTCACAGACTCATCTCTCAATTTGAAATGGGTATATTTTAACTTGCCCACCATTCCTCTTGTGCCCTTGGCAAGTATTGATATAAACAGGATGTAAAAGACTACCTTGAAATTATTATGTCAGTTGGAGTACCCTGGAGTTTCAGGACTTATGCATGGGCAGGACAGGCTGTGTCATCTGAGGAAGAGCCCTGCAAAGGACTGGTGACTCACAGTCCTTTTACATCTCCACAGTACTGCATCCACTGAAGCTGGCTTTTAGAGCAGGAGCGAACAGATTATAGAAAATTCTGAGTTCATCTGGTATGCAGTGGTCAATCAGGCTGGCAGAAAGTGCCAGTCTGGCATAACCTCTTTTACCATCTTGATCAGTCTTTGCTTTAAGGCACAACCTATTTTAAGAACATAGTATTCCTGTAACTTTCCTCACCAGCTCCCGTTTCTATTCAGTCCACTTATAGGGTTCAGAAAAAAGCCCCGAAATTGGCATTGTGGCCAAAGTTTGTCTGTTATAACCAGAGAGGAATGTCTTGAACTTAATATGTTTGGTTTGGGAGATCTGTTTTTGTCCGCTATAACCAATTGTCCATTATAACCATGTCCATCATAAGTGCAGTGTGCACTATATAATTTAACAGCAGTGGTTAGTACAGCAAAAGCCAACTGGTGAGGCTGGGTGGGAAACCTGAGATATTTTGTTAACCAAATATGTCTTAAAATAATCTTAATTTTTTGAGAAACTATCAATCTCTGCATTCTTGGCTAAGTGCTGTTGTTGAAATTTTAAAATGGTTTATTCATCCTTAAATGTACGCTTCACCAAGAAAAGAAAAGGATTTTTTTTTTTATTCTTTCAAAATATCAGATGCTTTATGTACTAGGCAGAGCCTTGGCATCCCTGAGCTTGAGGAAAAAAGGTTAAAATGGGAGGGGAACAGACCCAGTTAGTTTTTGTGGAGGAAAGTGTAACTTTTAAAAATTGGAAATATAAAAATATGTTGTATCTTAGGTATAGAGAACAAATATATAAGACTAAGTTTTCTCATCACAGTTAAATTGAAATTTAAGGACCTCAGTAAAAATTCCCACATTGTTAATTTATTAAGCCTTGTAGAATAAAGAACAAGGAATGGACTAGGGATTAATTCACAATACAGTATACTTTACCCCTTTAAATGCCAATGATCTTTAAAACATGGAAATGAACTTGGCTTGAGCTAAACCTAAATGAACATGTCCTAGTTTTTGCTTCTTGAAAAAGAAATGAAATTGGTTAGAAGTAGGGTTTTCTTGGGTAAAATGAGATTTTTTTTCTTCCTTCTATGAAACAAACCATTTTCATTTTACATATCAACATCTCCATTAAAAGCAAAGCCAGAGAAATGGCATGCCAGACTTGCACACCATTCATAAAATCAGCAGGTGATGCAGTCCATCGTGCAGCCAGTAATCCAGTGGCTAGGGAACTTGCCCAAGGGGTGGGGGAACAAGGCTCTCCTCTGCTAGTGGAGAACCCGTGTCTCTACCTTCCAAGAAATATCCTGAGGGAAGAATGATTTTATTTTATTTTTTTAATTCCCTGTTAAAGCCGTCCCAATTTGCACGTGATAGAACTTTTGTTTTAATAAGGATTCTCCCACCTTATAAATAAGAGCTTAAATCATTGTGTCCTCCTTGACATTAGCCTGCCATCCTGAGACCCTTAGTGCCTTGGAGTCTATCTATGATCTTTGGGGTCTATCTGTGATCTATGATCATGGACTTTGCGTGGCCTGGTGAGCATCATTTGGAGAGTGTCATGGATGTGACCCCATCTGAGGGGAGCAGGACTGAGATGGGGCAGAGGGAGGGAAGCAACTTGCACAAACTTAACAGCTTTTGTAACATATGCAGGCATCTACATGTACCAAGGAATTGTGGAACAGAAGAGCAAGCCTCAGGCACAATCCCTCCTTGGGTGGTAGCTTGTGAATTCGGCAGTGCAGAACTGTGAGATAGCTTGTAAGAGAGCTCTGCTGTTCAGGGGCCATTAACCAATCCTTATGTAAACTCTTCCTGAAAACTCACTTCTACCATACTGAGACAAAAAGAATAGTGTGTTCTCTGATCCTCCAGTAAGCTGCACATAAGACTTTTCAGGTTTTTTTTTTTTTTTTTTTTTTTTTCCTCTCTTTTGCTGCCCTTGTTGCTGGTAAGGTAAAATGGATTACAGGCAGTTTAGTACAGGAGACTGACATTTTTCTTTTTTTAAGTCTCTACTGTGACTGGAACAAGACTCCTCTTCTTGCTGAAAAAATGTAGTTTCTTGATGAGAGGTGTTATGCAAGTTACTGTAATTACTTGGCCTGAGCACCCCAGGGAGCTCTTCTGAACCACAGTACTGGTTCTTGCAGGCAGGATAAAGTCAAACTTGCTCAGCAGTGAAGCTTCAGAACTGTGATTTCTGCCCCCATCCTGACTAAAATATGAAAAAACACAGCAGTAAGCTCCAGCCTGCCTCAGTCCACCCAGATATAAACTAACTCATCTACTGAAAGTTTATGACAAATGAGATGCAGCCAGTTCCACCTTGGCCTTTAGAGTTGAGGAGAAGTAAAGGCCTGTCGTACAGTGATAAATGAGATGCTTGTTCCAAGATTTTGCTCTGCCAGTGAATTATAGTTGGAACTGTTGGGAAAGGAAAAATTGTGGTTGGAAAAAGGAGTGTATTATGTGTGAGTGACACAATGTTTGTGCATGTATGTGGGTGTTCTGAGCAGATCCTTACAATGCATAAAAGAATAAGGGCGAAAAATGCTCAAGTTTTGCCAAGATGTCAAGTGTTTATCTTTTCAGATATACAGTGGTATTGACAGTCCTTCTTACTGGATGGCTCCTACAGTAAGCAGAGAAAAGGAAAAAAATGGATAGAATCCTGACAGAACAATATGAACTTTCTTAGAATTAGAAAATAGTATAAGTAAATCAATAATCTACATATGTACATAATTTCTTACTACATGAAAGGAGTTCTGGTTCATGACATGAGAGAATCCTGCAATGGCAAAATTGCTCTGAGTAAAACAAGTTATGTATTAATTCTCTAGCTGGGGTTAACCTGTTCAGGCAGGTCAACTCCCTTTCTAAAGCCATCAGCAGGTTTTTAAGTTGTAGTGCTTCTTTGTCAGAGTTTCAGTGCTTTGGCAGCCCTGAGGTTTGCCTTGCCATCTATATTCTGCCCTTCAGTCTTGCCACGTACAGCCACTTACAAAGCACCTGTCCCTGGCAGAAGCGATCAGCTTTCTTTATGGGTTTACCTTCCTGCTTCAGAAATTCCAGGTGATTTCTTTCTCTTTGTTGAGGGAGGTGATTTTGCACCTCTCAAGAGTTGCGCAGCCTTATGTCTATTCTCTAACTCTGAGGTGGAACAACTGAATTTCCCACTCCAGAATCCAAACCACCTAAGCCCACTTGGCCCTTCTAGCTTGTGCACTGTCTGGATATCTCTGCAGACCTCAGAGGGTGTGTTCACTAAACAAAGCACTTGCAATCCCAATAATTTGACTGAAACTGGAATGCCTCTATATGGTCTACTAGACAGGGAGCAGAGTCCTAGTTCAGTACTCCTTGTCACTTCCCACATATCCTCATGAGAAGGATCTTGGGCCCTCCTAAACAACCCTCAATTTGTCAAAGAACCGCTGTCCTGAATTTGGAAACTTTGGTGTAGCCAGCCTGTACATCCATACAGGCAGACTTCCAAGCATTCAAGTGTGCTGACTGGGACACATTTTAAACTTTGTATGACTAATATCTAGTGTATCATTTATAAAGTGAGCACCAGTGATACCTTCTCACCACAGTATGCTGGGCAGAAGTCATCTTAGCTTTTGCAGGAGGTGTGTATATGCACATAGGCACAGATACCAGTATGAAAGCTTCTGCTTGCTGTATTATTTCATGACAGTGTACAGATGGTCTTCTAGATTACAAAGGAAATGCCTCTGGCAAGCTGTGCTCTTCACTGTGATTGATGCTATGAGGTATAAGCTTAGAGTTTCTCCAAAATGCCTCCTTTTCTCATCTTTTTTTTTTTTTTTTTGGTCTGCTAATAGAATGGTGTAACACAGAATACTTCTAAACAATTAGGAAATCTTTGTAATCTGTTTAGATAGTCACCTTTGATATTTATAATTTGTAAATATTTCTTTAACTGTGACTTGAAAGGGACATCCTGACACCATTAAGCATTCTACATTCAGCAATGACTAGTGGTTATTTTATAGTAAAAAACAATATGAAATGTTTTGCTCCTATCTTCTCCATCCCAGCATCCCACTATATCCCCTTCCTAACCAGGAAAATTTATCTTCATCCAGTTTATTCTATCTTTTTTGAAATAAATTTCAGAGAATAGTGAAGTATCTTCTCTGAGTGAGAGAGAAAAAGCTGCCTGCTTTGTATTTGGGACTTGCCTTAATGTTTCATATTTATTTTACTTACCATTTTCGTCAGTTTCCAAAATGTCAAACATAGCATTTCTTCATAAACATTTTCAGTTTTGAATGACACGTTAGTCATCATCCAACTTGAAGCAATATTGAAAACCCTCACTGAAGTAGACATACAAATGGTCAAAATAATCAGATTATGTTAGTTTTAGAGTTCAATTGTTAATGTAAAGCTTTAGCTTTTAGACTAGAAGAAAAAGCCTGTCTTTTCTTTGAAGATTGAAATTAAATGTACTCAAACAACAGATTAATTTAGGATTTCTAGGCCTTTGTATGGCATATAATCTGATTTCCTCAATGTCATATTGGCAGTTAATGAATGCCAGTTGAAAGTATGAGCCTGAAATGTGGTAGCTGACAATTAATGCCCATGAGTTTCATTAATCATATTTCTGTAAATGAAGGTCCAAGAAGTTGAAGTGGAATTTTCAGATAGGTTCCTCTTTGCCTACTTCCTCTCTGCTCCTACTGAACCAGCTGGAGATTTTTAAGAGAGGATAAATATGTGCAAGGCAGTCCAGTTTTGTAAACCCCATCTTGCACTTGTTTACTGTTATTTGACTGATGTTACAGGCACGACATTAGTACAACTGCAGGTCAATCTGAGACACAGAGTAGAGAATATTATTTTTGAAATTATAGATGGCAAGATTCTTTCTCTTCAGTTAGCTGAGAAATACAAATTCCATTCATTCTTTCCAGGTGAACACTTAAGTTAAGGACTTATTTTGGAATAGGAAGGTTTTTTTTTAATATTGATCTTTTATTTCAGACACGGATAAATGGACTGATTTTTATACCTGATCAAAGGCCTGATTTTTCTTCTATTGAAGTTAATGGCTATGCTCATATTGATTTCTTAGAGTGCTCGATATTCTTCTAAATTAATTTGGTACTAAAATGGGGCAATACGTTTTTATATAAAAAGTGAAATTTATGTTCAGGTCTGGCTTGGTATATGTTGTTGAAGACTATTTAGGGCTTCATCAATCAATGCAAAATAATAAAAAATTAAAAGGGAGAAGCATTCTGTCAATAGCACTCCTGTAACAAAGGGAATGCTTGCTTTATATTGATTAGCTCCTGTTAAATAATGCATTATGGCTTCACAACCATGTAGGCTCTTGCAAGGTTGTTTATTGCAAGTGGTGGCAGTACAGAAATGCTCTTAGAGAGCAAGGAAATCAATACTGTACCTGTAAACACACTTGCAAATGCAGTCCCATGGCTCACCCTCCAAACTGCAGCTGCCCATTAAACCAGAACAGTGTGAAATAAGATTGGCTGTTACGTTCTCTATTTCTCTTTCAGAACCTTTCGGGACAGCATTAAGTTGCTGAGGCACTTCAGTTAGAATCCAATCAATAAGTAACTTGTCTGATATACTTCTACTCACCTATTGAGTATGTAAATCAGCTAAGCCATTTCCTACATGCCAGATTTGCATATGAGGACAGATTTTTTAGCAGCCTCCATTTGTTCGGACACCAAAAGGTTCTGAGAAGAATTTGTTTGTAAAGCTACCAAATAATCCTGGTTAAAATTAGGGTATTCTTAACTTAGTGTAGCAACCCTAAGAGCATTCTTTTCAAGGAGTTAGCTGCTCAGTTCTCATTGAAGTAGGGTCCTAAAACAGTGAGGTTTCTCTGGAAATCTTTGAAGGAGATTCCTTAGCATGGCTAGGGAAAACGCTTCCATTCTTCAAAAGTGTGGTGTGACTGCCAGTTGAAGAACTTGGTGAGTGAAGCTAAAGGGAGAGTGGGGACAGCTGAAACCCATGTACTCCTGGGGCACCTGATGCCATGTCATGAATTAGTGTCATTTGGTTTCACACACCCCTGGTCACACACGAGGAAGTGGCACATTTCCCCACTGTCCTCTGCAGATTATGCTAAGGGCAATACTCCAAAAGGACTGAGTGAAGCTTTCTATCTAGGGAATGGTTGTTCATTTAATTACCATTCATCACAATCTGAGATCCTTTCAAGTATCACAGTCCAATCCTTCTGAGCCAAACTCCTTGAATTTAGTAGAGCTGTGATGCTTTCTCCATCATGACTTTGATTACCTTTAATAAGGTATGACTAGCCCAGTGAATGACACAAACAGACCCTGGTGTAGCTTTGTGCATATTGAAGACAAAATAAGCATCGTTTCAGATGATGAGCACTCACAGCTCCCCCTAATATTATCAGAAATTAACATTTGTAGTACTGGACACCTACAAGTAATGGTAAATTATAAATAATATAATGTTAAACATGTTTGATCATTTCAGAGAAGCTGCATTAGGGTGAAGTTTAGTTTATTTTCATAGATTGATTCTGTGAAAATGTATCTGCATAGTTTTAGGTTATGATCATTATTGTACAATGCCTTCTCTGGACACAAAGAGTGGGATTTATCAGAACAGATTTTAGCCCCCTAAAAGTCAGGTGTCCAGCCTAGGCTGATTGTCTGAATTTCCCTTATAGTGGTGGAGATATATAGTCTTCACCAGGAGACTGAGATAGCTATATAATATAGGTCGGATATATAAATTTATGGAGGTACTTGACTTTCTTCACTGGCTCTGTAGGGAGGCTTGGCAGCTAACATATATCAGACGAGACATTTTACAACATTAGGCTAACTGAGGGAATCCTATCACATGAAAAATGATGACCAGCAAAGGTGTGAGGAGAGCTGGAGACAGGGAATTTCAAGTTAAAAATAGATGCTATGCAATAATTAGTAACAGTTGGAGACACAAACTAGCACTGAACAGTGCTGGTTGGTCTCATTTTGAATTCTTCCAAAAGGGAAAGATTATTTTTGAGGTTAACTATTTAGTTCAGAGCCAAGTTTCAGCTAAAGAGAGCTCCAAGTAATTTTGCAATGGCTCTAATAATATTGCTTCAGAAGAAACTACCCTGCTATTTAATAGAGAATTCTTCACAGAAATCTGTTGTGACTGGGAACTGGAGTCCAGAATACTGTACTGAGGGCCATTATTTTTCAATACCTATATAAGGGTTTATTTGAAGTCACTGATCCTGTTCCTTAATTTCTAATGGGGTCCGTATGACAGACATAGAAGAAATCAGAGAAGCAGGGTGAATTTTAGAGGTCTGAGATCTGTCTGAAATCTCTTTTGGACAAGGTATGAGAGGAAGATCTGGCCCCGAGCCTGGTGGAACAGTGTCCAGAATAACATCTCAATGGCCCCAAGCCATGGACAGAGCGAGGGAATGACATCCATCTTCTGACCACATAGACTTGCTCTGTATTTTCTTCTCTCCCTTAGGAATTTTTCTAGGCAGGGTTACCACATATACAAATGGGTAACCAGCAGACCATGGCTGAGTGGACAGTCAGTTTTGGACCATTTGTATAGCACTTTCATGAATACATATTTTACTTTAAACACTCCTGAGAAGGTATCTTCCTTTAAACCCAGTAATATACAAAATTACCATGGTGTACTTTGCTGTCATGACCAGGCCTGTTCACATTTCTGAGGGAGCTTGTTTAACTCTAGTTTGACTATTGCCATATCACACTGCAGAATATAGAGATCCTTCGAAACATGGGTAAAATCTGAAGCTGCAGTGTTACCAATATGATGAACATAAAAGTAAATCACAGTTAAGAGAAACAATATCTTCCTAAGAATGGTTTCAGTTTATCTCTGGTGTGGAAACTATGAATAATAAGGGCCAGATTTCACCCAGCTGTGGTGTGTACTCTATTCAGGCTATCCAGAAGGCAAATGGAGTGAGTTGGGGAGTGGGAAACATCTAGCACTGATTACATACAGCCTCTGAAGTTATTTTCCCATAACCCAATACAAAGATCAATGTATATAACTTCATTTATGCTTTCAGGGGATTCTGCAACTAGTAAATCCACAAATAAAAAATGTTTTATTACATCTGTAATAATACCTTTGGATAAACCTCACTGTGAGTGATATGTTTAAAAAAGTCTATCTATGTTAAGGTTTCATATTGCTAACCATTAGCCATTAAAATATCGGTTACTAGTATGGTTTATTGCAAATTGGTGAACTGATCTCTTGCCTTGGTCCTCCAGCAAAAGAACTTTTTGATAGCTCTTTACAAAGAGCTAATCATGGGATTTCATCTAAGGGAAAGAAAATAAGCTAAGTCTTTCGTTAAAGCATTCTATAAGAGAAATGTGTATTGCAAACATATTTCTCAACTCATGGGTGCAGAACTGAAGTGAATTGTTCATTTCCAACACAGCCTTCAAATCAAAACATTTCAGCATTCCTTACTTACTAACATCAGTGGATCGTGTGAACCAGAACGCTATGTTACAATAACCTCATGATTTTTAGGCAGAAGGATCCTCGAATAATATTTCAGTCTCTGCTTTTCCCTGGAAACTTCCTTACTTTCAACAGTCCTCCTCTACTTGCCAAGAGTGACCTAACTCTAAAATTATTTGCTACATTTGAACAGGGAACAAAATTAACTCTTAAGAAAAGGGGTGGCCTATACCATCAGCAAAGAGTGGAATGGGGCTCAGATATATGCCCTGACTGGTTCACTAGCAGGGCTTTAAAGTCTTTGTGAAGTCCCTCTGGCCACTGAAAAAGCAACATTTTTGTCCAGAGGAGCTACCTTAGCTGCATGTTACTGTTATGATGTTTTGTAAGCTAATTGGATTCCTTTTCATATATTTCAAGAATTGCCAGACCTTTGCTTTGTCATTTGTTTGCAAGCATAACTTTTCAGGGTGGGAATTGGGTTTAAATATATACAGCACAAAGTAGTTCTTCCAGAAAGAAGCTTTAATGTAGAGGACACAAATTTTTAAATGTCACTACTATATACACTTACCTAAGTGTTTGTTTTATTAGTACTGAGGAAATAGATCATTTCAGGCGAAAGAAAGGAGGTGAATTTCTTGCTGTAGTTTGCAGGGCTCATTTCTTAGATTTGAGAACTGCTCAGACATTCAGTCAACATCATCCTCTGAAGGCACTTAGGTTTTGGCAGGTACATTTATCCATGGAACAACACACAAAAAGAAACCCTGATGGTTTGGAAGGGGTCAGTGGAGGTCTGAAGGTTAACTTAAGCCAAAGATCCTGAGGGAAATTATTCTTAATGAAAACTGACACATATATGCCCCTGACAGCTTTAGAAAAAACAAACATATATTTCATCTGAATCTCAAAAAGCTCAAATATTTAAGCTGTGCAACAAACCCTGAACAAATTTTGCACTGAATAGCATTAGCTGCCAAGGAAAAATTAATTCACACACTTTTTATTTGTACTGCTCTGGTACCCAGTGGAACTGTTTTACATTTATCTGACCCCATGCAATACCTTTCTTTCAAAATCATTACATTTAATACATTTTCATAAGGAATAATTTGGAGTGCTGCCCAGTCATTGTCTAAAATGAAGCAAGAACAGAACCTTTAACACAACATGTGCATATACTATCCCCACATTGTGTATGAACGCAAGAGCAGACATCCTTTAGAAGCAATAAAAGCTATGCCTACCTAATGAGCTCCAAATGGTATTGCTTGCACACTCAAATTTCCCTCTGAGGTTCATGGGCTTTCTGCATGTGTAAAATAAACATTGTAAATGTAACTAACTATAGGCATGTATTTATAGTAAAGTATGGCATCCCCTACTGCAGAACTGTTTACTGTACAACAGGAACAACATGATGTTTTCCAGAAGTTATACAAAGAGTTTTTGGGTGTATGCTCCCATTGAACATGAACTGGATACTGTTCTTACAAGTTTCTTAATGAGAAGACTGTCTCCTATAACTAAGATGAGTCTTTATTATAATAACAGATAAGCTAAGACAGGAAGGAGCTTGAGAAAGGGAGAGCTAGGTATATGTCTTTCAGTAGGTAGCTGTGACAGAACTGACTCACTGATTAAAACGCTTCAGGGATGTTACAATTCAGTCCAGATCTTAAAAGATCAGATAGCCTTACAAGATGCCTATCATATTGCTCAATGTGCCATTACAGATCTCAGACACATTAAGCAAAGCACGCTGCTGATAAAAGCCTATAGCAGTCAGAAGGCACATTTTCATACAGAAGGTGAGAACTGTTGAGTGTGATGTCTAATAGGAGTTATACTGGTTTGTACCAGCTGAGATTCTGCCTGTAATCAGCATGATCCTGGTGACTGACAATAGCATCTTAAATGGCTGGGAGCTGCACAGTGTTTGTTCATCCCAGCCTGGGTTAAAAGGGACCGCTGTTAATGTTTGCATCACAAGGATACCCAGAGACCTATTCTAATATCAGGAGTCCATTTTGCTGGCCTCCTGAAGAGTATATTTTCTCAGTTGGCTTATCCTTAGAAGGGTGTGAGAACAGCAGAATTACTGTCTGTAATAGAGTCACAATTGGAAGCTGAGAGAGTTTAAAGGCTTTCTACATCTGATTATAGGAGATAAGGCACTTTTTCACTAGGAGAGTAAAGAACTACTGGAGTAACTAATCAAGACTGAACCCTTTATTTAAAAGTGGTTTTAGTTAAAGCAAGATTTGAGTTGTGGAAGTAAAAAATACTGAAAGAAAGCAGGATAACAAACTTCAAATGTGACATGTAAATGCAACTGAAAGATAGAAAATGAATTTCCCTGCATCTATAAGGGCAGAAACTGGTTGATTTAAAGTGTAGCAACAAAGGTTCAGGAGAAGCTTTATAACATGGAAAAAGATGGGACCAAAAGGCGTAAGAAACGTTATCTGTGGTGATTTATAAGTCCAGGTTATATAAACATCTCTTAAAAGTGGTTTAGGGATTCTCAGGGCAGGATGAAGGACTGCATTGCCTCTACATTCCATGTGATGCTCTCTTTCCATCCTCTGGTGTCCTATTGCCTATGTTATAACAAGAGGTCAGACAATGTGATCATGGCTATCCCATTATAGCTCTGTATCTGCAAGCATCCAAAGAGGTCTGCAGCTCTGCTGGGAGCTGAAGGCAAGTCTCTGAGTTTCAGTCCAAGACATGACCATAGAAACTACCACCTGTCTTATACCTGTATTTGCAACACTGACTGTCTCCAAAAAAAAAAAAAAACCCAACAAAAACTTGCCATCTTAAAATGCGACTTAAGGTAAAGTGTAGTGTTTATATTCACAAATATAATGGTGCATATTGTCATTCATCTGCTGCTTAACTCTGAAGGCACCTTAGTTTTCTTGGCATTTTCCTTCTTATCTTACTGCTCCCAATGTGCACGTCTTGATTTATCTTACTTTAGTGTCCTAAAAGGCTGCTGGTGAATATGCCCTGAAATGGGCACAGAGTCCATTTGATACCTATGTTCAAGTGAAGCTCTGAAAGTATTTCTGCCCATTTCCTGGAAGGACCAGGATCCCTGTAAATAATGCAGACTTACAGGACATATCACAAAATGCATTTATGCCTAATTCTAATTGTTAAAGGATGGTAGTTTGGAAGTTGTAATGTATTTCTCTTCTCTTCTCTTCTCTTCTCTTCTCTTCTCTTCTCTTCTCTTCTCTTCTCTTCTCTTCTCTTCTCTTCTCTTCTCTTCTCTCCTCTCTCCTCCCTCCCTCCCTTCCTTCTTTCTTTCCTCTCTCTCTCTTTCTTTCTGTTTCTGTAATTATTAAGATCATTATTAAAGATGTGGCAAAAGAAGGAAGAAAAAATTTTGTAGGAAAAAAATGACTGAGAGAAAGAGACAATGAGACAGAACAGACATGGTTCTGTAGCCTGTTTGGAGGGAAGAATCTCAAATTCCTTGCCTATGATTATTTGTGTATTGAACACAGATTGACCAGTAAGAGTCCTGAGAAAGAAATCCAGCATTACTTGCCCTGTGTGGGTCCTCTACTTGCAAGGCTGTGTAATCAAGTTCTCTTTCATTCTGAATTCCCTTCCACATACCCACACAGATTCAGATGGAGAAGTAGAGTGTTTCCTTTACCTGGCATGAGCATTGTAACTGCACAACTCCTTTTTTGGAGCTAACCTCAGGTCCTCCTACGGAGATTTGCATTCTCTTCCTGAAAATGGAGAAAGTTGAGTTGTATTTCACAGCAGCATTGCGTAGACATGTATTGACACAATTAATTTTACACACAATGGTATACTGTAGTGTAGATATATACATGACCTATAGTGGATCTCTCTTATACTAATTCCAGATGGTGCAGAATATATTTCTTAAAAACATACTTTGGCTTGGAATTTCAGACACTGAACTTCCTGTTAAAAACATCTGGAAATGTGTATGTATATGTAGGTAGTGTGTTTACAGAAGAAATGACTAAAAGAATGTTATTAACCCAAATATGTTTGACTTCTTATTTAATCTCATCCTCAAGCTCACTTTATATTCTACACACAACTCTCAGTAATTCCAGCCCAATAACAATTTAGGACATCTTCATCTGCTCTGAGCATGATGATGTTTGTGATAAGATTTACACTGTTCAACAGCCTCTCCTAATAGTGTGGTCGTGCACTGAACTTTCTGTGGCAATCTTCACAACTTTCTTATCACTGCTGCAACCAATACAACCAATCTGGTAGGTGGGTATACAGCCGAGTTCCAGCTTGGCCCAAAGCTCTATTTTTCTGTATTCAGCTGTGATAGCCCTCCCCAGGAGATGGTGACAGTGCTGGTAAGTGATCTCTGACCTAAGCATTTTGAGTTTTGAAATACTTTGTTCTAATGGTGGCTTGACACAAGCTAGAGGCATTTTTTAAAAATAATTTTTAAGGAACCATGGAGTATATGTATGATTGAGGTATTTCAGCTTTCTTGCAGACATAAAGCCTGTCTTCTTTTAAGCTGTGAAATTGGAAGATGCTGTTTGCCATTGCAATTAACTTCTTAAAGTCTTCTAAAGTAAATTGACTTTAAAAGAATTTTCAACTTAGTCTTAGTAATATAGTAATAGAAAATAGGGCTGGAAGCTGGTCTGCCTGGCTGCCCTGCCTCCTGAAGACAAGACTGATTGCATTTCAACTGTTCCTGACAGATGTTTGGTAAATCAGTTTTTAACAATGCCAGTGACTAAGAAGCCACAACCATCCTAGGTGCTAATGAGGAATTTCTAATTTTAGGTATCTTTATAGTTCAGACAATCACATATCAACAATTAAAAAAGATGGCTTAAAAGGAAAAACTTTTTGAAAATTGGATAAGGTCTCTTGTCTCAAAAAATTTAATTCAAAACGTGAGGTGAAAAATATTACATCTGTTGTTGCCACCATTGAAATATTTTCTAAGGCAAATAGTTTTTTTTTTATTTTTTAGGCTTTATGTCACCTAGTTATGAGGAAACACTTCAGGTTCCTACTGGACAAGAGCTCCAAGAAAAACATGAGGCTACTCTTGAGTGCAAGCTACAAAACAGAGATTATGGAGCGTGCTCTGTCACATTGTTCTGAATGAGTAGTTTGCTGTTGGGTCATCCCAGGGACCACAAGTTTCTTTAGGTGTGTAAGTGAAACAATCCAGCTGTTATTCATTGATACCTAGATGTGTGCATCTTCTACTGAGCAGTGCCTCAACTCTCTGGTATTAGTGAAGACTGTTGATTGTATTAGTAAGCTTCTGGTGAGGATGGCAAAAGAACCAGTGCAGTTAAATAGAAGATCTAAGCAAATATATGTCTGTATTCACTGAATCTTACGTCCCATAAAAGACAAATCCTCTCTTCTCAAAGGTGAAAGAAAATTTTATTCTAATATATAGAAGAAAGTTATATTTTTCTACATTATTATACCATGAGCAACTGTGAATCATCTATACAACCTTGGGCTGTGATAATAGAATAAATACAGATGAGAAGAGAAAGAAAAGTCTTCCAAGGAGCTGAGTAGTAGTGGGAACAATCAAATCTGTTTCTTGCTCTATACCTCCCCTGAATTTTGCCTACTGTCTTTTCCATTATAAAAGTTTGTTATGTCCTAATTTTCAAAACTTTTAATCTATTATAGCAACAGGCCAGGATTTCAGGTTTTCATTTAGCTGGGAATGAGTGCTGACCTACCCTTAAGTATTTATTTTAGCTTTCCAGATGGAATATCAAGCTACTGCAAGAATACTGAATTTTATCCTGTCTTCCAGTTGCATTTTTTTCCTGAAAGACAAAATATACAAATTTTCCAGCCAGCTCTACTGAAAACTTTCTTTATAAAAAAAAACTTGAAAAATATTGTTCAGAGCTGTGTGCAACCAGGCACATAACCTGTGTTCCATTAAAGCTGTAATCACCTATGGGAAAAAAAACAACCCAAACAAACTTTTGAGAAGAGACTTTTGAGTCTCTTCCATTCTCTGTTTTTGCCTTCTTCCTGCATTTGCTGTTTAAATCACACCTGACATTTTAAAGCCTAAGAGCATATGAAAAGCAGAGAAAGTCAATAGTGGTGACTGGAGTAGGTTCCGGACTTACATGAGAGAGAAAAACACTGAAACCATTTAATTTGTAAGAGATAGCTGTAGTGGAGAGCTATGAAAGAGGCCTACACAGTATCATTTACCCTTCTACTAGTACCTTCTGCTCAGGTAAGTGGGGATGGAAGTTGTGCCCCATCACCAGTTTTGATGTGTTAATACTTTTTTCATAAAGCACCTATCTCTATAAAAAGGGCAGATATGATTATGAGAGAGTGTGGTGGGGGTTGTACCTCTTAAAGCCTGGACAGTGATAGAAGATATGACACTTTGTGAATTATCTTTTTGTATCTGTTGTCAGCTTTCTCTTTCATGCTAGACAATGAGCTATGGGTATGACCCATGGGGAACAAAGTTGGAGAAATAGTAACTAACAGCCAAGTCAGCTGCTAACTGAAGTGAAAATGCAAACCAACTAGCAAGGGCTGAACATTTCAGCAAGAGTGGTAAGTGCCCCACAACTCCATGAGAATACCAGTGAGAAATGTTTGTTCTTGATTACTAAGTAGATGTTAAGGGATTAATATTAAAGGGAAGATTTAATTAGGAACAATGCTTTACAGAACAAATTAGGACATATGAATGCATGGAGAAGGAGAAAACAATTCACCCTTAAGGTGTCAGTTTTATGTGTTTTTGAAGAACTGTACTATACGTCTATGATGTTTTAAGTATGGAACTATTCAAGAGTCTGAAAGAACTATAAAAATTAAAAATCACATTAAGAGAACAAATGCTACTTGAATAACTTCAGGGACATCATCACCAAGGTAAGATAAAGTCTAACCTGAGAAATTCCTTATGTATTTTCTTTGGCATTGCAAAAAATATGAGAAAGAAATAACAGAACTTACACATGTATTTGTAGGCAGTAAGATGAGTCTTGTTTAAAAACATCACTCTTGAAGAAGCTATACCTTTATAACTGCTGAGTCCAGAAGACAATTAACAAATATCCATAAAAATAGGCTTTGTTTCTTATGTTCATTTAAAGTTATAGCTCTTAGCATCACTAATGCTAGCCATTCCACAATGAACAGGCAATATCCGTTGTTTCATTTGCAGTAGGCACCATGTACTTGGATTTTGTGACCTGGGCAACAGTGCACATATTTCTGTTTCCAATGGCATTTCAGTAAGCAGTCTCTGCTGCTGTTATAAAGGAATTCCTACTGGACTTTCCCCTGCTTCTGTGTTCCACTAACTCATGCTGGTTCCAGTATTTCATATTCTTGTATTTTAAGCATTATTTCACTCAACTTGAAACATTTTTAGGAGGTGTAAATCAGTGAATTCTGTGCCACCCCACTTTAAAGATGGAACAAGGAACTACAGAGCTAGGTCTGCTGTCATCTGAAAATTTTGGTGAGAAGTTCATGCTGGGATATTGTCTGTTATCAAAAGTCCTAGAGAAGCTGTCAGAAGTGAAAACAATATGCTCTGATTGAAAGAAGCTTCTATAAAAAATACTACACAGTTGAAACTGTCCAGTTCCAATAACAGTTTCTGATGGTGCTTCTTAACTGTCTCAAAGCAAATGTTTTGAATACAGAGGACTGTAGATCTTGTTATTTAGCATTCATGTTCTGATAACACCATAAAGCCATGCTGAAGTTGCTTTAGTAGCTATTTAAACAAACACTCTGAATATGTAGAATCATATCGAAAACTGCAGAAAGATTCTCCTTCTCTATTACATTTAGGAGAATATTTCCATGTTTATTATCCAGATGATACTTACAGAGTTCAAAGGTGAACTTTTTGTCTTAGCATAAATTTGCACCCTATTGTAAGGTACATTCAGTGTCTCCTTACCAGACACTGAATTAAGGCTTGCAGGATTCAGCAGCTCATGCCTCTCTGCCCTCTTTGTGGCTGCTGCATGCAGCTAATTCCTCCTGGGAGAAGAAGCAGGCCATTAGTTTGTTTACCATCCAGTAAAGATACCTGGCAGTTTCCTTGCACAAAATGAGCTGCTCTCTTGTCAGGAAAATGTTTGATCCTCTCACAAGCTCTGCCATCTGTTGAATAAATATAGGCATGTGAAAATTCAAAGTGTTACTGTGCGTAATAACAGGCAGTGAAACAGTGTATAGTATTGACTGGTGGAATTAAGACACATACAATCTCCAATTATGCCAGAGTTACAATGCTGTTAGGAACAAGACAAACTCTTTAAATACTCACCCCCTTAAATTTCTTTAAAAAAAAAATAATCAATATTTTCTGTTGGCTATCACATGGAATGTATACTTAACCGCCAATTTAGCTCTGCCTCACGAAATTCATTCAGAGTCTGTTTAATTTACTTCAGCATTCTGGATTGACCTAAAAAAAAAAAAATCCTTAAAAATGCAAAGTTAGAGACACTGAATTGCAATGAATAAGGTGGCAATTTTCAGTTTGTTTCTTAGTCCCAGACAGACTGTGAAATCTCTTGCACAAACTGTTTAGTACTGATTAATGGGTTTGGTTTTGTTTCCATTTCAGTGTACAGAGAAAAAAAACCCATATTACTTGGTCATAAGCAAAATCTTCTCTAGCCTTTCTTGTGTTTGCAAATATTCAAGCAGACCTTTTTTGTTGCTGATATAAACTTATTTGTTACTATTTCCCATAGTAAGTGGAGCAAACAATTTTGAGCATAAATGTTGCACAGACCTATCAGTGTTTAATATATCTTATGAAGGGATTTTCAGAATACTCCTGTAAGATCATGTTATTATATTATCAGCTTTTATTGGGCTAGGAAGTGCCCATAACTTTGAAGTACTGATTGAGCAAGACATTTAAACCCTTGCTTTCCATATTCTGAACTGACAATATTTACCATACTGGCTCAGAATATGTCACAGTTAAGCCATCATAAAATGTTTTGTTATTGTATTACAAGTAGTAATATAATAAAGTGAGATAGCATTAAAATTAATATTTATTATACCTTTCATAATTAATAACATGATATACCTATGTGATTTTCACTGTCTTTGTGTTTTGTGGTTTTGTGGGAATACTCATAGTTTCAGGACAGGGTTCTTGAAGAGATGCAATGGCAGTATGGTCCAGCCCTGGGAAAGATTACGATCTCGTCATTAGTCAAGAGGAAGCAGAAAGCTAGGGGAAACTTATAAGAAACAAGGTGGAAAAGTAAAATAGGAGACAATTATTAGTTTAAGGTGGGGTCACAGACTACTACAACTAGGATTTATCTGACAACATAGAAATCTATATGAGTGACACCTAAACAGTCTAGCTGATGTAATATTTTAACCAGTGTAGGACTTTCCTCACAAATTTTAGCCATGTGTATTTACATATCTTTTAAATTAGTTGCTTTTATGTCCTCTATTGTCAAGAGAGAGAGGTGCTTCCAGAGGATGTTTATTTCCACATTAAAAAAGGGGTGTAAGATAGGAGTCATGGATTGTTCTCAGCACCTGCCTATCTCTTTCCAGTGACCTAAGAAGAGCACAGAGGACTAATTAAGTTTAGATAAGTTGTAGACAGCTCAAGTTGGCTCAGCAGAATACAACCCTTAACTCGCAGCTTATTTTAATAATTTGATGACTGAAATAGCAGTGACTGCTCTGTTCTCTGATTATTTCATTGTGAGAGCTAATGGAGATCTGATTCTTTCCCCCAGAGGTGTGCCTTAAGGAATAACTGTGCCATAGTTCACACATATGCCCTCATGATAAACAGATATGAGTTGTGACCTGTGGAGCTTTATCAGTTATTTGTTAATGGATGAGGATTAGCAGACAATAAGGAGAACTACTGATACATTCTAGCAAGAAGAAAGACATTACTACAGTATAAATCCAGAACAAGTGACTGCTTTGGCTCAATACAAATTTATAAACTGTATCTTCCAAGCTATTCAACACAAATATATATCTGCAGGCACCAGAAATCCTTGTAAGTCATCTGAGTTCTGTCAATGTTCAAAGTACCACTCATGAGGAGTTTGTGATCCCAATCACAAAGCTTGAGGTTTTCACAATCTTCAGAGATTTGATCTTCAAATCTCAGAATCTTGAGCTAAAAAGGACTTTTTAAAAGATGAGTAATTATGATGTTACTGACTCAAAATACTAACCTGCTCATTTTCTGCTAATACATGTTCTCAAACTTCAGGGCTAGGCTGTTCAGCTCATGCACCACTAAAGTAAGAAAAACACCAAAACTATATATATTTTATATATAAGATTTTGCTGCTCTAATGTCACCAGAATGTTAGGGTGCTGCTCATATTCTTGATTCAGGCATAAAATATTGATAGCTGTTGATTTTTAATAGCATTTGGTTAGGTGGGAATTCTTTTTCTCTTCCCCAGACAAAAAAGCTAATGCGTTTTAAAGCAAACTTTATCCCTCTGTGGCCTGACTCCATTATTATTCTCTTATTTGTCTGCTGATGGGACACAATTTAAAAAATGATTATGATGTTGATATTCTTGCAGTAAAATCTTGCATGAAACACATGACAAAAGGAGATAAAGAGCAGGGAAAACAAGGTTAGTGTGAAGTGAAAAATGATGTAATATTAAGCTGTGTTGTTGTTTTCTGTGGCAATCTTTTTTTCTGGTTCATACAACTCTCAACACAGGTGACTATCTTTATACTGTTATGGCCCAGATCGTTCAAAATGGCTTCCTGGTTTGTGGTTATTGCTTTGAATCTGCACTTCATCATACTCAATATTTGCATATGCAATTCACTTAGGTGGTTATACTGACCCCAGAGAAACATCCAGCGAACATTCACTGTAATTGAGTTTAAATGAATAATGAAATGCTAATGGACAAGTGTGGGCTCACCTGATAGCAACCGAACTTTGCTCACAGTAAAACGGGCTGGATCAAAGGTCTCCATAAAAAAATTTGTTCTTATACCATAATTAGAACACATTAAGATTTGACTGCAATTTTACATAGGTAATACAAGTAAGTCTCCTAAAACTGCTTCCTTCAAATATTATCATTTGATTCCTATCCATAGGGAATGACGGTGGTGTACAAACCACTGGGTTTCCTTCTCCTTTTAACTATAGCATTGTAGAAGGGGAAGTGTAGTGCCACCCTTCCTTTTCCCTATTTCTTCAAGATTTGTGAGCTGATGGTAATTCAGAATTACTCTCTTAAAATTCAGATTATATAGGGAGGATGGAATCTAACCAATTCCCAAGTGAATTTCTTACTGAAATAGCAATGATGGTTAGGCACTGCCTATTTCATATTTGTCACTGGTATACTATTCAGACTTTTGCATTGCTTTAAAAAAAATGGTTATGTCTACACACTCTTTTACAGCCAGACTACTGGTTCATACATGCGGGCTTGCTCTTCGCCCACTCTAAGCTTGCCAGCATCATACCTGGTACCATATAAATATGTTATTTGAGAACTGTGGCCAAGTCAATAAGTCCTGCTGTATGGCTTGTCTCATAGGCTTGAGTTCACCAATATGATACTGTGGCTGCCATCTTCACATCTCCTGAGTGTCCCATTCCAAGAACAGGAACAAAAAATTCCCTTCACACCAACAAAAAGCACCCTTCAGCAGGCATGACATGAAGGAGGTGTGTGTTATAGCTGCCCTTACCTCATTTCACCGTGTCCTCCACAGGTTGTGTCTGGGGATGCCAATCCTCCCACTTTGGTGGTAAGTAATGAAAGGGTGACTATTGAAATATTGTTGTTTAGTACTGGTAGGAAAAAGCCTTGGAATAGCACAACATGAGATCAAAAACTTTTCAGGATGATTACAAAGAAGCCAGAAAGGGAATACATCTCTCTCTGAAGGGAAATTAGCTAATATACAAACAAAATGAAGCACAAGACAATTTGCTGCATGTGCCAATTACAGGCATAAGACATGGATTGAAAAGGCACAGGTGAGCACAGGTTGGGGAGGAATCTGGAGGAGAGGCCTTAGTTTCAGGCATGCCAGACTCCTTTGCTCTGTGGACTCTCTCAGGTCAGATGGGAGAGTGACAGTAATGGTGAAGGCAGCTCTATAACCCCCAGGGTCAGTCATAGTGACCTGCCATGAAAGAAGTTAAAGAACATTTGCTTCTCAGTAGCTCTTATTTGTCCTTGTCATATGTTACTTAGGTTGTATTTTCTTTAACTACCTAAGTAAGCATCTCAATGAGCATCTGAAAGCACAGGAGCTGTTGGGAGGAAGGAGCCTGGCATTGCTAAACTCTGCCCGTTCCCCTCTTCTGACTCACTGGGATCTGAACTGCTGAGCCACTCTGCCCTCTGCAGAGACACCTCCAGCAGCTTCTGGCAAGGCACAATTCAACAGTTAATTTACAGAAGAGAATAGCTAAGAGGATTACTGAGCCCCAGTAACACAAAGCTGTCATGGACTTTCAGCCCACTGTAAGGAATTCAGCTGTGCTTGGTCAATGTAAAGCATTCAGAAAATCACTTTAAATTACTGTGTCTCAGTCATACATGAATATTAAAAAAAATATTGTCCTACCCCATACTTATTCTTAGGTTAAAAGAGTGACTTTTTCTGATTAATATTATTTTAAAAAGACAATTATGTCAATATTTTTTTCCTGGCACCTAGGTGCAAAAAGACAAGTTTCATTCCCAAACCTCCAGGTGATGAATGAATGGTATTTCTGTTTTTACAGAAGTCATCAGAGATGTGTTAGCATGTCATCCTGATGTCTTTTTCAGAAAGGAGAAAAGGACAGTAGTCTAAGCTTATTCTGAACCTTATAACATTATATTCAACATATAACATCTACCATACAGGTTCAGTCAGTGACTCCTTGTGGTGATTTGTATGAGTCATTTTTCTTTGTAAGGACAGTTAAACTGGCTGCAGCAGCTAAGCAGGTAATCCAATGATCTGCGTGAGGTATTTTTATTATTCACAAAACTCGGGAAATACAAGACCAAAAGCAAGCTACAGCTGTTTTTAACTAAGTGTAATTCAGGCATTACATTACAATAGTGTAGTCTGTTTTACAAGAGTAACATTTCAATCCTCCACTAAAAGTGTGCTTTCTACTGTACAAAAGAAGTTTGCCCCTGACTACCAGGGATAGCACAATTCCTTTTAAGGTAGTCCATTGCCTTTTAGTAGAAAGCACTTAATAATATAAAAGACTTCATTACATTGAGGTAAGGATACCCTTAACATAGGATTCCTTATGCTCTACTTATATTTTTCTGAACTCAGGTTTCATTAATTTACTCCTTAACCTACCTGTAAAAGGTTCTGCTTATATCCTACAAATAGTTGTAGATGTTTAAGATATCATTAGTCACCATCTGATCAAGTTACATTTGGAGTCATTCCAGTGAATATAGATTGTTAGGGCTTTACCCAAATATGTTCTGATTTGTCAATGTACTTCTGACTGCTGATGTGTTCAGAAGCATACATAATATTCTTGTTAGTAATTTTTAGCCATATGTAGTCTTTGAGCTATCCATAAAAGCATGCCAAACAGCTCTTGGCTAGCCCTTCCTGTTAAATCACCAAACAGACACTCATTTGTCTACCTGATAGAGAGTGGTTGTTTGTTTTGTTTTGTTTTTAAATCACAACTAGGTTAGTTTGCACTTTCCTAGTATAGTGAGATTGTTGATAAAGGATGTGCAGTCAGTTAGTGGAAAGAATATTCCCTTTCAAGAATTAATATTCTCTTAATTTTAGTCAAAGAGTTGTTAAAGGCTTCAGCTGTAGCAGGTCAAACAATAATCTCAACATCTCCCAGTTGTCTGCCTCCTCCCTGTGTGAAATGTTGATATGTCATTACTTGTAATTAACGGATTTTCAGACTCTAGTCAGTGATCAAATCAGATTATATTAATTTTTAAATTATAATTTTATGAAAGCTTTTTATTAACTCAAGCTGCATCTGGAACTCTTGGTAGTAAGTGAGATATGACTTGAATTTTCCTGAAAATAAGGACGATGCATGACAATATTATTAGATCTCCCACAGCAGAACAACACAGAACATCAATTACATAGCACTGTTTAGATATTAACCATATAATGACAACTTTTACAACAGGACTCCTGCCTTTCCATTTTTAGATTGCTTTTTTAACTTTGAGGATGATGCCATTAAGGGATCTTTCAAAAAAGTAGTTACTCCATTAATAGTAAAAGAATCAACTTTTTATATCTCTAGTTTTTACACTGAAATGTGACCAACACTATATGAATGGAGATCAAAAAATGACAAGTCCTAGGTCCTTCAGGAGAGGATGAATTCACACAAGGAAAAACGGCTCCATACATTTTCTGTGGTGGATTCTTTTGTTATCTGCAATAATAATTTTGAATATTTTTGCTAATCAGACCATTTTTTTCCATCCTATATCTTGCTAGAAGATAATTCAAGAATAATAGTTACAGAGTTCTCTACCAGCATAGAAAGGAGACAACAGATTCTTACTGTTAAAATTTCTAGAAGCTCAAAAACTTGGGTTCTTTCAATTTTGAGCTTCATTTTTCTCATCTGTGTATTACAGTGTATTGCACTGCGTAAGACAGGTGGTGTGAAATGTAGTTGCTATTTGTAAGCAGTGTTGTGATCTTCATATAACAGCAGGAGTAAGTGATATTATATGCAGTAGTGGTCCAGAATGACTGACGAATTAATGTCTTTTTACCCACTTCTCCAGCCAGTTGAACTACCCGTGCTTTGTGTTTCTAAGTCAGGAAGTGAGTGAAGAATCTGAGTTTCCTTCTGCCTTAGAAAGAATTTTTAAAAGTGGAAATTAATGTTCTCAAAGTGTAATGCTACCTGAGCGACAGATTTTTTGCTTCCAACCTAAATGAAATGCATGGTCTGTTGCCTAACATCCGATTACAAAATGTGGTTATCTGTTAACACCTATCTACATACAAACCATATTAAGTTTAACCTAGTTTCTCTCTGGGACAAAGGACAAATTTTATAAAGCACACTGTTGTGTAACAAATATATTATGTTCTCTAAAAGCTGTCAGTCTCCAACACAGGCTTTACAGCTATGAAGAATGTCATTCAATGCTTCCTCTGGAAGAATAATAGCATTAAGCACCCTTGATCTTCCAGATTTTCAAATGCATATGACAAATGCAACCACAGATATAAAACAGATACAGCATCATAAGAGAGGTGTGTAGACACACTCTCTAAATTTTTAATGTATTTTATATATATACAGTCTTATCAGGAGACTTTTGTGTTTGGCCAAAATATGTTTTCCTTATACCTCTAGCTAAGGAAAATATATTTAAAAAAATAAAGAGAAAGAGAGTGAGAGAGAAATATCCAGCCTTTTAGCTGAGAGAAAATTTTGCAGGCATGAAATCCAGAGTCTTGAAAACAAGAATGTAAATAGAAAAGAACCTGGAATATATAAGTTTTAAAAAATTTCATCCTTTAAAATCACACTTCAGGAACCCATCCTTACCTGCAGTGTCTTAGGAGCCTGGCTCACAGTACAGGATTTATAAACTGATGATAGGGTATTATAGACAGAACAGAATAAACACTCTTAACTTTTTGTAGCTGAATGACACAGAGCAATCATTAAGTAATCTGTCTAGCAAAGGACAAAGATATCTGAAAGTTAGCACCAGTCTACATCTGTTTGGGTCTGGACCAGCATTAAGACTTTCTACTATTTCCTGAAAATCCTTCCCAACGCAGTGTATGAGAAGAGTTAGGGGGATTAGTATCCCAAACCAATCAAGAACCTGAGCAAGGCACTGCCTGGATGTGGGCAACAGAAATGTTGAAAAGAGGTCTCGTGGCCTCTATGGATTTTGAATAATCTATCCCAGGGTGCAAGAAAGTGCTGCCATATGCTTGCAATTCTGTTTTAGTGGGTCAGAATCTTTCTTTCAAGGAAATGAGCAGCCTATACTTTTTCCTTTGGAAAAATGTCACCAGAATTTCAGTAGTTGAAAATCTTTTCCATCCAAATTCCCTTTGAGTTCCTTTGACGATAAAATACATGAAGAAAGTTTCAGAGATGATGAAATACATACACCTATAATTTGACATTATTACACAGTTTAGAGTGCTGCTAAAATGGTCACTTATTGATGGTTCAGTGAAATATTAAGAAATGTGGCCCATTTCCTGCATAAAAGAAAGAGCCTAATTCCAAGACAAATTCCAAAATGTAAATGAGCAGCAACTGAGGTGTTTGTTTACTCCTTATGCTGTCCTTTTTTCTCTCTTCACCACTTTTCTAAATCACATTAATTTCCTCAGGTGTTACAAAGCTTTTAATCATATACTTTCCATTACTTGTACATTCTTTTAATAAATCAATGTACATATTGTCTTATGTAAGGATGGATCTTAGAGAATTCATTGGAATTCTGTGTATTTCCAGACTAATTCTGTCCCTTTGCAAATATTTTGGTTTTTTTTTGGGTTTTTTTGTTACAAAAGTATGGCATTTCAACACTTCAGGAGTTAAAACACTTGTGTACCCCCCATAAAGTAAGGGTATCCACAAATTTTTTTAAAACAATTGGTTTAGGGAAATTATCTACTTTCTGATTAGTAGTTTAATTTGCTGGTTTAAACCTCAGTCTCACAAGCTATACACATTATTTTCACCCTATTAAGTAAAGCATATGCATAAATAAGAGGTAATAGCTAACTTGAGATTAATTTAACTAGAATAATTCCATCAGGTAGGAATAGATAATTCACTGAATTATGGGTAAAAATAATATCTAACTGCAATGATAGTGTCAAGTTTATAGTCAGCATTGTTTCCCACATGCTTTTATCTGGTGGGGTTTTTTTGGCATAGAATCAAAGGCTAGTTTAGGTCAGAAGGGACCTCTGGATGTCATCTAACCTAAGACCCTGTTCAAAGCAGGTCTAATTAAAACCTGCTTGCTCAGGGCCATGTCCAGATGAGTCTTGAACACCTCCAAATATGAAGATTTCACAGTCTCTCTGGGCAACCTCTCCCAGTGTTTGACCACCCTCGTAATAATTTTTTTTCTTAGTTCTAATTGAAATGTTCTGTTTCTCAAGTTCTGTTTGTTTCCTTTTGTTACATCACTGTCCACTGCAGAGTGTACTCTGTGTTCCCTCCATCCTTGCACTAGGTATTTTGCAGACAGCAATAAGATCTCCCCTTAGCCTTCATTTCTGAAGATTGAACAGATCCATTTCTCCTCTCCTTGGAAAGCCTCAGTCCCATAACCATTTCGTGGCTCCCCATTGGTCTTGCTCCAAAATGCTGATGTCATTCTTGTCCAGGCTCAAGACTGAACAGTCACTTGTCAGTTACTTCTCCTTTAATAATATCTTTGTTTTTTCTCTGCTGCTGCTCCCTGTGTTCTTGGAAATTACTGAATGCTTTTGCCGCATTTCTTCCATACAAGCTGTTCAAACACAGAGAACAGAAATGTTCTCTGCACCTCTGTAACACCTTTACTATGAGTTTCTCCATTCAGAAAATAGTTTTTCTAAAAGAAGTGGCAATGTTTGAGTTATGCACTAGTGGAAGACTTTTCTGTGCTGCAGAGTCCCTTCCCCACCACCTCCTTCACTGACCCTGGAATGCCTTTAGGGTCAGATGTAAAAGTTCTGAAATGAAAAGTTAATAAGAAATTCAGTCAGATTTTCTCTAATCATAGAACTCTTGCTCAGCCCAGGGGAGCTTAACTCATCTTAACTCAAGTAGCTAGAAACAGGGAGTGCTTTTTGTGAAAATATCACATGGTAATGGGATAATAACCATGCCGGTTACACCCACAGTAAGCTCCATCTGTTGCCAGGCTGACACTCCTGGGCTTCTGGTATCTTCTTTCCATTGTGTCCACATTAGAGAGGTTTCTTGACTGTGTTTTCATAGAGAATTGAACTAAATTTCTTTTTATTCCCTTTTTTTCCTGTCTGTCATCCACATACTCCTATTCTTCTACTCATCAGGGGATCATAAAGCCATAACCTCCCATTTTATTAACAATAGACCTAGTAATTAGTTAATATAGAACACTGACAGGCATCATTACACAACAAATGAGTTCACTTTTTAATCCCTTAACACATCATTTATCTTACTCATTTACAAATCCACATTTCACAACCCAATTTACACAGTCTTTTATCAGTGAGTTATTTCTTTGAGCATTAACTTTTTGGTTATTCACTAAAACAGATAGCTGGCATTTAATAAGCCCTACATATCCTTATCAACATCCATAACAGGTCTGATGATATAGTCTTTTACTAGGGTAAAGGGCTCTACTCTTGCCAGGCTACATCTGGGATGGGAAATTTAGTCCATTAATCAAGCATCTGTAATAGCAGCACTGACAGTACCAGAGCAGACAGAGGATAAACATCCTATTGACTCTGTGAATTATTTGAGAACAGGAATAGGTCAGTACAATGAGGTCTCTGAAATGACTTTTTCCCTTTTGTTGCATTTCTCCCATTTTTCACCACCTTTGAATAGTTGTCCCAAATAATACACAAAAAGCTGTTTCAGATCTTGTACTGGAATGAGTGAGACAAGTAGGAACTCGAGGAATTCAAGGTCAAGCCCAAGGCAAAGATTAAAGCAGAAGCTTTGTTTTTCATTTACATTTTAGCTCCACCTCCACTGAATCAGATGGAGCAACCAAGGCAATCAGCTACTTTACAGAACTAATACTCAGAATGAATCTGGCTCACTCTGTTGTGAGGGCAAATTTTTTCACACTTAATTCAACAGAGAATATATTTGTGGACAGAAGCCAACCCAATGCTTACTTTTAAGGACTGAAGAAAAAAAAGGAATTTTTTTCAAAGTGTGACATTAACACTTTAGCTTTATACTGTGAGAACTGAAAGATATAATGAAGCATATATTGCATGGCACTGTGGTTTGTAGCTAGATTCTGAAATTTCCTAGTCTCTTCTAGCAGAAACTGTTGTCATTCACCATTGCATACAAATGCAAACACTTGAGAACTTTGGGTGATTTTTTTGCTGCTTGCTACCCTGACAGCTTAAAATTTCAGTCTCTACTTTAGTCTGAAGCTCAGTAGAACAAAGTAATTGGTTCTTTCCCTGCACACAGACCCTACGCACAATCAGCTTCTGTACATAGTGGCTTCACGCATCCTTTCCTATTATTCTTTTGTAAAGGGACACATACTCACATACCTGCTGACTGTAACTGAGGACAGTATGATATTCACAATCTTTTCCTTTGTGCCTTGCCCTCCTTAATGTTTTACCAGATTTACCATCCTGCCAAAGCCAAGTCCTGATCTGCTCTTATTTTAGGTTAGGCTATCAGGACTGCCCAGGACTCATCCTTGTAGTTAGAAGTAATCGAAGTAAGGCAGCACTAAAGCTATGTATCATTACCATCACCCAGACTTTGTGTCTGGGCCTAAGTCAGTCCACAGGAAAAGAAACCAATAGGCTTGTGGTTCTTATTTCTGAGTAGATTTGAGATATCAAAAGTTTGGTTATAATTTTGCAAAGGCATTTTGGTTTGGAGAAGCTTCCAGTAATTCCCATTAACAAAGAGAGTTCCAAGGAAAAAAAACAGGCCAGTAAAACCTAAGATATTTTAAATGCAATTCACCATGACCAGCCATATGATTTACACTATTAACTGCATCTTCCATCATTCCAAGAACATGCAATCTAAATTTGTCAGCACTGGGCAAAAATAGTGCATAGGCATAGCCAAGTCATTGGGTACAGAAATATTGGCAAAGTTAGAAGAGCACATCCCATTCTAGGATCTTGAGTCATGTAAATATATCTGTTAGTAAGAAAGCATATAATTTTAATTTAGGATTATATATATATATAGTAGAGATATGACTTTAAATTAATTCTGTGTAATCCAATTCTTTTTTCCTTATGGGTAGGATGCCAAAAAAGGCTTATTAATTCCAGAGAATGGATCCAAGATTTCTTGGTGTTCATTCCTAATATTGGTGGACAGAAGGATGTTAAAAGCAAGCTAGTAGGGAACAGAGTCATCTAAAAGCTAGTACTGACATGGACCAGCATCAACACTTGCTGAACTCTAATACAGTCCATGGATGAAAGCTTCTTTAATCTTACAGTTCTAATGAGAAACAGTATGAAAGGATAAATCATGGAGGAGATATTCACCTAGGGTAAAATCTTCAGTTCCAGGAAAGATTCAGAATACCACCACATGGTCTTAGACATAAAAAATGCATAGAGTAAAGTGATTTTTTTAATTATGAATGTCATTATTATTAATATAATTCACAAAATTAATGAATTTCAGAACCAAAGAAGAAATTGCCAAAACAATATTTGAGACAAAACCAGTAGCATAGGTATGAATAATTTGTCATTTCAGAGCATACAGTGTTCTTTATTGTTTCTTTTTACTATCAGTAGCAGGCACTGTTGCATTCACTCGCTCTTTGCTTTACCATTGAGTCACTGGATAGCTATCTGCATTCCTATTGCTGGGTTACTACTTGCACAGTGGTAGAAACTGTACCTATATTGTGATGGATGTTTTGTACAGGTATAAGATTCCACTTCCTGGGCAACCTTCATGTATATATTGAAATGGTAAGAAAGTTTACAGTCTGTGTAATCTTAGTCTCTCAGAATCTCTCTCAAGTATAGATTTTTAAGTACACAGTTTAATTTAAGAATGAACCACTTATTTTCACACGCTGCATGACTTCAAATTCCCTTTACATGTCTACTGAGCCTAATACGATGTGTTTGACTAAAATGTGCATTCTGAAAGGAATCCAACCAAAGTTCAAGATCTCACAGCTTCTCCAAATAAGTTGGTTCATCAATTAAGCAATTTCTCTGTTGGAAAAGTGTGCTTCATTTCCACTTTTAATTCCTCAGGCTGCTTACCTTTTGCCCTTGCTAAGCATGATGGTACAAAGGTAAAAAAAAAAAAGTAAAAGAAAAGAGGTAATAGCTCTTAAAGATAGTATCAGCATTGCCAGTCAGAGTGCAGAAGGGAATTGTAGCTAGAGAAGAATTTGTGAGGAATAGTGATTATTAGTCAGACCATGAAATTTAGGTTGCCTTTCTTATTTTATCCACCAAATTCTCAGGTAGACTTAAGAACACTATTTAACCATTTTTTTGGTTTGTTTTTAACACTTGAAGATAATCCCCTTCCTAAAAAACAATCACAAGTGTTTCTGAGTCCTTCATGTAAATGATGCATAAATGCCAGCATTTAATTCCCTGTCTGGGACTGTAAGCAAGTTGGAAGATTAAAGCACATAATGTTTTCTCTGGGGTATGTGGCAGTTTTAAATATGTCCTTTCACAGTTGGGGATCAGAAATAACACAATTGTCTGTATTTGCAATATGATGACTCTTTAGTGTAATATTTTTTCAATTGATTTGTGAACTGACACTTCATTGGATTAACAAAACAAGTTCCTGGAAGCGGTGACGAAGCATGTATTGTTGTCTGCAAAACCCTGATTTATACAGTAAATGAACACATTTATCTCTGAAAGTAATGACTGGCTGCCTTTTATAGGGAATATTTGACTGCTGCCTTCTTCAGTGTTTGCTTTGCAGATATGCAGAACATGACCTAAAGATCCAAGGAGGAAGTTAAATTAATAACATTTTAAAATGGTTTCTGATTTTTATTTCTCAAACAAAAAATCAAGTTGCTTGTTCTTTGGACTTCCATCAATTGTCAATGTTTTACTAAGAGTTTTCCAGGACAGTCAAAAAGGAAACTGGACCAGAACAATGGGTAATGTAAGCATTTATCTCCACTACCATGCGTGCTGATAAGGAAAAGCCAAGTAACTGTTCCCGCTCTTCTTTTTAATTTTCTGTTTATTACCTCCTGAAGTAATTTGCTCCATTTAACACAGAAAATTAGATATTTTGATCTCTAAATTTCCCCTTGTTCTCATCATATTATCCCACATACTTATTCTTTGTCCTGTACAGAAGAAGCAAATGTATTTTCAATTGGTAACACTTTTCTTTTGGATATTTTATGTCTTTATGTCAAAATTTTTCCCAACTCAGGTGGCAATGGAAATTTTCTTACACAAAAAATAGTATAACTGCTTCCCACAGAGAGCACCCTTAAGTTCAAAAGATCTTTCATGAGTGAACAGACACAGTATTTGGACACTTGCTTGTTTGTCTTCTTTTTTTAATGAATTTTAAGCTTCAGATGCCTTACATTTTAGATTTACATTGTCAGATATCATTAACGGACTTGGTTCTCAGAAAGTGAATATGCAGCACAACCTGGATAGAGGCCTCTCAATGTGACCCAGGCACTGGTTATACTGAAATTCCGCTGGTGAAGGGTAGGAAAATATCTCTGCACATTCCAGAGGGGCCTTGGCTGCTCAGGCATACTTGACTTGCTTGGACAGCCTCAAGCTTGGTTTAAAATACACCTGGGTGCCCGCTGTCTTTGGGTGTGATAGTCCAGGGGAAGTCTAATACGCGCATAGAATCATAGAACCATAGAATCATTTCGGTTGGAAAAGACCTTTAAGATCATCAAGTCCAACTGTTAACCTAGCACTGCCAAGTCCACCACTAAGCCATATCCGTAAACACCACGTCCACACGTCTTTTAAATACCTCCAGGGATGACAATTCAACCACCTCCGCGGGAAGCCTGGTCCAATGCTTGACAACCTTTTCAGTGAAGAAATTGTTCCTAGTATCCAGCCCAAACCTCCCCTGGCACAACTTGAGGCCACTTCCTCGTGTCCTATCGCTTCTTACTTGGGAGAAGCAACCAACACCCCTCTCACTACAACCTGCTTTCAGGTTGTTGTAGAGAGTGATGAGGTTTCCCCTCAGCCTCCTTTTCTCCCGGCTAAACAACCCCAGTTCCCCCAACCTCTCCTCATAAGACTTCTACTCTAGACCCTTCGCCAGCTTCATTGCCCTTCTTTGGACACCTTTCAGCACCTCAGTGTCTTTCTGGTAGCGAGGGGTCCAAAACTGAACACAGTATTCGAGGTGCAGCCTCACCAGTGCCGAGTACAGGGGGACGATCACTCCCCTACTCCTGCTGGTCACACTATTCCTGATACGAGCCAGAGTGGAGTGCTACTGGCCTTCTTGGCCACCTGAGCACACTGCCAGCTCATACTCAGCTGGTTGTCGACCAACACCCCCAGGTCCTTTTCCACTGGGCAGCTCTCCAGCCACTCTTCCCCAAGCCTGTAGCGTTGCATGGGGTTGTTGTGACCCAAGTGCAGGACCTGACACTGAGCCTTGTTGAACCTCATACAGTTGGCCTCGGCCCATCAATCCAGCCTGTCCAGATCCCTCTGTAGATCCTTCCTACCCTCGAGCAGATCAACACTCCTGCCCAACTTGGTGTCATCTGCAAACGTACTGAGGGTGAACTCTATCTCTTTGTCCAGAACTGGACTCAATACTGCAACCTGGGGAATACCTCCTGTGACCACTTGTGACCGGCTGCCAACTGGTTGTAACTCCAGTCACCACAACTCTTTGGGCCTGGACATCCAGCCAGTTTTTTACCCAGCGAAGAGTACACCCATCTAAGCCACGAGCAGCCAATATCTCCAGGAGAATGCTATGTGAAATGGTGTCAAAGGCTTTACTAAAGTCTAGGTAGACAACATCCACAGCCTTTCCCTCATCCACTAAGCGGATCACCTTGTCATGGAAGGAGATCAGGTTAGTCAAGCAGGACCTGCCTTTCATAAACCTATGCTGACTGGGTCTGATCACCTCATTGTCCTGTACATGTTGCGTGATGGCACTCAAGATGATCTGCTCCATAACATTTTCCAGCACTGAGGTCAAGCTGACAGGCTTTTAGTTCCCCAGATGCTCCTTCCAGCTCTTCTTGTTGATGGGCATCACATTTGCTAATTTCCACTCAACAAGGACTTCCTCAGGAAGCCAGGACTACTGATAAACAATGGAAAGTGGCTTGGTGAGCACTTCTGTCAAGCTCCCTCTGTATGCTTGGGTGGATCCCATCTGGCCCCATAGACTTGTGTGTGTCTAAGTGGTGTAGCAGGTCACTAACCATTTCCTCGTAGATTATGGGGGCTTCATTTTGCTCCCTGTCCCTGTCTTCCAGTTCAGGGGGCTGGGAACCCAGAGAACAACTGGTGTTAATATTAAAGACAGAGGCAAATTAGGCATTAAGTACCTCAGCCTTTTCCTCATCCTGTGTCACTATGTTTCCCCCGACATCCAATAAAGGATGGAGATTGTCCTCAGCACTCCTTTTGTTGCTAATGTATCTATGGAAACATTTTTTATTGTCTTTTATGGCAGTAACCAGATTAAGCTTTAGTTGAGCTTTGGCCCTTCTACTTTTCTCCCTGCATAACCTCACAACATCCTTGTAGTCCTGAGTTGCCTGCTCCTTCTTCCAAAGGTCATAAACTCTCCTTTTTTTCTTGAGTTCCAGCCAAAGCTCTCTGTTCAGCCAGGTTGGTCTTCTTCCCCGCTGGTTCATCTTTCAGCACATGGGGATGACCTGCTCCTGTGCCTTTAAGATTTCCTTCTTGAAGAATGTCCAGCCTTCCTGGACTCCTTTGACCTTCAGGACTGCCTCCCAAGGGACTCTGTCAGGCAGTCTCCTAAACAGGCCAAAGTCTGCCCTCCGGATGTCCAAGGTAGCAGTTCTACTGACCCTCCTCCTCACTTCTCCAAGAATCAAAAACTCTATCATGTCATGATCACTATACCCAAGACGGCCTCCAACCATCACACCACCCACAAGTCCTTCTCTGTTCACAAACAACAGGTCCAACCTTCCGTAGCTGGCTTACTCACCAGCTGTGTCAGGAAGTTATCTTCCACATGCTCCAGGAGCCTCCTAGACTGTTTCCTCTCTGCTGTATTGTATTTCCAGTAGGCATGTGGTAAGTCGAAGTTCCCCATGAGAACAAGGGCTAGCAACTGTGAGACTTCTCCCAGCTGCTTACAGAATATTTTGTCTGCCTTTTCATCCTGGTAGGGTGGTCTGTAACAGACTCCCACCGTGACATCTGCCTTGTTGGCCTTCCCCCTGATTCTTACGCATAAACACTCAATCCTACTACCACCATCATCAAGCTCTAGACAATCAAAACACTCCCTAACATACTGGGCTACCGCACTGCTTCTCCTTCCCATCTTCAGCATGTATGTGCCTAAACCGTGCAGTCTTGATGGGAGGGGCAAATTTAGGTCCTCTTGAAATAAACTTAAATTCATCATCTCAGCTCTGATGTACTCGAAATGTCTGTCCATTTTTTTGAAATCTATGTCAAAGGAAACAAAAATGCAGTTGTATCTCTAGATCTTTCTTTCTACTAAATTTATAGTTGATGTCATTTTTGAAACTAGGGTAATTACTGTTTCTATGTAAACTGTTACTAAAATCTGATTAATTTCATAGAAGTCTTGTGTCTACGACCATACAGTCCTGAAGCAAATGTGGTGTGACAAAGAGCTGCTCCTCTCCCCTGTTGATCACCCTTTTTTCAGTTACTCTAATATGTCTTAACCAAGTCCAGTGCATAGAAGATATGAGAGATGGTGTTTGGGCATGCAATGTTCATATTTACAGCATCAGTACCAGGATTTCTGAACGCAAATTGTTTTCAAAAAAGAGTAAGGATTGCCTAAATGAACATGTAAGTGCTGCCTAAATAAAAACCACTCTTAGAATATATAACTACATAACACAGCAGCATCGCATTGGCACATGCCACATCAAGCAGTGGAACAAAATTATTAACAATGCCTCAAAATTTGTTTGTTGTGTACATCTGAAATAATTCTGATTCTGTAAAGCGTAAGCAGAGCTGATGACATAGTACACATTGGGAGCATTTTATGCTTTCAGCTCTAAAAATATTAAAGACACTTTAAATTGTGGCTTTTCATGCTGTATAGCTCAGCTCCACAGCAAAAGAGGATATATATCTTTGCAGATCCAAAGGCAGAAATTCTCAGGACATCCTGTCATCCAACACAGTTGGATGCTGTCTTTCCTTTTCATGATCACTAAAGAAGTTTAAACAGTGATTCATTAAGATCGTGAAAGAATGCTACCATTTCTGTAGACTAAGCTGTTCTGAGGTGCCCTGAGAGCTACTTCTTAAAACAGCTGTGACCACATTACAGAGAGACTGGCCATAAGACACTTCTCTACAGAAAAGAAAGCCAAATAAAGTTTCATTAGAAAGCCATAAGCTTATCACAGGCAAATCCAACTAACTTAATGAAACAGCAGGACATTTAAAACTAATTTATATTTATAAGGTCCTTGAGGGTATACGTATTTGGTATACAACAATACTTTGACACTGGCCAAATATTTGCGGGGAACTCTTTCTAGTTTTGAGAGTCACCTTAAAACACCAAAATGATGTTTCAGGAATGCATATTCACTTCATATGTGCAAATAAAGAATGAAGGACCTCAGGATATGCACGCAAAAATGGTGATGCCCCAGGTCAGCCTCTGCTTTTGAAGATGTTGATATAAATGATTGCTAAGTTTGCTTGGGGCCCCTAGTCTTTCTCATGTTGACTTTTTTTCACTCCATGATTAAAAAAAAGAACACACAAAACACCCACCCACCCCCCTTTTGCCAGAGGTAAATCTAAAATAATAAACTGAGGGCCAGAGTACAGTTTCAAGCAGTGTCCCACATTGTTAAGACTCATTAACTGTTAGTCTTCTGCCTGGCACAAAGCTTGTGGTAAGACTGTCCCAGACATACTTGAGTGTGGTTCAGGATGTAGTACAGGCCACATACTGTTTGCAACACACAGTGTAGGTGAAGGTGAGAGAAAAGACTTTAACTGTACAGATGTGAGCAATGCCATCTTATTTTGAATGAGGGAAGAGCCCTTCATCCATTTTATTTACCCAATCACTGAGGGTAGGTCTACGTGAAGGTCCTTTCATGAAGATTTGAACTTGCAGTGCTCACACTGCAGATGGTCTGTAAGACACCGGGAAATTAGATGTCTTTTGTTAGTGTGGTGCCCTCTTCAGCTAATAAGTCTTGTTGAGAAGCTGTAAAAGTGACAAAGATAGTCCTCAAAGAAATAACCTTAGGCTTTTAAAATACAGCTTTCCATACCTCAGATGTGAGATGTAGCAATGGTGTAAAAAAACATGCTAAGCAAACAGAACCTGAAGGAACCAGCCCCACCTTATTCTTTGGCTACAGAATGAGCAATAGTTGAACCAAAGTAAACAGATTTTGCTTGCCCCATCTTGCTGTAATACAGATTGTACTATGCAAATTATCTTTAGGCCCACACACAGACACACTAGTAAGAATACAAGAATTATCATCTGGGACAATCTAATTTACTGTTAGTGAATTAGCTTAAAACTTTCACAACTTTTAAAGTGTTTCTCAACTGTGAAGTGATGTTGGAATATAAACTAATATCTGATGATCTATGGTCTGTGCAGAACACCAAGCAAGCCCAGCATGCTTACAGCATTGTGTTTAATATATTTAATAACTTTCTAATACAAAAGCCTTGTTACTTTTACTCAAATTTATTATTTCACTTTCAAACTTGTTTTTGAAGAACTTTGCATTTTAAAGGTTACATGTATGAGAAAGTTAGAAACTTAGGGATTTCTTAGTTGTTTGAATCTGTATATTTTATCTTAGTAACTAATACTGTAGTCTGTGAATTCCCTGTAACATCTTAGTTTTAAAAAATTAGTCATGGCAGATCTACTACTTCTTTGTAGACTCACTGAGATATTTTTAACTTCCCCTGTAAATTCACTCACACTCTAACAATTCTCTGTGGACTTGTTAGGGCACATTTGGCCATCATGAACTCTGACTACAAGTTTTACGCCACTGTATCGCCCACTGTCCATACATCCTTGGAACACAAATTTGGGTGCACACAAGGGAGCAGGTGCAGCTAGGCAGGGAGTGGTAAGGTGGGTGGAAGGTCTTGCCTCATCATTTCCCACATGATACAAAGCCTACGTGGCATGTCGGAAATGATGTAATTGTGGGTGTGTGTAATTTGCTACAGGTTTACTCCAGCACTAAACTAGTACTTAGGTGCCCAAATGGCAATTTAGGCACCTAGATTCAGGAGAGTGCCTGAGATGGTAAAGGTACTATTTTGGATCTCATCCTAAATTACTGCCTTCAAGATTGAAGGGAAGGCACAGAGGAAGTGCACCTCAATGTTGTGTTGCACCTGAGAGAGATACCTCAGAGGTAATGCCTGATGCCTTATGCCCAAGTCACAAACTAGGACACACAAATTAGAAATGGATGAATTGTCTTTCTCTTTCACAGTCATAGCCTCCTTCTCAGGCATCCATTTTCTGGCAGAAAGCTTGAGAGATATTTTTCTCTCACATTTGGCTTAAATCTTCCTCCTCTAAGTTTCATTTCAGTGCATGAATGAACTTCCTCTGATTTCTACCGATCTTTCTACATCTAGAGAATAAGGAGCTAAATGCTTTCTTTCTGGTATTGGCTTAGTGGGAAAAGTATTACAAACTATTTATCCCATTGTCAGGAGATCATCATAAAATAAATATCCTTTTGTGAGGAAAAAAAATACCAGTAACTACATGTAGAAATCAAAATACACAGAGCCTAAATAAAAACATAGCTCTGGACCACTCTGCAGTTAAAAGAGATGATGGAAAGATAATGATGTGGGAGAGGAATGTTTCTTTGTAGAAGTAGATTTGATGGAATAAGTTCAATAACCTAAAATTAGAACATGGCTCCAGCTGGAAGAGAAATAAGAAAAAAATTATATTAAAGGTAAGATTAGTGTGTGGAGACTATTCAAGAGCACTGAGTTTCTGCAGGAAGATTATTTTTTCATAGCACAAGAAAGAAAAATAGTCAATGAATCTGTAATATAAAGGGATAACTGGGAATGGAAACTATCACAGAGGGATTTTGGATGCTTGAAAAAGGAGCAGGCTATTCCTGGATCTCACGATGAAAAAGGAGGGACATGTACTCAAACTTTATAACTAGGAAACTGCAGCAACATGGGTTGTGTTCTTTTGAGGAGCAGTTAGGTCAGATGGCATATGCAGTGGGAAGGAAGAAGGGAAATGATCTACGCAGTGCAGCAGACATTGCATTAATATCTGGGGAGTACCTACGAAAAATGACCAGACTTCAGTGACATGTATCTTTGTGTGTTTAACTGTAATGATCTTTTTGCTATTATTTGACACTTTAAACTAATACATATATTTCATCCTGATACACACATGCATAACATATGTGTATACGCAGCCAACAATGTATATATACACACATATGTACATATACATGTGTGTGCATACATATATACATAAAACATAAAGTGCTTTCTCTCCAGCAGAATATTTTAGAATTTAGAAGCATTTCCATATACATTCTACCTCCTAAACTTCTATTGTTGGTTTTGATTTTTTAAATATGGGTAGAAAGAATTAACTTGGATTTTTTTTTCAAATTAATTGTTGGTTTATTTCTTGTCAGTAGGTCACTGAAAATTGTTCTAGTCCCCATTTGCTTTATCTCTACTCACTTCTACACAGTTGCTCACATTTCAAGTATGTATTTCAGTAACAGTAATTAATTGATTCAAAATATTCTGTTGTTAAACTAAGTGGAATTCTTGATAAGCAGGGACAGATTTTGGCCTTAAGACAAACTGAAAATCTAAGCTAGCTATGCACAGCATGGGAAAGGAAGATATACTGAAACAGAGGACAGTGTCTGTGGAGCTAGGAGTATCTAATTGCATATAATCTCTCTGTGTGAGTAAATTTCTTACATTGGGTATATGTAGGTTTGGGTGCAAAGAACTGAAAGAGAAAAGGTAAGGAAAGTTTGAGGTAGCTTCTACAGGTGCACATCAAGTCTAATAGATAGACCCCAGCACAGAGGGATTCACTCTGTATGACTAAGATGTTACAGATATGGGAGATGTTGTACAATGTGGTGATACCAGTTCCTCTGTAATGAGAAGACTAGGGAATCAGAATCCTGGACTAAACCACCATGGTGTAGATGGCTAAACCTAGTCAAGAAGAAAACTGTTCTTAGCCCAGCTTTTTAAAAAACACAGAGTCTCTTTAGTTCATAACATCCACAATCTGAAAATATAATTTGATGCAAAAAAATACTGGCAATTGCCATCTTTTAAAAATTTGTTCTTCCCATGAGAAGAGAAAAACAAAATCATGCTGGGAGTCACTTTCTGCAGGCTGCAGCATACATTGCCTTTGTTGCTACAATATTACTGAAAAGATCATGGGGGTGCGTACATCAAATAGTCCAGGCCAGAAAACCAACAGGTGTCTTTGATAATGTCAATGCTTCCATTATAAACCCTTTTCAGCTCTCCAGGAGTGGCTGGCTAAGCCACAGGAATACACCGTTGATGAAAGAATACAGAAATATTCTCAGGAACTATTTCCCTTTTATTGTTTTTTTGAAATAATTTGGTTCTATTTAAGCTAGAAGGTTTTTTATGCTTGTGCTGGTTTTGGCTGGGGTAAAGTTTATTTTCTTCACAGTAGCTAGTATGGGACTATATTTTGGATTTGTGCTGAAAACAGTGTTGATAATTCGGGGATGTTTTCATTACTGCTGATCAGGGCTTACACAGAGTCAAGGCCTTTGTTGCTTCTCACCCCACCCCACCAGCGAGGAGGCTGGGGGTGCACAAGAAGCTGGGAGGGGTCATAGCTGGGACAGCTGACCCCAACTGACCAAAGGGATATTCCATACCATATGATGTCATGCTCAGCATATAAATCTGGGGGAAGGAGAAGGAAGCGGGTGACGTTTGGAGTGATGGCGTTTGTCTTCCCAAGTAACCGTTACGCGTGATGGAGCCCTGCTTTCCTGGAGATGGCTGAACACCTGCCTGCCCATGGGAAGCAGTGAATTAATTCCTTGTTTTGCTTTGCTTGTATGTGTGGCTTTTGCTTTACCTATTAAACTGTCTTTATCTCAAACCAGGAGTTTTCTCACTTTTACCCTTCTGATTCTCTCCCCCATCTCACCGAGGGGGTAGAAAGCAAGAGGCTCTGTGGTGCTTAGTTGCCAGCTGGGGTTAAACCACGACAATACTGAAGAAGGTAGCTCTTCATTAACCATAATTAAAACCTTAAAATAAATTAAGAAAATGTTCTCTGGAGTACCAAATCTGAGCCAACTTCTCTTGGTCAAGTCTATGACCTGTGCCATTAATGGGCATATGTAGGCCAATAGAAAGGGCTTTTGATCAAAGCACAGAATTATCACTTTGCGATGAAAACCATCACACCGACATGAAGCTGGATTTGGGAAAAACTACAGGGCTTATAGTTGGGCAGAGGTGGGACATAGGATGAATCAAATTCCACACTTCATATGATGCAGTGGCACTAGGTGAGCTACAGATTTCTCTGCAGTGTTGCATGGAGTCATATTGCCACTAGATGTGGAGGGACTTGTTCCATAGCTGTGGTTCCAGGGTGGACTTCTGTGCAGACCACCATACATGGCACAGATTGTCCTACTGCAACATGTAGCATGAGACTTCTAGGCAATCCTGTCACATGAATGCTATGAGTGACACAACTAACATTCTGCTGACAGTGCATCATGGTAATGGTGCCTAAATTTAGCAGTGATGTGAGAAAATTATCCTCCCAGGTGCTGTCCCAAATGGAACTATCCACATTAATAAACACTCTTCTTGCATGAATGAGGTATCCACAGCATGGCCTCATATTGTATATAACCAAAATTTTAATAAACAGGTGTTTTGTCAAAGTGTTATGATAAATAAAAAAACCCCCAACTTATTAAAAAAAACACTACTTACCTAAGACAGATTCATTTTGGGGGGAGTAAAAAACATATCTGTGACTGGTAATGAAAAATTAAAGCTTTGACTAGTTTAGCTAACAAATATTTAAATGGAATCAATAGTTTTTCAAAAAAAGATTTGTTTTTCAAAAGACAAGACTTCCCACGCTGTACTGTTTTGTATCCAGTGGAATGCTTACATTGTTTCTATTCTTACAGTTAATTGTTAGGAGAAACTCTGTTTGTATTTTCACTGCAGTAACTGGAATGTCTTGTTCTTCAGTAAGAACTCTTTAGGACTGTTTGCTTGGCAGCCTCTTGGGCTTTTTAGCTAATGCACAAGTAAGATAAGAATAATCAACTTAAATATTTACATTGGATGTTTCCAATGGTTAGTTCCAATTTACAATTTTCCAAGGGGTTGGAAAAGACATTGCACTGTGTACTAAAGTGTGTATCTTGAAAGTCTTCTAGTTGTTAATGTTCCAATCACAATGTGATACTGAAAACCCTTAAGACCTTAATGACATACCCCAAAAGACAGGCAGACTTGTGGATGTCTAGGTGCTGCTAATAAAATAGCATTGGTGAGGACAGAAAAATGCTGACAGCTCAGCTACTCAGAGCAGCACGGACCTCTCTATTTCTATATTATTTTCTTTCTGTGAGGGTTATTGCCCACATATACTAGATATTCCTCTTAAGCACTTTAAATGAGTTCAGCAGCAGCGGGCTTCACATCAAGCACTTTCAGAATTTCAAACTGCTTAGACAGACTAGAGAGCAAAGGTTCCTTATTTTTTAGGAGTTCCTTATTAAAGAACAGGTCACATAACAGAGACTTTATGGTAATTCTCAAATACCACCTATGTGAAGAAATTAGCTTGTACAGAAACACAACCAGAGCAAACAATGAACAACAGTGAGTGATTGGCACTTAGGTCTCTGCAAAACAGAACAGTATTTTCAGGACTCCATATAAGATTTGAAACATTTGAGCTTTTCCACATTTGTATTGCTACATACAGGACATTTTCTCAAGGTGAAAAGCTATCAGAAAGGAAAGAAATTTTATTATTATATAAATAGGAAGTAGAGACACATTATCAGATGGTGCATTAACTTCCATTTGCTGTTAAATGTCTTTGAACAATTTAACCTGGGCACATAACCTACTTCCACTCAGAAGGAGTCTGTACACAGCTCTGCAGTGGAATAATTTTGCAACTTTTCTGAGGGTGCTACTTCTTAGTACACCATTTATTCTGACTGCAAGAGGAGGCTGAGAGTTCTCAACCATTCTTGAATTATTTTTCCATAATTTTCATCACCAATTTTGTAAAATTTGGCACAGGATGAAGTAAATGTGGGGTAGTGCTTCAGCAGGAATAGATAGCTCATTAATTACCACAGAAATGTTGTTTGCTTCCATTAAACTCAAACCCTTCTGTGCATTCATTAATATCTTCATCACCCTTGAAATGAGCAATTTCAAAGCTACTGACAGCCAGCTATTTTCTTGTGTTATATTTTTGTCCTCTGTGTAATTAAATTTATTCTTGTATGCAACATTCCTGCTTTCATTGCCTTATAACATGCGATATATGGCCCAATCAATCGAGAGTCAATTTGTCTGTATTCCTCTGAAAACTACTTGATATCCCATTCCTCTCAAATTATAATAAACAATACAGTATGCCAGATTCCAGATTATGCCTTCAAACAAAAGCCAAATTGGCCCATCAGAGTAAGGGACATTTGAAGCATTTATGATATTCTGGCTGAATCCTGAGTTGAATATCCCAACTTGCAGTGGGCCAGATTGCACTTTGAAAGGGAAACAATGTTTATACTTTTATGTGCCAGCATGCCCTTTGGTGAGGTATCACTGATGTTACTCCTCAGAGTTCTAGTCTGCACTACAAAAGTTTAAGTTTTGGTTCTTATTTCATTACAGGTTTCTTCTCAGGCCTCTTTCTGAAGATCATCTATTATTAAAGTTGTTTCTCTCTGCTCCCATAAAACTGATTCTTAAAATTGCTCTGTTTTAGTGTTTACTTTTTTGTTGTTCACAGGAAAATGAATTTGAATAAAGGTAGTGAAACCTCCTTTCTATCACGATTTCCACAAAAGAACTTTTGACTTAACAGATTGTTAAATTTAATCTGGTTTAATCTTATCAACTTCTAGAAATTAGGTGCTCAAATTTGACAATGATAAAGGTCATGAAAGAAGCCAGAGAGAATGACAGTAGCTAAGAAATAATAACACAAAAATATATACATTTTAATTTTAAAAGACAAGAATAGAAGAAAATAAGTCAGCGGTACAAGGCTGGTGAATGTTGGTATGATGTGACTGAGAAACCAAACGTTGGACACATGATTCAACACTTATGAACACTTCCTCAATCTATGAAAGTGATATTTTTGTTTAGAAAGGAAGAAAAAAATGTCATGAAAAGTAAGGACCAAAGCTCATTTTTAAGTGGTACGTCTCCATAAATCTTCTTCGAAACAAAATTTTCCAGTCTGAAATAAGTTTTTATGTCTGTTGGACATCATACACTGCAGAACCTCTAACCATGAGAAAGACTGTTTACCAGACTTCTGACAAAGAATAAGGTCAAACTTGGGCAGAGATGAAGAGAAAATGTTATTTTACTTTCTTTTTATAATTCAAAATGCAAATTGTTTTATTTTGGCAGAGTATGTACAGATGATAATGAGATCATGCAGTGATCAAAATTTAGCTATTAATGTCGAACAAATATGTAGAAATTTAAAGCAAGAAGCCTGACTATTTTCAGAATATCCAACTAACCAACCAATGAACCAAATATTTTATTTTAAGGGCCAAAGTTTTGTCTGCCATACTGTCTATGAATACAGTGTTGTCTTTGCTCAAATCACTGTGGGAGATTCCTTCTCCATGTCAGAAGCTGTGATGCAGAACAGATGTTGAGACATAATATAGCAATCTATAAATCCTTAAACTAAGAGCTGTGACCAGCTATACCCTCTGTGCAGGAGGCTCAGTCTGTGCTCATATACAGTTTCCTCACTCAGATGCCAAATCTGTGTCCCATTTCTTTCCTTTTGTGACTGAGAGGTGGAATGGAAACTTGAACTACTCAGTTCCAAAGGAATTATATCGTACCCCTGAAAGCCTTCTTCATCACTCATTTTTACCCCTAAGTAGTGAAATCATGATAATTCAGCTACTTGCTGGAGACATGGACAAGTTGTGCGAGAAATGCAGTTGTGTAAAGTTTGTTCCTGCTTCAGTCTAAAACTCTACAAATTAGGTCTATTCCCAAAGCTCAAATTCCAGTATTAAAATAAGTGAGCTGGAACAGGATCCAGTGTATTAATATTAACATGAGAACACCAGGCATTCTGTGTTGCATCTGTATTCCCAGAGGTGCAGTCTGTACTCTCAGCATAACTGACAGCTTAATAAAGTCCCTCCTCCCCATTTGTTTCAACTAGCTCAGAAAGAGGAAAAATGGTTGCTGTAATTAAGGATGAACTTACCTACATAGCTGGTTAACTCTGACACTCCTGTCTTGGATTCTGATCTAAATGTGAAAGACTGTAATAGAACAGAGGATCAAGACCCAAACACAATTAACTGGATGACTGATGACATGCTTACTTGCAGCAGACTGGTATTGGCACTCTCACACATGAGTGAGTCTCTGAAGGCCTAATCTTGTGGCTGCCTTGCAAATAAATGTTTGTGTTCATATGAAGTTATGCTTAAAATCACTATTAGAATATGGTTTCTGCAATGGGCCCAGGTGAAAATGGAATTAAAAATACTGTTGTTTAAGGCAGAACACTAATGCTGCTGAGCATTAATGTTGATGAGTTAATGCTGATGATTTAAATGAATAATCTGTTATGTGAGAGATGAGAAAATAAACAGGCAACTGTTAAAACTCAGTGAGATCCCATTTGAGAAAGCTATGAAAGTAATTCTGAGCACATTTCCATTCAAAACAAAAGCAAATGTGAGTTCTTTTCAGGAATCCAGCATGCTTGGGTAGAGGAGGATAGGCACTGCTTCAGAAGATGGGAGAGGTATAGTGCTGTGGGAGAGGTGGGACAGAAAAACATTGCACTGGCCTCTTTCACACGGCCTACAGTTTTGTTAGCTGCTTGTATAAAAGATTTCCAGGTGCTAAGCTGTAGTATGTATTTGCTTAAATTGATACTACCTGCAGTGATTGTATTAGATGGATGAAGTTAAGGTGATGCATTGTTGTTAAAGAAATGTTTGCAAGGATGCTTGAAGTGCACAGATAAATATAAAGCAGCAGTAGTAATGGTAGTCTCCTGCCATTACTTTTCCTGCTAGGTTACTCCCTTACATGCTCCACTTCTAAACCCATCTTTTAAGATAGTTTTATGTGGTATCTCTGAATTTGGCCTAATAGTCACCTATTTCAGTCCTGTTTTGATTTGTCCCTTAGGACCAATCTAACGGGTATCTAGTAAGTATCCACTAAGTATTGAGGCTCTTACTAACAATACTTCACCCCTTGCACACATCCACAGAATTAATTTGACTTAATTATCTAGTCTTGTTCAGAGAGAAAAGGCCAGGGGTAAAAAGCTGTTCTCCAGAACATCTAAATAATAATAATTTAAACTCCCTGGATCTTCAGCATGGCCTCATCTTACCCTAAATCTTTTCTAGAAGAGACTGTTTTCAAACTGTCTTGAAATATCCATGACTGTGGTTTTCAAACATTAAAAGCAGTGCAGCACTAATATAAACACTGCCTTATCTAGGACTGCTGAGGATGTATGTGACTTCCTGAGCATATCCTGAGCTTGTATCTGCTCACTTACCAACTGATAAGTAACATGGTACTTTTGAAATGAAAATAACAACATTTAAATAGATCCCTTTAAAACAAGAATACTAAGGTATGAGTAAATTTGAGATTTTTGTCCAATATTTGACTTTTATCTGCATCAAAAGCAATCCCTGTTGTGTTGGAAAATTAGAATAAAAGGAAAATGCACACACAGAGGAGGAATAATACATAGAATGAGCTGAAATATCTGTTGCTCTGTTAAATGACCAGCAATGAAAGACATGGTAACTCTACAAAATTCTGTGTAAACATTAAAAATGTAGAGGAAGTGTTTAACATAGTAAAAGAGGTTTTAGAAGGCGTGACTAGGAGAAAATTAAGAAAAGGATGTATGGAACAAAATACCAGTAGTAACTTCCTGCCCATCAGATCTGTGTACGTGTTTGATTTTGCTATTTTTACAATAGCAATATGTATTTTTTGATATTGAATTGACTTTGATATTTTGACATGAAAAACTGAATATTACAGTAAGGTCAAGGGACAAAAACATATTTGATTTTAGCTGCTGTATTTACCATCCAGTATTTTGTGGCAATTCCTAAGCAAGGTTACGGTTGAGAGAAAGCACAGTCAGATAACTATGCATGTGAAAATTTTTAAGTCAAATATGAGTGTACCTTTTTATTTCTCGGAGGTTTATTCTCCATTTGCTTCTGGATCACTAACGTCCTGCAAAGATTTTCATGCTTGCAGGCAGTCCAGTTAGGCAGATTATTTAGATGTGTATTATCAGCCTTTCCCTACATAGGTGGCTGGAGCCTTAGACAGACCTGTACAGACTTCAGAGTGAACATTGGCATGAAAGCAAATTAAAGATTAAGGCTGCACATTACTACAATGTAATAATAAGTATAAATGTAAGAAAACAAGGTTCCTGGCCTTGAGGATGGCATGAATATAATCACAATCATTCTTCAAACATCAATAAATACAAACATAAGTATCATATGATGAGCTGCTGCTATTTATGAAGGCATATATTAAATGCAGTTTTACCTGGCTGCACTCAATATCTTGCTTGTCAGGAGCCCTTGTGAGATGGAGACAAGCAAAAGCAGCTGTGGGTGTTTTAAAATTCAAAATGTGAGGCTAAGTTTGGAAACACCTAAAATGGAAATTAGTTTTACCTTTGCAAAGAAGTTAATTTGGAAGCTGACATCAGCTTCTTTGCTAACTTATATGTCGAATTCCAAGTTAGCCTCTCCTCACAGGTAAAAATCCTTTTTCTGTCTTAAGGACCCCTGAAGCATTCATATTTTCTGTTTTTAAGTGTTTCTGATGATTTCACATTGGGATGGAGAGGGACATAATATGAAAAATTCTATTTGAAATATGAATGTAAGATATATTTTTGGTTGCATATGATAGTACATACACCACAGAGCAAAATACCTTTAATAAACATATTGGAAGAATAAATTAAGTAAGTATAGCAACTCACTAATATAGATAAGCACATGACAACTGGATTTTTTTTTAGGTTACTCTGAAAGCTAGAAATCATATTTCTATTCAAGGCATGTTTCAATTTATCACTTTTACTTAGCATATAATTTTATGTTTAATCATTTCTTATTTTACTATGTTTGGTACATGTGCATTTCACAAACACACAGGACAACAAGTTCTCTACTTGGAAGAGTATGCGATAAAGATCAGGCCCTTCTCTTGAAAAGGAGTCTTATTGCAAACGAAAAGATAAAACACAATTAGTGTGAGATAAGCATAAGAGTGAGGGACAAATCAGGAAGAGATATTCTGGGGTAAAAGCACCAAAGACCCATTAGGAAAGAACCTGGGACTTCATATATAAAGAATGTGTCTCAGTGTCTCAGTGACAAAAAAACTTCTAGGGAAATAAAAGTCATGCAAGAGACAGACTTTTCTATCTCATATGCAGTAACCTTGGAAAAGGGAGTTTAGAACACTAGCTGAGAGAAGCAGGTCACTAAGTGCAAATAATAAATTCAGCTAAGGAGAAACACTGATTGTTAGAATATGATTGACACTGGCTCTGGAGACAGATGTCCTCCTGCTCTCCCAGCTGGAAGGGCCGGCTGGGTGGAGCTCCTTTAGAAAACTGGCTTCTGCCATTGTACAGCTAAAAGAAGAGTGGACATGCAGAGGTAAATTTTCAAAGCAGTCTGTTTATTAACTACCCATTGACAAATATAGGCAATTGTTAGTGAACCTCCTGCACATCCCTTTGAAAACCTACCCAGTTTGTCTGAGATGATATCTCACCATTTATGCCAGAAAAGGTGGCTTCCAAGATAGAGGTGGGCCTTTCTCAACAATGGATAAAATGGGTGATCTCAGGAACCCTTTGCCTTTTTAAAAAGCTGTGTGAGGTCTCCCATATTACAATTCACATTCAGTTTAGGGTGTTTTTCTCTTCTCGCAAGATCAAAGAATTTTTTCATATGTCATCACACATGACATGGGTAATGAAAGCTTTGAGAAGCTAGAACTGACAGTTTCCAGCATGGCCTCTATATAATTCTGTAGCTTTTCAGTATTCTCATTTATATGGGGGTGAGAGGGGGGAAATGATTAAGAGTACCTCACCTGGCAATCCTTGGACATTCACTATCATGAGTTGAGAACAAGCATAGCCTCACTATTATCATGCTTTACACATGTATACTTACAATGAATAGACCATTACTCTGAGTGTTTCTTCATTGTAGCCACGGTTTGCTTTACAAAGTGCTGAAGCATGTATAAGCTAGTTATAAATCAAATAAGTGAGAAGTTTTGGATCAGATGCAAAAATCTCTGTGCAGTAAAAGTCGCACAACAAAAAAGGATAAATTCAAGTTTTCAAATCATTCCATTAGCATATGTTTGGACACACTGCAGTCTGAACATGTCTTGACTGTCTGGATGGAACTTAGTAGCATCAGATCATGGCTAAATTTCACATGAAATATGACACTGTCATTATTTAAAGGCTTGATATTATTTAATGTGTGTTTTTTCCCTCCTTTTTCTTTTTGTTCCTGGCAGTCTCTCTATGGTGTGCAAGCAATTATAAAAGACCCTGTGTAGCAAACCAACAGTCATCAAGGAGTGAAGGTGGTCACCAGTTAAAATTGTGCATTACACTGTCACACTCAGTGGAAGCAACTCTCTTGCCTCTCTGTATGTTATTCTTGTTCTCAGTATCCCAGGTGGAAAAAATAATGAGGTATAAGTTTTCACAACATCCACCAGCTTAAATGTGATTTGATCAGATACATTTCGGTTGTAGTTTTGAGGGAGGTGTTTTAATTCTGTTGGTGAGGTTTGTAGTGGCCCAACAAGTGCCACTCAAATTTTTATAAGTGCAAGGTTAAATTGTTCTGGGCATATCCTCAGATAAAATGGTCTTTGCATTTGTATTACGTGGAACTGAGCCAATATAAGGCAGTGTGTGAGATGCAACTAAGAAAAAAGACTGGATATATTGTGTAAATACAGTAATAAGAATTCCAATGCAGATGGAGACTCTGCTCAGTACTTTGTTTTATGTGAAATAGGTACCTGCACTTCTATTAAAATGTTTATAAATGTTCAGTAATCTCTTTCTGTTTCATATTGAGATAGAAAATCAAATATCAAAATACTTGACTGAAAATAAATGGTAACAATTTGGGAATGCCATGACACTCAGCTTTGATTTTGGTATAAAATATTAATTATTATGTACTGATATTCTGCAAGCAAAAGCTTTTGTTTTGTCTCAATTTGATATTAATCTCTGTCCTTCACAGCTGTTGTAGTATTATGGAAATATAGATTCATTGCTGCATGGCTCTGCTTTTACCTCCAGAAGTAGAGTCAAGTTCCCACGATAGATAAGTTTATTGAAATTCTGTGAATCCAACATGTAGGAAATTTGAGGCCATTATGGGAAAAGAAGAGTGACAGGAAAACTGTACAGAAGAGATCTTGGAACAGCTGAATTATACCTATTATGAGAGCTAAGTTTGCTTAACTTTGCTTACCTATAAACATTTTTTAAAAAGGAAAAAGATTTAATCCTAATTTTTCACATTTAAAAATTTGGTCTGAAAAAATATCTTCTTTGGTAAGAAATATTTGAAAAGACAATCCTAATCCTTGAATTTAAAAGTTAGGTTGCTTGCAATAGTATGCAAGTGCACAAAGAATGCCAGTTACAGCTTCATTACAAACCAAACAAAACCTGTCTTTTACAAAAGTAATATTCTAGATAATTTTGAAAACATAGCATAGAAATCATAGAAATACAATATTAGCAAATATTGTATAAATATTTATATATATATAATAGCAAATTATTTTTCAAATTAATTACTCATTTCAGTGAAGTCCTTCAATGTCACAAGATAATCGACTGGACATTGTTAGCAATATGAGAAATGGTTTTGAGGTAGAATGAACCCTGTTCAGCCAAGGATCTTAAAAAAAAATCCCATCATTACATTGAAGGAAGTGATTGTTTTTTTTCAGGTTCATAGCTGAAAAGACACCGGGGGTGTTGTTTCTCAAGAAACTTGGAATTGCGGGAGTGTAGTTGTAGAGCTGCTAAGGAAGCTGTGTGTATACGATAAATTTGTTTACCATATACTGTTGCCTTCTGTTATGTGAACACAAGAAATATGAAGAAAGAATACTTGGTTTCTCATGTTATATTGTTTAAAAAATAATATGATTACTTTGGGGAATGAACATAACCAGAGCATCTTAATTTTCTCTTTCCCACTTTTCATCCCATAAAGCTGTTTCCAACAACCTTTCTTTACAAGTTTAATTTTCTTTTACAGAAGCTAAATTGAGAATCATTGGACAGCTCCCAAGTCCATGTTTTTTTCCCCCCAGTTCCTTTGTGGAAACAGCTTAGCTGCATAATTTGACATAGTCTGAAGATCAGTGCAAACATCCCACAAATACTGAGTGACCATTTAACCTAAAAAATATAAAGTGTACTTTGAAAACTTTATTAGCAATCTTTCACTCTCAAGTATTTTTATAAACTGTTTCCCAGTGAAAATGAGATGGTCCCATAAATTGAAAAATGATTAATTATACGAACTATGTGACAGAAATGTTTATCTTTATAAAAGAAAAACATTTACAGAGTGATTTCAGTAGTTTATAGTAAGGAAAGATAATTAATAGTTTGTTGCTATTCTATGATTTTTCAGTGAGATAATCCATAGCTAGTGGCGTGGGCAATAGCTTCTATTTCTCAGTTCATGAAACACAAGAAACCTCCACTGAGTGGTTTATCTTAATACAGACATCTGTCTGTTTTTGATTATTCACATGGTAAAGAGGAAAGAACTTTGTGCTGCTTAGGAGAGTCTTAATGTAGCATACAGTCTTAAAGCAACAGCAGATACAGCAGGGAGCTTTTTCACCACTTATATCTTGCGCTTAATGCAGACAGAGTTAGCGGAAAATCCTTCAGAATCATTATAAGTGTTGTTGTGAAGAAACGTCTTGTAGAAAACAGCACTGTGCTCTGAAAGCCTCAGAGGGCAGGACTGTTTTGGGAAGGGACAGATCCCAGCAACTGGTGTGTCCTTTAGTCCTAATACCTCTGCTGACAGCATCTCCTGGCAGCTGTGGGTGAGAAGCCAAATGTCCATGTCCCTGTGCTGAGCAGCAAATGCCTGAGCATGGTCTGGTACTGCTGGTCAAAGTAACAGTAAAATTCAAGTCCATGGCCCTTGCACTCCAGTTATGACAGCCTTTGTTTCTGAATGTCTTTTCAGAAGGTGTCTCCATGCAGACTCTTTCCTCACCAAAGTTGGAAGGTGAAAATGGATTTTAGTGAAAAATAATAATGATTTTGTCAATATGTGTCTCGGCACCTACCCTTGCTGGTCACCATAAACAGAGCAGTAGCTACAGGGTGCCTCCCCTCTTTCTTTTTCCTCCTCTCCAAATGTCATCATGCAGTGTGGTGTGATGACGTGACTCTTGGTCATCTGAGAGGTGAGGAATCATATTGCTACCTCATCTACTATCTTCATTATCCCCTGTCCTGACTGTGGCGGCATTTAGTCCCACTATGATTTCAGGTTAAAAAAACAGAATCAGCTAAAACCCCTTTGAAGACTGGCTTACCTATGCTAACGGAGAACGTAATAAAATCATCTGCCTACAGGGCCAAGTGTACAACAGAACCACGAGGATATGTCTGTCTGTTTAAAGCAATGAAGAAAAATGCTTGGATGGTAGACAGAGAGCACGCAGAACAATACTAAAAGTATCAGTGGTCTGCTTCCAACTAGATGAATGTCTGCAGTACTGGTAACAATTTACATGCAGAAATGGATAGCAAAATAGAGCTCAGAAATGAACATCAAAAGCAATTAGAGCTTCAAAAGCTTTCTGTATGAGGAAGTATTGAAAACAGTGGAACTTATAAGAAAGGTAAGAAATCAAGGGAGACCAGATAAACGTGACTAATGTCATAAAAGATATCAAGAAAATAAATCAGGAGCTCTCATTTAGTCTTTACAATAAAGTAGTTTACAATAAAAAACAAGGGGCATTCAATGAAAAACATCAGTTCTAACACCTATTAAAGAAAATACCTTTTCTTTATTATCTTCTGAAAATAATTCTAACGAAATGTTACTGAGACCAAGGGCTTAGCAGGATTCCAAGAAGAGGTAGATGTCATATGGGAACATCTGCAGTAATACTAGCTAGGAAGGCTCATTTCTGAAGGAAGGTAAGCCTTTCACTCTTCATGACTTAAATAAAGCCATGGGAAGAAACTTCTCATGTTGTGATGACAATTATTTAATTCAAAGATCTCCTACAATTTCTCCCAAAGGACTCTGTGTTGCTCATTATGGTCTGACACGGGGTGGTACTCTCATATTTCTATGGAACAAATTTGCCATGGAGTTAGCTGTTCACTGAGTGATCAGGCCAATGTGTCTTAAGAAGTTATTGCTTCTCAGATGGGAATTACTGACCTTCAGGTCACATTCAGTAACTAAACTTTGTGTGCTCCTAGTCCAGGACAAAATGTGGTTTAAGAGAACCAAATTTCATGTTACATTTCAGCAAACCTAGGGACAAGGCTAGACTTCCTTGCAAGTTACTTCACTCAGATGAGTGTTGGCAACTTTCCTACACTGATTGAGAAGTGCAAAGCTATTTAACTGATCTTCCCTCCTTTCAAAACCACTTTTTTTCCCCAGTGGTTTATACGTTTAAAAGTACTGAATCCTAACTCTGAATAATTCTGAGTTAAAAAATCAAATGCAGACTTGTTAATATATATATGCCACAGATATGTATGTATCTATGTATATACAACTATGTATTTATACATATATATGTGTATATGTGTGCACGTACATATATATACACACACAGATATTTATACACAGAAGATATCTCTTCAAAATTTACTTTCCCTCTAATTTCTTGTGGGCCATTAATAAATATCATGAATTTATATTATATTTCAACATCATCAATATAAAAAGTCACCTTATGATCCATTGACTTTATTGAGCAACTCCTCTGAACACAGGACTGCAGCTGTCAAGTGTGGTTTTACAGAGATAGGGTGTGCAACCTGAATTCAGTAACCTTTTTAAAAAATAAGTCTGTCCCAGAGGAAGCAACTCTTTCTCTTGCCAAATCATCAGTATCAAGAAACAAATGTTGTCAGGTGACAGTTACATAGCTTATTTGTTATGTGTTTTATTTTGAATGTTTGTCTTTTAATTTTTTAATTTCTCTAAGGTATGTCACTACATGCTGGCTGAGGTGGGAAAACTCGGCTTTTTGGAGTAATAGTATAATAATAAGCCTCCTTTTTTCCATTTTTTTTTTAATCTGCACACAATTACCTACAGAATTTGTACAACGAACAATACTCAGAAAAAATGATACACTTACCAAGTCATAAATACATGGAAGGAGACTTTTGTTTTGAGCTCGTTTTGGGTTCAAGTCCTTATTTCTGAGGTAGATGAAATTCAATGAGACCTAAAAAAAAAAAAAAAAAGGTTCCTGTTAAAAGAAACAAGCCTCAAGGAACAAAAAAGTTTAACATTTAATCTCTCTTACCATAGCAAAAACACGTGCCCAGAGTGCCTATGTCTCCCTTCTAACAATGCAAGGAGGTCTCGAAGGATGTTTACCATCCCCAGGAATACAGAGCTAGAAAAGATGTTGTGTTTTCTCTCTGCTCAGAGAGACTATGACCTGATACTGAGATAATGACAATCTGGTTAGTTGTGAAGGCAAATGCGAGCAGGGAGGCTTACATATTTAGGCAAGTACAGCATTAAACTTTTTCTGGAATCCAGACAGAGGACACTGGGTAGGGCAAATGTGCTGTGGAAGAGAGCAGTCTCAGAGGGGCTTTTTGTGGAGAAGCAGCTGTGACCCCTGGCAGGGCTGTGTGACTCCTGTCAGGGAGTCTGAGTGCAGGGGTGCCGAGGAGAAGGGGTGCCAAGGAGCAGGGAGGCCACGGGGCAGGGGTAGCTGTGGAGCTGCAGCCCCTGGGCCAGAGGGGTGATTACACGGCAGGAGGTTGGTGCCCCGCTGTCCCCCGACCTCCTTCCGAACAAAAGGCCAGCAAAGGCTGGGAGGAGACTGCCGGGGCCCAGTGTGTTGCCTTTCAACTCCGCATAATCAAACACGTCATGGCTTGTTGGTGACGTCTGGCAAAGGCTGTGAGGGGTGCCGAGGAGAAGGAGTGCCGAGGAGCAGGGAGGCCACGGGGCAGGGGTAGCATGGTCGCTACCCCATCTCCTGCCCAGGTGCTGAAGGTGTCCCTGCATGGGCTGGGCTGGGCTGGGCGGTCTTGCTGCCCCCTGCCCCGTGCGTCACCCAGGGGACAGCTGCTGCTGCAGCTGCAGAAGAGCTTGAGTCCTCTTGGGCCAGGGGCCAGGGAGGTGTCAGGGCGGCTACCCCCATGCCCTGCTCCAGCTGATTCCCAGCCACCCTGCTCACCGACCCGGCGAGAGACTGCAGCTCCTGCTCGTCACCTCACACACCTGCTCTACCCTGCTCTGGCAGAGCCTGATACATCAGATATGATCTGGACTGTTGTTTTTTTGAGTTTCAGCTTTTTAAATTTTTGTAAAAAACTGTTCAATGGATTCTGTTCCTTCTTTCTGTTTCTTGTTATAAAATATGACTTTGTGAATTGGTATGCACTATTTTTTTAAAATCCCCTCCCTTTCCTCTCAAAGTGAAAAAAAAAATCGCCCAAGTTATCTTCCCAACTCTCATTTGTATTCTATCAATTTCAAATTGTGCCATAGAGAATAACAGTCACCATGCAGTTTGCTAGCTTCAGTTTACATGTATGCAGGCAATGCACTGTACCAGATACCCGACAGCGGGATGTTGTGCATTACCTTCTGCATGAGCATCCTAAAGCCTGATTTTTAATGGCCAGGGCTACTTGAAAAGCTTTCCAAATGCCAAAACTATCTCTGAGCATGACAGTCCAGCCAAAAGGGTGGATTTTCATAAGGCTTTGAACATCAGCACAGTGCTGAATTTAATAATTTGTACACATAGAATGACTGTGCTTTGGGGATGTTAGTAGACCAAAACTAAAGAAAACTCTGATGATTACCCTCAGCCCCAACAGGTTGGGTCATTGTGGAGTCATGCTGGATGCTTCTGAAGTGAAACAAAAGAGGAACAGCACAACAGATTTGAACTATTGAAGTTCCTGATCTTGCTTCCCATGAAATTCATGAGATAATAGCTAGAGAATACAGGAGAAACAAGATTAGGACCTAGGAAAAGGAAAGAAAAAAATAAAAAATAAGCATTGGTGCAATCCTGGGTGCTTTATCAGAGCACGAGTCAATGAAGACTGAGAGCATTCTCAGATGATTTGTGTTCTAGAGATGTTCAGGGTTTCTCAGGTGTAGGCGTGTAAAGATTACCGTGTTAGAACTGACTTTGGACTCTTCTGGTGGCCGGTTCTGAACAGTGGTGATGAAAAAGGATGCACACAAATCTACAAGTGTTCAGACCCTTTGATACATGGAAAAATATTTTTTTCTGTATTTTATATTACTTTTTTTTACTACCAGTACCAGCATATTTTACTGGTTCATGACCCAGAACATAAAGGTTTACTGCCTTTTCCCTTTGCTCACTTCTGTTTAAAATTCTGCATTTCTTTTTTTCAGGCAAAGGCCACATCAGTGGAATGCATGACGATATGGTGTGAGCAAAGTTTATCATGACAAAAGATGCATCAGTTTGAAATATTAACCCAGCACTGCCTTGGAGGTAGTGAATAATTAGTTTAACCTGGCAATGAACGATATAAACTTAATCACAGAGATGGCGGGTGTTATCATCTTATGTTTTTATAATGCAGTAAGGACATCAGGTTATCATGATTATAGCAGCAGGAGAGTTTGTGGAATGAGCTCATGTATAAATAGTTGCTCAAAAACACTGTGAACATTTATGAGGCTCACTATTTATCATTAATTATTTAACTGCAGGTCCCCATGTGGGCAGTGAAATCCTGTTGATTTACTACTTATCAGGAATAAATTACCACTTACAACTTGGGGTTTTCATGATTTTCCTTTTGTCATCATAAATAAACTTAACTAATAAGACTGTTTCCTTCTCCCTATTAAACTGACTTCTGGCAAGAGGCTTTTTGGCTAGTGACCTAATATGAGACAAAATATAGGATAAGTGAAAAGCTGTGTATTTTTATGAAGTCTCAGATTGTTTGTAATAGATCTGAGAACTCAGCAAGGGACCAGTATTTGCTTACATTTACAGCATATTTGTACAGGACCAGATTTTTGAAACTGCTCAGCAGCCACAATTAAAGCCAGATTTTTTTTCTGAAGAGCAGTTTCAAATTTGCCAGCTAACTGAATTTATTTTAGTACCTAAATGAAGACCAATAACTAAATCCCTATTTTGGCACCACTCTGATCCTCAAAATCCCAGCTCAGCTGCTGTCTAACCCTTTAGGTGCCTCTGTTGCTACCAGCGAAGTCACTAAAGATGCTTGTAGTTCTACTAGGGAGCACATATAGACAGCTTTCAGCCATTCTTCATGCCTCAGCCTCAGCAGGATTTGAAACCCACATAGTCTTCAGTGTATTTTTGGCAGGTTTCCTGACAAGGAAGGCATAACCTGATGGACAGCAGTACTCTACAGCAGTATGCCTCAGACAACTGGCACCCAGAGATGCGCAGATGATTTGCCCATTTCCATGCTTGCATGCATGTGTGTGTGCATAGAAATTTGGTTTAGCCCAAAGCCCAGACGGTGGTCCACTGTGCATCCAGGAAGGCAGGTCTTCTTTGCTTAATTAGGCTTGGATGCTTCAGTACTCAGCTTAGGGCTGAGCCCCATCAGGACTTACATCCTACACTGTAAGTGCACCTGTGTTGCAGCAGAGGTGCCGATATGGCTGTTAACATATTTGTACACCTGGCTACAAACCTCTGTTAACCCAGGTGGGTGTTTGAATAACCAAAACCACCTAAATCTCTGACCCTTTTCAGACAAGCTCCTCTAATATTACTATGACCACCTGTGATGGGCTCTTCAATATATGAAGTAGGCAGGTGTTATAGAAAGGCTCAATTTTGTTTCTATGGAAGACAAGGATATGTTTTATCTGATCCAAACGTGTTGAAAAATGTGGTATCATGTACATTTATTTCTTTTTATATATATACGTGTATATGTCTATATATAAAACATGTATACACAGTATACATATATTTTCACATGTACATACATTATATATTTTTAACTTATTTGTACATACACAGACAGGCATAGACATACACATATATATAGTAGTGATTAAAATGAGGTGGTATATAATTCTATGCCAGTCTGGTCCCTCAGATTCAACCTTTTTCAGACATGGGTGGAATACATTTTGTATTCTGTTCCAGATTTTCACATATGACTTCACGGTTTCTGTGTCAACTACTTCCTATCCTGATGTAATGTTCAAAAAACTTAGGTCACAAACTCATCTCAAGAAATTTCTCATGTCATCTAGAACTTAAAAAATCAAGGAGTAAAACAGATATTGCATTTTAATATTGTTATTCACATATAAATTTAAAAGGTGTTTTTTCAGTTTAATAGATGTTGTTAATAAAAAATCAAATACTCTCCAGCTGACTCAGTGGCATGTTACAACACTAAGGAATGAAATACCAACTCTGCAAAAATTAGTGCCTATTTGTTTAGGATAATTTAAAGGATACTTGTAAGCTGTGCTGTTCAGAGATTTATTTTTTTTTCCATTTCTGGATTGTGTTTTTAAATCTAATTTAATTATATACCTGGAGGAGGAAGTGGCAAGATTTAGGTAATTGCACTAAAAATGTTGTGCTTGGGACTAATTATGTGTATAAAATTGTATGCTGGTTTGGGGCTTCATCAAAAATGTGCCCATAAAGTGTTACTAGGCTCATCTTTAAAAATATAGTGAACATTGGCAGTATTATCTCAAAGGAAAACATGTCACCACATTGTACTGGAAGACTAGAATTTTACAAGCAGCCTTTAATACAACACTTGTGATAATTTTATTGTGGCATTAAATCTGTTTTCTTGCTGTTGATCAGAAGGTTTTGGCCCCCCCTTTCTTCTGCTAAATTCAAAATGCATACACAGCTAAGGGGAAGCATAACCTGATATACGTGACTTTAGCCACTTGTGAATGCAGGGGTTTTAGCCCTTTCTGTACTCACATGCTGATGTGGATACCTTTTTCTTATTACATGTGAAGATACACACAGGCCATCCCCGTAGAATTTCTCCTCCCACCACAGTCAAATTGATGTGAAAGGTCTTGCCAGTGGGTTATTTAAATCCTGATATTCTGTTCTTGCTTGTCAAGAATGCTGGGTATAAATCTCTTGGCACTTATCTTTCGACACTGCCCACTAACATTTTCTACTACTTCTGTCTGTCCTCATGACATTTCCTGGAGAGCTTAAACTGAAAGTGTTAATTATTAATTTAGGGCTAGATTCTGGCTCCCACAGCCAGAGGCATGCTGGAGGGAATGCAAAGGGCCTCCGATTTGTTATATGCATGTTCCTTACCACTGAGATCCTCACACATCCACTCCTTGGCTCATATTAGGAAACAATCATGATTCTTTTTAATCAAACCTGTCCACATCAGTTATGAGTTCAGATTACAAATGAAAAAACAGACTGTTAAAGTTTGACATGATTTTTTTCAAACACGTAAGTACATTTGCTCAGTTTGAACAATGGATTGCATTAACCACTGGTGCATTTTTTTCACATCACAGAGGGGATTTAGCTGTAGGAAAGAAATGTTTCATCATCTTGAAGCCCAGTAAGGCTCAGTGTTATTATAGCAATATAACAGGGTAACCGAGGCATAAAGGTGAAGTGACTTGCCTAAGGTCATGCAACAGATCAGTGGCAGAGCTATGAATCAAGTACAGGGTCATTTAAATCCCTGCAAAATGCCTTGCTCCATAAGATTTTCTTCCTCCCTCTTGTCAAGTATAAATAGTCTAGGCTTTCTTTGGCAGGCAGAAAGCTCTCTACTCTTTCTCTTAATGTATTCCCAAGATAAAGTATACTCATTGGCCTGGCTCTAACAGGAAAACTTTCAGGCCAAACAGAAAAAGACTGTTTTGCTCGAAGTACTCCTTGAATTTCCTGCAACTTCAATGTGGATTGACTTACACATTTTTCCAAACCTTCTTATTTGTTAGGCAGCCCATTCTTATTTCCCTTGTCTTCAAGTCTCTTCCTCTGGTGGTGTCCCTTCCTACTTTTCTGCTGTATAAATTACTCCTTCCATTGGCAATTTTTCTTATAATTGCCCATCTTCTTTTCCAGCTACACCATTCATGCATATTTTGGCAAATCAGAGTTCTGGTTATGCACAGCTTACAAACTGTGAGAAAATAACCCCAAAAACATATAAAGAAGCCCTCTGGCTTTTACCATCTCCCTCTTTATATTTTTCTTAAGAGCACCCTCTGAAAAGGTCTGCTCAAGAGTTGTTTGAGAGAGTGAAGATGAAGAGAGAGTGAAGAATCTACAGCTGAATGCTGTATATTTTATAATATCTAAAATGTCAAATGTTTATACATTTGTACATATTTCATTCTATTCTCTTTTCTCCCTGCCATATGAACAAGCAGGAACCTGATGTCTGCATAGCACTTACTGATATTTTTTTAAAATTTAAGTTAAGAATTAGAAAAAAAAATTGTTATTGTTCAGTGACACATGAGGGGAAAGTGGTTTTGCTTAAAAGTTGATGCCATAAAGTGGAACAGTATTTGAATGTGTCATCTTTTAACAGAAAATGGATTCACATATGTCAGAGAGAAGAAATACCCAGGGGTCTAATGTAATATACAGTCATCACTATGAATTAATGGCATTGTGACGGTGTGGTGGTGTGGTGGCTTTTTTTCTCACTGGGAGAGAAAGGTGTATAAACAAAGCCTCAGGAAGGTGAAGTAAATGTAAAGTGGGTACCAGAGTTGCCCACTTTCTCTCAGCCACCCTGTCCCTGTGTGAGGTCAGGCTGGCGGGTTGGGGGCGCCTGAGAATGCCAGGCTCCACCAGAGCAGTTTTGATGAAGCATCTGGATTACTTGAATGATGAGCATGTGTCTGGGTTGGAGGACTTAGTAGATAGAAGGAAGAAGCTAGAAGAAAGATTTGATTATCTCTTCTCCTTGGGGAAGCACAGCGAAATTTCAATTTTGATTTGGAATCTGGGGATCGTTTCGTTTGTTTTGTGGTTTGACTGCTCTGGCAGAAACTTTGAGTGAAATGCTTTGGTTTTGTTTTATTTTTGTCAGCACAATCTGACATTTTATCTTCACTCCTGTTGTATTATCAGGCATGTATTTATCTCTCCAGGACTAGTCTATTGTAATGATTGTACCTTAGACCATTGAAAATGAATGCACGGCAGAATATTGCTACCTGGAACTTACACAGATAGCAACAAAGCAAATGGTTTGTATTTAGTAGTGTTGACTTGAAGCTCTAAAGTCCTTAGTATTTTGAAGCCTACTTCAGAGACTACATCTCTCCTGCTGAGACAAAGCCACAGTTATGGACAGCAGAACCGCCTAAACTATCATTCCTTTGGTATTAATCTAACTGGGTATTTTCACAGGCATTTTTTATGGGGAATTATTGACCACAGAAATTTGCCAAAACAGGTGAATTGCAGAATGCATTTGCTCATGCACTGGTGAAAAAAAAGGACACCTATGGAAAAGAGCTGATTATTCTGTTTCTCCTCGTGTGATTTGTATATATATAGAGAGAGAATGTTGGCAAAAAACAGGAAGTGTTTTTTCAGGTGCCTAATACATCACAGAAATAACAAATTGAGGAAATTACTCACATTAGTAAGCTTTTGCATGCTTGGCACCACATGCTTAACTACATTTAAAGTTTTTTATTCTCAAGCAACCAAAGAATGAATTTTATATTGCTCCTCTTGATAACATTACAAAGTTGGCCTTCATTCTCCTTCTTGCAGCCTGAGCCTTACACAATTATTGTCAACGAAGCACTAATAAAACTGTAATCTTTTATTCCATGTGTTTGGTTTGTATCAAATCTGCTAGTGATGGAAGGTGTTTAGAAATGTCTATGCCTGCTGAATAGGATTGCATGAAAATGCCCCTTTCAGTGGACAAAGGGAAAGCAATTGGACCACTCTGCAGGTACGGCAAAAGACTCAGCCTTGGCTGAAACACAAATTAGATACCATCATTGAGAAGGTGTTCTAGGTATGGATACAGTCAACAGTAAGCTTTGCAAGCCCCATATAAAAACTTTGCTGTTGTACAAAATGTGCCCCTAGTATTTGGCATTTTGAAAGAAGCTTTTTTTTTTTTTTCCTAAGCTATATCAACAGTGCCAGTGATTCAGAGCTCAACTAATCCTTATTTTAATGTTTATGGGGCTTCTGGGTGCCAACATTTTTTAGTTCTAATGTTTAATATTTATTCATGTTGCTTAATCACTGAGGAAATTCCCATTACAGGGGGAGGCAAAAAACCTGTTAGATCATTTTTGTCTAAACTTCAGCACTCTGAGAATAATTTCTAAAGCTAGCATTCTATGGAGAGGGGTTCTCTGATATGGTATGTTCAATTCCACCTGCATTTTAAGAAATGCTTACTCATTGACCAGATTATCATTGAATCTTGTACAGGGTGTACAGGGTAAAATTATCTGAGTTTTCAGGGGCCATAATGACTCAGAAAAATATTTTTTGAGAAAACTAGTTCTTTGAAAATTCAAGATGATTAGAAAAACAAAACATCTAAAAAAATATGGAAAAAGTTCAGAATATTGACTACTTCATAGCTTCTCACAAAATCACTGAACCTTTAAGCTGATTAGATTGCCCCCCAAATGAAGTGAAATATCTTTTTATTGACAAGAAACCTTACTAAAATTAAAATTTGAGTTGAACTAAAACGGGTGTTCAGTTTTGATTTAGCAATTTAATCACCAAAGTGAAAATAATAATTTATTCTCACAGCTTGAAAACCTCTCCTATTTGCACTGGTCTCTAATGTTTTTTAGAATAGCCCTTTGCCTCACGTAAGATACCTTGCAGCATAACAAAAAATAAAAATTAATGCTCAGAATTCATGCTTTATTTCCATTCCTAGTGATAAAGTTCTCCAGATGTGAAATGGAGATAAGCCACTATTTGCACCAGAACTTCAGTTTCTCATGCAGAGGGACTGACAAGTCTCTATGTCTGAAATCCCAGATGGTTTCTCTGGAGCTAAGACTTGCACTAAGCTTAAACAAGAGGAAAGCAGAAAAAAAGTTTAAATTGCAGGGGTTTTTATTCCCAGTGGAATAACTGTAATAGAAATAGCAACAATGATAAATCAGATTCTCTTAGTGCCATGTTGGGCATTGGCTTAACATATCCTCTAGAGATGCCAGTTACAGTATGGCATTTACATCATGTTGTAGTGCAGAAAGAAGTTGATATATTTTCTTTAGAAACTAAGTTCTTTTCAACATACCTATATATGTTATTGATATGTTTTGCTCAGATACCTTCCCAGATTAGTCCATGGCAGGGCCTAACTTGCAAAGGCCTCATTATTAAAAACTCATTAGTGCTACACCTTGAACTCTCTTCCCGATCTCTTCTTACTGCGACATCCCTATTCACTATCTGAAAGTTCAAGCTTACTTCCAATCCAGAGCTTTACACCTGTCAGCTAAATCTGCTTGAGGGTAGACCTCACTCTCTACCAGTCTTTCTTATTCCATCCCAGCTTTGCTTTTTCTTCATTCTTATTATGACATTACTGATGAGTCTCTTCGTAACTAGCTCTTCTAAATGGTATGCAAGGTAAATTGTGAAGTATCCCCCATTATACTGCTCTAAAGAGAGGTAGATGGTGTTGCTGCACTTATGATGGTTTAGTAGGTTTTCCTTTACTTTCAGCCCCCTGTACCTTCCTAGGAGCTGAGCAGGAAGAAGAGCTGTGTCCTTCATATATCCCTAGGTTGGGTGGTGACTGCTCCTTACAGGTCTCCACATTCTTTGGCTGCCATTTTAGAAATTTCACCTTGTGGTTTCTATCATAGGGGAAAACTGTTGCAAAGGGATTAGTGAAGGACTTGTGTTGGGTAGGAAGAGGGGGAGAATAAACTGGTTTCCTTATCTTACAAAGAGCAGGTCAGGTGTGGTGAAGCAATAGTCTGGAATTTCCAAAAGGAAGGTAGAGGAGGGTGTAGTCCTTTTCTGTGCCTTGAAGGTCCAGAGCAATTTTATCTTGCCAAAGCGTGATACCCTCAGTTGTGCCTACACAGCATGACTGAGCCCTGATATTCAAAGTTGCTCTAAGCAGGGAGTCTGTCCTTGTTTGATATGTTTAATGTTGTGCCCTCTATATTATTCCATAAAAAATTGACCAGGTTTTAAAAGGGAAATACTTTGTGAATCAGCAAAAAAAAGATATGAAAATACCAGCAAGAAACAAGGAGGAGTTTAGACTGGAAGTCTGCACAACTAGGATTTATGAAATGCAGTTAATAATACTACGTCATGTATGAACATGTTGTTGACTGACTGGCCTCCCTGGATCTGAGTAATATTTTGTTTATATCAGATACTACAGTTCTTGGGAGCCAGGGAGAGTACCTTTCTGCAGTCAGTGTGAAAAATAAAACATGCCAAATAATTACAGTAATGATGCAAAGAGCTGGGGATGCAATGTAAAATTTCATATTAAATCAAAATCAAAAGTGCCTCTTGGCCTAGCCTGCTAATGCTTTCTGCAACCGTAAAATTTGGCTGCAATTGTGCAATACAATACTGGTGAGAAAATGCAAAGATTATTACCATGCTCTCTTAAAAGACAAATCCTAAAGCTGGACAACCAAGGTATGTAAAGCAATGGCAATTTATTTCCCTAAGCAGCAGAGAAACACAAAAGTATAGGAAAAAAAACCCTCCCAGACCCCTGTGATTATGAAAAGGAGAGAGACATGTTTATGTAAATGGTGGAGAAATCCTGAAACATTTCACCTGGCAAATGTCCCAAAAGAGGAGGGCCCAGAAACAATTTTTCCTTGTCTGCCTCTTGGCAGGAGGTTTGCTGGCTTTCGTTTTACACCATGGAGATTATACTTCTTCATTTTAGTGGAGACCACAAGGCAACCCTGCTGATAAAAACAAACAAATGCCAACCTCATCCTCTTAATGTACCCCACAAGGAACATGCAAATTAGTAATCAGAGTAATGAGTTCAAGATCCCCAGGGTTCCTCTGACCTTTTTGTCCCCCTTCTCTGGCCTCTCCTATGGTTTAGACAGCTAGAGTCCAAGTTTTCTCCCCTCCCTCATCCACTCACTTTGTAACACATGAAAAAATTGCCCAAAAAATGTACTGTTATATTTCCTATTAAAGCCAATGACCTTATAAAGTGGACTTAAAAATATGGAAAGCTTGCCTGCTGATGATCTTTTTTGCCCTTTCTAATCCTATGCATGTGCACATAAAGGCATACTTGGTGCTTTCTGGTTGACAGAACGATACTGAAGGACACACAGGTTTTCAGGAAAAGCATGGTAGCTTCAGGCAGAAACTATCTTTAGCTGTACTCCCTCCATCACCACTTCTCTGCTTTGCCTGCAATGGCTGTGTTACTATCAGAGTAAATCTAGACAGCTGATGTAAGTAACCAAATAAAGGGTTTTTTTCTGATAAAGTTGAGTAAATTAAAGTTTGTGCTTTACTGAACCATTTAAAGTTACAGAAGTCTTAGAGATCTTGTTGGTGTGATAGCTGTCTAAAGACTGTCCCTCTTAACAGTCTGGTTCTTGCCTTAAACATGCTATCACTTTGAAGGAAAATACTTGTCTATTATCTTGAAGATACATCCCTTTGAGTCCAGAAGTGCTTGTCAACCTCCCAGTAATGCACTATGATATACCTTTTTATCTGTAGTTGCTTCAACAGTATATGGCATAACTGAAACTTATGGAGTTGATATTTGATAGTGGTTGTGGAGAAGCATGTGAACCTACTCTGAAATACTGTATCAGCTAAATACAGTGTATCAAAAATAATGTAATTTTTTATAGATAGGTACTGGTGTTATAAACACTGAAAGGTGCAACTGCTGAATCCCCTCCCTGGTTTACCCTGTAACTCTCACTTGCATAAGTAATATTTGCTAATGTGAACTCTCTTTCCAGACCTACCAGGAATTTGACATGAAAGTTGCTGTAATGGGGTGTTAATGACAGGCTTAGCAGAACACTATAAACTGAAGTAATTGGATCATCAGCATTTTGTTATTATATTATTATTGATAAAAAACTGATTAGAAGAGCAATGTGCTTTGAGTTATTCACATACACTATGTGCAGAGGCCAATATTTATTCTTTTTAATGTATGTATTCTGTCACCTAATTGCCTACGGACACAAACAACCACACTTTAATTTTTCTTATAAGAATAGAAAGGGGCTTTGAGGAAAAAAAAAATGGAGAGGTCAAAGATGATGTAGTTGGTTGCATCCAGAGAGTAGTTGTCAATGGCTCAGTGTCCGGATGGACACAAGTGATGAGTGGTGTCCCTCAGGGGTCCATATTGGGACCAGTACTGTTTAATATCTTCATCAGTGACATAGACAGTGGGATCAAGTGCACCCTCAGCAAATTTGCAGATTACACCAAGCTGAGTGGTGCAGTGACATGCCCAAGGTATGGGATCACATTCAGAGGGCCCTGGACAAGCCTAAGAAGTGGGCCCACATGAACCTCATGAGGTTCAACAAGGCCAAGTGCAAGGTCCTGCACATGGGTTGGGGCAACCCCCAGTATGAATACAGGTTGAGAGATGAAGGGATTGAGAGCAGCCCTACAGAGAAGGACTTGGGGGTACTGGTGGATGAAAAACTGGACATGACCTAGCAATGTGTGCTTGTAGCCCGGGAGGCCAACCATATCCTGGGCTGCATCAAAAGCAGCATGGCCAGCAGGTTGAGCGAGGTGATTCTGCCCCTCTACACTGCTCTGGTGAGACCCCACCTGGAGCACTGCGTCCAGCTCTGGAGCCCTCAGCACAGGAAATACATGGACCTGTTGGAGGGGGCCCAGAGGAGGGTCAAAAAAATGTTCAGAGGGATGGAACACCTCTCCTAAGAAGAAAGTCTGAGAGAGTTGGGAAGATCAGCCTGGAGAAGAGAAGGCTCCAGGCAGACCTTATTGCAGTCTTTCAATATTAAAGGGGATTTATAAGAAAGATGGGGACAGACGTTTTAGTAGGACCTGTAGTGATAGGACAGGGGGTAATGGTTTTAAAGTAAAAGAGGATAGATTCAGACTAGATATAAAGAAGAATTTTTTTTACGATGAGGGTGATGAAACCCTGGAACAGGTTGCCCAGAGAGGTGGTAGATGCCCCATCCCTGGAAACATTCAAGGTCAGGTTGGACAGGGCTCTGAGCAACCTGATCTAGTTGAATATGTCCCTGCTCACTGCAAGGAGGTTGGACTAGGTGACCTTTAATTGTCCAGTGCAAACCATTCTATGATTCTATGATTCTTGTTCCAAAAGACATTTCTGACTGAGTCACTGGCTGTGTCTACATTTGCCTGTAATGTGGCCTTATAAGAACAGATCTGTAAAGTGAATTAGAGGGTGCAAAGGATCCATGTCCACACCATGGGGATTTATTTAAAACCATTTTTAATCTGAACTAGTGGTCTGAATCCCCTTCAGGAGTGATTAGGTGTGATTCTGGAGCATACTTTCACATTTAGTTTTATCCCCAAAGAGTCCAGATTGCTCTCACTGATGGGATCACTCATTGACATGAACCAGTTTCGATGATTTTCAACCATTTACTTCAAAACCACACTATTCATCTGAACTAAAACAATAAATGAACACACCCATGAAGATGTACAGAGTATAGCAACATATATACATATGTTGTGTACATAGCAACACATATGTATGTGTTGTGTATATAGCAACAATGATTATGTTCACACTACACATTTATCCTGTGCCTGACCTTGGACTTACATCCTGATGAGCCTTGTGGCCCACTGTGTTTGGATTAGGACACTGCTTTTATTTGTTATCTTCTTGCTGAGACTGAATCTGGAGGACCTGTGCAGTCATTGTTCCAGCAGAGAAGAATGACTGCTAACAGATATGTTTCAACCACAGGTTGAAAAACAACTTACCCAACCAAGCAGACACCCATTTCATCTGACAGACAGCTATTAGCACCATAGCCTCTTAACAGTCAGCTTGTTGCAATTTTTGTGTAGTTCACTGCTGTGCTCCAGGTGGGAGAGAGCTCAGGGTTCCTGGGAGGGGTGAGTTGCCTTCTCACATCTTAATCTTAGATTTTCCAGGGATGTCCAGAGAGGGTCAGAGGAGGAACTAGAGCAAAAGCAAAGGGATTTAGTCAATCACCCATAAGTGTGGACCTATGCGTGTAACCAAATTACAGAACAAATGTACCAAAATAAAAGAAAGCTTCCTTGAGACTTCTTGCTCCCTTCCAAACTTTTGTCAGAACCAGTTAACTGGTCAAAACTGGGAAGATTTCAGTAACTAAAAGGAAAAGCATTCAAAATGTAGAATCAATTTGCAACCACTACCTTCATTTTGACATTGACAAATAATCTCAGCTTACTTCTGCTATTACTAGTCTATTTATTAATTTTATTTAAAATTATTACATACCAAACTTTGTTACTCCCCAGCAGAGAACTTTTATGATGCAGACTGTATGACAAAAGATGCCATGTGTATCTCCAGATCTTTTTTTCTCCTACAGAACCTCCCTCTGTAGTTGGTAAACTGCTCCCCAAATAATAATATTTTAATGGACACAAAGAGCTAAAACTCCAGCGTTGGTAAATATTTCAACATCCCACTAAACATCTGAAGCTATGCCTTATCACAAACTTACTGTGTATTGCTACTACAGAGATTTTTAATGTAGCAGATGTGGTTAATTATTACAGGAAGCTGCAGAATTTTATGTGAAGTTTTTGCTGCTAAATGAAAATAATGGTTTTCTGATTAACTGGTTGCAGTTAATCAATTGGATAAAACTTCAGGGAGTCTATAAAAGAAAGCTGGATTTGAGAGGGTTTATATTAATCATGACAGGAGAACTATAGCTGCTGCTCATTTCTGTTATAAGAGATGATTATCAGTAATTTAAGATTAATCTGGTTGCTGAAACAGGAGAGAGAAAATATGAACTTATGTCCACTATATATTACCTGAACTTTTGTATTATCTTAAATATTTGTAATTCTTGTATTAAAAAAAAAAAAGGAAATAAAGGAAAAAAAAAGATTGTAGTAAAAACTCTTATAGTAGTAGAAAAGTTTGACAATTTGTAAGTAAGACTTCAGCCTACATGCAAGGCATTGTGTTGCTATTCAAATTATAGATGGATTGGAACATCTTAAAGAAAACTATAATATTAAAACTACTTCCAAAACTACCTATTGAAAACTAAACTTTCAGAAAAGTTATATTTATTTAAGGTTCCAAATTTTTGTGGATGGACACAATATTTTCAAAAATACTGCAGAATATTATACAAAAGATTGATCTTGCACCTAAATACTAAAACCTCATCCAAATACGTTTTTATTTATATTTTCCATTTTTTCCAAGTTTGAGACAATTTGAAGTCTCACTTCAACACCTGTTTTCTGAACTAGCTGAAATGTATTCCTGTAGAACTACATATAGAAGAACACTATTGCTTTCACAGAGCATTGGGCTTCAATATCGCAACACACGTAGGATGAAGTGCACTCCTCCCATCATAAATCTTGATTAACAAAACATTTTGTTTTGAGATTGTCCCCAAACACTGAAGCAATAGGTTTTATGTTCTTATTTAGAAGGTAAGCTGTGTTATGTGGTGACTGCTCCTTTGTGGGTGTTTGTACAAGGCCTGTGCTGGGGACAGTTTTGGTTTCCATTATAAAAAGGTGCCTTTTAGATCTCTTTCCAATGCCTCTGTCACAGCTTATGCAGCATCTTTGCATCTCTGTGCTTAGATGTTGGGGGTGATTCATTATTCCACCCATCCCATTAATTCCCCCAGCTCCAGTTAACTTGGTGAGCTATTAGGTGATAACACCTCTTTAGACTATGTTTGTAGGCATGTTATGGAGTCAAACCATTGAAATAGGTCAGTGCTTTATTATAGACCGTGTTTCAAGCTAAGAAACATCTCATTAGTACATTAATGCTCATTAGCAGGAGCGAACTAGAGAATGTAGATCCTGAGTGCTGAGTTGAGGGGCAGTCAATGATTTATCTGGATACATGTCAGGAATGATAGGATTCACGAAGTGTTGCTGCTGCATATCAAAAAGTGCCTATAGCCAAAAGTCTTTGAGTAAAAGTTCAAAATTCACTAGAAGATAGTGAAAGAAGGTTAGTTTTTCTATTTTTCTGTTGGGAAAAAGATACTAAATATTGTATAGAGGTCAAAAGCTTGCAAATAAATCGTTACCTTTTAAATCAGTACAAACATGGGGAAAAGCCAGTGGTCAGATTAGAAAAAATGATTATTGTGTTCACTATGAAGAGATAAGTGGTCTGGCTTTACTAGGTTCAATGGGCCTAGTATATACGACATATAATTTAACTAGCAAAGAACAAACAGAGTGAATCAGCCCTTTTGCAACATAAATAGAACATCAACCTTGTCCATCTGATTGTCATTCTGGAGAGTAACTTTCCTTCAAGTTAATAACAAAACATAATAATTTAATGTAATAGATCTACACAAAACCCAGTGTTCACTTTTTAACTTCACAAGAAAAAAGGATGGAACCTGTGGTGAGCCAGGAAAAGCCCCAGTGTAATCAAGGACCCTGCGTCAATACAACACTGATGTAGGAGTTCAATTGCATAGGAGTGAAAAATGCAATTGTTTTTCGCACCGGTGTGGTCTAAAGTATCCAGATAATGCTTTGCTGGCATCCTCAATTAACTGTATTTTTTGCAGTTTTCATTTTGGTTTTCAGTCTTCCCATTGTGATCTGAATCACTGGCTGATATTGGGAAAAGCTGAATAACAAAAGGAGTGTTGGAAAATCATTTCCCAGTCAAAACAGAGAACAGTTCTTTCTGCTACTGCAGACTTCCTTTGTAAAAGCAAATAACTCACCTTGACTCCTTCTGTCTCAGGTCCCCCTACTGAAACTGGAGGCCCTGTTGCTTCTCTGCCTTATGAGGCAATTAAAGGCATTAGATTGCAAATACTGTCAGTTGCTGAATGCTGTAGCAAAGAGGAATCAAGACATAGTCAGTACATCACATCAGCAGGGTATTTCATGCTAGAATGAAGGATATTTTTTTCCCTTCTAAATAAAAAATTGATTCAGAGGGGATTTTTTTTTTTCAGATTAAAAATGAGAAAGCTTGAAACAAATCAGTATTTTATATTACTGTTATTACAACTTTACTGTTGGAAAATGACCTTCTGACGTTAAACTGAAATAAATGGCTTTCTTTGGAAGCCAACCCTACAGAACTCAGAGATTTCATCTATAAAGCAGCTGCAGTCTGGTTTCGTTAAATCTAGGGGTTTTTTTACAGGACAATGAGGTGATCAGACCCAGTCAGCATAGGTTTGTGAAAGGCAGGTCCTGCTTGATTAACCTGATCTCCTTCCATGACAAGGTGACCCACTTAGTGGATGAGGGAAAGGCTGTGGATGTTGTCTACCTAGACTTTAGTAAAGCCTTTGACACCATTTCATGTAGCATTCTCCTGGAGAATATTTCTGGAGCACTCCTCTGGAGAAATTGGCTGCTCATGGCTTAGATGGGCGTATTCTTTGCTGGGTAAAAAACTGGCTGGATGTCCAGGCCCAAAGAGTTGTGGTGACTGGAGTTAAAACCAGTTGGCAGCCAGTCACAAGAGGTGTTCCCCAGGTCTCAGTACTGAGTCCAGTTTTGTTTAATATTTTTATTAATGATCTGGATGAGGGGATAGAGTTCACCCTCAGTACGTTTGCAGATGACACCAAGTTGGGCAGGAGTGTTGATCTGCTCGAGGGTAGGAAGGATCTACAGAGGGATCTGGACAGGCTGGATTGATGGGCCGAGGCCAACTGTATGAGGTTCAACAAGGCTCAGTGTCAGGTCCTGCACTTGGGTCACAACAACCCCATGCAACGCTACAGGCTTGGGGAAGAGTGGCTGGAGAGCTGCCCAGTGGAAAAGGACCTGGGGGTGTTGGTCGACAACCAGCTGAGTATGAGCTGGCAGTGTGCTCAGGTGGCCAAGAAGGCCAGTAGCACTCCACTCTGGCTTGTATCAGGAATAGTGTGACCAGCAGGAGTAGGGGAGTGATCGTCCCCCTGTACTCGGCACTGGTGAGGCTGCACCTCGAATACTGTGTTCAGTTTTGGACCCCTCGCTACCAGAAAGACACTGAGGTGCTGAAAGGTGTCCAAAGAAGGGCAATGAATCTGGCGAAGGGTCTAGAGTAGAAGTCTTATGAGGAGAGGTTGGGGGAACTGGGGTTGTTTAGCCGGGAGAAAAGGAGGCTGAGGGGAAACCTCATCACTCTCTACAACAACCTGAAAGCAGGTTGTAGTGAGAGGGGTGTTGGTTGCTTCTCCCAAGTAAGAAGCGATAGGACACGAGGAAGTGGCCTCAAGTTGTGCCAGGGGAGGTTTGGGCTGGATACTAGGAACAATTTCTTCACTGAAAAGGTTGTCAAGCATTGGACCAGGCTTCCCGCGGAGGTGGTTGAATTGCCATCCCTGGAGGTATTTAAAAGACGTGTGGACGTGGTGTTTATAGATATGGCTTAGTGGTGGACTTGGCAGTGCTAGGTTAACAGTTGGACTTGATGATCTTAAAGGTCTTTTCCAACCGAAATGATTCTATGGTTCTATGATTCTAAATCTGAAACCAGATTCATAGCTGCTGCTATAAGAGAAAATACCTCTGACTGCTAATGAAACACATGTCCTTTTGTTGTTGGACGATGTGGGCCACAAAATTGAATCAGGGGTTTATGTGGATCCCATGTAACAGGAAGGGTGACCAGAACACATATCCATGCAAATTACATTATAGAGAAAGCCTGAGTGAATCCCAACACCAAAAGTAGTACTCCAACTCTCGGTTGGAGTTTCCATACTTTGGCCAGCAATGAACATTTAACTCCTGTCGCTTACCTCAAGGGTGAGTACTCTAATTACTGAGCTAGTGGGTGGGGGCATCTAGGGAGTTGGGGACCATTTTTTACATTGCTGATTGGGAAAATGCACTTGAGAACACATCCCCAGTCAGCCTAGTAGGTACTAGTTCGTGAGTTGACAAGATTTGGCAAGTGTCCAGTGTTCAAGAACATTAGATTTAGTGGTGAACATGTTCAGAAATAGACTTCTAAGCAAAAAGAAATGTGATGACAATGTGGGTGCCTGTGAATCTCAGCTCAAATATTAGGCAGTTACATCTGAAAGCAGGAGTATAATAAAATAAATAAAATAAAAATAATCTCCTTTTGATAAGTTTTGTGGGTTTAATTCTAGGTTAACTGATAGTGTTGCATATTTGCTTATGTAGTATAGTATAAGCATGTTATACTTAAAAATATATGTAACATTCAATGCTAGTACTACATACTATAAATAATATTATATATAAGGACATAGATATTGATATACAGGTATAGATATAGAAGCCAAAAAAGGCAGAGATCCAAAGATAGTAGCCAAGCACATCTGCTCAAATTGTTTGACAAATTTAGGAAAGCATAGTGAAAATAATCAAAACAATTTATGCATATGTCAGCTCATGGCTGCACTTGAATCAGTCAGTGTATAAGGCAACTGAACACTACCTTTTGTTTCTGCAGAGTAATCATTTCAAATCAATCATATTTAGCCACTGAAGAGGTGTTTCTATGAACAGATGGAAATGTGGGATTAACAGGCTAGCAAAAAGACTTGAAACAGGGAACTAATTATTCTTCTAGTGAAGAAATGAGAGCTAATGGTCAAACTACTTTTATGGTTAGACACAGTGGATTATATTACAGTAAAATTAACATTGAAAGGACAGAAGATTTCTTCTTCTTTCTTTCTTTCTTTCTTCACCAGAGAGAAAATTAACTATTTTCACAAACTAGCAAAGGAAACACTTGGCCATTTGTATTTTCATGTTAAAAAAACAAAAATCAAGGCTGGATGCTTCCCTGACATTGCCTTTAATCAAAGAGAGAGAACTGGGTCTAGTACAGGGTAATGTTGTATGCCAGTCTTGGTATAATGACCATTTCCAGCCTTAGAAGTCCTTGAATCTGCCATCTACTGTATTTTTTTTCTTGAATTCCCTAATAAGCTAGAACTTCTCAATCTTTAGTGAAATGGGAGAAAGCCTGAAGAAACTGGACTTTTTTGACATGTGAAATTGAAAATAACGTTAGTTTCACAGTGCAAGCAAGTGTGCTACCACTAAGCTATAATATAAGCTATAATATAAGAGGAGAATTCACCTTCCCAGTTTCTATGAGAGAACACTAATCAGCCATACTAACTCTTGGTGAATCTATGTGAAGTTGAAATCATTCCTTCAACTCCAGACAATAACACCTCTTTTCCAAAGATCACCCTGTTTTTATAAGAAATCTAAGATTATTACTGGTTTTTAAATCAGCTTTTGTGAACCACATTTTTAGGGCAAATCTGTGTGGCCAGATAGGTACATAGAAGCTCCTTTTCTCACATCCCAATTTGACCAGATAATGGCTAGCTCTAGGACAGGATGTGAACATCTGTCTTAGAGACATGTTCTTCAGAAAGACAGAAATGAGAGGCACAGCTAACATGCTGTCCCTCCTCAGGTTGGGAAGAGGCTGATTTTTTTCCGCATGTATTCATAAATGCATCTGCTTACATATCTAACTGTCCTCATCCATCATATATGGAAAACCTGTGCTTATTTTGGCAGGGTAGACTCCATTCTACCATGGTGGTAGAACTTCTAAAAGTCAGATCTTAAAATGTTCTCTACTAAATAGCTGTAATTCTTTTGAAGAAGCAGGGTTAGTTTCTCAATGAAGGGAAAGGGGCTACTCAATTTCTTCTCAGAAGCAGGATTCTGAAGAGCAGTTGTGTTTGGGGTCATGGGTGAAAGCTGTTCACAGAATAATAATAGCAAGGTATCTGCTACCTTGTGAAAAATTAGGTGTACAGCACAGGCTGGGACTGATTCAGTGAAATTCCAGCCTAGTGTATGTCAGAAAAGAGGAAAGGACAGATCTCAGCAGGGTACCTGTAACTTAGCCAGATTTCATTAAATTAATGGATGGATAACTTCTAAGCGATCAGTTTAGCCAGTTTGTTAAAAGAAATTCATTACCAGCAGAAAGTGTATAATGTCAAAATTTCTACAGGCAATTTAGGTGAAATTCTTTACAACTGTGCAGTCATGCCCAAATCAGTGTCCTTGCAAAAAGCCCAACTGTGCCATTCAAGGGAGGTGTGTGCCAACACAGGGTCGCCAGCTGCACAGTGGAAAGGTCTTCTCATGCTACAGTCAATTGCTTTCCAGTTGGAGCACAGAAGGAAAAGTCAACCTGTTACTGCTTATGCCTCCTGATCAGGATTCACCTGGGGGGCTATAACTACATGTTATCTTGGATTCCAGAGTGAGCTTAAAAATTTGTTTCACACATATATTCTTTTTCCTGGGATGTCCAGGCTAACTAATGTTTTCAAAGTCTTTCTGCTTTAAATCCTTTTCTCCTGAATTTAAGCTATCAGGAAAGGAAGGTAGACATGATAGAACATAATTTGCTATTCTGTGGTATTTTTTGCAGAAGGAATATATTTTTATAGCATTGTTCTTTGACATATCACTTCTCCAAAGTGCATGTAAAAAAAGAAAAAAAGGCTTAGTCTTGTAAAATGTTGATCAGTCTTTCCTTTGTGAAGTAGATGAAGATATCTGTTTGAATAAGGACTGCTTGTAGGGTCCACTCCTGTACATGTACGTTCTCTATCTTCAGTTCACAGTTGGTCTGCAGAGTAATGGCTATTTCTTGAGTGAAAGGCTTTTAAGGATTGAAATTTATCTCAGCACAGAAAAGACCAGTTAGAACCCCTGAGTTTTCCAGACAAAGGAACCATTTTACTTGCCTCCGTTTTCCAGCTTTGAGTATGTATTCTTTCCTAATGTTAACTTGTTCTAGCAAGCAGTGTTTCTTGCCTGAAAGCAAGCCTTGCTCTGTTTCTAGGGTTACCGGAGGAATATTAAAAAAAAAAAAAAAAAAGAAAAAAAAAGTAGCAAACAGCAGACCAGACCAGTACTCAAAAGTTTCCAGGTCTGTTTTGCAATACAGAACCCAAGGGTTTTTGATAGGTTCTAAATTTGGCAAAATCAGCTTTCCCATCCCTCCCTAACTTTATTTTTCTGTCCTCTAACTATTTTTACTCCAAGTTTCCCTCTGCCTCTGTGGATATAGAGAAAAAATCTATGGATAGGAGTCTGGGAATAGGATAAGAAAAGTAAAACTTACTGCAAAAATTTAATGTTGTTGTGCTGAAAGCAAAATGAAGAACATAACACTGGAAATGAGTATATATCAGCATAAATGTATGGGGACTATATAATCCATTAATTCATGTTAATAAATAGGTCAAGTATGTTGTTTAATTCACAGACAAAACAAGAGCTTCTCATCTCATCTGCATTTCTTTAGTGCATGTGATGTTTTGCTGCCATGCATAAGTTCATTAGGAAATGGGTAAGGATCTTATTCCAGCCTAGAAGTAATAAAGATGATGTCAGCTATCTCAGGTAACTTCAGCTGCAAGTGTTCAGGCTGGCAAATTTTATAGATCTCATTTGTAGGCGCCCACCATCTGATTCAAACCAAGTATATGAAGCTGAAGAAGGCAGTCACACCACTTCTTAAAGAACTTAGCTGCATGTCACACGTATAGGCTTCCCCGTTCCCTGTGACAGCAATAGAAAGCAGCAAGAAGCAGTTCAGTACACAGAGATATTTAAATCAGGTACCTAACTAATACCTAATTTAAACAGATTTGTTGTAATTCTGGGAGGCACCCACCTGTCTTCCATTATCTTAGAGGAAAACTGAGGATTTGAATCTCTACATTAAGGTGTAAAAATGAAGTTAGACAGGATCAATAGTCCCCTTTTGCACTAGATTAGTACTTTGGAGACGTGTTTTCTGCTGAGCACTATAGCTTCCTACAGTACTGTAGCATTCAAGCTACTATGCAGTAATTGTTGGTTTCTTCAAAAAGGTTTTATTTTTTAAAATAACATCATTATTGACATTGGCATTTAAAAATCCACCAAGTCTCATGAGATGATAGAAAAAGATGATGAAAATCAGAGTGGATGGCCACTTGCATACTGTTTCTTTGTCCAGCAGGCCTATACTTTGACTTGACTTGAATATAAAATGTACAGAAATATCTGCAAGGCCTTAGGCTTTTTCATGTGGTTCTAAATGCAAATTAAGATTAAAGTCTTCTTTTTGTTCTATCTTTTTATTTTATTGAATGGTTACATTCTGCATTCATAACAAAATGAATGGTTTTCAGAAGAAGTTGAAGTACTTTGTCTCTTCTTAACAGTATGCTGATACTATGCTTTCCACATTATTTCTGCCAATGTTTGGAAATGTTAACTAGAAGAAATAAATGTATTTATTGTGTGACTTTGATTTACTACCTGAAAGTTTTTAGACTTCAAAAGAAATGTTATCAACAACTTTTACCCCAATATAAAATTTAAAAAGTGATTCAAATGATGATATAGATTTATTTTAAAAATTCTGCTGACATTATGACTTCTTTAAAAATCTTAGGTTTTTTCACTGAAAGATATGCAGGAAATCCATCACTACTTGATATCTCTATAGGATTCTTGCTTGACTGGAGTCAAGTCTCCAGCTGCTGTGAGATTTAATAACACCCTGGTTATGATATCATCAAATAGCAAAACCTTCTGGACAGCTGGAACAATTTTTACACTAATGCTGTAATTAGATACATAGAATTGTCTTGGTACAGAAAATTATTTCAGGCTCAGACAAAATACAATGTACCACTTACTAGCCAAAGGTCAAAGAACTTGCTTCCAAATCCGCCAGCCTGTTCTTTAGAAGAATTGTCTGGGAACGCTGGATCCTGGATAGTTTGACTGAAGAGCTCATATGGAAAGTCAAAACTACAGTTTCCAACTGAAACGATTTTTCTTATCGTGTGACCATATTTATACCATAGGCCAGTAGTTCAATATTTTTCTCTTAGATGGAAATCTTTACCTTAGTTTGGATCCATCTCATAACAGATACTTTAAGATAGTTTTCTTTTTCTGAAAACAAATAAAAATATATCACAAGAAAGTGCATGCAGAAATATAAGCTTGTGACCAGAAAGACTGAAAGCACATCTACATGTCTGGGATGATCGTACCCATTTGATATCCAAACTTGCTCAGTCCATAAGCTCCATATCAAGTGAGTACAGAATGAGGCTCATGCTTCTCAAAGACTGCCATTTGGTCAATTTGGTTCATTAGTTATTGAATTATTGTTGGTTCTTCATATACCTTTGATAAAAGTGTATTGATTCAGACTGATTAAAGGTGTCATTTGGAATGTGAATTCTTTCAAGACCAAAATGGTGTTACATAACACTATTATCGACAAAACTGGATTTAGCACACAGATAAAGGATTGAATCAGAAGTCCTTCAATGATTTGAAAAACTGAAGCTCTAAAACTTGGCAAAATTATAAATTTTTCAGGAATTAAATCTATGTGTTTGAAAAAGAGTGGGATCTCAATCTGTTCTAAATTCAGATAAACGGGCCTGCCTATGATGTTAGGCTGAGTTTTTAACTGCTACACTCATCAGAAAGGACGCTATTCAAGCTTTTTATGTACCGCAGTATTATTTTTACTTCATCAATAGCTACTTGAATGAATGTGAAATGAGTTAAAGTGATTTGGCTGGGATTCAGTAATGCATGGGAAATACTTAAGATGCAGTCAAGAAGGCTGCAATCAAAATTAATCCAAGTAAAATAAATACCCATCCCCCTAAGTGGAAGAAAATATAGAAGATTAAAATATAGAAAATGTAGAATACCGAAGAAAATATGAAGAAAGATTAACAGGGGGTCCTTGAACTAGATAGCTAATTTCTTTGTACAAGGTGTTGTACTCAGGCTGCTGAGTGAAGGCTAAAATCTAGCAGCATTTTAAAATTGATCTTTGTTTCTCTCTGTATAAAGAAAAAACAACTCCCCCCAAATTAAGAATCCGTTTTCTGGAGGATAGAGAACAGGGAGATGGAAGAGAAAGTAGTTGATTTCACAGAAGATGAGTCAAGGAATGGCTCCAAGAGAGGTGATTAATTAAGTTTAGAAGGCAGTTAGGTATGTTTCTGAGGGATTGCACTGGGGAACAAAGTGAAATGACAACATTAAGTATAAAAAACACAGAAAACTTTTGACAGATATCCTTTCTTCTACATTGCACATAGCCTGGTGAATTTGTGATGTTGTTCCTAACATGATGTGCAACATTTGGGGTTCAAGGAGATTCATCAAGTGTTCATCAATTCTTCATCAACCTCTTAAATCCACTCTATCTCCCATATTGTTTCCCATGATTGAGATAATGACAGATTCCCCAGTAAACCCTGCCTTATTTGTGCCTCCCAGTGCCAGAGAAAATGCTTCTGAGAGACTGACTGACTGACTGGGAAGAGATGGTGCCCCTGGACATTAAAGGGAGAGTTTGTATATGGATATGAAGATGGACATCCTGGGTGGAAAACTCTGTGCCATAAAACTCAAGTATCATGGTTTGATATCTGACAGCTGCATAATATCTCAGCAGCTTTTTCCTCTCCCAACCTACCAGCTGTCCAACTAAAAATGGAAATGATTTATGCTCCCCAAAGACTAACAGAATGACAGGCAGTGCAGAAAGGAGTAGTAGGGTCCCAATGTGACTGTGGTATCTCTAAAGCAATGAGAAGGAAAGTTGTGAGATCACAGGGATACTAACTCTGCTGGGATCAGGGAGATTTCTCTTACCTAAAAAGGTTGAGCTATGCATGCCCAGGCATGGAAGAGAGCTGGGCTGTGATTTTTATTGAAATTAAAGAAGAAATATACTACCCGAAAGGGTATATATTTTTCTGATTTGCAACCCAGAAATATATGGTATAATGGATTATATATGTTCATCATATAGCAAATAATCAGATATCACTTTGACACAGTGTATGTGTATATTAGTTTCAGGAGGGTAAAAATATAAACTCACTGGGGTCTCTGATTTCCCTAGGTAATAAAGTTATCCAGAGAATATTAGTTGACAGCTACACCCACTTGCAGTCATCAATTCTGCAAGGGCTGGTATGGAAGTTTAAAATGCCAGTATTCATCTCTTTCTCTCCCCTAAGTCTTCATTATAAGGTATCTCACTATTTTTAAGAAACTTACTTTTTGGCAGATGTGACAGGAGGCTGTAATATTGATACCATCAGTGCTGTTCATCCTACTTCTTCTTCTTAAAATGATTCTTAGCACATATTAATTAACAGAAATAGGAAAGGTGCAATCAATTCATTTAATGCAGTTAATTAAAAAGAACTTGCAAGCTGCTATCAGATAAAATTTGGCTTGTGCAATTGCAACTCTAGGAATTTTAATGAAAATCTTTTCTTTTTTTTAACATAAATGTGCTTCTCAAAGTTTTCTTTCATTAACCAAAATATTTTAGGGCACATAGGAGGGAAGCTTAAAAAAATCTTATACAGCTTAGCAAAATATAAAGACACCCTGTAAGTGTAGGGTTTATGTTTTTCAAAGCTTAGTGTTAGGCAGGGGGAGGAGCAAGGAGGGAGGAAAGGCTTTGAATGCTTGTAAGAACTGGGTTGCCTTTTCCTTACATTTGCTTGCCTATTAGTAATTATTAAAAACACTTTAAAATATGATTTATAAGATATACTTATGAAATTTTACTTACTATATGCACAAATATGCCACAAGTTAATGAAATCACATGCGTAATTTTAAATAATTGAGCTAAGTACAGCTGGAGACTTCAGTGGGACTAGTAATGAAATCCTTAGCATAGTATTTAATTACCTTCTTGTGTGATCCAACAGAAGAAATTTGGCCTTACAAAGTGATTTAAAGGTCAGGAGATTCAGCCTGCACTAGATCAAAGACAGTGGCAGGCAGATCAAGAAATACAGCTAAAATTTGGAGGTAGTTTATTAAAATGAATGCTTTAGCTAATCTTGTGTGGTAGCCTAGAAGAGGGAGAAAGATGTTTCCTAATGAAATCAAAGACCGTTTGAGGGCTTTGCAGTTCACCTGCAAACAAACTGAGATTGGAAGCATATACTTCTATCCACCTAAAAGGAAAAGCACCTTGGACTGTGTTTGTCACAAGAGCTGCTTGAGATTTCTGCTCCTTTCTCTGTCGGGAAAAATATTTTGGAAAAGCCTAGGTCCTGTTGAAAAGAGTCTTGTTTTGAAATTTAAGGGGTTTTTATCATTTGAATGGTCAGAACTGAAGTGACACATTTGAAAATTGGAAAAAAAATCTTCATTGATTAAAAGGAGAAGACATGAGCAGTAGCAAATATTTTCTTAAATTCTGAATTTGATCCCAATACTGAATGGGGATTGTCTCAACTTTAAGAATTGAGTGGTTGCTGCTTTCTTCAGGGACAGCAGCTTCCAAGATTCATACACATTTGCAGAGCACTGCACTAATGCATCCTGTTGGATCACAGACCTTTATCTTCACAGTTGTGGGAACTTTTCTATTCTGTGAGAATTAGCCTGTAAATTTCTTAGTGTCAATGAAGGAGTAATGACTTTGCTGAAGACTTGACTTCATGAATTACTTGTTATCCAATGGGGATTCTGCAGAATGTTACAAACTGGAGGACAATATCTTTTTCATCAAGGAAATATGTTCTGTAGCGTTCCTTATACTCTGCTCATTACCTCCTTTCTACCATGATCTTTGTTTTGCTTATTCCAGGCTTCAGCCTGTTAATGTTCAGCTCCAGTACAGTGGGAGTGGGTAGCAGGGCTGAAAGATGATCCTCATAGAAAAGTTATGAATAAGGATAGTCATCATAGAAATGTTATGAATTTTTGTATTTCACTGCTATAAGCAGGCAAAACTAAGGAAAATGAATTCCTCTCTCTCTTATATTATTCAGCAGATTCCTATAAGGCAAAAATTCTGTAATTGAAATTACACTTGCGTTGTCCAGAGGGGAAGAAAATAGAGGCATCTATGTATAGTTTTTATCTCTGCTAGTGTCTCTACATGCCAATAACTCAATAGTTTTAAAACATGCAATATATTTGAAACCATCATAAATAGAATTTCCATATACTTGTATAGTACTTAATTGTAAATACATTTTTCATATTAAAATCACAAAGGAAAAACAATGACTGTTTTCTGGCACAACACAGAAATGTTCTTCAGTTCATGCCAATTACTCGTACCCAGTTTGTACTGAGTTTCAGTATAGTGGTTCTGGAAGTATTTCAGAAACAATTGACAGAAGACAGAAAATGTATTTAAGTTCCCAAAAAATGTACTGTCTATGATAAAATTGTAAGAGAAATCTGGAAAGAAATTAGTAGAGTTATTATGGCAGAAGTGCAACAAAATTATGGATGTAAATGAGAAGAGTTTGAATTTTTTGCTGTAAAAAGCATGAGAAATTAATTCAGATCAAGATGTACACTAGGTATTTGAGAAGTGAGGAAATACTGTTTTTCAGTGGAATAATTCTGAAAAGTGAAAGGCAAGTTAGAAGAATGTGGAGATAGAGAAGTGGAAATTATGAATTCACAAGTGGGAGGAGAAGGAAAATAAAATTAGATGATAACAGCTTTATTTCTCTAAATTTTTAGATCTGAAATTACTACTGAAATGGATCATTAAAATATAAAAAAAAAATTACTGGGTGCATGTTTCTACTTCTATGAAATTGAAGTTTCTAAAATTACCAGTGACACCAGTCTCTTTAGAACTCCTTGCTATAACTACATGTATGTAAGTGGGTTCATGTGGGATGAATGTTTGTATGCATGTACATGGATACTGCATCGCCATATTGTGTGCATCAGTTTAACTGTACTGCAATTAGCAGAGCTAAGCTGGTTTATAACAGCTGAGAACATGGTCCATATATACATTGTGCAATTATGATGTCTGTAATAACATAGTCTGCTTTAGCCATGTTTTAGCTATAGAAGTAAATGCAAAAGTGTATCGCCATCGCAGGCTTGGAACTACTGAAGGACTGTTATATTCCTTGTATCATAAATATCTCCTACATACTAAGCTAATCCCTTTGGACAGATGCAGCATGGCAAAATAAAAGGACCTTTTTGCATTTAGTTTAAAAACCTTAAATACCATGAAAAAATAAAACATTAATGTTGAATTTTCTGTTTTTAGAGTCAACAAGAGAATTCTGTAATTTAAGCCATACATTTGTTTCTTAGAATTTATCCTCCTACTTTATTGCCTTTGGAAGCAATTTGGAAGTGTTGGGTTCATAATAGTCAATAAATCATATAAGGAAAGAAGAAAAGCATCTTTGTTCTTTAACAAACATGGTAGAGACTGTAAAATGATGGCATTTTTTAAAGCAAACAAAAACAAGACAAAAAAACCACCAGAAAAATAATTACAGATTCACTATCTGATAGTGTCAAACTACAGTGAGTTTAAAGAAGTGAAAAATTATCCAAATATAACTTCCGTAAGTTGTTGATTTCAGAAACAGACCAGAGCCATATTCACAACAGACTTCTTTCCATTTAACTCTTATCTTTACATTATGTTATGTCACTGATAAAATGCAGCAGCCCATGCAACAGTCACCAGGAAAGAAACATTTTAATTGCAAGTAAATGCAAGTATGTTAAATCTAATCTCCAAAGAGCAAATATTTACCAAAAGTTTATGATCACAAATAGACTTGTAGAATAAACAAAATGTACAGTATCTGCTTGTCTACATATGTATTTGACTTTTTTATTTAAAAAGCATTAGACTACTGAATGCAAGTACAGCACTGGCTCAATGCAAACCTTCATTGCTCTCCAATCCTGCAATGCTAAGGACCACACACACAAAAATGTATTCTTGTAAGGGAGAAATATTTGTAAAACGGCCTTCAGGATTTGAAGACTTTATAGGTCTTTGTAACATTTTAAATAAACCGCATACATTTTTTGAGCTTTATTTCATTAGATGTGATCTGTGGTTTGTTGTGTCTGTGTAGATAGTTATATGCATTTCATACTACTAAAAGAATTTTATGGTTCTTTTTGTCATTCAGATTGGAAACAAAAATTGTATGAAAATTATTTGCTTTTCAAGTTTGTTGAAAATTATATGACAAATTTATTAGTATTTTGAGACAGATTTCAGTACTGACTATCATGTATCATATCCCAGATGTTATGCAGTACCTAATTTCAGACAAGATGGACTATAAAAGCAGGCACAAAGAGGATTAAGTTGTATATTTTAAAAAGCCAGGCCTAACTATCTTGAACAATTATAAAAGCAACACAAATTAGAATGACAGGAATTTGTCTTTCTGCATTTAAAATATTTGGAATAGAAGAAGCTCTTGAGACAGCTGAAACTACATTTATTCCTAATAGTCATAACATAGGATAATCAAATGTTTTGGAAAAGAAAACCAGTTTTATAGACCTTACTGATTTACAGGATAATATTGGCAATATATTATTAGAGGAATCAGCCTGAGAATTTAAGAACATAATGGTATCTGATGTGATGTAGTTCATTGCTTTATCTGAATATTATAGGTGAATTCTTCTTCAAGGATGGAAAATGACAATTAAAAAGTTACAGTTATCTCTTTGGAAAAGAGACTAAATTCTTATCAAGCTGCTATAATTAAGGCTATCACCAGATTGAAATCTTTCTAATCCAGTTTGACATTTGAGGGATAGATGACTCAGGTTCCTATTATTGTATTGTTAGGGAAATAACATAAAAAGCTAAATTAAATAAAAAACAGATATTTGGTAATTGATGTAAACAAAACATTCTGTCCTAAACTTGGAAACATAAAGTTGCATGGCCTCACTGACCTCAGCAAGATACTCAGAATAACATTTTTTATGTGTTTTTTTTTTTTTTCTTTGATCCTTGTACATAAAACCAATCACAGATGAGAATAAGTTAGAGAAGGAAACCGGTATAATTTGCATTTTCATTGCTTCATCAGCATGTTTATCATTACTAATTGTGTTTCCCATTGGACTGAGATTTTAATTAATGCTAAAAAAAGCTAAAATTCAAGTACCGTGAGTAGTGAGTAAAGAAAAATAACACCTTTTAACATTCATCCACTCTCAGTATAAAAATGTCGGACACCAATTTACATGCTGAGAAAACAGAAGTTTTAAAAATAAAACTCTTGCAAAGTAACAGCATCCCAGGATGGCTTTCTCTTTCCCTTGGGCAGGTTATATGATGACTACCCTGAATTCTGCCCCTCTCACTCAAAAGAGCACAAGACCTTTTAACTCCAACCTTTCCTGGCAATGCCAAATCCAATCCCTGGAACAGATAGGTGAGACAGAAGAATGTACCAAGTTCTCTCCTCCATCATAACAGAGGCAGTGCTCCCTCTGGCATGGTGCAGCTCCAGCCACCTCTCACATACAGGCTCCGATACAGGATCTGGTGTTATTTTGCAAAATTAAGCCCATAATCATTTTGTGATTCACTGAATGGCAGTGTCCAGAGAGTTTGTTAGAGCACATGAGAGTTCTATAGCACAGAAACAGTACCAAATGCCCAATCTGCAAGGCCATTTCCATTTTGAAAACAAATTGATGTTTGACATCCATGTCTTTCAACCATGGACAGTTATACTTCAAAGGCCACACTGTAACTCTCACACTGCCTCCAATATTTTTCATACATCTTTCTAAAAGAGTCAAAACCACCTGCCAGTTTCTTCATGTGCTGTCTCATCAGATTACCTGTTCCTAGTGATGAAAAATGGGGTAATAACCAGCTTAAATTTGTTAGGAGACAGAGGGAAGAAAAATACCCTGTTAGTAATGCTGCTGCTGTGGATAATGTGTCTTCTAGATCCCATCGTGCAAGACTCCAGTTTTTGCTCATAAGCCAGAAAGTGGTTTTAGGATAAAGAAGTCAAAAATGAATGTGTCAGGATCTCAGGACCTATGGTTTTGCTGTGGGGCAATATTTTCCTAATGATGTTCTCACAGTCAGTCAACAAAATGTGTTATTGCACAATATGTAGTTATCATAATTGAGGAAATTTTTTTTTGTTACACAATCTGTTGACTATCTTGACTGTAAGGGAGAGAGTTAATTTTTCATGTTGGTGCCTTCCGCAATGAGTTACTGTAAGCAACAAGGAAAGGGACCATGAGATTTGGGCTTCTGTCTGAATTACGGCAAGCTACAAACGTAACCCCCAAATCCTGTTTGTTCTTCATTTACCTATTCCTAGATAAGATTCCTATTCCCTCTCTTTCAAATTGCTGCTGCCTCCAGGAAAATGCCATATGTTGTCTGTGCAACCAGCCTGTCTTGTTGGTCAGTGGGCAAGAACAAACAAATGATAAATACCCATTGGTGACCTTAGGAGTTTTCAGCAAGCTTCATTACTGCTAGATCTTATTCTCCTGCATTGTTAGTCACTTCAGACACTTCAGGTCAAGACAGTGAATCAGCATAGCTGGCTCTGAGCTGGAGCATCCTGCCGGCCAGCTGCCGTCGTGTGATTAACCAAAGGCACTGCCAGCACAGAGGCACCAGGCAGTCTACTGGTTTTGCAGACTAAGGGTGGCAGTGGTTGTAGCACTGAGTCAGTCATCCTTCTCTGTCAAGTGGTGTCACTTAAACCACACAAACTCTCAGATGATGAAAACCAGACTGTGCTGTTTGAAGGCACATCGTGTTTGTTACTACCCTTTATCTCCACCTGCTGGAGTTTATTCCACACATTCTCAGTTTCAACCTCTTTCTCAGAAGGTTGAAGTAAAAAAGCTATAGACAGGATTGCAAATACCAGCAATGGTTATAACAGTGGTTTGACTAGACATATAAATTTGCGGATACAGGCAAAAATAGTTTCAAAATGCTAAAATGTTGCAGATTGACTTTTTCTGAACCAATACTTCAGCTTTCGCTTTGGAAGGAGTTGTAATTTCTATGTTTATGTTTTCCTGTTACAAAGTAACGGAAAATTATTAGGATTTATAAAATGAAGAAAGCAATTAAAAGCAAAACATACTCAAAAGGCAGATTTTTTGTGTTTGAGGGGGTTTCCAGTTTCTGCTGGAACAGATTATGATTCAGCACTACTGTTAGTTTGCTCCTTAAATGATAAAAGATAATGCCCATTTATGGATATTTACAATATTTAAAACCAAATAGTACACATAATTAAGAATTCTTTTTAATTGGATATGTTAAGAAAAACTGAAATTTCTGTCTGTGTTTAAACAGAGCCCAGAGCCTGAATAGCTGGATGTACAGGAGTGTCAGTAACACTATTTAAAAAAAAAGTAGGAGAAAGGGTTTAATTCATTAATGGTGTTTCTTATGTATGGAACCCTGTGTGAAGAAAAAGTAAACTGAAAGAATAAATTTTTCACATACTCTGGCAGAGAGATATCTGTGGTTTATTTATCTCTTGTAGAAAATGAGTTCCATTGCATAGGCCCAATGTTTTTGAATTTTCCATCTCCTCTGCTCATACATTTTTTAGGACACAGTTTTATCATTACAGTAGAAGGCAGCTGTTACGAGACATTATGGTCATAAAAGGAGAAGTGATTTAGTATTGACAGCTGGGATGAAGAGTAACCTTTAATCCAAGCTTCATATTTATGGTTAGTTCACTGGTGTGGGATTAATACCAATAGGTTCAATTCTGCTTGCTGGCTGGGGAGGCCTAATTTTTCTACTTCATGTACACAGGCACTAAGCACTAGATTGTTATGCAGAAACACTACAGGCAATATAATGTTGTCCGTATTGTGTTTTCAGTTTGACTGGAAGCAAGTTGCAAGTATGAGAAGCGCTCTGACTAGACATAGAACGGCTGTCATGACTTGTTGTTTCCTTGTTGATTCTGCCAGCTGTTAGGGTATTTAGGGGGAGCGCAGGTGGAATTATGATTAGGGACATGGATATATTCAGAGTTGAAAACATGATGGCGAGACTAAATGTACCGATTTCCAAAGTCTAGAAACATTGCAGAACAAGTATCCTGAATAACCTCTTTTAGTCATATGAATACTATTAGTCACACATGTTCTAAGTCCTGTAGGAAGTCATCTGAGTTTGGCTCCAAGACTCTTGTAGAGCAATGATGTTGGTTTTGGCTTTTTTTTAAGCTTGTTAAATAGGAAAGACATTGGTGTACATCCTGAAATAAAAGAAGTTTGCCTGGGATCAGTACTCTATCTTTGCTAAAGAGACACAGAAAGCTGAGAATATGGAAACTGATTAAGAGATCAGCAGTAACAGAGAGATCATGAATACAGATTTTTAAGCAAGAAAGAAGACAAATTTTGTGAACTTTTTCAACTTGTCAAAAAACCAGGAAAAACTGTCATAGCTGGAGAGACTAAAGATTAGCAGGAAGTGGAAGATACTCTTTCCTCTAGAGTCACAATATGGATTCACACAGAGACTAGGGTTCAGGAGAGCTTATCAAAATTTACTGTCTCTGGATCTGAATCTGTAGTGAATTAAACTCTTTGGAGAACACGTTCAGCTAACACAGAATAAATTATGTCAATCAATCAAGTTTCTGTGATCAGGAAATATATTATAGCATTCAGGTACGAGATATGTATTTTTCATAGCACATCATCCATACACTACAGAACATTTCATTTTGTTATGATGAATCATTTAAAAAAGAGAATCTAGAATGTGATGTTACAAAAATTCTATTAGCTTAAATATATTCACATCTGTACAATAACTTGGGATCTTCAGATAGAAATGTTAAATAAGTGCAAAATTTTCCATTGAAACCACTACATCCTATATAAAACACAGTCCCAATTATATAAAAAATAGATAAAGAAGATAATTCTTAATCTGTAGATATTTATAATTTCTAATAAAATCTGATGCTATAAGCTTCTTTTTTGGGGGCCTTACAAGGTACATAAATTGTTTACAAAACTGTAACAACCACTGTAGGTGTTCTAGGAATATTATTAGTTTATACATATGGCCTTTGTAGTTTAGACCTTCCTTTTCTACAAAGTCAGACCTTCAAGGTGTTAATTTTGTCCATAACTGAAAATAGGACTATCCAAATCTACTCTTAGTTAAATAAAAATCGGAGGATGGATTCAGTTTCCTGAACTTAGGCATTTAGGTTTATTTAAGTTTTGTAGTGTCTCACGCCTGGCCTCCATTTGACACTCCAGACACATTATTGTGTCCCTGATGTCTTGTGTCCTGCCTATAAGATCAGTTCTTACAGATGATTTAGAGACTCTCAAATGGCACTAGGTGCTCGTGTTTAGGCAGCTGAAGTCTCTGTTGGGTGCATTGTTAAGCCATCAACCAAAGAAGGATTCAGTTTAATACAGCTACATTTAGGGGATTACTTGTAATCTAAACTCCTTATACAGTCCACAGAGGTCAGTCATTCAGTTCAGTTGCCTAGAAATAGTCACCTAGTGTCAGCATGAAATACTTTACGATATCTCACCTGGCTTCCACATTTTGCTCTAGAAGAACATGGGTTTTCTGTGAGTCTTTTCTATCAATCCTCCATGGATATCTTGGACTCTTCAGAGCATCTCAAATTGCACTAGAAATCTATGTTTCAGCAACCTTATCCAGCCCTTAGTCAATTCAGATGATAGAATCTCGAGACCCACCCAGCTGATCTGGCGTTGGTGTCCAGATTGGGTTCTGAATAGCTCTCCAGACACGTCTGTATAGGCACTTACATTTCATCTGTCTTCAGCTGTGAGCGGAGTCTCACCTCCTGTATTTCTTGTAGAGGTAATGGGAGATCAAGACAGTTGATCCACATGACAGTTGATCCACACAGCAGTTCATATGGAAGGAGCTTAGATGACTTCATCTTAGGTAGCTAAAATTAAGTGAAATGAATCACATTCCAAAGAATTACATTAGTCAAATTCCTATTGTTATTTCCTTTCTATCAAGCAATCAAGAAAGGAAGAAAGGAAGGCAGGAAAGAGAAGGTGTGTGGGCGACAGAGAGAAAGAGAAAGAAAAGAAAAAAGAAAGAAAGAAGGAAAGAAGGAAAGTGACAAGAAGGAAAGAAGGGAAGAAAGAAAATAAATATTGAAAGAAAAAAATAAATAAAAAATCCATAAAGAGAGAAAGAAAGAAATAAAGAAGAGGAAGAAAGGAAAAGAAAGTAATAAAGAAGAGGAAGAAAGGAAAAGAAAGAATGAGCAGGCTTCTGACTGTTAAATATCTACACACACTCACACACATGTATGTGTCAATATGCATGTGTGTGTATGTATGTTTGTGTGACTGTTTGAAGTCATAAATACTGGAAAGCATGTACTGTTTAGAAACAGAAATCATTCAGGATGTGTGAAACCCTGGGTTAGCGTCCTGGAGCTATTTACTTTGTCTCTCTCTTAAGCTTTTTGTTGAACAAATGTCTCCTACATCCACAAGGAACTAAAGACCACTTAACTAGCTGAGATCTACAACATGTGTGTATTTACATATAATGTGCTTATTAGAAGCATTTCAGTGACGGGAATAAGTCTATCACTTGCTACTTATAGTGCTCATTAATGTTTAGTGTTAGTATTTTTATATTTCATTGTAACTTCTATGTATTGGTATTGAGAAGAAAAGCAAATTTGTTTGGGTAACTGCAGATCTACAACTAACAAGGATATCTGGGATGTCTTGAACATGGTAGATACTGACTAAAACTAAAGTTTGCAGTATTGGAGTGGAAATGAGAGTAACTTGTCTGAAAAGTCATCCAGAAAAGGCAGATGCAGAAAGACATATAGATGTAACCTATCCTTCAACTATGTGCATACACAGGTTTCAAAGAGGAAGGCTCTGCTGTCCCACCTGTGTATAGGTAGTATTGACACGTTTTCTACTGTCCTGTAATCCAAACCATGTAACTTTACAAAGGAAGAGAACATTTGGGGTCAGTATGTGACAAATGGAAATTGTCTGTAGTTTATAAACCTTTCTTTCTTTCCTTTTATCTGTTATAGGCAATTACTCTTTTCAGTTATTAGATCATTATTGTCTTTTTTTCCTTGCTTTATTACAGCGCAATCTGCTGTAGATATCAAAGGACACAGGAACATGAGGAAAATAGCAGTAAGGAAGCAGTAAGTGGAGCTGGTATCACTTGTTAGAGCACAGTTATAATTGGGAAAAACAAGAAACAAACCTACAAAACATCTTTGAGAAATGCTGACAACTAAAATTTAGCTCTCTACTGATAATCATGGGATCTATACTCATTTTATGGCTCAGAGTAAAATCTCTATCCCTCTCCCTCGCAACCCCTCCATGTTCCGCAAGATTGTTTTCTTTTTCTTTTCCCTGGACCTAAAGTATCTTACCATCTCTCTGCCTCTCTTTCCTCTTCCTCTAATTACATCTCCTCTGCTCCACAGTCACCAACTATTTTTCTTTCAAAGATGGTCTTATTGACACATATCTAACTAAACTCTGAGCCATTGGTCTCTACTAGTATTTAGTTTTAAAATTATTTCAGACCTAAAAAAGGGCCTGTGTGCCTGAAAGCATGTCTTATTTCTCCAGCCGCACCAGGTGGTAGAATAAAAGGTACAGTGGCTGCCTGGAGACCTTCTCTTGCTTTGTTAGAGGCCTCCTATGGAGCACTGGTGTGAGTTCAGAATTCCCTCTACTTGAAGCTGAAGTGCTGGGGAGCAATTTTTTGACAAAGCATTATGACTCATTAGTGACTCAGAAACAGAGCTGGCTCAGGCATCCCCTGGGGGATTTATATCAAGGCATTCAATATGATTGATTCACCTAGTACTAAAAGTTTCTCAAGGTACTTGACAACCCTAAGAGTGGCTTCTTAAATTGTCATCCCATATAACTCTGTTATGGGTCTCTTCTTGTTTGATGTTGTTGGTGTCCTCCTAAATGTCAACTTCTTCCCATTCTCAGAGTTGTTTCTGAGATATAGAAACCGGAGAGTAAAACCACCAGCAGCAGTAAAATCTAAGGCTATGAGACTCCTGTCATAAGTAAATATGTTACAGTTATTTGGAACTTAATGTAGGATCTTTAAGAAAAAGAATGTAAAAAGATAATAAGTTTATAATAAAGAATAAAGCAAGATAAGAGATGTCACAGCCCTCTAGGTCTTTTTTCCATAGCATTAAGGAACAAAGTAGTGGTCAAAACCTAACTATTTTTGGTTTTCTTTTAGAAGCCATCTGAATATCATAACTTATTTAGGAAAGTGCTTATTTAGCAGGGCAAAAAACCTGGACAACCAGCTATAAAACAGGGGAATAGTTTTACTTTGCCTTGGTAATAACCCCTTTTAGCTAGTTAGTAAAGAAGAAAAAAAAGTATATGTGCCCTAAATAAGTAGAATAATACTCATCCATTTCTACTTAGATGAACAGTTATACTCTAGAGGCCTAAACTGAAGGTTTTGAGTTTCCACTGTCTTTAGACCACAACTACTGCAGACTATCTGCACCTCCAGATCCTCTTGTGAATCCTCTCGATGCTCATAAATTGGCTGTGGTTTGTCTGTAGGACTCTACTGTAAATCTAATCTAGGTGTGTTCCTGAAAAAGGCAGGAACAGAAATACTGCTAAATAAGATATACAGCACCTGCCACAGGGAAAGAAACAAGATCACCGTTTCACAATTTAATTCCTCCTATAAATTCCACCTCTGCAACATATAGGCTGACTTTCTCAAAAGACTTTTGCAAAGATGAAAATACAGATAGTTTAAAAGATTTTTAAAACAAAAGTTCTTGTTTTGTTTTGACAACAATAAGTACAGTTATGGCTAGATTTTAGAATCATAGAAGGTTGTTGATTTGTCTGTACAGATATGTATATTTTATGCATTTGTCAGTAAAAATGAGAAAAAATTAATAAATTACAGAAGCCTTCATAGGGCTCAATTTACATTGGATAGCCTTTGAATGAGGATGAATCTTAGGAAAATACAGCAATATGGTTCCTGCTGCTACTTTAGCAATACATAGGGGCTCAAGGTTTCCATCAGAGCCCAAGATCAGGCTAAGATCTAGTTGAGACTAAAGATATAGCAATATAAAATGAAATAGTGAGTTATGGAAATAATTGACAAAACTGGCACTGATTTCAACACAAGTATCATCTGTCTATTTTGTTGTCTTTTTTATTGCTATTCCACTTTAACTAAATTTTAATTTAGAAAATGGTAATAAAAAATATTAGCATTTTCTTATGCAGTAAAAAAAGGTATAAAAACTTTATCTTATTCAAGCTGCTCCAAGCTTAACTTTATTGTGTTGATCTTATGCCTTTTTGTTAGTATCCTTGTTGTTGTACTAAGGTGTTTGGCCCCTTTTAGGAGACTACCTGTGTTTCTCTTCACTGTGTCATTGCCCTAACTCTCCTTGCCAAAGTTAAATTTATGACTTGACATTCCAGGTGCTCAACAGTCCATTGAAAACAAACATTTTTATTCCTTGCCACCTCTCAAAATCAGACCATACATTTAATTTTGGCAAAGACAATTAGGAATAAGTAAGTTCAACAAAAGAAAAAAACTATGCTATATATCAATGGAGATTCAGACCATCTTCTTTGAAGATTGAGATGTCTAATAATATGATGCTCCTCCATCCATGTATGTCTGTTTTAATGAACTAAATGAGGCCAGGGCAAGGAATTGAGCAGTTTCATGCTCCATAGTGTTTAAGTATTCATATTTCCTTGGAATGGTTTTGGCTAGCATTATTAGCAGTATCCCAGACAATGCCTGGGTAATGATAAAGGGACAGCATTCCCTGAAGACAAACCAGTGAAATCATCCTGTTCTGGGCTGTGTCACAGGTGGTGATACATTTTCTTTGCCAACTACACCTATTGACTGGGAGAAGAGAGCTTTTCTGACTGAGGGAGCCTAATTGAGTGGGAGTCACTGACTGATGGCAGCAGCCCTCACTGTCTTTTAAATAGCAGCCTGGTAGGAGGGGATTTACCAGGGAGATGTTTTAGGGTCTTGCAGTCAAAGAGGGTTTGAGTGTGGAGTTCCTGTCTTCCAGGACACTTCCCAAATCATAAAGGAAATATGTTTTTGATTTTTTTTTCTGTTGAATCTATACTTTTAGGCAGTCAAGATTAGGAATTCAAGGACTATAAGAGAGCAGGTAAAAGTAAGATTCCTGCCTGTTGCCTGGGGAAAGTCAAAAGTGTTTTCTTGGGATTATTTCAGAGTATGATGTTTTTTTCTGTACTAAGTCTCTAATGGAAAATCAATATATTAAAAACATATGGAGAGGGATTTAGAAATCTGTAGCTCTCTACTCAAAGCCATTTCTTACTAGACTGCCTACTTGATTCTTGTCCCATTATTCTTGAACAGGTTGCACAGTGGCTCTTTTCCACCTCTTGAAATTTCCTTATAGCCTTGAAGTGAAGTATGTAGAGGGTTGTTTGAACATAGAATACAAAAGACAAAATGAAATATATGAAAAATGTATGCAGTTGTATTTTTCTGCAAAACCACATATGATTGGTCATTAGAATTTTTGCTAAGTTAGCAGCTGGTTTATTTGCTGTATGTGTGGTACCATCTTGCTTTCTGCGTACCTTCTGTGCTAGGTTGCAGTGTTGTCTCTATGTCACACAGGTGTCTGTAAGTAACACAAGTTACTTTTGTCATGGAGAAATAAGACAAAAATAGATTACTATAATATTGTGTTAAAAATGTGCTGAAGATCTGCATGGTGAGAACTCCTAGGAGGATGGTGAGGAAAAAGAATCACACACTTTCGTAGACTTGTGTAATGAAGTCTGCAGCTTTTGGCTCAGAGTTTATTTTTCAAAAAAATCTGCAATAGTAATTTCCGTTCTGAGTGCTCTCCCAAAGCAATGTAATTATTGGCAGCATTTCAATATGCATTGAAAACTGAAGTTGAATTAATATTTTATTAATTTTTCATACTTAAAACCAGAATCTGGAAGATTATTTGATTGTGGTAGCTGCAGAAAATATTACACATGTCTGAGTTTTGAAGTCATATGATACATACTCAGACATTATCATGACCTGTAGTTTTGGAATGTAGAAATGAACTGTGTAATTATTTCACAAGTGGTAAATGGTGGGAAAGTGTACTAAAATGATCCAAAAAAAAAAAAAGATAATCAGCCATACAAATAGGCAACCAGATAGGGGACAACAGTTATTCACCCAAATGTGATTCATGCACAGAATCCAGATTCTGTATTCAAGAGAGTTCAGACTATATTTTGTCATCCAAGCCTGTGTGTAAATGAATTGCCATACCATGCCATAATTTGTTGTAAGTGTGCTTAACTTCCTTCTATGAAATGGAGAGCCTTCTTTTTCCAACTTCTACTTAATTTCTGATTTTGATATACATATAGCATCTGTAAATTTAATCAGCGTAGTTCACAATGTATTACTTCTTGTTACTAATATAGCTAGTATTTTTTTCTATTTTATTAGCACAGGATTTTGATGCTGTTCAAATCAAAGCTTATAATTCAAACTGTAAGTACATTAACTAACATAGCTGCAGCAAATAAAGAGTAAGAGAACCTGATGAGACTGAAGAATTTAAATCAGCATAATTGTTACTGTGTATTATTTGTATTGCTGTAATGCATGGATGTTACATAGTTCTAAATTTTAATCCAGCAACAATTTCTCTTTTTAGGTGTACAGGCTAAATGGATTTTCATATTTTTGACTGAGAATTAAAGCTTCTCCCATTATGATATCTAATGGATGTGAGGTTGTGAAGAAAAGCCAAAAGAAAGTCTGCAATGTGACTTTGGAAAAGTAATCAAATGGCTATCTAATCGCTAAAGCTTTTTCTATACATTAGGAATGAAGTGTTAAATTAAAAAAAAAAAAAAATTAGTGTATCTTCATTACGGAACATTTTTTATTTCAAGATAGTTTCAGTTTTCAGCAAATTGCAATTTTTTTTGTCCATGCTCCCTCCTCCTAGTATATTTGTTCTTCTCAGATGTTACCTGTAAATAACAAACTACAGACTACTCTTGTGGTCATATGCAACACACACACACTCTTAAGGTAGTCTTCACCTTGTTACTTCTATGTGTGTTACCACAGTGTTAATGCTACAGTGCACTTAAATTACTTACTTTACTCTTGCATAGGTATACTTTGAATTCTGTTACCCATAAGCATTGAGTGCAGAGACTTATAATTCAGTTTGCCTTCCTGCCACAGGCAAGGGAAGAAAATAATGTAAAACACTAAATGTTACAGAGTTTGAGTTATTCTAGTCCACAGAGAAAGGAAAAGGATGATCTACATGTGTAGGGCTTCATCATGGAAATGATCCTCCTTATTCCTGTGGTCTTTCCGCTGAATTCCACTGATTCTGATTTCTGAATGCCGTTTTGCTTTCAATATAAGAAAATTCAAATAGTTGCACTTGATTTTAGCACATCTCCACAAGTTTAAAATGTAAACATTTGTATAGCATTATGTTTGGTGTCAAATGTCAGGCAAACTGGCATTATATTACACACTGGGCTGTGCTCCATACATACACACATTTCACTACATAAAACAATATCCCCTCTACTATGTAGAAAATTGCAAAAGTTCCCTCTTCTATAAAGAAAACCTGAATTTTGCAGTGACAACCCTGGAATGAGCAGAGAACAGAACATGGCTAAATTACAAGGACTTATTTGTTCAAGAATTTTTTAAGCCAATTAAATAAAGATATGTATTCAGATATTTTCATGAATCTGAGAGATTCTTTGAGAAACAATTCACACTCTGAGTTTATTAGGAAGGATGGTAAATATATTTTGTCTCCCCAGCAAATTGAACAGAAAGTGTACAGTGCCAATCAGAAGTAAATGTTCTATCCAGGCCCCTCAAGCTGCTGAGCAGTGTGCTCTGATGTGAGAATACTGAGTTCTGCCACTTCATTAGAGTATTTTGCTTACTCCTTCTTCCTTGTTTTAATATATTAAACCTTGTCCAGCCTAATTCAAACACTAAGTTACATAAATTGGGATCCTTAAATATTTTCACAAGACTAAAGGGAGAAAGACAAGTTAGTTTTGCTGATAAGAAATCAAGTTTCAGATGCCAGAGAAGATTAGAACATGATGAAGAATGCTGGAATGGAAAATTAATTTAGTGGCATTATGGTAGTTAGAAAAGGTTAGGGAAAAAGAAGGTTAATTTCAAAAATAAAGGCTTCCTTTCACAAGTTGCATAAGATTATGTAGAGTTTTATGCCTTGTCCTACTTTTAGCTTCATATATAAAATACAAATTGACTTTGACTCCTGTGTAGTTTTTAGGGTTAGAGGAATTTTTTCTGCTCCCAGCCTCCATTACCTTCCAATAAAATACTAAGAAAATTAGACTCATCACTGTTGCCAGCTTCACAGTTTTAACCAGGAAATATTTCTTGCCTGTGAGCTCTAATTTCAGCAAATTGCATTTTTATATATATTTTTTTTTATTGCCATATCTTGCATTTCTTCATGGTAGCCTGCTTTGCCTGCCCTTAAAAACCACCCCTAAAAATTAAAATTGGGAATGAATTGCCAGAAATACACATCTTGCTTTAAATGCTGTAGTTTGAATAATGTGCAGGGCTGTTGGTCAAGTGGTCACCATAATGCTTTTACTTAAAGAAGGTGTTTGTTGGGGGATTTTTGAGTGTTTTACAAAATATGAGTGTCAAGACTTTTTTTCAAAAAATTAGTAATAGGTTAATTAACTTGAAAAAGAACATTTTTATTATATTTAAAAAAATAAATAGCTATGTTGTTTTTGAAAAACATGTTATTTTGCTTATATTTGCTTGCTTTCTATGTATGGCCTGGACATCTGCATGTGAAGGTCCAGAAGCCACTCATGTGTTTCATGTAAAGCACAGATACTGTCCTAGGCTTTGACTTATAGGTTTCCTGATTAGGAATTCATAGAGGGGTAATAGAAGTCTTGCTATGTGCTCTGGGCTTGGGCCTTAGTGATACAATCATGCCATCAGCCAAATAATTTTTGCCTAGAACTTCAGCAAATGTAAAGAAAAAAAAAATCCAGTTGTTATTACGAACTATTGATGCATTCATTTGCTGAAAGCAAATTACATGTCACCATTACTATTAATCCAATAAACATATCTACCTTCAGCTAAATATAAGGTCCTATAGAATCTCAACATTTACGCCACTTTGCTCCTTTGAAAGAGAATGGTGTAAGACTTTTTTTGTATATTAAGCAGCTCTTCCTGGTATTGAAATGCAGCACTTCCTAGCACAAATAACTTATTATTGTCATCTGCCAGAAAAAACAAACAAACAAACAAACAAAAAAAAAACCCCAACCAAATCCAAACCCCAAATCCTAACAATAGCAGCAGCAGCTGGAAAGGTAGCTAAAAATAGACGTTTATCAGCATATAAATAATTGGCCTGCACACAGAGACTGTGCCGACAGTGGTGCTCACAAAGCTCTACCGCAGATAGTTAACAATTTGAGATGAATTGTCACATCTGAAGTTTTGGGGTTGAGAATCTTTTTAGAAGTGTCAAAATTTCTCAGAAGCGTTAATGCACTATACTCTGAACTGATTTTGATCATTCAGTTTTAGCGTAATATAAATAGTAAGTTATCATGCTTTTTAACTCAAATTGATCAGATGGTTCTAAAACTATGTGAACATAAGATATGCTATTGTGTTTCAGACCAAAGATTTCTCTAGCTCTGTATTCTGCTTGGATAGCGGTGCCTTGATCAGAATAAGGACGAAACAAATACACATCATGTCATTTTTCAGCTATTTTCAAGTCAAGTGATTTCCTGACAGTAAGGTGGTTTGTTTACTTATAAACCTCAAGGAATTTCTTTTCTTGCCCAGTTTCCCTTTAAGTGCACACAAGCTTTCTGTATCCTCAATGTCCCTTGGTATTGAATCCCAAAAGTCTACCATTCCCTGTGAGAAGAATGACCACCTTTCATTCGTGTAGAGAAAGGATCCCATCAGCTTAATCTGATGGCTTCTGAGTCATCTGGAGGATCAGAAAGTGAATATCTACCCATGTCTATCAGACTCCATGCCATTCATGATTTTGTAAAGCTCTGTAATCTCTTTTTTTTTTCTACAACTATTTAATTACTCCTTTTAGAAAACCTGTTTTATACTTTTTAACATCCTTTTTGTCCTTCTCTGGACCTTTTCTAGTTCTGATAAACATTTTTTGAGATGCATATAGTGTTCAAGTGTGGGCAAACACATGGCAGTTTGTTTTGTTCTCTATCTCTTTTCTAATAATTTGTAATATTTTCTTCTGAGTACTGCATTGATGTTTTTATAGAACGATCTAGCATACAGCCAGGCTTTACTCCTGAATTGTAATAATCTGCTTAGAAACAATAATTTTATGTGTGCAGCTGCAATTTTTATTTTTTTATATGCATTGCTACATGTTTATCTGCACCGCATTTCATCGGTCACTTAGGTGCCCAGTTACTGAGTATTTCTATGGATTTCTTCATAGTCTGTCCTCATTCTTACTACCCTGAATAACTTGGTGTCATCAGCAAACTGTCATTTTGCAGTTCACTTTCTTTTCCGGATCTTTTAGGAATATGGTCAATAGCAAAGTGCTTGTGGCATTTCCCTTCAAGGGTAGAAAATAACCATTTATTCCCAACCTGTTTCCTACTTTTAAATCGGTCCATTGTGGTAGTATTTTTTTAGTCATTATCTTGTTTTATTTTTGTCTTTTGTCATCTTTTTATGAAAGTGTGCCTACACAGTATATTGTAATGCAGTGAAGAACTATCTTCACTGTAGATAAGTAGTTCTTATTACTTATAGTAATATAAGTAGTATTTACTTATATTACTATTTTTATAGTAGAAATATATATTTACATCATGTTATATAATATAATTATAAGTTATATTTTTATTATTATATATTATATATTATATATTTAATTATATAAATAGATTTTATATTATGTATAAATATATAATATTAAATTATAAATATATCTTTGTAATAGTATTTACCGTATTACTATATAGTAGATTAAGTAGTTCTAATTTCCCCCATGGAAATGAAATCTGTTCACATTGAGTTTAAGTTCTACAATGTTAAAAACATTAGCATTACTCTGTATTAAGATTTTTCTCTTGTCATACAGCCCAATTGCTCTTCAGACCTGAAGCTTTCTTTGTGCCTGGTTTGTCACTGGAATCTTAAATATGATCATAATAAAAGTGGTAGGAAATCCTGATACTAGCTTTTGCTTTCCCCAGTTTTAAGTTGTACCTGGTTTATGATTCTTTAAGTCCTGTTTCAGCTCCCTGCTGTCCATTCCTACAGCTTCGCATTCTCTCAACAGCCCAGAATTCTTGCAAAGATCATCTGTCAGATTGAAACCAGCTCCCACCCCTATACTTCCCTCTCAATTGCCAAATGAGGCTGGGTTTTCTTAGCTGGAGTGGTAACAGCAGGGCAAGGACATCTTGTTTTACAACCACTTGACCTTACCTGTACATATTTGAAAAAACGGAAGAGTACAGAAGGAAATCATCCTCCATATTTGTAAATTACTGTACAGGATAAGAATCTCCAGATAATTCTTTGTCCCACACCATTTTTTACACTTCCTTGCCCCTAGCCTCACTTTCCATGTCTCCTCCTCAACCCAGTCACTTTTATTTTCACAATACCATTCTCCTGTTGACTTTTCTCTCTGCATTTCTATCATTCAAAACTCTTAAACCTTTGTTAAATTCAGCTAACACAACCAGTTTCCCCAAATCCACTTTGCTCACCTCACTTCTATTTTTTTACCTTTCTTCCATTTGTGTTTATAGATGTCAGCACCTCTGCAGCATAGTCTGTCTTTTGGCACACTTTTGTGTTGTTACTTTTTCTCTAAGCAAGATGGGTGCTGAAGGACTGCCCCATTACTAGGACTAATATAAGAAGTTATTAGGTACGACCAAGTTGGCTGACATATTGGCTGACTGGGGAGTTAGAAAAGAAAAAGCCAATTTAGAGTTATATTAAAGAGAAAATTAATTTTAAGATTCCAGAATGGATTAAAAGTAAAGACTGGAAAATTAATTTACTTGGATTAGAAGTAGTTGTTGGGAAAAAGAGGTATTTTTGAGAGGAAACCATTGTTTATTTTTGAGTAATGAGGTTCAAACTTCATTAAAACTTCATTATGGTTAGTTTTTAAAGAGTGATTAGAAATTCCTGGTTAAAGAAAAACATACAAGGCCAGAAAATATCAAGCAATATCTGGAAAGGTGTTAAGTTCCTATCCCATCCACCCACCAATGTCAGAGCTGACAACTAAATTCTGCTCAGATAGGAGCCACTTTGAAATTAGTGACAGCATGGAGACATTGCCCTCTGCCAGTGTTCCTTTGGAAAAAAAGATGGGGAATTTGGTCCATAGGTGAATAAAGAATCCTTATGAACATCGACTGTGATATGATCTCTCTGCAAAATACGCTGCTTAAGAGATTCTTATACTTTCTCGCAGCCTTGTCAAAGTATGGAAAAAAGACAAGAAGAACCTCCAGTTATGGACCTCTGAAATTGACTGCTGAATTTGGTGAGATCAGGCACTTCGCACTTCTTTGATGAAGCCTTCTGTAGATGTCACTGAAAGTTTAAAACATAACTTCATAGCATGTAGAATCAAACAAGTGTGAAAGTACTTGTAATTAGTGATCTGCACAGAAAAGAGAGAGTTTGTTCCTGTCAAGGAACAATGGTCAGGCAAGGTGAACTGTATCTCTCACCTGGGGGGAAATTATTGGGAAGAAGTTGTTAATGATTAATTTTGATCAGCTGGAGACATTTTCGAAGATGGAATAGCAGGGCTTTGTCGAAAAAAAGGGTTAAAGATTTCTAATGGATTAAATCACTTGATATTTATACATGAAGGTTTTATCATGAATATATACATGTTTGTACTGATCTTTCATATATCTTTGTGTGCTCTGCCTGAGTATGCTAACACAGGATAAGTGTTTGCGTGTACACACCATTCTACCTCTTTCATTATGAATCATGGTAACTTGACAGCAAAACCCACATTTACTGTGATGAAAGAAGGAAGAAAAAATCTTTGGCTTACTCTGTACAGATAGAATTCACCACTTGTGAAGCCAAACTCCATCTGTTGGTCCAGCATAGTGCATGCCTGCCCCAGAATCGTACATTGTATCTGCCAGCCCTGGGTTTGTGCCAGCCATCTCAAACAGACCTACATCTCTGTATTTAAGCAACTGACAGCCACAAATTAATCTGGACTAGCCATGAAGATAGTGCAGGTAAGCCTCAAGTAGACACCTATGCTTTAAGTACCACTGGCTATAAAGTGAGTTCGGACAAATGGTGTGTATGTAGACATGCACATCAAGTCACTGCACAATCAATCCCATCCAAAATAATTGTTTCTTTAGACAAAGATAACTTTTTACTCTTCTGCCACACCTAAAAGGAATTTGCTTAGTGTGTGATTGTAGTGTTGAAGACCTTGAGGTTAATAATGAACATCAACTGTAGTTGACTGTGTATGCATAACTACACTTTTTTGATTAAAAAAATATGCTATAATATTTTGAAAAAATACAGTGCTATATTTAGGCCAGTCTTCCTACATTAGATACTGTATTGAGGATGGAATACCTGAGCAGGAAATGTCACAGGCTTGGCTAGGTGATACCTAGTGCTCTCCTGAGCTGCCTGATTTCCCGATTCAAGTATGAAAGGCAAGTGGAGGATTCCTCTGTGAAACAAGTCAGTGGGAATCTGTGGGCACAAGAGTGCATCTAAGCCTCCTTTTCCTCTCCAGTTTGATGCTTACATAAATGACTCAAGGCTGCAGGTTCGATATGATGTCAGCTGAATATTTGCACTATGACATCCCTGGAGTAGACCTAAACCTGCAATAGGAGTTTCTCTCTTACTTCATTACTATTAATTTATTCAAGATATTTTAAAAGCATTTTTCTCCCCCAAAAAAGAGTTTGTAAGAACACTTCTTTTTCCTCTGTACTATGTTTGCCTCCCTCAAGTATTTTGCCTTGAAAGAGCAATACTAACAACATGCTAAAGTTTCTTCACTCCCTTTCTTTTTTTTTCCTCAACATATCAGTGTTGATAGTGACACTTAGCAATGTACACAAGTCCTTTTATTGATTTTCCAGTATTAACTCACCCTAAAAATAGAAGTTTATCTTAAATGAACATTCAATGCTATTAACTAACAATTCGGTCTTGCCAAAATTTGTCAAGAGGAGATGTTGAAGATACTCAGATGCAACATATAATATAAAATCTATACTTTGGCAGTAGTCATTTAAAAACAATGAGCCCTACCCCATATACCCTGAAGTGTGTTACATGTTACTGCTACAAATCCCAAACAGAATGAAGTAGCTAGAGTAAAATAATTCCCAGAAGCAGGCTGACATCTTGATAATGGTGGTACCCAAAGGGGAAAGTGAAAACCAGTGATATTGCTCATTTCCTGAAGGGGGGGGGGGGCGGAGGGGGCAGGAGGAGAAAACAAACAGAGACTAAGAAGGCGTGGTAAGTATTGAGAAGAAAGCCATGTTGTGAGGAAGCACCTAAAACTCTGTGACAAGCAATGGAACATTAAAAAAGTTAATTCAATGAGGTACTTGGCAATTTTTTCCTTTGAAAATGAGAGACTCGTAGTGCAAATATGATGTAAAGCATACTGCTGCTCACATGTAGTCTTCCCTTGTGGCATCTGTTAACAATGAATTGTTGCAATTACAACTCCACCCATTATTAGAATAGAAATGTGTACTAACTGTTTTTCAGCCAGAAAAAGGCTTTCTCAGTGACAGAAGAAACAATAGAATGCAACCTTTAATGGGAAAATGTTTCCTCTCAGAACACCATGGGATATGAGATCTCCCTCTTTAGCCTTCAGTTAATTGCACACAAAAGACTGCAGGAGATGGTATTTGTTTAAAATTGTTGTTGGCATTGCAATAGGAGACACCACTCCTAATTAAATTGGAACATGTTGTAATTCTGCATGGGAAAGTGGTGATGCCAATACAGATCCTGAAATATTTTGGGGTGACAAATGCTAGCAGTAAGAAGACACAAGCATGAGCAGCTAATGCATGAAAGAATTCTAATTCATATCAAATAGAGCTCCAAGAATACATTTTCTGAAATAGCTACAATTTTAGTTACCTTTAGTTAAAAAGTCAGTTTGTTTGACCTTACATTTAAGCAGATATGAACATTCTTGGCTATATTCAGCTTTGGTGAAACAACCTAGATTTCATAAGAAATTGATATGGGGATTGATTTGTGTCCTTTAGCTATGTGTGAATAAATGCTCAGAAGCATTGTCAAAATTTGCATCTGTAAACCAACAATCCAGCACTGTTATATTAAGGAAAATTTACATGTTCTTCAGCCTGCAGCATAAGTACTGAAGGTTCTTTGGTACTAATATTAAATCAAAGGGCAAAATTCAGAACTGAGGTAGGTTGAATTTAGTCTCATAATTAAAGCAACAAATTAACTTTCACATCTAAATGTTTTCTTTTGGAAATAAAGGAAAAAAAAAAGAAAACAATATTTCTTCTTCAGTCAAAACTGTTATGCTAATACATTTTTTCCAGAAGATGTGTTCCTTCACTCAAATAAGAGAAATTACCCTCCTCCTCCTCCTGAAAACCTTAGCAGGCCAGAAGCTGCCCTTGTAGATTAGTAGATGACTTAAGTGTATAAAGTGTAGTATAAAGGAAAGATAAATACAGATCTTCTTTCATTAAAGTTCTACAACACATCAGTGGAATATTTTGTTTCTCACAAGAGCTCAGAAAACTGCCTCCAAATTTCTTGAGGGTGTGGTCAAATTCAGAACTACATTACTGTGTCATCAAAAACTTTCATGATTTCCTAAAACATGCAGGAGATGGTTGACAGTACAGGAGGATACAAATGAAAAATTGCATAAGAAAAGCTATTTAGATGTAAGAGAAAACAATTCCCATTTTGCTATAGAGGGAAAATGTTTTGGATGTATCATCTCAGGATGTCTCCTGTTCCTGGAACTCATTTAGCTGCTAAATATAATAATTGTACAACAAACTTCAGTCTAAGCTTTCTACCTGAAACTCAGCCTTCCTTCACAATCTCTCTGTTCCAGACATTATTTCCCTCTTGCCACCTGTGTAAGCTCTTCACAAGAAGTTTAGTGTGCTCCTGGGCTCTAATCTGTTTGATTTCTATGAAGTGACATTTTCAATAAATTAAAAAATCTCAATTAACATAATCCAAGATGCCATTCCATAGTATATTTCAACAATCCACTTCAAGGATTAGGAAAAGAAAATGGACTGCTGAACTCAGATCAACTTTAAAAAAAAGTTAGACCACTATTTTCTCTGTAGGTTGCAAATGGTGGTCATCTATTTCACCACTTTTCATATTAACACCACTTTAATGAAAAAAAAATAAAGAAATTCTCCCTTAAATATTGTGACAACTGGTTGTGCATTCTTCCTTACTGTGTGTGCTACTCTTTTAAAATGTTAATCATGAAACAGTATTAATGAAGGCTAAATGTTTTGACAGTACGTGCTTTGAAGTGGGTTTTAAATCTTATAGGTTTTTCCCCATCCCCCACCCACCCACCACTGGCCAGTATTTTGTACTGTGCCAGCATAAAGTTAGGGCAAAATGTGCCTCGTTAACTATTTCACCATAATAAATAGCAAATACGTTTCAATAATGTTCCACCTAGAATCACAGATTTTCTACCTCCTGACTTTCCAGCTCCTGTTACATGACAGTGACCTGAGTTCAGGCCTGTGGATACTTGTTTATTCCTTTATGCAGCTGCCATTGCTCCCAGTTGCTGAAACTGGGGACTGCACGCCATACATACCCATCTTTTTTTTTTAGCTTCATTAACCAGCGTATGGTGAACAGAGCTTTCTGTGCTGAGATGGATCTTGTACCTTTCTATCAGTATTATTTGTTGTTTTTCCACAACTTGCCTCTAACTATTGAGCATCAAACTTCTAAAACAAATAGACTTGATGACATTTCTAAAGATGATTTATGAAATATGGAATTTAGCAAGTTAACTCTGCAGGCAGCTTTGAAAGTTGCAGGCTGAACCTGCAAATAATCCTGAAATTCCACCACCCTTCCAGTAGGAACAGCTCAAATTACTCCATCTGCGGGTCAGAGTCATACCTCCATTCTTCTCCTCATAAAAATCTGTGAGAACAGATACATTAGAGAGTATGTTTTTAAAGTATGTTTTAAGTATGTTTTTATGTTTATGTTTGCCCCTGGCCAGTCACACTGAGAAGGGAACTGTTTAACTCCATGATGAGAATGTCCTGTGACAAACCTGTTCCCATTTCTATCCAGACCTCGGTAGAGTTAAGAAACATCAGCTCTGTAAGTGTCAAAGAAAGAGCGAGAAAAACTCCACTGTGATAACACTCATTATAAAATCAGTGGGACTCTTACAATTTCATGTACCCTGCCAGGACTGCCTTTGCTTCCTTCATTTCCCATTAGAAACTCAGTGATAGCCAAATGCATTCACTCATTATTATGCTCGTAATAGGTGGAAATACGCAGTGTATATTTGTCAAAGACTTTTAAATGGAAAAAAGGTATTTTGCCAAATGATTTTGGATTTTGGCAAAACATTTTCATTTGTTTAAGAAAAGAGAGAGAAGAAATAAACTTTTTTGGCCCAACCAGAAAGAGTTTGTGTTTTTGCTTGAAACTATTTTTCCTTAAGAAGTCTATTTTATTTAAAAAGTTTTCAGAATAAACCATACATTTTTCCATTATTAGGTAGATTATTAACTAATATTTCTTACTTACTTTTGGTTTTCCTCAACAATTAAGACTTGTTTCGGGCACTGTGCAAAGACAAGTGTCTCTAAGAAGACCCTGTGCAGTAATCTTACAATCTAACAGGACTGTTTTGTAAAAAAAAATAAAAACAGAGTTTCTGGCTCTGCTACTTTGTGGCTTTCAGACTACAGTGGCAAAACACAAGAATCCCCACTGCTTGGACCATTTAGTAGTGCTGAAGTAAATAACTATGCAGTACAATCTAACTAACAGTAATAAAAAATAGCAACCAATACAAATAAGTGTGCATGTGTGTAATTAACACCTCTGCAAGTTTGACAAGAGTTCCAATGTGAAATTTCAGGTTATAAGTTAGAATAAAATTTCCCTATAGACGAAGACGCATTTACTCAGAGTCTAACAATTTATAAAATAAATGCTGCTACAGGATTGTCTCCTAGAGGACATGTCACTAGTGAACCTAAAACACAATCCTGTTGCTTTTGAAAATACAGTGCCCATGTTATAGTTTCTGTGGCACAATGCAGTTATTTAATTTATCTTGATTTGAGTGTTCTCTTGAAAACAGCTTCTGCATTTCTCAAGAGCTTATGTACATTTCCTTAATAAATAAATATATGTCATCAGGAAACAACTTTTCTCCCGAGACAAATCATCATGTTTTTAAGAGTGCTTAGAGACAGAGAAATGAAGGGGCAGATTTGAAACATCACACATTAACAGCAGACACAAAAAAAATTGTGCAAACACAGGGCTGGTTAAAATGTATTCTTTGGAGCTTTGCAGAATACACTATGGTCTGCAGCATAATGGCTTCTGCTCTAGGTATTTCACAGTTCAGCACAATATATTTCAGTGAGGCAGGAAAATGCTAATAATGGGCACGTATATACCAAATTAATTTCTCAAGGGACAAGCCTGTTCAGCCCAGACTACTCAGGCATCGTTCCTTCTAGACTTCAGCTAATTAATGTAGTGCAATTTAAGAAAAGGTGGAAGGGATCATATTGATAAGTGTCAATAGTGTACATTCAAAACATCTATTATTTCTCCTCTGTGTCCTTGCAGTCCTGAAAAAAACATCCAGCAATCACTTACAGTTAATTGCTAAGCAGAAGACAATTAAAAAAAATAAACCCTCCTCTTGTCTTTTGTTGCTATTTTATCTGTATTCCCTTCCTGCACTCTCAATCTATCAGAAGCATATAAAGAACTAGGAAATACTCTTTTTAATCTATTAACTGCAACACCATTTTTTCAGGAGTTGGATCATCATCTAATCCATTTAGATGTTAGATTAATTATTATTTTTAAGTAGATTTTTTTTTTTTGTGTCTGTCGAAAGGTGCTGTTGAAAGCCTGGCTTGCACTAAGCATCCTTCATTCTCTCTGGTTTCAGTGTAGAAAACACATTACAGAATTAGGACATCCAGGAACATTAAAATACATAGGTGCTCTAAATCGTCTATAAAATCAGATCCTATGAAAAAAAGAAACTTTACTTGAGACGTAACATCTAGATTTGTTTTTTCCAAGGTTAAAGAGTCTCCTTTTGTCCTTTACTGTGGAGACTTGTAATACTTTTTGTTTAATTAAGTGACAGAATAAATTGACCAAGGCGATCAGGAAGTGTTTTGATCCAGATTATTGGAATGGAAACTATACTCAGCTTTCCCAGTAACTTATAAGCCAGCATCCTTCTCCATTAGATCTGACAACTACAATTTACTCTGGACCTCCTGATGCAGCTTGTCACCGCCAACAGGCCAGTATGTACACGGCCAGGGGTTACAACATACTGATTCATTAGGCTACAACCATGAATCTGCCACTTCAGAGAAAAGGCCCATCCATCTCTCTACATTTAGCTGTCATTCCCACCATGAATGTAATGCTATTACTGAGACAGCCAAGTCCATTGCTCATGCCAGATGTTGTTAGGAATTCAATCCATCCTATCTGTGAACACTAGTCCCTTCAAACAACAAGATGTTGAGTGAATTACATATTGAGTGGTGAAGTTTTTTGGCATTTAATTATCCAGCTGAAAGGAACATGCTTAATTGTTGCTGCAGTTACTGGTTAGTGACTAAATAAAGGAATTTTATGAAGCAATGGTAGAGCATCCGCAGCTGAATAAACGTTTCGCAGCACTGCAATGGTTATGACAAAAAATCTTTATGTCTTTACTGAACACAAATGCCTCTCTTGTTGGGTAAAATGAACAGGTTTTATTTCTGTTTTTAAGTAAGAAAACATGTCATTATTTCAATAAAGCAAATTCATGTTGCTCAACCTCCTGTTAGCCAGTTTTAGCCCTTCAAACAGGAATGCTGCCAGGGTGTATGGGGGTAGCAGCATAGTGCCAGTTATTCATACATTCTCAGATATTCATGCCCGGGTAGCCAGGGAAATGACTGTTGGGACTGCTGCGTTCAGCAAAATGGGTATGTAGTTGACCTGGAGGTGAGCTGGTCCTACAGAAGTCCAGACACATATGACACTATCACATCATGTCTCCTTACATCTGCAAGGCAGCAGAACCCAAGACCACCACTGCACATACCACATCGAAGCAGGACTCTGAAACTGAAATGGAGTTAAGCCTCATCCTCTCATTAGACTGATTAAAACTGTGCATATTACAGAAATAGTCTTATGCTTCTGTACTTAGCTCAAGCTGAAGAAAGAAAAATTATGAATATACATGGTATTTTCAGACTAGCTAATAATGCTGTACTTTCCATGAATGTTCTATCTTGTAATATGCCCAGCTACATTTCAGTAATAAAGCCTTGAGGAAATTGAATCAGGGCTTGGGACTTCATTAATTTATCCATGTGAAGCTTCATTCTTATTTAAGAAACATAAGAAAGCAAAATAAGCAGCTGAAAAGACAATAGATTAGTCCCCTAGATTTTAACTGGGAAATAAGACATGCTCACTATGACAGAAACAGAATAAAGCTGACATTTTCTGAGAATAAACATGGACACTGCCTTTGTTTTTTTTTTTTTTTAATTTTATCTGGCTTAATGATATAATCGGGAATCTAGGAAGTAATCATCCCATTCATTCACTAACAAGTAAGAGATGCTTGGTTCATTTACCAACTTTACTTTATTGCCAGCTAGAGAGAAATTATTTGTTATTTTTATATTCCTTTCATGAGGCCAGTTTGCCTAACATTGTTGAACTGACCATCTTTAAAGAGAAAAGCAAGTGTCTGGACTGACTATCACCAGAGGATTTTTTTAATATTTGAACCAACATTATACTAAATTTAGTGAAAATTTAGCATAGTTTGTTGGAGCTTAGACTGAATAGGGTTGAGCAGCTTGTGAAGGAATTTTTTGCCATTTTATATATAATTACAAAGACAATGTCCGATAACTTGATCTAGTCTAGGAGAATGTTTTTTCTGCTCCTGCTCTTCCTTGGTGAGACTAACGGCCTTCAGCACTGAAGGATCCCAATTAGCAACAATATGTGGCTCCCCTAGATTGGCACTCTTGCACATTAAGACCTAGACTTAAATAATTTCAGATATTCTAATGGATGCCACTCACACCAGCTCAGGGAATGCTGTTCTTTCTTCTGCCTTAAAGCTTCTTTCAGAATCTTTATATAAACAAAAGCATTGCAGTCAGCTGCGTCTGCTACTCTTCTCCTAATTCTACTCTGATGATTCCTCCCATCTTAAAGCCATAGCAATGATCACTTGAGGTTGGCCACATCTAGGGGCTCTGGTGGCTAAATGTCCATTCACTCCAGCTTGGTAAGTACTAAAACACTTGACAACTGACTCACAGGCCCCCTGCTAAGTACTAAGAGTTAATCTGTTGACAGCCTGATACCTGAAAAAGAGTGGGAACAGGTATTAATATAGTTAACTATTTAGGGTTAATAATCCATTTATACAGTGTCTTCTGCAAGACGTGATCTTGCAGCTGGAAAGCAGTCTTAACCTTATTTTGCTTTAGTGAGGTTTAGACCCATCAGGTGTTGCGCCATGACAGCTTTGTACTCTACACAATATAGTTTGCAGTGCTAATTTTTATGTATTTGTTTTTAAAAACCCATAACAAGCATCACAGAACTTTAAAAGAATTTATATACCTTATATAACCACAGCACCTTAACGAAATGTATGCAACCATCTCTATGGATTCCTCAGTGTATGAAGTACAGCAGTAATATCCAGTATGATCTGACCTGGAATTTGGCTTCACTGAGGCTCACACACAAATATTTGCGCATGTGAAATTTAAGGAAATGACAGTCACATTAAGATAGTGTTCCAGCTTACAGGCAAAAAAATTGAAGGAAATGAAGGAACCTAAAAATTACGTTATCACTTACAGCCCCTGTGCACCTATCTACAAGTTTTCAGATTTCTATTCCTGTCATTATTAACCAGTCACTAAATCTGGCTGGAAGTTAATGTGCAATTTTATATTACTTACTGTTTTGTAATGCAGATCATTGATACAATGACCTTTGTGATTTTCCCATTTCCACCATGTTTTGTAAGCTTAATTGATTATATTTATAAAATTAATTTAATTTTATTTATCTATTTATTTATCTTCTGCAGCTGATTTAGGTGAAATTGGAATTGTAAGACAATGGGAGGGTTTTTAGGCCACCACATGCAAGGTCATGAAAATAAAGGGAAAGTGTTAATAGACCTTCTGAGTTTCTCTTCACTTTCTTGGATTCAGGTCTTGAAATAATGATATATTGGTGACACAGGCATTCAGGCATTGATTCACAAACTTCAATTACTATGGAACACTAGATTTCTAGTCTTCCAGTTTTATGTGCTATGGGCTAGCGGTCTCTCTGTAAACAACTAGAGGTACATTTTTGTCAACTGAAAATTTAGTTCACATTATCCATTCTGCCTTTGCCTTTAATTCCTGTGTATCTTAACTGCAAAGTATAGTGTGTTAGTCTGATAATGCTCAGAATATCTTTTTTCTTTCTCCTGGGAAAAGGAGGGCTATCTCTCTAAAGGACAGCATAGAATCCTATAATGACAACCAAGATCATCCGACATTTTACAGAAGCTATCCTACATAAATAATTATTTAAAGAGTAGCTAATATCACACTGTCTAGCCTACTGCACTCTAGAGAAGTTTAAAATTATTGGGTGTATGTAAGACAAGACGCCCTTAAGAAATAAAGGTTTTGACCACTTATGGCTAAGAGAATATTATTGACCCAATGTTCTGGACACTTACTGTTCTACTCATTTAAAGTTTGCCTGGGTTGTCCATAGGAAAAACTGTTCTGCACTTTCCAGGCTGGAAGAGGTAGAGTCTTAGTTTGTATTATGTAAATGCAGCTCCTTTCCTATGAAGTGGCCTTTCATTTCAAGGCAATGTAAATGACTCACAGAGCTCTTTTCTGTTTGCATGCAGTTCAGTTTATGTTTTGAGGCCCTAATTATGGGGTAAGTGCTGCATACCCGAGAAGTACCATTAATAAGTGATTCCTAGTTGTGAAAGGTAGAGTTGAAGAATTATCAGTGTTACATATTTTTTTTTGAATACCAGAACCATCTCATGGTTTTTATTAAATACTTCATGTTCTCCTAGTTCTTATAATGCAGGGTGAGTATTACAAAGAAAGTGTATTATTGAGCATTTCTTCAATTTTGTGTTTTTGTAGCTGTCTTTCCAGTGCTTAACTTTTGGCTAAGATCTATTTTCTGTATTGTACCATATCAGGCATTCCGTTAGCAATGCACAAAAAACTAAGCATAAACAATTCTCCAAACAAGCAGAAATCTAATCAAGTCAGTTCAATTTAATATGGCAAATACTAGAAAAAATGTCCCACAAGCAAACAAACAAAAACTCCTAAAGAAATTGAATAGGAGAGTTATATATGAAAGTCAGGTAATAAGCCATAGATAGAATCTAAAAATTATTCATGAAAATGATATTGCTGAAGGGAGAGGGGATGTCCTGAAGCTGTGAATAGATTTAGGAATGGAAGTCCTATTGTTTTTCATAGGGTCTCAAGCTTCTAAGTTTCCTATGTGCTTTAGTTATTATCCCATCCAATAAATTATGTACAAACTATTCACTCTATTCCATTTAACTGCATCTCCCAAATATAAGTATAAACTAACTAATGCTAGTGTCATTTGAAACTGGTCTTGAAGGCTTGAGATTTAAATTTTAAAGTAAGGCAATTGATGATTAGCAATGCAGGTTTTTATTGTTAAGGTATTCTTTATAAATTTTGCTAAAAAATCAGATTAATCTGGTCAACACTTGATGATTCTGAGGGTAAATTTTAAAGTAATATTTTTTAAATGCAACATCAAGTGTTTACTCATTCAGTGTGTTCTTATTCTCTGTAATACTAGCCTTGTAAGACTGCATGAGTTTCAGTAGCTTGTGACTGGTGTTGTAAGTCTGGCTGCCTTTCTCACTTCTAAGAGTGTAAATGCAATCAGGATACTCACTGTGCTTAGCATTTTAGTTTAGGATGCAGCTTAGCAGAAACTGTAGCACAGACAACATTTTTGAATGAATAGATTTGAATGAATGATTTCTGATCATTGGCTTATTTCTTAAAATCAGTATGGAAATAACCAATATGACTGAAAAATAACTAGAGACTTTGCCTGTTGTAGGATGTATCAATGCACGTTCTCTCTGTAGGAACACACAACAACCATAATCCAGCAGAACTCCAAGTCACACCTTGAACTTTGGTCATTCAACAGGTATAGTGAAATGCTTACACTTTTTCAGGAACAAGTCTGTGGGCTGATACAAAGCTCTGAGGTGAATGGGATAATTTAAATTGGCTTTGAAGGGTTATGATTGTGCTTTAAGCATAGGCAGCATCGGTATTATGTGTATTGAATAATCTCACTATTCTTCCCCAAGTACTTGGCATTGGTACTTAGACTGTAATTTACCAGAAAAAATCTGTCCCTGCTGAAAGCTGCTGGGGTAAATAACAGAGGGAAGACGCATTTTGTGAAAGACAAGTCCATCATAAATCATTCCTCCTGGCCATCTACTGGGTCTGTATGCAACTAGTGAGAACTGTTTATTTAATCGAGCACTGAAATTGGGACCGCAAACCATGACACCAATGGAATGTATCTGCTCAGTAAATCTGTTTTAGCCGTAAAATTTTTGAATATTGGATTTATTTTGGTTTTATTAGAAAGTGTAGGGGCTGAGGTTCTAGCTATTAGTTATAAATAGGTCAGTGCATGAAGACATAAATGAGAAAAATGGGTGATTAACCTCAGACTGATAGTTATGAGTTAAGGTGGGAAAACTGGATTTGTATAGTCCATTAATAATACCACTTGGTGTTAACTGTGATGTCAGTTTTGTACTAAGCCACTTGTCACTTCATTAAAGCTGCAGTAGGAATCTAGCTGTGGTTTTCCATAGCCTGACAGCAGTGTGGCAATTAAAACATGCTTGTGGTAGAAAAGGCCTGCATTTGCTTTTTGCTATAGAGTTCATATTGGCAAGAAAGTGTTGAAAAAAGAGCAGGAGGGTGGGCGGGTAGCATGTGAGACTGAGGGCACAAAGGAAAGAAACCTTTCAGAGAATTTGCAAGGAGTGAGAAAATATATTCAAATATATTCAAGGTAGCAGTGGCTAAATGGCTACAGCCCAGATGACAGGACTGCAAGTGGTTCCCTTGGAAACATTGCTCTATTCAGAGAAGTAGAAGAGTGTAACTGGCTTTTAGGTTGTGCTGACCATCTTTCCACTAACGCAAAATAAATCTGAAAAACATGAAATAATCAATATCAGTTAAAAATTAAAAAAGAAAAGAATTCCCACTTTAAATCCCGAAGTCTTGCATCATAGGATGCAGACTTATTCTGCCCCCGTTACCTGACGCTGTATGTCACATAAAATTAGAACATAAAGGCTGTTTTGAGTTAGGGCTCCTTTTCTCTCATTTGGATATGTGGGGGTCCAGATTAATACAGGCTGAGAAGCTCTCTCTGTTGCTCTGATCTGTGGATTGTACCAAATATGTTCTTTTTCTAGCTACCAGCTACATAGTTTAAATAGTTATAATAAACAAATCTAAAATATATCTCAGATGACATGTTTCTGAATTTGTCCCTGTATATAAAAATAAAAGGGTTATAACACTTTCTAGAGAAAATTACAAGCTGAGTGAGAAAGCAGAAAAATCCTTGCATTCACTGGAGCAAGGTATGCTTTGAGTGATCTTTCAGCTTGCTCTTCAGGGCTCTATAAATGCACTTCAGTTTTGAAGGAAGTGTTGCTCCATGAACAGGATATTTACTGAAAATTAATTCTATCCTGTTTAGTTCAAAATTATTAATAGTATGTTTTTCATAAATAAGGTACACTATTTTTTGTGAATAGTCATTGTTGTTTAGTTTTATTGTTTCTGAAATAAAACATTTATGATTGCAGGCGGGATTTATAGCCACTGAGAAAAGTGCAGAAAAAGACATTTCCTGGCTTATAGATCGTATAGGATCCATCCTCTGAGTCTAGTAGAGGGGGGGAAAAAAAAAAAAGAAGATTTGAATCTCTGATATCCCGGAAGCATAGGATAAGTTTTTCTAGATGGGATGAGGTACCTGAGGAATAGGCTAAATTAGCCACTATGGAATTCTTTGTGGATGCAGCTTGGCAGCTGCTGCAGCTACCTGAATTAGGTCAGGCACCTTCCACATCGCCGCTTGCTGAAATCTTATTCTTCAACTCCATAGTGTCATTGTATTTTTTCATTTTGAGTATTTATGCCTCACCATATCTATATAGACTGAAGGGGGATTATTTTCCACTCTGTTACATGACTTTGCTGAATCTACACAGCACTTATTTATACCTGTCTTCCTAATAATTTTTCTCATCTTTGAATTATCGTCAAACCAGACCTCACTTCTGATAGAGGACACTTCTGCTACCTTTACCGTATGTATTCAAAAACAGATGGTTCACTGAGAACAGAAAACACCTGTGCTTCTTTCAGAGTGCTATGGCTTTGATTTTTTCTTGCCTGAGTACACTGACTTGAGCGATTATTTATCTCAGCTCAGCAAAGCTCTCTCATGATACAAAATACATCCATAGCATACTGTAAAGCAGAAGGGAAAACTTCAGTTATAGCATCTTTTTCACCAGTTTCTTTCCCCAGTCACCACTCGAAAATCACTGTGTTTCAGATCCGAAATTTTTTTTTTCAAGAGCAGTGAATGGTGTATGGGCAACAAAATATAACACTAATAGAATCAGTGATAGAATTGCCAGTGTCTTCCATGGAGGATGAATTTTCATTATTTTGTGGATAATTATGCAGGCAAAGATCCATCAAAACCTAAACATGCTTTTGAGTTGAGCAATATGCTTGATACAGGATACTTTCTACACTTCTTCGGGAAAAAGTAATAGTTTCATTCATGTTTCAAAAATGTCAAGACAATAAAAGAGCCGCTCAGAAATGACAAATAAAGGTAAGTACCATACCTGGAAGAGAAGAAGGTCACTTGTGGCTGTCCTAGGGTTGAGTGGAGAGCTGAAGCAGAGAATTTATGCTAATGTCCCTCTTACTATAGTCCTATGATGTGAAGTGTCCAGTGGCCACAATGACCTAAAATTTCCTGGCCCATCTTCTCTGCAGCTACTTGTTCCCAGTCTTCATCTCAGTTTGCAGTTTGCTCAACAGCTTTAATGCAACTGTTTGTGGCATTTGTGGCACCACTTTGTAGACTGAATAAATTATCTGATCTAAGACTGGTTTTTGAGGGACAGAGTATGGGGCAGGGGGGAAGAAAAGTAACCAAGGAGAGGAATTCTTAAATGTAGCCCTCCTATAAAATGGAATTACATCCTGACACAAAAGCAGCATTCTGTAAATATATGACAAGTTACAAAAGGAGAATCACTGGCTAATGAAGTTGCAGGATTGCACAGCTGAATAATGCTCATGGTCTAGAAAGATCCTTCCAGTACTGGCAACAAGACAGGTCAAATGTGGCGCCATTTAAGGTTAATGTGGCTTCACAGTGAAAAAGAGAAGATTTTAATACTGTGCCAGTAAAAAGAGAACAGATTTTCTTTTCTCAGACCGTGACTTACTATAAGCATTTGTAGATTCTTGCTGGGTGAAATCTTAAATTCCATCTAAATGAAACATTCATCTACTTGACAGTTTGTGGTAAATAGCAGCTTCTGTTTTCTGTCAGTATGAATTATGCATGTTTGGAAAAAAGCTTCCAAATTTCAATTAGTGAATCTTAATTTTCTTTCTTAGACCAGATGGACTTTGTTAACAAAAGGATTGTGTCTATATCTAATGGAACCTCAAATTGTTTTAATCAATTCCAATTGAGATAAATATTTGAAGCATTAAACCTGTCTTCACTATTTTTTTAACAAAGTTAATTCTGGATATCAACAGCACACTGCTCAGTTTATTACTTTTTTATCCAATTAGAAAGCAGAATCCCCATGCACTAATTGGCAAGTACATAAAAGAATCTACACGTTGCTTAAGCAGCTGAGACGCAAGGAAGTTTAATTAAGTTGTAACAGACAATTTGTAACTAATTACATTTGGTGTTAGATGATGCTGGTTTACTGGCATAGAGGGGGGAAAATTCTTGTACAGCTTATTGCAAGTCCCAAAATAGATAAAATAATTTTCCTGTAGTAATGCCATAAGTTTTAGTACTGAATACTTTACAACCTTTTTGAACTGGTTAATGTCTTTGAAACACTACAGTACTGTTACATATTGGGGCCTATAGGTTTGCACCAAATCCCATTGTATTCAACAGGAGTCGTATATTTTTTCTCAGACTTAGCATTTTTAATTACACAGTTCAGTTACTTCAGCTTGTTTAGTAACTTTAGTAAGTTTGTTTACCTCAATACTTTCACCAGTTCTCTCTCTTGCTTGTGAAATACCATTTAGTAAATGTATATGAAGTTGTGAGTAAATTAACATGCATACCTAATTTATTGAAGTTTTGTTAAAACATAGAATTTTAATTTGTTTTATTTTCCAGAATTCATCCAGCAGATACTTGGGAAGTTTTTGCAGGTACTTCAATATCCAGAATTCAGAAGTATTCATTTTGACTTTTAACCTATAGCTTGACAGTACTTCTTAGATTTACACACTAAGTAATTCTTAAAATGTTTTTACTGTGAATTTTTAAATTTAGACATTAAAATTCTTCATTCATTTGTTGTCCAGAAATATATTTTGTTGTTATGAACATGTATGAAAATGAATGTTTTCATGAGTATATTTGTATGAGTATGTCTAAATGAACAGATAAACATTTGCTGCATTATTTTGGTAAGACTGCACAGAGTTTAGTATTGGCTCAAAGAGATGCATTAATTTTCATGTTCACTAGTGGCCTGAGAAAAATGAGTCTGTGAATTCAGTACAGCTCCATAAGTTTCCCTTACCTAGATAAGTCTATGAAGGACATGAATGTCAAATCAGAGAAATTAAACCTGGAATAATAATGATTCTAGATATAACTTCTAAAAGTAGCCACTCAAGGAAAACTTTCAGACTTATCGACAGTTGCTTAAACTGTTCCTGTGTTATCTAGTATCTATAAACTACATGCATGAGATTAAAAAGATTCATTCACAGCTAGTTCCCTTCAGCCCACTGAAAGAGTATGCAGCAGAAAAAGAGGGATGTTTGCATTGCCAAGCCTGAGGACTTTTAGGCTCCCTATACAGTTAACAGAGAAAGTTACATTTAGAGGTGATTCAAAGAACTGAAGTGGAAATCCTAATTGCTGCCTAATACAGGATTCTGAATAGCCCCTTGAAAATATCCACCTTTCTTCACAGAGTAAAGGTAGCCTAATCACTGAGGTCAGGCTCCTAAAGCTAAGGGGTGTGATTTCGTCCACCTATTCCTAATAACTACACACTGTGGCAAATACTATAATGACCAGGTGACAGACAGAAAGCTTTCTCTGACTGCACAGCAGATGTTGGATCATTATTTCTCATCAGGAGAATGGTGAAACCAGAACAAAATACTTTTCTGTAAAATTTGTAGGTCTTCTTTATAGTATATATATTACATATATGCATACAGAATATGTAACACTACATACAACCATCCATAACTGCATTTTCCCTCTCAGTTTTTCATGGCTGTATGGATCAGTTTGGCTTCTTAAGGGGTTTCTTGCCCAGAATAGTATGATATTTTTGTCTATGGTGAAAAAAATTCCCTAATCCTTTTTGAGGAGTAATAACATCTGTTACGGTTTTGGATTATATGGAAAGAGGTTAATGGATGCCCAGCATGAATTCCAGTTAAGTATCAGTTTGTGTAAACAGAAATGTGACAAAAATAAAAGTAACACTAGCAGCAACACATCTGTTTAAAGAGCTAATGCAAACTACAAGTACTTTAGGACAGTAATTTAGGCTATTTTTCAACATTTCCTGTTTGTCACATAACCATATAAGATATGTCAGAAGCCTGATTCAGTTGGGGTGATGTATACCAGCTCTTTCTTTAGGGAGAACAAAGCTACGGGGCACAATCTTTCAAGGTCTGGGGGACAGTGAAAGGCTTAGTATTGTTAATTGTGATACATTGCTTCTCTCCTCTGGAGACATGTTCTGAATGTCTTACACTATGAACTGCTCTTTTATTTGCTCAGCATACATAACCTCAGAAATAAAGTGATCCAAAGTAGCAGCTGAAGAATACTTCTCATATTGAACTGGAATATCAAAAGGTAAGCCACTCCTGGGTCTGCTCTTGTAACAGAAACAATTACAAGTTGCACAGCCGTAATAGGTACAACCTAGTCAGAAATAGGTGAATAATGTGAGTGGCCAGACACCCATTCAGTAGCTTATTCAGTTTGCTGGCTTAGGCATAGCTTTGTCAAAATATGGATCTACTGTTTCCACACTCCTGAAAGTTATGCATGGGAATATGGAAACTTGCGGAACTCAAGTTCTAGTTCTTTGCTGATTTACACCTTGCTGCATCTGTCTGTGCAACAGAAATTATGTGTCCTAAGAATAAGTTGTTTAAAACATTAAGTACAAAATGTTAAAAATATTCTAGGAGAAAATGTTTTGTGCAGAAATGCTTGTAGTCCTACTTTTTCCCCCTCTGTAAATTACAACTTTTTGTGTATCCAGTTCTCTTCAAATGACGATCTAAGGGGTTTAGGATTTGGGTCTCCAAGCCTAAGCGTGTATAGTAACTCTAGGGTGATCTAGGGCACCATCTATCTTTGGCTTTTTTTTTCCTTTTGTCCCTCTTTCTATTATTATTATTAAAATTATTATTATTATTATTATTTTATTTAACAAGTGCTGGGTTTGTGCTTGTGAAAGAAGTCAGTAAGCTGAAGGTGCATCAAATTGAGCAAGCATCTACTGAGCAAGTACAGTAGATTAAAGTGGTGATATTAAGACACCTATTTCTACCCCGTATGAAGTCAGGCCACTTCTATGAACCTATCTACTCAGAGTACTTCTATGCATATGCATGCACCCAAAGTAACAAAAAATCCCATTTCTTAATCATTAAAAATCCTGATTATCTATACCAGTGGTGCCAAGCTTTCAAGATCAGCACCTCACCTGTGACTGAGGACTACTTACTACAACAATTCTCCTGCTATTTATGGGAAGGATAGAGATCAGACCTGCTGTGTATGTGTGCTGTGCAGATCATTTGTGCAAGTGCAATAGGCATCTGGAGTCCCTCTGCAAGTCAAGTGTACTGTACATATCCAGTAAACCTTCTCCATCCTGGGAGGACCTTACAGGATAAGAAAGGCATGGTGCACCTGAACTGCAGCTTTCTCTTAAAGGACCTCTGGTAATCAAGAGAGTCAGGCAACTGTAATCAGGCCATCAGCTGCAGTTTAAGTATATCAGTAAAGAGCTAGTCAAGAAGAATAATGGCAATGGAAGTTGTGGAATTTACAGCCTTCATAAAACCTGTACGCATCATGGTCAGGGAGCAAAAAACTTATCATCAAATTAAATTTGTTTGTAACTGAAACACAAACTTCTCCTTTCTTAGCTGCTTGTTTTTCTGTTGTGTACTCATCACTGCAGCAGTATTTTCACTGCAACATTACATTCTCTCGTGCTCCAGCATAAAGTACTCTGTATGTAACATTATGTACACCACAGGTTTTATAAAATTTGGGTGAAGCCTTGATGAAAAATACATAGTTCTTCGGACAGGTAATGAACTTTCATCTCACCAGTTCTTAGCCTCATGAGACTGATCTATTCCTTATTGAAAGCCATTAACAAGGGTCTTAGTGATGTCCATGGTGATAAAATTAAGGCTTGTGGTTTTGATTGCCAGGCTGCACATAACAATAACTGACATCTTATTGATTTAAGAACACAGCCCTGTTGATAAAGCACTACACTGAAATTTCAGACTAGGATCTTTCTTTTCTTGGCTATGGTCATTCTGTGTGACAGCAGCCAGCGACTTCACTTCCCAAAGACTGTCTTCCTCCTCTCCTTTCCTTCCTGCATTTAACTATTGACGCAGGACACAGACTTTTTTAGTTGAAATATTTCATATACATCTCTCTTTTAACACGTCTGGTCTTGTTTAGAGTTTCTTGATAGTACCATAGTATAAATAAATAATACAAGGAAAAGTTAGGACTGAATTGATTACAGTTTATAAACCCATTTTTGTGAATAAATGTTGCCAGGATCAACATGAGGTAGCAGTGCCAAATCCATCAAAGTACTGACATTAATTAGAAGCAGATTTTTTCTTAATTTCTTGAGAGAGAGAACCATGGCTTATTACACATTTTGTATCAAATGTACAGCATATCTGTTTTCTTTATGAAATCATCAGATAAGCACAAGATGTGAGCAAGGTTGAAAAAATACATTAAATGCATTTAAGTTAACTATTATTGAATAAAATAATAAGATCAGAGGTGGAATGGCTGATCAAGTCCTGGCCTCTTGGAAATATAAAAATCAGTCTAGTGCAGAATTTAAGATTAGCCAGTAGCTTGGGGTATTGGTATTGTTAAATGCTATGAATCTTGTTAAATGTTGGCAGTCATCTGAATTTTTACAGAGGCTAAACTGCAAAGAACTTTATGCATTTATTTTATCCAAGCTTGAGCTAAACAGAAATTTGTATCTAGTGAACCTCCTCTCCTTGTAGGACAATGGGAAATGACAGGGAAAAAATTGCATGTTGGAGTTTGGTGTGCTTCTGTGCCCTTCTGTGAGAGTGTTTATCTGTTCATATTGGCTCCTTGGGAAGGAAATTACTGTCAAAGGACAAGCAGGGTTTACCAGCAGGAATAAAAATAGTTATTTAAAGATATTAAAGAACTTTTTTTTAAATTAAGTCATTAAGCATGCTCATATTCACACAGAACATGATTATGCTTTGCTTAAAAGCAGGGACAACTTTGCAGAATCTGCCACACAGTGAATCTCATACACAGCAGAACTGATGGACAAGCTCACACTTTTACACAGCCGAGAGCAGATCTTGTAAAATTTTTAGGCAACAGCTGGCTGATCTGGCACGTGGGATCAGAGCAAGACCTCCGTTTTGTTAGAAAGCATGAAATAAAGGGTGAGGGTAGAGAAAAATACCTCTTTGTGGGTTTCCTGTGCTCACAGGAGCCCTCCCAAGGTATAAGCCTTCAATACCTCACCTTTCTCCACTTCCCTAACCAGTCATGGACAGAGGTAACTTGAAAGATTTATCCTGTCTGAGTAGCTTCTCATGTTGCAACCTCCGAGATCTGCATGGAGCTCCAAAATGCTATTTTGACAAATGTCTTTTAAAGTAAGCCACTTTCTCACAAAGACTATTACAAATCAGAGAAAATTCCATTTACAAGAGCTTTGAATAAAACAGGATGCTGAGAAGCTCTTCTGACAACAAGAGCAAGCTCTGTGTATTTTGTTAAACTTTCAACATATTGGTTACAAGATTTGCTGTAGCCACTCTGCCCAACTACAAAACAAAACAGAACCACAGTAAAACTGTCTGCCAAGTGTTGTGAAACACAGAAATCGAAGAGCCAAACCCACAAAGATTCCTTAGGCAATACAACCTCCAGGATAGGCAGGTACACAGACATCTGGAAATTTGAGGAAAGACGCCTTTAAATTTTATGGGTTTATGACCTGATTTTTTAAAAAAATGCAGAATAATGGAATTTTTTCAGAGTAATCAATCTATTTATGTCATAAAGGGAATATAACACAAATTAAATGAAAACAAAATATAGCTGGAACAAACTAAAATATTTTTCAACCTGAGAATTTGCTAAGTAGCTTCACCCTTAAAAATGAATGAATGATAATTAATTCTCTTTAGATGTGTTGGAAGACTGGATTCATAAATAGTAATAATAATTATATTGCCATACATTGAATATATTTCTGTTCTATTGTAATTGAATGAACTGTCCAGTTATTAGCTGGGAAAAGAAGAGAATCCATCCAGAAGTCATTTTAGCCCTAATCTGTTGGAAGCTTAATCTCTTCTTCAATGAACGACAATCACTGACGATCTGTCCACATTTGTGAATACTGTACAAAACACTGTACAAAATACTGTAAAAATTTATTCCACACAAACAAGTTCTCCCTGTAGAGAAACTCAGTTCAAACTCACAGTTAGATTGAATCCATTGGATTAGACACTATAAAAGGGGCCAAATTACTTATTTACTGTAGAGAAAACCTGAAACATTAGTGATAGTAATGGAAGCACTGCACTAAACTAACTACTCTCACTGTGCTGGGCAATGAGGAATTTTAAAAAAGTCTTGGTGTTTATTCAAAACTAGTGAATGATAGAAGAAACAAACAAACCAAAAGCAATTGTATTTTAAGTCAGTTAGTGCATTTTTGATGACAATGATTTTAAGCAGGACTTTGTACAGATAAATAAATATGGTTTGTTTTTCGGTGACCTCCTTGTGGTCAGTCCTAAAGTGGATAGGTTTCATATCCTCTGGGGGAGTAATCAAGAACTAGTCAGCATGAACAAATTTACATCAGAGAAGCTAGTTCAATATAGTTTAATAAATGTCATTTTCTTAGTCCTTAAAAGTTTTTCAAGACTGTAGATAACATCCCCCTGCAATCAATCAAAAAATGTTTTAAGTAAGGCTGAGTGTGCCCCAACATTTGCCAAGAACTACTCAACTTTTTATGTTTGTAAAGTGTAAAACAATCACTAATTTATCTTGTTCTCAGAAAATGTAACATATGCAAGATAATTAAATTTGTTGCTCTTATAATGAAATTTATCAATCTAAAATACCTACTCCTGAGTTGTTGCTAAAATAGAGCCTATGAAAGAAGTTGGTCATTTCAGTTTCATGGCCTTTTTCTAAATGCAGATAATCATATTCAGCTAGGCTAAATGGAAACACAACAATCCTTGATCTTTCTACAGATGATTTACCTGGAATAATTTGTTCTTTATATCTTACTTGGCAATTGTCTACAAAGACAGTGATAGCGTTAATTGCCTTATCATGCTTGCTTACTCCTGCTGGAAGATTTTACATTCCATTAGAGAGTCCACAAGCCTTGGCACAGATTTCTGTATTTATTTATATGAGATTATGAAAACTGGTAAACTTCTTGTCAGAAAAAGTATATGTTACTATATCTTATCTTGTTTAACAGGCTTGCTGTTGCTTCAGATTCACTGTGGACTATGCTAAAGATGATAAAAAACCATTTTAATTATAGCTTGAACTCAAGCCACTTCTTCCTTGAGGTACACTGCAAAAAATTCACTGCTTAAATGTAAATGTCAAATTGGTGAATTACCTTAAAATGTCTTTCTCTCTAAGCATAGTGATAGTGATAGGCAATAAACATTACTTACTCAGTAAGTCCATCAGTTTGGACTGATTGCATTGAAGCAACACACTGGTGATTCAGCTAAAGCCACAGGAAATCTTTTTCCTGTACTGTTCTTTGGCATAATAGAAGTACTGTTTGAGGTTGTTTGATTTTAAATTATTCTGTTATTTGGACCTGTTACTGCTCATTGAATTCTCTGCTAATTTCACAGTGATTTCAATCACACAACATTGGGTCCTCATAGAGGTACCATTACAGTGATAGTATAGTGATATGCACTTCCATTGTAAATAATAATATGGAGCCAGAAAGGTCTGCTATTTTCTGAAAGTTTAGATAAAGCAAAAATATTAGAATAAAGCTTTAAAGCAAACATATTGTTTTAATCAAACAATCTGCAGAAATATCATAAAATTTTAGAATGGGCATTGACAACCTTCTGATTTCATTTTATTTCTGAGAGTTTTTTGAAGAGTCACAAAGACACCTATGTGCTGTTAGGCAAGGACTCTGAAATTTGAATGGACAGTAATGCATGAACTAAAGTTACTGTTTTTTCTTCTGTCCTCCATGAGGAGGACAAGTGCATTCATAAATGCAACCAAAGCATTCTGCTTTGGTTAACTGATAATATATGGAAAGTGACTGTTTAAATGCGAGGCAGATCCCACAAGAAGCTTGTTGATAAAGTACACTTCAACCAGACGTACTTTCACTGTCTCTTTTCAGTATTTCAGTACACCACAGTGTAGCAGCTCCTCAGCAGGAAGCTGGGAGTGAAGAGACCATAACCGGATGGCTTCACTACTGCCCATTAACTACTGCTAGCAATATCACATCTCTTGTGCTCCGAACTGAAAAGCAACCATTATACAGCACTGAGAGTTTACAGGTTTGAAGATGACTGCCTGTTCCATTTCAGGAGGAAGAAATATTTGCCTATATCTGTGAAAAGTAGCTCAGGTATACAATTTGAGAAGGAGATGTTCAATCAGTTGTTATCAGGATACTGTTGGCAGTTGAACTCGTGACCTCTCACTGGTGGCTTGTAGATATTGCAAAGAAGATGAGGAATGATCAGCAGGCGTTTGGCAGGATTCATTAGAGATTGGGACATCAGGACAACTTCAGTAAAGCCAGGAAGTCTAGTAAAAGAGGAAGACATTAATATTTTATCTAACATAATAACTTGGCCAGGTTAGGTGAGCAGATAGATTTTTTTTCCTTAATTGAGGCATTTCATACAAATTCCATGGAAAACTTCCAGTTTGTAAAGTAGGAAAGCTTGTAGGAAAACCACATTAACGAGAACTTTATCTCTCTTGTAAATAGCAAACCACAAAATGAAGAAACCCCAAGCCTTTTACTTTTGAAGTCTAATGGATGATTTACTTTTGAGGAAAATGAAACAACATTTTGCAACCAAATCTTTTGGTATAAGAAAGATTTTACAACCCCTCATATACGTGAAAAATCAGAAATTTCTGAATGATCGTTACTTTCATTCCTTGCAGTGTTTATAATCTTGTAAAATTTTGAATATCTCTTGGAATTACCAGTTAAGGGAAGAATTCCAGTAATTACAAATGGATATAAATTTAAAAAACTGAGCCCCTCCAAACCTCAATGAATTTTAAGAAATATTTTGAAAGTTAATTATTTTGAAAGCAAATTTGGAAGTGAACAAATAAAATAGGTTGAACTGTAAAGACTTGTAAAATTAATAAAAAATATCTTAACCATTTTCTCTAACTCTAGTATTCATGACAAGCATCCTAGAATTAACATAAGATCTTCAGGACAGAGCAAAGAAACAGCTGGAAAACTCTTGGAACACTGAATTAGTTGTTTCTCATGGCATAAAGATTTTAATTTAATTTCTTATTTGCCATATGATGTCTGGAACTGTACAACTAGCCTTCCTAGCTGATGTACAAATATTCAATAATGTAATAGATCATTTCTATATTAGTATGACTACAATGAACTTGAATTATAGATGAATACCCAACCAACATCTGGTCCAAGTGATACATAGAACGATATTTTATAACCCACACAGTGCTCTCTGCTCCTAATACCTATTAAGTAACATTTTCTGGCATGCAGATTACATTTAGTTTTAGATTACCTCATAATCTTAATATGTGCTTTCAGTTTTCTTCACTATCGACACTGAAAAAAAAAATGCTTATACTCTAAGTCCCATTTTCATCACCTAACATTTCCTTTAACATTCTTTGTGTATTAAATCTTATAGGCACATGGCTTAGTTACAAAAAATAACATTGTTACTTTTTCTTGATGATCTTGCCAACACTGATTATTCAAAATTCAGATTTTTTTTTCCCTAATAACATTATGTGTTCTCGCATATACATATAGTGAAAGGCGTAAGTAGTTCCTTCAGTACTAAAAGACATATCAGTAGGTTCAGGATAATGAGGCTGATTCAGTAAGACTAGACCTTCAAGCTACATTTTCCATTCAATGAATACACATTCTCCTTAAAACTACAATGACACATGCATGAATGAACAGCAATGAAGTGGTTAATTCACTAGGAAAAGAAAGAACAGCTGTGGGCAGCTTATGAAAAACCATGTTTGACCTGTCCATCATGGAGACATTTGTTCTTTAGTGCTGCAGGTGGCAGAGTTACTAAGAAAATCAACTTAATTCAACACAATCTTTGGAATGACTTGCTTTCTTGATAGTTTTCTGAACAGTGCACCTCTATGTCAAGTCATGATCGTTGCTGCAATACTTAAAGATCCTGACTGGGAACCAAACGATCACTGCAAAGAAGAGCATTGTGAAGGAGACGTTATGCTCAGCATCTTTTAGCATATGCAAATACAAACTAGAATGTAAGATTACGACACAATTGAAAGAAGCATTTCACCATTATAGAAAATAGTACCAATAAACACACCATTGTTACTAGTTCTAAACTATTGTCCTTACTTTCTAGTAGTTAAATCTACTAAAAGACTTTTTGCTAATACACACTTTCTGTAAGTTTATAAGTTACTTATAGATTTAATTTTCTTTATCTTGTATTTCACTGAAATGTAGGTCATGCTTAATATATTTAAACAGTTAGTCTGCAGGTCCTCAAGCAGAATTCCTGTGAAAATCAGTGGTATCATACCAGAAAATAACATGGTCAGTTAAACACTGTGGGAACGACAGCTTCCAGTTATCCATAGCTGCTGAAAATGTACGCTTGAGGAGTTCATATATTTCAGACAAGCAAAAAGCAAAATATAATTTTAATTGACCATGAGACAGGATGAGGAGAAATAATATGTTCCCTCAAGTCCTCTCTAGGAAGTGGCTCCAAAAGGCAGCAGAAACATCTGGCAGATCTTTTATGTTCTTCTGCTACTTATTGCTGACTATGAGTCTCCTTTCTCAATCTGCACACTTAAAAAGACCCACTCACACCAGCAGCAGAGAGAGACAGAATATACAATGTATACATTCGAATATGAAGCCAGGACATAAGCTGTGTAGGCTGCTGAATCCCAATTATTTTAGACCAATGACTACTGTTACTCTTCAGATGTCTTCAGGGACTCCCAACAGGAGTCCATGTACCACTCTGTGAGTTGTCAGTGTAGTGTGGCCTTAATGGATCTGGCCTTGAACAGAGGAAGCTATTGAGTTAGCTGAGAATGATGGCAAAACTGTGAAATTTGGTATAGTGACTATACTTGCTTGCCTCTCACACGTGAGAATTATGTGAGTTATAATTTGATTGAAAATATTAAACAGATTAAAAATTATATTTCTTTGAATATTTTTTCCTTGACCAGTTTTGGATGCAACACCAAAAAAATCCTATTTTAGATGGAAATTAATTTAGTGCTCTCTTTCTCCATGAACCAACCATGCCAAGAGAAACCTTTTAGTGGTACAGGGCTAGACAACTGGTAGAGTTAACCTTAAATACTTAGAGAGACATAAAAATTCTGTTTTTAGCCAGATGAATGCAGTTCAGTTTATTGTTGTGTTTAGTCTTTTAACACCCAAGGAAGAATCCAGAAGATAATCTGTTATTCCAATGTGCAAGATGCCTGCCCTAAAGAATTTATCATATAAATAGACCTGACAGAAATAGCCATTAAATATATGTCATGATGTAACTTTAAGAGGTCTATTTTTTCCTAGGTACAACACACTCAATATTATGTCTGTCCTCTAAAAATGAAGTTTTACATTTTGTTTAGAGAAATGACTTTGCACATTTTGTCTCTTTCTAAGAAAATATTTTTATTTTGCTGCCAGTTCCAGGGTTTCACTCTAGGTATTGAATTATGTTTGTGGATTTTTTGGAACTGTAACTCTGAAAGAAAAATAGATCAAAACAGCATAAACCAGGACTTATCGAATGTTGTAGTTGGTGGCATACATTCAAATATAAAATGTGCTTAAAGCTAGGAAATGATTGCAATTTCATTGTAGTGATAAGCACAGAACTGGTAATGATGGGGTTAAAATAGAAAAAAACCATATATGTAGGTAATAGGACACTCGCTGCTTTCATACAGGTGATAATGAAAATTCTTTAGACCTCAGCAGGTGTAATTTAGTCAATTAGAGCACAAATTGAACAATTTGCTAATTGTTAAAGCAAATAACTAATACTACCTCTATCCCCTGAGCCATCAGTTGAAGAAAGAAACATATAATTATCAGCTCATCAACCTAAGGGCAATTTACCAAGCCTACAATAAAAAGGTAGTAATTCTCTGTATTCTAATAGTGACCAAGCTATAAATAACTTCTTTTGTATGAGTAATGGGCAGTCATTTGTAAAAGACCTGGACAACGGTAGGATTACCTTTCCTTATTCAAATGTAGACACAAACAAATTGCTTAGAATCTAAGTAAGCACAGAGATTAAAATAGTGTTGGAAGAGGTTTTCTTTTCAACTACAGATGTTAATCACAGGTAAACAAAGATCTTATGAAAACCTGATCTGCCATGTGTCAGGTTTAAAGAGACAAAAAAGAGCATTACCAGGTATCTTTTTGTTCTCTCAAGACACCTGTTTAATCTTTTTTACTTTATTTAATGTTTTCTTCAGATGGGGAAAAGGAAGAGGCTTTATCTCATATATATGGATTTATTTAGTCTCTAGGACCACTGGTATAACCACACATCTGTCTATTAAGTCTTTTGGTTCATCGAGTTCATACCTCTGTGGCCAAATAATGATGTATCCCTTTCCTGCATATACCTGTTCTGTGCTGGTTATAACCGAGCGTTGCAATTCTCTTGTCATACTATTGTTTATAAAACGGTCCCATAAGAATAACACAGTATATCATATGATCTGTCATGTCATCTAAAGAATAGGTTTCTTCTCACCTTCTGTTAAAAATCTGTGATGCAGAGGTATTTGTCATCCAATCACTTTTCATTTCTGAGAAAAGAAATAAGCCTCTGTGAGCTGCAATGTATCACATCAAGGTCAAAGAATTCAAGCTGCAATGAAGGAGCATATAGTATCTATTAGAAGCTTATAAAACTGTCAGTTCAACTGTTATACAGCCCTATTAAAAGCTAGAACACACATGGCTTCAACATTTTATAAGATGCAAGCATCATGGTGCAGTATTTGGTTGTGCATAGAAATCTGGGCTCCCCACTACCAAGGTCATCAAGTTACGCTGAAGAACCCCAGTTTTGCTCACTCCCTATGCCAGTGCCATTTCCCTCAGGTGGGTAACACAGAGAAGTATGTTTGTACAGTAGTGTAAAAAACCCACCATAAGTGGAGAATCCCTGTTAGCTGTTCATGCTCTTTTCTTTATTGATTTTGTATGCTATTTTAAGAAGTTAATAATGGGTATGTTTTCAAAGCTGTTAAGCACTTTGTTTGCCACACTGGGACTATTAGGAGGTAGTGGATGCTCTTTAAAAATCAGGGACTTAGAGGCCAAATCCTTTCTCAGTTATTTTGGTGCAGACTCACATACATCAGTAACAGTCATAATCAAACAGAGAATTACTGAAGGAAAAGAAAGAAGAGAGGTGAAAAGGGTAAAAGGTCTCTACTTTCCACCAATTCTAGTAAAAATGGTGCATGCTGCCATATCCTGTAATACAGCTCTTCAACATACTTCAAATCAAGTCAGAACTAAGCTGAAGCCTGATGGTAATTACTCCTTATTTCTTTCTGGAAATTTGTATTCACAAGTCTCCAAGCATCTTGCCATTTAACAAAGAGAGAAATTGAGGGTGGGCTTTGGAGGCATCAAAATTCGGGTACACGTATGTCAACAAGGTGTCTAAGCTCTTGTTATTATCAGTGGAGCTCTAGGCAATACAGTTACTGGGCTTTTAAAGCTATTTAGATCACCCTGAAACAGAGCTCTACATCAGCCCAGACTTGAACTCTCCTATCTATTGTGCAAAACCCATGCTATTAATTTACTGAAAGGTATGAAAGCTATGGCTGAATCCTGAGCACCACTGGATCTTGAAAACAAAATGACCAAACCCCTTACATAAATGGGAACAGCTGTGATGTTGCATAAGTTGGGTGATGATGGTGAGTTTTTAAATCACCTACCTCTATATGGATATTGAAATGGCACGTTAATGAAATGAATGAACGAACAGGTTAACAGAATGGCACATAGCTTCATTTACACTTCAGTTCTCCTAAAGATATTTTAACTACCTACTCAAATTAAGTAACTAATTGTAATTCCCAATCTACTTTATTGGCAATTCATTTGAAATGCAAGTCAGCAGTGCATGCTTTACTATTCACTAGAAAACAAGGAAGCATTAATCTTGCTTTATTTGCACCTGTGAGATCTCATGCCAACATTTTCAAGTGTAAAAACTCATGGCATATAAATTAAGCTTAGCAGAAATAGAAAGCCACCTTTTGATGGAAATTTGACATTTCCCATACATGCCGGTCCCCAGGCAGTTTGCGTTATTTCCTTGTCTCAGTGAAGTGCATTGAGTAACTGTATTTTGAACCAGGGTTTTCAGATGAATGTATGCTTAAAATACGGAATGTTGAGGATGTCCGTTTCAAATGGTTATACGTTGAAAAATTATGTTGTCAGGTTTACTGCCATTCTGCCACCAACTTGTCTTAAGCTGAGCCTGCAAAGGTTGCTTAGACAGAGCAAGAACGGAGGGGACTGGGGAGGAATTTATTGTCATTAGTGTACTTTACATTTTTTGAAAGCAAAAAGTTGTATCTTTTTATTTCTTGAGCACCATGAAGACAGGAGCTTTAAAAACAGTACATTAAATTCTTCCTTTAAACAACTCATGCATTCATGGAGTAGATATTTAAATTGATTTATTAAACTATCCTGTAGTATAAAATGAAGGAACACTAACTGACCTTTATTGTAACTCTACATGGCAGGAATTAATTTGGTCATATTGATTTTCCTATAGTTATTCTGCTCTTTCCTCACCTGTGACAGGAAAGATGTGTCCTTTACCCTAAAAATAATGTTGAAGTTGTTGCGTGGTTGGTTTCTCACACAAGTTTTAGGAGTAACTGCTGAATCAGAGATATTTTATTTCATATAAGACAGTGAAATAGAAGCCTAGGAGTAAAAAACCTCTGGTTTTCTTTTTACCTTTTCTTTGTGCTTCCATAATCTTTGCTCTAGTGTCAAAATAAATTACCAATGGGCAGAATAAAGCTGTGTAGAAAAACAAATTTTCTTCCCCAGTAACAGTAATTAAAACAGTGAAAATACAAAGCAAACAATAACAAAAACAAGCCTTGGGCAGCATGTAGGTTAGTAATTTATTTTATTTAGGCTCCATTTCTCCGGTGTGTGACTACCATGGGTAATACAAGGACTGCTCTTGTCTTGCAGTTTGAATAGTTAAGAAATTAACTTGGATAGTGTCCCATCCACCACTTTTCTCAATTTTTTTTTTTTTTGATACAGTTTTGCAGATTTTGCTTGCATATAAACATACAAAGAAGCACAGGTTTGTGAATCTTAGGAATCTTCAGCTTAAGTTCCTATTCAAAATGCTTCTTCCCAGAGATTAGCCTTTTAGGGAGCTTTTTAGAAGCATTTTATCATTCTATTATTTTTCATTCCCTCCATTTATTCTGCAAACTTCTTTTCTTTTTTGTTCTCTGAATGTCTACAGCCTAGATCCAAAACATGATCATGTCTCCAGTTTTGACAGTGATACTGTGACAATGAATACTCTCTAGTTCGTGAGCTTGTGAACATTCAGATTTTTTGCAAAATTTAGAAAGATCGATAGAACAATACCAGTAAAGATTTGCAATGTTGACAGCATATGTTGTGAAGAAACTGAATTTTGCTATTAAACTTCGAACAAATTCTACTGGTTATTTAACTTATCCCAGCAGAACCTGTGTGCTTATCTAACAGGTTACTTGGCTATTGATTGGCCTCCAGCTGAACTTTGTGCCACTGATCACAAGTCTTTGAGCTCAACAGTTCAGCCAGTTTTCAACCCACCTCACCATCCACATATCTAGCCCACACTTCATCAGCTTGTCAATGAAGATGTTATGGTAAACAGTGATGAAAACTGAAACCCTTACTAGAGTTGAGATAAACAACATTCACTGCTCTGCACGCATCCAGCAAGCTAGTCATTTTGTCACAGAAGGCTAGGTGGTTGGTTAGGCACGATTTCCGCTTTCTAAATCTATGCTGACTGTTCCAAATCACCTTCTTGTTGTTAATAAATTTGTAAGTAGTTTGGTTTCCAGTGCTATATATGCTCCATCATCTTCCCTGGGATAGAGGTGAAGCTAACGAGCCTGTAGTTCTCCAGATCCTCCTTCTTGCCCTTCTCAAAGGTAAGAATGACCTTGCTTTCTTCCAATCCTCAGGAATCTCCACATGTCACCATGACATTTTAAAGGTAATTGAGAGGGGACACTCAATGGCATTGATGAACTCCCTATGGACTTCTGTATGTCCACTGTAGTTTTGCTCACTTCTTTGTCCAGGTCTCCAAGACTACACCAGTTTCTTCTCCGCTTTTTTCTACACGGCCAGCTCAGCAGATCACATTGCTAGGGGCTCCACACCTTTTGCCTCATAGCTAAAAATTATATTTGATCTCAAAAATTCTCCTTTCAGGCAACACATTGCACTGTGCACTTCTTGTTATGAGCTCCAGAGGCATTGTTAGAACTAATTGTTTTACATCAGAACTAGCTGTGTTTAAGCAGGTATCACAAAGAGCTAAGAACCTGAGCTCCACATCGACAGTGTTTGGTAAAAACAGTTTAGAATAGAAGTCATAGAATCATTAAGGTTGGAAAAGACCTTTAAGATCATCAAGTCCAACTGTCAACCCAACACTACCATGTCCCCTAAACCATGCCCTGAAGTGCCACTTCTACATGTTTTTTAAACTCCTCCAGGGATGGTGACTCCACCACCTCTCTGGGCAGCCTGTTCCAATGCTTAACCACTCTTTCAGTGAAGAAATTTTTCCTAATATCCAATCTAAACCTTCCCTGATGCAACTTGAGGCCATTTCCTCTTGTCCTATTGCTTGTTACTTGGGAGAATACCCACTTCACTAGAACCTCACTAGAACCTCGTTTCATATAGTTGTAGAGAACGATAAGGTCTCCCCTCAGCCGCCTCTTCTCCAGACTAAACAAGCCCAGTTCCCTCAGCCGTTCCTCATAAGACTTGTTCTCCAGACCCTTCACCAGCTTTATTGCCCTTCTCTGGACACGCTCCAGCACCTCAATGTCCTTCTTGTACTGAGGGGCCCAAAACTGAACACAGTATTCGAGGTGCAGCCTCACTGCACCTCAAATGTACAGTGCCATGTACAATCACTTCCCTACTCCTTCTGGCCACACTGTTCCTGATACAAGCCAGGATGCTGTTGGCCTTCTTGGCCACCTGGGCACACTGCTGGCTCATGTTCAGCCAGCTGTCAACCAGCACCCCCAGTTCCTTTTCTGCCTGGGGTTATTTAATATCAACATATGTTTTACTCCATTGTCATCTTCACATACTTAACTAAGTTATTATTGCTATTATTAACTGTGACAGGACAGAAGGAGAGTTCCCAGATGCTAAGAAGAGCACCAGCAATATAAATCATCATTACTATACCAAGAACTCATAGTCAAACAGAAGCATCAGCACAACAAGAACATTCAGACAAGTAGCGACCAAGGGACCACCAAATATGTAACCACAATACCCCAAGAAGCTTGCAACCAAGACAAAATCAATTATTCAAATATTCAGACTGCACAGCAAATACAGAGCTCTGGTTTGTATTTGGGTCTAAATGAACACATTTCCTGAAATTTCTGGGAAAGGGATATTGGTTCCAGGCCATTTTTAAAACTTAATATGGAAAGACAGTTTTTCCTTCCTACTGAGCCAAATCATACATTTGATTTCATAGAAGACCTCCTACCTGATTTTTGAAGCATTCCTTTAAAGTTTTCTGGTGGCTGATACTGATCATCCTTTGGATTGAACATTTTTACCAATCTCCGCTGATGAGAAAAGTCCTCTGTTAAGGGAGCACCTTTATTCCTCACTGCTCCATCATGTTTGTAAAATTATTACCTCTGATTTGACAAATTATACCTTCTTACACTATGGTTTGTAACTTTGGATGCCTAATCCTGTCACTACTAAAATGAATCAAAGCTCTATTGACTGAATTACCGGGATTATTTTTGATTTGAATGAATCTTGACAGTTACTGCTTTACATGCCTAATCTGATTCATTGGCTCTACTTTGGTTGCACATGCTCAATTAGAAACAAAGAAAGAAACAAACCAGCAAAGCTAACCATTTGATATGTGGAGTATTCCTTCAGAGCTGTGGTAGACCTTAATGGGGTGTTTTTCTAGAGCTGTGGTAGGCCTTGCACTCAGTGTGTTTTACAAATAACTAAATTAGACAAAAGCAAAAGTGATAGAGAATAGAACCCCCAATAATGGAATATACTTTTATGTGTATATTCCCTTGACAAAACCTGATCACACTGGCAACTGGAGCATGTTCAATTTAATTTTGATAGCCTCAGGACTCACAGGATGTGCTAGTAAATTGTGAGGCCTCAGGACTGGGTGACAAACTCAGTCATTATAAAAACCTGGCATCCAGTAAAACCCTTTCAACTTGTTTGGTCTTGCTTATCAATGAAGATTATATAGAGGTAGATATGACTAAAAGTTTTTTCTCTTCTCTGACCTAATTAAAACCTTTCTTGAAGAATATCTTGTATGAAATCAGGTGATATGGTACTTTCTGAGAGCATACAGAAGAAAATTGTGTAATATTCTTCTAGTAAGTACATAAACTATTTAGTATGCAGGAATACAGATCCTTACTCATATTGATTAAAATACTACCCTGTGAAACAGCTTTATTGATTAATGGAAATGGAAATGGGAAAGCACACTGTTTTAATCAAATTAAAAAACAAGGGACACAGAAAATTAAAATGCATAAAAAAGGTCCCGGATATATTTAATAGTAATTCATCTTTTTCCATGCCTAATCAAAAAATAACAAGCTAATGTGCCAAGAAGACATAAAATTGATTAACAGCAGTAAAAGGACAGGTATGTAAATCCAATCTGCCCGGACTTCTTATATTTGAGAATAACAAATCTCTTCTTGGAGTGTTTGATCACATTCGTATGAACATAACAATGGCTGCATTAGGTCAAATTAAAGGTCCACTTCACCTGTTACTCCAGTCGCTGATACTGATCAGTAGAAGGGGAAGTTCAAGCATGAATAAATTCAGTTAAAAGGTGCCCATGGGCATGTGAGGCTGATATTGATGCCTGACACGCAGGGACTGAGTGTTCCCTGATCTGGTAGGAAACTCCATCTGCAGATGTTAGTGATGTGGTATCAGTAGGGAACAAGTACCTCTGGGGAAAGCTGGACAGAAACTTGGAAGGCTGTGGAGGAATTCTGGCAACTGTGGGAATGCTTTTGGCTCCCTCGTCCTATCACACCTCTATGACTGGCCAGCACCTATCAGTTTCCCAGACACCTTCAAGGAGTCTTGAGTGCTGTTGATGGTGTGTTCATTGCTGGCTGTGACCTACCTGAGGAGTAGGGGACCCCTTTGCTGCTTGGTTTTGCACTTTTTATCCTTTGATTGTTCCTTTTTTGCATGTATAGTCTTCAGTAATAACTTGATTTTATCTACAGCTGTTGGATTGTTTACCCTTTGATGATGTCTCTCTTTTGGAGGTGGGTGGGAGAAGGCATCTAGTGTTTCTAAGAATGAAATGGCATCTGGTTATTGCTAGAAATGGAAGACGTGAGATTTTCATATGGGCAGTGACCTATATGAAACCGTTTCTTCTTCCTGACTATAGCTTGTTCCACTAGTGCTAGTGCCACTGCACAGATAACAAAGCCTAGATTTTTTTCAACACAGTTGTATTCAGGCTGTAATTGTGATGGCAATTGAATGTCAACCGTTTAATTAGTTTTGAAAAAATGTAAGCTTACAAAAATTTGAAGAGAAGTTTGCATTTTCACTCCAGCAACATATCCAAATCATCGTTTTCCAGAAGAGTTTGGTTATTCTTCTCAACCAAATAACCTCCCCCCCACCAAAAAAGCCCAACACCCACTCCCACCCCCCAAACCCTGCTCATTTATACCTGGATGGAAAAGCATTTGTTCATTTCCTATCATGAAGCTGTTTTCTCCCAAGCAGAATTGTCCAGACTATTAAAACAGAGCTCCTTAAATACCAGTCTGTAATGTGATCGTTCTGCTTTCAAAGTGTTTGGTTTCTTTACAGTGCCAAGATTTGAGAAGGGTTATTCTTATCCTAGCCAGAATGAAAAAGCCGTGCTATAAGGACACTGGGTATAACTCTATGTTTAAGGTCCAAACAATATTTTTAAAATCAGTGTTAGCATATTGAGAAAAAGTCTGATATATATTTCTGAACACCTGGACATAGTGCTTATGAGTCAGGAGGAAAAAATAGTACTCAAAAAATGTGAAGGAAGAACATGAAGCTTAGAATAACAATTCTAATATTTCATATACAAAAAATATTTTTTGAAAGACATTAAACTGAAAACAGTTGAGTCTAGAAATCTCTAACTTTGGATCAATTCTTTGAAAATAAGCATTATAATGAATTTTAATTAATTTTAAAGTTATTAATAACAATATGAAGACCTAAACTGTTAAATAGACTCTGCACAATAAAACAACATGTTGGCAACATTTCAGCTCCTGAAAATAATGACTATGGACTACCTTTCAGAGATTTCTTTCTATATAAATCAACCACCAAAAACATGAATGCATTTTAGTCTTGAAGTGATCAAGTGGAAAAGCTTGGGTCTGCTGCTATAATCTGGGGTGCCTGAAAGCTGAATGGTGCCTTAGTGTCATATGCCCATGTCCAGCTTGTCTGCATAGCAATTCCATGTAAACATAGCCTGGTGGAGCAAAGGACTGGAGGTGATTATAGGATACCTTTCAAACTGGGAGAGACTTCATTCTGTACCATAAAACAACTATGGCTAAAGACTAAAATACTGCAGTTTGGCCTCACTGATCCATTTATTCTCTCTGATATTAAATAGTATGTGGTTTTGTAACTAGCTCAATGGATTATAAAGAAAGACCACGATACTGAGAGAAAGATGAGATAAAGGGTGCTAAAGCAGACTTCAGATCAGCGACTCTTCTCTGTCTCCCAAACTTATATTGCTCTACTCAGAGATCTTCAGATATTCTCAAACTGAAATTAACTCTATGCTTATCTAGCTTTTTCTTTCAGTACAAAAGTGACAGCCATAATCTACAATTAGAGAGTTACCAGAGCAAGCTTAAGCCATAAAACCAAGTCTCAGTCAGTTTTTGGACTGTCAGTCATTTGTGGCTTGCATCAGGGGTGCTGCTGATATTACCTAGCTCTTCTTCTCATGTATTTTTTTCCCCTACATCTCCCTGTCAACACAAGCCATGGAAAATGTCCTAGAGAGTCTGAAGTGACTGTCTGCGGGGACACCTAGAACTTATAACAGGTAGCTATAGGCATACGTATTGCTATAGGTAACTTCTAGCAGGCAGTGTGATGGAAAGGGCTGCAAAAGCCATGTGATCCAGGCTTTCCAGGGGGCATGTGTAGACCCACAATCCTGATTCTTATAAAGTTGTTACTGTAAAATCATTCTGTCTTGTTTGCATTTAGAATCAAATGTCCTGGATACTTTTTATTCAATGCATGCATCCCCCTCATCTATAATACTGGTAGCGATACTACCCACTTCAATGAACACTATAAATGGAAGCTGCTTCCTGAAAAGAAACTGCACCAGGGGAATTTATGCCCTAAATTTTGAACAAAAAGAAGTGAAACAAACGGTTTTTACCCTGAAAATGTTGCTTCTTATAGTAGTTTCTCAGCACATAATTACAAATATAATTAATTTTCCAGGGGATCACAACATAAATCAAAGAACTGATTAAACCATATTGTTTGTTACATGAAAATCCTATTGAGAGAAAATCAGATGCTGAAGACAAAAGGTAATTTTGGGTCACAGTTTGTTTTCAGTTACTTTCTCTTACCAGTTTAAAAGGAGATTTGAGTTGCTTATTCAGCCCTCTTACTTAATAAGCTATCATTTTGATTTTCAATAAAAGCAAACAGATAGTCTTAAAGAAAACTTTCTGAAAGTGACAGACAAGCACAGAACACCCAGAGGCAAGAGGTCTGTAGAATCTTTAAAAGGTAGCTGGAGGTTAGAGCTAAAGCTCTGGAATCTGATAACCAAAAGGTCTCGTCTGACTAATAAATGTTTAGGGGATAGATATGTACTCCACAAAACCAACCAAACTTAAGGCTGAAAAAAAGAAAAAATTGAATTTGTTATATATTGTTCTTAATATTAATTCCTTATAATGCAATTGTTCCAGAGGCTCAAATGTTGTATAAAAGCACTGGAGAAAGGGTTTTTTTAGCCTGCAAAGACATACTATTTTTGGCACTTTATTGTGGGTGTTTGAAAGAATGTCACATTTAAAAGTGAATCCTACTCTGCCAGAAAAACACTGCAGGTACAGCTGTTATGCCAGTAAGCTGGATCATCGCTGTCTTTTCAATGTTTCCTTCAAATGGTGCTGCCCTTTCAAATCCCATTCAGATTGTTCTTTCCATGAACTAAATAAAATGACAAAGATAAATTGCTTGAAGACCATGACATGATTTCTTCTTCTACGAAAAGTAATAGGTTCATTTGTGGTCAAAATGCCTTAATGGTCATGCTTTAGAGAGAGTGATCTGGGAACCACGTCACTAGGGAAATATTATTGAACATCTGGTTAGCACCTTTTTGTGATGCCTGATGGAACAGCCATTGCATCAGCCTTCCTACTAGAAATACTCAAGAAAAGGCTGACAGACATACATGTGGAGGCAAAGCTGGTAAAACAATTGCGGTAACTCCCCCTGGCCCATATCTTGCTTTCCCATTTCCCTCTCAAAGTTTCCCAAGAATCTTCGTATCTAGACTATCTTCCTGTTGCCTGCATTTCACTGGGCTCAGAGCTGGCATCATTCTGCTCGAGTCCAATAGGCAGAGATCTGTCTCGGCCTTGCCAGCTCTCCCAGTGGAAATTTTTTTTTTATTTTGGATTCAGACTAGTCTCCCAGGCCATTTTTTTGACACCAGCTGTAGTTTTTTCAGTATACTTGCTGAATTTTTATTTACTGCATTAAATTTTTGTGAGTAAGAATGGCAAAGCTGCATTTTCTGACCTTGTTTTTCTTAAAGTCAATGTGAAACCTTCTGACTGTATAAGTTCAAACATATCTATGTCTGTAATACAGGAAACTAATCTTTTCAACAAATGCTATATTTGAAGATCAGAAGCTACAAGCTGTTTGGATGACAAATGAAAATGGATACACAATGTTGAAGGCACCTAAATGTATTTTTTGCCTCAGAGGTAAGCTGTTGTGACACGAAGTACACATAAGAAGCAATCCAAATAAGTAATAAGAAAACTTTTTATTTGGATATCTGATGGAATATAGTACTACCTGAAGGATGTACTTCATCTTTCATGAATAAAATTAATAGGAACCTGTCAAGAATTTTTTACTAAGGAGTTTTGTACCACTATTTCAATTTGTCACGTGCAAAAAATGCTATTTTATTACAACTAACAGTCTTTGTGAAAATGGGTCAGCTCTGGCTAATTTATCAATTGATAAAATTTGAAGAAGTATTTAAAGTTTTTGAAGATTTTTATGATATTTTGCTAAGAGAAACAGTCTGTTACATTTCCAGATACGATGTTTATAATAGAGCCTTATGATTATGAATGACTAAAATAAAAATAAGACATTAAAATCTTTAGAGAAAAATATTCTAAGTAATTTGAACTGAAATATTCTTAAGAATATATTCAGCCATTAAGTGAAATAGTTACCCAAATAATTGACTGAATCAAATAGAAGGGAGGTTAATACAGCAAAATTACAGGACTGATGACAGCTAGAACAAGTGTGCATCCAAGAAGCCATATGGGGTTTCTCTGTTTCTGTCTTTTCTGGTAGCACCAGGAGAGCTACTGAGGAACAGCTGGCTCAGTTCTGTGCAGCCTAGTAGGACTGCTGATAATTTCTGCAATCCTTACATGGGGTGCTAGAGAGGAGAGACATTGCTGTAACCCTGCTTTCCTGAGCAAATATTTGTGCCTCTAAGAAGGAGAATATGATACTTAAAGTTGCTCCTTCTGGAAGTTTCTCCTGCTTCTTGTCCTGTCCTTTTCCATGCAGCTTCCTATCAAGTTTATTGTCAAGGGATAACTTGGGCTACCTTGTCATCTGCACAGAACAGAGCACCTTTCACAGCTGAATTTGCTTCCCACATAATCACCTTTCTCCACTTTGGGGGAAGTTAGGAATACAGTAGGCTGGAAATGTTTTTCCCATGACATGTTTTCACAAGGAAAATATTGATTTGTCAAACCTGAAGGCTTTTATACAGATGCATATTTATTTCAGTGAAAGTTTTGTTAGGAAATTTTCAAAAGAGCAAATGTGGTTAGCTAGAACTTGATGTTCAGTTGAATTGATTGAGAGAAAGGGAATGTTGCTTCATATTTTGCCTAATGCATAATCAGCTGATTCAGGAATGAGAGTCCCCTAACGACTTCAAGAGAATACTTACTTCAGAAGAGGGTTTTTTAATTTCAGTGAAGAATTAAATTAAATTAAATTAAATTAAAGCAACAACTTAAAGCCTCATATTTTCTTAGGTTGAATTTGTGGTGCTCCTATACTACTGGTTCATTCTAAAATAAAAGTTTATCATCTTACATCTTAAAAACAAGAAACAAAACATCGTTAATAAATACTTGGAAGTTTTTTAATAAGTTTTCCTTTTATTTTACTACTTTACTAGGTGAATTATTTCCTCCTCAAACCTTCTCAGTGCAGAGCAGATGTTAAGACTAACTGCTGTGATATTGTTAGCAAAAAAGAAAGGCTGCTTTGCTTTTGCACAATATTAAATTATTTTTACAAGGTAAATTCTAGGAGAGTGACATTTGGTGTCAACACTGTATAAACAATAGCTGCCCTGCAATTGCTAATCTATTTCCTTCATTACTGCTGATGTCCTGAAACCCGCAGAACACCAGAACTGACAGAAAAACAACCCATTTCCTCCAAACTTTCCTGCTGAATAATTACTTCCTGTGTTTATCTGATATGTGCTTCCTGTGGGCACTTTCCATATGTTTTTTCTGTGCATGGGATTTTTTTAAGGACTCCAAGAAAAACCAAATTTTGCTGAGTGCCTCCTCAAACTCAGAAGTTGAACAAATTAACAGGAGACAGAAAGACCTTTAAATACCTTTGAAAATATTTTCTTTAAAGATTTTTAAGACTATTTTTACTAATGGTTTTGATCATAAAAGCTTACATTGCATTCAGTTTTTACAGGTGTATCAACTTTTCCTATTTATTACTGCTGTTATAAAGAAAAAAATTTTAGTCTTCTCCCTTGTGTACACAAAACCTTTATTTCAGCTCATTAATTCTGAAAGAAACTATTGTGATATTTAGATACAAGAGAGAGCCTTTATCTTTATAGGAGCTTAAAGATCTTGACATGTTCTCCTCTTCAGTTGTGCGGAATAGTAGGAAAGCTGCACTTTTCTGAAAATCCTTTTGCTAGCATCCCCTAGACATCATCACAAAGCCAACGTGGAACAGGGCTTGGGGACATAGATCTTCTTCCATTTTTCCCTGTCTCCTGAGGCATTCTGAATCACATGAAGGACTCACAATACAGATCTGGCATTTCTGCACACACTCATAACACTAGTCATTTTGGCTAGATGCCTACCTTCAGTCTTCCTTCTATATCCATGCTAAAAGAAGTGCCTATTTCAAATAGTAAATTTTATTAAATATTGATTCTTTCTCTGCCATGTCCCAGAGCTGTGGCTTTTTTTCGGTAGTTGTCTAATACAAGTTTTTTTCAAGAAAACTGAAGGACTTGTTGATGTCATGGGGTATTAGTTGTTTATGGGTCTTGCTGGTAATGTTGCTAGCTGCTGTGTTTGAAAAGGCTTTTCACTAGCAGTTAACAGAATTGTCTTTGGTATATACTGGCCCCCAAAGGGCTTTTTGCTGGGAGCTATGGCTCTTACACAGATAAAGAATATGTGAAACTCACTAGTGACATCAGAATCTCTGTATGTTACAAAATTTCTTTGGGATTCACCCAGAAATTCTCTGACAAACGATTACACCTCGAGGTTGGGTGAATCTTAATAAATAGGTAGAGGGTTTATTCAGCTTTTTATCAGATGGTAGAGTCAAGCATTTCCAAACTCCTGGGTTTTAGTGTCTTCTTAGGTGGGAAAATTCTGATGTTGGTTTATGGAGATAAATGACAGACCAAGTGATTAATTCAGCTGTTTATCTTAATCCTTCATCAGAATCAGTTTTCAAGTAAAAAGGGAATGCATGATTCATCTCTCAATGGAACAAAATTGTATTTCTGCAGTACCTTTACTAAGAGAAAATTTTCCTTCTTAATAGAATGAATCACCCTCCATTGTCAGACAACCATTATTTGGAGCTGGAGCACGTATCAGTCTAAATATATTTGAGTACATATATACTTGGCTTAATGTATTATTTGAAAATAGTCTTTTACTACATATTAGTAGAATTTCCTACGCTGTCCTGGTTTCAGCTGGGATAGAGTGAATTTTCTTCCTAGTAGCTGGTATAGTGATGTGTTTTGGATTTAGGATGAGAATAATGTTGGTAACACACTGACGTTTTAGTTATTCCTGAGTAGTGCTTACACTAAGTCAAGGACTTTGCAGCTTCTCATACTGCCCTGCCAGCGAGGAGGCTGGAGGTGCACAAGAAGCTGGGAGGGGACACAGCCAGGACAGATGACCCAAACTGGCCAAAGGGATATTCCATACTATATGACATCATGTTGAACAAAAACTGGAGAGGGTAGATCAGGGAGGTGTGGCTGCTGCTCAGGAACTGGCTGGGCATCGGTCAGAGGGTTGTGAGCAATTGTGTTGTACATCAGTTTTTTTATATATTCTTTTATCATTATTATTATTTTCCCTTCCTTTTCTGTCCTATTAAATTGCCTTTATCTCAACCTACGAGTTTTACCTTTTTTTCCAATTCTATCCCCCATTCCACTGGGGGGAAGGGAGTGAACAGCTGTGTGGTGTTTAGCTGCATGCTGCGTGTGCTGGTTTTGGCTGGGATGGAGTTAATTTTCTTCATAGAAGCTAGTATGGGGCTATGTTTTGGATTTGTTCTGAAAACAATGTTGGTAATACAAGGATGTTTTTGTTGTGGCTGAGCAGTTCTTAGACAGAGTCAAGGCCTTTTCTGCTTCTCACCCCACCCCACCAGCAAGTAGGCTGGGGGGTGCACAAGAAGCTGGGAGGGGACGTGGCTGGGAAAGCTGATCCCAACTGACCAAAGGGATATTGCAATATTGCATACCATATGAGGTCATGCTGAGCATATAAAGCTGGGGGAAGAAGGAGGAAGAGGGGGATGTTCAGAGTGATGGCGTTTGTCTTCCCAAGTAACCGTTTTGCGTAATGGAGCCCTGCTTTCCTGGAGATGGCTGAACACCTGCCTGCCCATGGGAAGGAGTGAATGAATTCCTTGTTTTGCTTTGCTTGCAAGTGTGGCTTTTGCTTCACCTATTAAACTGTCTTTATCTCAATCCACGAATTTTCTTGCTTTTACTCTTCTGATTCTCTCCCCCATCCCACCCTGGGCGATTGAGTGTGTGGCTGCGTAGGGCTTAGTTGCCAGCTGGGGTTAAACTGTGACACCAGGTTAAACCATGACATAAGCCTTACTAGCATGCCTATTGATTAAGTATTTGGTGATACATGCTTTATGCAGAAGAAAAACCATAGTGCTTTCAGCAATGTGTCTTGTCCTGTAACAGTTTCATGATGTTCTTTATTGTGCTGAATGCATTTAAGGAGTGAAGCTTGTATCTGTAGCAGGACAGATTTTCATTGTGAAAGGACTTGTAGAACAAATGGAGAAAGCTAAATCAACTACGAGAGATGGTGGTGTTTTCAAGAGGCAGGCTTCATTTAAAGAATAATGAAGAAGGCTGGAAGTTTCTGCACTGTGGAGAGAGGGGCACTTAGCTGATGCTGGATGACAAGACCAATTACTCAATGCTTCCAGCAGTGGGTGGAGCTTCAGCAGAGGCAGCATTTTGATTAGATTCTTCCACCATCCACCCAGTATAAACTGGAATCCTAAATATGCAAACTTCTTAAATTACATTTCTTTTTAGAAGGGGAAAAAGTCTCCTTCAAATTAGGTTTTAATTTAAGAAGCAAAATCCTAGTGTAACTGATTTAAATTAAAACTCAGTTATTGTGCAGTTCTTATCTTTATGTTTGAATTAAGAGGGTACAGTGAGATACTATTGTCTCAAAAGAAAATTGAAACTCATGACTAATTTTAGCATTGTAAAAAGAAACAAATGGATTTTAATATTTTAAGCACCTAGACATGAACAATGAATGAATCTCATTAATATCTGGAGGTTTTTTTAGCTATTCCTCTTGCCGACATTTCTCCCTATGGTTTCATTTCAGCAAACTTTATCTTTAAACACAAATCTCCAGGACAAATGCAAGAGTGGCTGGATTTGATACAAATCTAAAAGTACACATATCTGTCATTAGGGCTGAAGCCTAAATAAACGATACAAATCATGCAGTGGAACATAAGATTATTTTCTGAGTTTCAAGGTTCTACTTTGGTAAAATACCTTGTGTGAAAAAAGAAGGAAAAAAATCAAACAGGATTAAAAAAATTAGGTCAACTGAATCTCGGATTTCAAACATTAATATCCGTCACTCATGATTACATGGTTATTCATAGGGGCATTACCTTGTAAAACAGCAGAGCTTATGTTGTTTTGACTGTGTGTTTTTCTATGTTATCATATTTGGAAGTCTTTCAAATTCAACTTTAGAACTGATTTACGTAAGTTTATAGTGCTTATTTCAGTTCTGTTGCATCCTGTACTTTGGCACTCTGATTTGGGGAATACATTGCCTTCTTATCAATACTCATTCAAAATAGCTTAATGGAGTTCTAAAAATTTCATCCTTCATTATGGCCTTAAGTGTATCTTTCTTGGATTAGTAGTTTTTCTTCCTTCCTCTAGTTTTTTAGTTCTGGGGTTTTTTTTTTCTCTAGTTAAAACAAAATGGACGTCCTGTAAGTATAAATAGGCTTAGAGTTTATCTTTGCCAGCTTTGTTGACCTAGTATTATTTCTGTATTGCCTTGGCTAAAACAACACCCAGCTTGATTAGTTTCAGGTCAGGTCAGGTATCTTCACACTAACCTTCTCAGACCTGGCAGATATGAGTGAAGGTATTGGGAAGGAAACACTGCAGTGTAAAGTGACATAGAATGACCATGACTTTGTCAAGAAAAGTCACTAGTGGCCACCATCAGGGGTGAACTAATTATATGTGTAAGTTATGCCATACCATTTAGTGAAGGCCAAATATTTAAAACATGAATCAAAGGCTGTATTTCTTGTGTGAACTTCCATGACAGTAGATGTTATTTTCAGGATACAGGCAAAATTTCTTGGTTTCACACTATGCAAACATGCATAGTATTATTACAAATGGTTACAACTCTCTAATTAAGATAATTAGTCCTTTAGCTATGCTGATAGTGAACAACTTTGATTTTCCACTCTGTATGTGCTACATGGAAATAGACACTTTCATTTTTAGGTTATTACTCTCTCTATACAAGAATGACCCAATATATAATTTGACTGAATCAACAGCAAAACTTTAATTGGCTTCAAAACATTTTGGACCTACAGTTTACACTTTTGTTCTAGTAGTGAGTAAAAGGGAAACTGGTATCATGAAAAGAGCGAGCAGGATTTGAACAGTAGGTAAACCACCAAGGAAGTAATACTTTGCTTGTGTTTCCATGTCATACATACACTGCTAAACAAAAAGCAAACCAAGAACATTGTTTACATCATGACAGCTGTACAGCATTCACTATATTTCTACATAATTAGTCAGACTGATACCAAACAAAATTTCCATGACTATAAATGGAAAGGACTATATTATTTTCACAATTATCTCAGCTTTTTTCATGCTCTGATGGACATCCTTCATGACAGTTATGAATCTGACCAGGACCAGAGGTTAGGTGGTACCAGTCAAAAAAATGGAAGGTAATGCATGGGGTGTCTGGGGACACATGAATTCACCAGATCATTTTGCCAGCTAACAGCAACGAGGCTATAGAAACATTAAGTGACAATCAGTAAACTCTTTTGCATACTCTTGAAATGGTCTCCTGCTCGAGTTTAACATGTTTTCAGTATGAGTTTGCTGATCAGTCATTCATAAAGTTTACATGCTATTTTTTAACATAATGACTCTTTTCTGTCCATCCACAGTCTGGGCTCTAAGACTAGGACTCAGAAATATTTCACAGCATTTCCCCTTCTCTACCCTACCTCCAGCCATAAAGCACCTTGGGAAACAGCATAAATTGGACAAATGTAGACCACCATGTTGAAGGACATCAGGATAAACAGGGACTAAATTTAGATATTCCATGTTCCAGACAAGTCCGTCAGCCAGGAGCTTAAAAACATCATTGCCGCCTTGTCTGGGAGATGTTTGATAGAAGAAAACAATCTGTTGCTTTGCGTAGGCTTCTCCAGACTGTGCTATGAAATAGGTAGAGGAAAAACTAATTTCTGTTTTCTGAATGGTTTTAAAATACTGTACTATAGAGTCTGGTCAAAGCCAAAATACTTAGAGGAATGAGCAAAAGCAGAAATGTGTTATAAAAATATCCGGGAACCAAGAGAATGCATTTTGAATTAGGTAGCCACCGAGAGGCCAATTTTGCACTTATGGACAGTTTAAGCACCTTTTGGAATAAAAATAATGTTACTTTTCAAAAACTTCCTGTATATGCAAATGGATAGAAACTTTTTTTCAATTTATGAGGGCATAGCTTTGCAGGCTTTGTCGCTGCAAAGGCCAGTAAACAAATGGGATGAATGAGTTTTCTTGCCCAGACTTCAGATGACGATGTATATCTTGCCCCTATGTAAAGTCCTTGCTTCTTCAAACAAAGTTACCTTTGCTTATGTTGTCTACCAGGAACATGCCCCAGTCCTTACCAACCCCAGAGCTATGCTAAGACACTGCCTGGAAAGGTCAAGAATTGTGCCAGGGAACATGCTGAAATTTATGCAGTGTAAATAATCATGAAGCTGTTCTTGAGCTTGTTTATGTACCATGTACCTACTAGTAGTAAAGACCAGGCAGAAAGATTGAGTTCACTGCAGGGCCAGGAAATTAAGAGTGCACCACACACCATAATGGCCTCAAGCAGAAACTGCTTTTGTACACAACTGAGGTGGATGGTCAGATCAACTGGCTGCTTAGCTCTGCAGTGGGGATGCACGCTCAGAGACGTGTATTACTCGTCATGAGGATTAATGGCTCAAGTTCACTGTTACCTTCCATATGATCTTCACTGAAAATAAACAAAAAGTTCTTGTGCTAGATTAAGGTGGAAATTACTCCTGTGTCTTGAAAAACTCTCAATTTCCAATGTTTCATCCTGACTTAAGGTAAAAATTCCAGGTCTGGCTGTCTAACTTTTCACAGACTTCACTGTGAGTTTGTGTGAATTGCTTCTATAAGTACCTGCATATATAGATAAATAGTCACCAGAAAACTGCAGGTGAGGAGAGGAATAGTATGAGAGAGAGCGTGTGAAAGTCTTCCAAGAACTGAAAGGCTCTGGAGACTACTGATCTTGTTAAATCTGGGACAACGGCTAAACAGGAGGGCAAGAGTTGCTGAATCTGTCCGATGCCACCAGCACATATTGACTCCATCCACATTGTATAACTGAGACCACACCCAAGAAGATGGTGACAACTAAATGCAAAAAATATAGGATTATATATACACATCCGAAGCAACAAGGGAAACTGAAGGAATTTCTGAACATCATCCAGAAGCCACTGGTGCATCAGTACTGTGGTACTAATTATGTGCTATTAAAAATAAGTTTGATTCTTTTAAAAATAACAGTTTAATTAAAAAAACTCACAACACTGATTTGCATCTCCGCCAATTTGATCATTTGTCAGGAAAAAGGGAATTTACAAAATGGATACAGTAAGATATCAGAAATCAATTTCTTATCAGGAAATATTTAATACTGCTGCTATTACCAAGCCATTTTAACAGGGTTAACAGAATGACAAATTTGGCCTATGTATAAATTTGTTCCCTATCATGATTTCTTTATGTTGCTTTCTTTATCAGTGGTGAAAAGGTCTGGGGAAAAGGTCTTGAGAAACAAATCATATATTGAAATTCTCTTGTCTTTTTTGTGATCACAGAGGTTGAAAGATGCAAAGTACAGTTTATTTTTATTAGTATTACACACTGGTTAAGAATCAAAGGTTAAGACATGTCCTTTGGAATGACTTCCAGTACGCAGTGTTTGCTAGTCATCTAAAATGTCATTTGTTATGCGGGTATGTTTCAACGCACTTCGTCTCAAGGTCTTTGTTGTTTGATACAGTATTGTATGCAGTAGATATAGCATTATGTGGATTGCAAAACAGCTCTGAGCCAATGTTTTAAATTGTGGCAGCACGATAACCATGAGTTGAGCACCAAAGAATGTGGCTGGTAACCACAAGCTATAATTCTGGCAATTACAGCAATGATATTTTGAGAGACTGAATGGCTGCAGTGGTATTTTTATATTCCCTCTTAAGGTCTCCCTTCAAAGTTAACTGCTCAGTTTTGCTTAGCTGGGCTGGCATGAACGTTTAACTTATACTGGAAAAGTTATTCCAACCCAGCAAGATGTTTAACTTGCATGTCTTCTGTCTGTTTTCTATTCACAGACTAGTATGTCAGTGCATGGAAAGGAGATGCAAAACCAAGAAGATTATGCGTAGGATCCTGGATGTAAGAGTGGGGTTTTGCTTCAGTATTTTTATATTTCTTCTAAAGATTTCCATGGTGTTTTATTAACATGGGCAGAGAAGGTAGATATTCTCGATTTTGCAAAAGAATGTAAAAGCTAGCATTTTTCTCATAGCTGTGCATATAATGTATTACTTAGGTAGGAAAGGAAAAACAAAATGAAGGTTATTACTCGAATGACAAGTGAACTTCATATGCTGCAAATAGACAAATAAACTGGTACTTGTGGAAGAGGTGTTGCTGCCACAAATTTAGGGTGGTAAAACACAGTTTAGCATATTCATAGTAGTTTGTCCTTAAAGACAAAAATTGCCTCATCTAATTTTGTTTTCAAATGATCAGATAGAATGAAAATGAGTAAACGGTACAACTATGTAAAAAACTCATTTAAAGAGTTGTCAATATCCTCATCTTTGAATACTTGTGTATTAGCACATGGTTGTTTGTATCAGCCATTTCATTCATGGTGTACCTGCTGTCACTTTTGCACCAAATTTAGTGAAAAACCTCATGAAAAAGTGCTACTGCCTTCCACCATCTCCAAAGATCAAATTGCTTTTCTCTTATTCAGTCTCATTCAAGAACTGTAGCCACTAAATTTGAGCATTTCTCTTAAACTAAAATCCCTAGCTAACTTTCATAGACAAGCTGTTATGCATGACACTTATTCTTAGCAGAATTTTTTAACAAAATATGACATTGATCTATTAGTTGAATACCTTAACCTGATGTTTTGTCTTTGCCTGAGTATGCTATTAGTAACCTCCCATATGAGTTTTTTTTTCTGGTGCTTGTCTAAATATTATTGTTAAAGTGAATGATATTACATTTTCTTTTATTTATTTTGGCTAATATTTATTGTTTGATATTCCAGTAAATGCATGATGCATCACACCATTATTTTTCTTGTAAAAACATTGAGTTTATTTTTTCTTTTTTAGTATCTAGTATCTTTTTTCCTCCTGTAAAAATTATGTGAATCAGTGGCCTGAATATATGTGAATAAATATGAAGATGAGGAAGCATAAATGATAGTGCCTCAGCACAGGTGACAGAAAGTAAAAGGTAGGATTCATACTTTCCATGCAAAGGAAGAGATACATTTGATTCACTGAGGTGAATCAGAAGATAAACTGGTGTATGTCTTTGTTCTGAGGTATCAGATTCCTTTGACTGTTAAATACAGCTACCAACAGGTTTGCTTTTCATACAGTTTTCATTCCTTGTGTTGTGAAAGTCTGGGATATACCATGTGGACCAAACTAGTATTGCACCTGTAAAATGAGACCGAGGATTTGAAAACTGCTGATTTCCTTTCCTATAATGACAACATGTTTTGTATTTAATCATAGCAGTCAGCTTCTATTTTTAAGCATTGCCTGAGTTGAAATAGAACCAACACAACATCAGTGTAGGTGTAACAACATTCTAATAATTTCCACATGTGGTATTCTCCTCACTGTTTTTTCTTAAACTGAAAAATACTCAACTCCCACAGAAATCTATCGATGCTGAATAATTATAAAGTTGCCACTGATACAAATCTTTCTATGAGGTTTCATATCTTAATAGAATATACAGGCTAGATAGTGTGTCAGACCTCTGAATGTTAACACAAAATATCAGATATAAGAGTGTGCTTACCTTGAATTCTGTCCTCCCCTGAACACTCTGATATTACTGATAAATCCTGTGTAATTAATCAGAGAGCAGTAACCAGCCAATAGAATTCCTGAAGCAGCCTTTGGTTTCTAAACAGTATCATCTGTCATTGGCTTTTAAAAGAAATATGTTTAGAAATTGCCTTGAGTGCTATTTAACACTAACTTTTCCTTCTAATACTTATGAGATTTATCAGTAGGAATAAACTAACTGAAACTGTTTGTCTGCAATGTCTGAAGGGAGTATCCCTTCCCATTAATTTTCTCCAGTCCTTTAAATTTTGGATATCTTTAGGCTCTCTCATTGCAAGAGATCTGCTTGCCATATCTTATCTTTAAGTCTACAGGAAAACTATCACTGTCCTTTTTTCCAGAATAATGGGGAGTCTCTCCTAGCTTTAATTACAACAAATAAGATAGGGCCAATATAATAAATTAAATATTGATTTATTTATATGCTCAATTATATATTTTTTTGATAATAGCAAAGTCAAAGTAAAGTAACAATATTTACCTAGAAGCTAGATTATACTGAATGAGTCCATCGTATATTTATGTAATGTTCCCAGCACCCTTTTGATATGAATCAGCATGGAGCTGAAGTTGATAGAGATAAGAATTTATATCCATTGACCTTCCAATCCTGTCCATTATATATCATGTAGGCAATTTTATGTTTTATAAAACTTGGTAAATTTTTGTCAATGTATGGAGTACATGATTTTCTAACTGTGAAATCTGCCTTGGAATGAAACATGCCAGAGTTAATCCATTGCCATCTGTCCTTATTTTGCTCACTCACTGGATCATATCCCCTCTCACTCCCCCCCCCCCCCCCCCCCAGCATATTATTTTTTAAATAAGCAAACTCTTATTGACAAGTGAGACCATAATGTCTCTGTAAGAGATAATGTGGTCTGCTGTGTCAATAGTCCACATTTTATAGCTCCTGAATTACACACTGAAAGAGCTTGTTTCTTCAGGGACCTGAAGACTGAACATGAGAAGAATGTCTGCTTGCATTTAATGGAAATTCTTTTATTTTCTTAAGAAAAAAAGGGGAAAATGTTAATAATTTGACTTTTATAAACTGAATTCAAAATTCTTCAAGATATACATATAACCTTATTTTTTGATGTAAGTTCTGTCTCTGTTACACAGGCATCCTGATTCTGATTTATTTTGAATCTCGCGTAATAACAGTGTAACACTGCAAAATGAATTCAAAACATACCACTGTGTATTGGTAAGGTTTCACATCTACACTGGAAAACTCAAAGAGACAGATAGTAGAGCCAGACTCTATAGTGGTTATTTTATAAGGCAGCTTAAAATAATTGGTGATATTGTTTCATCTTGAATCGATCTGAAAATTATCTGTGTAATTATTTATAAAATGCTAATAAGGGTGCAACCTAAGGAGGTCCTTGCTAAAATAAGTTTATCCTCACTAGATCTAATCTTTCTCTCTTTTGCCCTCTCCATTCCTTCTTACTTATAACCAGTCTCCAAATCTCTCCTGTTTAAAAATGGTTATTCATAAAAGTTTCTTATGAAGTCACAGGAGCTTGAGTGACAGTGGACACTACTGGGGTGAACCAGAAATAAAGTAATATCTATGAAAAATGTTGTCAAAAATCCCAGTGGACATGGGAATCTGCTTTGTTCTCAACCCTGATTGTCCTTCTCCTTTATCTGGTCATTCAGGAGTATGCAAACTGGTGAAGTTGTTCCCACGTGATTTTCAGAGATGACTGAAAGTTTTTGGGTGTTTTATTCTCGGGATGGCTCTCCCCCTCCTGGGGGAGGGAAAATGTCAGCTATTCTCAACCAAATATGAACATTGAAATCTTTTCAGTGAAACTCAAAGTTTCCAATAGGAGAATGAGAGTGATATTTCTCCTCTTGTGCCAGATCGATATTTATGTCACCTTTTCGAGTGTCAGGAGGAAAGATCAGCTTATAGAAAACACTTGGGAAAAAACATAACCATAATGGAGGAATCTGAAGTGAAATCTCATTGCAAATATTTAATGTTTTGTTTAGACTCTAAGGAAATGAAACATTTTGAAATTTCCAAACAGAAATGCATACAAAGATCTATTTGTTCTGCTCAAATATTATTTTCCCAGCCAAGAATGCAGAAGTTTTATGCCTTCAGATTTTTTAAAAAAAGATGAAAATATATTGCAAGAATTAAATAATTTTTGAAAAGGAATAAGTCAGCTAAAAATAAATTTAAAATATAATAGTATTTAGATTAATTTTTTTTAAGAGACTTATTACTGATGCTCTCTTTATCACGTGAAGTCCCTTAGAATAAAGAGATGCTTCACGTAGATGTAGGAAAGAAGAGAGAGATGTTTTGGGCTTAATGATACCAATTAAGCAGCAATCGGTGTTTAGTGTTGTTTAGCGGTGTGGTGCTGTAGCCTCCTACGTTGTGGACCTCTATAATCAGAGAACCTTTAGCTAGAATGGGATTTTATCTGTCTCTGTATTTGGTTTTTGATATTACTGGATTTCATGCTACTGAAGTAAAGGTTATCTTCATAAGCTGTGAATATCTGAGTTTGGTATTGCTTACAACAGTAGAGTCCATTACAATTCATGGTAGCAAATCTTAGTATATGTAAATGAAATATTTTCTCATTACGTCTTTGGGCAACTGGCACTTTCTCTATGTGCCTGAGCTACTCAGAGAATAAGTTATGTGGAAATGGAACTTATTAACATCTGGACAAATGTGACTGTGTTGATTGGTAAGGTGCAGCAACCAAATCAGATTCATCAATCTATATTAAGCAGCAATTTTTTAATTTAATTTTTGGTCTATGAAACTTGATGTTTCTTCAGAGTTGCTGGTAGGACATGCCCTGGTGCTCTGTCTCAAAATATATGTTGCATTGTAGCCCTAATCCAGTAAAAATTAAAATTCTGCAGATATCATTTTCTGTGAAGCTGACCAGGGTAGTTATTTGTTAAATTTTTAGTCCAAACTGTATTTGTACAATGTATTCACAAAGACAAGACATATCGTTTTGAATGTCCCTACAATACAAAATTGTTCAACCTTTCTTGTAAACATTTCTTTCCTTCTAGTAAACTTTTAAAGACCAGAAACTGATTTTCTGTATGATTTGCTGTAACTGTGATTCATTTTGATTTCACATCTTTTTCAATTTATTCCCTAGATACAATTCTGACCAATACATTGACTTAAGTAGCTGATATTGTAGACAGATGTTAGCTCAAATCTGCTTGGATTAGTTTTCCTGCAGAAATTTACAGATATGGACACATTATATGGACATCTAAGTTTTCAGAAACTAATGTATTACAGATACACTTTAAGCTTTTCAGGCCGTGTGTTTGAAAATGTTTCTGCGTTGTGTCGTATCAATTTGCCACTTGAGAACAGAAAGGGGGAAATGAAGAGTTACTCTCACAATCAGCTACTAGAACACATGATTTCATTTTAATATTAGAAGGTTACATTCACAAATGCTGATGATTTTTTTTTTTAACTCAGAGGAAATAAGGGAAAGGTGTTATGAGTTCTGAGCATCTGGTTTTTGTTTCTAACTTTCCTATATTTCTAAAAGTCATTATGTACCAGTTTATAGGGCCAAGGAAGAACAAATGATACGACAGAGTAGCCAAAATGAATCATTATGTTCCCTTTCTAGCTCCCATTGTTTTTTGAACTACTGTAAGGTCCAATTACAATTTCACTTGAATAATTCTGGCTTTTCTTGTCCTTCATTCAGGAAATGGATGAATAGGGACACTGTTGTTCATATTGCGGTAGGGACGTAGCAATTCATCTTGGACAAGGCTGCAGTGACTTTGCAAATTCTTCCCCCTACCCCACCCACTTCCAAAAAAACCCCACCTTTCAAAGAAACAAGGGGTTTAGTAGAAGGAAAAAGTGGGGAGATGTCATTTTCCAGATTTCTTTTTGATTCTATATGTCTCTCCTAATTAACGCATTTCTGTTTTCTGCATCAGAGCTGATATGTTTACATTCAAGCAGCTACTAAAAAGAACAAAACTTGAATGCACTTCAGATCTTACACTGAAATGCTGGAAAATGTATGGGGTTTTTTCATGAGTTTTTTTTATTTTATTTGAATGCTACTTGCCTTTTAAACAACCTCATTAATTTCTGTGGCACCCACTTTGATTGCAATTGGGAGGGCATGAGAAGGTAAAGAGGCCTAAAGTCTGTCCTTCTGGATCACTTCCATCTGAAGAGCACACACTAATTCAGTGTATGCAGGGTTTTAGCCCTCCCTACTTGAATAATTTTAAAGATGAAGGACAAAGTAACATAAAGGCTAAAATCCAAAATGTAGATTCTTAAAACTGACACTCGACTGCCACTTATACCTGGAAGCCAGATTTCAGTGGACATACTCAGAACTGCCCCTGCCCTGGCAGTGTTGTGCAGCTGAGTGCTCACAGGCATTGCTGTATTCTTCTCCTCTGAGAACCTTGAGACAGAACCTTCTCTCAAAACAGCTTTGGTAGGCAGGACCTTATAGAAAACACAGAAGGAGAAAGGGTTTGTCTTTTTTTAATGTACATTTACTAACTAGACCTGTGATGGGAGCATTCAAAAGAGGCACTGCAAATTCAGGTTCAGCTTCCTTCTGTACCTGAAAGAGACATGAACATAATTTCTAACATTAAGAGTACATCAGGCATCTTGGGAATATTCTTTTAATCTGGCTTTATAAAGTGCTGTGAAAATCAGGGGCTCTAACAAATTTCCTGAGTAAGAAAGCAGTGGTTAGGATGTTTTCTTGGAAACAGGTTGGCCTAGATTTAAATATTGTGTACCAATGTTCAGAGATGCAGGATGCAGAGCCCCTGTCTCCTCCCTTGTTCAAAAAAGCTCTAATTTTTAAAATACAAAGTCATTCACCTTAGCCCACTTCCTGCCCAAAGTGGCAAAGACTGAAAGACTTCCTTCCTTCCTTCCTCCCAGGGTATGTTCCTACATCCATGATTAGGACATCCTCCTAATAGGCTGGGCCAAAGGATGTTATCAAGCTGCTTCAGGTGGACACATGCCTCTCCTCAGCCTATTGGTTAATTTAGATAGCTCAGCAGGCTGGTTTTATATATACCCCTCTCTTAGACATTAATTATCCTCATTCACTCGGTGGGTAACATAGATTATCCTAAATAACAAGATGATTAAGAGTAAGAAAATAAGGTACTTACCCTAGTAGCATGCAAATTAAGTTGCATATTTTGTTCTAAAATAACCTGCTTTACAACATATTTGTATGTGCTCTATGTTCCACAACTGGCTAAACCTTGAACACTTTCGAATTGCTTATACAAATAAAATTAAGAAAGTGAATAAATCCTTACAACAATCTGCCCCCTTGGTTTCAGGTATTTAAAAGCAAAGTTTAAGATGGCTACTGGATAAGCAAATTCAATATATTCCTTCTTTTGGAAACATTGCACTGGTACTTTTCTGATTGTTTATTTTAGCCTTGTGTAGACTAGGCTAAAATTCTGTGTTTTCCCTTTACCAGCATAACAACCAAGACAGGACAGTCTAAATTGCTAACAAAAGGGCAATATCCCCAGGAAAGAAGAATTTGTATGGAGTGTGATGCCTTTTCCACAAAGATGACCTTGAGTAGTGCTCTTCCATCAGTCTACCCCCAAGTTCATCTGCGGTCTCCTGCAGATTATGAGACTTCTTTGTTTGACTTACAGCCTACATGGTTTGTGGTTGCTTTATTTATTGAATGCTGAGCATATTTATTTAGAGTTCTTTTTTATTTATGTAATTCTCCCACAGGCTAAAAATCTATTGAGTCATATAAAAGCAGACATCATGTACAAATAAAACACTATTTTATAACTTTTAAAAAGGGGGTCTTAATGAAAATTTCAGATAAACAGAGGGTTTGAATCAAGTTCTAACATCCTCCACAATAGGCCATGCAATGTGGCACGTCTGAAGGTGGAGCTCGAGTCCAGCTAACATCGTTTGACCTACAGAGTTACTCAAGAAGGCTATAGGAAGTCTAGCAAGAAAAATAACATATCACAGCACATCTGTGAAACAGAGGAGTAAATACAGTCAGTGCCTCAAATACAGGTGTTTGGCAGTAGTTAAACTTCCTTCCCTTTTTCTGTGTGTGACTGTGACTGTATTTACAGTGAGAGGAAGACAAAACTGGACATCCTCTCGTGTGTTGAAAAGCCTTACCATGGTTTTCAACCTATTACAGAAATACAGGCCCAGATTTTTGTCTCTAATCAGGGGACTTGACTTTCAGGCAGCACTTCCTGAGGTGGTACTTAAAAGTAGGAGCAAAGGGACATTTTAGTGCCCCACATCACATCTAATCTGAGTTTGCCTAATTCCCCATCTTTAATCTGTGTCTGCCTTAATGTTCCTTAGTTTTAGTGTTATATTCCAACATCCCTCTATTCCACTGGGTCCTCAGTCTACCCACTCAGTGGAGCCCATGAGACAACTGAGATGTTGGCAGGAAAGGTCCTGGATTAGAGGAATTTATTTTCAGGCATGCCTGTGAAGTGTCAGTCATGCTGTTAGCACTAGATAATCTGAAACTGGCAAATGTGAGGAAATTAAATTTAAAGCTGGCACTTCATCTTTAATTCACTGTTCTGCATGCTGTAATGATATAATTTTACAGCAGTGTGAATTAAGGTTGGAGTAGGATCAGACTTTAATCTGACTTATCTGTTTCTTGTCATTTTAATCTAGTTTAGCAGCATGTTTAATTTGGAAGACTTTCCTAGTCACCTAGGGAATTGCCTTGTAGTACATTGCAGTATTTGATACTGAAATGTCATCAGAATCCTCTTTCTTTTACCTGATAGTATTGATATTAGCACGCATCTTTGAGTACAGAGTATCTCTGCAATAGCCATAGTCTGACTGAACGTTGGACCTTCAGCATCGAAAGCAAAAGCCTCAACTACACTGAAGAGAAACTTTTTGAACTAATAGCCTGTTAATGTAGTTGATGTCAACGATAGACAGTGAAACAATCACTAGCACTAGAGCAAGGTATTATGTATCCACACTCTATAAATATGATTCTGTTAATTTTGTTTTCATAGGTGGAGTCTTTCATGAAGTAAGGTCTCAGCATACTTTCCTAACTTCACATTTTGATGGACAGGCTTCCATCTGAACTCAATAGTAGATTTATTTATATGCACTACATATTTTTTCCAGATCTTGTCATCAGTACAATAGTTCAAATCCTTACCCCATGATGTCACTATATTTTATTCCACTTTATTTTTAGATGGACAAGGGGAAATACATACATTATTCAGGCTGGATTTCTGTCTGATTAGATAGTCATAGCCACAGTAGCGGAAGGAGGATGATAAGCAATATTCTAAAAATCAAATGTTTTACCATGTGTCTTGACCATAGACCTTGTCAGTGAACATATTTTATCACTTACGGACCCAGTGCTTTACTTAAGCTTGGAAAGCACAGGCTAGCCAAAGGAAGCATAAAGCAAAGAATTGAAAGAAAAGCTGCGTATCTTGCCAGAGCCCATCATGCTGCTGTTCTTAGCTTCTTGATAGCTATAAAGCAAGATGAAAGATCAGCACTGCTGGAGACTGTAGCCAAGGCCAGTTATGAACTTGTGTTGGAAGTAGTCTGTGAATGCATCTTTGCACCTCAGAGGAAGGGAACTAACAGTACTAATTCCTCTTCGATGACTTGTGCCCCACAAGTAGAAAGACAACGAGTGAACTTTTGAAATGAGTGGGGCCTTCACAGGCTGAAATTATTTAGTATGAATTTTTCCATGAATACCTTAAAGCTACAAATATGCCTTTATAAATTAGGGTATAGTTCTCAAACAAAGGAACAGAGCAAAAATGTCTATGTATGTTAGTTTGGATTTATTCATCAAGGCAAATATGGCTGTATAGGTTCAAATGAGAGCCAAGACCTGACATTAGGTTGTACTATTTACTTCTGAACACAACAAAGTACTTTTTAAACATGAAAAAATGGGTTTTGACATACTCAGCTTCAGGGACCAAGTATGAGGGTGTTGGTGTACATCTTCCACTTACATTTATTCAAAGGCATTTTGTGCCCCCTGGTGACCATTTAGAGCTCCATTTTGCAAGATTAGCTGCAAACTTTTTGATATCAGGACTCTACAAGGACTATTCATAAAATTTTTCTACAAATAGGTTGGGTTACAATAATTGTTTTTTAAAAAAAAAGCAGGGCTATCTGTTTATACACTCTTTTATACACTAGATATCATATGCATTTGACAGATTTTCATCCAAGCCATGCTGGATTTCCCAATTTTATTTTGGTCCTGTAACCAAAGCATCTAGAATTGATCACATGAAGTAAAATTGGGAAAGAAACATTAAGTGAGCTTTTTGATATAACTGAACTACCTCTCAATGCAAAAGGAATTTTATCAATGTACAAAAATCATACAATAATAACTGCACATCTTATATTACAAAAAGTAAGATAATTTCCATACTAGAAATCATTAAGTATGTCCTGTTAAATATACTTTTCATATACAAAAACTGGACAAATTCAATGGGTCTCTCACATGTGAAGATCTTGTCCTACTGTGTCTTATGTTTGGAGGCCTCACTAGAACCAAAATGTAATCACATTTGGAAGTGAATTATTGCACAGTTCAAACACCATGCAGAAACAGTTGAAACCAGTCAGCGACTCAAATCTTTTGTGGCAAATAAATAAGCATATGCATAAAAAGAGTGATCATATTAATAAGTTAATGTAACAGTTCAAAAATTTTGAGGTATTGTAAAGAAGCAAAAAAATAACTAGAATTTAGTTGGATAGTTGGAGTTGTCATCAATACTTTTGCAAAAATTGTCATTTAGTAATAAGAACTTACTTTTTTATTTCATACAAAAATAATCAAAAGGAGTATGGCATGTTGTTATACCATACTCAGGCACTGGTCCAGTACTGCAGGGGGAAACCATCGTGAGCTGTACATTCCTCCTGAGATTTTCTTTTGCCATCCAAATACTACCCTGAAGCAGGAGAAAGGACAATTGGTGTTTGCCCATAATACCATGACTTTTCTCTGTCATTGTAGTGTTATATTTTTACTGGCAGTAGCCCTGATGAACAGTCTGATGTGTCTCTCTGTGGGCAATTCAAAGCCTCATGAGGTCAGCTGAATGGCTCTTGCTGATTTTTGTAGGTTTTGGATCAGGCCCTAAAGGAAAGTGGTCTGGCATACTAAGACTAAGAAAAAAAACAACAAAACACAGGCAATATCTGCTCCCGAGTCTGCCATGGATATAGTATTGCCTTTTGGGCAAGTCCTTCAATTTGAAAAACTGTCAGTCTATTTAGTTGGGATAATAGTAGTTACTTAAGCTATTAAAATGTTTGGAGAATTAATTAATGTTTGCAAAAAGTTTGTAAGTGAGTTAAAGGTGTTAGAAAGTGCATAGAATTTTAGTATTGTTAGCAGGTCTGTTTTAATAAATCCCCCTTGATCATAATTCATTATCCCTCTGAGAATTCATCCAAAGCTTTTTAGTCAACATTTTCTCCTGCAATCCATATTAATTAGCAATATTGGTCTGTTGGTTCTACAGTGTTTACCATTTTTCCCTCTGGTTTCAGAACACTGTAATTAAAGCATTCCTAAGAGAACTGATTAATGAATTGACCTGAAATGCCTTATTATAGATCCTACACAAAACTTACTTTTAAAATGTACTACAAAGTTTCGTAGAGTTTAGCTGGAAATCCACTGGAGCCTGGAGCCTGAGTCCCTCTCCCCAAAACACAAAAGGCAAAGAAGCACAGAGTATAAAATATAAATTTCCTTCTACCTCTCTGTGTAAATCAATCTCAGGAAGTGCAACATTACAAAGGGTGGCTCATGTTAGAGAGTGGCTTTTGCTTATGCAGAAGATTAGTTTCTAATCCTACTCTAAGAAGGACAGAAATATATTTCTGCTCTCATCTGAAACTCCGGTGATTTCATTAAAGCTCTCATTATGGAATTGACATTTCATTCTTTGTTTATTTATATCACCATTTGTGATCTTACTTACCCTCACCCCTGCCTGCTAACTGTATACAAGTAACACTAACAGGAAACTTTTATAAGCAACTTTCTTTTTCTTGTCATCACCAAGACTCTTTTTGTTATTTTTAAGAACTAGAACTCTGGGTGTTTTGGGGAAAAGGAAAATGTAAAGATCCTGCCAGAAATCATCCTCTAGTCTGACATGCAATTTGTAACACAGGCAGTTTGGTTATGCAGGCATTTTCCTTCTCACACTTCTCCAATTAAAATGAATGAAAACCATTCCTTTCAATATTTTTCATATGCTGGATTCTTGTTATGGGATAAAGAGAGAAGCAAACAGATGTTTATGGAATTGTAACGATGGAAAAGAGAAAGGGCTATTCATGGATGGATTTGGAGAGGGGTGAAAAGGGTGGTAATATAATAAGTTGAAGTAAATTTTCTTTTTGCCTTGGGGAAAGAAATAAGAGCAAAGTAAACTCAGTGTGGGAGCACACAAAGTTTGCTTATTTATTTTATGTACTTATACATTAAAGTTTGAATTAGTTATCAATGCTAATGTAACTTTAAATGTTATGCCTTTGGACTATCCTTGGGAGAGGATCGTTTTTCATTTAACGATGTAGCTAGTAAATTGGATTACTGTGAGATAAAATTCATATGTAGCTAAATAATGCATTGCTTTAGTGCTAATAACCAGATTCCATGGAAAACTGGAGTTTTATGAAAAACTGGCAGATACTTGAAGATGACCTCTCAATGCAATAATCTGAAAATACCACATACATTTATGGTAGTCTACTGAAGTGGTATCATTTTTCTATAAATAGAAAAATTCTATCACACTCCCCAAGAATTGGAGGGTGTCCAAGTCTGTGTCATTCTTCTTAAGCATTATAAGAAAAAAAAAAAGAGTCTGAAGCTTCCATTCACTCTGGCTAAATGTTAAAAAGTCAGGATAATTTTCCGAACTGCTCTAATTCACTGAATTTACAAAACTGGTCACAGATTTCAGGAAGATAAATGAGAATGAGGTACATTGTGAACTATGCAATATCACATTCAGAGCTGAACAAAATGCCTAATTTTTCCTCCCTTGAATCCACCCATCCACTTGTTCAACATATACATATCTCAGCCCTCTAAGGTAGGTATTGAATGTTCTCCACTAAATCCAACAGAGATTAAGCCTTTCTTGAATCACAGGAATAACTCAATATAGTAAACTGCTTCTAGCTTGGAGTTTGGTAATGTAATTTTAATGGGGTGGAATTTTGTATTCCTTGTTTTCAATAAGAACGACCCATATGCTTATAGTTAGGTATGAATTAAAGTCCCCAAACTGAAAAAAAAAGAGAAAAAAAGGTTGTGAAAGTCATAGTTCTGCGTGAAGGCCTGAAAACAGCATTATATGATTAATCCTGACCTGCTACATAAACTGTTTCATATCTGTGCTTTGAATCTAATACTTAACTAAACTCTATGTTCCAGAAAGGCATGGAGTGGTGAATGTGAGCAGAAATGCTAACATACATAAAAAACACATATAAAACAGTTTGCTAATTGAGACCTACAATCACTATTGGACTGAGATTTATTTTCCAGGAAGGATTTTAAGAGCCCAGAAATGTGTGAAAATTCTCTTTAAAATAAAAAAAAAAAAAAAAAAAGGAAAGAAAGAAAGAACAGAAGCTAATTGGAAATGGGACATACAACATAGTGGAGGAGTGTTTGAGATATCAGAGTTCAAGAAAAGATTTCTCACTCAGCCATGCTAACTCACAGCTTTCCTAGTAGCCCTAAGGTTTCATTCCCAGAGTTTCAAAGATTAGTAACTTGGTTTTAAGACCTAGCAAGAGAAGGCCCAAAGCTATATGTCAGATGTCAGTTATCAGGTTAAATTTATTGTCAGTTTTGGCTTATAATAATCTTTTTCATACTACTGAGCAAGAGCCCAGTACTAATATCCACAGTTTTACACCCAGCAGCAGAGAACTAACTAAGTGTGCTACTCATTAAGTAAGCCTCAGAGTTGATGTTTCCCACATCTGTGCATTAAAAGTATATAGTTTTACAATGTGGTAATTCATTTTCTTCAGGCTGAATAGTGATAAGCTCTGCAACTCTGTTGATCTGCTGGCCATTGATTTCAAGTTCACGAGGGAAGATACAAAAGGACCTGAAATAATTTAGTATGAAAAGAGTTAAATGATGTTGTCACTATTTTTTTCTGTTTCTTCCCTTGAGAAACTTTTTAAAAAATAGCAATTCAGCTGGGGAAACTCTGAAACTCAAGACGTAGGAAGAATTATTTCAATTGCATGTCACAATACTCACTCTATGGCATTGTTAAATATTTCTCATTTTATTAATTGGAATGACCCCAAGAAATAGAACCAGTGACTCCTGAATTTTCCAGAGAATGAATCTTTTTATTTGAACTAATGGTAAGTTACCCCCAGAAAATTGAGTTTGTGTTCATAATGAAGTTATGAAATCTACTGCTGAATTCATTAAATTGGAACAACTTTTATTTCATTATAGTAACAAACACAGCAAATTAATTTTCTCAACTAGGCATCAGTATGTGTTTTTAATAGAGAACACTATTATGTGTGAACAATTAAAATCATTTACATTTGGAGAACATTGATTATGAATGATGTTATTATCCCATTAATATAGAAAAACCAATCAAAACTGAATGTTAAAGAGTTGAAATTGTGCATTTAAACTAATAAGCAAATTACGTGCAGATGTAGACAGGAGTCTGGAAACTTCGTACGAAATGTCGGCTGTGACTGGCACATACGAGTAGCAAATTTGCACTGTCCCTTAAGGTCTAATTAAGCACTATACACTGTAAGACAGAAAGCTCCATACACATAATTACCCATTGTGTGCTTGCTTATCTATTTAAAATATTACTTTTGTTGTATTTAATTATGTGTGAAAAATGATGAACGTCACTTTATCCGTGTAATCTTATCAAGTAATCACTCTGCCTGTCAAGAAATGCCAACATTTTAATTCTTTACAAAGGAACACAACTTGAGGATGTAAAATTACATTTTTCAGGAAACTCTGGTCTTTTATATGTTGCTATGACTTTTTGTATGTGTGTGCTTTTTTTTTTTTTTCCCTAACAACATCCTTTTGGATAAATGAAGAGCTGTATGTAACTGGACTTTTTGTTTTTGCTGAAATAGGAAATTAAAATCAGGCAATCCTACAATGTAATATGGATACTCTGCAGTAAAGAAAGGGCAGGTCTCTCTGCAAATAGGGCCCTTGCTCCCAATCACTTTTGGACTCCTAAAATTGTTTTACTTCAGACTTAGTATGACCAGGGTTAAAAAATTTACTCTGATTTGCAGGCAGCAAAAAACTCAGTGAAATTATGCATTAATCCAATAAATTTTCTAATATTCTCCTTGAGGACTTACCTTGCCTGAAGGTAAGGTAAGCATAAGCTTGCAACAACACATAATGGGTAAAAAAAAAAAAAGCAATAATAATTCTGCCTAATAACATTTGTTTTCACAGGCAGCTATGAAAATAATCTTCCCAAGCTTGATGGCTAACTTCACAGGAAGGCTGCTGCTCTATCACCTGATCCTCCCAAGGAAATTTAGGTCTCATCACACTATCACAGGAAAATAGGGCTGGAAACAGACCTTTGGAGGTCATCTTGTCCACTGCTTTGCCTGAAGGCAGGATCAATGATTCCTGACAGATGTTTGTCTGACCTAGTCTCCCTGAAATGTGTACAAGAAGTGTTTTTTTTATCTTTGTGAGTTCTTAACCCTTGCAATTGTCTGGAAGTCAATAAGGTGACTACTCATGTGTCTTGCCCAAGCACCCTTCCATCACTGTGTGATTTCTCATATATTACTTTAGTGTGAATCAGACTTTTGCCTCCTTCCAGTGATGGCATTTAAGTCTAAGAATTATAATGAGTCTTGACTTCATTAATCAGCAAATAAAAATATTTTTGTAGGTGCTAAGGTCTCTATAAATGCTCTGGCTATAGGAGAAAAGGATATTCAAATGAGTGAAAGGCTATGATCTGAGGTCAGCATACTACAATAAATAACACCTGAGTACATGAAGCAAAGAGAGTGTATGAGAATCTGTGTGTCCTTTATCATGTAAAGCCAACATTTAAACTCACTTTGGTGGCTAAGAAAATATTAGTAATTTACTCTTGCAAGAATAATAGTGTATTTTATATACACTCAGCTGAATTATACAATAGAAAAGGGGGAGATTTGTTTGCTAGCTTTTAGAAATGCCACGTTTTAAAAGCAGAAGAAGGTCTTATTCACACAGAAGCGGCTCCAGCTTGCACCATAGCTCTGCTGGCAGCTAGCATATGCCTGTGGAAGCTCACCAATAGACAACTTCTTTACACCCTGAAACCACAGATATGTGTGCAACTGATGATTAGGTCTTTCATTTGCCCCTCCTTCTCTTTTTTTCTCTTTTGCTCCTCAATTATCTACAGCAAGGTATATTTTATGTGGTCAGAGCATTGCCATATTTATCCTTCAAGCTGCTGCGATAAGAAGAATACACCCTGCATGGCACAGAGCTGTCTAGACCCTTTCTGATGTAAGTGATGTTTGTCATCTTACCTCCTGTTTGTATTTATCTGCAGATGTACCAAGAAGTGTCACTTGGTGAGTCTGAGCTCTCATACAAAGAAGCCAAGTTTGGACATCTTCCTGCCACAGAGCAGAGTATGGATCTGTCTGGATGGGGTGAGGGACGTCCTGTTATGACAGGAGTTATGGAGTACCTGGACTGCAGTCACTTCTCTGTCTCTTCTCTCGGTAGCTGCCTGTTCATAACTCAGGTTAGCTTCAGCTCCTGCATGACCTACCCTTCCAACCCAGGCAGTCCATCAACCCAGTCAGTTGTAATGTCCTCCCTAAAAGAGAGAAAAGTGGGGTTCATTCTCAAGGGGAAAGATGAGGTCTTTTTTTCAATCAGAAATTAGAGAGGTATTAGTCTGTAACCACTTCATGCAGAAAACTTTCTTGGCAACACTATAATTTGGGTATCAAAGATGCGATTTTTGCATACTGAGTAGACTATTAGTGGGGCTATAGTTTGACTAGCTGTGAGATCATGGTAATCACAGAATTCAACAAATTACTTTTCTTCTCATTAACTTCGGCTTTTGCCTGGATTAGTTTAAACCAGCTGTAATTCATCTAGGCTTTGGTCTCCTTCCTGCACTGACAGATAACTGGTAAACAGCACCATCTGCATGGAACAAGAGAGCTGAGACTTCTCTTTCAGTTAAAGATTGTTGCATTTTGTTTTGTTTTGCCTTTTTTTTTTTTTTTTTCATTTCAGACAGCAAAGCAGCACCGGCTGAAATTAATCTTTATGATGAATAAACAATTGATTCAGTCCTTGTGAACACCCAGCAGGATTAGTGGGACAGGAAAAGATTTACACTAAGTAGGCGATTGCTCTCTACACCACACAGTCAGAGAAAATATGATTGCTTGTGTATGATGTTATCAGTACTTGCTGGCCTGGTGGTCACATCTGCACCACTTATGGTATCATGTCAGAATGTCAGCTGGGGTGAATTAGTGTCCTCCCACTATGTCAAGCACAATTCAGCTTGCTGCTTAGAATATTTCTTTCAGCAGGAAAATATACAAATGACTGTAATGAAAACAAGCACAGCTAAAACACATATATGTCACTGAATGTTTTTTAGCTTTCTAAATCTGAAAACAAAGCCAAAATATCTCTCCCTCTGTTTCTCTCTCAACTTAGATTAATAATATATTTTTGATTGTGAGTGAGGCTATATAGCAATGACAGGGGAGTTCTGATGTCAGTTATTGCCTCATAAGCCAATGAGAAATTATTTTCTCCCTGGCCCAGTTTACATTGGGATAAATTCAATAACAAAGTGGGCCAGACAGATCAATTCAGAAGCTGATGTCAGAGAACAGTACATGGTAAAACAGAAATAAATTACTTGCAGAATCTCTAGAACGAATTAAACCATCTTGTCATCCAGTTTCTCTGATTGAAAAAAGAAAATAAAAAGAATAAATGAAGATGGGTCTCTTAGCTATTTCTGAATCAAATTTTATTAAATATATGCTCTGAAATTGTTCACTATCTCCCCAATTTGTGTGAATAATAAAAGTTGTTCTGTAAAATTACATTTGAATTTTTAAGCAACTTTCCTACTGTCTTGAATTTCAAGACAGTTTGTGTGACTACAGTTCATGCACAAAATTGTTGGCTATTAAATATCACAGTGATTACACATGCTAATAAAAATACTAGAATTACTTGCTTTTCCCACCCAATAGAAAATATTTACAGCACAATACCCTAATTCAACAGTTCTTATCTTCCCCATCCTTCTGCTTGACAGGTATAAGTAACTACAGAAAAAGGGCAACTGATTATTTCAAATGATTGTCTGAAGTAAACCAAATTACATATAGTAAACTTTTAGTATTCATCAAGGGTTTGTCAGAAAACTTTTAATTGTCCCCTAAGCGTTAACAATTATTAAGTTATAGGATTATTAAGGCAAGGAGAACTTAACAGGAAATGGAATGTCTTTCTAAGATTTTTTTCAATGGAAGGGCTTCATGCAAGAAAGTTAAAAATAGAGTTTTCACAGGAAAAAACATCTGTTTAGGGCAACCTAAAATAAACAGCTGTTTTGTACTCTTAGCTCTTCAGATTCTTAAGGAGATTGCTAACAAAACAAAATAATTTATTTAAACAAAATAAATAGGTGAATCATAATTAATTTAGAAGTTCCTGAAATTCTTAAGTTTTACCAACCTACAGAGGATTTCAGAACAGTTGTGTAGAAGTCTGTAATAGTCTGATGTTTCTTTCCAAGCATTTTTTCCTACTAGCAATGACTTCAGCAGTTCAGTCACTTTTGGTAAGTCACCAGGGTCAGACATTTGCTAATTTCCAGTGTTGTTAGAGGCAACTCCAGAACTGGGCTTCCTCATCCATGCAGAGTCACTCCAGTTCTGACAGTCACAGATTTAATTTTAAACAGGATTTATTAATGAAGTTGTTTCTATACCAGTGCTATATGGCACAACTGAAATGCAGCACTGTGTACTAGTGACAAAACACCACAAAGTGACAAGTTGTCTAGCAATCCACGTGTAATGACTGTGAGCTGTTTCTCCTTCTATGCATGTTTCAAATGCTATATACCCTAAGTTATTTTAGGGATTCTTGATTCTTGGTTGTTCTCGGTTACCAGCTTTCTGTCATATGGTTATCTCCCATTATTAATAGGTTGTAATTATAGATCATCTATTTATCATACCATCTTACCCTAGGTGTTATTCTTGTCTTACTTCCAAACATCCAGATACAATAAACTAGCTACACAAGTGTGATAACTGCACCTGCATTCCTTTTACAGTGACCATTATGCACCGTATTTGGCAGACAGCTAGATCTCCTTTCTATTCAGCTGGCAGTTAAAAGCAAATCCTACATTTCCATATGTAGCTGCCATAATAGTGGGTCACTTCAAGCTATCCTTGACTTATAAGAAGGAATATTGTTCTGGCTTGATACCAGGATCCTGAAATAATTTGCTTCTCTTCACTGTGCTACTAATTTCAAATAAATTGTTTAAATTACAGTTGTACCATGTTCTGTCCAGCTCCTGGATCCATTAGAGACCTAAGCCCTTTGCAGCCCACCTTCTTCAGAGGTACTTTCTTCCTTGGATGAGATCATGATGGGCCCATTCTTGTCTTTTTAAACTTGCCCCCTGTTTCTTTTTACCTAATTTTTTAAACTGTATCCTTCCCAGTCTCTGTCTTTCCATTATTTTCCTACTACCTTTGAGCTGTTTTGGTTCTTGTCTCACAGATTCTACACAATTACTTACCCTTTAGAGTTCTCATAATCACGTCCATTGCCCATATAAATCTATGTGTTTACTAGTCTTTGCTTTTATCTTTGATCTGAAATCTTAGTCAGACTTTCAGTTCATGAATGTGATTGTTAACTTGACTTGGCTCTTTATCTGATGCTGTTAGGGTTCCTAACTTCTGCTTCGGTGGAAAGGCTGCTCCTTGATGTTTTTTTAAAGAAGTCTTACCCTGATGGGTTATTTCCAGATAGTTTCCAGATGTCTTCTTTCAAACAGTTTCAGATTATTTAAATTACATTCCTTGTATCCTGCCTTTGATATTTATATTCTCAGTTGTGCATAGGCATGGCAACTATATATACATTAAATGCAAAATTGTGCATTCAGTCTTGCAGAACCAAACAGAAGAGTGCAATGTTATGTGGTAGCTGTTAACCACACTTTTTGTCTCAGCTTCCTATCTGAGATCATACAAAGCACCTCAGAACAGAATAAAAAATAAATAGAAAATAGGAGGAGGTCCAGTAAAAGAGGCTGTAAACCTTTCTCCCTGCTAGCACTCTCTGTTGTGGCATGTGCCTTATTCACACCATGGAAGAGCAGTCATGTAGTTGCTCAGCTCTGGCAATCCTGCTGGGAGCACATCCGCATCCAGATTTGTGTGTGAGACTAATTACTTACTGTCCTTAAGCCACTGTGAGATGCTTGGAGCCAAATAGAAATGTTGTTGGCAGTACTGGAGAAAACCTTGGATTTGGATGAAGAAAAAGATGCAGGCAGGAGTTTGGGCTTGTGGAGACAATGACAGAGTTGTCTAATTGAAATAGAATCAGGATTCCTAAATCCTATCATCCCTCACATCCCTTCCCTGCAGTGAGTTGACAGCTGTGAAATAAGGATGTCTCTCCACATTCCCACCAAACGACCAGGCAGATATTCACCAGAGTGCTGTAATAAGATCCCAAAGTTGCTTGTAAGTCATGAGGATATCAGTGTGATTCTTCAAGAAGAGATTTCTTATTTTCTTCAGAGAAATATAGGCAGCTGCATATCAAGCACTACAAAAAAGATCACCAAGGTTGCAAAGCTTGGATCCAACATACAGGCAATGTTAGAAGTAGGTTGTTCAGAAAGAATTAGTTATCCCTTCTTAAGGCACAGGTACACCATGTTTAATTATGTGGTCACATACTTTTCTATTTTCTTCCTGGGAGATGAGCCTTATTTGTTTACTGGCAGATAAAACAAGTAATTATCTGTACGTTTTCTGTCACTGATTCCTCCCTTACTGGAAAGACTTGGATACCAGTTATCAAAGGGCAAAGGAAGAATTCCAGTGTCAGAGGTTTTTCAGGATAAAGGGTAAAGAAAAAATTTCTTCAATGCTTTGTCTGAATCTAAGATATAGTATAGTATTAGAGGAAGAAAAGAATTCAGGCTAGTCTACACAGAATTTGTGAGGGCTGGACTCCTTCTTTCCACATAAAAGATATGTATATTTAATTTAGAAGTGGAAGAAGACATAGCCACAATAGGTAGCAGATGTGATAGGGTTACTGCTACTGGGGAAAACCCCTCCAATACTCTAACCTCAGATTATTTTCAATTTTAAAAATTATTAATACTTTGATATGTTTTGAAATTGTGCAGTTGGAGAACAGGTTTTGTGTTTGTAGGCAAGGTCAGCTGATGGCACAATTTAGAAAAGGTGTGGGAATGGAAGGAGGTGAGGAAGGTCATAAAAGTACTGATGCATCCTGCAGTCTGTGGTGTGACATATGGGATAGCAAAAATGGAGTGTCCAAAGTCCGCTTTGTAAATCTACTTTACAGGCACACATGTCTTCGAGTCAGAAAGGAGTCTTGTGTGGGATCAGTTCTACAATTCATTCACTGACTCCGTCATCATTGTCCAAGAGACCAGTTTATGATCAGAGAGATGTGGGTCATGGGCTAAGCACTGGGAAGTGTGGTTTTGGTGGAAGACTACTATACTTTTTTTTTTTTTTTTTTCTTTTTAATAAGACAAAGAAAAAGAAAGTTTTGAAAAGTTTTAAAGAAAATATTTTGATTTATGATTTTGCACTTTTCTTGAAATGTCAGTTTTAAGTGCTACCTAGTATACCTTGGGGAAGGTGAGAGCCAAATACTGTATTTGGCTCTTGTCTGTACAATGAATTGGTTAAAGCCTAAATTTCCATGAATTTAGGGAAAACCTGTGGCTTTGACATGGTGGGGGTTATTACCACATAGCATGGGACTTACTTTTTATGTAATGTTTAAGATGAGCTTATGATTTTCAGTTTCTCAGCTCTTTTTGGACATGAAAAACTAAGAGTATTGAGTTACTATTTTATGTGCAGATTATGTTGCAAAATCTTCAGCAAAGAAACTAAGTATTTTTGATCTATTCAATGTCAGATACAGAAATCTCCATGAAATGAGAACATGCTATTTTTCTGTATAGTTCTAGTGGCTAATATATCAGCAAATGAATAATATAAAACTTAAAAATTGATAGACTGTAGTTTTCTGTACATATCTCAAATACAGTAAACGAGAACAATTAGCCTCATTCTAATCCTCATAAACAACTTTGTGCTCCATTCAGACTCTGAGATATCTGTTTATATTCAATAATAATAAAGCCATAATAATGATTTATAATTGAATGTATAGTATGAAAGTTCATTGACAACTCATTGCAACTTTCCTTGTTCAGAGGTATGGTTAGTTATACTTTTTAGGTCCAGGTAACCTGACAGATATTAAAATCACATGTAGGTTATAAAATGATCTGTTATATTCACATTTTATAAGGAAGGTATTTTAGGGAAGGTGGGATGGAGGAAGTGAACCTGTTCACTACACAGGTACGTACATTAGGTCAAAACACAAAAAACTTCTAGAATCTAATCTACATTTTATTTCAACCCATTGCTGTCCTGCTAGCTTTCCCAGAATATTTTATACTTTGTGATATTTCATTGTGTAGACTTCTTTAGAATAATTAGGACGATGATGTCTTTTTTCCTCTTGTTTGGCATTTATTTTTGTCTTTGACTTATTTCAAAGAATTTGGTTTGTTAATGACAGAATTACAAGTTAACCATTATTTCAGGATCTACACAGTAATGATACATTATTAACACTGTGGTTGTTCTCATTCACAGGAATAAACAGCAATAAGTCAATAATTAGCTAGGTAGACTTTCACTAATGTGGTAGATGAGGCACCTTGTATCTGGTAGGGAATGTCTTTTCTAAAAGCTGATCCATTATACTATTCCTTTTTTCAGGCTGGAATCATAAATTAACCTGCAATCAGGTGAAAGCAAACTCAGTTGATACTTAGTAGTTAGCAAAGTTTGACTGGATAATTTACCAATGTTTGCAAAATTCTACCTAATTAAAATTAAATGGGCTGACATAAATTCTGAGAAAATACATGCTCAAGCTTCACAGCTTTTTATGCTCTCAACTCAAAACTAGACAAAACATATCAAGTTGGGTATAAATTCTCCTTTGTCTTACAGCTGTGACTAAAAAGCCAGATTAGAACCATAGGAAATTATTCCATGTGATTCAGAAATAAGGAAAATGTGAAACTCATGAGAACTGAAAACAGCTGTTCTTCTACTTCCTTTCATTGAGTGCAGAGTGACAGATGACATTGTTTGTAGACACCCCATCCATCAGATTTAATGACCTCTTATTAAAATGGTGCTTAAGTATTCAACAATAAGCCATATATTTAGTCATCATAATACAGCACTTTCCTCAGGAAAAAAAAAAAATCACCTGTAAGTAACAGGGAATAAAAGCCAGGAAATTAGGAAGCTTGGAAAATTATTGATTTGAAAATACTGTAAGTGATGGCAAAAAATGTTTATTGGTACTTGTGATTACACCTACACAAGGTTGTGCTTTGTATTATAGTTGCAGATGATGAAATACTTCATATTTTTCCAAATAACAAAAGACCAATTCTATTTACAGCATAAAACTAGCTACAGAAATCAGTGGCTGTGAGGGAACGGGCAACTGATTTAGCCAGTGACTGTGTGTTATGATCAAATCTGATAGAGCATAGAGTCATCTTACCATCAAATATTTTTGACACCTTGATACTGAAAAAAGTCTTGATTATACTGAGTAAGAGATGATTTTATGATCTGTACTAGTTTCAGCAAGATCATAGGCATCAGTAGCAATATGAAATTTGTACTCATATTCTAAATCCCTCTGCTGTGCTTTCTTTTCTTTCCCTATTCAGCTTCATGCCTTCTTTCCTTGCTCCTACTTCTAATTTTCTCACCTGGGTTTCATGTTTTGAAAAGCAAAAGAATCATCCCTGACACAGGCAGTGTTATACCACTGGAATGGTAGAGCAGCTCACAGTGTCATAGGGTTTTTACCTAATAGTTAAAATTTGCATATTTACGAATTTCTTACATGATTTTTTTACCAATTCCTACCAAGACTATTTAAAGTAAATAAAATTATATCCTCTAGATAAGAAGCAGATCAAAATTCATACTAGTGATTTTAACAGTCCTTTACAACTCTGGAAGGAGGGGCCTTCTACTCAATGATCCCAAAACATTAAACAGAAACCACTAAGATTTCTTAACATGTCTCTGAAGTAAAGCTTCTTAGTTTTGCTAAGACAATGTAAAAGACTATGCAATTTACATTTAAAAAATCTAGAATTTCACAAACAATTGTTATTTCTTATTAATAAAAATATTTTAATTAATTTTCTCTTCAATTTTTTCTTTTTTCCAGATATTAAAATGTTTTCACAAAGTTCTTGAACATTTTTGGACAGAATCTCTCTGACTGGATATTACAGGGTAATTCAGGCTGGAGAGGACCTCAGCAAGTCTCTTGTTCAACCTCCTGCTCAAAGCAGGATTAGCCATGACTTCAGAGCAGGTTGCTCAAGTCTTTAACCAGTCACGTTTTGAAAACCCCCAAGCATGGAGATTGCAGAGCCTCACTGGGCAACCTGTTTCTCTGTTCAATTACCTTCTTTGGGAAAAGGGTTTCCCTGTATCCAGACTGAGCTCACTTATTTCAATTTCTGCCTATTGTCTTTTGACCTCCTACCATACAGCACTGTAGGCCAACTCCACCTTCTCATAGACCTCCCCTAGGTACTGGGGGAAGACTGCTTTGGGCTCTGAAGTTCCTTCTCCCCCAGAGAGAGCAGGGGAGACTAGTCCCAGCTTCCTCAGCTTCTTTGCACGGGGTAAATGCTCCAGCCCCAGGCTTTGTTGTGTTCACTGCAGTTTGTTAATCTTTCCCATGTTGGGGGGATAAAACTGGATGTGCTTTAGACATCTAGATGTTTTCTAATGAGTGGTGACCAGATGGGATGATCCCTTTCCTCTGTCTCCTGACCATGAGCTGTTCACACAGCCCAGGATGCTCTCAGCCCTTTTTCCCACCAGACCCCAGGGCCATTCCCACAGTCCTACTTCCTGGACACCCCAGCCCACTCCTGTACCACACCAAGGGGGTCCTCCTTTCTCTGTGCTGGACTGGGCATTGATACTGGCTGAATTTCATAAGGTTCCTGCTGGCCCATTCCTCTAGCCTATCCAGGTCCTTCTGGATGGCAGCCCTGCCGTGGAGGGGCCTTGTCCCCCAGTTGAGTGTCACCTGCAAACTTGGTCAGAGTGTACACACTTGCCTCCTCCAGAATGGAGGAGGTATCTATACAGGGGCTACCAGAGCTCTATATGAAGCACACTCACTTGCCATCGTCCTCTTGAAGATGTTAAGAAGAACAGGATAGACCCCTGTGATACTCCGCTTGTTACCAACCTCCATTAACCACTGCCCTCTGAGCATCACTATCTGATCAGATTTTTATCCATCCAGTTGTCCACCCACACAAACTGTAAAATCCCACCTTCAGTAAAAGAATATTGTGGGAGACTATGTTGGAAGGTTGGTCAGGCATGAGTTATCCTCAGTAACCAGCATGGTTACCAAGCTGACTGTTTCTGATCACCTTCTTCTCGCTCATGTGCCCAGAAGTGTGCTCTAAGAGGACTTGCTCCACAATTTTTCCGTGGACTGAAGTAAGGCTGACCAGCCTGTTGTTCCCTTGATTGTCCTTTTGGCCTTTTTTGAAAAGGGAGTAACAAAAGACAACCTCCTGTGGTCTCCACAATCTTTCAAAGACGTTAGAGAGCAGCCTTGCACATCAGCCAGTTCTTCCAGCACCGCTGGATGCATCCTGGCAGATTCTGTGGATGTGTATGAGTTGAATTCTCCAAGCAGTCTTTGAGTCCATCCTCATCCATTCTTGGTAGTTTTCCCCCTTGAGCCTCACTTCTAAGCACAGAGGCATGGGAGACATTGTTGGGGAAGTCTAAGACAAAGAAGATACTGAGTACCTCAGCCTTATCTGTGTCTGCTGTCACTAAATCACCTGCTCTGTTCAGTGATGTGCACCCATTTCCTTTGTCCAGCCTTTTACTACAAACATAATGGTAGAGGTTTTTGTTTGTGATGTCTGTGCAAGTTTCAGTGGTTTTGAGCTTTGGCTTTCCAAACACCACCTGTACATACCCAGCAATTATTTATAAATTATTCCTTTATAGCTTATCCCTGCTTCCTCCTGTATGATGCCTCTTCGCATTGGAGCTCCATCATGATCCTCCTTCATTTGATCATAAAAGAGTCTGGAATCAGTATCTCCTATGTCACAAGAAAACTTCCCAACCTCTAGTTCATTGGGAAGCCTAACAATATATATTTCTCAAACTTTCTTGTGAAGCTGGGCTTTCATGCTCTATACTTTCATGCACTTTAAATTAGACTAGCAATGGAAGCACTATTTAATCCCTTGGGCAATGTGTTCCTTATCTCTATTGTATTGAATAAACAGTGCCCAGAGCACTCCAAAATGTGTGCGCTGACTGGATGTCCTGCTTTTGGCTGGGATAGAGTTAATTTTCTTCATAGTAGCTAGTATGGGGCTAAGTTTTGGATTTGTGCTAAAACCAGTGTTGATAATGTGGCGATCTTTTAGCTGTTGCTAAGTAGTGCTTACACTAGTCAAGGACTTTTCAGCTCCCCATGCTCTGCCAGGTGCACAAGAAGCTGGGAGGGGACACGGCTGGGACAGCTGACCCCAACTGACCAAAGGGATATCCCATACCATATGACGTCATGCTCAGCATATAAAGCTGGGGGAAGAAGAAGGAAGGCAGGGGGGACATTCAGAGTGATGGCGTTTGTCTTCCCAAGTAACCATTACACATGATGGAGCCCTGCTTTCCTGGGGATGGCTGAACACCTGCCTGCCCATGGGAAGCAGTGGATGAATTCCTTATTTTGCTTTGCTTGCACGTGCAGCTTTTGCTTTCCATATTAAACTGTCTTTATCTCAACCCATGAGTTTTCTCACTTTTCCAATTCTCTCCCCCATCCCACTGGGGGAGAGTGAGCGAGTGGCTGTGTGGTGCTTGGTTGCTGACTGGGGCTAAACCATGACACTGGACTAACAGTGGCAAATCAGTAGCAAGTAGTATGTTTGGCGCAGAATTTGTAGCCAGCAATAGGTTACTATGTTTTTCATAACAAGCTTAGTATTAGGTATAAAAAGCATGTTACTTCTGTATGAGACTATTACACAGAAACCAGGCACCTTCCCTGTCACAGCCCAGAATACAAAGTACAGTGGGTCTTTGCTTTCTCTGAACAGCAGTGTCAGTATTTTCAGTGAGATCTTAACAATCAGCTACTTTTTAAGACCTGAATCTTATTTATATTTAAAAATTTTGCCTATGAATGGTACTGTTTTCCTTCTTGATTTTCTTCTTTTTTTTTTTTTTTTTTTTTTTTTTTTTTCCCCACCTCTCTTTTTTGGCTTCAAAAGAAATGAAGGAATAAAGTGAGAAACATTCAAAATATCTGTGTTAGCATAACATGCCTGCCCACTGGATATTTCCTCTAATCCTGTATTAACTGTTCCTTCCATATGACCAACTTGCTGGCTATGGCTTATTTGGCAAAACTATAGTAGATGATATGAAATGGAGACAGAGTGAAAAAAATGTATGGAGGGAGTTAAAACTACATAACACTGATTGAAACCAAACTATATAGGACAGAAAAATAAAGTACCATAAAGATATTTTATTTTGTTGACAGCTTACAAAGGAATGAGGCAGTGCTTCTGAATCTTTGTAAGAAATGATCCTAAATATGAGACATACCAGTCCTTAAGGTGGAAACTTTAGGCAAAGAAAACTTACGATAGCATGAAAAGTCAGGAGAATTTGTTGGCTTGGCATTCCTGAATAGAATTGCAGCACCTGCACTGAATGTCAAAGAGCAAAGAAAAGAAAGGTCCACACAGCTCTCAAGATAGTACACCCTGCCAAAATAGGCATAGAAAGGGGGGACGGGTCTTCAGAGAGAATTGGCTAAAGTATCTGTTTTAATAGTCATTACCCTGACATGCAAGGCATGAAGACTTTCAGAATACTGTCCTTAGCATTATTAGTGATGTGATATGCTACCCAATTAAAATCTCTCATAATTCACTACTAGTAGGACTGTGTAGAAAATAATACTTTCCTCTGGGGCTTTTGTGAGATTGAGTATGTTTGAAAGTCAAGTGACCCTGGTAAAAGGCATCAGTGGGAGAATTATTGCACATCTTCAGTTAACACAGTCATGAGACCCACATATTTCCTTCATATTGCATTGTGTGGAGATATAAAGATACCAGAAATGTGAAGTTTTTAGGGCACTAAGCTGGGTATGATAGAGCAATTCAGAAAAGGGAAAATCTGGTATGATGACTTGCCAGTCCTTGTCTGAACTTGTCTTGGCCTGTTTTGAGTGTTTTTCCTTCTTGTTAATCCACAGCATCTTTCTAATGACCAGATGTCTATTTTCTGATTTGTTTAACTTGTGCTTATCTTTGAATAGTATTATACAATGCAACTGTAATTTTTCTATAGGTTGTTTTAACAAGTAGTTTTTCTCTGCAGAACAAAATATGTGCCTTCAGCATAATGTTGCAGTGTTAGAGGAATACAAGTGTGGTGTGATGGCAATGGGAACCCAGGATGCCATGTGGAGGAGTACAGGGTGGTAAAAGTCAGGGCACAGAATGACACTGGAGACCCCAAGGGTACAAAAAGTCCGCAATAGTCTGTTAAAGAAATGCAAACCTGGGAGCTGAGAAAAACTGGTTTAGGGGTAGCAAAAGACAACAAAGAATACAGATCCGAGGTAAGTAAAACATCCCATAATCATTAAACTTAGGTATAATGTGAAGAAAGAACAAGGCATGAAAATGTGTAATCAATAAGAATGTATAAAAATATTCCTACCTGGAGCCCAGGGGAAGGTGAAAGAAATCATCAGCAACATAACTGCTCCCAGCAAAGGAAAAGAAGAAATCCCATTGTCAACACCACTCTCCTCAGGGATGCTGTTGTCTCACTGCAACTGTCTTGTTCTTTCTGAGGAAGATTGGCTCTGTTGGCCTTTGGATAGACAGCTGTGGTGGAAAAGAGCATATCCAGAAAAAAAGGGTAGAAAACTAGGAAGTTTTGTGTAACAATTTTAATGGTATTATCAATGACATTTGATTTCTATTAAGTAAAGAATTTGGAATAGAAGAATGTAGAATATTTGATGAATTTGGTGAATGTTAATATCATTGTAACTGGACTAATAATGATAACTTTTTTGTATTTTAGCTAGATTTTAGTATGGTTAACAACAAATTCTTGGCTTAACATGTATGGTATTCTCCCCTTTTTACCCATAAGCAGAGTTAGAAAGTAACAAATAAAAAATTAGAAAATCATGACTTAAAACTACTCTATAGTATCTGATCTATGGAAGATCTGTATATCTGCTTTTAGACAAAACAGATGCAGGTCAACTTGATTTGTGGTGAATATTGTTTATAGTCCATGGTGTGATTTCATTTTGCAGATCATGGCCAATGCATGAAGAACAAAGAAACAATTCTACAGCTCAGTTAATATCTCATAACTTGGTGAATCAGAGTACCTAGAGGATTAGGTATCAAAATAATCAAATTCTAGACCAAATCATAAGAAAAAAAAATAAGAAAAGGTATCCAATCATAGAAACATAGAATCATAGAATCATTAAGGTTGGAAAAGGCCTTTAAGATCTTCAAGTCCAACTGCCAACCCAACACTACCATGTCCCCTAAACCATGCCCTGAAGTGCCATGTCTATGCATTTTTTTAACTCCTCCAGGGATGGTGACTCCACCACCTCTCTGGGAAGCCTGTTCCAGTGCCTGACCACTCCTTCAGTGAAGAAATTTTTCCTAACGTCCAATCTAGGCCTCCCCTGGCACAGCTTGAGGCCATTTCCTTGCATCCTATCGCTAGTATCTTGGGAGAAGAGACCAACACCCACCTCAATACAACCTCTTTTCAGGCAGTTTTAGAGAACGACAAGGTCTCCCCTCAGCGTCCTTTTCTCCAGGCTAAAAAACCCCAGTTCCCTCAACCTCTCATAAGACCTGCTCTCCAGACCCTTCATCAGCTTCGTTGCCCTTCTCTGGACACGCTCCAGCACCTCAATGTCCTTCTTGTCCTGAGGGGCCAAAACTGAACACAATATTCGAGGTGCAGTCTCACCAGTGCCGAGTACAGGGGGACAATCACTTCTCTACTCCTGCTGGCCATGCTATTCCTGATACAAGCCAGGATGCTGTTGGCCTTCTTGGCCACCTGGGCACACTGCTGGCTCATGTTCAGCCGACTGTCCACCAGCACCCTCAGATTCTTCCCAGCCAGGCAGCTCTCCAGCCACTCTTCCCCAAGCCTGTAGCATTGCATGGGCTTGTTGTGACCCAAGTGCAGGACCTGGTACTTGGCCTTGTTAAACCTCATACAATTAAACTCAGCCCATCAATCCAGCCTGTCCAGATCCCTCTGTAGAGTCTTCTTACCCTCGAGCAGATCAACACTCTTGCCCAATTTGGTGTCATCTGCAAACTTACTGAGGGTGCACTCGATCCCCTCATCCAGATCATTGATAAAGATATGAAACAAGACCGGCCCCAATACTGAGCCCTGGGGAACACCGCTTGTGACCAGCCACCAACTGGATTTAGGTCCCTTCACCACAACTCTCCGGGCTCAGCCATCCAGCCAGTTTTTAACCCAGTGAAGAGTATGCCTGTCTAAGCCATGAGCCGCAGCTTCTCTAGGAGGATGCTGTGGGAGGCAGTGTCAAAGGCCTTGTTAAAGTCCAGGTAGAAAACATCCACAGTCTTTTCCTCATCCACTAGGCAGGTCACCTGGTCATAGAAGGAGATCAGGACCTGCCTTTCATGAAGCCATGCTGGCTGGGCCTGATCCTCTGGTTGTCCTGCACATGCCCAATGAGCTCACTCAAGATGTATTGCTCCATAATCTTCCCTGGTACTGAGGTCAGGCTGACAGGCCCGTAGTTCCCCGGATCCTCCTTCCAGCCTTTCTTGTAGATGGGCGTCATGTCAGTAAGCCTCCAGTTGTCTGGGACCTCCCCTGTTAACCAAGATTGCTGATAAATGATGGAGAGTGGCTCGGCAAGATCCTCCGCCAGCTCCCTCAGTACTCTTGGGTGGATCCCATCTGGCTCCATAGACTTGTGTTGTGGTTCAACCCTGGTCAGCAACTAAGCACCACACAGCCGCTCGCTCACTCCCCCCACCCCAGTGGGATGGGGGAGAGAATCGGAAGGGCCAAAGTAAGAAAACTCGTGGGTTGAGATAAGAACAGTTTAATAATTAAAATAAAACAGCAATAACAATAATATAATGAAAAGAAAAATAATGAGCGAGAGAGAGATGAAACCTTGGAAGGAGGAAAAAAACCCCAAAACTAAACAACAAGTGCTGCAACCGCTCACCACCCACCGAGCGACACTGCCGGTCCCCGAGCCACGATCGCTGCCTCCCCCGGCCAATTCCCCCCAGTTAATATACTGGGCATGACGTCACATGATATGGAATACCCTTGGGCCAATTCGGATCAGCTCTCCTGGTTGTATCCCCTCCCCTTCTGGCTTCTTGTGCACCTGGCAGAGCATGGGAAGCTGGAAAAGTCCTTGACTAGTGTAAGCACTACCTAGCAACAACTAAAACATTAGTGTGTTATCAACATTATTTTCATACTAAGTCTAAAACACAGCACTATACTAGCTACAGTGAAGAAAATTAACTATCCCAGCTAAAACCATGACAACTTGTGAGTGTCCAGGTGGCTCAGTAGGTCATAAACTGCTTCCTCCTGGATTATGGGGGGTTTGTTCTGCTCCCCGTCCTTGCCTTCCAGCTCAGGAGGCTGAATACCCTGGGGATAACTGGTCTGATGGTTAAAGACTGAAGCAAAGAAGGCATTTAGTACCTCAGCCTTCTCCTCATCCTCGGTGAAAATGTTCCCCTCCCTTTCCAATAGAGGATGGAGATTCTCTTTGGTTCTCTTTTTGTTGTTAATGTATTTGTAAAAACATTTTTTGTTATCCCTTACAAGAATGGCCAGATTGAGTTCTAGCTGGGCTTTTGCTTGTCTAATTTTCTCTCTGCAAGTCCTAACGAGGTCTCTGTACTCTTCTTGAGATGCCTGCCCCTTCCTCCAAAAGTGGTAGACTCTCCATTTTTTTGTGAGTGCCAGCAAAAGCTCCCTGTTCAGCCAGGCCAGTCGTCTTCCCTGCCGGTTCATCTTATGGCACATGGGGACAGCCTGCTCCTGCGTCTTCAAGACTTCCTCCTTGAAGAAAGCCCAGCCTTCCTGGACTCCTTTGCCCTTCAGGACTTCCTCCCAAGGGACTCTCCCAGCCAGTGCCCTGAACAGGCCAAAGTCTGCCTTCCAGAAGTCCATGGTAGAGGTTCTGCTGACCCCCACTTCTTACTTTGTCAAGAATTGAGAACTCAATCATATCATGGTCACTAAGCCCAAGACAGCCTCCGACCACCACATCTCCCACCAGTCCTTCTCTGTTTGTGAAGAGCAGGTCAAGAGAGACACCTCCCCTGGTAGGAGTACCTAAATCAGTGTACTTAAACCTGTTCTAAAAAGCATTTACAGTTAATCCAATGCAATGTTGGTATGACTTGCAAAGTAATTTAATTTTTAGAAAATAAAATGTCAATTTAAGAACTATACAAGAGTCTCTACAGAAAGTTTTGATTAAAATAATGTAATTATCGATATATAAAGCTACATTAGCTTAACAAAATCTCAGAGCAGCTCTACCATACTTCAGATGCAGAGTATTGACAGCTGAAAAACTTTAGTTCCAAATTAACTTGCACAGAAATTCATACTGAGATAATAAAAAGCATGAATTATGAGTGAAAAATTATTGTTGTGCACTTATGTTTATAAATTCAGCCTTAGTCTGTCCTAATGAACAATGTTAGGACAGAACTATAAGAGAGGCTTTCCTGATTTGCAGCAAGAATTTGAAACAATAAAATCTTTTCCCTCCAAAATGAATATGTCTTTTGAAACCAAAATTTTTTCTAGAAATCTTCCCCATCAAAATGACCAAAACTGACAGTTCTGTCCAGGAATGGGTCATATGATCCAATGCACAAGTTAAACCATGGAACAAAAGTCATTAAAAAGGCCTAGTACGGAGAAATACTCACAATCACCTTAAATACTGCATCCCATTTCCATAGTAGTTTCTACATTGAAGTGCAAGAATAAAGTGGCTTAATTGCTCATTTGTCTGTAAGCCTCTGGGATAGAGAATGTTAGTTTATTTAATGCATAAATACTCCAGAGTAATTTTCCCCATATTTATTTTCCACTGGTGCATCAATCATATTCATTTGACAGGGTTCTGGAAAGCATAATCTGTTGGACTGATTGTAAAAACTGAAATATGCCAACCTTTTCAGAAGGTGATGGGAAAAAAGAAATCCCTATACAACTAAATGCAAGTACCATGTTATACATATTTCTCTGTGCGTATTTTCCTAAAAAGGCAGAACTTATTCAATAATTCCCTACTATTCCCTTTCAACTGCCAGACAGATGGAGATGGAGAAAAAACTCCAGAACACTGTACACATGTCCAACATTATATAGCAAAGATAAAGTATAGCAAGGATAAATAAAAAGATAAATTATTTCTGTGGCCAAAATCAATCAGGATAACCTAGTCTAAAACAAAAGCAGAAACTTTCCCCGACAAGAGCTAGTAAGAGAGAAAGGGATAAAATAAATTGGCAAAATAAATTTGAATCTTGGAGTCTGAATCCTTCTGCTGCTAAAAAAATAAATTCCCATTCTCAGTCAGGTCTTTGTATTCAGTCTTCACAGTCAAATCTTCCAGTGATGCCTTCTGACATTAGGTGGAGGCTGTGGGTGTGCCTTGCCTTGCTTAAAAACATGCCAAGAAGTCAGTCTGAAGCAAGGAAGAATGGGAATGAAGAACAGGAGTGTGCTGGAGGGTAAAAAAAAGGAAAAATACCCTACTGAATCTTTGGGCTTCTTTAATCGTATATGATGCTTAACTATGTACGTGACTACCACATTTTCAATCTGTAGAAATAAAAAGGTCCTTTTACTACTGTTCTCTGTTACTGTAACTATAAATCTGATCATCTAGAACAGACATTGTTATGGAAAGGGGTACAAGTATAAGGGTGAAAGTGTCTGAAGTCTACGTACTTAAGGATTTCAGATCAGGCTAATAAATCTGGAATAGTGACAGAAGTCTGTGTAGCTGCCTTCTTGAATCAGCCACATGAATTCTTCAAAGAAAAAAAAAGTTGTTTTTTAATAGTCCTCTTTGTTTGCGGTTGGATTTTTTAAAATGTTTGTGTTCTCACCAAATGGAGCAATTTCAGTGACTTCTGTTTCCTTGAGGCATCATAGAGACCCAGTAAAGTTCTTGCTGATTGAGTAGCTCATTTCTAAATATTAAATAATTTCTGAGGCATGCATTGGGTTCATCCTGAAAACATGTAAATCACTGTTGAATATCTTGTGTCTGGTCTGCATAAACAATCATGAGTATCCATACATGATACCTAATGAACCTCAAACTTCATCTACCCAGATGATATTCCCACTCAGAATAACATAACTGCCAATAAGAACAATTTAGTCTGAGAGAAAATGAGAATTGTCATTTTGTGATTTATCATGAATTTAAAAATATTTAGGTTATATGAATGCCACCTTGTTTAAAACCTCTAAGTTTGAGCTAACCACTTCATATTTTTAACATCAATAGAAAGAAAAAAGTCCCTCCAGAAGGTGATTCACTAGCTTCTTTCAGACACTTATCTGAGGCTGAGATGAATCATTTGCCTAACATATTTTAGGCAGTTTTCTTTTCTGAAACTTAGATGCCTTTTATTTTGAAGAATTAATGCTGTTTCTTTACTGCAGAAGTTCATAAAACTTGTGGTGGGTAATAGACAGCTGCTGTTCAGGTGGTAGTACTAAAGTGTTCTGAAATCTTTTGGGATATGTTCTTCTTATTTAAGGAATCCATTGGACCTACAGTATAAGCATATTATCTTTCTAGACCAACTAAACCGAGATCTATGCTCTGGGGAGAAGCTTATGGCCAGAAAACTGGACAAATTCAGTGTTGGTTAGACCTAGGTTTTATTTTTTATGTTTGAATAGCTTCTAGATTTCTACAGGCTGTGGATCTGTAGCACCTCAATTATGCAATTAGCTGAGGCCTTGCACTGTAAACAAAAAGCATATGTAGCGTGCCCAGATCCCCAGCAATAACAGAGGTCACTAGCAGTGAGCAAGATGTCCTTTGCCAGAAAAGCAATGTTGCTGCACCTGTACTGAGCAGTCTTTGAAACAAGGGTTAATTTAGAGGTTAGTGTGATAATGCACTAAGAAGTTGAAGATGATATTGCAGCAAAACCAGTCACATATGCAACTAATTTGGTGTAAACCCAAACAAGGGAAACCTTTAATAAGAAAGCAGAGAGGGTCTCATTATGTGTGTTGTAGGAAATCCTTTTAATTATGCCACAGTAAAGTACTTCCTCTCTGCTATATGCAGTAGACTTGTAGTCAACAGGTTTGTTGCCTAGTGAATTAAAACCAGATTAGGAAGGGCTACCATTTGACACTCATCTTGTTCTGATAAGACATAATAAGGGTTAATTTGATCTGCTTGTTCATCAAGTGCTACTGGAATGTGTCCATATGTGACAGAGAGAGAGAGAGGGAAAACAAGAAATAATCAGCACAAACTTCAGGCAGAGCACCTGATTTGACTGTGTGTGTGTGTATTGTCTGAACATACAAGAGTTACTGATGTTAAGGAGGCTTTGCATTTGGGACTGGAACACTGGGGTCAGATTTCAGCGGATTTCCAGGTGCCTACAGATGTTCAGAAGTGTTTCTAGAATTCCTTAAGCAGGATAAGACTACTTTGGCTTTGGGAATGCAGCCCTCTGAGTTTATCTGCAACTTTGGGTGCTTAGAATCTTTAGGAATCTCGTGTGTGTTTAAGCAGCTTTATGAACTAAGCCCAGGTGGCTGCCGTTCACAAAGCTCCCCTTAGCTCATCCCACTTCTCTGTCCTGTTCTGCCCAATCAATTCAGCTTCCAGCTTTCTCAGAGCAGCCAATCCTCATCCAGTGCTTTTTCTCTCTTCAAAGGGGGCCCATCTCTCTTTACACTTCTACCACACAGTTTTAAAATCATCATCTTCACTCTGTATTGCCTTAAAATATCAGATGGTGAGATCACAAAGAAGACATAGTTAAGGCTTCAACTTTAAGAAAGAGAAATATCATTCTTAGTATGAAAAACATCCATACTTCCTCCAGACTGATTTCTTTACTGAAGTTATTCAAATATGCTAAATGGTAAGTTCAAATGGTAGTTCACAGGCTTTCAGGTTCCATGGAATATTTCTGCAGGGAAGTATGTAAAGAATGGCCTTTTGTGATGATTGTTAAACCACACTCTTCAGTAATGTTAGAAACAACTGTTGCTAAGCTTAAATTTATTATCCATGCCTTTGCAGTTTCACTAGAAAATATTTATGGTGTCTACAGATTAGAAGAAAAGCATGAAAATCATTACAATAAGGTTCATTTTTTTTTCAAAAGTGCTCATGATTACTGAGTTTGATGTGTCCCATAGTATCATCTTCTTAAATCATTAGCCTACTGGCTCAGGGCCAAGGTCCCATGTAAAAGGGTTCCACAACAAGTGCACAGAAAATCTGGTGCCAAAAGGAATGGTTTGCTGTGCCTGCACCACAAAACTGAAGTGTGCATTTGCAAAGCAATGCATATAGAGTGCATGTCACATAAAGTGATAATAGACTCTATACTGCTCAGCAAAGCCCTCTTAGCCTGTTCTGTTAAGTCTTAGTTAAAAATACATTTAACAGTATGCACTCACAACCTATTTGCAGAGCCTTCCAAATAGGATCTTGGCTGGTTTTGCTGTTTTATAAAGTAAATTGTGAGAAGAAAATGAGAAAAGACTTGATATCCTTACTATGGTGTAATTGCGCTCCATAGACTTTTCTCTAAGGTTGCATAAAATTTCACCAATACAAACACTAGATGATTCTGGGTGAAATGGCCAGATTATGCACAGGACTAGCAGACCTGCTATGGACCTGTTCATTCCTCAGATGCAGGCAAAGTGACAGAAATGGTCAGGAATCTGGAGACTGATGGATGTCTAACTAATATTAGGTCTTACAACTTTTCTGACAACCATTGCAGTAAGCCTAAGACTGAGGACTTGAGACTGAAAGAGATCTGAAGGTCTCTTTGTTAAGAGACCTGGCACAGAATGTTTTCATCCATAAGCTTGCTGGGGAAAGCAACACATTCCTGCATGTTAAGAACCAGATCTGTCTGTAAACAGGACATTCTCAGAAGAGAAATCACAGATGCCCTAGAATGCCCTGGGTTATTCATAGGATACCCTCACAGCCTGTGAGTTTTGAGAATTTGTCCCTCTAAAGTAGTTTGTTGGCTCTATCCACTGTAATAGAGAACTTTTCATCATACATTATGTGATAAAAATATACTTAAGTTTGACATTAAAAATTTCAAACTTGTGTTTCAGATAATCCTTTTTCAAATATCAACCTTTTGTAAGTCTATTCAGTTTATTTTCAGCTACATTTTCCATGTGATCTTGTGTTTCTTTGGATGTTACTGAGATGAGAAAAGGGGTAGCTGAAGGAAAGGACAACATATGCCATTCATTATAATTTTTTCCACCTAGCCTTTCAAACATAAAATAAAAAGCTCATCATAGTTCAACATTAATGCTGGCAAGAGTGTTTCTTTTACTAAAAATGGTGAAATGAGGATGCTTGTTTCATCAGCCTGGAGCTGTTAGCTGTCCTTTTTTCCAATTGTGCTATTATCTGCAGTGCCATTTCTGAAGGTTTTAGTTCTTTTATTTGGAGTTTCTTTTAAACAAATCAGGATGTTGGAAATATTTCACTGAATGATACCTTCAGTTTTTTTCATTGGTGAAAAGAGAAAAAAGAAAAGAGAAAAAAGAAAAAAGAAAGAAGAAAAAAGAAAAAAAAAAAGAAAAAAGAAAAAAACACCGTTTTCTAGCAGCCTTGGCAGCTGTGGAAAAAACCTGAGTGTTTTCCTCAGTAGCCCCTTTTGTACTTGTGGTGGGCAGTCAGTAAACTCTGTGATGAGACCAGGAATGGGTGGCAGGTGGAAGAGCATGAAGAGCTCAGCCACAGAACTCCACACACAGGAGCGTTGGTGGTATAGTGGTGAGCATAGCTGCCTTCCAAGCAGTTGACCCGGGTTCGATTCCCGGCCAACGCAACCAGCCCTTTTTGACACCTTTCTGGGCAGAGCGGCTGGTCCCCCAGCGGGTGGTGCTGCCGCCCAGAGGGACCTCGGCAGCCTGCAGAAACGGGTCAGCAGGAACCTTGTGAACTTTAACAAGGGGCGAAGCGCAAAGCCCTGCACCCGGGGAGGAGCAACCCCCTCACGCTGGGTGCCGCCCAGGTGGAGCGCAGCCTGGCAGAAAAGGACCTGGGCCTCGGGGGGGAGACCAAGCTGAACGTGAGCCAGCAGTGTGCTCCTGCAGCAAAGAAGCCTAAGGGAGTCCTGAGCTGCAGTAGATGAAGTATTGCAAGCAGGGTGAGGGAGGTGATCGTTCCCTTCTCCTTAGCACTGGTGAGACCACACCTGGAGCAGTGACTGTGTCCAGTTCTGGACTCACCAGTACTGGAGTGGCCTGGGCATACTGGAGAGAGCCCAGTGAAGGGTCACAAGGGTGGTTAAAGTGCTGGAGCATTTCTGCTCTGAGGAAAGACTGAGGGCTGTTTAGACTGGAGAAGAGAAGGCTCAGGGGTGGAATCTTATTAATGTATATAAATAGCAGAAGGGAGGGTGCAAAGAGGATGGAGCCGGGCTCTTTTCAGTGGTACCCAGTGGCAGGACCAGAGATAATGGGCACAAACTGAAACATGGAAGGTTCTCTCAGAACATCAGGAAGCTTTTTCACTGTGAGGGTGACTGAGCACTGGCACAAGTTGCCCAGAGAGGTGTGTAGTCTCCATCTTTGGAGATATTCAAAAGCCGTCTGGACACGGTCCTGGACAACTGGCTCTAGATGGCCCTGCTTGAGCAGGGGGGTTGGACCAGATAACCTCCAGAAGTCCCTCCCAACCTCATCCATTCTGTGATTCTGTGATTCTGTGCGTCAAGCCAAGGAGCCAAACCAAGGCAAGAACTTAGGGCAGACGACCAATACAAGATATTAGTGATTTCTCTAGGAATGGGCACGGCACCAGCAGCTGGACTGAGAGACAAGGCAGGCAAAGGAAGAAATGTTATGCCAGCAGAACTAGAGGAATGCATACAAGCTATGGTTCACTACAGAGCCAGCAGCTAGTGCCTTCAGGAGCCATCAGATACATCAAAGTCTAGGGTCAAGTACCTCCCAGGAAGCCTCACTCTCTGAGTGCCCCTCCAGGTCTCTGAGAGTGCCAACCAGTTTTGGTTTTTGGCAACTAATCGCTGTCAATCCCATGGCTCATAATCCTGCTGTACTTGAAACCTGACTCGACAACTCTTTCAGAGAAAAAGTTCTATCACAAAGTAATTTTGAAAATAATTTGTATTATATTTCCAAAACCTGTTTATATGACAATTGCAAACAGGACCCACTCACATGACAGGCTGCAGTGTATGGAAGAATATTTGATTATACTGAATGTTTGCTTCTTTTCTTTCAGCCTCTTTTTTTTTTTCCCTCTTTTTTTCTCTAGAGGGAGAAAACGCACCCATAGGTTTATAGTGATCAAAAGAAGGAAAGGGGTAAAAGAGCCGAGCTAGCCCAGGGAGAAGTTCTAGCCATTTGCACTTCATAGCTAACTAAGAATGGGTAATGACTAGAGTTCCTAGGAGGAGTGGAGAAAGGGAGATACAGCCTGTGAAAATGTCATTAAAATAAACTGGATAGATTTACAAAATGGTCATATTTGAAAGAAGATCAAATCCTCTGTCCTTCTGGGAGAGAAGAAGTTCTGGAAGCAGTGGGTGGGTGCTACGCCAGCAGGAGGCAATGGACTGAAAATCAAACTGGAGGGGTTTTACCTGCCCAGATTCTCATTGCAACTTGTAGGTTCCTAAACCTAAGCTGATGGGTCAAAATGATTAGCTGCTCTACTTGTATCAAATTAGACTGTTGTTGGAAAACATATTTAGTTGTTTATTTTCTTTGTCTGCTGAAACCTGGATCCCATTAGAGGGAAAATCCTTACATGAAAGCCCGGAAAATGTTCCAAAAAGGGGTGCTGAGACATCTAGACCCAAAGCAACACAAGGCATTTTCCACTTCAGAGTGAGGCCAGCGGCTGATTGGAGCAAGCAAGGTGTCATGCTCCATAGCACATGGGCTACTGAAGGACCATTCACAGCCACTCCTATTAAATTCAGGCTTTAGGCTGAGCTCTCAGATGAGGGGTGAAGAGGAAGAGAACAACAACAATATGAAACTGTGAGAGGGATTTAGTCCCAGAGTCCTACATGCCCAGTCCAGAGAGAAAATTTTCTGTTATTTCAGCTTCAAATTATAAGCCAATACTATATATTTACCCGTCTTTGTAGCAGTTGTTCTCATAGATACGCCTGTGCTTCCCAGATGTGCTCCTTATAGTTTCTTATAGCTGTGGTCTTCTGTAGTAAACAGAAACATCAACCTAGGTATTTTCTCATGGCTTAAAGGCAGTAACTTTGCTGGAAACCTCTAAGCTAGGAGATGCTTCTGGATTCTTTACATTTTTACTGCAGAGGAAGGCAATGTTGCCTTTTGTTCATTTTTGTTTTGACACTTCAGTTAGAATTGTGCAAAGTCATGAGACGTATAACTGTTCCTGTAGTGTGCATAATGATAGCAGTCTATACTAGAAATAATCAAATAATAGCATCTCACAGTCTATTAGCAATGAGCTGTAATGTAACTTTGCAATCAGCTCCCAAGAAAGGTGCCTTCATCATTGCAGGATCAGAGTAAAAACACATTCAGATGCAACTTCATTATTTCTCTTTGATTTCTTCCTTCTTTTGGGAACAGGGAAATAACTTACCCCTTGCTAGTATGGATGGCTTACAAACAGAAAGAACTTTCCAGTAATATCTCCTTCCTGTCCACTTACTCACTGCAGGAGGACAATGTCTAAAATGTCAAAAATAAATTGTCCCAAAACTTCTGCAGCATCCCTCTTCAAAAAGAGCAGTCCTGGAGCTTTCCACCTACAACACTGCAAGCAAGAGAGTCCATTATTTTAAATATCAATCATTATGGAAACTTTTTTAAAAATAAATTGTTTAAACAATTAACATGCTAACTGATATAATTCTGCTGCTTCCTTCAGCTTCTGTGTACTCTGTGTATTCACATTTTGGCTTGTGCCTTACAATTAATTATATAATTTTGGAGTATAAAACAGACACATTTGTTCAGTGTTTGAGACACGCTTAGTGGAAGAAAGTGCAAAAATACTGAGGGTTTTGCACTTGTGCATTCTTGGTGCTTGGAAGGAGGAAGGAAGAAAGGAAGGAAGGAAGGAAGGAGATAAAGGGAGAGAAAGGAGGAACACATGCACCCACTGACATACACCCACATGCCTTTCTGAATGTATGATTTGACTTACATAGCAATAACATTCTGCCTGGTAAGTGCATAATAAAACAGTATATTTTTTCCATTTCTTTTCTCCACCTCCTCAAAAAAGTCTCAGGGAATTTTTACAGTCTAGCATATTTTTGGGTTACCCAGAAGGAAAAATATACTTCCAAGAATCTTACAAAAATTCTATTAACACACATCATGGCCTGAGATTTCTTTGAACATCAAAGTAAACTATAAGTTAATTCACTTGCAGCCAGCTGCATTTGGTCGTATGCTCATCATATTGAGGAGGTCCTTTTCTGTTTCCATCTTTCACTGCTCATGTCAAACAGTTTACAGAGAGGCAATATAAATTCGGACAGAGCACTAGGAATGCCATCAATGAGTTTGGGAGTTTACATTGTGTTTGTGTGAGGTCACCACATGTTGTCTTCAATGATCAATGGCCTAGTGAATGCTTTTAAAGCCAGAGGCTACCCTCAGTGTCTTTAGTTACTCCATGTTAGGTTATGTTTTATTATCAGGCAATTCTTCTCTTGCATTTTTACGTAATGGATTTGTGTTCTTTCAGTGTTTTTTGTGGCATTTTCCTGTATTAATAACAAGAAGTCAGGTGACCAGTAAGATAGATGATATTTAACCTAGCAGTGACAGATGTAGCAGAGGTGAAAGGGTTATATCTATTAATAAACAAAGTTTGAAAGCCTTTTAACACCATCTTTCACATCACGCTTCTCTGACCTTTTGCACAAGATGTCTTCCACAGACTTATTACAATGGGAGGGGGGGAAAAAAAGCCAACAACTTGTGTTTTTTTCTCTTTTTAAAAAAATTAAAAATAATCATTAAGAGTTTTATGTTGTCTTCCTAAATGAATGAATGAAGTGCTAGCGGTACTGCAGTTAGGATTTCACTTGGATGAAAAAAATGTGGTAGATTTATTTTGGTCCCAGTGGGTGCTGACATTTTAACCCACTTATCTCTGATTTATTCAGTCCTTGACAGTCCTGAAAAAGTGATGCATTTTGCCTGAAGGCTCTGTAGGTGAGGCAAGTTGACATATGCTTTTTCTTTCTGTTAAGTGGGTGATCTCCTCTGCAGTCTGGTGGATGAAGCAGGGGAAAATGGAAAAGAAAAACGTTCGTGATAAGGAATTTTCTTATTTTTTCAAGTTCCTTGGGTTTGTTGTATAAGAAAACCCTTAGAATTTATCTTATATAAACTCAGCCGTTAAAGGTCAATGTCTAGGTGATCAATAGTAAGCAACAGATTGTTAAAAAAAGATTTTTGTAGCATGGTAAAGCTAAAAGTAATCTGGGATATTTTGGAATAATGTGTTATTTCACCTTTCTATGCTAATAAAAATACTCAGAGCAAATACAGATATGACTCCATCTTGCTTAAGAATAGACAGAAGCATATTTTATAATTACACACTTAGATGAATTCCAACACATTTGATAGCATATTGGCCAGACCCCAGGGTCTGAGGTTTGGTTTTGTGCTGCACCAGGGACAGATCCTGTTTTAAAACTTTGTGTCATGAACATCAGAGAATTACCATAAAACAGGTCTGATCCTGTATTTCTGGGCTGTCTGTGACAATGGAAGTAGAAGAATCCAAGCAAAAGGGAAATGAGCAGGATATGCTCATAGTGTACTTGTATAGAAATATCTTGCTTTAATAATTCTGGGAGAAAGGGTAGGGTCCCACCACCTCAGCTGGAAATACACACAGGAGTTTGCTTTTCTGTATCTTGAAGAGAAGAACCTTGTGTTCCTAGTTAACATACACTGCTTGTTGTTTTATCGCTAACTGTATTAGTCCTTGTAATTCTTACACTGTTAAAAATATGTTTTTATATATTCTCATTTCTGCAATGCTTTAAGATGTACTTGTACCTAGAAGCAAGTAAGCTTACCTAAACTGAGACCTCACTGAGGAAACGTACTCCCGAGGGAGCACAGAGCTTCTCCTCTAGGGCATGAAGCATCAGCTGCCTCAGTAACTGATCTCGCCTTCAGATTCTGGCTTGCTGGGGAGATGTGTTTTCTTGCCAGTTCAATGTCAAGATGTGTAGAATGAGAAATACAGAATCAGGAAGGTAATTTCTTCTACCAATGGCCATATGCACAAGACTGGGGTTAAGTCTCCTGCCTTTTTAGTTATACAGTAGTTCATTTTTGATTGGAAATCAGTTGAGGGTTTTTTGAAAAATGAAATAAACTTAATAAGACTTCTGCTGTTTCCTTTTCTCATTTGTAATTTAGGGGGTGAAAAACAAGTGAAAACTTAAAGACTTTTTTCATTTGTTCCCCTGCTTCTTGTAGACATTTACAAAATAACAATGGTAAAATGAGCATGAGGCCATCTAGAAGAAGGAAAAAGTAATTAATGCTTTATTCTACGTAAGTTACCTTAGGGACTGGCATTTTCATAGTCATGCAAAGTTAAATACTGGTTTAGCTGTGCATAATGGGTCACCAACTGCCTTACAGAAACAGTAGCACAAAGAAAGCATAAAATCCTGAGTAGGTTTCCACTTCGTACTCCTGTCTCTGCATTTATGTATTTCTTTCTCATCTGAGGCTGTCAACCTACTTCAGATCTCTTAAAGTTAAATGGTATAATCCAGTTTCCAACAGCACAAGGACAAAATTGACTGTTGATGGACCACATCTATGTAGATGCCTAGGGCCTGATCCAAGCCTCCTTCAAGCCAAACGACATGCAGCCACTGACTCCTTCGGAAATTGTCTGATGCCGTTAGCTGCAAGCACAACCAGAACCGGAGATTCTGTTCTCTCTGTTCTGATGCTCAGCAAGTCCAGGTATGAATCTCCATTTGGGAGACACTTTAACATATTATTCAGTCAGTAATTATTTTTCACTCCATCCCAGAAAGTAATGTTTTATTCTTGGTTGATAAATAAACAGTCTAGTATGTCTAGATGGCTTCTCAGAGAACTAAATCCCTCTCACATTATTTCTCTACATTTCAGTCTGATGCTTCGCAACAGTTCAAGTAAAATAACTAGCCTCAGTAACTGACTCATATTGAGTCTTCAAACAATTAAGACAGTGAAACCTGAAATAAGGATTTATGTGCCCTGGATGGCATATGATAATTTTTTAGAGAAAAAAAAAAAACACAGAGTGCTTAACCTTTCATTATGAAATATTCCCAGTCACACAACTGCTTTGTTGCACATATTCCTCTGACACTCTAGAGATTGTCCCAAAGCAAACATAGCATTAATCATTAGATCCTTTACTCATTCTCTGGTCAGTTCACTGGAACTGAGAATTTTCTGTGCTCACATAGGAAAACTAAAAGCATAAATAATGCCACTGTCAAATCATTCCTGTTTCTTTTTGTGCATTCTTGGTAATTGTAAAAAAACTTTAAGACATTGATCCTTGGTAGCTGCCATTGAGAAGCCAGGTATCTTAAGAACAGCAAGTTCTGTCATCTGCAATTTCTTTCTTCCAGGTTCTGAACTTAAGGTGTCTGTGTCATATTTAAAGGAAGTTTCTATACATTCTTTATATTAACATAGAATTTCAAATTTTTACAGTTTCACTTTAGAACAAACTGTTGATGACAAACACTTGTAGTCTGCAGGTCCTAAGGGTCACTGAGTTCTCTCCTCTTTGGAGACTCATTGAATAGGAAAAAAAAAGCAGCTTTCTTAAATTATGTTTATTAGTAGGTAAAAAAAGCATGTTGGCTTCTACAGCTCATATTAGCATAATGTTACAGCAATTCAAAGTCTTTAGTGTATTCTGTGAAGTAGTGAAGAACTGTCATTCCCAATTTTGCAGATGGGTGAAAAAAGGCAATGCAATTACATTTTGTGTCTCTGAGGCATTAAAAACAGCCAGCTGACTGCCTCAGGAAAATCTGTGGCAGAACAGCTACTTGAATCCAGGTTTCCTAATGGTCTGACCAGTGGACTGTTCTTCCTCTCCTGCAGTTGGAAAAGTTATTTTAAAACTGCATATATACCTTTTGGTGCCTCAGAACAGTTTCCCCTCAGCAACTTCTACCAGCACCTTCTATTCTGGCGCCTCTCTCTGTTATCTTAATTCCTCCCTGTGGCTTTGTAGACACCTCCCTCCACTTCTTTCATTCTACCCAGTTCTACCTGGAATCTGGCCCTGTGCTTTGCAGCCTGCCTTTCAGTGTTGGAAAGAGGAAAGGACAGATCATTAGTTCTCAATGGTTTTCTCAGCAGGTAACCCTAGCCAGATAAATTAGTCCATATTTAAAGCCCTAGGTCAGAGGGCTTTACTTTGTGGACAGTGGGAGGGTCTGACTTTCTGTGCAGTGAAGGCAAGCCCTTAGAGAATGCCTCAGCACAGGCAATGCTTTTGGTGGCAATTAGAGCCAATTTGGTGTAAAATTATAGGTCTCGTGTCTTTGGACAAATATGCTGAAACAGTTATCTCTCCAACAATTTTGTGGTACAGACATACATTCACTACAGAGCCTTGTGAATCTATGAGAGATTTTCATGGGGAAGCAGGGTTAAAAACATCAAGCTCTTGGCACTCTGATTAGGTATATGTTGTTTTGCTGACTGCAGTGTTTAAAGGCTCCAGTTATCCTTCATATATGGTAGAACTAGCAACCCATTAGGGTCACAATACTTTTGTGATGTGTGACCCTCTCTAGATTCTGGTGGTTTCATACCAGAGAGTTTTGCCCTGCCCGCGTGGGGCAGGTTATTTGGGTGTCAGCCCAGTCTCCCACTGTGCTGCTGGAGAGGGGCTGGGGTGACCTGAGGAGTCGGGGAGATCTTCCTTCTCTGTCTTCCTTTCAATCTGCTGTGATGTGAGGCCTCAATCCAGTTTGTGCCCTCCTGAGGCCCTTACTCATGTTATATATTAGTAATACCCACCTAGAAGACTCAGTGGTATAGCTTGATCAAAGAAGGGTTAAAAGAAGTTAATAGCATGGCATTAAGCAGCCTAAAAAATCTGTCCAAAAATCTAGGTAAATTAGACCTCACTGAGCTCCATGCTGCCACAGATGACTGGCAGCAGGTTTTGGCTGGTTAATTTAAAATCGTATCACGTATGAATACACTATACTGCTGTTACAGAAGGGTAAACTTAGCCATAGTTTAACTAGAGTATTATGTGTTGTGAATCTGTACAGATAATTCAGTTTGACCACCAGTATGGAACAACTTTTTATTCAAAGGCTTTTGTTTTACATTCTATGTTAAGTTTACTTAATATAGATTACCAGATACTCCAGGGAGAATCAGCTGCCATCACTGTTTAGTTTTGTCTTTGCAGAAATCAAATTAAATAACATATCTAAATCCTTAAAGCAAAGTGGCAGTGTCTGTTCTGACTCCATTTTCACTTGCTCAGCACTTTTTTTTAGGAGAAGAAACCTCTTCATGCTTTCTCAGGAATTCACTAAAGATTAGTTTAGATTCACTAACAAGGGAGCCTGGTGGAAACTGCATAATGTTCCAATTTTCCACTTCTTCACCACAGATGTATTTTCTACCTATGGCAATTATATGCATCAGGATGGATCATAAAATGGTATTCACTAAATTTAATTTTCATTCTTTTATATATTTCCAACTTAACTTTTGATTTTGATGGAAAAAGACATAGCCTTAAACCCATCAAGCTCTCTTAAAAAAAAGCCAAATACTTTTTTTTAAAAGCAAATTTATCGTCTAACTGTGAAATATGAATAAAATCTTTGTGGAGTCAGCAGTGCCAGGATTTCAGCAGTGCACTGAGCTAAATACACTATTTTTTTACACCTCATGAAAATGAGTTTAGCCAGGTCTCATCCTAGGCTTGAGCATAATAACCAGACGCAGTTTGCCAGAGATATCCAGATACAGTAGCTTCAGGAAAGGATTGCTGTGCCTTCAAACTGAGTCGGTTTCTCCTGGGTCACATATTTAAAGAAACGCAAGATTTCTTGGCTGATGTTAAATGGAAGCTCTATCAGAAAACAATTATACTATACTGGACGCCATCAACTGCATGTCCAAAGCTGGGCATGGTCTTCCTTGGGCCTCCTGAAAACTGTTGCCTGCAGTGTCCTTTTAAGATACCACAGATTTGTAATACTAATAAACAATTGTCTGGGAACATCTTTACCTTAATTCTTAGATGAGGCTTCTGGATCAGAACTGGCACTCATTTCTTCTTTTTTTCTCCATGGGCATAAGGGTTAACCTCTGCCATATTTGCCACTCTAGAGAATCTTCAACAGTGTCAAAAAAAGTAATTGTCTATGTACAAAATTAATGTTTGGAACGCATGTATACACTTTAATTGGTTTTCAAGTGATCAGCATGAAAGACTGATGGGCTTTTACACATACTCTGGCAAAAAATGAGTTTGAAGCTTTCAGCAGCAGCTGGAAAGAGCAGCAGGATTTGCCCAGTCAGATCTGGAGCCAAAAAGCAAATTTCTGTGCAGCATAGTCTAAAAATCTTTGGTTTAGATACCCTTACCGACCTATGCCAAATGAGTAAGTAAACTCAACCCAGCTAAGTAATGGCAGCCTTTTGCATCCCAGAATGCACTGTAATCTGCCCCAGTTTTGGCAAAGAAATGGATTAACACTTTGTTCAGAAGGGAGTAGAAATAAGTGACCTCAGTGGAGCCATGAGCCATGAAGCCTCTGATACCCATGATGCTTGTCTTCTGTGTATATGGACAAAGTCACCTACCACATCCATTTGTTCAATATATTCTATGGGTAATAAACCATTCCCAATCAAATAATATTCAGCCAACACAAAAACAGTCTATGGCATCCGAAAGAAATTTATTTCTTAGGTAGTCAGAAAAAACGCAGGGTGCAACCAGAAGGGGACCAAAAATGCCTTAAGATTTTGGCTGATGCTGTCATGAGACAGAAAACAGATCCTTTAGGTGCCTGCCTTTGCTGTAAAACTGATATGTGCTCTTTCCAATGACAGCTAGCTGCCACTACCCATACTACCTGGAAAGAGAAGAAAACAAAGTAGGCATTTCACTATATAAAGAATATGGACATCTCATTAATGGTTTTTTCAGTGGAGAACTAAATTGTTTTGGAAGTAATATGCTTGAAAATACGATGTACCTATTTGTGTTAGATCCTCAGTGGGTTTAGATCTGTGCCAGTCCACTGAATTCAGTCAAGTGGCACAGAGTTTCTGAAAACTAGCACTTTAATTTTAAACCAGTAGCAAAAACCTGCCTGCTCTCTAAATTTATAAATTATTGACACAGAAACTGCAACAGCTAATTGGCCCCTCTGGTCAATTCTCAATGGTCCTGAGAAGTTCGTTGGTTTCAGATAAAGGTTTTTTGCTGAGCTGTAGGCTGAAATATTCCCAGAGTTTGGACAACTTCATGTTCTTTGTTTGCTTTTTAAATAGTACATATCAAGGCCAAGACTTGGCAAGGAACAATGAGGTCAGGATATGTGCTTGGTAAGGAAAAATATGAGATTTAGAATTGGCTTCTAACATGGATTTAGTCTTGAAATACTGTATCTTAAAAATCAGAGGATGAATTTCAACTTCTTATAACATTTGTGGTTGTAGGAATCTAGGAATTAATCTATGAAGTTAAATATGTACATCTTTAGAATTATCCAAATGTGTATTTATGTATCAGTTGTTTTATTATTTCTGTATCAAGTATTAATATCACACTGTTATGGTTCTTAAAATATTCACACTGATCTGTCTTTTAAATTGAGCATAAAGTTTCTTCGCCATCAAAATTTTAAAGTTTCGTCTGGGGAACTTTTCAACAAAACTAAAGGTAAATTGGCCAAATGTTTCTTCATATAAACCAACTGAAAAATAAAACTATGAACTGAGTCTTTCAAACTAAAAATGGAGAGACTAAATTTTGCTTTCTGTTACCAGGGAAACCTATAGGATATATATAGGCACCCTGCCATTTTGTGTAAATCAAAGTCTGATTTAGTTATCTAAATTCTTTATTGTATATGTGGGGACAATTAAGCACTTCTAAACGGGATCCACAAAGGTGATGCCCTAAGCAGAAATACTGGTACTAGGTACAGAGAAAAGTGGAAAAGCTTGCACACAGCACCTTGGAAAGGGTCAGGCCTCTATTACTGGGCCACCTTCATTGGATTCAGACAGATGAGTTGCCTCTGAGAGTCAGCCTTAGCAGCTTAATCTAAGCTCATCACTTTTAAATTTGAAGATTGTTAGACCATCTTCCACTAAAGATACAGACTCCTGCAGAAAGACTAAGTTTACGGGCAAGAAGTGTGCTTTCCATAATTACTTTTAATAATTTTCTTAGAAGTGACCCTACTGTCCTTCAAACTGAAAACATCTAGTCTAAGATGACTGCAATACTGTCATATTTATTCACCAAATTAAAAATCTGTTTCAAAGGAGAATGAAGAAATGTGTATAATCATGCACTAGGAAAAGTTTGCTCAATTCAGAAAGTCTAGCCTTCTTATTATAAGTTATGACCAGTTACAAATATTTCAGAAGCCAAATATTACACATTCTCAGAAGACCCTAGTCAACCCTTTCCATATTTACTATTTACAACGTTTCTTTTTGACATCAGTGGGACTACGCACAGATGTAAGCAGAGACACTAGTAAACGCATTGGCACAGTAGAGACTTAAAATGAATGAGGATTATAATGACTGCTTTGAAGAGAGAAAAAGTAAAATAATGGAAATAATTAATATATGGCCTGATTATTATATAAAAATGAAATTATTAAGTAAAAAGCCTGTTTTATTTCATTTAATAGTAGTTTGATAGTGTATATTATATTCTCAAAGCTGTTGATACAGACATTCTGCAATTTTGATAATATGTACATTTCCAGTCCTTTTCTGACACTATGCAATCTGGTGTTTAGGTTTGGTGTGGAGGGCAGTCTCTTCTTTAAGTATGTGCTTCCCAAGGGCCTTGGCAGAATCAGAGGCACCTCTCTGCTCCTGTGAGGTTGCTTTTCCATCTAATTTATATTGTACCAATGCTTCCACAGGAAAGGTCAGGTTTCAAAGCCAGGCCATTAAGTGGGGAATCTTCACGGAGAACCGGCATGCTGCTGGTTTCATTGATATCGTGATTTACAACAAGTCAGAACAGCGAATGTTCACACATAATAGCATTATGGAAACTGGGATTTCTTTTTATTTTGGGGCTGACAGATAAGATATGAAGCCAATACCATGAACATTTGTGTTAAACAAAGAACCAGCTTTTTAAACCAATGAGCTATTAGTTTCTTGTGTCCTGACCACATGCCAAATTAGGTTATGTACATGCTGCCAACCTAAATCCCTTTGGCAGTTTCAGCTGCTCTAGTTACTCTTTGCTTCTCCTTCTGGGGCCAGAGTCTACCACTGAATGTGCATGTTTCCACTGACTCGTGTCCAAGGGCAGATTTTGGCTGCTGGAAATGGTTGTGTACTGTAGTGCTACTGGCCCAGAACTGATTTCTTCCATCCAAGGGGTAGCTCCATTGCACTGAAGCGATGATCCTTTTATTCATACGGGGTATTTGGAAAGGAATAGGGAAGAGGAATAGAGAGCAAGGAATAATAGAGGTTTGAATTATGAAGCCTGCAGAGAACATTTGACTGTAACAGGGTCCTACTGACCTTTCTAAAATTGAGAGGCTGTGATGCTTTTACAAACTGCTGACATTGGCAATCTTCAAAATTTGGACAGTCATAACCCACAATTAGGGGCTTACTAAGGACCTCCTTATGAAGACAAATTCTTGATGAGACACAGATGCTTGTCAGGACCATACCCATGTTAAAAATCTCTAAGGAGCTGAATTTGTGTGCTTCAAGGCATCTTCAGGGTTTTTGGCATTTCTAGTTAAAGTGCTGATTGAGTCTGTGAGGCTACAGACAGCACAGATGAGACAGTAAGTTTATTACCCTTGCATAACATACTTATAACTTTTTGCTGTTTCTCATCTCCTAATTAGTGATGTGTGTTTGCTTGTATGGTTTTTTAAAGGGCAGAGAATTCTTGCACATTAGGTTATATATTTTTAGTGAAGCTGAGGGCCTGCCTCTCCTCTCACTTACAACTGTAGAAATCAGGAATCCTAAAATGACACAAAGTTTGGTAGTATAAACCCAGACTGTGAGCACAGATGATCTTGATGTAAAATCAAAACAAATGAAAGGTGAGAATGTAATGATTTCGTACTAAGAAGCTGAATAATGAAAGGGGATTAGATGGCAGGTGATTGTGGGTGGAGAAATAGGGAATATAAGAGTGCTATAGCACCATCTGTTCATGCTGCTTTTGCACCATTAGCTGGGTTTTTCTACTGCAGACCTCTAAACATCTGGCTATACTGCTGGGGTTGCAGGCTGCAGCCCTGGTTTGGAGGGGAAAGTGTTAGTTTTGTAGTGGAAGCGTTTTGCTCTGTTTCCTTTCTTTTTACATACCTTGCTCCTATCTCTGACCTCAAACTCTGCCCATTAACTAAAACACAAGAACAATTCATGCAAATTGCATGTTTGCTAAAGCGAGTAGATTGAACAACAGCAACTATAAATGTAGCCTATACCTTGTTCTTATTAAAACCATATGGGAACTAATCTGTGACCTGACATAATTGTCCATCTTTTGTTTGCTATTGACTCTGTTAATTGATATCACAGTAACATCAGAGTAACTGCCGTGGACTGAGACTTCAGTGTGATTGGTGCTGTGCAGCCACACAGCAGAGAGGTGTTCCCTGTCTCAGAGAGCTTACACAAGAGTAATATTCACCTGGAATCCATAATTTTCTTTATTCTTGTATACTCCAAATGTTTGGGTTTTTTTTTCAGCTTAATAATCAGAAGACTGTCAATAATAATAATACCAGCAAAAATAATAGTAATAACAATAATAATAATAATAATAATAATAATAATAAATATGTCTCTATGAGGTTTAAATCCTTGCAGCATTCAAAAATACTTGTAGTTTCCTTCTTTAGAAACATACATTTTATGGAGATGAATACACCTCTGTTTCTTTTAAACCTTCACTCTTCTCTTAGCAATGACACTCAGCTTGTCTCCTGATCTCCATACAGTTTCCTATAAAGAATATATATTACCATAACCTTTGAAATGTGGCGGAAAACAGGAGTTTATTTCCAGACCTGGATCCAAAGTAAAGTCCTATTTGGGAGTTAAAAAATATTTCAGTGGTGAAACATTACTTTGGTAGCTGGGAACATCTCTTCCATACTTTTGTGATTTAAAAATACCTGGTCGTCTCTGATTTGGCCATCCTATAAACACCATTGCCTCTTAGTGACATCTGCTGGAACAGATAGCATTGAAACATGGTCAGGTTTCCTCCACACTTGCTACCTGTCAGCATTTAGCTCCTAAGAGAAAAAACAACTCCCTCTGTATTTCAGAGCAATACGTGGCCAGTTCAGGTTTCAATTTTTCCTTATCCCACAGGACAACTGTTCTCCGCCTTCTTCTTGTCCTTACATAAAAGGAACGACCCATATGCCAACATGACAAAGATCCAGAAAGTTATAAAAGCTTCATTGTAAGGCTAAATCCTTAACAGGGGTTGAAGCAGCTTGCACGAAGGAAAAGAGAGGATGTGCATTAAAGCAGGAAGTCATTAAAATAATGAATCACTTGGCAGAATCCAGTTTTTATACAGACTTTATGATTTTTTTGCAAGCAGATTTACATTTTCAAGATTGTCAGTTTAACCCGCATTCTCCATGTAGCTTTTCTTCTGCTTCTCGCCAGGAAAACCAGCTGGACGGATTTTGTAATGAAATAAGATGGGAATTTTTCTCTTTCCTGTGCACATCTCTTTACTACTTAATATTGGCTCTTATTGTAGCTGTAACTCTATAATTGTACATTTTGATATATCTTGTACTTATTGTAGACTAGAACATGCGTATTACTATATAAAACTAGAGACTGACTTGTTTCATAAGTGTATCTGGGCATATGTGACTAAGATTATAAAGTCAAAACCAGAAGATGAAGATTTTTCCAAACTTTTCGTTCTGATTGCTCTATGTTCTCATGCAAGCAGCGTAATAGACTGATCTCTGTATAAATCAGTAAGAAGATACAGTACTTCACTAGAGGAAGTCAGGAATTTGCTTTCCAAAAATAACATCATCATATTATTTATTCCTCACCCCCCCCCCCCCCCCCGTCAGGTTTTGTTTAGGACAAACACCAGTTTAGAGCAGATACCTAACTCATTTCTGGCTAATGTTAGGTGAGGTGAATAACTTCCCCCAATGACTACAAGAGCTAACAGCTTGTAATACGTATACAGACTTTTACAGGAAAGGCAAGGTTTGCAGGTGAAGGAAATATCTTTTTATTAGATCATTTTCTATAGGTGCGAAAAATTAACCAGTTTTTGGGTATGCAGTCTTTCTTCATGTCTGAAATACATATCAGTCCTCAGACTGATCAGTATCTCTTTGCATCTGCTTCCTAGACCACCTCCTGCTATTCATACACAGCTTTTCAACTTGAAACTCATCAGATTTGGGAAGTGAAAGCCAATATTTACAACCATCTGCTTGTTATTACCCCACCTGGTAAGATGCATTGGGTGGTTTTGTACACTGTTTTATTTTTTAACATCCACAGATCTGATCTGAATAGGTCACAGTTTATTCACAAAAAAACCTGTTTTCTGAGGTTTCAGTTAGGAGTCAAATCTATCTGTGACGTAATCCTCTAGACTGCACTGGCATTGTGTTAATTTGATTACATCCCAGGGACTTTGTCAGGAAGTTGATAAAGTAAAACATGTCACCATCTTACTTGGATAATTTGTACTATGATTACAGGATAATTAACCTCCAGCAGAGGAAGCAATTGCTGTAGGAAAAGGAATTGGATTCCAGTTATATACACATCATAATAAATGAAATGTGTAACTAAGCAGATGCATTTTTTGTGACAATATAATCTGAACTCTTTTATACAGATTCCTGACCTTTACTGAGTCCAAAACCAAATGCCCTCTCACTAATTTCCAGTTGTTCGACTGTTATTGAACACTCCTATTATTAAAGCTTTATGCTGCTGTACTGTGTGGGGTTACTTTGCCTTAATTTAGATAGCCGAGGCTGAAGCAAGACTCCCAAGGTTTTCTTCTTGGTTGGCAGGGAAAACAAAAAAATATATGGAGTGTCATTCAGTTCACTGCAATGCAGGTGTGAAAGAAATGAAGCGACACACCTCTGAAGGTTCCTAGAATGTATGGGGAGGCTAAGGGGACCAGTTCAGACATTTAAAATTAGGTAAGAGAAACTTCCCAGCCCACTCTCATAGTAGCTGGCCATTTCAGTATAGAAAAGACAGGAGATTAGCCGTGATTTTGCTGTAGATTCCACTTTGTGAATGCAATGTATTTTTACCCCAAGGCATGGCTATACTATAATCAAGAGATTTAAACAGCATAGGTTTTAGCTGCCAAATATATACTTAGGATCTCAAGTGAACTTTTTGTAGCTTATGCTGAAGTCCATTTCCCACACTTTTGCTTCTCCTAATACCTAAGCCACTGAGATTTAAATTACACCTGACTATAGTGCAGACACATCTATAGGCAATGCTATGTGTCATTAAATACCTGCTTCGTGCATCAGAAACAGGTCTGCTGTAAACACCTTCAGGGAAGTCTCCGAGTCCTTTTTGCAGCTACTGTAATCTAAAAAGATAAGTACATTCAGAAGCTAGTGTAAAAGAAGGCCTAAATGATGGTATTAGTTTTTATTCCTTTTTATTATAGATATTCTCATGTAAATCTTAGACAATCTTTTTTCATTTTTGCTTCATGAGGCATTGGGCACTCAAGTATTATTTTATACTGATTTATTTTTGTTACTGAAAGTGACTATTAAGCATAAAGTATATATGCTATACATTCAAATCAAATATAATGCATTTTTTTTTCTCTACAATATTGCAATTAAATATAATTAGTTGCTTGGAAAATGTTTGTTTGCTTTTAACTCCCTCCATGTTTCCCTCCCATGGGAATTTTTCTTGCACTTCAAAATTAGCTATAAGACCACTAGTTATTTTTATTCTTTCAAAAACTGATGTTAGCAATTATTTATTAACTTCTTATTTTGCTGATTAATTTCCTTTAGAATTCCTGACATGTTTCTAGGTTGACGACAACACTGTGCTGCCTACTCTGAACACCGTGCACTCTTTTTCCAATCACAGCTGAATTACTTTATCAAGCAGGAGGTCCAGAAAGAGGCCATGGAGATGGTCTTTTGCTGGTGTAGAATTAAAGACTGATCCATATTTTCATGTTTGAGCATTCCCTGGTTTTCAGTTTGGACACAGTTTCCATCTAGCTTTTCTATAGGAAATTAGCAACTTGGCATCCCTTGGCATGAAGCCCTGAAAGTCCATTTTGTGCAGGTGAAAGACAAGTTCTGGAAGGATATAATTCTTGAAGTATCCTCTGGCACTCTGTGCAGGACATTAACCTTTGCATGTACCACCATCTCTCTTATTTGAAAAATAAAAATTCTTTTTTCTGAGCTTTTGAAATCCTAAAATATGTGTTTCATAGTCTTAAAAATACATAGACTTCCTTTGAGACCTAACTTTCTTCTTTTACACTCTCACTATTGAGCCAAATATTGAAGATTTCCCTGGATGTCACTAATGTAATTATTACAGTTTGAAGAAAGTGCCTTATAATTCATGTAATTAATTGTGTGGCTCTGTTCCCATTGAAATTCAGGTAATGTTTCCCATTCATTCAATAGAAGCAGGATCAAACTTTACAATTATGGTAACTTTGTTCATCTGAAGAACAGTTGCATGTTGTTTTCTAGAGCTTCAAGAGCAGTTTAGGTGCCACGTGTGAACAACAACGTTTGTAGATTTTGATATCAAAATATGTTTTGATATTTTACCATAGATGACTCAGCTAAATTAACATCCTTCTTTCTCACCAGTATAATTTAGAGTTCCTTACAAAATGGGAAAAAAACCTCCATATTTTTGTTTACTTGGTTTGTTTTGTTTTGGATAAGAACCAAAGCTTGGAAGTGGGGGAAAAATACCTAGCTGGCATTTTACTAAACGACGTAACCACCTCTTTCAGCTTCAAAAAAACTACAGGATTTTGTTTTCTTTGGTTTTGTTAATATCTTCTCTTAAACGGGGCAATATCAAAGTCAGAAAATCTGACTTTCTACAGGACTAAATAATTTTTGGTTCTCCATGTCTTTCAGATAAATGCAGAAGCTTTTCTCGAACAGCAAACCTGTTTTTCCACTTGCAGCTTTGCATTGTAATCCAGCAGGTGTGTTGTTTTCTCAGGCTGACGAAAAACTGCTTTTGCCTCCTCTTTCACTACCTTTAAAGCTACCTTTATGCAATCGGAGCTGATGAAGCACACAAGGGAAGCACCAGTAATTATATGACAATTAGTTGTACAAAAAGAGTAATAGGGTTTCATGTTTTGCTTTCAAAAAAAAAAAAAAAATATACCCTCTACACCTTGAAAAGAAGATTTGCTATAATCAAGTTACAGATTGCCAGTAATCAAATTTGGTCATGTACAGTCTGAATGTCCAGGAAAGATCAAGAAAACCTACACTATATGAGCATTTAGACATGCTTGTAGTCCTTACAATGTCCTTTTCCTTACAATGTCCTTACAGTGCTTAATAATGTAAGAACTGTTTAGGTAAGAGTATGGTGATCCTTATGTAATGACTGGGATAAGAATCAGTCTCTCTTGTATACATTCGGAGGTGAGGGTGAGAAGGAAGCCAAATGAAGCACATTAGTTGACTCATCTTCCTGGACTGAGAAAACAGGCTCTCAGTCAACTGGCAGATATAAAAAGAGATTACAAAATGGATTACACAGGGATTCATTCTGCACACTTTCATCCTTCCTTTCACCATTCCAGATCTGAAATAAAAACTGAAGTAAAGACTCTTTATAGCACCAAGGACAGGAAACAATTTTCATTTAGCTACTGGTAATTTGACAGTTGTTCTGCTTGACATATATTAGGTTTCTCATAGGGCAGGAGAAAGGGAATGTTGACAAGGAGAGATACTTGAGTACTTCTCTAACTCTATGGAGATTTCCAGACTAGACCATAAAAGGGCCATGTTTTCTTTCTTTTGGACTAAAATTCCCTTGGCAAGAAGAGAGAAAGTGACTGTTCTCTGGCATTCTGGGCCAACTTCATCTTTGTGGTCAATCCACTCAAATCAGTGGCTCTTTATCACAGATGAATTTAACCCATTCTTCTGTCTGCAGCCAGTACAGCTTCTTTTAAAAGCTATTATTGCCAAGTAAAACACAGCTTTAAGAAGGTTCAGCATTTTTCTAAATGGGTAGTCTTTACTAGTGTCAACTTAAGTAATCAGAACTGTGATGAAACATACTATATTTTTATAATACAAGGTTGTCAGAATTAACATCAAAGCCAAAGCCCCATATCATTACAATGGTAATGGTTGCCTTTCTCATCCAGCAATAGATTACAGATACTAAACAAATCATTATGTCAATTTATAAAATGCCACTATGTAAATGAATGCTTAAAGAGGAAAATTCCAAAACAGGTTAATTTTATGATGCCATTACCAAGGAAAAATATAACTACTTTAACTATTTTATCTTATCACAATGTTAGGTGATCACAATATTCTTACAGATCCCTGCAGACTGTGTAGTTTATCCTCCTTCCTTTGGCAAGTAAAATAATTTCTTGTATTTTCATAACAAATGGGGATATAAAATCAATATATTTGTCCCTTACCTGTACATCTGCTTCATGGTACTAGAGTTGTGTGGCTGATGTAGCTTGCTTTCCCTAAGTCCAATGTAGATTTGCTACTAGAGAAAGTCAGGCATAAAATAGCTGTGTTTCTTTTGAGAGAGAGGTAGCAAAATAGAAGTTAATAAACAGCAGATTATATAACACAGGTTTCTGGCATCTGCTTTGTTGTGTGATGATCTGCTTCTCTGGATTCTCCACCTTCTTCTCATTCAGAATGTCACTGTAATGGAAACATTTTGTGTATTTTTAATGTATGTAATTATGAAATGCCCTAAACAATTCCAACAGATTCCAGGATTATTTCATCAATGTGCATCCCTCTTCATCAACTGATTCATGCTCTGGATATCATTATGGAGTTCAACAATGCACAGATAAACTGCAGAGAAGGAGATTCAAGGATACAAGATACAAAGAAACAATAAGAAAATCAACAGTCTTTACAACCGAATAAATGCATTTTTTCCACATGCAGAACTGGGATTAAAACCCACATAAATTGACAAAGAAAAGATTTGTTAATTTGTAATGCTGCCTTTTTTTTTCACACAAATTTCTACCAAATAGTCAGCATTCCTGAAGCTGGATTTCCCATGTAATTGGGATCCACAGGTTACCCATTTTACATCCACAGAGAAAAAAACTAAAATAAACAAGACACCTTAATTACAATATATAGTCTCAGTCATGGTAGCAAGCAAATTGCCAGCGGATTTCACATTCTTTGTTCATTAATGTTAAAAGGAATAATATTGAAAGATCCCACAATAGAAAGAAGTAATTAAAGAAATATTAAAAAATCCCAGAAACATCCTATGTTTAGATGCCTGCAAACAATAAGAAATATTCTAAACAAAGAAAAAGATTCCTGAAGTTGTGATAATTTATCACTTAAGAGTTTATATGCATAAGGTTCAATTTGTTGTGTTTGTCTCTTGGGCCAATTTTGCTAAGGTAGAAGTCATCTGACTTGCTATCTTGCAAAGTGTTCTGCTTCATATTGTGCAGTTAATTTTGTGGTGGATGTAACAGTGAGTTTTTAATCCACATGTTTGACTGTATTCATTGCAATATTATCAGCTAGCAGTGTAACTGGCTAATTGTTTCTAAATATTGACATACTACTCTGTATTGATGTAATAAGTTCTTGCCTTGCAAAAGCAAATTGTGTTTTTTCTCAAGCATCATTATGCACTTCTACCTTCAACACTTACTTCCTGATTTGCTTACTGTATAAAAGAACTTTTACCTTTTCATCTGGGTCAAAAGTATTATTATGGAAGTGAAATAACTTCAGACAGAAGTTCAGGACAGAACTTCAGTTTCAATATTCCTGAAAAGAAACCTAGTTTTCTACAACAGAAATAAACTTGAGCTAAACTGTTGCCTAAAATTTGCTTTCTAGGGTTTTGATATGAGAATGATGCATTGCCTTGAAGCTAAACCCAACATGACAGTGGAAGAGGAATCATCTTTACCTGGTCAATTATCGCTTTTATTCTTCCTGCCTTCAATGTATGAATGCTTGGCAAGAGAAAACTCCATGTAATCCTGTGGAGAGATTATTTTTTACTTCAGACCATAATCTGAATTACACATGATCAAATACCTTATCAATAGGATGTGGTCAGAGCTTTTGGGAGGCTTCCACGTCTTATTTTATTCTGTTGTTATTTTCCTTGGTACAAGTAAATACAGGGATTGCTATATCGGATCTTACTCCATCATTCCAAAACTTTATCCATATCAACTCTCTATACTTCATGCTTCTGAGGAAAGTGACATGACTTCATGGAAGCAGCAAGTAATCTGTTCCCCTACATTAGATCTTAATTTCTAATAGTTACACTTCTGAAGCACAATGATAAATGCTCCTTTTAATGTTTTTGGGGATAATTATCATAACCCAAGATACTCCTGATACTCCCGTACATGATTGTTTTCTCAGTCTACTTCAATGTACTTCAGTTCTTGAACTCAGCAAATTTCCTATAACAAATTCAGCATTTTAATCTCTTTTCTAAGGAAATCAAAACTAGTTTTCATTTTCTGGAAACAGGGTTTTTCTTTAATTTTTATTGCTATTTTGTTATTCTCCACATCTTTCAGCAGTCTGAGATGGGAAAACCAGTGCGAACATAGTATGTTAGCTGAAGATACACCTCTGATATCTAATAGAATTATCTTTTTGTTTATTCTCTGCTCCATTCGTTATATAACTTAATGTTTTAACAACTTAGCAATTCACACCAAGCAGATGGTAACAGGATTCAGACAAAATCAATTAACACTTCAAAATTTTCCCATATTCCATCTGTTCTTGTAATACAGGTACAAAAGCTGATATTATGAAAAGACTCTAAAATTAAATTTTATTTACTTCTATGCAGTGGGAATATGTAGTTTATCTGAACACTTCTGTAGTGGAAAAACTTGTGATTTGTTCAGTCATAAATACAAATCCTGCTTGAGTCACTAAGGTAGCCATGATCAAGTCAATCCCTGTAGCACACTCTGAAATGTCACTGAATTTCCATGACATCTGTCTCTCTTTCGGGAACCAGTGTATGGGTGACTATGTTACCTAGCAGACATAGTTTGTGTCTTAAACTAGTTGAAGGAAATCAAAGCCAGCTGATTACATGCCCTTTTTACAAGGGGCAATGGCTTTAAACTGAAAGAGGATAGATGTAGGTTAGATATAAGGAAGAAAATCTTCACTGTGAGGGTGGTGAGGCACTGGAACAGGTTGCCCAGAGAACTTGTAGATGTCCCATCCCTGGAAGTGTCCAAGGCCAGGTTGGATGGGGCTTTGAGCAACCTGGTCTAGTGGAAGGTGTTCCTGCCCATGGCAGGGGGGTTGGAGGTAGATGAACTTTAAGGTCCCTTCCAACCGAAACCATTCTATGATAATATCATTCTATGATTCTATGATTATGCTGGCTGCAGCTGTAGCTAGAAGATTATCTTTCTTGAACATATTAGTAGAAGTCAACCTGCTTTTCAAAGCATCTCTGGATTTTCTTCAGCCAAATTTAAAAACTGACATATCTGAATGATCAACACTGGAAGATTAATGGTAGGTTTTCTTTCCTTCCTCACTTTCCAAATCTCATGAATTCAATATGTATTGAAAAGATTAGGGATTATTCTGTACTTTTTATATAATGTATTAACCTCAGAAACTGGACATGCGAAGATTACAGTTTTAAGAAATGCCTTTGGAAGCCAAGCTAATGTCCATAAAATGTCAGATGGGATTTTATTATTTCTAAGAAGGATGTTGCAATACATAAACAGTAGAGTTTTCCATGTGAAGAAAAGAAAACTTAGCTGCAAGTACAAAGAATATTATTTTTCTTTCTCATTGTTAGTATTGTGACTGGTTGTTTGTGACTATCTTTGTTTCTAAGATATTGATAAAATTAAAACCAAATGCTGTCTGCACTTGGATAGATTTTCATCCTTTGTTCTACTTCTTATCACTTGCCAAGCTATTCATTATATATCTGTCTGGTAAGAGATACAGGGTAACTTAAGTATTTGCAGAAATTCCTTAATTTTAAGTTAATCTGTGACTTAGTACAGCAGAGGTTTCTTTCATGTGGTTAGACAGTTGTCTTATCCTGCTATCTCTCTAAGGTTTAAGGAAAAAAAGCGCCTGTGATGTGGCACCACTTAAGTCAATAGACTTTTCATTGATTTTGATGGGCTGGATCTCCTTGGTTTTCTGGGTTCATGTTTTCTAGAACTACTTGAGAGCTGATCCATTATGTAGTCTTTTCTGTTTCCCTTATCTTCCCTTACATTTTTCCCTCTCCTTTATCACAATCTGATTTATGTTCTCATAATAAGACATCATAGTGTTAATTTTTTTCCACCCCCTCTTTGAACTGTCCTTTGTTCAGAGAGAACAGTGCTAGTTATGATTATACTGAAGTTTTGTTTAAATCCATGTGACTGATTAGAAGAATTACTGAAGAACATCCACCAGTGTGTCTGATGATGGGAATGGGTGACAAGGCTGGGGATACAGCTCCACTCTCTTGCACTTCACCATACCTCAGTGGCAGGGATTCTATCTCATAAGCAGAAGGATATTCAGTTTCCAAAGAAAAGAACAGGGTCTGGCAAACATAGTACTTACCTATTATAAACATGCATTTTGTTGAGGTAGATTAACTTTGTATTTGAGCAAAAATAATTTTTGTTCAACACCATCATCAATTAGTGTGATGTGACACAATGAACACAATGGATTCAAAATAGTACTATCTGGCTAATGCATTGAAAAAGGGTTTTCTCTTTTACATGGTTTATTCTGACATTTAAAGGGAGACTAACTTCACCTAACTTCACCCACAGAAAAGTTCAGCATCTATTGGTCCAAATCCCTCTACAGGCAGACCTAATGAAAAAAAAAAAACAAACAAACCACCTTTCTACTATAAACATCTGGCTACAAGAGATGAATGATCCTCTAGAAGCACATTACTCTCTGCATTGTCCTAAGTGAGCTTAGTAAACTGTCTTAGACCTCATGACTAGAAACTTTAAAAGATTCAAGTTAGGTGAATACTAGTTTAGATTAATCCTTATTTCAGCATGATCTTCTGCCTATAAAGGTACAAGCCTCTCCAGTACTTATATATTTATGGGACTTCGGTGGGTTAGTGTTGGGGACATGTAAAGAAGTCACCCTTAAAAATGAGGAAGGGTTGCCAGTAACCTCCCAAAACTCTGTGGATTTATATTGATGGCTGTTGTGGGTGCTAGTTGCTCTTGCATGCTCCCATACAGCTCATGATTATTAATGTCCGTACATTAGGACAGAACTAGAGAACCCTCAAATCTTCATTGATTTCATTTCCAATTTGAAAACAAATAGTAAAGATATTTGACATTTCCATGTCAGGAACATTTTTCAGCTTTTTCATCTTAAAATAACTTTCCCTTTCAAGGTGTTTTTCAAAATATTATAAGCCTGAAATAATGGCAGTCTAACATTTTAAATTTTTTTAATTTTTTTTATGTATTTTATTTTTTTATTCCTGGAAATTATGTTTCTTGGAAAGCTGTTTGGTTTTCACTCTGGTTCAGAATAAAACTGTTTCTGAAGCTGCAAATCTTTCTATGGAGTGGAAATTTCAGTGTCCATATATTTCTGTATTTGTCTGAAGTATGCAAGCTTTTGACAGCACTTTGCCTCTGCCATTCTGACAATTAAAAATATGTAGCTTTCAAAGAAATGTAATTTACACTTTAATTCATATTTTTCTCTTATACAACCACAGTGAATCAGAAATATACTTTGTGAAATAAATGAAGCTACAGACATTTAATGTTTTTATAGCCCAGAGAAGAATCATACAGAAATACTTCAATCTTCTCTTTTTTAAATGATATTCAGTATTTCAAAGGAGAGGTATTTTTTTTTTACATTTATTCATCTTATTTTTGGCTGCTAGAAATGAGAAGGGACAAAAGCTGCAATTAAACTCTACTGTTCCATGAAATGAAAAAATAAAATAAAAAAAAAATTAAAAAAATTGTACAGCTGTTTTCACAGACTGCTTCAGCTCCTTGAAAAAGTTATTTACACTCTTGTGTTCACAACTATATTAAATCCTCAAAATAACTATGTTGACTGCCTACTTTAATTCTTGTAATCAAAATTACTTAAAAGCTGCTCTGGTAGCATAAACAATTCTTCAAGGAATTTACATATTCTCCAGCATGAGGAAATCCATTTAGTAACACAGAACACAAGACATCAACACTTTTCAATCACATGCTAATTAAACTGAACTATATGTTTGCAGAGTAAATGTGAACAACATGCATAAAGAGCAGCAGCCTCCACGACCATTATTTTTCAGAGAGTGGTTACATTTTAGTTCTAGTCTCTGATTTAGTCCATGATAATTTAAAAGGGACACTTCTAAACAGTCACTATTATTTTATGGAAATCCATGAACAATATTCTGCTTTGAAAACATTTCTGCTTATAGCTCATCTTATTTTTCTTCATAAGCATTGTTTTACTTAAATGCAAGGACCTTTGTTGATAATAAATGCATATATAAGCATTGCTATATCTTTAACTCAAGTAATAATCTTCTGTTTGTGTTTGAAAAAGACCCTTTTAATTATCAGGTCTCTAGCAGGCTCCTCTTTCATCCTTCCCTGTCTCTCTAACTTCATTTTCTGTAAAAGGTGTAATTCTATGCTGTGTAAGAACTGTTTATTCCAATAAAAACCTGGTTTACTTGTTCCTGAGACCTGATTATGTTGACATTAAAGCTCCTATTATCCTACTTTAATTATATAAATTTACAGCACTTAAACTTAGACTTGGTTTAAAGGAAGTTTCACTTGAGATTCTGTTGAGTTACAAGCTTTGCTTTGGTTTCACATTTGTGAATAAAGACAATCCTTTGGTATGTCACACTGAATACATTGAATTTCTATATCTTTACACAGAATTTCTTTTTCTTTTTTTCTTTTTTTTTTTTTTGTGTGTGTAAATGGGCAGCCAACTTTAACAGCTTGGCTTGTATTTTTGCTTATGGAGAATAGCCAGGTCCTTGACTTGTCTGAGTTTTGATTTATCTCCAGGCCTGCCCAGATCTACTTAGAAATGCCCATGGGCACTATGCTTCAGGGGAAAACAAAAAAGAAAAAAAAGATTCAAAGCTTTTCATTTACAAATTGGCATTGTTTCCATAGTCATATTTTTGCTGCCTCCTTTTTCATTTACTTTTGTCCCTTGTGGAGCTCTGGCCGTATGTTGGAGTCCTCCATTGCACAACAAGTAATCCATGCTGATAAATCTTCACTGTATGTTAATTTACCTAGAGAGGATATTACACAATTTTCTCCAGAAATAACTTAAAAACCAAGCATAAATAGGGTAACAGTTCATAGTCAAAATCCTCTACTGGGCTACAGAAACCCTGGAAATCAAAAGGAAAAAATCTTTGCAAACACCTTTCTCTTCTTTAAAGGCTATAAAGTACTGGTACAGTTTAATTGTGTAAAGAAATGGGACATTGTACTCAACAAAAGCAAAGAATGAAAAATATGAACTTTTATGCCTGACAGCCTGTATGTAGTAATTAATATGGAATATGAAAAGATATAGTAACTACCAGCATGAAGACATAAGGACTGATTTTAGAAGGTGTAAAGCATCCAGGTCATTAAACCTTCTGGAAATTGCCAGCAATTCTGAACAGTGCATGTTCAGATACACACGGGTGGGAGAAGGAAGTCAAGATTTTAGCTCAGAGAATATGTACCAGTGATTCACAGTCAAGCAAAAGCACACAATAGGCTGTTCTCTTAGGGTCTGCCCAGATCTGTTTCTAGTCAGGCCTTTACCAATGACCTGAGTAGACAGAAACCCACATTAAGCCCACAGGTGGCATGAAGGTGAAAGGGACTTTAACATACATTAGAAAACAAGACAGGAAATCAAAATGGCAGTAACAGACTGGAGAAATGGTTTGAGAAAAATAGAATGAAATGGAATAAATCCCAGTGGAAAGTGCCAAATTTAGGAATCGTTGACTGCACAGTGTAGTATGCAATGAAGGAGCAGGGGTTGATTTACTTCTTCAGGAGAAGAGATGGAAGATTAACTCAAAGCTGAATATGAGATTCATGGAAGAATGGTTCCAGCATGAAGAAGAAAGAGAAGGACAATTGTCTTCAAGACTTTTGTAGGAGGGAAAATAATACCCTTTTCTCCAGGCCATGATGGCTATGGCAGGAAGAAATGTGCTTAAAATGAATCAAGAAACAGACATAGTAGGTGTCAGAAGAATATCCAAGTGGTAAAAAGCCTGGAAAGACTGGAAAGAATCTGCAGAGAATTGTAGAGTCTCCAACACTGGAGTCTATAAAACTGGACTGAAGACACATTTTTGCATGTCACTGGAAGTACTTTCACGTACAGGTCCAGATGGAGTGAAAAAGCCATTTTTAGCAATTCTGCTTTTGATTTCATGTTGGAGCAGAGGTGTACAAAGGTTTTCTTTTCCCTGAATAACAACAACTAACAAACCCTTATAATAGAGAAACACTTCCATATTAAGTTGTTTGAATTTTGGGTAATGCCTAGGTCTTCTGTTCTTTATTCAAATTTCTCTTAACCTACTTAAATTAGACTCCAGTTAGACATTACCTCAAGGTTAAAACGTTGATACTGGTCTAAAAATTTAATTTCACAAAGTTTGTACGCTTGAATGACCAGAGTTTTTTCATCCCCATAAATGTAGCATTGAATGAAGACAAACTCTTTAAATGCAATGTTATATAAAGTCTAAATTTCTGCTGGATTCTACCATGGTTACCTAAAGCTTGATTCTGACTAGACAGAGGCTGAAAAACAGTTTCATAAAGGTTTTACAGCCATTGGTTCTTACATTACTGTTTCTGGCACATTTAAATTTTGCTTTAAAATAATGAGACCAGATTAATGTCCTGTGCAGCTACGCTCACTCCCCTGAAATTACACCAGGGATGAAGTTGGCCCAATGCTGTTTGAGCAGCCCCAAATGAAGATTCCCTGAGCTACCAGGAGAAATGGGAGCGGAAGAGGGGGAAAGAACAGATGTTGACTCATTATTCTTTGGGGACTTGTTTGTTTTTCATGACATCAAATAATTATGGAGAATTCAGCTGTTAAGGTATCTTTATTTTAATCGAATATATAATTACATAGGAATTTTGCTTTGGAGTGACATTGCTCTTTGAGAAAAGAATAAAAAACTACAGGATAGTAGAAGCATTTTTAACATGTAATGCTTTCTGTTAACACAGCACTTCCATATAAATGAACAATATTTTTCGATTTTTAGAAAAATTCCAATTTGCGCTTTTTTTTTTTTGCATGGATAGGATTGTGACAGCAAGTCTTTGGACTTCTGCTGGCATGGAATCCTACATACGTGCTACTGACACATAAAAACTACCTTTGTGATCCTTCTACAATCAGCTTCTCTCGTGGACCCCTGCCAGATCTCTGTAAGTGTTTGATGTTCCATCCATACCCTTGGGGAATACCTCTCATTCACATTATGGCTACTTTACATCACTGTAGCATTATAAAGAACCTTTAAAATATCACTTATCATGACACTTTGCTATGTCTGTATGGTGAAAAATGGCCTTAGTGCACAAGAATTAAATTTTAAGTACTAGGGAGGAAATTTTCCCACACATTCATGGCTAGGCCTGGGAGGTGTCTACTCCACCACATGCGAAATGGAACTATGGACCAAGTTGATAATGCTGTAGCAATTACACTATGACTGCTCAGTGGAAGTAGATGGGTTACTTCACTCACAATAAAAATGATCAAATTAATGTTGTAAGAGATCATCTATTATGTGACTGATATTACTGCACAGATTTCCATGGAAAGATGCAAGGTTCTTTTCCAACAGGAAGGTATATGAAAACAGGTATTTTGTGGGTAGTCTTCCTGAAAAAAAAAAGAAAAAAAAAAGAAAAGAAAGAAAAAGAAAAAAGAAAACAAAAGGAGAAAACAATTATTTCAAGTCAGATTTAAGTTTACAGTTTCCTTCGGAGGCTATCTGCCACTAGTTAATTGACTGCCAGACACCAGCTAACTGGCTTGAGGTCTCCCTCCTGAAGAGGATATTTACCTGAAGGCTAAGACTATCATGAAGTTTGCATTGATGAAACTGTTGTCAAAAGTGACACAATTTTTACCCACAGCATGTGCATAAAAGGTCCTGATAGCACACTGAAGATTCTTGCTATTTTATTTTTCCTGGCAATATTTTAAGTTACTCTTCTAATATAGCTATCTTTTTGCTTTCAGGACTTTATAAACAATAATAATTCTAAGATACTACTACCTAAACATTGCTTTCAGGCAGCATGTTACTGATGAGACTTTTGAAATTTCACTGGAGTCCTAAATAATGTTAAATTTTTTTTTTAAACTGAGGCTATCAGAGACCATGATGGATAGAAAGAAGTATGATTTTTCCCACAGCTTATTTTTTTAGTGTTGCTGTCTGGGGGACAGTAGAGATCTTTTCTCTAAGAACATGGCGACTTTGTGTGGCATTAAGTTATTAAAGCAAAACTGGCTATGCCTGGCTTGAAATTGCTCTCTGAAAGGGAAGCATGCATCTTCAAGAAACTAGATTCCTAAAATGTTATAGATACTTGCTTCCAATCATCTGGTTGAACCATGTGGCATGATGAGATATCTATCCTACGACAAAGAGTACTGTTACCTAATAAGAAGAAAGGCTCTCTAGCTGTTCAGACATATCATAGAAACATAGAATCATAGAATCATTAAGGTTGGAAAAGGCCTTTAAGATCTTGAAGTCCAACCACCAACCCAACCATGTTGCCTAAACCATGCCCTGAAGTGCCACGTCTACAGGTTTTTTGAACTCCTCCAGTGACAGTGACTCCACCACCTCTCTGGGAAGCCTGTTCCAGTGCCTGACCACTCCTTCAGTGAAGAAATTTTTCCTAACGTCCAATCTAGGCCTCCCCTGGCACAGCTTGAGGCCATTTCCTTGCGTCCTGTCGCTAGTAACTTGGGAGAAGAGACCAACACCCACCTCAATACAACCTCCTTTCAGGCAGTTATAGAGAGCAATAAGGTCTCCCCTCAGCGTCCTTTTCTCCAGGCTAAACAACCCCAGTTCCCTCAACCTCTCCTCATAAGACCTGCTCTCCAGACCCTTCACCAGCTTTGTTGCCCTTCTCTGGACACGCTCCAGCACCTCAATGTCCTTCTTGTCCTGAGGGGCCCAAAACTGAACACAGAATTCGAGGTGCAGTCTCACCAGTGCCGAGTACAGGGGGACAATCACTTCCCTACTCCTGCTGGCCATGCTATTCCTGATACAAGCCAGGATGCTGTTGGCCTTCTTGGCCACCTGGGCACACTGCTGGCTCATGTTCAGCCAGCTGTCCACCAGCACCCTCAGATTCTTCCCAGCCAGGCAGCTCTCCAGCCACTCTTCCCCAAGCCTGTAGCGTTGCATGGGCTTGTTGTGACCCAAGTGCAGGACCTGGTACTTGGCCTTGTTAAACCTCATACAATTATACTCGGCCCATCGATCCAGCCTGTCCAGATCCCTCTGCAGAGCCTTCCTGGTCAATTTGGTGTCATCTGCAAACTTACTGAGGGTACACTCAATCCCCTCATCCAGATGATTGATAAGATATTAAACAAGACTGGCCCCAACACTGAGCCCTGGGGAACACCCCTCGTGACCAGCCACCAACTGGATTTAGGTCCCTTCACCACAACTCTCCGGGCTCAGCCATCCAGCCAGTTTTTAACCCAGTGAAGAGTACACCTGTCTAAGCCATGATATATGATATCGTATGATATATGATAAGTAAAGCCAACCACTTGCTGATGACTGTGTTCCTCAGGCCCATAAAGAGAAGAACCTTGGTAACTAGACAGACATTATAAGAAATGATGTCTAAAACCTGAACCTAGTGAAGTATTAGAGTATCCTACCTGACTAATCCCTTTGGTCCTTATACCATGAGAGACAGATGGGGAGCACACCTATGTGAGTATGAAATCTAGCATTTGGTTCTACTGATTTCAATTTTACAAAATAAAAGTGTAAGGCATAATAATAATAATAATTTTGTAAGCAGTAGAACTAATGAAGCTGAGCTTTATTGGTCTTTGTGACCTACAGGAATGTTCTGCAGCCTCAAATAAGGTACAAGCTCTGACCAAAACCTTGATTTACTGTGGTCTCAATGTCTTTCCTCTGCAGAGTTCTTGTTATCTAATAAAGTTATTGGTCAGGCTGCATTAATAATTCTCTCTTCTCTACTCAACCACTATTTACACGAAAAATGTAAAATATATTTGAGATTCTGATTTTTATCACATTAAGTTGAAATATGCTAGTAGCATATCAATCAGCAAACCATCAGGATACCAATTTCAGACATGTAGATATAGTTTGAGCTTCTAAAGGAAATAGGCACAAAACCTAATATCAAACTAGAGTATAAAGCCAGATAATCGAATAATAATTTAGATGAGCACTTGGTGAAGATTTGTATGTGCATATTTATCTCACTATCTGTCTCCCTATCTCAAGTTTTTTTGTGTGCAACACAGGAGGGTCTTAATTATACTCAGGACATTCTCATACTGATCTCACACAGTGATATTTCTGGTATACATATTTTCTGGGATTACTGTCTCATAGCAAATCATGGTCCTTAACCACATGCTGAAATCCAAATCACACACAATGCACATATCTTTTTAAAGCTTTATTGTCTGGCATCTTGGCTGTTGCACATTGCACACTAAACACCCTATGGGCATTTTCTGGATAGGGCTGAAGTCAGTGGTTTTCTCTAGCCTAAATATATGCACAGATGCATTCGTATTTTCTTAAAAATTTTCCTTGACTGAAAATACAATAGCTGTAAGTGACAGATTAATGCATGTGGACACAGGCAACTGCTGGCTGACCATATTGTTCTCACAATAGGTTGCAAAACAAATGATAAAAATGGAAAATTGTTTTGTCAGCTGTCAGTCATTTTACTTCAACCTCCATGATGAACTGAAGTTACAAATCTTTCAGGCTTTGTAAAGAGATTAGAGTCAAAGCAAACGTGCAGAAAGTTGTTAAGCTAATGTCCATCTTTCATCAATACCAATGTTTAACTAATGCCCTGATAGAATGTCAGGAAAAAACTCTGCAGGTATTGTGAGCTGATGTACTAATGAAATGCAAACTGAAAGTCCTCTTTTGTTTCAGCAGTAAGGACCCCATGGTACTCTTTATTATCTGAAAAGTGACTATGACTGCTGTCAGCAGCATATGATGACCAAACTGACCAAGACTTATGTCATGCTTCCTTTACAGTCAGTGTAGTAATAATGTCCTATTACCTTGACTAATGTATGTTGCACACTGTGAAAAAAAGGTATTTGTGCCAAATAACTCCTCGTATTTACCAGTTTCATTGTACATGAATTCTGTGTAAGCTTTTAGTCTTCAATTGCAGTCCCCAGAAATCAAAACCTCTGAAAAAGCTCAGGTTTTACTTATATAAGCAAGTTGGATTAGATGGAACAATTCAGCCAGTTAAGGGTTACGACCAACATGTATCAAACAGTTCCGGAAGCTTGTATAAGTTCTACTAACTTTTACATTTAACAAACTGCGAGCTCAACAATATTTCTCCTACACTACATTCTCCTTTTTGTCTGTACCTAGAAACTAAATGCACAAATATAACAAGGCTTTTTCAATATCTCCAACTCAGCTGGAAGTGAGAAATTTCACCAGAATGGTCTCTCCTGGAAACTTCTTAGCCTGATTTGCAGATTCCAAAGAAGAATTATCAAAAAATCTAAAGGCTCTTTTCACAAAGTAAGCCTTAAGCAATTTCTTGTATAAATTTCCACATTCAGTTACAAGAACAGCTACGTACATGCATACCAGTTTAAATAATGTGATTTTCCACACATACCCAAATAACTGACCTCTGTGAATGCTTTGGATATTTGAGTCCACAATCCAAGTTGGGATAAAATGTGCACTTTGGTGTAACTGGCCCCAGAGAAGTTCATTAATTACTTCTACCCTTAATTACCCTGCATACTTATGAAACAAAAACAAATAAACATGGTTTATTTGACTGGGGCTAAAGTAAGCTTACAACAAAATCTTCAGATTTTTACCTGGTGCTTTTTTACCCCCTTTCTCATTATTTGGATTAAAATTCTTCTCTAGCTGGTGTGATCTTTAAGGAAGATGCCAGAGCTTGTGCTTCACTCCTGCAGAAGTTAAACCCCAGGAAAGCCTACGAAGTGTTGGATTCCAAGGGCATTAGTGTTAATACTAAGGACTAAGTAAAGCAAGGAACATGCTGAGGCCAATGAAAACACCAATTACCTCAACGAATAATAAAAGTAAAACAGTTTGTGGGAGTGAATGGAGCATTGTTAAAATCATAATGACATTGAAGAGATGTGGAAAAAAAGCTTGTCTTAGGAGGGTGTACCTAAATAATTTTGCTTTTTGCATTTCTTGGGTTTCTGCTGACATCTATGTTGTAATCTAAAGCCAAACAGGTGAGGTCAACAGCAAAGATTGCTTGTTGATTGGAAACAAACGTATTTCAGAAACTAGTATTAATAACATTGCTAAAACGCTCTTTGGTCAGAGCTCAGGGACTACAGAAAATTCCTTAACTGAAGACTAAAAAATAAAAACAGAAACAAGTTTTCTCCTTGATATGACATTAAAATAATTTTGTATGTCTTCAGTGTTGAATTCCACTTACAGTTACATGCATGTTGCCTCTCCTATAAGCTAGTACTGCAAAACATGACATTAGTTACACTGCTGTGGATCAAAGAAACGTCCATGTCTCCCCTTCTTCTTTTTACTTCACAGATTTATTAAGTCTGAGACCATTCAGTGTTTGTTATCAGATAACCTGATGGCTGCCTCAACTTTTGTTTTTAAAACTGCTTTTTTTCCTTTTCCCCTGTTAACCATCTACTTGAATACTGCTAGAGTATATCCTTTCAATCAGAGTATGCCTTCAGCATAGGCTTGCCCTCCACTTTTCTAGTGATTCATTTCAGAGGACTGTTGTATTTACTAGGAACAAACAAACAGCAATCAGGACTTTCCATTTAATTTTTTTTTTCCAGTTGTTCTTCTCCTTTCCTCTTTTAACCCATCCCAAATCTCTGCACTATGTTCTTAGTATGTATTCTGTCATTTTATCCCTGCACTGTTCACCCTTCTTCAAATACAACACACTCCTGTAAATAATTCTCTGTAGGTTACTCACCAGCAACCATCACTCTTTCAAGAATCAGCACTTCTATTTAAACCAATGTCTGACAATAAATGCATCAGAGAGTGAAACACAGAGATAAATTGGGATCTGAAACAAATACCATTTCTGGCATAAAGAGAATATGAGAGGCATGACACTGTGCTAGACAGCCAAGCAGGTAAATCTCTTTTCCATGTTGCTATTCAGAGAGCAAATGATGACTTTACAGCAACTTCTTCCTTAAAAAAAAAAAAAAAAAAAAAAGCTATTCTTAGTGTTTGTTAATTGCACTTCAGTGGAGTCTAGAGATTCAGGAGAGTCTTTGTTCCCAAAGGCATAGGTGCTGTTCAAATACACAGTACAGGACAGCTCTATTTCAACAACAGGCTTGATATATTGCGACATACATTTACCAGGGTGTTTTTGGCAAATACTGTAGACTACTGTGTGTCTTTTTTTAGTGTATCAGTGGGATATAGATGGATGTAGCATATGAACTTGGCTGCCTTGAAATTATAGTTAGACCCCTGCATTGGAATGTCCTTCAGGCACAGAAATCTGCCTTTTACAGCAGCCCTCAGCACTTTCCTCCAACTGATCTGATGTTAAACTAATGCTAAAAATCTAAAGAGAGCCCCCTTTTGGTTTAAACCCCTATCAGGCCTATATTGTGTTTCTGTCATAGGAGCGATTCTGAGAGGGACTAATTAAAAGTCCAATGAATGTGTGAGGGTTAAACTCACAGGCTCTGCTCATTAACAGTTGCTCACCTAAGAATATTTTGAGACTTCTTTTCTGTGATGGGAAAGAAAGCAATAAGACTAGACAACACTTAAAAACTCAGATTTTATTACACAAACACACATTTCTGTTGTATTACTAGGTCTGCAGTGATGACAATATCTAATTTAACAAGAAGATTCCTTCCCCTGTGTTTCTTCTCAGAAAATAACAAAGGAAAACAAAAAAATCACTAATGAACACCCCTTCCCCCAAGAAATAAGGAAAATCAGAACCATTTTGTTAATTGTCTTTTTCCTGCTGTTTCCATGGTAATACTGGCTACTAGACTTCACTGCAGAGTGACAGTCCAACAATTCACACACTACACCCTTTCAGGCACAATGAATGGCTGTGAAAGAGGCAGAACAGGCACTATTCAGGAAACATGTGATATCTACTCAATGCACTACCTTTCATCCACATTTTCCAAATTGCAGTTAATTTAATTCTAAACAAATGGCTAAGGGGTACAAATGAGGATTAAAAGGAAAAGAACATCTTGAGCTCTAATGGGGACGGTTTGTGTGAAGAACAATATAGTACTTTCTTCTGATGCCAAAGCTGCCGAATTGAAAGATGCACTTTCCCTCTTCTTCTGAAGCCTTAATTTATACTCTATATCAATAGTGAAATCAACATGGCAGATTTTTTTTTTTTTTATGAATTATGTAGATTTTGGCTTTTCATTTGGAAACATTGTTACATGGAGATGTAATTTTGATTTTCTTCAAACTAAGAAGAAACCTCCTGTATTTTTCAAGTAAGACAGCTTTCTTGACCAGGCCTCTCATTTGATCTGTCTCTGAAGTTATTGTTTTAAGTCCCATAGAAAAAGACATGACAAATACTTTCAGGTCACCTTAAGAAACAACAACGGACCTTTTCAGAATGTCAGTGCCCGGAAGGAAATTATTATTCACATTAGATTTAATGACAGTGAGACCTTTTTTCATGTGATTCTTTTTATTTTGACATGTAAAGAGTATTATCTTTGCTTAAAACTGATCAATGAACATCTTGAATTTTGACATATTAGCGTGAGGCAAGATGCTTAAAAAGCTTCCATATTTGGTCATTTACAGCATGACATCATAAGCACTGACAATGTGTCAGATCTGCTAATAATTTCACTTTCTGTGCCACGTGCAGTTTATGTTGAGAATGCAGATGTAAAAGGAAATACGGCAGAATAGCAAAACAGTTTTAAAGCTGAACTGGTTTTCACTGATTTTTCCCTTTTCTATCTTAAAATTTGAAAATTATCAAAACCAATAATCTATGTAAAATACTTCCTACTCAGGAGAAATATTCTTCATTGCAGCCATATTTTTGTGCAATTGATGTATGCCAAATGGTCCTTTAGACATAATTACTATCAATATCAATTTTTACTATACTTATTTCTTCCCCAGTTAAGAATACTTCAGCTTTTAAGAATTTCCTACACACAGTTACTAGACATGTCATCCTTATCTGTGAAAAACAGCATTTGATACTGTGTTGCCAATAAACAAAAGGACAAAAAAAGCTTGTGAACATTTTTCAAGTTTGCCGATACTTGTGTTTTGACTTGCAAATGTTTTCTATTATTAGATTCAAGTGATCATACTTACAGACTTGGTTACATGTCACGTGCAAATAAAATTTTCAGATGGGATCAACCAGTTCTTGCCAAAGCCTCAAACAGAGCTGCACTGTTTTGCGATGTACCTAATATGACACCAATATGTCCTATTTTAAGAATATGAAGAAGAGCTGAAGACTTTTCATGACTAATTTTGAATGGAAAGCAGTGTTTTTAAAACCTAGCTACCAAATATGTACTCTTTTGGTAGCAGGATCAGACTTTAACAGCAGTGTAGCATTTTAAAAATCCTGTTGAAATTGATTTTTGGTAATTAGTTTTTGATAAGCACTCAAGCTATTAATTATATTTTTCTTTTTTTTTTTTTAATATGAAGCAACAGAATATCACTATAAAATGCACTTAATTAGGGGCACCAAACAAATGTTTTCAGAGTCCTAAATGCTTTTAAAAAATGTTAAGTCCTATAGTTCTGCACTGACTCTAGTGAGGTAGATTGATGAATCACCCTTCAAAATAAATCAATGAATGGTATGTTGAAATTTCTTGGGTAGCACTGCATTGCTGACTTTTACACAGGATGAAAGTTTTTCAAAAGTATTGCTTTGCTTTGCAACTCCCAAACACTTAGTCTTTTAAGGGGTGATAGTATACTTAGACACCTCATATGGTTTAGGAAGCATTAATAAGTTCTTTTAGAAATCTCCCTCACAAAGAGATAGTACCTCTGTGTTTTATAGTCTGCACTGGTTTTGGTTTGTTGTTAAGCAGTGTTCAAAATACAGGAGGACAAGTGGAGTAAAGACAAAATGCACGCTTGTCTTAATATAACAAGTGCAGATTTTGTACTGAAGAAGGTACTGGAATTGTAGTACAGTTTCATGCAATTATATGTTGTTGTCTATGCCAGAAAGTGACTTGTGCATGCCTTTCAGGTTCATTTTAGAGCATGTAATCCAGAATTTACCATATATATTGCTGAAAAGGGACCGAGATAAGCATGCACATAAGAGGTAACCAAGTTAGAGCCTGGAGGCCTAACACCTTCAGCCTAGTCTGGACATGTATGTGCCCACAGGCTTGTGATAAACACATTCTTATGGAAGGCTGATGCTGATATAGTTAGACATGGAAACAGCTGTCTCTAGACTTCCATGGTTATTTCATAGCCTACCTCATCCAAACAGCTAATAGAAAGCACTTAATGACTACCCTTCCTTATCCATTGTGTTTCTATCATGCCAGGGCTCTGCTTAGATGTCTTCTCAGTGCAATCCCTTGAAAAGATAATACTAAAGATATTTTCTTCAGTTTCAGCTCCTTTATCCAAGAATATTCGAAACTTCAGAGCAAAATTCAGACAAAATGTTTCATACTCTTTCACTGCCGCCACCAAAACACCGCTGTCTATGAAATGCAAAAAAATTGGCCTCCTTCCCCTCAGAGCTGGGTTCAGTCTTGCTCAAGTTTTAGCCAAATCTTTAAAGTTTAGGGGCTTTCAGAGAAGGGTTGGCTGAGTTTGTAGTGAAACCTGAAAACAGGTAAGTATTATATGACTTTTGATCTTCATTGCCAAAAAAAAGCATGCATTCCTGTATGATACATGTCCAAAACTGGTTTTCTGATACTAGAATTTCATCATACACGAAGAAGTCTTTTCTTTTCCCCTTTTTCTTTTCTGCCTGAAATACCTAAGAAGGTAAAAATGGAAAAAAGAATATGTTTCTGAATTTTCATAGACAGTTTTGCAGCTAATGTTTCTCCAGAACAGCATTTTGATTTTCATAGTGAAAAAAAAGAGGGGCAAAAAGCCCCAGCAAAAATTACAAATCGGGTAAGCAGCAAATCTACTAAAAACAGCACAAACAGTTAAAGCAATTATCTGGAATTCTATCTACAAACCCTCTATACTTTTGCTATATTTACATTAAAGTCATTGAAACACATTTGCATGCCAATAAAACAGTGAACAAAGATCTTCATGCCTCTAGCAAAGTGCTGTGTTCCAAATTTAGCTCCAAATTCTTTAGCAGATCAGACCTCAGTAAGTTTTACTAGGCAATTTTGTTGCCTGACCTTGGGCCTTGGTTTCTGTTTTTCATTTCCACTATGGCTTGTTTACTCTTGACAGAATGACAGGCATGCCTCCTTTTACAGGTCACAGCTCTATCAGTGTACTGATCAGCCTGGCAGGAGTATCATTACTGCAACCAATATATTCATTGGTGAGTTAACATACCATTCATGTGAGAGATATTGAGCCAGTTGCACAGCTGATGTAAATTGGTGTCATGGAGCAACATTGATTTACAGCAGCTGAGAAGCTGATGCCTATCATCCACTAGCCAAAACAACTCCAGTTATCCAGTCATTCCAGTATCTCTTTCCAAATGTATATTCCCACACAGAACAGAAGTCTGCTGTCAGGTCATCCGGATGTACAATTGTTTGCTGAGTGTTCCGGTTCCTGGAGTATCTTACAAAAGAAGTAGTCTGACTCTTATATTAAAATAAGGAGTTCTGATTTATTTCCAAATATAGAAGCATTTTGTAAAGGTGACTCGCATGACCAAGGAATCATTTTAATTTTAGTCCTATTTTTAACAGGAAAGCAACAAGAAAATAGTATTTGTAGAAAAATGATGTTTATTTCTTCCCTCCTCCCCTTTTGTTTGGGCACATATATGTAGATTTGGGGATCTTTCACTGCCAAGCCCTCTATCATTCTCAGAGAGGTTTTTCTTGACTGACCTAAGCCTCATCCTGGTTCTAATATAAAACAGCTGAAAATCTTCTACTCTGAAGAAAAAAATAGAAACAAGGCAGAAGATATTGTCACTGACACATATTTGCTGCTTGTAAAGTAAATATATAGCTCCCTGGGCCCGCTTTAAAACCAAGGCCAAGATCTGACCTCAGTACTTTACTCTCTGAGCAGATGCTTAGCTATGAATTCACTTGTCACTTAAGAAAGAAGCCCTTGTGTTTTGTTTTTTTTTTTTCACTTTCCTCTGCCCTAATAATAAATGTTCCTTTAAAACAATTGCATCCACATTTTCTATGTAAAATTTTCCTCTAATGTCACTGACAGTATAACACTTCATGAGATGGATTGTATTTAAAGACTGAAGCCATCACTTTCCAATAATTTGAATTATTTTTCCAGAAGATTGCAATTGATTCCTGTGCCATTTCTATGGGCAGTTTCTCAAATGAAATGTCTCAGTTTCAGGGTAAGTGTTCCTATGTCCTCAGATCAAGAATGTAAGTCTGCTGTAAAATATCGAAAAGAGGTGGAAAGAGAAGCCAAACTGATGGACTGCAGAGGAACCTCTGCACGTTGCCTGTGCTATACAGAACTGGTCAGAAATGCATGCAAGCATAAGTTTGGGACCATGATGGGGCTGTGGTTCTGCATCTATGCAGATTTGTGACCTCACTCAGCTTTGTGAAGATGGAGCCAGCTCCACACATAGTGTCCAAAATGCAGTAGGTTATCTGTTCAGAAACCTTCACGTGACTTCTCAGACTCTGAGTCACCATGAGGAATGACAGGCCACTGGTAGACCTTATTCATCAACTTTTTACCCACTACAGCTCTGTAAAACATTCACAGTGAAACAAGAAACCACCCGTGCTTTCAGGTTTCTGGTTTCAGGCTTCTGGTTTCAGGTTTCCTTTTAAATTCAAAACTTAAGGTGAAGTGTGATTTGCTAATTTTTGTGAATCTGTTGAGAAAAACAGGTTGAGTTGCAAGGATCTCAAGTGCGGGAAAGGTATGGCTTTTGAAATGATAGCGACTGCAATATGAATACTAGATCTGACTAATTCTGATTTTTCAGTTTGGATTAGTCTGGAATTTGATGCTTGGTACAGTAGACAGACACTAAATTAAAGAGCATACTGTCAGGAACTGCTGTAAAGTGAATATATTAGCTCTCTTGCAATAGCTTCAGTAAAGAAAGAGAACCTTAACAGGGAACTAACATGCAAAATCTTTAATATAGATTTATAAACTATTTGAAAGAAATCATCCAAAGTAGGTATTGTGAGCAGACCTGATAGAGTAATATAAGTATGGAATGGAAGTGAAAGGGTACTATCATGAGAGAAATGTCTCAGATGAGACTGAAATATTAAATACATTGAATTTAATAAACACGGACAGGTCTGGAGTCAGCAGCAGAGACAAGACTGAGGCAAAGTGGTTGGTTAGCTATAATGAATATTTCATTTTTATACTACAGACAGTCTCAGAAAACTTTCTACGAAAGCATGAGTGCTTTTCATAGCATTGGAGAATTAACTCAGTATTTCTTGTAACATACAAAGAAGCTCCTTCCAATGTGAATGCACTGTGGTTGAAAAACTTCTAGGTTTAAGATACAAGGGTGCTGCTTATAAGACCTACGGTCTAATTATCCTGATAAAATCATATGATTGACGGCTATGATCATATTAGATACCTCAATATTGGAGACCCTTTCTCTAAAGATCAGGAATTATGTCAGTCTCATTTCTCAACCAATGCAGGATATACCCTAGGCTTCAGAACAGAGACAACGTATAATGGATTTTCAGGGAGGATGTTACCATGGACAGGAGGACTTAGTTTGTCTAATATTGAACTCGTTCCAGCATTACAGCTTGACTTGGCTTATAAACAGACTTTTAGAAAATACTGAGAAAGTCACGGTAGCTGTATCAAAGACTAGGAGGTTGCAGCTTCCTTTGCTGATATACACAGAGGGGCTCCTTATACATCCCCGGACTGTCCAGACTAGCATTACTTGTCTGAAAGGCTCTGCTTGGGATGGCATGTGCCATTTTCATTGGAGTTGCTTGAAGGTGCATGATGTTCGTTAAAATCTTAAGGCTTCAACCACATAATACTTTATCAGCACCGATACAAAAAAAAGAGTAGTCACTTTGCAAGATTTGTTGTACATGTGCTTGAAATTTTGGGATTCCCTGACAATAAGCCAGACGTTTAGATGAAGAGCAGGCTAGTAAGTCCAAGCTAAATGACTCTCTGAGGAAAATGGAGCTGCTTTGGTGCTTGGAGATAAATCCTAGAGAATCCTGACTGCTTTGGACAAATGATTATCTGCAACTGGCTAGCTCTTCTTACTGTTTCCACAAACTGCTAAGTAAGAGACTTAAATAACTCTTGTGATAGGACCATTTCCACAAGGTAAATACAGTTAAGACACCATAGGAGTAGGAGTTCTTGCAAGTATTTCAGATTAAAAACAAACAAAAAAATTAGGCTCCAGTATCTTGGATTTTGGCGCTGGCCAAATGTTGTCCAAGTGCGTGGCAAATCTGATTTCTTTTTTCACCAAGCCATTCTGTCACAACAAATCTTTATTTTTCCCTCTATGTTACTGTGTGAATTTAAGAGTGATCAGGAGATTCTGAGCAATAGTTTAGGCATACATCCTTGTGACACGCTGTCAGGCCTGCGTTCTGCTCTGCGGTCACCTACAGCAGCACACATTAACTTGCCGCACCACCAAATCCTGCCGGATAAACAGAGCTTTTATGAACGTTTGTTTGATGTGTTTGCAGGTATAAAGCCGCCTATGCTCTGTTATTCCCTGGGAAGCGTCAGTGAAACAAACAAAACAGCGGGGCCAGGGCTGAGAGCGGCCGCGGCCCGGCCCACACGCGGCAGCCCCTCGCCCTCCGTGTCCGAGGCGGGATGACGTCGGCGCCGCCGTTTCCCGGGAGGGCGGAGGGCCGAGCGGCGGCGCGAGCCGCGCTCCCGCGCAGGGCGGCGCGAGAGCGACACCGCGTGGGGGCGGCGGGGGCGGCCCCGCCCGCCGGGCCCGGGGCGGGCAGCGCGGGCCGGGCCCTGCCGGCCTCGGGGGCGCTTACAACGGGCGGGTGGGGGGCAGGCCTTTGTGTTCAGCCCAGCGCGGAGGAAAGCGTCGGCGATTTTTTCCCGTTATGTATTCATTTCTCTCTTTTATTTTCCTTCTTTTGTCCGCCCCCCCAGGCGTTTGCTGCGCTGCTAGCAGCAGCTTGCACCTGAGAAGGACGCCTGGCCCTCTCTCCATTTGTCTTTTATTATTTCCCTCCACCCCTCAAACTGGCAGAATAAAAAAGCGTAAGCAGGAGATGCGGTCTGCAGCATAAAGCCCTGGAGAGCTGGAAAGCAGAGGTGGATCTGCATCCTCTGGTTCAGCACAGCTGTGCCCCAAAACAGGCCCTCCAACCATTTGCGTGGCCACAGCAGCCCCAATAGTGGGAGGATCTGGGGGAACCCGTACTTCCCACTCTATCCTGTTTCCTCCAGACCTCTGATTTTCTGCTTGCACTGTGTGGAACCAACCATACTGACTTTATAGGCCTCACAGTCTTCCTGTGAGAGATGTGTTAAAGCAATTACAGAACTTGAACTGAGCTCTGCACAGTATAAACTTTTCTGTAGTACCTTAAACTGTTATAGCAGCTTAAATCTCTACTACAATAGGTAGAGAAATCACTAAATAATGATGTTGTACATGCACCTTGGCTTATTTTTCTGGAATCTGTGACTACTGACATATAAAAAAATGCAACAGCACTAACTGACAAGTCTATCCTTTAGTTTCTACCTTTGTAGCATTACCTGTCTCACATATGTTGTATACGCATCATTGCAATCAGCCATGTTTCTCAGAAGAAAGCTTTGTTGTCTTTATCACTTTTTACAAGACAGCGCAATAACACAGACACTGCTCAATTCCTCAACAGGAACAAGTTGTGTAAGTTTATTGCTGCAGTAAAAAAAAGCGTAAATCAGCAGACTGGCTTGATTTTACTGTTTCATACTGAAAATTATCTTGAAAGTCTCTGCCTCAGTTGTTTCCATGTCCATGGGAGACTTGCCAAATACTATATTGACTCTCCCACGATCATTTGCATACATTAAAAAATATAGGCCAAACTCCTTCACTGTGGAATAGAAGCTGTGCCCACATACATCTCAAAGCAGGCTTGAGAGCAAGGATGCGGTACATTCTTATCTTCTTTAACAGTTCCTCTAGAAGTTAATATTCCTCTTGAACTGAAAAAGGCTTTTTGCATAAACATCTACTGTTTGAAAAATTTACTGTTTAAATACTGAAAACCAAGTGACGACTTCAGTCTTCCATTGAAAGTTTTACAACTGTAAAAGAATAGTTTTCTTTTTCATTTCTTTCAAAAAAGGTCAAAAACCTCCCTGTCTGTACATTTTCTGACTCTAGATACAGAAACCTTGGTGGCTGCCTTTCAGTGTTAAATGATAAGTTGTGTATAAAATCAGTTCTAATTTATTTTAAGCCTTCTGAGTTATGGGCAAAGAAAAGACAGAAGTTTTCTGTTGTTTTAACCAATGAGGTGCTTAGCTGATTTATTAAGCGAGTCTGTATGTATTGCTGCTAACTCTTATGGTTTTGTCATGAGTTTATAGTGCTTCTCTTAAGCAATCATTTCTTGGAACTGTGTAATTTCATGATGTTCCTCACTTTTTTAAACACAAATATATTATGTTTTAGACATGGTGCAAGTGTAAATTGTTTGTGAATATAAAGTAAATTTATCACTAAGGCTGAAAAAAACCAACCAAAAAGGGGAATGAAATATAATTCATATTTATTTTAACCAGTGCATATTTAAACCCCCTTATGATTTTATTGAGTCTTAGTTTTCAACTCTTTTAGTATTGTAATCTTTATTTTAAAAAAATAAAGTATGCATTCTTAAGTTTCTAAATTAACTTTAGATAATTTTGAATAAAATAGGCTAAGTACATATACTTCATCATTTTTTCAGTACAAAAAAAACCCACCCAAAACACTAATCCTTATTGAAATGTGCTATCACTCCCCTCCACTCCACGCCTAGAAAAACACCCAACTCAAAAAGAGACAAAACCAACACAAATCACTGGCTTCTAGTGGCAAAATTACAAAGCAAAAATATAATTCAGAACAATCAACTTTTTAATATGTGGCAATCTTATAAAAGACAGAATTGCATTCTTATCTTGAACAACTCATCAGTGTAAATCAGTACATAAATATCAACTTTTCATTGACAAAGTATCTGTGCAAGAAGACAAGTAGTGCAATTCATTGGAAATATATAGTACACCATTAGTGTGGGTTTTTTTTAACTGAAGGCAAAGATGATCTCTGAACCTTGACTAACACATTTGTAAGAGTGGTTTTGGTCAGACTGGAAAACTTCTATTAGATTTTCAGTCTCCCTATAACACAGAGAAGTACTGCACTTGTTCATTGTTTTTGGCAAACACCATTGCCCAGCTCCACAGTCTGTGGTTATTGCTATCTTCTCTGTGCTAGAAATATCAAGTCTTCACATTGTCAGAGAAAAATATAACTGTTTGGTATACATATTTTAGACTTTTTTCCCTACTTGCAAAGAAAACTTTCCAACTCAGAGGGATCTCCAGAGTCACAGGCTAAACCAAAGAGTAAACCTTTGGTCAACTTGAAGTGTTGCAACAATGCTTTTCTGTGGTCACCCAAAGACCAACCTGTGAATAGTTTTATGCTAACAGATCATCCCAACCATACAAACACAAAATTTTCTCAAATATTTTGTCAAAAGCCCTGTATGTCACAGAATGTGACACTATAGGAACCTTCAGGGGTCACCTCATTAAATTACCTGTTTTGTACCTGTCAGAAATTTTATAACGCTTCATATAGCCCCATGCTATGCAAGATGTAGGGTGTCCAATTAATCCTTCAAGTCAGGATTGTTTTCATTTGCGTACATTTGTTTTCAAACTGTGGTGCTCAAGTCAGAAACAAAACCAAGGCAACTTCTCCTACTTAACCAGGTATAAGAATGAAAATTAGAAGCTGTAGTTGTGGGTGGACGTATTAAAGTTCTAAGAGATAATTTTGGGGTTGGCAATGATTTGGCAGGCCTTAAAGTCTGGAAAGGAGTAATCAACATATGGGATATTCTACTGCCAAGAGATAGGGCCAGAATTATTTTCCACTGGATGAAAATTGCTCAAAGGAAATCTTTTCAAAGCAAGACCTTCTTGGATCTTGATTAGTATACCTAGAAGTGCAGAATAATAACACCATGCCTGCCATTAGCATAGGAACTTGACCTTATTAGGTGTCTGTACAGCCTTACAGATTAATGTAAACCAAGAAAGGATTAATAATCTCCACAGCAGGTCCCCTAGTTCTGTAAGTCATGAGCTTTGAAGAGGTTTATGTTCACCTACCCAGGTCAGGATAATCTTTCTTCTGTTGCTTGGTTAGCAGGTGAATTATCACACTGAATAAAATTCTAAATTAAAAAAATTATATTTATCCCTGCCCTGGATAATGAAAGCTGGTTTCAAATGAAGATTACTATCAGTGTAAAGGCTCCAAAAACCTATGCTAGTAAACATTCTTTGTTTTATTTCTTACAGTTCCAAAACTAAAGATATTTTAGTCTTACCATTGGTTTTATGTGCAGGTCTAAATTGCACTATAATGGTGATTTACCATCTAGTCACCCATTGCCGGGAAACTTAGTGTTTTAGTCTTACTGGCTGACTGAAGTGGCCTTTACTGAACTGTAAGCATGACTAATTATTAGGAAAGTAGAGTGCAGAAACAGAATTTAAGAGATTTATGTTGTTTGGAACACACATTTCCTATAATAACAACAGTCCTGGTTTTGCATTCATGGCCATATGAGGCAGAGAACCATAAAAAAAAAAAAGGGGGGGGGGGTGTTTACTGGAAGAACTGGATGCCTAATGAAAAAATCACTAAGGTTAGCAGTCCTGCAACTTCAGTAACTACTTAGTCATACGAGTGTGTGCTAACTGAGCTACTCCTAGCCAGAGGACATAAAAATGTTTTCTCAAGCTGCTATGTGCAATTTTAACTAATAAGGCCCGTAATACAGATGGGCAAACCTCAAAAGGTTCAGAGTTTGGACTCAGTTCCAGTAAGCACACATGCACATTTGAGTGATTATCTCCTTTCGTGTCTGCAGAATTGGACTGGAATCCTGACAAAAGTGAGCTTTCTTCTCCTGGGATAATTCAGCACTTCTAGTCATGACTGCAAAGCAAGCTCTCTTCTCTTGGGGTAATTCACCACTTTTAGTTGTGACTGAAAATGCAGAGGCACAGTTAGAAACCAAAAAATGATATATACACGTAAGAAAAAAAAAAATCTTTCCTTCTGAAAAAGATTGCTAATGCATCTCTATAATTCATTTATTCCTAGTCTAACAGCATAAATATTGTGGAAAATTAAAAGAAGCCTGCAACTTGCATTTTCCAAAATGGTATTTAAAATACATATTACAGGTATGTGCAATATGAAAAACAGAAATAAATTTAGATTTTGAGATGAAGAGGGAGAAAATAATTAGTTTTCCTGTCTTTTCAAAGTATTCTCTTAATGTTTGAGTATCTGATAACTGAAGTAAAATCAATTATCAAGGCCAGGAGACTCCTAAATATGAACACTTCTATGCATTCTTTAAAAAAGAAAGACTATTTTTCAAAGTTTTTTCATCCAAACTCACAGTAATAAATTATACAGTTAACTGAATGTTGCAAGGTTTAGGCTAGCATATAAATTTGACATTAGCTAAAGCCAAAATTTCTAGGCAAAAAGTACTATCATGGTTTTATACAGAGAGAGAAAGAGAGAAAATTCTAAGCAGATGCAGATATTCACAAACCCAGTGTGCACACAATATGATGGAAAAGCAGCACCAGGTACGTGCTGAACCACCTCTGATAAAACTCAGGCAACACACTACAGAGAGTCCTGTATGCAGTGACTTCTACCTTGGAAAAACAAAAAAAGTAGATGTGGATATTGTTCAACTTGTTTAGAAAATATTTTATTTGTTTCACAAAAAGCAAAGGAAAATACTGTCTGATTCAGTTTCACTGAAATCCATAAGATCCAAGCTTATTCACCCAACTGTAGGCACTTATCTAAGTCAGGAAACTCAGGAATGGGACCTTCCAGAATCCCTGTGTCCATGGTGAAAAGGGAGGTGACTGAGTCTCTCTGTACAGGCATTTACCTTTCTCTTACATCAAGGAAAAGGTCAAATGTAAGTATTGCCAAAATGTAGGTGTTTCAGTGAAGGGCCTAAATTCATGCCTAGGAAAACTCAGATGCAGGGTAGTTTTGTATCACCTTTGGTTTACCACAGTTGTAAATAGTGGAGGCTGTTTTACATATACATAATTTGAGATGAAATGCTACATATGTTAAATAGTCAATTGTAATTGTATATGACTATGTTTCCTGTATTTGAATTATGCTGACATATTTGTATCTGGTTGAGTAAATCTATCCTCAAAAGAAACTTGGTGTTTCTTCTAGAACTAAATGCCTGTAAACCACACCAGTCAACATGGGTGCTTTTTTTCTCTTTCTTTTTCTGAGATACAGATACTTCAGAAGGAGTGCTTATGAAAAATGTATCTACAAAAGATAAAAATCTGTCAGCTTGTGACCTCAGTAATGCTTACACAACCTCTATGTAAGTCATGAGATCATTACACTCAAACAACAAATATGATTAGTTGGGCCAGATGATTTGGAATAAGTTTCAAAAAATTTGCACAAAGCTGCAAAGCCAGAACAATGTCTTTTGTGGTTAAGGCTTGAAAAATATTTTCAATATAATGATGTTTTGTGAGGACTTGAGGACAAATGGCTCATGGCCGATGCAAAATAGTCTGGGAAATTGGTAAAGATGTAAGAAAGAAAGGGTGGCAGGATCAAAGCAGTACACCAGGAAAATCATTTTTGCAAAGTCATCCTAGATTGGTATGCAGAGGCAGAGCCCATGTGTTCATATCTGAAGGAAAACACTAAAGTAAATGAGAAGTGAGATAGTGAGAGCCTGGGTGAAAATTTTGGTTGTGAGAGGGGACATGAAATGCTGTGTCTGAGATGTTATGAAGAAACAAATATTTGAGAATTAAGCGTACCCTGGTAAAAGGATCTAATGGAAAATCTACTTGAGAAGTTGTTTCCCAGACTACAGTGACTTGCAAGGTAGTTCACTACTGTTTAGCATGATCAAGCAGAAATGAGTCAGAGTGAGGGCTTGGAGAAGGACTTTTTTAGCCCTGCTGTGCCTGAGTTGATAGTTGAATAGCTATGACGAGGTATCAGAGACATCGTGAGACTTTACACTGAACAGGAGGCGGTCCGAAGGAGAGGCATGTATCTACAGATTGTCTGCACAGAGGTGGAAATTGAATTAGTGTGTAAAATAATCCAAGGAGGTGTGTAACAGAAGAGTCCATAACCAGAGTCCTGTGTGGCAATTTGTAGTGGAAGGTGGAGGGACAAATTAAGGCATTCAAGGTTCACATAGGGAGAACCATTTGAATCATAGATGGGGACACTGGGGAAAACGACGCTAAGGATATCATGATCCAACAAGACTTTTGGAAGAAGAATGTGTCAAGGTCACCAAAGTCTAAAGGAAGGTGTGAATTCAGTATCAGTCGCGAGGTTTGGATAAGAAAACTTGGTCAGTTTGGGAAAAACTGATGCAGGGGAATATATAAAGAGCAGGAATTGGGTTACTGTTAATTTCCTCTGGCAGGAAGAGATGAAGAAAGGAACAGCTGGGAAGGAAAGAGGGACAGCAAGATTTTTGGCAGTGGAAAGTTATTGAGTATATTTGTAATGTAAAGCTGAAGTCACAGGGGCAAGGAGGCCTCCCTGGGGCTTGGAGGGAGCCACTCTCTTCTCTCGTCTCAGTGATGAAGAAGAAAGTGAGCTGGTCACTAGCACTGAGGCAGATGCCGAGACAGAAGGAACTTTTTGATGCCTGTATAGGAAAGATACTAAAAAAAATTGCTTTTCTGTGATAGTTCTGTGAGAAGAAAAAGTAAAAATGTAAGTAGAAAACTAAGACATCACCAAAGAAGTTTCCAAAAGAGAAGTCTCCATCACAAGATGAACGGATTTGGGGAGAAAATTGCAAATGGCAGATAGGTTGGTATATTATATATACCTCTCAGCAGAACACCACAGGATGCATACCTTTCATGAAATCAGCCTGGACAGCCTGGATGTTCGTTTAGTGTCTGGAAGTGCCTCCCACCCAGAGCCTGACATTTCTGAAAGTGCTTGGGGAGCCACTCTCAAAAGCAACTCTCCGTCAATTCTGTGAATGCTATACATATAAAAAAATGAAAAATAGGTTTCCGGATGGCATGAGAAAAGTATGAAAAAGAAATAAACTCTACAGCTGTTTCTTATTAACAGTATCTTTAGGAGTTTTTATAAGCTGTAAAATATAACATGCCAACATTAAGTCATTTATAATTAAGCTTTTATTTCAAGACTCTTTTAAAAATATAGACATAAAAATTCTTACACCAAAGATGAATAATAGGCTTTGCTGACATAATAGGCCTTGCTGACATAAAATAATTTTGAGGTTTAAGGGCAAACTATTTTAAGGACCAAAAGAACCCATGGACTCTTCTAAAGTTCAGTGTCATAGAAATCATTTGAAACATCATAGAAAACAATGTTTCCTAGTGTAAATTAGCATAGATCACCTGAAGTTAGTGAAATTACAAGAAACCACACCAAAGGAGGGCCTAGTCTTATACCTTTACAACATCTTCATTACTTTCTTCAACTTTCAAAGGAAAACAAATCTTCTACTCTAAGATGTGGCTTCCGAACATTTCAAGAGCATTTGCTTCTTTCAAGCATCTATTTTTTTAGAAGGGTGCATTTTACCTTTGGAATCGTACGGGAAGATCAAATTTATCTTTAACTGAAGACTCGTTACTCCTGCATATTATTAGTTACATACAGAAATGTAAGATTTTTTGGCTCACCTCACATATTAGTTCCAAGATAAAATTCTGCCTCTACAGAAGCATTTTCATCCTGTAATTTTAAACTTCAAATTTTATAGTTTTTATCTGGCAGAAGTTTAACTGAAATTGGACTCTGAAATTCCCACATATCTCATTACAAGAAACTCATTTTCTTCTGAACAAGAAATAAATTAAGAATAACCATGATAGTAAGACTTGCACTGATGTCACTGAGTTCCATCATAAACCTTTCATTTCTAATTCAAAGTTGACTCTATCAAATCCAAAGACTGACCTGCTTTTTAAGACTTCCAGATATAGCCAAGACTACTTTCTAAGGTCGTCTTTGCATCTTCTATTTCTTTAGACTTCTTTATAGATCATGTGAATTTCCTAAAAAATAAGATCAACTATCCAAACCACACACCTGGAACCAAAACATGAAACTTGTCAATTAGGGAAAAAGTATTTTTATAGTTCAGACATGAATCCCAGATGCAAATGCAGAAAGCAAACTCAGATTTTACTTAAAAACTCTCTTTTCCCACTTCTGCTACCCATAAAATACCTACATGTGCATGTGTGTGTACTTAGGCAGAGGAAAGGATAGAAACCAAGGGACTTCAATGATCTGTGTGATTCCTTATTTCCAAAATTCCTTTTCCTTCACATATTTGTGAATGACAATAGGCAAAACAAGTATCTAGATATACTGGCAACTGTCCAAGTGGAGACAACTTTATTTTTTGTGTGTTGCATATTTTTTTAGCTTTAACTAGCAAACAGAACTAACAAGTTACCTATTATATACTCAAGGTGGTATGGGAGGTGGAGACAATTCCTGATTTTAACACAGAATTCCCATGCAAACCCACTATTTTCCTGTGTTCCTGTAAGCCATATGTTACATGGGCTGATTCCTGTCCAGAGCATATGTTACAAAATGAAACCATTTTAAAATGTCAGACACAGCCTATGGATACAGACCACACATTTATCAATATTAGATAATTCACTGGTGATATCTAGTAACAAAATGGGTGAAAAAAAGTCCTTTTTATACCTTTAGTCAGTCACACATAAGGAATTTATTGTTTTACCTTTTTCTCTATTGAAAAGAGGAAAGATTCCTTCTGGGAGCAGTCTGTTTATTCCAGCAGACGTCAGATTTAAATCAATGTGCTCCACTGCAGATCTGACCCCCAGGTTTGTATTTTATGGAAAAAAATGTCCATTTGAATTACTATACAACTTTGGGGTTTGAGCTGGATTCACCTTTCTCAGGCCATGCGTCCCCAGCTGGGCACTGTCAGATTCAAGCCTTTAGTAGAACTAATTAGCTCAATCACAGCATGAGCTAATGCAACTGGATGGGCTCCAAACTGGAGCTACCTCACACCCATCTGTCTCTGAGAACGGGCAAAGGACTGTGCCCTGTCAGCATGTCGCCTTGCCTTAAGCCTCCAGCATAACTTTGCCTCCAGCTTCACACTCCAATTCAAAGTGTGAAACTAGAAGTGCAAAAATCTAAGCAGGCTACAAAGTTATAAAAGTATTTTGGTTTTGCTTAGATGGAACAGTGCTTGCCCTCCAATGGAGAACTTCCCACTTTTTGTTTTAGATTAATTGAAAGTACAAACTTTGGCCAGTCTCATAACTGTGTTGCACAGCCAGTGCATACTTTTGTGCATAATTCTCAAAATCTATATGTGGTACAAACTGAAAGACAGAACAGGTTTATTGCAAGCAGAGGACAATGATAATGACTTGCCTAAAGATACAGAAAAATTTCAATGTATGTTAATATTCAAGTGGCTAGGACTAAATCCAAAACAGGTATTTGCAACTGTACTAATGACTAGATAGCAGTTCTACACTGAACTAACAATTTTACTGCCAGGAACTTTAGTCTCAGGAGGGTCAATCAGAAGTAATAAACAACTAAAATGAGGAGCATAATCAACTGCTGTTGAAGAAGAGGAGGAAAATCAAGAATCACTGGCTTTTAGAGGTAGACTTTTAGCTCTCTTGGTTACCTCAGGGTCTTTTTTATGTGCATGGAGATATGTAATGGAAATACAGCAAGGAGGAGGGGAGTAAGGACAAAACAGGCAACTTGACCTCCATCCAGGGCTGAAAGCTTCCCATCACTTTGTGAATGTGGGCACGGCTGACCACGCTGGGAATGTGCTGACTGCATCTACTGTCCTTGGCCAATGCGATGTTGATCACTGATATTCCCTCCACATTTGTCAAGGTCTCCAGGAGAGGAGATCAGTGACTTTCTTCCCACAAGGAGTACAATGCTCACTGAAAAACAGCTGCACTCCTAAATAGAAGTTATTTGAGATTTAATTGAGATTTGTAAAATTCTCTGGAGTCTTCAAACTATAAGCAGAGCTCACATTGAAAAATAAATGAAAGCACTTTGTCTGAAAGCTCCAGTTGGGCTCTTCCTCCTCCTCCTTGCTCAGGGCCATATCGCTGTGCAAACAGCAACGCTTGCCGTGGCTTGTGGTCCAACGAAAAACAGCGAGTTTGTTATTCAAATATATTCAAACAGCGAGCAACTCTCTGGAGCTGTGCAAGCCAGACCACAGCTCTGCCAGAGGCTTATTGTTTCCCTTCCTCCCCCTTTCCTTCCTTGAGTGGCCAGGCTGCAATCTGAGACAAATAGTTGCACTGTGTCTGCTCGCTGCATGAGACGAGGTGAGCTGGGGAATGGTGGCTGCCAGGTTCTAGATTGATGGCGTGTTGAAACCCCAGAGCAAGATACGTTGGCAGCAAAGTGATCCTCCATGGGGAATCCGGCATAATATGCTTTCCAGATTTCTGGGCCAGCTTCCAACTTCTCACTCCTATGTAAGCAACAACTATCCCTCATGAGGGAGAAGAAGGGCCCTTGCACTTGCTGCTGATGACTGCCCTAATAAATGTGTTTAACATATGTATGTTTATAAAGCAGCCATAGGGAAGCAATTTGACTACCTCTTTCTACATATATCTTCCTCCTGCCTGCCTGAGGGCTGGCATGATGCCAGCTTGAAGACAATGCAGTATAAACTTGACAGCCACCTATTCATGCATATGGTCAGACAGAACACTGTTCCTTTGAGATTACTCCTCCTATGCTAACCATGCTGCCAAAGGAAATTACAGTACTCTTTCCATTTTATGATACAGATAATCAACATTATAATAATCATGTTATCTCTGAATATTGGAATTTTCTTATTCTCCAGAGCAACTGAGCTATTGTGGTTGTATTGTCCACCGTGGGTCTGAATCAGTTCCCCAAACCCAACTTTGACATTAATGTCATGCAAACTCTAAAAGTCCCAGTTTATACTTACATTTCTCAGGATAACTGTGCAGAGGTAATGCTCTGTGTAAGAGAATCTAAATTTCTCTGTATCTCTTAGGTACATTTTACCAAGGGTAATTGTCACTTCCTTCCTCCGAAGTCTGTAGTAATACCATGTTATAACAGCTTTCTGCACTGGGTATTGCCCTGTGATTAATTCTCTGGCAAAATCTTAAAGAATAAAAAAAAAAAAGTAGGTATCTTACATTAACGGAAAGTAAGTTAGTTGCCGTGTAACTGGCAGATGTTGTTTTGGTGTAGGAATTTAGGGTGCCTTGACTAAGGAATTTAGATATGCCCTAACTATAGTGATTAAATTGTCTAGCCTATGCTACAATCATCAGACCAATACAGACATCTCCAAAGGCTGAATTATACCTCTTTAGAGACACGTCTAACATAGGTAGGATGAATTGTCTTCTGGGAGGAAACTTTTTCCACTGACTATACAGGCAGCCTGAACAACTAACAGTGGAGTCCTGTATTTTAGACAGATAAAATTGGTTGAGACTAATTCAACCCTAGAGCTGTACTACATTTATAAGAGTAGCCTAAATTGAGCAGATCTCTATAAATCCTACTTACAAAGAATATTTCTATTCTTCACCTTAGGAGCTCTTGGGATTACCTCACAGGTAGCTCCAGGGTTGAGTAATGAGGCTGCATTGCAAGGAAGCAGTCTAAGATCAGCATACTTCTTTAAAGAATTATTTGTCTGAGCCTGCTTGCCACTGTTACATTAATTTATCATATTCCATTACCAGTACTGATGGTATTGTATCAGAAAACAGTCCTACCAAATATGTAACTGGGATATGTGACTGGCAAATAAAGAATAAATACCAAAATCAAAGTTGGAAACTTGGTCTTGGACCATCTTCTGTGCACACTGAATGACTTGTAGACTAGCTTAGCCAGGAAAAGGTGACAACAAAAACACATCTTCTGGTTCATAGCAGTGTTCAGCTCTAAGGAAAGAGATAAAATATTACCCAATAAAGACTGTGGAGATACTTCTCAGACCTGGGATGCATATGTGTGTTCATGTATTATCACAAATCATAAAAAGATTTACAAGTATGGGATACCATTTTTTTTTCCTCAGATACATGAGTTAAATCCTGAGCCTGTCTCATATGTTGTTATTGTGGTCATCTTAAGAGCAACTGTGGTGTAGGTGAATTAAGAGATTGTTTTCTTACAGTTCTTATAAGGGAAGGGACATCTACAAGTTAAGATGAATATGTTTTTCCAGGAATATGTAATGATACCACAATGAACAAAGGGGTACCCAGACTGCAAAGTCAGAGGGAGATGTCAATAAGTTATGAGATATGACTGGCCAGCTTGGATTTATCCAAGGAGCATTTACCTTGCTCTTCTCTCTTTCTCTGGCCTCTAGTTCCCCATTTTCATGAACTCTTGTGTTCACCACCCGTGATGAGGGATATATACTTTTCCCCCTGAGTTTTCAAGCTATAATTCAGAATCTATTGCCTTCCTCTTCAACATATGTGGGAGTGAAGAAGTTCCTACAGAACAGTTGATTGACCTTTGGGAATACTTAGGAAAACAACTGTCAATGAAATGAGGAAGTTATTATAGGTTAGACATCTAGTTCTCTTCAGTTGTTCAAATCCCTACAGAAAACAAAAACATGGAAAAGAAAATAAAAGGTATTTAAATATTGGCTTCCTCTTTCTTTGGTCACTCAATATTGAAGTCTGGAAAGTGTCCTATCACTTTACATGCTATGTGACAAAAGGTGTGGAGGTCTTAGGAGGAATTAAAGTTGTGGAGAAGTAAGAACACCCATGGAGAAATTACTTAAAATATTCTTCTTTCTATTTTTTGAAAAAAAAAAAAAGTATTTTCTTAGTGAGTGGGTTCGCAAATAAATATTTAGGGGTCTTAAAGTTAATAAGAGTGGCTGCGCGCTTTCTTTGCTTTTTCTAAAAAGAGACAATTTATGGAGATATTGTTAAAAAACAAATTTTTAAATAGTGGTGTACACATCCCTGTTATCTATATTAAGTGAATGCTCAAGCAATATTCAATAGGAGTTTGAATAGTACTACATTACACTGAAGCATGTTCATACAGTATTGTAAGTGACATTGTGCATACCTCAGCTTAATCACCAAAAGCATGAAATAGAGTATGAGCTTTTGGGTTATGAATATAGTTTCTCCATATTTAATGTACACTCCATTTGTTTTCTGGACCAATGTATTTTATGGCAATACCAAGAATAATTGAACACTTACAAATTTGTAAATGAATGGGTTATTAAGATATTTTATTTCATAAACTCCATTTTATTTTATAAACACCTTACTTAATTTACTGAGTTCACTCACAAGCCTTGACAATTTGTTTGCATTTACTGTTTAATGACCTAGTTTCACTGTGTTACCTTAATAACACTGGGCTGAGTTCAATGAGAGGTGATTTATATGTACTGTGCAAGTCAACATCATCAACTCACAAAGAAAACCACCTTCCTGATATTAACTTAGTGTCCTGAATGTTTACTAATAACTTTGCTGAGATATATATACATATATATGTATATACAGTGAAGATACATGACATTTAATTGAACTGTTTCAAAATCTGAATTGGAAATAAAAATGATTGCTTTTGAAAAAAAATCAGCACACAGAGATATGAACATGAATCTGACCACCCTGCAAAAAAAATTAATGAAGTAATTCATAATTTACTTTACCATGAATGACAGGCCATTTCCTTCGGACAACTCAGTCGTAAGTAATCTTTTCAAAGTATTAATATATTTTCTGCGGAATTCTTCCCAGTGACTTTACATGTATCTACAGTAATTTTTGCAGATACCTTGTTTTGGCTAGTATTCCTAAATACCTGTTCAGACAGAAACCATAACCCAGCAATCCTAAAAGCATCAAGCTATTTTGCAAGCAGTATTCTGAATGTGTTTAAGAGTATTGCATTCATGGAATTTCATTCACAAGAAAATAATTATCAATGGCCAACAATACTTTGTATTCCCTTTGACATTTCCCACAGGTAAAACAGAAATACCCAAGTGGTACTAAGCGTGTTGCAGGACTGGATACAGTTTAGTTTGCATCTAACTACTGTTAATCCCATTCATCAGTAATGCAGGGCTAAAGTGTTGCTTGGATCTGGGTCCTTGCCCAAATGCCACTGTTTTAAGTGGTGAAGTAACTAATAGAAAGCAAGAAATTAAATAAAATTATTTGTAGCCAGTGTTAATGACAAAATCAGTTTCTCCTAAGCAGCAGTCATTGTGTATTATATGTAAAATAATACAGGACAGTTATTCCACATTCAGAAATCTTTCACATCTGGGAAAATATTCAGCAATGGCCAGGTTTTTCTACTGTTTGTTTCTTTAAGAATGTGAAAGATATTTTCCATATTTGTCAAAAATATCTGTATTATTTTTGCTGTGCTTGTTACCGTAACACTTAGCTATATATTTGCCATAGAAATATTCTTGACCTTGGAATAACGCCCGAAGGTCTAATACAGCAATGTCCTCTGACTGACTTGTGAGGTAACATAGTGGAAAAACTTGTGTAACTTGAAGGCTCTCAGTCATATGATTCTGCAGTGGTCTTAATGCCAAACTCATATTAATTTTTTTTTTTCTCTTTTGGAAACATGAAGATTCTCTGCTATGAAGGCTTTTCTTTACTCACTGTTGCAATCTATAGTTATTTAAAGAAATATGATACTCTTATCAGTGAAAACTTAAAATTCATGGAGATTTCACTTTAAAATTGATGATTCTTTCATTAAAAAAAGCATGAATACTAAGAACTATTTCACTTTCCAGTTGATGTAGTAGACTGCATTGAATAAGAAGCTCAGAAGTTTTCTACAACTTTAGGAGGAAAGCAGTCATTTACAGAAGGATTAGGAGGTCTCAAGTGCTGACCAAGATGTTTTGTTCTTCAGTACACAGAGTACCTTGAAAACCTCCAATCTGCTTTGAAAACTGGTGGAAGGAGTCTTGCTAGATCGGCATTTCAGCTAGATGGGTGTACTGGGGCTGATTTCTGTGATAACCTACTAACAAGAACCTTGTTACTTAGTCACCTCACACCATGAAGACCCTTATATTGAAACGGAAGAAATTAACAGCAGAGTTTTACTTGCTCAGCAGTACTTAGCAGCCAGGAGTGTCCACAAGGAGTTTCTCCCCTGCACTATATTCAGAAGTAACAAAAATCAGATGTTAGGTACATATATGGCTTCTGGCATGGCAAAACTCTAACATCCATAACTGAAATTTGGGGTGGGGGGCATGGAAGCGAGTTGTTTGTTTTGTTTTGGGGTTTGGTGGGTTTTGGCTGTTTTTTTTTTCTTTCCCCACAAAACCCAGTACTACAAAGGAATTATATTATATATATCACATTACATATCAATGCCTTACACTGTAAGATTTTATTTCTGAGTAAAAAGCTGCTTTGATTTTCAAAATGATAGGTCTACCAGAGTAGAAACACTGGGTTTCAGTTGGCTTATCTTTCTGACAAATGGAAAGTCCTCTTTCACTTATTATGGAAATGGGCATGAATTTGTTGTGAAGTTATATTTCCCCAAAAGAATAACTAATTTGCCAAGATATTGGGACCAAAAAAAAAAAAAGAGAGAGAGAAATATTTTCTATATGATATTTCTCCTTTAGTCTGCACTCCTTTCTGAAATCTAAGATATTAATATAAGATGACAGCTGCATGGATTGAGGTAGACAGATGGTGGAAGCTAAGGGGAGGTGATTCTTAAATTTACTAGGAATTATGGGCATTTGTAGTTCTAGCAAAGATTTTGGCATGTGTTTTAAAGGTGATATACTGGGGAACTCATTTGATATAGAGGTAAGAAAGAGTCCCTTACTGCTGTTACATAAACCACTACATCTCTCAAATACTTCATAAAAAAACTGTCAGCAGGATTCACAGCCTGTGACACCTGGATTTCAGTTGTATCATGCTTGAGCATTTCAAATTAGATGCATAGTAACCTTCAGGTCTAATGTTTTCTTTAATGTCTTAGAACAGCCATAAAATATGGAGACTTGCTTTCTATAAAAAGAAATAAATCATGCTTGTTACCTGGGCAGGTGCTTGTTTTGGAGCCAATCACAATTAAACATATACTGCTCTATTCTGTCCAAGATTAACTCACCCTTCCTAAAAAAAAATTTAATCAAGTTCTGCCTGGATGAAGCACATTGGCATTACACATGCAACGTGACATTGCAGGAAACAGTATGACAACCTAAGAGAAAAAGAAGGAAGAAAAGGAAAGAGCTATGCCTTAAGCAATAATTCATAGTAGTGCTATGATAAATTCTGTCTCTCCACCATCATATAAAAGGATTCTTTCAAGCTCATGTATTATCATATGGATTCAGACTTACTTGCTGAGTAGTTTATCCAAACAACCAGTACTAATACAGCCTATTGCATTTGCTGGATACTGAGTTAGACTGGTGATGACCACATGGCTGATGGAAATACGTGTATTTTCAGAAGAATACATTCCTTGAAATACTTATGGGTTTTTAAGTGAATGCTGCAACTTTTTTCACTTACCTTCCCTGTTCAAGCAAGCCTTAAAAACTGATAATTGCAGAACAGCAAGGAGTGTTTGTGTGCAAAGAGGCCACAGCTCACCACAGGGAACGCCAAATGTGTTGGCAGAATGAGTAAATGTGCACCTACATAGTTTTCACAGTGAAGTACAGGCTGTAAACCAGAAAATCTGAAGGCACCTCTACGTACACTTGGCCTTCACTTCTAAACAATGTGTGCATCTTGTACAAAATATTTTAAAATACGATTTTAATGGTCAGTTGGCTGGAAGATAAGAGATCAGTCAGACATTCTGAGGAAACAGGAATTATTGCTGTAAAAGCTTTTTGTCTTCTTTTTCATTTGAACTATACCCTACCCCAGATTTGATGAGACTGTCAGAAACTGGCCCCAGATGTAATAAAACTGACAAATTTTAAAAAGGAGAAAGTAATCCTGTAATAGAAAAAAATAATTGTTCCTTTAAATCCCAGGTATTAGATGACTCTAAGCTTTACATTTCTCTATTCCTCTCTTTCTGCTTTTAAATTTTTTTATCAATGAACCAACTTCAGTGACACTAAATGTTTATTTCTCTCAGTTTCTCATTTCTAACTTCATACCAGAGGGGGGAAAAAGAAAGGATGTGGATGCGGTAGAAAGATAAACAAACTAGCAACCCCCTACAGTGTTGTCATGACATTCACATTTTATTCAGTTATCCTTTAATTTTCTAATAAACACTTTTTCACTGGAATAGCTGCCCATGTGCCTTTTACCAGGCAAACAGCCTTGTAGCCAACACACAAAAACCTAATCACATTTCTACTCTTGTTCTTTAGTGAGGTCTTAAGTTGAGATAAATATGATCTGTGGCAGATGGTGGTACAGCTAACGAAGCCCAGGTCAGTGTGGGACCGAGTGAGAATTGCCACCAGACAAGGTCAGCGAGCCTGGCCCCAATTCAGCTAATAGCAGTGTCGAGCTCTGCTGCTGTTCTGGCACAGTGGCAAAACTCAGCCTTCAGCTCAGACCCATATGCTGGAAAGAGCTTTCTTCACCTGAGCTCTTTTAATAACCCTCCATCACTGTGAAATATCTGACCACTGGGGACTTGCCTGGCAAGTCTAACAAATTAGGGCTGCCGTTACAAGTAAACAGCTATGCCTGCCAGTTATCTCCATCTGCCCAGCACTGCCAGGTTCATTATGAGCATCAGGAGATGGAGTTAAACAGATGGCAGGAAATGTGCTTGGCCCTTGCACTCAGGAGAGGGGGACAAGAGGCAATTGCTTTGCATAACATCCCTTTCCCTTCATTACTTCACATTATAATATGTAAATAAAGTCACCCCAGGAGCAATTTAAAAAACACTTAGCACTGAAATATAAGGGTGCTACATGGAGGGAGAGAGAAAGGAAGGGATGAAGTTTCAGCTGTTTGCAAACCAGAGCTTGCTCCCTGCCCACTCCCTGCCCCCCCCAATCCCCAAAGAGATTTCAATGGCTGCTTTTATTTCTGACACACTAAATGAAACTCTTTCTGAATATGTCTCTCTCATTCTCTTTCCCTGGCTGTCTCCAAAGATTGCAGGAACCTGTCAGTCAGGCAGCTTGCAGGAAGGCCTGCAGTGTGCATGAGGAGTGCACAGCATTAAACAGCCAGGCTCTGCTCAAAGCTTTTTTTTTTTTTTTTTTTGGTTTTGTTTTGTTTTGTTTTGAGTTGACATTGGAAATGCAGCAAGCCTGCAAGCTGGTAGGGAGACATCATTAAACACTGCCCCACACAGGAGTAAAGAGAATCATATGATTTTCATATGGAAATATTAACATCCTTGGGTTAAAGTGGGGACACAAATAACACTGCATGGGACTTACATCTCAAAGTAGGAAACTTGCTTCTGTGCTGCGCCCTGCCGTAGACCTATCAGAGGATGCTGGGTATCTCACTTTCTAATTCTGAGTCTAAATAAGGACAAGTATAACTTAGAAACAAACAGTTGAAATCACTGGACATCAGGACTTTCGTGGGATTTAGGCTGTCTGAACATGGATCCAAACTTTCTGGAAGAGTGGCGGTCTTTTGTATGAATTTCTATTATGCATAACATACTGAAAGCCTCATCTCAGCTTAAGCCTGCAGTTGCTGCTGTAATACAAGGAACAAAAAAAAAGAGGTCAGAGGAGAAGGCTGACACACAAGACGGGTAAACAACCTGGTTTTAGTGGACTGATACCAGTATGAATCCCATGAGCTGACCCACTAAGTTATAGCTCTTCATCATGTTAAAGGAATAGATTACATAACAAAAAGCAACCTGTATGGCAAGATACAGTGGCAATAGTCTGTCAAACAAGATTTTCCTCTTCATTGCAACATCTGAAGTTCACATAACAACTGGAAAATACATGATATTCAGTAGGATTTAGCCAGCTAAAAATGAAATCTGGGCAGCTTGTCAGAGGAAGGGCAATGCAGAATCTAATCACACTGGGTCCAGGACGGGACCAAGTGATATTTTGAATCCTGGACAAATACTGGAGGATAAAGAAGTCTGTGAATATGATGCATGTAAACACACAAGTCAGGAGGATACCAAGCAACAGCTGCCAGTACACTTTCTCCAAAAGGGAATTATATACCTCAATTAAATGCCCAGTAGTAGCAGTCTGATGTCCCCTCTGCTCCAGCTGAGAGCAGATGTTCAGAGGCCAGCAATGAGTACTCTATTTTAAAGGAGTTGTGAGAAAAACTCTCACAGAAGAAAAGAAAAAATGTTTTTCATTTGCCAGCTTTCTGGATCTTGATGGTAGACTGCTAGATTTCAGGATGGCTAGCAGCCCGGGCTACCAGATGTTCAAAAATTCCAGACAAATGACCATGGCATCTATAAAGAGCAGCTCTACTGCACACCAAGGGGAAAGCTGTTCTGCTTTGCACAGTCCAGACTTGTCTGTGATACAGCAGGCTTGTCATGTACGTGCAGATCTACTAAGTATGTATGAATGGTCCAAAAATGAGACACATAAAACCTACTGCCTGTGGACCTGCCAGCTTTGACAGGTCTGAGTCTGGAAGCTGCATATGGAGTGAAAGGGTTCCTTTGTGCTTAAAGTGACAGACGGTGGTACATCCAAACTTTAAGTCTCAAACCTTCCATGACTTCTTGCTAACAAAATTCAGAAAATAAGAGTTTTTCCTCTTGATCATCTTTATCACCTTAAATAGAACCAACTCCACATCCTGCCATGGAAACAGGGTGTCAATTCATTTTCTATAAACATTTTATCCTCTCTTCCTCAGTTGCTCCCCTCATTATCCAATTCCTTACTTCTGGGTCAAAGAATTCATCAAAATGAGCTTCTGTATTTAATAGGTATGATTTTTTTTCTGTTTGATAATCTGATTATTTTATTCTACACTTTTATTTGTAAGGATTTAACTTGTATTCTACTGTCTTTTACCAAAGACCATGTTTCCAGCTTTTGAAGCATTTCTGCCCAATGGCTCAGGCACTCTGCACGCCATTGCTATTAAGAACAGTAGTGAATCCTTTCACATCTTCCTCATTGCAAGGTTAGACATGGTTTCTAGGGGCCTCTTATCTCACACAGGAATTGCCTCCACAATAAATACATGGATCAACTGATATTCTTGCTTCTAATTAGTGTAAGATTTCTTTGGACCTTCTAGGCCATTCTCTTATAGTCTAGCATCAAGACTAATTTTGGCATATGCTGCTGTCATTGTCAAAACTGATTATACTGTGACCACTATCACTTAGGGGTTTGACAGCAGTTCATAAAACCATTTTTTATTTGGGACTGGAGTGATCTGAGATTAGACTCTCTCTTCTTTTGCTCTAGTTTGGAGCTGGTGATTGTTTTCCTGCAGCTGCTTTTTTGTGCATTTTTTCTTATCCTTCTGGCAATACACTGGTGCATGGAGTTATTGGATTTCAGGCTGAAGTGGAAAGGAGTATCCGGATTCATTCTCCAGCCATCCCAGGGGTGTGCTCTGGTTGTGTGATCCTGGACAGGGAGGCTGGGAAGGGGGGATACTGCCAAAGACACTACTCTTGTCCTTAGTATGTTGCACTAGTGTTTACTCTTTGCTATAAAGGTTTGCAGCTTTTCCTCTTTAACTGACAAAAAAGAAGGATGTGCATTTACAGGTTTATTTAGCTGAGCCAGGCTCAGAAAGGGCCTGCTCCCATCATTTCAAAATCAGATCTAGCTGAAATCATAATGTGGTTACTATTTGCTTTCTCTTCCACTGCTCTGTGCACCTTTGCCCTTTCCTGCCTCTGGTGCCATCTTGTATCTTACCAGCATCTCTTGTTAGCAACATGTCTGTATGCCTGTTTAAAGATATACAGATAGTCATAGAAGGATACAGATATAGATAAAGCAGACCATGAGATCTGGGATATATATGTGAAGAGACTGCTTAAAAACTTTATAGTACACCAATCAGACATGCAAACACCGTGTGAAGTTTCAACCACATATAACCCCTAATGAAACCCCATTCAGTCAGGCTCTGTGAAACACAATATATATATGATATTTTTTTCCGATGGTCTCTTTTATAAAGAAATGGCAAGAGTTCCCCCAAGTGCTGTATCCTTATTTAGTATCTCCAGTCACCAAAGTTTATTTAGTATTTGGACTAGCAAATAATCCAGTATCATTTGGCAGACACTGGACTTTTTGTCCAGTTGCAAGGGAGCTGTTTGCTTCAGGGTCCTGGGCAGGCAGCAGCTTACTGGTTTGGCTTTATTAAGGTGTCGGGAACCTGTGGGATCACCTGAGTCTTCTTTGCTCTATTGTCTCTGCAACATCTCCCATCACAGCACCTTCAGCAAAGGCTCTAACAACAAAATCCTTCATGTATATTGTCTCTTACTATAGATAGACTTAGGCTTTATTTTTATTGCACATTAGGAACCCAGTGAGGAAAATGAAGGAAAAAAGGATTTGGAGCAGGGACCAGAACATATGTCCACCCTTTCCTGAAATGGAGAAAACTTTTGCAAGCTCCAGCAGTTTTTTAAAATTCTGATACCACTCTTGACTTTTCTAGTTAAAAAAGACTGGCATTTAATCAGCAGTTAAATTGATATGATGTAGTTGGTAATGGCAATATTTATTCATATGAAGCTATTTAGTATAGGCAAAAGTCAGGAACATTGAAAATATAGTTTCTACATATTTTACATTAACTGCAGTTTGTTTATACAGAAATTTTAGAAAGCATACATCCTGGTTCTTTAGTTAGTCATAAAAAGGCAGCAGCCATATTTTTTTATTTTGCCTTGTTCTGCAGCTTTATGGAGCATGTCAACATTGTCCTTCATGCCTCATCATTAGCAGGCTGAAACACCTTCTATTTACTGGAGATTAGCCACTCTAGAGAGAGGAGGTTTCACTGTATCCCCTGTCTGCTGAGACAGCTGTAATGGCTATGTGCACCTGTGGCACAATAACCACCAGCAGCCAGCTAGTATTGTTTATTGCTAATGAGGCATATAATTGCTGCAGTTAATCCAGCTTCTGTGGTTACTAGGTAGAAGGAAGAAAACTACAGTGAAACTGGATAGGGTAACAGAACAAGCAGAGCGTCTCCAGTATTTAATTTAGCTCTAACAAGGCAGTTAGTGTTAGATCTCAACTGATTGTTAAAGAGCACTTACTATGTTAATAAGCATAATAATCAACTATAACTGGTATAAATTAATTCAGCATTACAATACAGAAGTAATAAAATGGGTAATCATTATGGTCTTTAAATTATATTAATGTGCACATTCAACCATATCAAATGGTTTAACTGTTCACCAATATAGCAATAGTAAATTAATTTGAAAGAAATGCAATGCAGCAGACAAACCCTAATTGCCATTTAATAAGTATGGTAATTTCTATTTAATTTGGCTACACTGTCCTGTTGAAAGGCAAAAAACTGAAGTATGTAGACTTAGGAAAAAATATGCTTAAGTGGTTCAACATGACTAATTGAAAGAAAGCTCTGCAGTTCTGTGGGCTTATTTCTCTAGGTTTGGTTCTTTTTATACTATAGCCTCCTTCAGCTCTCCGAAGTTTGTCTTGCTCCAGATTTGCATTTGATATTGATCCAGTCAACAAGCAGCTGGCTATGAGTCCCCAAATGTCTCAAGACACTATTGAGTGAGTGTGCCCAACTGTTTCATTAATAGATTAAGGGACAGGAAAAAATATACATACCTTATACATCCCCTCCACCCAAGAGTCTCAGAACAGCAATACAAATCTCTTTAAGAAACTACTTTGGAAGGACGTTAAAATTTTGGTATAGCTAAATGTATATGGTACTCCCAGCCAAACAAAGGTCAAGGTAAACAGAAAATGGATTTCAGCCTTCACTTAATGCTGAAGCTGCAACACACTTCTTTCAAAGCTTTGCTGCTGTGCAAATAAACCAAAGGTAGGGAGATATGAATTAAAGAGCCAAAGGAAAAATCTACAGCTGCTCCAGCTGCAGTCCCACAAGGGGTCTGGATGCTGCTAAACTTTTGTATCAGTAAATACAAAAGTTCCCATTTCAAACATACCTCAGATAAGGTTTTCTGTTTCAGTTGAGATGTAGGTGGCAATTCTTTGTCTGTACTTTCATTTTATTTTGTTTTCAAAATGTCACACATTTCATATATCACCATAACACTGTCCTGGCCATCTCCCCACATTTCAGTTCAAATACCAGTGGAGGAACTAGTTGTTACTATAGAGAAGAAAGATTTTTAAGATAAGCAGCAATACAAGGACAAAACAGGTGAGAGGTTGGAGGACAGATCTGTTGATGGGGAGGGAGGGGTGAAATCCTGTACTTTGTGTCCCTGTAATCTATTCCTGCCACCAGTGTAAAGCCTAGGATCCAGCTGAACTGTGAACTGGTTGCAGTAATAAATGCAACCTCTTTGAAATAATTTGGTATCAGCCCATTAAAAAGGTATGAAGGAAACAATAGACCTACCATTTAAATCTTCAAAAAGAACAGAGTAAACCATCTCTTATTTCCATCTACTGTTTTCAACCAACTAGAAAACATGTTTTGAAAAGACTTTGTGCACAGAATGCTTGAAATTTCTGCTTGATTGCAGCTGTGTTGCTTTCTGCTGCTAACCCACAAGATGCTTATGAGATTTGAAGCTGCTGATTGTAACCAGTGTTGGGAAGCTGCTAAACACCAGGCATTTGGCAAAGTGCTTTAACAGTCAGGTAGTTGTTCCTCTGAGCTTTCTCCAAACAGCTCCCAGGAATAAAAATCAGAGAGAATTCTCTTTCAATCAACAGGACTAGTTGAACACTCAACCATATCTCCTGGGGGAGAGGTGGGGGGAGATAAATATAAAATCAGCCAGTTTTGGAGAGAGTATATCTGCTTCTTTTCTACTGGGGACTTAGGAAGCTGGAATTGTCATTATGTTGTTATTTTATATGTTCAGTAAAATACATCTTCATTCCCAGTGCAAGAATCAGCATTCTCATTGGATTCTTTTGATAGGAAGGCCTGCCCTTTATGAGCTGAATCAGATTTTTCTTCAGAAAAACAGCAGCATGTAAACATTTTAGAATTAAAATGAGTTCATATTACTTCTGGTAGGAAAAATAAGTTTAATACTATATTTTTGAATCTCCCATATCTACTTTGCCTAATGTCAAAACCAAGCACAGCTGCAGTGGAGGACTACTTCCTTCTCTTCCTGTTTGTCTGAGTCTTTCCTTAAATACCAGACCATGACATACTTATGTATGTGATATAGACATGGTAGTAAATCTGTTTCGCCTTGTGAAGCCATTTTGTTTAATTTATGTGGAGCTCTTTCTGTTCTTGGCACCTTGTGCTGGGTCATAGGAAAGGAACTCTGGCCTTCTCTTTGTGATCCACCATGGGAATGTTCTCATATACCTGGCATAAAACACTTGCCACGGTTGTCTTCTTAACGGCTCATCTATTGACCTTGAGAGAAACTAACCCATTATTCTTTATTATCACATGAATTTTTCCTTCCAAATCATCCTCCAAAATGATTGAACTTTTCTGTGAGAGGCAGAACCAGGGTTGTCCTTGAGGACTGATCATACTGAGCTGTATCAGAAGGTTCGGCAAAAAAAAAAAACTTGGAGAGAGTCATAGTTGTTTTTGGTCTAAATGCCATTTAGTTATAGTCATTTCCCCCCTAGTTTATATGTAGGTTGGGGCTTTAGCCTTGTGCATATTATATACTCATTTTTTTTTTATATAATAACCCATTCTGACAAAGGTTTTCTTGAAGTTTGATTAATTTGAAACTGCTGAACTTCATTAATCTGAATCAGGCAAGATTGAAAGGAAAAAAAAAAGTAAATGAGAGCATCAGTATGACAGTGGACTATTTCATACCGTCACAAGCACTTTCCAGTCCTTCTTCAGAGGACATAAAGTATGAAGAGAGGCTTGCAGCACAGCCGGCTGGCTCTATTGACGGGTATTTATTGCCATCTAGTGGTTTTCGAAATGTATAGTTTCTAAATGTATAGTTTCAATGTTCAGTTATTGTAGGCTCTATGTGAGAGGGAAAGTATCATGGAATCTTTGTGATAAGAATTGTAAAAACATGTTTCTTATCACTTCGAATGCTTTTCTTTGGTTTGGGTATAACACTTGATTCTGCCTTATCGACACACTTTGAAATGTGATACCGTTAAGAAAACTGTTTTTCTTAGTGTGTGACTTTGTACAACCCCTGAAAAAAATAGTACATTTAAGACACAATACTCTTTGTTTACTGTGAAGTAATAGGTGCAAAAATAAACCTGTTATTTTTAGAAATAACTAAAGAGAACATGAGATTCTGACCAGTAATTGAATCAATTATCGAAGATGGATTTTGCCACTTTTTTTTTTTTTATTTGCAAAACCTAATGTAGTCATCATTGTTTCACTCATACCAAACAAATCTGTTTCTGTTTGTCACTATTACCCCACAGATTCTGAATTAAGGTGGTATATTGACTAAACAGTATTTTTTCCCCACTATTAATGTGATTGCTCTTCTCAGAAAATATTTCTTATTTATATGAAAGCCTATTAAGTGACTTTAAGAGCAATAGGAACCAATAGCAGAGATCAGCTGAGTTAAAACCTTCTTTCTGTGCCAAGGCAAATCAACTTCTGTGATAGAGGCAGGATAGCTCCTGCCTACACGGGCTACCTCCTGAAGAAGTTTTTGTGACTGAGTATCTGTTGGACACCATTTGCACTTGCATAGCATGAGTATTTCCCCAGCTGACTGGGGTGCACTCCCATTAAGATCTGGCAAAACCTACGCTGCAAGCAAGTAAATGGCTTATGGATGCAGCAGATTTTGCTGTCTTACCTGCCTCTTCCTAAAATGTGAGGTACAAAACCTTATGGCTAAGAGCCAGTGGTAGGGAGCAATACACATATTTATGGCCCATTACAATTAAGCATGCTTGAAACCTAAAACCTAAGAGATGAGCAATCCTTCATGGAAGTACATTATGACTGTTTTTCCCCTCAGCATTTGTGCGTGGTGACAGCTCTTGATTCAGAAGGATCACACCTGTAATATTTCAATATTTCAATAAACATTGAGCACTACTAGCATTTTATAGAGTTGTTTCCTGTGCTATTTGCTGGGAAAATTAGTTCCCTAATCAATAGAGTTAATTCCCTGTAACAGTTGAGTTGTAACTATCTTGACAGAATTTAAGTACTTTGATATAGTAGCTCTACATCATACCACACAGAAGTAAGTAGGCAAGGTAAAAATGCAGGGCTGTTTCACTTCATATGGCTGGCTTAGAATTCAAGTTAGATTTTAGTATACTCATCAAACAATGTAAGTGATAAAAAGATTCTTCACATCCTATAGAAGCTGAAGACAGAGGCTGAGCAGAGTTTGGCAACTGGATTTTTTTCTTAGCTTATGAGGTTTCAAGATTTGTTCCCTTCTCCTGTGTACCAGACAGTGTTGTCCTTTCAATTTCAGTGAAAAATAATTTTGCTTTCAGACCAAAATACACATTTTCAGTTTTTGTCTCTCTTTCTCACAGAGAACCAAAAATCCTGATGGAACTATTTGTAAGGAATATTTGGTATTACTCAATCATATTGACCTAACCTTATTTTAAAAAGCACCCAAATAATTCTTCTCTTTACTGTATTTGCAGCCTCTAAGTCTTATAGCAGTAGAAAGCCTCATTTGCCCTAACTCAAAGCTTGATAAACTTCTGTGCAACCTCTTACACTGGTAAAACATGCCAAAATTCATAACACTACCTATGTCCTAATGTTTCATCTATTGAAAATAAGCTAGGAACTAGGTGATGCTGAGCATATTAGGCCTTTTTCATGTCACTTAGAGACCCTTACATAGGAAATTTTCTAAATTTCTTTTTAAACCTCCTATCTCCCCATACATTTTATACACTGTTAGAGCAGAACAAAAGCTTGTGGTAAATCCCACAAATCTGTGATTTAGGATTATATATACAAGACTGAATTACAAATAAATAGAGTGTCTTCTAAAGACAGTGCTCCAAGCACTGTATTTAAATTCTGCAGGCACTGATTGGGTGAAAAAATACATCAAAACTATTTCAATCATTTCCACATAGTGTACTAGTGAATTTCAACCGGAAAACCAACAAAAGCAAAAATAAAGGGAACTCTTTTTACAGTGCTTGTCTTGGAACCAAATGTCTTTTTTATTATATGTGTGGATCAATTTTTTCCTAGTTTTTATTTCTGATTGCACAACAGAGAAGCAAGTAAGTAGATCATCTGCAAAAATGGTGCAATATACAAATTTCTACCCGCTCCAACCTGATTTCCTACATGACAAGCCCTAGAACTCCTCCCTATGGTATTCACGAATTCTTTACATTCATTGTTTTCTGACTGACCCTATGTCTCATCCTTATCATATCCTTTCTAATCTATAAGAAGACAACCTTTAGAAGTCTATTGATCCCGGATGTAGGATTTCCTACATTTCCAAAATCTTTCTTATGTAACAATAAAGCTGAAGCTCTAAAGCCTATGATTCTGCCTATAGTCAAAAGGAGAGAGAAGGGTGCAAAGTTACATGTAGGGATATTTCTGTTAAATCTAGCACACAGTACATGTTAACTTTTAGATAGCTAATGTAAAATCTCTTCTGACTGTTCCATGGACTGCCTTCCTCTCTTCCATAAACAATTTTAAGTACTCTAGAAATAAGGTACTCCTTTAAGACACAAAGAGTAAGGGAATGAGCTTTGCAAGTCATCTTCTTCCCTGTAAATGCACAGCAATCCACAGAGGAGTAATGCCCAAAACAGTAGCAGTAACATGAATGTAGATGTCTGAGGAACAGCAGGAATGGCCATGCTTGGAAGCATTAAACATCCAGTCTGCCACTTTGGACTATTTCCCCTCCACCAATTAAAGTAAACAAGGTAAAGAAAAATATTAGACACTTTATTGCTGAGAGGCAAAATGTAAAAGAGGCAGGTCTACCCTCAGATTTTACCAAAGTAGGCTTGTACGAAATTAGGTCTCTCCTGAGAGGTGTTCCTCTAACATGTTCAAGAGTTCCCCCAAGAGAGACATTAACTCTCACAACAGCATCTTCAGGTTTTTCCGAAGAGCTCCATTATTAGAATGTTTCCAGTCTGAGACTCATGAATCTGATTCCTTTTTCTTCTCATATGATGGACATGATGAGTTAGCTGCAGGACAATGGTCCTAAGCTGTAAGCCAAGGCCATCTTTACAGGACAGAGATAAAAAACAGAAACCTTCCCCATCATTCATTAATTTACTGACTTGAACATACTGCTCTGCAGGCTGAGGAGAAATTCACAGGCCTTTGTCGTCTCTTCCAGCACTCAAGTCTGTCTGTAAGCTACCTTGACACCCTGCAACCTATTTTATACTTTCCAAAGGAAGACATTTTTCGTTGGAGAAAACTAAACCTGGTCGCCCTTTCACCAAGACAGGTCCAAGTTACTCATCTTAGAAAGAAAACGGTGCCTAATAAACCTGCTGCTTAGGTGACATTCTTTGTTCTGAATTGGCCACATTTCACAAGCACTCACCGGTGTGTGGTCTACCTATTTCTCTCCTGGGCTGGTTTCCAGCGCCTTCTCACTAGTGCTCTTGCAGGTAGCCTTAATGCTCTGGGTACTAGATATAGGACACCTTTATTGCACACACATGCTGAAAAAGTATTTTAGGACTTAGCAGATTTTAAGACAAGTTCTGAGAGCTGAGAGATTTAATATGGGGATATTTAGCTTTCATTAAGTCTCAAGAAAATGTCTTTGTGTTTGCTTAGCCTGGTATTGTTCCCAACATTAGTATGTACAGAAGAGTCTCTCTGGGAAGCCATCTGGTATGTTATAGCACAGTATGTACTATCTTTCCTTGTTGCCAAATACATGCATTCAATTAATCATAATCATCTGCTACTTCTCTTCAGTAATACATTTTTTTTCCCCTTTCCTGAGTGGTCTTAGCCAAGCTTTGCATAATCACCTTAGGAAACCTTGGTGCTGAAAATTTGATTTCCTTCCCAGACAGCAGCATACCAGTGGGGTCTGACACAACCCTTCCTTGTTGATGAGGAGGAAGTGGAAATATAATAGCATTGCTTTCTCTCACACGTTCACAGCTGGGCTCCCAGACTCAGTCAGCAAAAATAATATTACATAGCCTGCAGAAATGTCATCAGGACTTGAGAGGTGCTGATCTAGGAGTAACAATTGCTCTAAGAACAGCTGTTGTCATCCATAGAGATTTAGCAGTTCCACAAGAGAAACACTTTAGCCAGTTTTCCTCACTATCACGGAAGAACTTAATTCAGATGTGGTTGTGAATGAAGGCAGAAACAACTTCTTTAATGCTAAAGTAAATGCACAGAAAACCAAAATTGCATTCAGGACTGCACAAAGACTGAAGCGATCCCTCAGTCATTATTATATTACATACCAAATAATAAATCAAAAAGTAAATTTAAAAGGGAGGAAAATTACAAAAACACACTTCATACACATTTGACTTTGTCAGTCACCTTTTCTTTCATATCTTATAATAAAGGCAAATTTTGACCCAAGTCAACCTGCATTGGAAACTGAATCTAAATTCCCCACTCCTCTGGCTGAGGTCAGGACAACATCAGGTGAAGACACAGTGGGAGTTCAGACTAGCAGTACCAGAGAACACCTTTGCACAGCCACACTCCCAAAGCCACAGACCATTCCAACACCTACACAAAAATGGAGACTCTCAGTAAAAAAAGAGATAAATAAAAAGCCCACAGAAACCACAGCATATCTAAGAAAGTCAGATGGAGAGGTGAAGAGTTTTACCAGCGTTTTATATCCCTGAAGTGTTATGGTCAAGCCTGGTTAGTACAGCACTGGTTCTGCCAGATCCTACCAGGCAGTGAGTGGAAAATAGAAGAAAAAAGGGAGAAAAAATGGCCTTTTGGAGACTGCAAGACTATTGTCTTCCCCTGTGTGCTCCTGTCCTTGCCTGGCCTGTGGCAAGAGCTACAGGGAGGCTCGTGGTAGGTCCGAGGCAGTGCAGCACACATAGCCCATATGTTGCCTTCTTATTTCTCTCCTCATCATCTCCAGCACCAGCCTGACTTCTGCATCCCCGCGTAACAGTGCGCCACTTTGTGAACACCACCAGGGATTTGCCAAGCTGAGGACTTGCTTGCCTGTGTGGCACAGTGACCTCTGTTGTGTTTCTGTGCATCCCTCCCTTTTGTCAAGGCTGGAGGGAAGCAGTGTGAAGGTGCCAGTGGTGCTGGGCTGGTGGGGTTGACCCCAGCGCTGCTATAACCAGAAGCAGTCTCTGTAGGGAGCAGATGCATCCAGCTTAGAAAGCAAAAAGATCCCATCTGGGCCCCCTCCTATCCTTACCAAACCCTTTGGGGAATCACTTGGCAGGGCTGGATGTAGCTCTTGGCGGTCACTACAGAAAGTGTTGCTCCAAGATTCTTTGAGACTACAAAATTCTGTTTACTTGTCCTACTGAGAAGTCTGAACATGTACTGAACATATACAGCTCACAGGGAGACAAAACACAGAACTGGACTGTACTAAAACAGTTTGAACTCTGAGTAATTAATACATATATGTTTCTGAAGTCCCATAAGAGTACTGATAGATGTTTTTAAGCCAGGTAGCACAGAGACTCCCTGAAATCATCTTCCAGTTCTGCCTGTGGTGCCTTTGCTGCTCACTGCATGTGGGATACATGTTCTTACAGGGGTCTGCATTTTCAAAAACTTTAAATTTCTTAAAGTAACTCTTTACTCCCTCTTGTGGCTTTTTAGCAAAGTATGTTCCTTCTACTTTGAATCCAGTTGGATTTTATTTTTCATGACATATATTTGATGTTAAATCAATTGGACATAATGTTGGGTCATGAGTTCTATTTATTAAGTACGCTTCCTTCCAAAATACAGTAGATTACAAATATATTTCTGTCCAAATATATCTACACATCTATTTCATATTTCAATAATCACATAAAGTAACTTGAAAATATTTCAGGTTTCAGTAACTTTTCCAGCAAGCATAAATGAAAATTTGACTGTGTTTTTTGAAAAAAAAAACCTTTCAAAAGTATGTTAAGTGCCCTTTAAATAATTTTTTTATATAAGTGTATGAGAAAAAAAAATATTTAAAATATTAAATTTTTGGTACAATCAAGTTTTCAGGCAGAAAACACAATCTCTGGTCTAGCCAAACCAGGCAAAAATTGTACTGTTTTTCTCCTGGTATGCACTGAGTATGGTTATATACCCCATGAATGCAGAGAGAATAAGAATGAGTTGTGGCACTTGCACAGCGAGGGAAGTGACAGAATTCGTTATTCCTGTGGCACGTCAGTCATCATGTTCTCTTACTGTTGGCTGTCACACTGCACACATCTCCCACGGATGCAGAATACTGATGGGAGACTCTCTCTTTTCAGCTTTATTTCTCTTCTTCTGTTTACATAACACATTCCCAGTGGGAAAAACCCCCAAACTTCAACAGCATCAGAACTGTTTTTTTCCAATATTCATTCCATTAAATTATGCTAATCATTTTTCTATTTGTTATTTGAAACCCTTCTCAAGAAATTAGGGTGTAGGTAAAGAATTAAAAGGCAGAGGCTTTGCAGAGCTTGTGGGTCACAGCTGAGCCCCTGTAACTCCACATATGCACACTAGTAGTTGCAGCAAATATGCAAAGGTAAATCAACCCTCTTTCACTGAAGGCTACGCTAAATCATACCTTTTCACAGTTGTGACCAGATAAGAATGTGCACGTGGGGAGTTACTCTCTCTGCTGAAATAATTTTAAAACTGTTACCTGATCATGTGTCTAAGTTTTAGGTTATTTTGCTGGCAGTCTTCACAAATGAAGCTGTTACCAGCTTTCACCTACTGTAAAGCAGTTGGGTTCAGATCACTTGGCTGAACCTTAATGTCTTCCTTCTACAGATTTCTTCTCTGCTTCTTAATTTTGCAATCACATATATGTTGGACTTGGCTGTATAAATGATGGCAAAACACAAGATAGTTACTTTGCGTTTCAGGTTCTTGACTATGATGTTTTTAAGAACAGAAAAAGAAGGAGTGGTGATTAGAAACTATTTGATTTAGACTTGGATCATTTTAAAGGGAATGAAATATATACTCTCTTTTTGGTTATTCAGAGCCAATTGATTTTCTTCCTGCCTGAGATAAGAACTCTGGAGAAAGGAGTGATCTCTGCTATAAGCAATCTGGGCAGTAAGCTTGGAATTCTGTAACTCTCTCTCTGCTTCTGCTGCAAAAATATTTCTTTGAATCCAGTGCTGAAAACCAGACCAGATTACAAGGTCTTAGTGAATGAGCAGTGCAGTCTATAAAGCCTCATTCCTGCTGAAATACCCAGTCTGTGAAGCTTCCAGGACTTGACAGTGTTCATTTTGAGATAAAACAAGCTCAGTTCTAATTTTCAGCTGTGAGCAATGCACTAAGGAACACGAAACAAAGGTCTATTTGCTTGTCCATATCTTGGTGATGACTAGCTACGCAGGACAGAAAGCATGGAATGAGATAAAGCTGTTGAGTGAATTTGCTTGGAAACTTATAAAAGGAAAAAAAAAAACCCAACCCCAACAAACCTGAACACTCTAATTTGTCTTAAAATGTTTAGGACTTTGAAGAGGAAACTCAGCTAGCATGGACTGGATTATATTTGTGTGGGCATAAGGACACTGTTTCTTTGTCTTTGCAAAGTATGACTTGGCACTCACTATCCAGTCTGCTGCGAGTGGGTTTTTTTAGTCATTTTATTTTAGAAGCTCACACTAACTAACTGTCTTTATCACAATAAATCATTTAACATGGAGCTATCCATTCAGAGCTCCTTTGTTGACACATTTCTCAGTTCAGCACCGCACATTTCAGAGTAGTCACACCACCAGTGTGGCAGACTGTAGTATCCCTTGGGTTATTCAGTAGAGGAATAGTGTGGGACACATAAAGGTAGTTGTACATCAAGATGCTGAAATATTCAGGAAAGATCTTTCCTTAGGGAATTCCTGGATACACTTTTTTTGACAGAGCAGGTGCATAGCTACTGAGTTATTTATTAGACAGCACAAACATGGAGAACTACAGTCAAGATTTATCTTTAATTTGGAGTATTCTTTAGACACAACAATTCCATTGGGAAGCAATGACTGCTCTGAATTGCTTTAGCTAAAGAAAATAGCAGTTAACATGTGTAGGAAACTTTATAATAATTCTGAAGGCAGAAACACAGCCTCAGTGAGCACTGAAGACAAGGAACAGGACTTCAGCCAAGATTAGTGCAGAAAGGATGAGATGGGAGCATCTTTTACTCGCTTACATGCTTTGCGTAAAGGAGAGCTGCTGCGGTGAAAAGTAGTAGTATTTAACTCCTTTTGTTCATTGCCATGTATGGATAATTGTATAGGAACTGAATAGGCTTGCATAGAAAATAATGGCATAGCAACAGCTACTATAGGGTAATGGGGGAAGGACTAAGCAGTGCACTACCTATCTGCATGCTCTTAAATTGTGGTAAATTACAATGAACACACTGTGACCAAAATATCAAAAAAGAGTTGCCTGAAGAAAGATATGATTGAAGTCTACAACAAAAAAGAAAGGGTGAAAAGTGTGAATGCTGAGTCTGATTTCTAATTTAAGGACTAGGACATTCCTGCTATGGGTCAGATTGAAGAAAACCAAGGGAGGAGGGTATTCAACACACTATTAAGCTTTATAACTTTTTCCATAGGATACAAAGGTTGCTAAACATTTACAGTAAGTTCATTAAGACAGACCCTGGTGTACTGGAGCATGTCTTGTGAAGGGTCTTCAAGATGGCTGTGGGGCTGGAGCACATGGTGTGCAAGGAGAGGCTGAGACACTTGGATTTGTTCAGCCTGGAGAAGAGAAAGTTAAGGAAGGGCTATACATCCTGCATTCATATACCAAATGGGTAGTTACAGTGGAAAAAGAGCCAAAAGATAAAGGTATGCACAGCCGGAGGATAAGGAGCAACAGTTACAGGTTGCAGCAGGAGAAGTCTCAGTTAGTTGCAAGGGAAAATATTTCACAACAGCGGTAGTCAAACTGGCACAGGTTGCTGGGAGAGACTGTGCAACCTTCTGCTTTTGGAGATAGTCAAAACCCACCTGGAGAAGGCCCTGAGCAGCCCAGTCTAGACCTTTGTAGTATTTTTTAATTATGCCTTCTCTTTGCTGCTTGTCCCCTCAGTGCATTTCGTTCTCTTGTGTTGTGTAGATTTTCTTTTTGTCCACCCTTTTCATTTTGTGACTGAGGGTTGACACTTTGTGGAAAGATGTGGGTGAAGGAATGTAACAGCTGTTTATTCCAAATCCATTTTGTTCAAAATGAACTAATTTTGGCATCTGTTTTTCACCCATTCCATCTCCAACTGACCTACCCCTGTAAATCTTATTTGAATTGACGCAGCTATTTCAGCCTTGGGAGATATGTTTTAGTACTTTGGACTTAAATATAAGTTTCAAAATATTGAGCCAAATAATACTGAACAGAGTAGTCGTACCCCTGAATTATCCATACTTCTACTGACAACAGCCAGAAACCTGAGGAGTGCACAGATATTTGCCAATGGAAATTTATGACTTAAGAGCTACTTTGGGAACTAAGGACTCTACTTGCCCTGGGGTACCCTGTGGTTATGTTTGCTTTGTATGACATCTTATTTTCAGGTGCCATTGTCTTGGTCCTTTCAAGAGAAGTAACAGTGTATCTGGCAGCAGGAAAATCCTTGAATCTGCCTATTTGCTTTTTCTGTTAGCAGATTCTAGGTAGTATCGGTAGAATGGCTGGAGTTTTTTTGCTAAGAGCACACACACAGAGAAAAACTGTCTATACTGGTTACGAAGAAAGGGTGGAGGATGTTTTCTTTGGACTGTGCTGATTCCATTACTTTTAAAATGTCTCAGAAGCCCCTATGAGTGACAGGATGTCCAGTGGGTGTAAATAGGATTTTGACAGGAAGGCCAAGTTCTCTTGACTTTAAAGCCAGATGTTCATAGCAAGACTATCATTGTCTGAGAGGTTTGAATTGCATGTTTTCAGATATTCTTGGATTCACTGACCAGTTTCCTACTAGGAAACTAGGATTTCTTCACCCTCTCTTTGCGTTATAACCTGCAACAACCACAGATATCTCTAATATAGTATCATCCTCTTAGCTAATGTCACCACTGGCCTTCTTGGATGGCATTTGCCCTTTTGGTTTTCATAATGATTTAGAATTTGGCATGCAATCACTAAAACTTTCATTTCTGTTTCTCATTTTTGCAGGACTACTCAAAACATGTGCAATTTACAAGTCATTTGTCCAGCATTATAAATTTGTCATGAAAGCTTTAGCTAAGTTTGATGTGACTGACAGTTCATGAAATTTTGGAAGGTTTTGTGGATATTTTATTAATGCAGACAAATGTTAACCATATGCTGGCCTGCTTAAATGCCTTGTGGTGGCACTACTCAAATATGATTGAGATTGATTATATCTTGCCAGTAGAGTTATACCAGCAGGAAATTCTTTGAAGAGCCCCCTCCTAACTTCATTACTTCCATTTCCACCCTAAACTGAACTAGATGTAATAGCCTTTATAAACAAGAGTAGAAAAGTATGCAATTCCTTTTGAGTAGATGCTTTTTGCAGGCTTTCCTCTCTAAATTTCCTCTCAGTAAACTCCTTATATTTTAAATTCTAGCACATTAATTCTAAAACTTAAAAAAGCTATTAGCTTTATTCATAAGAAATTATTCCTTCTTATTTTATACATTAAGATCTTTCAGATATTTTTTCTGAAGAAAATCTTCTTGAGATATTGTTCCTACCCATTATCCTAGTAAGTTTGTCTATGCCAGGATATTTCAGAAAACTTATGGCTAATGTTAATATATGACATTATTTGCCATATTTGACAATGACCCTAACGCCTGGATGGCTTCTCTCTCCCATCTTATATTTTTCTAGAGTACCTTGAACTCAGAAAGAATTCAGTGGCAATGATACTGCTTTATTTCGAAAAGCTTGTCTAGTTGCTTTCACTGTCAGGACTGGACATATCACCAGTTACACTTGCTGAAGAAAGCCAAATATTTGAGTCACAGCTGGTGTGCTAGAATAAGGAAGAAGAAGCTGCATATCTCCTGTGATCATAAACTTTCATAGTAATACAAATAAGATTACCGAAATTACCAAGAACTGGCTAATTAATTCTTTTGCATATTTTTTTTTAAAAAATACTGTTGCTAACTTTTCTTCTTAGATAATAGAATATCTCCAACATTTTCAAAACTACAGAGATTTTTCTAGATTAGGAAGTAAAGTTGTTACTGTCACAGTCTGGGGAAAATAACTGTAACACTGAGATAATGTTTTGTTCTCTGTGCTGCTTCTTTTGAAAACAGTAAGAAGAACTTTAAGTATTTTCTGATGTGAATCCTCTAGGATTGGAGTTAAAACTGTCTATTTGATTTACATATATTGATAGCAGGTTGCTTGTACTATCAGTCTAGAGATGATAGAGAGGTCTTAGAGGTGAGAAGTTTTGTTTCTTGTCCCTGTGTCACCAGACTCATTTGTTTTAAAACATGTTTAAATGTTAACATTAATACCATGGTTTAGCAAAGCACATTAGTCAATGTCTAAGAAGTTCTTAGCAATTTCAACAGGAAGGTTAATATCTACTGACTTCAGTGAGACTTAAACACGTACGTGTGTGCTTGCTGGATAGGAAAGCTGCCCTGGATGAAGACTTATATGACAGGTTGAGTTACATATGGGAGTTATGTATACACCTGAAGGATTGCTGAATCATGTATGTTTTCCTTCAGTTTGAGGTTTTAGGTTTCATTCAGACTTTGGATAGACATCTGAGTAACACTGGGACATCAGGCAGCTGAGTACAGAAGTATGACAAACCGTCGTATGTGTTTATGAAATTAAGACAGTCCAGGTACTCCTCAGTAGGAAGGACGGAAGGTAGCATATTATCATAAAAATCTCACACTTTAAAAAAAAAAAAAACAAAACCAAAAACCAAAAACCTACCAGATAAAAATATAAACTGACAAACATAATGAAAATATTGCATTAAAAATAAAATATACTATCAGGACACAATTTTTAAAATGTTATTTGAAGTAATGCTTGTGTACTTTGAACTTGGAGATATTTTGGACTGATAGAAAATTTTGCATTAGTTTTTATAAGAGCTAGGTATAACTGACATTTGCAGTACTTTCCATCTTTTCTTTCTACATAACTAGAAGGTCTAAGTCTATAAATATTTCTTATTGTATAAACTATCCTTTCTATAAACTTAGTGGCTCTGGAATATTTATATAATCCAGACAGTTCCCGAATATGGACAACTTTCAGTTACCCCCATTACATCATATTTCCTTATTATACCCATATGTCTTCAATGCTGTGTCATACGATCCCTAAGATTTGTGTGGAAAAAGCTGATAGCTCTTTCTGTTTATATCCACTTCCACTTTCATCTTTCCATCTTTGAACTTCACTTTGAGTATTTTAAACTTTTACTACCAACTGTTCCTCCTGATTTTTCATTACTGAGAAGTTTGTATCTTTGTCCACCTCCGTCACTCCATTAAAAAAATATTTCCATTTTTTTTACAAACAGGTCTGGCATACTTCCTCGTGTCCCACTCAGCATGGTTCCTCTAGCTGTGCAGTACTGCTTTTGCCAAAATGTCTGCCCAAAATAATGTCGATGCCAGTTCTAGTGCAGCCATAGAGCCTTTTCAACCTTGATACTCTGCTGCAGAATTGTCAGTCTACCCAATGCATTAATATGCACCCAACATTGCACTTCTCCATGTGTAGTAAAGGAGTTTTGTAGATTTTTAAGGACCCTGAAATGTTTCTTGGCCATTTTCCCACTCTGACACAGAACACACTTGTAGCCCTCATGTCAGGTTACAGAATATATATTTGTAAGGAGAAATAAACTTATCTGAGTCTGTGTAGTATTGCTCTTCTCAGTGTGGATGCTTACAGAAACCTGGAAGTAAGATCTGAAGTATCAGTCTTGACATGTAAGCAATCTACTCTAATTTTTTAACAGCAAGAACAAAATGACAGGATTGTATGACCTAAGGAAATGAATTCCAAAGATTAGTTAGAAATCCACTAAATTGCACAATACAGATATTACAGTAATCAAATCAATTGTCTTTTAAGCAGGTGAGTACATATGATATGCCAGGACAAACCTCTCCTTTAGACAGATGTAAGAATTTGTAATGTAAAAGCTAGTAAATGAGGACATAAAAATTCATAAATATTTGCATATATGAACTATGGTTTTAAGAGTTCTGCTGACCTAGGGGTCCAAATATCAAGATCAAAGCTATCAGAAAAAAATCATAAAAACTGAATGTTGTCTGGAAGGTAGTAGAAAGGAAAATGAGCAATGTTCTAGAAGTCAAAGAAAAATCCAAACATAGCTAATAAAAACTGGTGGGTGCAGAAAGTTTATAAGCAAGACACATGTAAAAGTGCAACTCTCTATCACCTAGAGCTGAGTAAAATTTGGAAACGAGACCTATGGCAACTTTGCTTTTATAATCAGGACTTTATTATGTACAAGGTAACTTGTGACCCCAGGCACAGCTGGACTGACTCAGGTTGCAAAATCTGTCTTCCAGAAATGCTGCAGACCTATGTAATGTGTAGCAACAGTCCTCCAGTGCAATAGGATGATCCTGAAATTACAGGATTTAGCAATGTTAGTAATGTCCAGAACCTTCATTATCTGGGGGAAATAGGGAAATGAGAACCTCTGTGTTGTTGTAAATGTGTGTGGATTGAGTCTTTTCTATTATAAGAAGAGAATTTTGCTTTCATTAATTTTTGAATGTTACAGTGGTCCCTAAAAGATTTAACTGCCAAATTGCTAACTGCCTTGAATTAAACTGGATTTATTTATATAATATACCATAGACATTGGATCCTCAGGATTGCATTCTTTTCTGTAAATGCCACATAAATAATATGGTTGTAAATTATCTTCATGGGTCCAGATTGCAACGGCCGGACCCTTGAGCCGATTCAGGAAGACTTTGTCCAGGTCTAATTCAGTCACACAATGGTATATTCACATTGCCCCATTGATTTCATTGAGAAAGTGAAGTATTAAAACCTGTTGTCATGGAATTAAGCTGCAAAAACCTGAGAATGGTGTCAAAATTTCACTCATGATATAAATTACTATTGAACTGGAGCATCAAAACTTGGCCCAAAGTAAATAGACATTAATAGAATATGTCTAGACTAAAAACTATGTAAAGTCAAAATGGTCAAGGGGAATTTGCTCTTTTTTTTTTTTTTTTAAGAGGAAAGAGTTATGCTTTGTGTAAAGGGGTATGGCACACGTCTGGAGGAAAACAAAAATAACAGGGAAAATTGCTTTCTCTGTATGTTTGAGGAATTTGGAACACAGAAGTGTCAGAAAGGAACCACTGAAGTCATCACATCGTAACTCACCCCTCCCCTCTGACTCCACAGCAACATTGCTGTCAACAATGGAAAATGGAAGTTAGCTTGCATGCTTAAGAAAGCTTTATTTTCTGATAACTATGCAGTCAATTTGGTGTGTCAGCACTGTGGTTTTTCTCCTATTTTTTCAATCACTGGCAGATGTGTAAGGCAAACAAACAGAAGTATTGGAAATAATATCCACTTAGTGGTACTGTACCCTTGTGAAATCATGTGTACTGTAGCACAACCTTTGTGCGGTTAACAAGATCAGATTTATCTATGTTCATATTTGTACTGTTGCTCTTCAGGATTTTTTTTTTTAGAAATTTCCTTTAGAATGAGTGTTTTGTCTTTAGAGCTTAGCACAGATTTGTGTTAAGCATGGAAGATAACACTGGGAATAACAGAGAACGATTTGGTCGCAGCTGAAAAGGAAGCACACATATTGATGAACTGAGACCATTGGAAGAGAACTGTGATAAAAAGAGCAATTTATAGTTTTGCAGCATCTTTTTATTGTATGATCTACAAGTAGATAGGTTTGTACCAATTGTTATTTATATTTTATAGGTAGGTTATGCATAGAGTAATGACTATGTGATTAACCAGCAGAGCTAAGGATATAAAGTGGTTCTTTGAAATGGGTATGTCTCCAAAAGGGAGAGGCCTGAGAAGCGTCATGTGGCCTGCCTACAGATGCCACGTTTAACAGTGGAAATATATATTCAAATACATTGACTACTTAAAAGTTTTGCAGAGCAGGTGTTGTCTCCTGATCAGTCTTTGCTTCTTGCCCTTTGTTGTGCATCTGACTCCTTGTGGCATCTCTGCAAAGGCTGCTTTGCTGCCCATTTCAGCCCTGCTTCAGTTACCTGCTACTGCCTTTAAGCCTGGTTATCCTATGTCCTAAGTTATAATTCCCTAGGTAGAAAATTTTCAACTACTAAATCCCCTAGGAGATAAATTGCTCTTGCCGTTAAAAAAGTGGCCTTTCTTTGCATCCTAAGCATACTGAGTTTCAGCATTCAGCCACTTGTTCTTATTTTGTCTTTATTGTCTAATGAATCATCTGAAATCATGCTAGACCTTGAGAAGGTACAGTTGGCAAGAGTCAGAGAAAACGTACATTTCAAAAATGGGATTTTGGCCAAATGAGGGACCTGCATTCAGATTTGTGATCCAAAAAAACTCATTCACTCTTCACCTTGAGATTCACTTTGAAACTGACTGGTTTGGGAAAATTCAAGCTATAAATCCATAATGGTTTTTAAATACCTATTACTATTCCTGATATTCAAGTTCCTTGGAATCCAAGAAAAAAAGGTAGCTGTGTTACTGGGATATGAATGTGGCTGTGTACCAGAGCCAAGGTGATGAACACAGCCAAGGTCACAGCAATTCTGGCCCTGTGCTGCAGAAAGTCTTCAGAAAGTTTTCTGGCAGAAACTGAGACATTTACATATTTTTTAACAGTTTTTTTGTTGATCATTACCTGGGACTTAACTACTTAAAGGCTGTATCAACCTCCTCCCGCACACACACTTATTCACTGTGGTCTAGTCTTTCCTTTACGTTTTCTTGGATAAATTTAGACAGAGATTTTTAAATTCTTTCATTGTCATCTAGATATCTACTTCTTTTTATTATGCTCATTTCTTCTACTCTGAACTACTTCAAATGCAGATGCCAGTTTGAACATGATATAGCACTAAATACAAAAGTAAAATGTTTAAATTTTACCCTATTCATATGGAAGCTGATGTTCTGCTAATTTTAACTAAGTGAACACCAATGCTTTTTTTTTTTATAAAGACACTCTTTCCCAGGATTAAGTTTCCCACCATTAATGTTTGGCTTCTCTTCCTTAGCCATATGCAGCAATATAGAAAAAAAACCCCAAGCAAAAAAACCTGCAACGAACTCGTAGGGGAGCACAATATTTCAAATGTGTCTTTTCAGTGGACTAGTAATTATGTTCTTATTGAAATAGCTAACCTTTCAAATCCAATGAAAGTTCCAATAAGTTTTTATCAAAATTTACTTGAAATCCTGGGGAATTTTTCTGCTGACTTCAGTACATTTGGATTGGAGAACTGGTAAGAATACTAAAGTGGATGCAAATTAAAGAAAATCACTTTGCCTTTACTTCAAATGAAAAAACATAAAATCAAATACCTTAAATAGAGACAAATATACACATTATATCAGGGCCTAAAAAATGTCATTACTTTATTTTAGCTGCTCTTTTTATTATTTTGAACTGCACGAAGCAGTTTTCTACAAATAATATTTTTAGAGTACATTACAACAAGGATGATGGAAAAATGGCTACATATTAAAAAATCCAACTCTTTCAGGCTTTCCGGGGCACTTTCCCATTTAGGGGCAGCACTCCAAAACCAGAACCCTTGGCAGATTTTTCTGTGGTTCAAAATTCAATTACAGTTCCATCAGAAATAGTTGAGGCTTTAATGGAAAGATTTTTGAAGATATTTGTGAGACATTTCACTCCCTCCTGTGCTGGTTTTGGCTGGGATAGAGTAAATTTTCTTCGCTGTAGCTGGCAGAGTGCTGATGGCACATTGATGTTTTAGTTGTTGGTAAGTAGCGGCTCAGTGCCGCTAAGCAGTGCCTACACTAGTCCGGGACTTCTCCAGCTTCCCGAGCTCTGCCACGTGCACAAGCAGCCGGGAGGGGAGGGCCCACAGCCCAGTCAGCTGGCCCAAACTGGCCAATGGGCTATTCCATATCATATGACGTTGTGCCCAGTATATTAACTGGGGGAGTTGGCCGGGGAGGGCAGGGGAGCGATTGCGGCTTGGGCGCTGGTGGTGTCGGTCGGCAGAGCGGTTGCAGCACTTGTGGTGTGGTTTGGTTGTTTACCTCGCCCCTTCCTGGGTTTTTGTGCCTTTTCTTCTCCCTCTCCCTCTCATTTTTTTTTTTTCCTTTTCATTATATTATTGTTGTTACTATTGTTTTATTTTCATTATTAAACTGTTCGTATCTCAACCCATGAGTTTTTACTCTTCTGATTCTATCCCCCATCCCGCCGGTGGGGCAGTGAGCGAGCGGCTGTGTGGTGCTCAGTTGTTGACTGGGGTTAAACCACAACACCCTCCTCGCATAGCAGAGATATTGTTGTCATACCTGACAGATTAACCTAGGGCCAGAATTTCCAATCTGTTGACACTGTTTGTGGCTGGATAATTTCTTTGACTTAAAATGTCTCCAAACCAAAAAAACCTTCTACCTCCCAAAACCCAACCCAAAATTTAGATCAACATTAGGTTGAGAAACTGATTTCCTGCATTCTTTTTAAGGAATCTTCCATTATCCTGTGGTGGTTTGAGGTGCCTTAGTATCATTACACAGCAGATAGTATTCTTAAAGAAAACTATTCATTTTTATTATCTTACTATTCAGGCTATTTTGGTCCCAGTTCAAGAAAACATTTCAGTCTTGATTTCAATTCAGTCTGGATGACAATCCTTAAAAAAGGAACATCAGTCTTTTCATATATGAGTAAGGCTACTGGTTTTAACTCTAATAACTTCACCAATGAATTCTGATGTGTGACAGCAAGGCGCTACTGGTTTTCTCCATATACATGCGAGTCCTATGGAAGTTTGCTAACTGAAACAGAAAAGCTGAACGCAAAGAAAAGGCTTGATGGTTCATCTTGCTGTAGCTGTTGAATGTTACCTTCAAAATGATAATGCAGATCGTTCTTTTGGTGGTGATGCCTTTGGGAAAAGTCATGGCTTACAAAGACATATTGCAAAATCAAGATTGACTGCTTCCTTCTCCTATGGTCTACTATAAACAAGAATTAATTCAGTAAGGCCCTATGTCCTATTTTATGTAAAAGGTTGAACTAGAAGTTCCTTGTAATTCCCACCAGTGTTATAATATACAATACTATGGATTGAAATATGGAAAGAACACAACAATTAACTAGGCTCATTTTCTTTAAAGACAGAAGATATTTTCTACTTTGTGAATTCAGATTTTGTTGTTAACTGAAGTTGTAGTAGATGTACGCGATATGAGGATGAATACAGAAAAAGAAAGAGACATCTAACTACATACTCTGAATTTTAAAAGGTAGAATCTTTTGTGTAGCCTAAAATTAATGTATGTAATGTGGATAAAACTAGGCATGTTTAATTTAGCTGTGAAATATTGTTTTTTATTGAATTAATCTGCTTACCCATTACTGTATAACTTCATTCTATTATTCCTTTTGAAGAAGTACAAACACAACAATTATCTTCTTGGTTATTTAAATACACCCAGACAATTAAATGAGTTTCTCTTAAATGAGTACATGTATTTTACTTTTTAGCCAAGAAACTCCTTCACTGTCTCCTCTACTACCTCCTGTCTCCAAGCTATTATTAGTGTCATATAGCTATGTCTATGGAAGTTAAAGAATCAGTATTTTACTTAATTAGCTTGCTTTACACAACCAGCAACCCTCAATATTTGTATTCCCAGCCAGCTCTGCTTCAAAATCAGTCTGATATTCTGTGAGTCAGGGCTTTAAAATATACATGTGGTTGCTGGAGGTTGTCTAGATTGAAATGCAAAATTGGTACTAGAATAGAATAAAAACCTTAGATCAAATATGAAGTGATTGAATCATTATATCCTTGAATGTATTTCCTGCTCAAATCTATAACTTCTCTGGGTTCTGGTAATTCCTTGTATTATTACTTCTGCCACAGTGTGAGTTGTTACGTCTCTTATTCTGCTGGCACCTGAAGGAATATTTAACAGGCATTAGTCTGCTTACCTGAAGACCTATAAGAGACCAGGGTCTTCGGGGAAAGCCCTTAGTAGGTACAATCCCCCTTTTTTAAATACTGTTTTCTCAACCAGTTCTGTTGTTGACATATTTTCTCCAGTCACACTTGTAGGAATCAGGAGAAATCTTTAGGTCGGAGGAGTTGCATCAATGTGAAAATCACATAATCAACAAGAACATCTGTCCCTTCATGTTCTTCTTGACAGGCCAGGCTCAGCACTTTTAGACCATGTTGCAGTTCACAGTGATACAGCCGTAGCAGCTGTCAGTTTTTGTGCTGGGCGTGTACACAAGAAGAGCACTGTATCCTCCTCCCTCACTGTCTGCCATCATGGAGGTGGTTTGAGTTCAAAAAGCTGTGGATAGGTAATGAAGGAGGTAATTTGGTTGATAGTGTCCTGCCTTCCTTTGCATTCCCCTTTAGGGAAAATATGTTAGGTAGGCCATACAAATTTTATTTTCAGATCTGGTTCAGCTATGCTCCTGTGACCAGCTGAACACTAAACACATGTGTACCATGCAGTGATGCTCTCTTCCTTTTTTGTAACCTAAGTTTTCTTATATATTGTTGATTTAGCAAAATCTACATGTGGTCTTGGTCTTGTGTTCTGCATGATATAAGCAACATAAAAAAATGCAAGTTTACTGTAAGTTAACTAATTTCCCATCCCTTTCCCAATCCATTCTAAATCTGTTATATATCAAGATTAGAAACCTCCCCCCCCAAACATTTCATTACTGGGTGAAATAAGAAATGACAAGGACTGCTGGGGTTAAACGCTTCTTTCTAGATGTAAATATTACATTTGTATATATTTTTGACAATATTTCACTCAAGTCTATCTCTAAGGAGCAGTAGTAGCTCTTTGCAAGTGCTATTATTTCAGTTCAGTATTCCTATTTTATCATAAAGATGTTTAAAAGTCTACAACTCAGTGTGATCTTCACTACACAGACAACATAAAATCCATCCCTTCAGAAGAAAGAAAGACTGAATGCTTCTATTTGTGCTTCTGATTCTTTATGAATACTAATGCTCACAACCACAGATTAAATTAATCTCAGCTGCCTCAGTCACACTTGGTAAATGAATCATAAAATAGTTTCATCTTGATATGGTAAGTTGTCCTTGACAGCAAATTAAAATCTTAATAAGTGCCCTATTCAGAAAACACACACATACACATATTCTTCATTCCTGGAAATCATGGTCAGAATGCAGATTCATTGGTTTTTTGTTTAAAGAAGGCTGAGCATAATTATGTGTTATTTGTTCAAGGCCCTGTTATAGTATACCAGGAATTTTCAACCTTAAAGGAAAATACTTCTGGCACTGCCTGAGCATTTTGAAAGGGAAAGCCTCAATACATATTGAAAGCAAAAGCAAAAGAGACCAAACAATTTTATATTTAGATAGTGTTTAAACTAATGAAATATTTTTTCTCAAATGTACTCTTTGTTTTTAATTGGTTTTTGCCATTATTTCCAAAGGGAAGTTGACATCCTCACCTTGAACTAAATATTGGCTTTTGTAAACCTTTGAAGACAAAGGGGATGCTTTGTTATCAGCAAACAGGGAGGACAGTTCTCACTACTCAAATCTAGTTATCTCATGTCTGTATAGTAGTTTGAAGAAAGGAAGAATGGGGAAAAAAATGGACTCTCTCTTTTGTTTTGGAAGATGGGTAAATGAACAGCCAGAACCACCTATGAAGTCAGTCATAGCAGTTGTATTGTCAGAACAGTTGTATTGACTTCCATGAGTTACATGTATTTAGGACTGAGTTCAACATAGTGGACCAGACTGTAATTTTAGAAGCCATAAATGATGTCTTGCTCTCTCACAACAACAAAAAAATGTACTCTCTCTCTATATATATATATGACAAGTCTTCTAGTGAAATAAAATTAAACTTGATTCTATTTGTGAGTGTTTTTAAATTCAAGGTTGATTTTCATAGCTGTAAAGATAATTTCTCTATTTTCCTTATTCAGTACAAGGACAATGTACAGTTTAACACAAGCTGGAATTTCTTGGTAAGAAGCTTGCTGTATTTTGATGACAGCAGGTGTTTGAGCAGCTTTCTATTTTTGTAGAAGTCTTTCATCTGTCCATATATATGCATTATATTTCAACAGCTAATTTAGATCTTTTAGGCTGTGTAGTACTTATGTCCATACAGTACCATATACAGAGTCTTTAATTATGCAGTGTAAGTCTGCAGATACAATAGTGCTTATGAATTTCTAACAAAACATAATTACAGCACATGTGCAGATTATACTTTTCTACATGAAATAATCCTAGACTTTTTAATTCATTTTGTAAAACAACTAGTTCACATTCTGGACTAATGATCTGTAAAATTTCATTTGTAGTGTAAAGTAACTCCAGAGATGAGATCTTTTAAAATCTTTGTAGAAGAGTCACTGGTATATATTTCTATCACAGTATCTGCACTTTATAATGGAACCAGTGACAGTTCTTTTCAGTGACAGAGCAGCAGCTGAACAAGTAGAGCAGCTGAACAGACAAGGGCAACCGAAGAAAAATGATATATCATGGAATATGCATCATTGTTCAGACTCAGCACAGTGGTGCCACACTTAAAGAAATCTGTAATGAAAAATAACAAGATTTTGTTAAAATAAATGAAAATCACAATTGGTTACTATCCTCAGCTGAGATTGGGGCAACCATAAGTTTTAGAAGATATAAAATGTAAAGATATATGTATATGAAGCTTTTGTTTTCATAAGGCCTTCCTGATTCAGTTCAAGAAAGATGATCTTCTGCTCTTGGGCAGCTATACCTCTGTGATCTTTATCATATTCATCACAAATCTTCTGAATCATAGAATGGTTTGGGTTGGAAGGGACCTTAAAGATCATCTAGCTCCACTCCCCATACCCCCTGCCATGGGCAGGGACACCTTCCACTAGATCAGGTTGCTCAAAGCCCCATCCAACCTGGCCTTGAATACAACCCCAGGCACAGAATGATCTATTTCTTCACAGCATTCTTTGGATTTGATTAATAATAAACAGCTTTGAGTCCTCTGTGAAGGATAGTGAATGAAACGCCAGCTCTATGACATACTTTAATAAAACCGTCCATAGTCATTGAGGCAGAGAAAGATGGGAATGAAAGAAAAAAAGTATTAATTACTATTAATAACTGTTATTAATAGCACTATTACCTATTAATGTTTATCAATACTGAGAATCCTTTCAAGATGCCAGCTTGAGTCCCTCTAGTTTTTCTGGTAATTCTTTTTAGACTTTGGTTTCCTTTTTTGAGCTGTCTGCCTTTATAGTCAACAGAAGAAGATATAATGCATACTTAAGGATTAATTGATTTGGCAAATTTTAGACAACTTCTTTAAAATGACATGAACTGTATCCTACACTCCACTGTTTATATTGACTAGATCTCTGTTGACTGTGGAGGCAAGCTACTTTATAGACACCTCTGCTTAGTCTGATTAATCACATTTTTATATCCAGTTGAATTGTAGACTTGGTAGTGTACATGTCTTCACCTAGGGATCTAATAACACAGAAGCTAATCCTTGGGGGTTATAATTTTATGACTTGACTGTGGGACCCAGCTTTCTCTTCCTAAATTCACTCATCAACAGACATTCCGGCTTCTGAAGGAAATAAGGCTGAGGTTTTACAGGCCGTGGTTTTGTGTAGCTTGTCAATCCTCTGAAGGGATGTGGCACAGCAGCAACGCCCATACCAGGAGGTAGGTCTCAAGGCAGATGTGTTAAGGGGCTGTCAGGACACATGGACAATTCTTACTATGATGCTAACTGTTGCTTTATGTCAGAGATTGAAAATTATAGGTCTAACACGAGCTGTTAAAGCACCCAGAAAAAAAATCTAAGGTTTGCTGAATTTTAGCGATTGAGAAGACAAAAAAAGACACAGACATTTGCAAATCTTTCCGAACTCATACAATTCAGTACCCAAAAAGCAGACTTTGTAAAACTCGGTCATCGTTTTCAATGTTTAATGAAACTTTCTAATTCTACATGTAAAAATAGTGGAGGTTTAGAATCAGATGCTGTTTCTGTGAATTTCATCCAAGTCTGGACAAAGCTGTTTCCTTTTAAGTTTTTCTTCTGTAGTGTAATTGGACTATTACTTGTCTTACCTCCCTCTTAAACTTTGTCTCTCTCCACAGGATGGGCAAATCTGTTAGCCTGTTGCCACACTAATTCTCAAGCATTACTTATGTGGGACAGCATCTGTCAGGAAAACATAAATCATTTCTTTACTACCAAGAAGACAAAAGATACTATCATCAAATATTTTGGCTGTGAAGTGTTCAAGGCATGTGCACTTCACAGTCCCGCAAAATAGGTCTCGCTCTTCAGTGCATGTCATACATTTCACAGTGAGGAAAACACTTCATTCTTGACTGATGCACACTAAAGCAATACGGAGAGGAAATGGGCAGATATTTTAAAAGGAATTTTTAAATTTTGTCCTTCCTTTAGATGGGACTACCCCCCAGCCTGCTGTGCAGGTACACATTTATATATCTCTGAATCGGTGGAAAAGACATTTACAAAAACAGATTTCCTGATCCTGTGTAGTTTTCTTTCTACGTGAGCTGTGACTGTAATAGGCAGTATCTTGTGTTTAAGGAAGAAAACTCTCCTTTTGAATTTAGTCAGCAATCATCACCTATATATGCAAACATTTCTACGGTAGGAAATCTGATCTTAATGGAAATTGCTGCCAGACTTGATGTATTTTATTGCTAACCTGCTGTCTGCCTTCCCCTGGCAAGAAATCCTCAGATCAGTAACTGACAGTTATCCATTGCCTGTGCTGACTAATATTTCCTGTGCTCTGTTCTGCAGCCTGTCCTCTATGATTAAGTGACCACATATAACCATATTTGTTAATGAGTTCATAGTATTTTCCTTAGTCAGTTAGCTAAACAAATACTCTGTATCTTTGAAGGCAGGGATACACTTTATTGCTTCCACATATGGCTCTAAAAGGATGTGATACAGAGGAACACAATGTGCCTAAGCCAACAGGAAACTTAAAAAAGGAAACATGTACAAAGGCTCTAACAAACTTGGTTTTCTTCCCACTGAGTTTCTTGCATTATTCACTCCAGAAAAACAGGCCAGCAGTTTAAACACTGAAGAGGCCAAGGGGTGGGGGGAGTATACATATGAGAAGAAAATTTCACAATATAAAATACTAAGATTGTATAGACCAAACTGCCTTGCTCTGGATTTTGACCAAAATCAAAGAGAATTGTTTGGGATACGTTTAAGCTTTTAAGAAGACTGAGTACTTTGTAGTTTAGGCAGTGAGGCATGAAAGCCCTATGTTTGTAAACACTGGTGTTTTTCTGATAAAATACAGAGCTAAACTCTGCACCATGGACAGATTTACTCAATGTTCATTTGACCAAAATGCTTTGATTTGGTATACTTGATCAGAAAGGATCCTCTACACACAGATTTCACCTCTGTGAGTAAGAATCAGGCATCTTCATGGCATGTCTCCAGCCATCCCTACCCCGCAAATACACCACGCTCCCCTGCAGCAGTGCTGTGAATCACTGCATGACACATACCTCCAGCCTTCGGGGAATCTCCAAGTGTGTGAAAAAGATGATGGTGGAAATAGATTTCCTGGTTTTGTATGTCTTTTTTTTTTTTTTTTTTTTTTTTATTGTTAAATAGAGGTGTCTTATGCAGTAGTTTCCTCCTAAGGAAAAATCTTTCTTTCTTAGTTGTCTTTGACTTAAAACCATTGGTGGTATAACAGGTAAGCCGGAGTATCTGGCTTTGACTTTTGTCTTTGTTGCAGATCTGGCAGAGTACTGATGACAGCAAGGGGAAAGCACCCAAGAAATGTTGCTGGGTAGGAAACCTGATTCACACCGACATTGTTGGGTATTTTTATTGGTTGTGTATGTGGGCCAGTGAGGGGAAATAAGAAGTATGGAGCCGGACAAAGAGTTTCTATGCACCAGGGTCTCCATGGAGTGGAAAGCAGGGCACTACACTGGAGTAATTAACATAGAATAGTCCCATTTTATTTCTGCAGGCTGGGAGGGCGGATTTTCTCCTTGCACTTCCAGCTGTCTCCCTTGATTTTCCTAGCTGCTAGCTGAATCACTTGGGCTTGGTGCAGTGCCGAAGATCCTGGCTTTGATTAGTTCTTGTCTAATCCTGAATCCCAGTGCTCAAGCTATTCTGACATAGTATTTTATTTGTTAATGGCTCCTATCTATTAAGTGTTTGCTGTTCTATCCAATATGAGAATTTTATAAACTTCTGTGTAAAAAAAGTGATTGTTATATTTTGCTTCTGCTCAACAATGATGCTAAAATAGTTTTCCTTGCAATTCTGACTCACTATAGCCTGATTCAAATGGAAAACTTTGCTGCAGTTTATCACACTTAAGATAACATTAAAGCAAACAGTGCCATTACAAACATTATATACTAAGTATCACTTTTGACCATGTCTTTTCATTGCACTATATTCTGTTTATTTGTAATTGTTAATCACTTGTTTCTGAATTCCAGTGCTTAATCCAGATTAGCCATGTTCGTGGGGAATCATATGCTAAAAGACCTGATCTTCTTATGGGTGGCAAAGCAGATCTAGGTTAAGACACCAGAGTGAGCAAATGGGAGTCTTGCTGGCTGTAGTGTGTTCTGGGTACAACTATATTATTTAGGTATGCTTATATATAGAACGTGCTTATGTCCAAAGTTACTGTTCTCCCAAGCTGTAGAAGAAATGGACAGAGAAAAGACACTTTCTTCTGCAGAGTATTGTAAGATTTTAATACTTTTTTTTTTTTCTTCTGGCCTGAGAAAAGAATGCCAAGTTGTAAAACTCTCACTGATAGGAAAAAAATTCAGTTGAGTCAAACTTTGTCTAACAAAGTTTAAAGATTTAGTTATTTTATATTTTAAAAAAATCAAGTATATATAACATAACGATAAGTTTGGAAAGAAAAAGGAAAATAATTTAACCCTCCTTTTGAAAGGGAGTTTGAAATGGACTGTTACTTTATATAAAATTTCTCTATTCCTTAGACACAAAAGAACAGCAGAGTTGACTTACATTACAGAATGTTTTAATTTTTAAAGAAAATTTTCAGTTAATATTCTAAAAGAAGACTATTCTGTAAAAATTTTCAAAACCTACAGTAGACATGATAAGTAGCTCATAAATCATTCAGAATATTTTTTATTATCCTGAGAGGATCATCCAAGGTAAATTTTTATCCATATGCAGAGCCACTTGCAGCAACTTAGTCATAAAAAAGGTCATAAGTGATGCCTAAATATTGCTTTGACCCTTAAGTCAGAGAGAATCCTACTCCAAAAGAGCTTGAAATGTTTACAAACGTCCATGATGGAGATCTCACTGTCTTGGTAGCTGCTGTCAGAACCACCAGCAGATGGTGCCTTAGCTAAACCTCCATGGCTAAAAGGAAGCAGAATATACTTTTTAGAAACCTATTCAAACAAAATTGCTAATCCCCACTTTTTAATATCTGAGATGATGATGAACCAAATGAAAAACATTTTGTTATTTACTAATAAAAATGGATGTGAGCAGTAGAAGATAATAGAACATGAGCCTTTAAATGGCAATATCAAGCCATGCCAAAAATACCTTATTTTTTATCTGACAGAATGACAAAATATACTGGATGAAGAGAATGGGATATATGTGCAAGAACGTTCACCAAGTTTCATCACCTTTAAATGGAGATAATGATGTTTGGGAAGTTCATTGGCAATAAAACTGGAATGGATGAATGTGTCTGGAAGAGCAGGGGAGAAAATAGCTGTAGACTCAGTCATTTTTGTCCATCTCTTTCAAAAATGCTGTTTGTAGAGTCCAGTGGCAGCCTGCTTCTTGAATGAAACACAACTGTCCCTTGCAAACTTATTCCCTGAAATTTGTTCATTAAGATAACACTCATAGACACGTGCTGTTGTTTACACACATGGAAGCTAGCGATGCTCAGAGCTTCCAGAAATGATTAGACAGAAGTTAAAAAAGAATCAGCAAAAGCACCAGTGCCACCTTTATAAGAAATGTTTTCACATTTTATAAGAAGATCTAATTGAGAATAATTCTTTCACTGATCAAAGTTCAAACAACAAGCATCGAGAAATCACCCTTGCTCCTACTTGTAGAATGGTGTTAGAAACAAACAGAGCAGGAAGAAAAACACCTTTCTAAACCAAAACACCTTTCTAAACCAGCTGTTTAAACCTCTTCGCAATCTTATACAGGATAAAAGATTACAGATATGGCTATATATAAGCAGCTATACTGCCTTCCAACAATTTTTACATAACTATTTTAAGTGCAGGTTTAAGTTATGAAGTTTCTTTTGTTGACATTCAAGTTTAATTAGTAACAGATGTATCTGCATCACCAGAAGTGAAACCTGAACAAAGAAGAAACAGCTTACAAATATATTTCATGCCATGGGTTTCTAAAAAAAAAAAAGTGTTTACTGGAGAGGCTACTGCATTTCAATTATAGACAAAATTATCCCTGTATGCCATACCCAGCTTTCATGAGTGTTGCAAGGTTTGATTAGTGTTTGCTCAGTTCTAGAAGAAAAGCACTGCAATAAGTGGGACATATATTGAAATATTAATTTCTATTCTTATCAAGCTACATTGTTTGAAAGTAAACTGTTTGTCCAGTCCATTGTACTTGTGAAACAAGTCTGGAAGAGACATAGTAAATTCCAGTAGAACTATATTTTAGAGATAAACATATCATAAGGAATGTGCCTATTCCTTGTAGCATAGAAATGCTGTTTGTTTTTTAATATATGACATCTCATGTTCTGGCAGTTTCTGAAAAAGCTTCTTAGTCCAGACTCATTTTAATGCAGTAGCTTTTAGACCCTAAGCTTGCAATACAAAATATAGGCAGCTTTAAGGAAAAGTGTGTTATTTATGAACTGCAAGCAACAGTTCAATAATTCAAGTCCATTAGTCATTTACTCATATCAACTTTAAGTCCATCCAAGGCAGATTTATGAATACAGTTCATAACAAACAGTAGTCACTTTCCACTTCCTAAATCTGCTTAACATTTGTAGAAGTTGAAAAAATGCAAGTATATGCACTGAGGGGCTTGACATTTTTATATCTTTTATATAAATGTCAGAATTACTAAAATGCATTTAAAAATAAAAGATCTACAACAAGTAGCTTTACAAGATACTTTATTTTGAAAAAATCTGAAGGCTTGTAATTATAGAAAAAATGGTGGAAAAAAGTGTTTTTTTTTTTTCTTTCTTTATGGTTTCTATTTGTTACAACAAACACTTCTAGTGTGTTGTAAATTTATTGACGTCATTAGACCTTCTTGTGATTCTTACTGAAGAATGAAGCAATTTCAGGATTCAATTTGTTTGCATTGTATTATTTTTACTTTCAACCATTCAGCATTTTTCAGAGGTTCAAGAATATCAGCCAGTAATTAGTCCAATGATAGTGACTAAACACAATGGTGATTAGTAAGGGTAACTTCTGGTGACTCAAGCAGTTAAAATGATCAATGGGTCTCCAGTTTGAACATCGTGTTTTAGTAGTTGATGAGGAATTCCAAAAGTCTGGAAGCAGAATATAAAAGCAGCAAGATAATGCGGTTGGAAGGTATTACTAAAGCTGACATCATGTCTCTACAGCCAGACGTGTAGAGCAGCGCTCTATCATACATGCCAGATTTGAACAGTGTTTGGAAAGGTGCTGGCATCATTACATATTTGAAAGGAAAAATATCCTACTAATCATGGAATAATATTTCATGGGAGAAATGAAAGCCCCAGTATTTTGGTTTTATCAGACTTTCCAATTCTTGCCAGTGCCAGCAAAGAACAGTTCCCACTAGCAGGAAACCACAGTCAGTTCCTGAGAATTCCCATCCCACTAACTTGCAGATAGAGGAGAAGATCTGTCTCAAATTTTATTAGGTTATAAAATATATAAAACAAATAAAAAAGCAATCACCTGAAGAAGGAGCTCTGCAGACCACTGAAATGGTTGTCATCATAGAGGCTCCCTGATGTCTCCATATTCATCTTCCTAGCATCTGGAGGGATTGGTACCCAGCTCACAAGGGAGTTAGAGCATATTTTAAGTTTAAGCACACAACTAATCCTACTGCTACGATATGACTAAGCTCATAAATGCCTTTTTGAACTGAGATATAGAGGGACAGCCACTCTGGGCTCTAGTTCATGCCCTGCATAGCACTGACTTACATATAAATTAACCAGGAAAGGAAAAAGACTGAAAGGAAGCAAAGAAATTCTAGACTGGAGTTAGGATTGTTCACATAATCTAATGATCTAGCTCACGAAGAAAGTTTAGAGTCCTTATTTCAGAGTTGCTAACAATCTTAAAATGATTGTGAAAATATGGAACCAGGAGAACCATTAAGACATTTACATTAATTTATTATGCTCACTCCATGATTCTTTTATAAGCAAATGTAATATCTGAATATTCCAATAGTTAATTTATATGCCAGTTCTTATGATTTTTGCCCCTGAAAATTGTGACTAAAAACAGGAGAAACAATAACACGAGGAATAAAACAGCATTTCATCGTTAACTTTGAAATAAAGCTAACACAATATGGAAATAACTTACAAATAAAAGCTGAATGCTAACATTACAAATCCACATTAATTTAACTACTGCTAGGCTATCTCAAGTTCTGAAAAACTGCAGGCTAAGCTGCTGAAACTCTAACAACTGTACTGGTACAAGTGCTGCTTTCACTGAAGAATAACCCAGAAAACCAGAAATGTTGGTACTCCTATGCATTATTTTAGCTGTCAGTCTAGTAGCAAAGAGAAGACCACTGGAGGAAGATGATTTTTTAATGAGTTGTTAAGGTTAATATGCTAAAAATAAATATTGCAGTTCTTCAAGAACACCTGGGAATGTGCCACAATCCAGTTCAAATTTAAGCAGAGTAAAGATGCAAAAAAGATTACAAGAAGTGTGGAGAAAGGACTAAGGTAAATGACATTAAGGTGTAATAGCTTTTTGATAGTTCCTTACGTGTTGCAGTTCCACAATTTTCCTTTCATTTTCATTGATAAAGACTGCTAAGCCAGGAAAATTCCAAGAATAAGGGACCTTCCGGTATATCTCCCATTAGTTTTGTCACTGATTTTTCCATGCTACAGGTTCTTCCCCCTACATTTCTGCTGTTGATTAGTGTGCTGCATTTTGTGGTGGAGAGATTATTGCAAACTTCAGGACTAGACTGAATTTAAAAAAAAAAAAGTATTTGAGTTTTCTTAAGTTTTGGGTGTATTTTCAAAAGCACTCAAGTGAGCACAGTAACCTACAACTCCCAGCAAGTTGCTTCTGAAGGGTTGATTGATGGGACTGGATCTGCTTTTAATATTACAGTATTTATGGCTAAATGATAATGGGTTACCATGATTTTTACCCTGGTTTCCTGGAAGCCCTGGAAAGTACTGATTAGTAAACATAAAACTAGCTTGAATGGATGAACAGTAAAAGGAAGCCCATTCTGTAATCCTTTCTTTGCATCTCTTTATTCAGTTTGCTTTTAGATCAGTGTTCAGAAAGTCACTGTATACTAACAAACCACAAATTGCTGAATCAGCAGCAGGCTGATAAAATGAAAAGAACCGCAGGTAAGGGAAAGAGATGTCTGCTTTAGGAGGGCTCTTTAAAGCTGTAACATTTTTGCAAAATTGCTTACAACAAGAAGTATTTTATCATACCTCAGTTCTTCCTCCCTCACAATCACCAGCTGGCTCACAGCTGGGGGATGCGCTGCGGTGTAAAAGGTTTTGAGCGACGTTGTATGAAAATGTGTGCCAACTTCATCGTAAAAGCTTGTATTAACCAACAGCCTCTCTGCTCTCTTAACAGAAGTGTACGTTCTGTGCCTCCTTTCTGGGAGCTGACAAGCAGCTCCTGATTGCCAGGCATCTGTCACTGGCATGAATGGACAGTGAAAACCTCCTATCCAGCTCTGGGTTTAAAGACGGTTGGCTCCTGCATTTATGGAGAACAGCTCTGCTTCCAATAAGAAATTATTCTGAAAAATGTACCATCTCAGATCTCTTCATCTGAGGATGGACTGGATGCTTTGAAAGGGAAATATCTCCAAGAGTGATACAACTCTCACAGTGGCTGTGAGCACTTGAGTGGAAGATTTATGCTTAAATATATAGACCACAGATTGAGGCTAGGTTTGCAATATGGAAAAACTACAAAGGAAATATATTTTCCCTTCAGAAAAACCAGTCAAGCAGAGATGCTAGTGCTAGAGCTGCAGCTCAGTGAGGAGGAAGCCAGCACAGTTAAAGGGGCGCCTTGGCATGATCTGCCACCTTTGCCCACCCTGTTTTGCAACATGTTGAGTAGGGGCCAGAAACAAAGACTGCTATATGGCCAAAAGATCTGAACCCCAGCCCCGTAAGGCCCTGAGGACTGTCCTATCAAGCTGGACCAAACACTGGTTTAATGCAGTAACCAGCCTCAGGAGATGCTACTGCTGATCACAGCAGCATCTACATAAAAGTAACTTTTTGCCTATGTAGACACATTTGGGCCAAATTTTGTTCAGTTTTTAACAGGATGCAGAGTGATAAGGAAAAAACAAGGAAACTGAAGAGCCATCCAAACTGCGAGAGGAACTCACCATTCCTGCTGGCACAGTAACTTCAGAAATGAATGGAAACCCTCTGGCTGCCTTTATTGCACATTCAGCAAGGCCAGCAAATTCTCAGCCCCACTGCCTGCTTTGGAAAGGCCAAAGTACTGGGATGCTCAGTGCTGCCTGAAGCTCCCATTGAACCTTCACAGTCTCTGACAGATGCAAAACACTGTTCAAAACAGTCCGTATTCTTCTGTCCTATGTCTATGTCCGCACCCAAAAATGTGTATGTATTTATTAATTTATGGTAAACCCAGTAACTGTCAGGTCTTTAAGTGCAAAAAAACATTTCTTTTTTAAATTGTTATCTGAGGAAATTCCAAAGATATGGCAAGTAGTTTCAAAACAAATATTTAGGGGAATAATTATTACATTTTATAAAGCAGTGTCATTACATGTCATAGTTTCCCTTTATACCTGGGGGGATTTCCTACTCTCCAGGAGGGGACATTATTAATACACCATCAAGTAAGATTGGAACTAATTACTATAGCACTGTTATTAGCTACTAGTAACAATGATTGATGCTAAAGATGAGTAAAGATCATGTCACAAATCAAGCTACATCTCCTGGAGTAAGACAGACTGCTGCTATTCTGTTTCTGTTTGATGATTAGTGATAAACAGGATCCACCAAGTTATCAGAAGTAAGGCTGAGGCACCAAAGGCTATGGAGGAAGCAGAAAACAGATTTTCAACACACAGACAAATACATATCTGTAATCTGTTTAGGAGATTCAGCAAATCTCAATCAAAAATCTCAGCAAATATAAATACGGGTGATCATAGTAGCATCACTGACATTCAGTTGAACTTGATCTTCATGAAATTTCTCATGGCATTTCTGTTTCCATACATTCAATCATTAGGTAGCTTATACTTTGGGACAGAAGTAAAATATAAGATTGTGCTATTAAATTCACATTTCTGGACTTATGGTAACTATAATCTCAAAGGAAAATCAATCTCAAGGATGTTTCACCAGTAGGAGTCATATAACAGTTCAGAAATATTGGAGCAGCATAAAATTATTGATCAAAACAAATTTCGAACGCTAAAGCACAATGCTTACATTTCCTTGGTCTTGTAAACAAAAACCCCTGATTGCGCATATAGTGTTCTATAAAAAGAGAAATAAATAAATAAAAACCCACATGCTGGCAAGCCAAATGAGCTATTGCCAGAAGATGGCAGTGATGTCTTTTTACAGCTGTAGTCATCATGCCATTTACAAGAATAACCTAATTGCTGTATAGTTATATCATAGTAAAAAAGGGACATTGGTATAGTCAAACCAATTACCTCCTGGTATCTTCAGCAGTGTATCGAATGCAGTACAATTTTTCAGTAATTTTCAGTTCTGTGACTTTTCTTCTATTTTTAGACTATGGTTGTTTTGGAAATCAGCCAAGCTCTAACAATGTGAATAACATTTTAGTTGTAGCATTAACAAACAATTTGACACACCTCAAGTTCGATTATTTCCAAATTAGAAGAATCTGGTTGGAGGCCATTTTTCCATCACTCACTAGGTCTGGGCAACCCTTATTTGCTTCAGTTTTTTGCTAATTTAAAGGCTCTGTGAAATAATAGCAGAAATCGTAGTGAAGGTAAATTTAACATAAACAAGAACATTTATTTTATTGTATCCACCTCATAGCTCTATATGTAAGTTCCCAGATACTAGACCACAATGTGTTTCATTAGAAGGGAATTCCCTAACCTCAGCAGAATGATGATACACTTGCAAAATGCCTTTAATTTCATGTAGCGATGAGAGCCTGACAGTCATTCTCTATCTTGGATGATGCAAGGAGCTATAAAGAGAAAATCAAGGTTTCTGCTTTTAATTTCATAGGTCACAGAATTATACCATCCAGAACTAGATAAATGAGTGATTTGTGGAAGGTATGCAATGCCTTTTGCTATAAAGCCTCTCACCCTTACACACTTCATTGTCTCATCAAGAATGAGCTTGTCTGCTACTGCCAGTGCTGCCGTGAACTGAAAACCTTTCAGCTCAAAGGTGATGCTGCTTATCAACAATTCAGCAATAACAATATGATCTACCCATTTAATTTTTCTTAGAAGAATAGAGGTTTTTAATTTTAATTGTACAAATGAACTTAAACACTGTTACTGGTAATAATACTGACTTAAATGTTTTTCTTTGCCAGTTACAGATTTCCTAAGCTCCTTATTGCTATGTAAATGTGAAAAACCCAAACCTTAGCAATGGATTGGAAATGCTGATTCTCCTAAAGTCCCCTAAGCAAACTGAACAGTGAGCTGCCATGTCAAGCCTGTTAAGTCATTTGAAGGAATTTGGGAAGTCAGCACACTTGGGGTAATTTCCTGGCAATTCATCTATAATGTCTACTGCCTGTTCCAATTTCTGACACATAGATATATTATACCCAACTGTGACCAGCCTGCATAAACAGTAAACTCTCTTGAAAATATAGAATGTGAAGAAATAGGCTTTCTTAGTACTTTTAGAAAAGTAGATAGATCATGTCAAACTTGAAATAACAGATGATCAGATCTTGAATGACTGAATACCTGTGTATATTTTTATCTAAGAACCGAAGTAAAACATGTCGATAATGTAACAGTATTAATTTTTAAAATTATTTCAGAGTGTTTGCCAGATACCTAAGCACCTGAAGCAATCCTACTGCACATGATTATGTTTCATGTTTGTCTAACACATGCTTCTCCCATTTATTTATAGAAAATGACTTAAATTCTTTCCAAAGTATGTTTGATTTCACTTGAATTTGCCAGGCTGCTGGTGCAGCTTTCTGAAAGGGGTAGATATGTCACAGGAAGTTTAGTGGGGTTTTATTATAAAAGGGAATTGAAAACTTTTAAAAGATCAAGGGCAATAATGCAAAGATGTAGGTCAGCTGAAATTTAAAGTTCATAGAGCACTCTTAAGGCTTTTAAATACATCTCAGTAGGAAATCTGTGAGTAGCACTGCTGGTCCTTGCCTTGTGGAAATGCCTTTTCCTTATGAAGTTGTAATTCCAAACTCCAGAACACTCGTATAGTCCCAAATATTTTCCCTTTCATCAGTGTGTGAAGACGTGAAGTTCTGGTGCACTTTTCATCAACAAGATGACAGAAACAACACATGCCCAAGGAAATATATCATTATTTTACATGTTTTGATCCCCTAAATCATGAAATTCAGAAAAGTCATTGTGGATATTCTTTTTTAAAGTGAACAGAATAGTTTGGCAGGTGAAGGAAGGCTGCTTTAGAGAGCTGGAGGTGCCCATTGTATTTGAAAAGGGAAACATTTACTTTACAAATATATTAATAGATGACAGCCTTCCTCAGCCTCTTGAAACTAATATATTTTTTACCATAACTAGTATATTTCAGATCCTACTTCAAGCCCTTCTTTTTCCTCCAGTGTGGTACAATGCTGACTGAAACCACACAGGTTTCCATTACACAGCCCGAAGTCTGGTGATGAAATCTAAAGAATCATTTCCTTTTTTGTTCTCTCACTCCTTTAATTTTCTTTCTATTTCCAAAGTTCAGATTATTTCCATTCCTGGATAGAAGAGATATGTTTCACTTTTTGTACCTTTTTTTGGCAAAAGTAATAAAAAAAAATTTAAATTTCTACTGAGAACAAACATTTATTTATATTTCTTCTTCACTGAGTTAATCAGAAAACCTCATTCTGGATAATGCTTTTGATTGTGATTTCTTTTTTGTTAATACACCATACTCATCCTACTCTGTTTGCAACTGTCAGTGATGTCATCCAGAAGGAAGAAAACTTAAATATTTTGGTGGTTGTGTATACACTAAAATCAGATCAATATACTCTCTGGTTAGGATAATTTATACCAGTTTCTACTGTGACTTTGTCTAAGAAAACAATCAAATGCAAAGTTCACTCTCTGATGACTGAAGAATTGGATTGTGCAGAAAATAAAAAATTCGCAGAGCAAAACATCTCAGCTGTAGGCTATAAAGGAAAAAGGAACATAGAAAAGGTCTGTTAAAAAGAAAAACAGTGACTGAAGAATCATTTCTACATTCTGGAGACCTCTTTTGATAAATGATGACCCTGGTAACTGGGCAGACAAAGAACACACTATTAGTGAGCATTAACTTCAGGACTGCAGCCAAGGGACAGATATGAGAAAATGAATAAAGCACTAAAAATCTCTTTCTCTCTCAAGATTGTGGAAATATAATGGCAAATTAATTTAGAGGAACCATACAATCATGTGCTACGATCTTGTCAATTCACAAGCTAAGAAAGGTTATATGAGGTCAACATTTGGATGCAACCCTCTCTTGGGAGCATCCAGATCAGCAAGGTCCAAACTTCTTAGACTAAAGGCCAAACACATCATTCAACAGTATCAAAGGGATGGTATCCTCTTTTTGGGCAGATTCTATTCTCTGTTCTTTAGGTAGCTTAAATGAAAATCAGAGAGTTGAAAGCATAAGCCGAGTTTTCTAGTGGAAATTCATGTGCACTGCAGGAAAAATAATTACTTATTATAGTAAGAGAGAGTGTAAAGAAAGAATAACAGGCCAAAAGCTGAAAATGAGAAATTCTTGATGGTGACTGGATACTTCACCAGATTACTGTAGAGACTCCCAAGGTAAATGGCGAAGCAGGCTTTTCAATGTAAAACTGGTCTGCAAAAATAAAATTAGCTTAAAACTATGGAAATAAGTATAAAAGTTAGATTTAGAAAGAAATAATTAAGAAGGATAGAACTATATGGACTTATACTTTGGTTAGAATTTGTCTCCACTAAATTAACCTCTAAAATCAGACTTTCTTTGAGCTTGTTTTCTAGGCTCCCCAATAATTAGTGGGACAAGAGAGAAGCACTTCTAAAGGGAGAGTCTGCTATTTGCGTTTTTAGACACTGTCTGTGGACTTGCTTTCCGGATGTGCCTCTTTCTCTCCACAGAGTTTAGGAGCTTGACGGATATCTTAGGCAAGAGACATAACTTTTTGATTATTAATGTGGAAATGTATCCCATCTTCACTATTTCTATTCTCCATTCACTTTCTGAAAACATGGATGATTGCAGGACAACCTCAGAGGAACTCTGACTTCAACAGGAAAGCTATGGATGGTTTATCCATCCGCTATCCAAACACTCTTAAGACCCATGGAAATGAACCTACTGACAGTGATACAATAGGCACCTGGAAGGAACCTTAGAATAGTATAATTTAATCATCTTTTTCATATCCATATTCTAATATAGTCCAAAAAGCCAGATTACATGCACAAAATAACTGAAATTGCTGTTTCAAAAGCAGTCATTGGTCTGCCATTATAACTGTAATTTGGTAGAAGTCTTTTGTGTGGTAGCTTTCACTACCACGCTAGTGATAGAAATGCTGTAGTCACCATAGTGACTTGAAAGAGACAGTATTGTAACTTTTCAGTTGGCTTCCTAAAAGGTATTACTTCTTCCTGCAAACCTTGTTTTAGTTATACCTTTTACCTTGGAAAACACTGACCAGTGGCATGAAGAATAATGGTAAAGGCAGGGTACTTTTGACTGAGTCCACCGCTTGGTTTAATGAGGAAGACTGTCATTGTCTGAATTGTTACAAATCACTTTGACAGTTAACAAAAAAATGGAGGACAAATTCACTTGGTGCCTCTTCAGTTCCCTCTCTGATGTTTTTTAACTAGAGTTACGATAGTATCCCGTTTCCCTGACCTGTATAAGGAATGTGGGCTCAGTTACTTTTTCGTTTTAAAAGTCAAGAGATTCCAGCTGGTAACAGCAGCTTTTCTGCCCTTTGAAGTAGAGATAACAGATAATATTAGATTTATAAAAGCCCAGCAACGTTTATTAAATTTCAGAAGCCTTCCTTCTAAATACACAATATCCTTTAAAAACTTGATCTAAGAGGGATTATGAAAGATAGAGTGCAGTTAGAGAAGAGAGACTGCTGCCTGGTGTAGTTCAGAAGCAACAGAGAGGACACTACAGAGTATTTTGTTCTTCAAGTGATTTTCATTTGCTGCTTTATTAGTCATTTTTAGATACACTGTACAGTTTGAAACTGAGAACAGTGCTAATCTGACAAGATATATGCATCTGCTAGAATTGATCTACCAGCTTGTGGTATTCACTAACTTGGTGCCCCAGCTCTTTACTCTGTATAGTGAGATTTTTCAATTTCTGGAAAAGATGATAAGGAACACACAGAGGGCCACTCCGAGGGGCAGGAAGGATAGACTGTTCTGAGCAGGCAGGCAAACACACATCCTTACAGAGGAAATTTGATGGTAATATTTCTTTTCTCATTTATACACATAACTGAAATTTAAAAAGTTGGTTCACACTACTTTTCAGAAGGGTAAAGGGTGCAAAAGTAAAAATATATCTGCATTGACGATAACCAACAGGAATAATGCTTAGGTGGGTACTATCCTTTTAGTGAGATTAAGGACTAGCAATGATTAGCAGACCTCTGTTGATGTATCCTGTCAATTTATATGATGATGATAGTTAAATAATTAGAGTTAGTTGGAGTCTTCAGTTTCTACTCCATATAGGGAGAACGCACAAGCAGGTACTCTATCTACTGAAACCTAAGACACTGAAGGTCAAAGATTTTCTCCTATTAGTTTCTCACTCCTCAGGGAAAGTTCTGCTCCAGCAGCAGAAGGATGAAGAAACTGAAGCCAAAACTCTGTGCAGTCAAGGAAGGTATGGCATGGGCTTTCAGTCCCTGCTCTTCTCATTCAGAAGAAACACAGAAGTGTGTGGGCAGGAGAGGGCACACAATGTCCCTCTCATGCAATTACTCAATGACCTACAAAATATGCAATGGACTATTCCATTTTACTTGATTTTTGAATATTCAAGGTATGCTTTATTTCAATTTATGCCAAAGATTTATCAGGCCTTGGTATGACTTGTTCTGTAATTAAATTTTTTGAGGACCAGTATGTGATGTGAGAAGTCCAGCTTCCAGCCTTTGGTATTCCTGTGAGAATTCAGGGTGAAGACTTTATTTTAATAAAGGAGAGAAAGAGAACAAAGGTCTCTCCTCAACCTATCAGCAATTCAGCCATTAAGTGGTACAAACTCTCTGATTGGTTTCCTTTTGTTTTTTTGTAGTTGTCTTTTTTTTTTTTTTTTAGAAAAGGTCTTTGAACAATTTGGAAAATCTTCCAGTTAGATCTACTTTCATGTGAACAGAACACTTCATTATATAAGCTGTATCAAGCCCCAGAGGAAAAACGGAGGAAACAAAATGCCAGTGATGGAAAATGTGCACTAACTCTTTTATTAAGACTGTTTACTAAGACAGCAGTTGCAAGATAATTGACTGATGTAAAATTCCTGGTGAATACGACTTTCAGAACACTCCAGTTTCAGATGAACCAGATGTCTGGTGCATATGTGGAATTCCCTAGGTGACCTGTTTATGAATACTTGACAAAGACTTAGGAAAAGATGTGAACGTAGAACATTCATTGTACCTGTGAGCCGTATACTGCATGTGTTCATCTTTAGGGAAATAGCTGCAAATTTGAAGTAACTCATGTCTTTTGCTCCATCTCTGTCTCATCAGTCAGTAAAGTAAGAATTTCTAATGTTTTCCTGATGCACCCCTGAAATCTGTGTAAAGTTCTGTCATTAGGCAGCTATAGCTGTGGTTTCTGGCCAGCAGTAGGACTAAAGGAGAACAATTTAATTTTTTCCTGGGTATTTTTTACATGGAAGAACCCTTTACCCCTTCCAACTCAGCCTCATTTGAATGGAACTTTGAATGGTAGATTAGGTGCTTGGCTGAGCAATGGAATATCTGCCAATTCGTCATGCCAAATGATCAAATTCAGCACAACAAAAAGGGTAGTGAATAATAAGTTACAGTCTAGTCACAGTATGTTAAAGTTTGACGTACACAAGACTACTCTGAATTCAGGCTTCCTTTTGCTATTAAAATTTTTGAGATCAGCAGCTATGTGAGCTTTGTGCTTATATTACTCTTTAGCCGACAACTTATGCCAGGTTTACAGGGAGTCACCTGGACAGAAGATTGCTGCAGTTTCAGCAACCTTAGCATGTATGAATGACTGACCACTGCTAACAAACCTGTTTTATGCTTTACACCAGCTATGTTTCACCTATTGGTCATAGATCAGCATGGGCAATTAGACACGGAGCTGTAAGACTTACTGATTTACTATCTCACAACTGCCATTTGTATTTTCTCCCTGCCTTGAAAATAAACATCTTTTAATGTAGTTTATAGGAAACTTGGCATCTTCTGCATGAATTCCTCAACTTTCAATAGATGCAAAGAACTGTAACATTCCTGAACATTTATAACTGCTGGTATTACACTGTATGGCAGCTTTATTTAGAACTAAAGTTATTTGAACTTTGAAGTTCCTAAACCTGGGTTTCAAAAAATAAATCAAGTGCAAAGTATGAATCTATGTGCAATTTTGTTGGATGCCCTACTTTTTTTGGTACAGTCAACACAGCTGTTCCATTCCTCCACTCTAGAATTACACAAAGACTTTTTTCCGGAACAGGTGTCCATTTTGTCTTCTAACTAAAAAACCCTAAAAATAGAGCACAAAGCAGGTTACAAAGCTTAGCTTTTCCTCTTTAAATCTTTTCTGTAGAAAGTTGTGACCAGGTTTCCTTTGCACTTTGCTGCGTACCTGCTTCTAACAGCCATGATCTATGATGCTGAAATAAGAGTACGCAGCATGAATATTAACCTACATCAGCATCCTACATATAAGGATTTGTAGTTAGATATAATATCTGTCCAGAATTTGTATATTTATGGTAAATTGTATATCACTTTAGAAATGCATAGCAAGATTATCAATCAGAGAGCTGGGCAGTTTACTCATGAAAAACAATGGACAGCTGAATTACAGCCTTTTTTGCTACAACTAGTACAATTTTCCTGAATGTATTTTTTTAATAATTCATCAGATCATATATGCAATTCAGATTTATTTCATGTACTCAACCGTGTACTGAAAGCAACAACTACTTCATCAGGACCTGTTATCTAAGTTAGATATTCTATAGTTTTTGTTAACTCATTTGATTGTCTAAGCTTTACAAACAACTGTAATTTTTAGTTAGGAAATTAGGTGGCAAATGAACCAAAGAGATAAAAAGATTAAAACATTACTTGTTGAAGTTTTCTTAATTTTCAGGTTTTCCAAGGATAAAAAGGATTTGTTTCTTCATTAAAATGTCCCTTTTTCCCCAGTTTTGTTCATTTGTTTTCCTTATCCTTTTATCCCTTTTCCTTATGCATATGAAGCATAGCTGTAGCAGGCTATGCATATGGACTTGCCTCCTACTAGATCAGCCTCTTCTGTCTGGCCTACTCCTTCACATGACTATTTATGCAGAAAATGACACTGTATCACACTGCAGATCCTTGGTTTCTTCAGTCTCATACCCTGTGCCTTCTTTCTGTCAACAGATGTTCCTGCTTCCAAGTACAAATATCAAAATACAAAATATCAACCCCATCTTTATGGAAACCCTTATACAAACAGACATAAATGTGGACTAATTTAATCAGTGTTAGCAAGTATGCTCATGAATATATTTTTCCCCCATTCAACCAGCTCTTCCAGAAATGCTTGGATAAGATTAAGAAAAGAACATACGTAAGTTGCTTACTGAAAAGCATTTTATATCTGTCATTTTATATAATATCAACATAAGGTGAACATCGGGGGAAATTTCCCGAGGTGGAGATTGGCACTGAAATAGTTTCCCAATGAAAATTGAGTAGGAAGCCTTAAGAGATTTAAAGCTAGACAAGATAAAATAAAAGACTGTAGGGGAAAACACTGCAGTGACAGAGAGCAAGAATATGTTTAATAGGTCTTTTTCCATCTCTCACCTCTGTGTTTTCATGATTATTTTTTTCTGCCTGAGAAATTTTAAAAGGCTTCTTTTTGATAAACAGAATGATTCTGTTCTCTAAAGCTATATGATTTTAGATGATGGGTAACTCAAGAGTTTTGAGTTAGTGCTCCTGAGGTAGCACTTGAATGATGATAGAACAAAATGGAGCAGCAATTAAATATATTTTAAGGATAATTACGAAAACTGTGATTTTAATTTAAAATACATTGATGCCATTCTGCCAAAGCCGTATTAATTCTGAAAAACACTGAACATGTTCTACTAAGCTCATTTATTAGAAATAGCAGACTTAAAACAAACTAAGCATATATTGCTGACTTCTCTGTGTTGCCCCTTAATTTCTGTTGAGATTTGGGGAGATGACAATTTTGTTCTGTATTTGAACAACACCTAACACAATTGAGTTTTACTCCATCACTCAGTGGTATGACTACAAATCCACAGGAAATAACAACCTAACCTACCTTGCTGATAGCAAATTTAGCAAAGTGAGGCATGTATTTAAAAACATTTGGTTTCTGAAAAAAGAAAATTGATAAGTCTGTCCGGAGGTGGAGAGACAACAGGTGTAATAATAAACATGAAGCATTGTCCTTAAGAAGAGGCAGAAACGCCTTTTATTTATTTCTGTATAAGAAATTACAGGGCTAAATATGCATTGATTAAATTATTAATGATTTTGGGGACCTTGGTAATTCTCCCAAGAGATTCTTTTCACACCATGTAAAATTAAAAGCAGAGAGAGAATCAGTATTGAAGACCAATAAATATATAAAAATGCCCTGGATATTTTTCTCTATCTTCATCTTTATTCAAAAATTGTACTGGTTAATTAAGCTGATACAAATGTAGTCAAATCTATGCAAACTCAACACCTGTAGCAGTAGAACCCTTTTCCAAATTAAAGTCACCAAGTTATGTGAAAGTTATTTAAGCAAAGGTTTAACTGGTTTACATGTATCTATTGTACAATTAGTGTAACTTCTCTAGGATCAACAAGGTTTGAAATACAACCTATAAGAGGGGAGATCTCCATTTAAGAAGAGATACTAACTGTTTCCTGGGTTCACAAACCCTGGATTTATTAAACAGCCTTTAAGTAACTAGAAAGAAAGAAAGGTGAGTTTCCCTGAAATCAGATGATTTCAAAGATAGTTCTGATGTGCAGAAGATAATTATTCTGCAAAGGATAGAGGATGAAAGAAGAAAGGGTTGGGAACCAAGAAGAAAATGATTGAAGGTAAACAGTAAGAAAAGCAATGAGGGGCATCATTGCCGGCATAAGGACAATGAGAAGAGCTTTTGAAATGTGAGAAGTCTGAAGATGTGTTAGAGAAAATGAGTTTAGTAATACACTGGGGGGATGAATTTAATTACAACTCTGAAAGATAATGATTTTTTCTATTAACTTGTCTATACCAGGAGCATAATAAAGAAACAGAGATCAGGAGAATTAGATAAACTATTAAAGTATTTTTTATTACTGAAGTTAGATATACTTTAGGATGTTATGAATTAGGATAAATTACTGTGAGGTCCTTGACTTCAGTAAGACTACACTGATATCCATCAGCTGAGGGCTTGGTAACTTGTACACAGTTATCTGAATATCCTAACTTTAATAAAATGCTTCTTGTTATTTGATACCTCTTTCTGTGATTTCCTTGTCTAGTTTCAGGATCTGACTTGTTCTGCAGTTGTGTGAAGACAGCTGGCTACAGCTGTCCTTACAGCAATTCTGATTTTTTTTCTCACTTCTATACCAAGTTTGGGGAATTCTTGTACTTATTTGAACTGAATTTATCCTGTCAATCTAAGCATTTTATAAAACTCTGATAGTTAAATGCTTGAGTATCTTCTAAAAGCTGAAAGTCCAACAAAAAAAATGATCTTTAATTTTGTTGTTGCATCATTGACTGGTTGAAAACTTCAGCAGAATGGACTTTGGGGTATGTTTTTTTCTTTCACTTTTATTAGTTTAGACAAATACTTACTGTTCGTGATATGCAGCACTTCCTGACAAAACTTGCAGTAGCCTTCTGCCTAAACATGAAAACACTGTGAAATAATGTCCCTGACTTCTTTCATATTCAGAATTATAATTACAAGACAAGATAACTTGCAAAAGCTGCACACCTTTATCCTGGTGTATACACCAAGACATCAACTGAGTGAACATAGTAATCTATGAGAAAGGAAAGTGAGATGATTATTTAAGCCATGCAGTAACCTATGTGATGTGAGGAACCTCACATCAGACCTTCCCACTTTCCCAGCAAATACTTTACCTATATTTCTTGGCTTTCACAGCATGGAGTTCTATGAAATATGGAAAAAATATACATCTTGATGCTGACATGTTAGGTATTTCAGGTGGGACATTAATATATCTTTACCAAAGTGTCCAATATTAGATGATTAATTCTACAGAGGCTCCTTTTATTATCACTGGAGAACAATGGAGTACTTTTCCACATGTTGACTCATTTTCATATAGTTATCTGAGATAGATCAGATGCATTAATCTCAAATGTCTATATCTTTTCAATGACTATTCAGAGGTCCAAGGCTGACTAACTCAGACTTTGAAATATACCCTTTAGATATCAAAGATTAAGGAAGAGAAATCCTACTTTATAAGGTTTGTTTTGCAAGGATCTTTCACAGCTGTAAATGTAAGCTGTACCTGCTCACCTATACAGGTCATTCAGTGCATTTAACCACAGGGCAACTACCCTATGCATTTGCAAGGATGACCCCTTTCCTTCCAGCAACTGGTGGGGAAACTTGTGATTTTTAACAGAAGTAAAAACCAATGAGTAATGCTCAGCTACTGTCAATTAAGCATCATTTTGTTCTCTCTCAAAAAGAGATTTTAAGTACATGGTAGAGTTATTACTAAACAAAATCAGAAGGATATCACTGCAATCCCTCAACAGGAGGACTGATATAAAACAGGGCCATTGAGAGTGTTATAAAAAGTAAAATATCTCTCCTCCCCACCCTGCTGTAATGCTGTCTCTGCTGAAGCAATGTAACTTTAACAGTAATTGCACAATATGTTACTGTATTAATACCACCCTGAATAAGGGTGATTACATTTTCTAAAGTCTTTAAAATAGCATATTTTTCTGATAATCTCTGATAATAGTTTTGCTTCACCATCTGTCTAGCTAACTCCTGATTCTTTTTTAAAGGCAAGGAATGTAAGCAGATGCAGATGGCATCAGAATCCAGGGTATCTACAAAGATTTGCATGAGCAGAACAGGCAGCACATGGATAAGGTTACCACGGAGTGGATTTGCATACCAAATAGAAAACAAAACAGGAAGAAAAACAAGAGGCTACACTATGTATGTGGTATATGCCGTGATCACACTAGGCTATGGTGTTTCATGTGCTATTAGGGCATGTATATCACATAAAATATTAAATGCTTGTAGAAACAACAGAAGGTACTGAAAGATACCTTTGTTTCCTGGAGTTCTTTAGATGCCCGAAGGGGTTAGAAGAACACTGGAAATCTGTTACACTGCTAACACTATCAGAAAATATAATTAATACATTGTTCTTTTAAGAAATGTATTATATTTACAGGATTTTACCCAGTAGGACTTCAAACTTTTACAGCTTTATGAAAATTAATGTTGTTATGTGAATGGAAAACATAGTAATCTAATAAATAACAATTAATTAAATAAATACTTCAGTCTATTTGATCAGTTCTATTACATAGCTACATATAAGCTAAGAACTCTGTTTCATGCTAATACTTTCTGATCGTTTTTCTTGTTATTTAAATGAGAAAATAAATTGGAGCTTTTGATATTCCTGAGAATTACAGGCTTCTAGAGCAATGCAACAAAAGACCACGCTTGTTACAGGGCCCCATTCGCCCAAGAAAGGAAAAATTTTTTCCATCCCAAAATGAAAAAAAAGCAAAGAAAGATCCCCATATGAATAAACTGATTATGTTAGAAAGGAAATTATATTTTATCTACAAGACAATCATGATGTAACATTTCTTTCTAAGCTGTTTTTCTGCCATGATGTATCAAAACATATTATTTTTTAAGGAAAATATTTACTGTCCAAACTAGCCTTACTCAAAAGAAAATTAGGAACTTTTAGCAGAGCTAGGTTCTGACTGGATATTTCTCTTTTCCAGGATACTTTCTGGCTAGAGCTCTCTATGATATTCAATGACAAGAAAAAAATGTTGCTAGGAGACATAGTCTTAAACCACTGAGATCCCTCGAAAGACTTCTGTTGCTGAGGGTTTTAATTTTCCTTCTACTGCTGGTCTTGTACTGAATACCTTCTTGACCAAGAAGGATTTATATTATCTTTTTCTGCTTGCTTAGAACAAATGATTTATTCATAATTCGGCCGGGAAGCATTTTCTGATTCTTATTCAGGTCTTCCACTGAGGAGGCAAGATCCTTTAGTATTTGGTAGCCTATACCATGGCCTGTTGGATTTCTACCTGTACACCTACCAGAGTCATCCAAACTTTGGGCTAATGGCTTAGAACAGGTTCCGAAGAGATGTTTTTACCTAATACAGAAGATTTTCACTTAACTGGTGACAGCTCATTCCCATAACCTGGTTCCAAATAAATTAAGAAGCCTTCACTTTTTGGCCCTTTTACTGTTCTTTATTTCATGTTATTTTACTGTACCTGCACATGCAATTACATTGCTGCAACCATTTACTGTACCTGCACATGCAAGTACATTGCTGCAACCATCCCACAAGGATTCTCTCCATGTTTAACAGACATGAAACAGTTAAGTTGCCTCCTCTGCAACTGAGTTACTGGTGACGTTACCATCCCAACATTGTATACAACCAGAAACATACCAACTGTGTTGAGGCAATTCAATCAAACTGATGTGAACTTTGAATGTTTATCAGACCATAAGCACTTGACCCTGTTGTGATACTTCTAGTCTGCTTTTCAACCTTCTTTTCCTCTACAGTGGTATATGCCAGCATTCGAATCAATAGCATCTTTTTAGTTGGACAGAAATGTATGGTTCTATTTGCTGTGTTTTCACCAGAGCACCTTAACATCTTCATAAAAATGTTATGGAACAGCTTGCAAAGCAGCTATTTTCATCACAGTTCATAAGATATATGCAAACCAAATATTCACAATACAGCCTTGCATTTTTTTCCTTCTTTGAAGATCCAAAGATATGCTGCATGGGTACATATAAACACCTTCTAGCCTGAAAAAAGCAATTTTTGCATAGGCCTCCTCATCTATTTTAGCCATTCTGGTATTGGCTAAATTACATTTTGAAGCACATCTTAATATTTCAATAATAGTAATAATAATAATAATAATAATAATAATAAAATTACTAAACACGTATATGCCATAACATTCAAAGGTTAATATCTTCTGGTATAAAAACCTATCCTATTAATCTCTGATCTGATAGTATTTAAATGAAGGGGACATGCTTATCAGTCTTCTTTTGATGCAACTTCACTGAGTTCACGAGGGCTACTTCATTTTACATCGGATGATTATTTGGACCTTGGACAAAAATAGATTCAAGAAAAATAATGGATATAAAGGTGGAAACAACATCAGACAAAGCTGTTTGTCTTCCCTTACATTTCCCTGTGCAAAGTTCATTGTAGCACTATTTCTTGTCTTTCTCTTGTGAAAATTTCTAACGATCTTAACCATCACTAACCATATAACTGTGGTTTATACTCTATTCTGATGGAAATCCCAGCTTCAGGAACACTGGTTAGCATATGGACAGAGTGTATTTTTTGAAAATAGATTCTGGTGCCCTGAATGTGGTGCAGAAGATACCTGGAAATGGTATCTACATTTCTTTTTAAAACCAATATGTTACTATGCATTCAGCTCTGACCTCTGAGAGTATGAACAAGTGACTCTGTATTCACTTTTGTGCTATCATCCCACAAGAGGCAGCCTCTAAAAGCACAGATGTTATAACTGTCCCATTCCCAAGGAGGGAAGGACTCTCTGTTTCTTTTTCCCATTGTTTATTCACAAAAAGGCAGCTAGATTTTTAGTTTTGTCATGATCCCCCTGCCCTAAAGAAAGAGGAAGTGACTGGCTGTAACAGCATCACTGTTTGTTTGCTCTGTACTTAAGTTACATTAATCCCACGCTCTGGGGCTTCCAGTGGGCTCTAATGACTGAGAGGAGAGGAAGGGAAGAGGTGACTCTGACTTTTATGGCTTTTGTGCCTTCCTATAGGGCAAAGAGATGTGCCACAGCTAAAATGGCCATGAGGCAAGGTGTTCAGAGACAGCTAGGAGAATTTCAATTTCTCAGAACCTAGGTAACATATTTTTCTCACACACTCAAAATTGAACTGAGCACAAGACTAGATCACATTGAAGGAAACTGAGGGTATTTTTTTTGTTTGGTCCTTCACTGAAGCATGAGTGATCCTAACAGTTTTCCTTGGACAAGTAACCCTTTTTACTTACCAAACTTTGCTACCCCTTAGCTCATTATTCTTTCCTGCTCTGTTTCAATGGGAAATTATATTTCTTCTTTTTGATCTTTCATTACAGGTCTTATATTTTTAAACAGATGCTGGAAAGGATTTTTTAGCCTGTAGTGTGTGGGTACATGTACTACAGAAATTATTTGGACCCCCTGAAATTAGTCATCAAGCACATTATTTCCTGTGATTTCAAGAGAATTAATATAAAGGTCCTCATGGTCTTGTCCAATCCTACATTCGTACTGTAAAAGAACTCCTGGATTCACTATGGAACAAGAAAAACTTCAGACTAAAAGATTAAATTTGACAGAGCACTAATAGGGACATAAGGAAGGGACAGTAAAAAAGGATACTGCAGTCTTATCTTAAAATCGGTGATGTTTATTGAACTTATAAAGCCTTCTCATAGCTCCTTTGCCAACACAAAGAACACTTAAAACCAACATAATAATTAAGGGGGATTTCTGCTTGCCTAAAGACATCTAGATGACTTTGCTCAAGCATCAAAATGACATCAAAATACAGGCAGAGAAAGGACCAGTGACATCCAGTGGTAGATTTTGTGTGTTATTGTTTGCAGACATGGGCTTATACAGTCTGGTAATTTATCTCCTAGACAAGACACATATTTGGCCAAAAATTAATACACTTTCCAGTCTCTGGCCAGTCTCTGGCCCATTCTTTCCATAGACTACAGTATCACCTAGTAAAATAAAGTATTTTCTGTTCAGAATAATTTTCATGTTCTTTCTGCCTTTAATTGTAGATTACCTGAGAAAAATGAAATATGTGTCATACAAGAAGAAACAACATCTTCACACATTTTTTTTTTCTTAGTTTTTCCATAACAGATTGAAAGACTCCATAACTTGGTGCCAGATCAAGGAAACAGAGTGGATATAGGATTGTGTAGTAGCAGAGATCAATTTTGCATTTTTGTTATTATTCATTTACCTGATGTGGACATATTCAAAGAACTGCAAGTTGGCGGTTTAAATGAGATAGCATATCAAGGGAAAAATTTACACCCATGCTTCTCAGAAAGAGGTAAACAAATCTGTACAATCTGCAAAACATCACCATACTGCAGATATGTTTAGCTAAGCACAAGAAATTTAGAAAGTCCATATGTATGCATTGCCATCCCATTCCTCAGCACAGATGTTTTCAGAGAAAGAATACAGAATGACTTAACTGGGAATTCAGCTAACCCCTTGACTCTCATCCAACGTCTTTAGCAGGTGACTTGCTAGGCCTACTGCAGCTTAAATTTCCTTCCACTTAATCTTTTTCTCTAGTAGGCTGCAGCTGTAGATATGTGACGGAAGAGTTATATTTGAATGGGATATCAGATTGTATCACCCCAGATACCTTAGCTAAAGAAATAAAATCAAGCCTGTACTGGTTTGTTGCTGTACATTTGCCATCTTTTTTCTTAATACTGCATGGAAAAATATGTATTTAAAAAGTAAATAATATATAGGCTTGCTCTGCAATCCCCTACTGTGAGCTCTGCAAGAATCATTTTGTATTTGAAGGATTCAAAATCTCTACAATTCCAGGGCAGTGACAGTAACTGAGTTACATCTTCTAAAGTTTAGTATTCTGTCACATTAGATATTTAGTCAGATCTGAAGCTCTCTGAACACTAAACTCTAACTGGCTACTCATAGAGAATTTTTCCATATATACATAATTTACATCAACTTCCTTTCTTTTCTCCAAGGGATCTGATGTTAACTGACTGTCTAGGAATGCTTGGGAAAGCCTAGCTGGTCTTCAGAAAGGAATATAAGGAGTGGGAGGTATCAACCAACTTAATATCTGGATATGGTGGGTAGTGCAAAGCATTTATGATTGGACTTGTTAATAGGGTGAAATCTAAGAAGCAGAATACAGACTTCCAAATGCAGTGCACCTGGGCTTAGGATGTTTTATCATCCTTTTGCCCTCCGTGCTTTTCCAGAGATTAACTAAATTTTGAGAGCATTTAAAAGTTTCCAAAGTGCAATAGTGCTGACTGGAACCTGTACAGAGCTGCATGCTGTGGCCCTGCCTCCCCTGCTCTCTTCTGTCCTTGTCTCTGGGGATGGCAGAAAATGGTCTGGTTGGGAAAGGATCCTCTCAGGCCAGCATCTGACTGCCTTCCTTGGTCTCAGCAATGGAAGAATTCTCTTTCATCTGTGAGTTTTCAGATTCCCTACCTGGTCTTCTGGGTCTTCTTGTCCAACTAGATCAGAGCTACGGTTAAAAAAATTAAAAATGTGCTTGAAATAACATTAAGGGAATCCTATTGGTAGCACTTCAACACTTTTATTTCCTTTATTTATTCCTTACTTTTTAGCAATAAGAATAGTGAGAAAAGAAATAAGATTGAAATAACAAATTAGTTCTCTACTCTGCACCTCAAGCTCTGATCTGTGATTTTAAGGACAAGGAACTAAAGCAATGGTTTCCTGTGACTTGCACCTAATTACAACAGTGTGTTCAAGTGGGAGGAAATAAAATGTGTGCTGGCTTTGTCCACAGAGGCCCACCATGAGGCAATATAAAAGAGTGGGAGCTCTGTGATGTATAGTATGTCTTAGCAACACAAGCAAATCACAGTCATTTTCCAATAACTGTACTGTGAAGAAAGGGATGTGAACAGAATTGCTGAAACAAACATTCAGCCAACTGGACTTGTGTGGGTAGACACAGGTTGTTGTCAGCTGGTTGTGATTTCTGTTACTTATTTGATGTGTTACAGAAGAGATGCAGCAATTTATAAAGCTTGATTTTAAATTGGATCATTTAATGTGTCTGTGATGTGGTGGGAAATAGAAATTAAAAAAATTATAAACCACTCTGGAACGGCACTGACAGGACATGAAATTCCAAAATCCTCAGATGCATTCAGCTATGTGGATTAAACCTGGAGTGACAGTTACCTTTCTAAATATGTAGTTGCAGTCTTTGAATGTGCTTCTGAACAGAACAAGGATGCTGACACCCAGACCTCACATTGCAGGATGAGCCCGGTCCTGCTGCCTTTGAGGCCTTTGACAAAGCTCCCATTTACTTCAGAGTCATTATGCCCAATACGGGGAGACATTATTTCTGAAAAGCAATGTTTTTGGAAACTGTAGATACTTGCAGGCCTGAGCTACACAGACAAAACAAAAGATCTGTTTACATGTGATTTGTCGCAGTGTATGTGAAGAAGGTTGCATTTGTATTCTCCACATAGTACAAACGTTAATCTTGCTATGGCTCTCTGACAAATTTTTATGACAGTATTTGATTTCACAAAAGACAAAGATTTTGCAGTTGATGTCAAGATAGCATTCCTGGACAGATCTCTCTTTCCTGTTACAGTCCAAGAAGTCATCTAAGATGGGCCAAGATCTCTGTTAAGCTCTAGCTCTTAAGCCCCATCTCTTTCCTGTACTTATGGTCCAATATCTTTCCAACTTTTCTTTGAACCTCTCCAGAACTGATAGTATATATATAAATCTCATCTTATCTTCAAGAAAGAACTTGTGGAAAACCATTAGTTTTCTACTTATCATAACATCTGTATCAACACTGAGCATAATTCATGCATCGACAATGAATTCAATGGCCAGACATTCTTATGTGAGGGACTTCTGAGAATGGAATATAGAGTAAAAAAAGGGCAGATTAGGTTACAGAGGGAATGAAAGTATTATACTTCCTATCAAATGATATTCCACCAAGGTCTTAAGCATGGACTTGACTTCAAGTATATGCTAAAATGTATTTCTGAAGCAAGTCTGAAGCCGTATTTTCTTTGTAACAAAAGGCAACTTTCTGCAGGATATTCACACATTTTAATGGTTGTCCCTTGGATACAATCAGTTACAAATAATTTCAGGAACAACACTTCTGACTTCTGTAGTCATAGAGGAAGAAACATCAAGAAAAATAAAGACCTATGATATATATTGCATATACTGCATAGTACTAAGTAGTATGTGTTATTACTTGATTTTGTCCACTTTTTAAGAAGTCCCATGTGATTTTTTCATAAGCAGGCTAAATAATAAGTGTAAACCAGTTGAACAATGGCTCAAAAATGCACATTATTAGTATTTCCTCTTAAACTAGCAGAACAGTTCAAGACCTTTTTATAAGCATGTCCCAGAATGTCAGGGGAGAGTGGGCAGCTCTGTAAGGAAACGTGACCCCAGAGCCAAGGGTAAGAGCAAGACATGTGTCCTGGTTTCAGCTGGGATAGAGTTGATTTTCTTCCTAGTAGCTGGTACAGTGCTGTGTTTTGGATTTAGGATAAGAATAACGTTGATAACACACTGATGTTTTAGTTGTTGCTGAGCACTGCTTACACTAAAGGAAGGACTTTGCAGCTTCTCATGCTCTATGACTGAGAAGGCTGGATGTGCACAAGAAGCTGGGAGGGGGCACAGCCAGGACAGCTGACCCAAACTGGCCAAAGGGATATTCCATACCATATGATGTCATGCTCAGTGTATAAACTAGGGGAAAGCTGGCCGTGGGGCTGCTGCTTGGGGACTGGCTGGGCATTGATCAGCAGGTGGTGAGCAATTGCATTGTGCATCACTTATTTTGTATATTCTATTATTATTATTATTTTCCCTTCCTTTTCTGTCCTATTGAACTGTCTTTATCTCAACCCACTAATCTTACCTTTTTTTTTCCCCGATTCTCTCCCCGATTCCACTGTAGGGGAGAAATGAGAAAATGGCTGTGTGGTGTATAGCCTACCAGGTTAAACCATGACAACCTGCCTGGCAGTGTCTTCACAATGGTAAACAGTAAACAGAGGCCAGTGGTTGCCAGACAAGTCTGTAGTAATGAGGTAGAACCAAGGTCGAGACAGGACAGTGCAAAAAGAAACAACGGATACAAGTTACAACCAGGCAAACTCCAGTTAGATATCTGGAAAAAAATCCCCAGTGAAAGTGGCCATACATTGGAAGAGGGTCCCAGAAAGGTTGGAAATTTCTCCATCTTTGGAGATATTTGAGACTTGCATAAGAAATGCCTGGAAAACTTGACCTAAGCTGGTCACACTTTAAGCCACATGACCTCCAGAGATCCCTTCCACCATGAATTATTCTGTGATAAATTGTCTGGTTCATCATCCAGCTCCTAGGTAGAATTAAATCTACCTTTCATACACAGCGAGTCACAGAACATGGTAGTTCTTAAGCTAAAGATTAATTAAAAAGTAGCTGTTGTTGTGAAGAAAGTATGTTTCAGCTTAGGATGGTATCAGAAGGAATTCTTTCACTCTACATCATGCTAGTGAGATCTCAGTTGAGGAATGGTGTCCAGTTCTTGTAATCCCATTAAAATGTAGCTTTACAAGACACATAACCCAGAGAGAGTCTAGAAGACAGCAGTAAAAAGCAAATGTTCTTTCAAAATCTTAACTCATGTGGAATGGTTCACATAGGAAAAGAGAAATGAAGAAAAAGATGTTATAAAATTCTGACAATAGATAAAAGGTATGGTTAGAAGGCAGTGATCAGATATTTTTCAAATTGCTCTTCTTGAATGTCTTAGAATAAGAGAGTGAATTTCTTTGTAGTAAAGAGGGCTCAGGTTAGGCATAAGAAAAACCATTCTAATTCTGCTCTTTATTGTGAACATAATTTGAACAAACTGGCTGGAGAGGCTACAGATTCCTCTTCTTGGGGAATTTTGTCACAGCAGGTTTAGACAAACATCTGCTGGGGAAGTTTTCCCACTCTTCTATGACTGCATTGAGGAAAGAGAGTCTACAGAGAAACTTCAAATGAAGAAAGGAGAAAAACAGAACAGGGGGGAAATAGACTTTAAGGTATATATTGGGGTTAAAAATGACAATGAATGAAGCAGATTGAGCCAGTGCAGTTTCCTGGGGGAAGATTTACACTGTTTTATTTTGAATTTAAAAAGGTGAAATTTTTCCCTGCTCCCTTAATAATAAAAGTACTTTGCAATTCTGTAGTGTCTTCATCTAAGGATTTCAAAGAACTATAATGAATTAAGCCTCTGAATTTTCCTTGAAGCAAGATAGATGGGCTCCAAGTGCTTCCCTTTGTATGTCAGTCTGACTACCTACTTTCGAGTGTCATCATTCTCCAATGGAATGAGGAAACATGAGTAATGGAGGAATGAATATCTTTCAAATTCACTACATGAAAGCATAGTTTTCAGAAGGCAGTTTTCCCATCCTGACACTTAATGCAGACACAGTGACCCACATACATTTAGAATGGGACTGACAAAAATTACGTTAACCGCTTAATTTAAAATCAACAGCTGACTTCAAAAGAAAAGAAATGACACAAATATTTTTTGTAATAAGGGAGTATTTCATATTCTGTCATTAATATGGTAAATAGTCATATTGTGCACATTTTAACACATGACTACTTTGAAGTTTGGCTTCAAAGTAGGCATGTAGAGCTACATGCTTTTGCTGTAAACTTCAGAGCAGAGAACCTTCTGCACTTCTGTCTGTTCATCTACTGGTCCTCTGAGCTATTAATCTTTCAAAATCAAAGTATCCCTCACCATAATGCCACTAATTCACAGAATACTGATACATTATTATTACTAAAAAATGTGAAAATGAATAAACATTCCATTATGAATAAATACAGACAGATGGGAGAGATACTAATAATAGATTCCCCTACAACAGACCTTTTTCATTAAGGTGTTTCCATGTGACTATAACAGGAGCAGGTCAAATGTTGGATTTGTGGATACATGGGATATTTTGGTAATTTTAAAAGCTTTCAGTTGGAGTTTGTATGTAAATGGTAAAAACTGACATTTTCTACAGAAAAGAAAGTCAAAGAAGTTTTTGTTTAAGAACAGTTTGATTTCTTCCTCTTTCTTTCCTGTTCCACCTTCCTCCCTTTCAGAAATCAACCCCCCCTGAAAAGATGGAAGAGCTGGACTGAGAAACGTGGGGCCAGAAACAACACTAAGAACCTCCTAGAGCTCAAGTCATCATTTATTGGGGGCCGGGAAAGCAGTAGCCCTGGGAGATTTGTGGTGAGATCCAGAGTGAACTCCTGCTGCATCACCAGTCCTGCTCAAACCCCACAGGGGTGCACTGGTATGAGTTTCCCGTCCAAGCTCCTTGCTCTGGGAGAGCAGCCTGGGAAGGAGGCACTCCCCAGCCCCTGGAAATCAGTTCTGTGGCTTGTTCCTGTAACTCAGGTCCTTGGACAGGAGGGGCTTCTTGGCTAAAGGAAATCTGCTTGGCAGACCTGATTTGGAAATGTAAATTCATGATGTCCCAGCAGCCTGCCAGGATAGCAGACAGTTATACTGGAAACCTGTTGGCATTTTGGTGGGAGACCAGCAAAACCAAAATGTCAATGTAAATTAAAATGTGGGATTGGCCCCATCTTGCCCTAATATTTGTGTTGTTGGACATATAGTATATGTCCCTAATATACTCTGCCCCTGATATATTCTTGATATTCCTGACCAGCTATAACTATAATAACAAGTATCACATATGCTGCTAGTATACGCTGCTTATGACCAACACACTAGCCTAGATCTCTTTTTTTTGCTTCCAGTAGCATTAGTTTTTCCTTCCTTCCCTTCATTTATGCCATTTAACTAAGTGGTATCCCTTTGCCATTTTTGTCTGGGACTGAGTGAGCTCAGCATTTATTTGAATACTGTTGATCTACTGATAATGCTGATATCAGCATGCTAAGCTGGAACATGCAGGTCTACCACAAAACTCCACCCTATGAATCATTAATAGGACTTGCTGTAGTTTGCCCTTAAGGATGACAAGCATTCATGTGTGCTGTGTGAATCATCTTCTTGCTATGATGCCTGCCACTGAAAGCCCTATCAGGTTATTTAACAGAGTTACCGGAGTCCTCTATGTTGTTGTTATTATTATTATTACCATTACTATTGTTATTGTTGTTGTTATTGTTATTATTATGCCATACAAGAAATTCACACAGACAGATTGAGGCTAGTTATTCTTGTCAGATCTATCCACTTAGCAGGAAATATAATGAAGAAAGCAAGATCGGAAATCCTCCTGTCATTGTATTGGGGGTCACAAACTTATGCCACTGAACTCAATAGGACTATTTGTGCCAGGAAACCTGGACTTGTCTCTCTCCCTCAAAAAGAGGCAATTACATAGCTCTCTTAGAGTGCTGTTTGTTTAACAGGCGATGATCATAAAAGTACTGAACTCTAGCTTAGCTGCATGAAAAGCTGGCATCAAGAACGGAGCTGAGAGATATCTGATGAGATCAGTACTTCAGGGCTCTCACCTCATTTATTTTTGTCTCCGAAATCTATTTAACGCAGCATTTATTTGTAAAAGAAGAAAAAGGGGCACGTAAAATGATTGAACTCATTTGTGCTTTAAGGGATTGATTTGTTTGAGACTTATGCATCAGAATGTCATATATTAAAAAGGGCTCTGATGTTTTATACAGCAAGGAAGTACCATTGTATGAATACATAAATACCTCTTTTCAGCTTATGTTACAGAAAGGCAGTGCACAGAGCGTGCCATGAGGTTTTACTTTGCTTTGAAGCTATCTTTAGTGTACTGCTAACAGCCAGATTGAACAGCTAGCCACACCCTGCGCCTTCAAATTAAACAGATTAAACAGTGCTCTGCTTAACTCTCAGCTTGTTCCAAATGTAGCGTACACCAAAAATGCAGGCCTGTTGAATCCTTGTGGAAGAAGTATTGCTGTTAACAGCCTCTGCCTCAGCTGCATTAATGTGCATGGGCAAACAAAATGGACAAGACAGATAAAGTATGCGACAGCTGAAAACAGACAAGAAAAATGAGAATTGTCTAGCTGAAAATGGGACAGTTGGCATGTATGAAGGTAGAGATGGAGAGCATTGTTATAGAAGTGCAGTGCAGTAATGAAAACACCAGTTAGTCATAGAGAAAATTCAATGGTTTTGATCATGCTGAGTCTGCGCACCACAAGATTTCAGTAAAAAGGCTATAAGCTATTTCTTCAGCATTTGACCCAGTCATTATAGTTTGTTCCTGCTGGTTCTGCAAGAATAGTGCTGAGGAAGCGACACAGCTAAAGAAAAGGAGGAAATCAACATGTCCTTTAGACATACCTCAGGGACGGTATATTCTGTTAAGTAAATAACTAATTCTTTTTTCCTTTCAAACGTGCTAATTCACTGAGGCTGTGAGCAAAAGATTCCCTCCTGTTGTCCAGTTTTCTTTAAATCTGAAAAGGTGTAGAGTACATCAGACCCGTAAGTTAAGGCACTTCAATTACAGCAGTACTTTGCAGAAAAGGATTACGCTGACCACTGTAAAAGATGTCTTTCTGATTACTGAAAGCATATGGAAAAATTATTCACAGGAGTAAGTGTAAATACTAAGAATATGCATGGGCCTAAGGAAAATTGTGAGGCGATGAGTTGTGTTGACTTAATTTCCCTTGCAGCTGTTTGTTGATTAAGGTGCTTATATGAGGATGTCCATTTGAAAGAAAATACTGATCTAGCTGAGTCTGTTCAGCTGGGCCAACTCCACTGTTTTTGTTTTACAGGAAGGGCTGAAAAGGTTAGCACAGGTTGCTGTCAAACTAGAGCAATTCCTTATGGTATTGTAAGGCTCTAGAGGGTTAATCTAAATAGTTCAGGTTTTGATTCAAATCTAACTGGCTTCAGGACTTGGAAGGAAATCAATCTGTTTCAGAAGATTGCAGTGATCAGAAAATGGCTGCAATGTACCCTGAGAAGAGAGCAAATATTGAAAACATTTGTGAGAGCAAACTCGGTAGCACCTGTGAGCTCCAGTGATGCTGTCACTCTTCTTGATAGCTGCAGTGTGAGGGATTGGATTGTTATTTCACAACCCTGCAGCTTACTTATCCAAATCAACCTGTCAAACAAAGAAAACAAACCTCCTCCAATTAACTTGGAACAAATGTTTTAATTCCACGGGAAGAGCTGGATCTTCTGTTCGTACAGATTGGGATGTAGGTTGCTTAGTGGAGGGGCTACAAAAACAACAGAAAGGGCACTTTTGCCAAGTTAGACATTTGTAGGAAGACCTTGCCCTTTTCATCTCCACACATTAGCTTTCCATCTGCTAACTGAATGTACATTTCATACATCATAGCTGTAAAGAGCAAACTTTAAAACATTGCATGAGATAATAAGCTTACTGTGTAGCAGAAGAAGACCGCAAGCTGTGTCAATTAGGGCCACCTGCTTAATATATGAAACTCTAAGGGCCCTTCTTTTCCTGTATAATGTAAAAATGTCTTTAATAAGGAATCTGGAATATTGGCATAGACTTGGTTTGGAGTGCAGAGGAAGATAAAACCCAGAAATACTTCACTGTAATTCAATATGTATTATTTAAGAAAACCATGTGGGTTTAGAACAAATCACAAAATACTGAAGTGGTATGGACTAATGGTGCTGACAAGATTTTTAATGTGAGGCAACTCATTTTTGTGACTGTATGCATAGACAGCTACAAGCGAGCAGGGTGTTTTTTATATACCTCCAGTGAAAGAACCAAGGCACCAAACGTATCACATTTAAAATAAGCAAAAGGCAATATATTTTACACACATGATTAAACTGAGGAATTTATTTCCACATGACTTTTTGACATCAAAAGTTTATGTAGGTTGGAAAATCACTCAAAGAAAAAGGGGGTGGAGAATATTAGGTGCAATTACACCATCTGTGACTCAGCAGGTCTTAAAGGTATAGAATGGAAGATGCTTTGGGAGTGTTCTGCTCTCCTTCCTCAAGTGTCTGCTAATGGCCACTACCAGAGACAAGACAGTTGGTTAGCTGAACCTTGTCAGCTGTGGGTTATATTCATCAGCCAAAATCAAACTTATGCTCTATATAGGAGCCAGATGGCTTTTATCCTGATGGGACTGCATAGCAGAATTTAGCTCTTAAAGTTTTTAAAATTGTTATAAGTAATATGAAATATAAGTAATAGAAATGTAAACATATAATTCACTGAATTTTAATCTAACATAGCCTTGAATAAGTAGATTTAATGGAGGATATGCCTCTGTGCATTTTTCAGCACTTGTCATTCAGTATTTTAATCCCAAAGGAAGTTAATCTGTGTGTGGAAGGTTCCAACAAATCACACATGGAAGTGTTGCTAAGTGATTTTATTGACATTAAATTGTTATTGCATTGGGCATGAGGGAAACTCTTTCCTTTTGAGTGGAAAGGTTTACTTTCTATGTTTACATTAAATTACAGTTATCTACTTCTTCTATGAAGAACATAAAACAAAATTAAAGTAAATTAGAGCCCTTAGCCAGTGAGGCAAAAACCTCCTTGACTTCAGAGTAGAGATTGAAGGAGGCTATGTCTCACAAGTCTGAGATACAAAGAGTTTTGAATTGTCAATTTTTAAGCATTTTTTTTTCTTTTTGTCCTTTTGATATTCCTTCAATTCCCAATTGCATGACATGTGGCTTATTATATCTGGAACAAATTCCTGGAAAACAGCTAGTTGGGTACATGAAGGAGCTGGTTATTTGAGATAGAATTATGTGAGGAGAGACAAGAGAATATTTTTTTCCAAACTTGATTCAGCACAGTGTTAGGTCACGGAGGCTCTGGCTTAAATTCACTACAAACTCATATTTTTCCATATCACGTCATCTAAAGGATTCTCAGTGGAGCACAGCCTACACAAATTGTAAATGTCATTGCACAAGATTTCTGATGCCTTGATTTGCAGAAAACTTACTCATCGAGAAAACACTTCCCTCTTGGAACAGTTAATATCTCACCTTTTTTCCAGATCCTGTGACAAAAGAAATCTCGCATTTGAGCAAGCTGGAGATTGCTTGCAATGCAACTGAAACAGGTGCTGACTGAGAGAATTACAACTGACATCCAAAATAGGCTTTCTTAATGGAGAAATCCATACAGCTAGAGGGAATTAGAAGATGATGACGATGATGATGATGATGGTGATTCAGAGAATGGTGATGATTACTAGAGTGGCTTCAGTTAAATGGGTATTTTGAGCCTAGAGTGTTCTTTGAGTCTCTTTTGTATGAATTATGCTTGTGGCTCACAGACTGGGCAAAACATTCTCAAGATAAATGCAAGTGTGATAATGTTACACAAGAAAATTAGAAGCAAATGTTAAGGTAAATTAAAAACCTGTGCAGCTTTTAAAATTTATTTTTAATGCAATTTTATTTGTCCCAGAACCTTTTACTTTATCCTTTTGCTGACCTGTAGCACATTTTTTAGCCAACAAGGTTATTCTTGAGATGGAAACAGATGTTATAGTAAGAAGCTATGTTATTTGCATGTCAGAGAACTGATTACCTTACAGATGTCTAGAGTTTTTAATACAGTGGGCTGCTTTTTTACTTTCTAGCAGCAAATAAACACTGTTCATTTTTCAAATGTTAGTTTAGAATCTCACAGTAAAGCAGTGTGATTATTATTACTCAAAGCTACATTTTATCTCATTTTCTCTTAATTTAGCAACTGGATAAGCTCACATGAAAATACATACCAGTGGTCATTGTGAAAGATAAGAAGCAGTAAAACAACCAGACTGTTTAGTACAGTAATATTTGGGAATATATTTTGATTTACTGTGCAATCTAAGCCGTATTTTTTTTTTGCTGAATGACAAGTATACTAAAGAGCTTTTATCCTGCATGTTATTTTTACAGTATTATTCAGTTTAAAGATAACAGGCATTTGCATGAATTCAAACAACTTAGAACAATGTAATTTAAAATAAGATGAAAATATTGTATGTTGTTTGATGGAATTCTTTGTGTGATTTGCATGATCTCAGTTTATTTTTCACAGTGTTCTCTTTGTTAGTCCACCATATCAGTAGAATCTCTTCCTGGATTCTCAACAGATGAGCCAAGACCGAAGGACAATGAAGACTATCGTAAAACTTCCAGCGGTGTTATCTCATTTATCAGTTTAGCTAAAGATTCAGCGCATCAGCAAAAACTTTCTTTCCATTTAAGAGTTTTCTATGAAGATTCCAGAGACTTTTATCATGCAAATTATTTCACTTCTATATGGTATGTGGGATCATCTCCATCACAGCCTTTAGAAATGCAAATTCTGGAAAGAAGGAATAATACCCTAAAAATTAAAACATTTTACCACTGTTCTGACTTGCATTGCTGACTATACCAGCACCTTTCTGGTGTATCAACTGCCATTCAATCCTCCCCATGCACCTTTGGCAAATAAGTCCTCCATTATGAATTACAGTATGAGAGAAACTGTAGAGAAGAGAAGGAGGATGAATTGTGTGGAAGAAGATAGATTTTACATCAGAAATTGCAGTAGGCAACGTGAATGATTTACTTCTAAAATTAAAATAAAGCAGAATGAATGATTAACATGGCCTTTTAAAACTCAGATATTAGACAACAGGTTTTGTACCAGCTAGGCTATGACTCAAACCCATGAAAATAAAAACTGAGCAATGAAAAAGAGCTAATTCAACTTGGCCAAAAATTATTGTAAAAAGCCCACTAAAGTTTACTAAATAGTTTTAGGGTTCTGAAAAATTTGTAATAGCTCGTACATTTTACAGTTTCAGATATGGCAAAAAAAAACAAGCTTGAAATATTCCTGTAGAATAAGAAATTTATATACTAAAGTGTTTACAATACATTTTCCAGTACTAATCAAGTGATTATATCTTCTTATATGGCTGTCACAGTTAGTTTTAGCTAGATAAAGTACATACCAAGCAGGAGTTATGATGACATGGAAATTTGTCAAATGGTCTATTGCCTTCTGTAAAAACAGCAGAAAAACACACATCAGACAGTAGAAGTCCCACTGATCTCTAGAGGACACTGAAAAAAGTAATTTTGATTATTGAATTTGTCACTAGACAACTGTTTGTTTTCCATAAATATTTGAATTATTTTTATTAGTAAAAATCATAGAAAAAACCCAGTGGGTATGCATGCAAGCATGAAGTAGTATTACAAGTGGAACTAACTTATTTTATACCTTTTGTATAAAAATTTCCAGAGTTGCTGAGGTCAAACAACCCCGTAATTATGTACAAGCAAAATTCCATTCCTAAAACTCCCTCTTCCTTCAAGTTAAGAATTAATATGTAGATTTCTGCCTGTAAACAAGAACATTAATAACCTATTAATCTTTAAATTAGGGTTTAAAACCCTAAACCCTAAACTTCCACTCTGGCAGTGGTTTAATACCCTCTGATCACTTCTAAGAAACTGAAATCTAGTTGGTTTTGCACACAGTTCTGTTGTCCTAAATGTGCCATATGACAGCACATTGCTTGATAGACAGGACTGAGAGGACTACCTTTCCTGAGACTTATACTTTTCTTTCCCCACCTGTTAAAATTTCTATTGTACTTAAAAAACAGATAAATCTCACTTTAGGCTTGTTTTCTATTTCTAAATGCAGCATGAGTCTGGAGAACCCCTAAAAAAATTATGTTTCTGGTACTACTCCTAGCAATGGAATATGTTAACATTTAGTACGTACTGAAGTATTGATCACCTGCCTGAAGAAATGGCTCAAATTTCATTGCATTTGAAACAATTCTTTGATCCCTGACATGGAAGAGACGATGGAGCAGATTTCAACTGCTTCTGGGAGTGACTGCAAAATACACTGTATTTTCCTACCTTTCTGCACTCAACCTGGCAATCTTTTGTCTGTGAGACTCTAAGTTTCAGAATACCCTTTTGGAGGAAAGAGTAATGAAAGCAGTTCTAAAATAGTATTTACTAACTTGGAAAGATCAAACATGTTTTAGAATCCTGCTTTCTTTCTGCAGTGTTTGGAAAAGATTAATGTGTTAACTATAGTACATTTCCAGTGTGTTCTGGCAGGAAAGTATTGAAGGTGGTTAATTTCCACATTTCTGCTGTTAAAAGAGAAGAAAAATACTACCAAATCTCAAATTTTCAGATCGGGCTACATGTGTCAATCACTATCAGCCTATAATTTTGGAGGGAATCCACTTTGTTCAAATTCAGACTAGCCAGTAGGTCTCTAGAGATCTCTGTCTATCGCCATAGGCTACATGGGAAATATGTCTCTAAACACCTAAAATAAATTACAGTAAGTTATATACTTTTCTTTCTTTTTCAGAGCCTGTTCAGAGGAGTCCCATTGAAGGAGTCAAGTATATGTATTACAAGAAACACTGTTAATCAGCTCTTTTGTAATTTTCCTCACACTCTCTCCTCTATTTTTGAGATACACTAACTAAATCAGTTCAGGGAAGCTTGAATTAGAAAGCATTGCTTTTCTGTAATTTTCGTCACACCCCTTTATCCTCTCTCTGGAGAATCAAAGTCACTGATTAATATTGCTGAAGCCAAGTGATTCACAGCTTTCTTACAGAATCAAGAAATGATCATCACCAATCTACTGGCTACATACCCAAGTTGAGGCAGTCACCGAAAAGTGACTATTTACGGGTTCAGGGCTTGCTGGTGAGGTTCAGTGATTCTCAAAGGTGACATCATGGTTCTTATAGGGTGATTCCAAACCACCAGGGGAAGGTGGTATTAATTGTCTGTGTTATATTATTTAAATGGCTAATGGAGCCATTTCTATTATCCTATGGATAGGGGCATGTGTCTCTTACCAAGTATGTTTGAAAATGAGTAAGCTCATAGTTAATATATTTTGACAAGATTTCCTTTTGATGCCATAAAAAAATCACAATCAAGTATTCAGAAATCATTACAGCATGAAGAATTTTAGCTTTGAATGGCCTTATTTATGTTTCCTGCAGGGAGAAAGTGTCCACTTGTGTCTGATATGCCATTTACTAAGAATTATCCACCATCTGTAATGTTAGGATTTACTCCAAAATCCTTTGAAGTCTATGGAAGGATTTGCATCAATGGCAGGGGACTGTATTAGGCAGCTACTGCTCTGAATTTTGAAAGCTGTTTGCACTAAATTCTAATCCTTTGAGATTTAAAGGTGAGGGTATTTTGAAGGGGTTTGAACAGAAGATTTTGTGAGTGGAACCACCATGATTCCAATACTGACACTGTACATACCTGGATTCTTCAGCAGAATATAGTCCTGTTTTCTTTACATTTTTGAAAGTGAGTTTTCCATGAAACAACGCAAACAGCAGAAAAAGTTCAGATAACTCTCCTTTGTCTCATTTAATGCATAAAACTTAACTTTACTTAAAGCCAGAATGTGTTTGGAAAAGATATGTATTCTTCAAACATACTTGGACGATTTGTGCATCAGGTCTAGGCAATCTCATTTTACAGTTCAGATGTGAAGTCCTGAAGCATAATGACATGTCAAAATTTAAAGAGAAGATGACTTTCATTAATCAAATTTTACTTTTCATAAAAGTAATAAATGAGAACACAGTGTGTAAAATACTGAATTTATCATTTGACACTGTTGTTTCTACCAGCCCTAACATTTTCTCTACCATTAATTAGCATTTCTCTATTTTTCTTTGTCATGTCAGGTCAACATTTGATCATCTGTAAAGTTGTAGTTGTAGTGGAGTTCGATATCCATGCTTATTTTATGCACTTCTTTGCCCAAAAGAATGAAATTTTACCTCTGTTCAGTCTTTCACAAAAAGAAACTGAAATTAAACTAAGACTAATTATTAAATGAAAGAGCTGGTCTCTATTGAAATAACAGAATTGCTGCAAAATATCTGGAAGTCTTTCCATAGGAACTTACCAACAAATTTATTTTCTTTCTAATTCACTTGTCTGGGTCTCTGAATGTAAAACTAAGAAAACATTTTTTAAGAAGTAATATAAACTGAATATTTGGTGATTAAACATGAAATTATGTTCAGCAAAAAATAAGGCTATGTATTTTTGTTCTAAAAATAAAAATGCATTTGACAAAAACTGTACTTGAATATCAGTGATTTCCTACTTAGTTGATAAGGTCACCTGAATAACAATATAATTACAATGAGATTTTTTGAGTAAGACCTGTCCTCATTGCCACAAGTTTTGGTGTTGTCTTACACCTTAAAAAGCCCTTCATTTTGATCAAATTCATGCTTTGTGATTATTTGTGGCAATTATGAGGTTATTATTTTGCCATTTAAATCTGGGAAATGCTGGTTTTTAGGTGACTGGTCATAGCTACGGTGTTTGTGAAGAAACGAGCATATACTGCTTTCTTATTCTTTCTTATATCATTCACTACCTTTGATTATGCTTCATTCTTTCATCTTTCAGTCATCCAAAAGGGGTAGAAACAGTCTTTTAGTGAGTAGTAGTAGAATGGCTGGTACAGAACTTGATTTATGGAACTTAATTAACAAAGAATTAGAGAAAGAAAATATAATTGATGCCAATCAACATGGGTTCAGGAAAATGAATCATGTCAAAGTAACTTCATATCTTTTTTGATGAGATTAAATATTTGGCTGATAAAGATAATAGTGTTCATGTAATATGATTAGACTTCTGATTTCACATCACATGCCCTTTTGATTAAAGAACTTAAACAATAAGTTATCAACACATTAAATGGATTAAAACCTGTTAATTAAAAGATCGCTATATCAAATTGCAAATGACTAATCATCAGTGAGTGGATGTTTCTGAAGAATTTGCACAGAATTTCATTCTTCATCCCATGCTATTTTATCAATGATCTGGAAAGCATAAATTGATCTCTATTCTGCAAATGGCAGAAAGCTGAAAGAGTGTTAAGTGAGCACAAAGACATAAAGGTATAAAGATAGCTTACCTATTTAATGATGCTAGGCAATCTATATTGGTTAACACCACCACCACAGACGAAAAATGTGAGTTTTAATTTTAACAAAGTCATGCATCTAGAAACAAGGACAATATATGATGGAAGAGTCTTGAAGACACAGCTACTCTGAAAAGGACTCATGTCGTAAGAGAAAATTGTCTTCATCCATATAAAGAAAAACTCTTAGTCTTCAAAATATGTTTTCCAGATGAGAAAAACCTATTTAAAACGGCCTCTTGCCCATACTCAGCACTTGAACTGTGCCCAAAAATTATTTGAAAGCGGTCCAATTGGTATAAATCAAAAACATACAGAGAGGTGTCTGATGAAGATGAGTGATCAATCATCTGCTAAGACTGCCAGACTCAATGTGATGGCTAAAAGGGCTAAGGTTCTTGTATATGAAAAGGGGAGAATACTAGTAGCAGCAGTACTTCATGGCTGATGGTAATGTTAGTGATTCAGGAATAGTATGCTTAGAATTGGTGTATGTGCTTCAAGAAAGGTGTTGATAAATAAGAAAGGGTTCAGAGAAAATCCACAGTAATGATTAAAGGACTTAAAAACAGTATAAAGGTATGTGAAGAGGTTAATCTGTTTTATTTTAGCCAAAGAAGGTTGAGTGACTTGTTCACATACTCTGAATATATATATATATATATATATATATATATGGAGCACAGTGTTGTCAGCAGTGTTATTCAGTTAATGAACAAGTGGATAATGACTCAATTAGCAGAAACTGAAACTAGACAAATTCAAGTGATACAAAAGCATGTGTGTGTGTGTGTGTGTATATATATATATGTATTCAATAAAGAGTCTAAAATAGCTTTCAGAACATAGTAATTGACTTTCTCTCCATGGCAATTACACAGCAATTCCAGATCAAAAAATTTTCTCAATCATATAGCTTCTTTCTGCATTAATTTGCTAACATGGACATAGAGGTAATATCTTCTGAACCACTGCAAAGCCTTGTAGTTTGGATGATTTGCACTAATGTCTTTAATAAGTACTATGTTTTCCTGCTGTGTTTTAATCACCGTATACTTCAGCATTTGAGCCAGAAGACAGGGATCATAGCATGCTATGCAGCACACTGGTTAGTGAGGGATCTCAGCAGAGAGGTATTACTTCAGATATATGACACCTGAATGCCATTTTTATAGTAGTATGGATTAATTTTGAACTGAGCCAAATTATATGTTTGAAATAATTACAACTGAAATATTTTCATTCTTTTTTTTTCTAGACCCTAGAGAATTCATTACAACTTACATCTTCCACTAGTAGAAAAGAATCCTAAAATCTTCTCACCATCAGTCTGTGTGCCTAGAAAAAAATTGCTCCCATTTATGGCTGAAGTTTCCAGCAGCTAATGTGATACAAATGGTAATCTCCCAGTTTTGATTAATGTGCTTTTCTAGATGTATTTGCCCATATACTACCTAATTCTAATTTTATGTAATAGGCAATAAGTAGACATGAGAGAGATTTAAAAACTAAATATTATAAATGAATGTGTTTATGCAGTATAAGAGAGCATAGAAGGTCTTCACAAAGTAAAATGAAATTCAGTCACCAAATTACTTTAAAGTTTGATATTTGTATATATTCAGATTATGAAAGTCCATGCAAGGGAACAGAGATTCAGAAAGCTATGTGTGTCTGAAGTAAAATGTTCAGACCTTCTGAAGGTTGAACTCCCTGCATTCTGGTTTCTAAAATAATTTTAAATATTTAGCACAAATAAAGCACAAGTATTTATACTCCAATGTGGAAATAAGTTAAGATGAAAAAAATCTACCACCAATGAAATTAGGACTAGGGTAAACATAGAAATCAACTTGGAGCACACAGCTAAAATGAGTCAAAATGTTATAAAACTTGCCTACCTCCCTGACAGCTGATCAAGAGAACTGATCATATGTACATTCCAAACTTATTTTTTTAAGATACACATCAGGAAAGCAGACTTTGTATGCAAGAAACAAAGGGTGAAGGGAAAATCCTGAAATATAAGTGCAATATTTTAAGACCTAGCTTGGCTGGAATGGTAAGGAAGTGGCAGGTAGAAGTAAATTGTTCAGGAAAATTTGAATGTAAAAAAATATTCTCAGTTTTTCTAATGGAAATGGTAGCAGTTAATAATAATTATGAGATGCAGCAATCAGATGATGTAGTTAAATCCATTCCTTCATGCTGACAATGCTGCCGTCTGAAGGTGGAACCAGGGCAGAGATTAACCACTTTCCCATCTCTGCTATTTGTGTTAAGTGTTTTAACATTTTTGTTTTGTTGTCAATATGATGTGTGGGGTCCCTGTGTTCAATGTTTGTACTCCTTCTTTCAGTCACAACTACATCATTTGTAGCTGTGAAGTATTCCCAGATCACAGCTCTGGGTGTCTGTCCCACCTGAGTCTTGAGTTTATACTGGGGTCAGTTTTCAGTGTCTGGATTGAAATCCTCTTGGATTATAGCTTGTACAGACAGAAAGCCCAGGACATAAACTGAATGAAGCAATGGTTGCTCTAACATGTCGCTCAACTGGATGGTCGGACTTACACTACTAAGTTCTTTCAGCCTCCAGAACAGAGGAATCTCATGCAAACTGTTTATTGATCACATGAGTAACCCATGCAAAGACCAGAGCAGGGAGGGCCCAGGGATCATTTGGCAGAGTGCTAATTGAGCAGACTGACAGCACAGCAGGGATGCTCCCTAAAGCAAAGAGTACAGACGGCTGAGGTCCAGAACCCAGGACTGGTCCCAGCCAATGCTTCATGTACAAGTGGAGATGTGGTTTCAGGGGACCAGGATCCCAGGACACTCCACTGTTTAACTTCAAGAACAGTCTAAATGTAGTAGGAAAGTGCTTATGGAAATGTAAGAACAAATTCATTTCCAAACTACTTCAGAAGCTTGCAATCCTCACTTGAGCAGCAGTGATGGCATTAATTAAGAAAAAGAGTTTGTCATTTTACTCCAGTGTACATTAGCTTTGTCTATCTAATATTCCTAATGGATGTGTCTGTGTAAAGGCCCACAGATGGCTCCAGCAATGAGGAGGAGAAAAAGGAAAACACATAATCTCTAAATGTCAGAGAAGAATGAAAGCCAGCTAAACAAACCAAACAAGATGCTGACAATTGACACTACCCTGCAGCAGGAAGCTAAAACTCTACCTTTGCAGTAAGGTTATAATGTGGTTTTTTTTGCTGTTGTTATTGCTGATCACCCCAAGAAAAGAGCTTTTCCAAGGAAGAAAGAAAGAACGATCACTGTGAAGAATGCCAAGCTACATAAAATGAATTCCAGTATTTTACTGACCAGAGTGCTCAGCTCTTGGCAGAACATATAAGAGTACCTATTTGTGTAATTTAGACTGGATGTTCTCAGAAAACTGCAATTTGTGGGCTTCATTGAGGCACAGCCTACAAGTCATGATAAGAACTGTAAGTGGTTAACAACCCCCATTACTCCCTTACCAAACAGCATTCAGTAAGTGGTCATTGCATGTTTTTCTACTTGTTTACACCTTATTCAGTGAGACTGAGTCAACCTTAAGAGCAACATAGCAGAAAAAATAACAATTTGCCTTTGTTATGCCAGCAGAGGCCAGTAGAGTAGGGGATTTGGAGGAATTTTGCCTCCCCTAACAATTTTGGAGGGTGGTGCAATTCAGGATTCAGCAGAATGTCACAATAGGACTCAAAATCTGGACGGGACATTCAGAGGTGTTTCAAATATTTGCTCTGCATTCTTCTCATGGCATTGCAGGAGCACACTCTGTTTCACAACATCTTCATCAGATGTGAAATGACTTAACATACTGCAAGTGACTGGAAGTGACGCATCCATAATACTGTCTGCATGTGAAACATTTGCAGAGGCTGTGCAATGGATATTCACTTTGGGAGTACTTTCTTATTTGTTCTCCTTAAGCCACAAAGAGATCTTCAAATAATTGGTTACTTAGCCACTTCCAATTATCTAAATGATTTTGTTTTATTGCCTTGAGTGCCAAGCTAATTATTATTAGAGATGTGAGAAAATATTTTATTTCCCGAATTGTAAATGGACTATATAAAATTCTGGTAAAAACCAAACAGCTTCTGATAAATCTTCATTTGCAGTCACTTAGGAAAAAGAGCAAAAAATCCTAACCTTGTATATTCATTGCTTCTGGGACTATACGCAGTTTTACAGGAACTACACAATTTTCAATGTTCTTCCATAAAAATGGAGCTTACTGAAATACCAGGAGAACCCAATAAATGCACCAGTCAATGAAATTATACATACCTGAGAAGGAGGTACACAATTCTGAATTATTAGAAGCAGCTAAAGTAAATTGTGCTTAAATTTTGACAGTGGATACGATATGTCTACATCGGAAACTAACTTGTCCCAAATACCACTGTATCCACACACTTCATGAATCCTTGAAGAGATGAATGCAATGCAAAAACACTGTCAGGTGTAGTGTGGGATTGTTAAAGGCATGTAGGCTTCAAGAGTGCAAAGCAGCACAGACCTGACAGTATTTATGTCTAAATACCCCTTTCAAAACCTTGAAGCTGTTCACTGCATTTTGGGAACCCCAATGCCTTTGCAAACCTGGTTCTGAGCTGCTCTGTGCCTTAGTCCCATATCATCAAAGTAAAATCAATACCTTCTCTGCCCAATAACAGAGCTGTGACTGTAAATGCTTCAAATATTTCAAAGATTGGAAATCTAAATTGACTAACAGAAAATTGCCTCTGATTGCATACCAGAACCTCTATTGTGAAAATATATTCGATTAGGTGCACTAAAAATCTCTTTCCCTTCTTTCTTTGACCTGGGGAGAGCCTTTCACCAAGCTGGGGAAAATTTGTAAAATTGCTTAAATATTGACTTCTTTTTTGATGCGAAAAAGAAGCCAGATTCTAAAGCACATATTTTGGTATTACAGTTCTTCTCCAGATTTCCCATGAGGGTCACACTTATATAGGTAGTTTTATTCTACAGAGCTTGTGACATGGCCAAAGGCAAACCCTTCATGTTCAGGATAAGCGAAAACTTTGGATATAGCATTCATCTGCTGCACAACTTCTGGTATCCTTCTAGAGGAGTCCCCCTCCCATCTTTTCGTAAAACAGAGCAGAAACAGCAGCCTTGCCTACGTGCCACTTAAATGGCTTTCATTTAAAGATCATTGAAATTTTCAGCACTTGTTCCAAAGCCTTTGACATTTGGTAGGCTTTTAAGAAACAAAAGCAAACTTGAAAACCATTTTTGTTTTCCATATGTGAAAAACACGGCTGGCTTTGTTTAACTGTAAATATCATCCTTGCTGTGACATTCCTAATATGCTGTATTTCACTGAAGTTATGTTCCACAGTCACATTTACACTAATTCAAACACATTCACAAGCCAGGAATGCTATAAAAATGGGCTATTTTTCTCCTAGTGCAATGTCATAAATGTGAGCTCTTTCTTGGTGATATAGGGATTTTTTTCTTTTTTTTTTCTTATATTACTAATTAAAATTTCATTTTCATTGAAGATGAAATACTGAAATACAGATTCTTCTATTTCTGATACAAAAACTTAGCAAAGGCCATGGCCCCATTATTATTCGTCCCATTAATTTGATTACATTCTTATTGATGTTTTAGAACAGAAGGACTTCACATGTTATCCCAGGAGGTGCAAGAAGCCTTAACCCATCCTCAGAGCAGCATGAATTTGGGTAACATTGTGTGGACTTTGCCAGATCTTAATGCATTTAGGATTTTGGAGTTAAGCCCAAAACGCATAAGATCACGCTGTAGAATTTCTGGCAGAAATATGAATAATATATTCCCTAGTTTATACATGAAAAGGCTGATCAGTAACAAAGGCCAATCGTAGTGTGTACTTTCTACTCAGAATTGTCATAAGACAAAAAGAATGAAGTCAACAAGATGGAAACAAGACAATAACAAAACACATATTATTTCAAGGGAACATTTGCTACTTAAAGGAAAAAGAGGAAATTACCATTGTACAAAAAGAAAATTTACATGGAGAGTTTAGCAAAACATAGTCTCTGCTTAAGTTACGTAGGAACTATGCCATTTAGTGTCATTGGGTTTGGGTTTTTTTTTCCCCTAATAATCTCAATTATTTAGCCTAATTAGAATTATCAAGTGGCACTTTTAGTTTGAATAACAGATTACAGTGTTAAAAGCTCAGAAAGGACTCAGGAAAGTATTTATAGTGTAACAACAATTTTATGTAATCTAATTGTGAACACTGTGATTATGTAATCTACCACATTGTGAACACTGTGAACGTAGTTTCTCGGCCAGCATCGGTTACATCACCTTACATTACCTACATATGCATATATAAAGGCAGTTATGTCTCTTCCACAGACGACTTCTAGTATCATTAAGACTATATCACACCCTTTTCCAGTATCCAGAGACTAAACCTTTATTATATGTATAATGATATATAATAAATAAAATATTATAACTATATAATATAACTATATATTGTAGTCAATATATATAGTTAATATATATTAACTATACTGATATCATCTCAGTATACATCTCTTGCATGAAGAGCAATGCTGCTTCTTTCAGAAAAAGAAAAAACTATGAGGTAAGACAGAACAAATCTGAAATTTCTATTAGAAAGTGGGAATACAGTGACTCCCTTAGCTGTATTCTGCTTCAGAACTGAAATGCAAAATGGCATCTGTTCTGCTAACAGCAAATACATTTCCAAGTAGTGGTGTAGTACTAGAATAAGAATGCGTGATTTCTCCTCTCACTGGGATCTGTATGCATTGTATTAGGCATTTTATACAATGATGTTCACTCCAGTACTGATTTTTATCCTCGTTTGCATACATCACAACTACTGAAATCAATGGAGTTAGGGAAATTGTATCTGTACCTGGAAAATGTCACTATTAGATAATATTGCCATATGTTGTCACTAAATTGTCATCCTGCTCTATAGGACTTGAATGCTTTTTTCCAGGGGAATTCAGAGCAGGCAAACTTCCAATGTGAGGCACAGACTCCGAAATGGCAGTTCCCAAATGAGTGCTCCAAGGCTGACTAGTTTCAATGTGGAAATGACAAGTTTCTTAGAGTGTCGTTAAGACCCTGTTGTATCTCGTGGTACTTCAGATTATCTAATTGCTGTGTGTTACAGCCAGGCTGATGAGTCTGGCTGAGAACTGGAGAGTGAATGATGATTTCCTTCCAGAAGGAATTGTCTCTGGGGCAGAGCATGTAAAAAAAAATACCTTTGCTATCTGTACTCCTGCCAGGAAACAGCTATTGTGGCAAGGTACAAGATGAGTCAGTTTTACATCATGAAAAAAGCCCCATCTTATCACACTGAAACTGCTGTTATTGACCTTTGTTTTAGTTTTTATCAGTTGTTACATCAACATACGGGATGTTTGCACTGACTTTAACTGTACTCGGCCCTTACCTGCTACCATTCAGTTAGGCATTTCAAAATGCCCTACAGCATTAGGGAAGTCCTTCATCAGCCTCTCAGGTATGAAAATGCTGTTTATGTCTTTTTTTCATAGATGGGAGGGAACTTCTAATTGTGCTTTTCTTTGTTCAGAAGTACTGAGAGACCTGATCAAAAGACAAGGGATATGCAAATGTTCCCTTGTGAAAATTAGCTTTATCTGAAGCTAGCCTTGGCAGAAACTTAAGCACCTTACAGAGATGGTTATGTAAAAGTTCAACTTGAGTGTTTAGCCCAGCCACTCAGTAATACTGGAATAGTACCCAAAACTCCTGACTTGCCAGTAACTTGTTCTGCTTGTTAAATATCAGTCACCAATATTGCATTCCCTCTATGAGCTCCTGATATAGCATCTTTTCCAGCATATCCATTTGTAGTAAATTGCTTTGCCAGAACCTCCCCTTTTCTGATTGCACTGAGCATCTCCTTTTGAAATGTGTTTCGCCCTTAAAAGAGTATATACATGGCATCCTTCCAGGTGAGATTCAGTATTATATTTGGAAGGCATTTCTGTGAAATTCAGTTTGGTTCCTGGGGGAAGGGCAGTTGCGTACTGGCTTTTTAAAGGTTCATGTCAGTTCTGTCTTGTCTGCTCTTGAGCATTATCTAAAATTTTTAGTTTTCTGATAGATTCTGGGACAATTAAAAATATTAATGATAGTATTAATTATTTTTACTTTTCCATCCCATTCTTAGATACATTCAAGTCACACAGAATGACTTTTGGTAGTCAACTTGAAGTATGTGATTTTTTTTTTTTTTTTTCAGCCTGTCTTTCTTCCATCTATTCTTTACTGAGTGGGGAGTACCCATCCATAAACTATAATAATTCTGAGCACAGTCCCCTAAGGTAGAGGCTTGGTTTTGATTAGGAACATGTTGATCTGCTCAGACTTGAACTACTTTTCTTAAGAAAACAAACAAAGAAGAAAATGAACAAAAAAATCCCAGAGAAATCCTTGTTCAGCCATCTATATATCTACAGTAAAGTTAGCATTTAGGGATCAATTATATTACTTCCCTTCATACAAATTATGCAATTATCCAAGAATGGGGTATTTGGTCCAATTTCTGTTAAAATATGATGGGAAGCTTCCTATGGGTAAGTGTATATGTTTATGTAAATTTTTGAGAGCCCTGGATCTGTTACCACTGTTGCTGTACCTGATATTAAAAAAAAAAAAAAAAAAAAAAAATCTTTGCAGAGGTTATAAGTGACAGCAGAAAGGAAACCAAGCAATATTCTGATTAGATACTATTTTTCCTGGAAATATGTTTTAGAACAATACTCAAGCTCATTCTGTAGGCTTCAGGACAGAACAATATATGGTCAAGTAGAATTGCTATTTTTGGTGCAAAACAAATCACATTCAAAACTAAAGCATTTGATGATATCTCTTTTCTAGCTTAGTCATTCCAGTTCTCTTGATATCAGCTTTTATGAATGTCAGTCTAGGTATTCCCTAGCTATTGTTTACACTTTTATACAAATACAGTGTGTTTTGAACTTAGGTCAAAAATAGGAATTGTAGGTTTCAAGTCAGAATTATTAATGGTTGTGGACATCTAAGATTTAGGCTAAACATTATAAAAGCTACATCCTTCTGCAGTCATTTGTAAGGTCTGCCCTTAATTCCTCTGAATGGGATTCAGGATCTTCCTCATGTAATATGCTTCAGCCCTTTTAAAAAAGATTCACTGGACACTCAAACAAGCAGGTGTCTAAATATCTCTGTCCTTGATCTAACTTTGAAGATGATAGGATCTTAAGCATCACTATCACTATTATCGCTAAACATGTGATTGGAAGTCTGTATTACCTATCTGTATCTTCAGAAATAGGGCTCTAGCTGTATGGTTTCTGAGAAATTACAGTTAATTTATGAAAATTATACAGATTTACTGCCAGTTTGAGGGGTAGCATAGGGCACAGAATAACTTCATTTGTAATCAGAGACAGAACACTGCATAAAATTCCCAGGCTTGGTTTATTTTATTATTATTTCAGTAGAAAAGGAACCACAACTTTACAAATGCATAAACAAGATGCACACCAGAATATGAATTAACTTGTAAGGAGCTCTGTGCTGACATGAGTAGCTAGCTTTCAATTTCGGAGGCAGCTTTGCTATTTCTGCCTGAGACACTTGTGTCCTGTAGAGACAAACACAACAGAAAAGAAAGCACAGAGCACCCAAAATATTGAAGCATCCACATTTTGGAAAATCATTAAGAAATGTGAAATTCAGATGCCTGAAAGAGAACAAAGCCTTAAGCTGCAAAGAATGTAAAAAATAAAGTGAATGTTTTGCCTTGAATATCTTCTCAATCCCTCTTTCACAAAGCAGCTAAAGGGATCTTCAGGTAATAAACCATTTTTCACCATTATCATTACCTTCAGTAGGAGTGCAAAATTAGAAGCCATGGGCTTACATTCCTGTTCCTTGGTACTGCAGGGAAGCACAGAAGTCAGAGTTCACTCTTGTGGATGTTTTCTGTTTCTTCTCAGACAGTAAATCTCTATTCTTTGCTCTTATCTGTTCATAGTCAGCTAAAGGAAGCTGAGTGCTTACTGCTGGTAACAGTTCAACATGTGCTACAGCTCATTGTGCTTTTTGGCTCATCCTGCCATCCTTTTCCATGGGATTTCTGTCCAAAAATTAGCTTCACAAGCAGGTCGTGCTATGTTCAGATCATTATTGCCCTCACTTGTCTGTGAGATCTTGTATGCATAAGAACAGCCCTTACACTGACATAAGTTGAAATAAATTAAATTGTTTGTACAAGCTGGGTTACACACTGAGGAAGGGTGGGTAAAATCAGTGTTTGCTTTCTGGGTACCCTTATTACTCAAGTGAAGAAGAAATATAGAAAAAAAGTTTTCAGAAAAATGGAAAAAAAATCTGAAAAATCACTGCTCTCAATTATGTCATGAATTGTTTTGCTTTGTGGTACCTGTATCAATGATTGGTGGGATGTTACCATGTTATATTTAACTCATATAAATACTTCTGGTCTAGAATGTTTTAATTAAGCTCTGTTAATTTGTTGAACATTATTTTCTAAAAACTTTGGAAATTGTCACCTGGGTATATGCATAAAACATGCTTGGACCAAGATTTAAACTCATTCTAGGGAATGAGTTCTTGTGTCAGAAACTACTCCATAATGCCTTCTAGCTTTTGTTTACAACATTTGACTGTTAACCACACTACACATCATTATGAGGCTGTCTGTATTATGTTGGCAGATGTCAGCATTTTACTGTAAAGTCATTCCCCCAAATCTTAAACACTGCTAATCTTACTAAAGATATCTCATGAACTAGATTACTGAGTGTCTGGATTAGCAGCAACAACTCTGAAACAAAGAGGGATTTATGAAAAAGTAACAAAGTCCAATGACATGGTAATGGCACATTTAGTGAATCTGACAGCACTGCAAGTAAAGGCAAGAGAGAACTGAAATTATTATTATTATCAGGTTTATGTCAGGATTGTCAGTAAATTTTAGCCGTGTTAACTGAAAGAAGAAATTCTTTTGAATTCTTGCACCAAAACCTTTGACCAAGACCCAGACCTTATTATTTTAATGTCAAAAAGAATACAGCTGACTTACTGTTTTGATTTTGCAACTCTCTAATTCTTTCTTTTGGCACAGGCTGGATTTGGAATACTGAAATACCACAAGAAAAGCAGCAAATGCAATAATTCATGCAAAATTCAAGGAAAAAGGACAGAAGTTTCCAGGTGGGCTTTCTAGGAGAAATAACCCTTCTTCCTAAGAATAAGGTCTGTGTAAAAGTACTTGTTGCAAACATCCGAAAATAAAAGGTTTCCTTCATGATTAATTTCTCTTTGTTTCTCCATTTCCCATTAATATTTCTGGTATAAATTCAGCATAAGAAAGCTTTCAGAAAGCTCGTCATTTCAAGGTCACAAATGTTTTGGTGACATTTATTCAGTGCAAGTCAGACAGCTTAATACACTCTAAATTCTAGGATTCCAAGGACATCTACTAAGGTTTTCAAGATATGGAAAAGCTGCCTGAAAAATACAGGGTAACTCATGAAGAGATGCTACATTATCAGATAATTCTATTGTCCAAACAGTGGTAAAAATCATACTCTGTGAAGATTTTTTAGTCTTATGTCTTGTGTTACTGACAGTGTTATGTGAGTTCTGTAATTTGGTGTCAGGTTGAGTGCAACAAAACACACTGTGCAGGCCATTTTATCCCTCCAAACCCTTTGAATGCAAGAGTAATATGGGGAAAGAAAGACCCTATTGGTGTTTCATTGAATAATATCTCAAATCCATTATATGCTGGGGAAAAAAAAAAAAAAAGAAAAAAAAGAATTAGAGGGTTTAATTTTAATGTGTTTCATGTGAAATAAATAAGGCCAAAGATAAAGAACTTGAAAATATTACCGTTCTAAAATGAAGTGAGAATATTAATAAAAAGAAATTGGACAGTTCAGTAATAAACAGCACAGTAGATCATCACTAAAAATTAGCATAATTGGCAGCTGGCATGTTTAATTTGTCAAAGTGGTAGGAGGCACGGCAGACTTTTGTAGGCAGTAGTGGGGTTCAGTTCTTAGTCCCTTGAATATGATCAATGATTCTCTCAAAAATACTGGCTGTAGATAATCACAAACGAAAGCCATTAGAGATATTTTTTAGCTGCTTATAGAAATAGAAAGGGTTGCATATTAATTTACCATGTCTTTCATTAGTTTTTTGTCATTTGTTTCATTAGTCATCTGCTGTTTCACACCAATATCAATGACACAAAACTAATTTCTGGCTAAAATGTACTGGTGAATTGCACCCCATTACAGGAATAATTCCATTGTGCTCATTTGTATTTGGAATGAATGGTTATATCAAAGCTGTTGGCTTTAACCACTTCATCCAAAATACCTCCTCTGTGAAAGAGAAAACATTTACTATGAAGGTTAGATGGTATCTAAGCTGGATTTTGAACATCAAACAATGAGTACCCAAGTCCCTTTGTAGTTCTGGCTGTGAGTGCCTCCCTGAAGGTATCCCTAATATGTGATTTATGCAGGCATCCTTCAATATTCTTCTAAAGTAGATATGTACAGCTATTGCATGTGTGAAAACTTAGGAGTCTGAGTAATTAAAAAACAAACAAACAAACAGAAACCCAGACCTGAAAACTTCTGCTTTCAGGCATAGTATAACAAAAGTGAATTACCACACCTAGATATAAATCTTCATGTCAGGCCTCAGTTAGTGGGTTAATGAGTCTGTGGATGTCTCCCTCCTATTTCTCTGTGGAGGGGAAACATTCATTTTACTTAAAGTCCTTTCTGTAGGGTTCTACAGCTTAGTTCTCTTTTTGAGGGCTTCAGGTCCTACTGAATTTGATGGGAATTCTTTTATCTGACTAAAGCATGGCACATTCATGATATGGCGTAACTAATTCTAGAAGGGGACCTTGATCCTTAATGCTATCTAGAAAGTTTTCCTAACATCAGGTCTTTGAAAAAGGGGATGCAAGAAAGGCAAAAATAATATTCCGTATTTCAAGAAAAAAAATGTTTTGAGATTAAAAGTGAGAGGAAAGAAATCCAGTTCAAAAAAATCAGAACTTTCTCCATAACACTGCAAAATTCACACTCATAAAGTAGATCTGGAAGAAGTGCTTTATATAAAATGAACAAGTGACACAAAATCTAGCCTGACACCTCCAGCTGAGACTGAACAGCCACAATAACCTTCTCTTATTTTCCTTCTATTATGTACTTAGAAAGTGTGCAGTATGCTACTATGTGGTAGGAGAAAGAAAATATTGTACCATTTTTGTTTGCTCTTCACTTTTACTTACATTTGACTAAACAATTTTTTAAAAGGGGAGAAATATTTTTTAGTCTCACAGAATGACTACCCTACCCTTCATTCTTTAGATGTAGATCAAAAATAGAGATTTTTTTTCTGTGCTTCTAGAATTACTATGTTTGGGTAGCTGCTATCAAAAGGAGTCCAGTACTTTTCCAGTCTAAAGCAAACCAACAGAGCAAATGACAATGTCTTAAAAAGAAAAAGCAACTTCATTCTGAAATGCATAGCACAAAATGACATGTTGTGACATATTGAAAGATGTCTAGCAGGCACATTTTTAATCAGCTTGCTGTTAACCTTTGACCACTGCCATGAGTGGCTCTCAGGTAAGCAAATTCTGAAGCCTGCTACTGTGCTCTGTGTGAAGTTGCACCGCGCTGTGTGACTGATCTGCTAAAATAGTGCATTATGCCATTCTGTGTCAGGTTCAGAGCTGTACTAGGAAGGGCAATTTTTGTCTCTCCCCATGTTTGTAAGGTTAAGACGCTGTTCCTGCATAGGTCACTTACTCCTTGTGCCTCAGCCATAGTTCATAGAATCAAATTATCATAGAATGGTTTGGGTTGGGAGGGACCTTAAAGATTATCTACCTCCAACCCCCCTACCATAGGCAGGAACATTTTTCACTAGACTAGGTTGCTCAAAGCCCCATCCAACCTGGCCTTGGACACTTCCAGGGATGGGGCATCCACAACCTCTCCAGGCAACCTGTTCCAGTACCTCACCAACCTCATAGTGAAGATTTTCTTCCTTATATCTAATCTAAATCTAACCTCTTTCAGCTTAAAAACATTACCCCTTGTCTTATAGCTACAGGTCTTTGTAAAAAGTCCCTCTACAGCTTTCTTGTATGCTTCCTTCAGGTACTGGAAGGCTGCTATAAAGTCTCCCCAGACTCTTCTCTTCCCCATGCTGAACAACCTCAACTCTCTCAGCCTGTCTTCATAAGAGAGGTGCTCCATCCCTCTGATCATCTCTGTGGCCCTCCTCTGGACTCACTCCAAAAGGTCCATGTGTCCAAGCTGGACACAATACTCCAGGTGGGATCTCACCAGAGCAGAGCGGAGGGGGAAAATCACCTCCCTCAACCTGCTGGTCACACTTCTTTTGGTGCAGCTCAGGATATGGTTGGCCTTCTGAGCTGCAAGCGCACGTTGCCAGGTCATGTTGAGCTTCTTATCAACCAACATCCCCAAGTCCTTCTCCTCAGGTCTGCTCTCAATCCATTCTCCTCCCAGCCTGTATTTGTGCTTGGGATTGCTCCAACCCATGTGCAGGACTTTGTACTTCCTCACAGTCCCTTTTCATTGGACGAATCACAAGAGAAGAAGTTCTGAAATGTTACAAACACAATCATCCACATATGAATATGAATTCAAGAATATGTTTATTTAATTTTCAGAAAGTTATGTTTCATCCTGGGTAAGATGTGACTCTTTAAAATGGTACGAGAAATAGGAATTAAGTCCAGGGACTTGGTTGGCATTAAAACGGCAACAGATTCTTGTAATTATTTTTCTGTTCACTTTTTGCTCAGGAACTCCAAGCAGAACTTGAGGCTGAACAATGAATCAAATCTAAGAGTACATCATACGATGCTACCACACGCTAACAATGGCAAGAACTGAAAGAACCTCCCTAAGTCAGCAGTTTGGTTTCATTCTTAACTTTCTTAATGTTGGGAAGTCACAGGACAGAATTAATCTGGAGTTTATCTCCACTCACTTCAGTGAAGTTAAATCAGGTGATACATTTTGTCTGCTCTCTCAGGACACTGCTGTACTTGATGTACTTTGCTTTGTGTATGACAGAGGGAAGGCTGATGGTATGTGGATGATGAAGTTTAATATGGTTATCAGAAGGTCCTTTAATGACTATAAAAATTCCCAAATCCTGAGCTTGTCAAGCTAACTGCTTTGCTTTCATTTAATTGTAACTAATGATCATTCTAGAGACAGAAAGGGAGAACTAAGATACAGGAAGAGAAGATGAGTTACTGGAAGGGACTTCATATGACCTTATACTGCTATAAACAATTTAAAAAAACAATTATTTTGTTTGATTAGATGGTTTACACTCATTTTGTTCCAACACGAGCTACTTTCTGATCACACCGTTAATCATGTTAAGTGAACATTAATCTGATGTCTCTTCATTATAAAAAATGCTAGGAGAGACAAATTTGTCTCAGTGATCAGACCAATGGCCTTTCTCATTTCTGTGAGAGTAATAATTAAAAAAAAAATTTTCTACATTTTATATTGAATTTCAGATCACAAAAATTGTGGAGGCAGAGCATCAGACCTTTCAAAATAAGAAAATGATCCTTTTTCTGCAGCAGTACAATTTTGTTATGAAATGAAAGAGTAATATGCATGCCTCAGAGAATTCTTTCTCACACAGGGCAATTACTGTAGTAGTAATTTTATAGGACTCACAAAACATAGTAAGTTTCTGTGAAAACACCTGTTCTTGTGTATACAAGTTTGTGTGTGAAATAAAATAATCAGTGAAACCCTTTATTCAGGATCTGCTTGGGTTTATGGGTTTGTAGAGATTTGCATTTTGTTTTGCTTTGTTTATTTTTTTTTGTTTTGGCTACACAAAAAAGGAATTACCTACAGTGAGTCTTTAGCCATTGTTCTTTTTCAACAACTATGCATCAAACACTCCAATTAGTGGACGTTTAATAAAAGAAAAGGATTAATGCTTTCAGAATTTTAGTTTAATGTGCAAATGGGATGTAAGTTTGCTCAAGCACCAACTGTTGCTATGCTCATGCAGTTAAGGCAGGAAAAATGTCTTTTTAAATAACAACATGGATCTTAAAACATAATGCTGTGGGATTAAGTTGAATTGCAACATCCAGCAAAACAAATAATTTTAATGCCTGATTTCTAAGGATCTCCTTTCTAGTGTAACTTTAGGAAAACCTCATACTGCAATTCAGTAAATATTAATTTACATGAAAACACTTGGAGCTGTCTTCTACCTTAGTCACTGAGAAACCATCTGAGGAGCTCACAATAGGTAAAAAAATTCTACTAAAAGAGTTACTGAAGACGTAAAATCATCCAGTTTAAGGGCATCTTCTGGTTTTGTCATAAACCTTGTACAAGAGGAGGTGACTTTATGTCTCACTTTGGGGGTATGTTGTGGTTTAGCCCTGGTCAGCAACTAAGCACCACACAGCTGCTCGCTCACTCCCCCCACCCTTGTGGGATGGGGGAGAGAATCGGAAGGGCCAAAGTAAGAAAACTCGTGGGTTGAGATAAGAACAGTGTAATGATTAAGATGAAACAGCAATAATAATAATAATATAATTAAAAGAAAAATAATGAGCGAGAGAGAGATGAAACCTTGGAAGAAGGAAAAAGAAAAAAACAACAAAACTAAACAACAAGTGCTGCAACCGCTCACCACCTGCCGACTGATGCTGCCAGTCCCCAAGCTGCGATCGCTGCTTCCCCTGGCCAACTCCCCCCAGTTAATATACTGGGCATGACGTCCCATGATATGGAATACCCTTTGGCCAATTCGGATCAGCTCTCCTGGTTGTATCCCCTCCCCTCCCGGCTTCTTGTGCACCTGGCAGAGCATGGGAAGCTGGAAAAGTCCTTGACTAATGTAAGCACTACCTAGCAACAACTAAAACATTTGTGCGTTATCAACATTATTTTCATACTAAGTCTAAAACACAGCACTATACTAGCTACAGTGAAGAAAATTAACTATCCCAGCTAAAACCATGACAGGGTAAACAAGCTTATTGGACAGGCACTAAAAGAAACAGGGAGCTTCATTCTCTGTGCTGGTGGGGCACAGGAGGTATGCTATTGTCACTCGCTCTTTTTGCATAGGAACAAAAGTTCTCCAACAAAAGGTCTTTACATTAGGGGGGTTTGGCTATTATTTAAGCTGTTAGCAGTCATCTGATTTATTCTGACTGAAGAGAGTTAGAGGAGAGCTCACAGCAGCAGCTCAGATGTGGATGAAGCAGAGCTACAGCCAAAAGGCACGTGTCCCCAGTCTTAAAGTCTCATCTCCAGACCATCATCGAAATAGTTGCACTACTCTGTATGAAGAAATTAGGTAAACAGACAAGTCCATGACTTCACCTGTTTCACAGAGCACACAGTGAAATATTAGCTCTGTCTCTCTCTGTCTTTTAATTTGCCCTTCTTTTATTTGAGAGTTGAACTGTTACATTATTATATAACAATAAATATTTTTGTTTTCCTCATTGCAAGGCTTGGAATAACTCCTTAGAATTATTTCTCTTTTTAACTAAAAACCTAGGTTGTACTTGACCATAATACAAAAATGAAAATTGAACAAAAAAAGTAGAAAAATGAGAGCAGTGAAGGGTCAGACTCTTCTAGACCACACCGCTGCCACCAAGCAGGGGTAAAACCCACCAAATGGTAGCATTTGCACCTACCAAGAGATTGTCTAAGCAGCAGAACCACAGATAGACAGGTTTAGATGTTTTATTTCTTATTATTTTTTGTTGTCTTCTGCCTGGAGGGATGACTAGAATGATAACATAGTAAACAAGAAAATGAAGGAATCTGGTTTTATTAAGATTAATTAACACCACATAACTTATTTGGTTTCAGTAATTATTAATTCCAACACCAAATGAAAGGATACCTATTCTTTGAATGTATGCATGCATATATATAGGCACAAATGTACTGTACATACATGAATTTTAATATCTTTATGCTGGACAAGTTTTGTAATGAAATAGCTTCAAACATATGCCATATTCTCCAGGAAATGTAGGTGAAACTTTTATCTACGACTTGTCTGTGCCACATTCTGACATCTTTTTCTGGCACCATCAAATCTCATGTTCATGCTGTTACTAACAAAATACGCACACATACATATTTGTATGTACACACATGTGAACATGTGTATAATCACCCTTTATGAGTATATATGTGAACATGAGTCTTTTGCATGTACATTATACAACAAAAGTCATTATACTCTATATTTGACTCCTTGTATTGAAATGAATTTCCTGTCATGTTTGCTATCATCGCTTCCTAGTAAATTCACAGCAAACACACTGACAGACAAGGATTAATGTTCTCAGAATTTCTTTGGATGCAGAACAGGACCCTAGAGATAAAGCATAATGTTTTAAGCATAAGTGTTTTAAGGTAAGCATAAATGGTTGTAAGTGAACTAATAAGTACCACACTTCCTAGTAACAACTCATATATGAGTAGAGCAGAATTCAACACCTTGGTGTCCCAGTACTTACATACTAAACATCCTTTTTCATTTCCTCTGCATGCTTAGTAAAATCAAGTAAGATCAAACCTGACAGTCCCCAGTAAAAAACAAGAAGGTAATGATTAAAATGGACACCTAGGATTTATTTATTAATGGAAAGGGACATTTTTCCCCCTTGGAGACACCTTTCAAATCGGTAATGAAATCTATTCACTGCTGTATTTCACTATGATACGATGGGACTAAATATAGCCTTTCTGAGGCTGTTACCCGGCTATGCAGTGCATATCATGGTTTCAGATGCTCTTTGGAATCTGACATGGGCATAGCAGGGGTCTGCTGGCTTCTTGTACTTCCCTCTCCTCCTCTTGGGGGCAAAGTGAGGATAAATTTCATTCATGGCTGTCGATTGCTGGAATGCTGTAATAGCTGGCCCACACAATAAGCAAAGCAGATCTCAGGGACAGATTAGATAGACAAACCCACATATGGATGAAGAGACTCCCAAAAGAAGGGTGCCAAAAAGAAAACATCCATAAAAAATATCCTGAAAGGACATGGAAATCTGGGATGCCCAGTTAACAAAAAAGTGAGCTACAAGCTGATCTGAGGGGAAGCCGAAGCTCAGATACCACTGGCATATTTTGCTCAGCTCTCCATCTTCACAAAGGAGACCAAACCACTGGGAAAACCAAACAGATGAAAATCAATCAGAGTCTTTAAGTATTTCAAAATGTCTTTATGAGACTGACATCTTACCAAGTATGTATTTCCTCTGGAAACTTCCACTGGCCAAGGCATGAGAAGTAATATATAGCTGTAGGGTGTTATAGTACACAGTCATGAGGAAATTTGATTGCTTTTACTGGTACATACATTTTTGTAGTGTTATCCCTTTGTCTGAGTGACACTACACTGTTGATGTGTTATACCTCCTTTTTTCCTGACTGAGAGCAGATAACCCTTTCATTGTAGGCCTAAGAGAAATATTTTGAAGCAATGTACAACACATAGGAAAACAAGGACTTTGTAAAGAAAATATTACATTGCTAACACTCAAAAGCTGCAGCTCAGTACCCAAAATTTTTGTTCGTGCCCGTGATCCTGTATGGAGTGACACAAGAAGGGGAATTGGTTACAAGGAGACATGTATTGGTTTTCTGCACAAGTTCCATTTAGCCTATTGTTAGTCAATTTTCTTGCTGTGTGGGAAATAAGATTTTTTCCACTGTTCATCTCCAAAGACTGACTCTTCAGTGCCTGCACTTTTGAACTGACAAAGCAGTTCCATGAAAAACAGTGCTGGTTCTTAAATCAAAGGTAGGCTAAGATCACTGAGGCTGACTGCCTTCCGTGCACACAAAATTCAAAAGAAACACTTCCTAACAACAACAACAACAACAAACAAATGAGCATGAAAAATTATGAAACAGTGGATAGTGACATTTTATTTCCTATTTCTTCACTGTGAACATGACTGGAACTTAGTATTGCATAATAACGTCACAGCCTTCAATTTAAAAGAGTGTATTTTTACTTGATAAGACAATTAATGGGGAATACAGAAACAGTAACAGCTTTTTGGGTTATTCCCAAAACTAGTGCAGTGTCCCTGCTCTGCAATGGCATAGACATAAAAATGATTTGGATGAGTTAATATGCAAAAAAATATACCACAAAATGTTCTTGAATATTTTTAATGTGATTTTCATCTTTTTTGCTTTTGGAACCATCTAAATGTTCAAATGTTGCTGGAAGGCATATTTTGTATGTTTGGCTATGTCTTCTTGTGAAGTTACTTCACCTTTTCATTTGTTTCTGTTTGTAGCAATTCCAGTGCTTATTCTAATACCATTGATTAGAAGATCAATTAACATTTACAATCATAGTCAAATTTAAAAGAAGGGTTTAAGGCTAGGGAACTAATTGTACTTACTGAATTTATAAATGCTGAGTAACAGAGGTGATTTCCCACAATTAAACATTATACAGTGTTCAGTTAGTTACAGGGTTTGCAAAAATTTTAAACATATTTTCCCATTCCAACCTCTGATGTCTCCTCAGTATTTTGGTTGACCTATTATTACATAAGGCAATCCTAGAATTTTAAAGGTCTTGTTTCTTTATCATGAGCTTAAAACCCCCCCAAGACCTCCTGAAAGGAACTGCCAGGAAAAAAAGCCACTAATTTAACCAGGGTCATATTTCATTTGGGTTTTTTTCTGTGCTGACAATAACAGAGTGTACAAGTACATGGTAACAATTTACACAATAGCTGAGCTTTATAGTTTGCTTGCTATAAAATTTGCCTTTGACTTCAGTAGGCAAAGAACTGGATAGAGACATGAAAGACAAGTGAAGCCAAAGTTGGTGAAAAGGAGTTAATAGCTACTGTACTTGTTCAGCACAGGTCTAGCACACGGCTTATGTTTCAGTTCAGTTCACAGGTGATGGATATTTTGACTGGGTCTATTTCTTTAACAGATACTCATTTCACTAACTGTATTTGCTGAACCAGTTTTAACCATGTTTTGAACATATTTAAAATATGTCATGGCTTTCTATTTGTTGAGTTTTTTGTTTTGACCATGGGTAATTGCTATTTCTACAAATGTCAAAAAGTGTCATGTTTTCACTGAAGTGTAAGCAACATTGTCAACTTAAGGGCACATGTTCTATGAAGGACATTTTACTGCTTTATTTTTTAAGAATAATAGAAAGAAAATATATATTATTTACTTTATCCCAAAGTGGATAGAGTAAAAAACACTTTAGAGAGTAAGTAATAGAGAAAATGTGATGGAAGGTATTATATGAAGTGATTTCAACTATTAGGCTATTTTGAATTTTTTTTTTCTCTATTCTCCTCAAAGCCACCAAAATGTTACTTAAGCTCAAACTGCTCTCCAGTCTATTATTCATTTATACTGCATATGATAAATGCAAAATACCTTGAAGGCTTGATTCAGTCACCCACCTGCTGGTGGCTAGTGACATTTCAGATGCTCCTATCTGCCATCCAGAGATATTGCAAATGGCACAGATCTCCCATAGTTACTAAGCACTGTCACAACAGGATATCTCAGATATTGTCATTAGGTACTGCATTAAGTACCTATTTGTGAGCAATCAAAGTATGTTGCAAGTGGCTGCCCTCATATTTGAGGTGAGGTTTAGCTCAAAGAAATGAACTCAAACACCATAAGTGGCTGAACACCATGTCCTAAATGTAAGCTTGATGTGCAGAAATCTAGTCAATACAAACAACAGAAACTTTAGAGATCTTTTCAGTTTACCCCAAAGAAAACACTTGATGTTCAACTATCTAAAAAGCCCTCCAGATCTATGTATGAGCTAGATCTCCATTGGCTATGGGGGTTTAAACTCCAGCTCATACCAAGAAAACAATTTAAACTTAGATGAGAGAAAAGTCCCATCCTTGCATGCAGTCATTCTTACTAAAGAAAAGCTACTCAAAAGTTAACTCCTTGTTGTGGTTTAGCCCCGGTCAGCAACTAAGCACCACACAGCCGCTCGCTCACTCCCCCCACCCTTGTGGGATGGGGGAGAGAATCGGAAGGGCCAAAGTAAGAAAACTCGTGGGTTGAGATAAGAACAGTTTAATAATTAAAATAAAACAGCAATAACAATAATATAATGAAAAGAAAAAAAATAATGAGCAAGAGAGAGATGAAACCTTGGAAGAAGGGAAAAAAAAAAAACCAAAAAAAACTAAACAACAAGTGCTGCAACTGCTCACCACCTGCCGACTGACGCTGCCGGTCCCCGAGCTGCGATCGCTGCTTCCCCTGGCCAACTCCCCCCAGTTAATATACTGGGCATGATGTCACATGATATGGAATACCCTTTGGCCAATTCGGATCAGCTCTCCTGGTTGTATCCCCTCCCGGCTTCTTGTGCACCCGGCAGAGCATGGGAAGCTGGAAAAGTCCTTGACTAATGTAAGCACTACCTAGCAATAACTAAAACATTAGTGTGTTATCAACATTATTTTCATACCAAGTCTAAAACACAGCACTATACTAGCTACAGTGAAGAAAATTAACTATCCCAGCTAAAATCATGACAGTATCCACCCCTTATTCCATACCATTTACGTCATGCTCAGGTCTCATATTATCCAATACGACCTCAATAACCACCACCCGCCTCCCCATCCTTTGATAACACACACAGATATCATTTATCATACCCGTAGTCAAGGACCACCCCTGTAGAATGTCTGTAGAGGGTCCAGAAATGTCCATTGAGTTTATTTAGTCCATAACTCTGGGCTCCATCTATTGTAATAGTCTTTCAAGGCCGGAGAGATGGTCTGCGTGGTGTTGGATTGTTGCATGCTGAAGTCAGTCTTTGTTCCACCACCGCTACACTTTGCTTGGTTCAATCAAAGTTCATTCTTCATTAATTTTGGAAATTCTTACTATGATACCATTGATACAGCATATAGCAACCATAGGAGTGATGACATACAATATCGTATAGCAATTAACAGCAAACTATTCAGTTCATTGGCTATTTTCACCCAAAATCAAATCCCCTTGAGGCACACATCGAACTCCTCCATCCTCCTGCATCACCCACCAAGTGCACCCAGGTCCTCGAGCAAAAGCAATCCCATGAATGGGTTTGCCTTTGCCTGAGACAGGAATAACCCAGACAGTTTTCCCCAGCATATTTTTTACATGAACTACAGGGACTTTATCCCCTTCCACAGTACGTAAGAGTTCTGATTAGGCAGGGCCAGCTCAATTGGCAGATCCCCTAGTGTTGACTAAGCAGGTGGCTTTTGCTAAATGTGTATCCCAGTGTTTGAATGTCCCACCACCCATTGCTCTCAGTTTAGTCTTTAACAGTCCATTGTATCATTCCATTTTCCCGGAGGCTGGTGCATGGTAGGGGATGTGATACACCCACTCAATGCCGTGCTCTTTGGCCCAGGTGTCTATGAGGTTCTTTTGGAAATGAGTCCCGTTGTCTGACTCAGTTCTTTCTGGGGTGCCATGTTGCCATAAGTTTTGTTTTTCAAGGCCCAGGATAGTGTTCCAGGCGGTTGCTTGGGGCACGGGATATGTTTCCAGCCATCCGGTGGTTGCTTCCACCATTGTAAGCACATGGCATTTGCCTTAGCGGGTTTGTGGCAGTGTGATATAATCAATCTGCCAGGCCTCCCCATATTTATACTTCAGCCATCTTCCTTCATACCACAGAGGTTTTACCCGCTTGGCTTGCTTGATTGCAGCACATGTTTCACACTCATGGATGACCTGTGCAATAGTGTCCATGGTCAAGTCCACCCCTCGATCACGAGCCCACCTGTATGTTGCATCTCTTCCTTGATGGCCTGAGGTGTCGTGGGCCCACCGAGCTATAAATAGTTCACCCTTATGTTGCCAGTCTAGATCTACTTGAGCCACTTCAATCTTAGCAGCCTGATCCACCTGTTGGTTGTTCTGATGTTCTTCAGTGGCCCGACTCTTGGGAACATGAGCATCCACATGACATACCTTCACAACCAGGTTCTCTACCTGGGCAGCAATATCTTGCCACAATGCAGCAGCCCAGATGGATTTGCCTCTGTGCTGCCAGTTGTTCTGCTTCCATTGCTGTAACCACCCCCACAGGGCATTTGCCACCATCCATGAGGCAGTATAGAGATAGAGCACTGGCCATTTTTCTCGGTCAGCAATGTCTAAAGCCAGCTGGATGGCCTTTACTTCTGCAAACTGACTCGATTCACCTTCTCCTTCAGCAGTTTCTGCGACTTGCCGTATAGGACTCCATACAGCAGCCTTCCATCTCCGATGCTTTCCCACCAGATGACAGGACCCATCAGTAGACAGGGCATATTGCTTCTCATTTTCTGGTAGTTTATTATACAGTGGGGCCTCTTCAGCACATGTCACCTCCTCCTCTGGTGATATTCCAAAATCTTTGCCTTCTGGTAAGTCCATGATCAATTCCAAGATTCCTGGGCGACTGGGGTTTCCTATTCGAGCCCGTTGGGTGATCAGTGCGACCCACTTACTCCATGTAGCATCAGTTGCGTGATGTGTAGAGGGGTCCCTCCCTTTGAACATCCAGCCCAGCACCGGCAGTCGAGTTGCCAGGAGGAGCTGTGCTTCACTACCAACAACTTCTGAAGCAGCTCGAACCCCTTCATATGCTGCCAATATCTCTTTTTCAGTTGGAGCGTAACGTGCTTCTGACCCTCTGTATCCCCGACTCCAAAACCCTCGGGGTCGACCTCGGGTCTCCCCTGGTGCTTTCTGCCAGAGGCTCCAGGTGGGGCCATTCTCCCCAGCTGCAGTGTAGAGCACGTTTTTCATGTCTTGTCCTGCTCGGACTGGCCCAAGGGCTACTGCATGAAATATCTCCTGCTTTATCTGTTCAAAGGCCTGTCGTTGCTCAGGGCCCCATTTGAAAGCATTCTTCTTCTGGGTCACTTGATAGAGAGGGCTTACAGTCAGACTATAATTTGGAATATGCATTCTCCAAAAACCCACAATCCCTAAAAAAGCTTGTGTTTCCTTTTTGCTAGTTGGTGGAGACACGGCTGTTATTTTGTTGATCACATCCATTGGGATCTGCCGACGTCCGTCTTGCCATTTTATTCCCAAAAACTGAATCTCCTGTGCAGGTCCCTTCACTTTACTCTGTTTTATGGCAAAACCAGCCTTCAGAAGGATTTGGACTATTTTCTTCCATTTCTCAAAAAGATCTTCTGCTGTGTTGCCCCACACGATGATGTCATCAATGTATTGTAGGTGTTCCGGAGCTCCACCCTGTCCCAGTGCAGTCTGGATCAGTCCATGGCAAATGGTAGGGCTGTGTTTCCACCCCTGGGGCAGTCAATTCCAGGTGTACTGGATGACTCTCCAAGTGAAAGCAAACTGTGGCCTGCACTCTGCTGCCAGAGGGATTGAGAAGAATGCATCAGCGATATCAGTTGTGGCATACCACTTGGCTGCCTTTGACTCCAGTTCATACTGAAGTTCTAGCATGTCCAGCACAGCAGCACTCAGTGGTGGAGTGACTTCGTTCACGCCACGATAGTCTACTGTTAGTCTCCACTCTCCATTAGACTTCCACACTGGCCATATGGGACTGTTAAAGGGTGAGTGGGTCTTACTGACCACTCCTTGGCTTTCCAGTCGCCGAATGAGCTCATGGATGGGAATCAGGGAGTCTCGGTTGGTGCAATATTGCCGCCGGTGCACTGTTGTGGTGGCAATTGGCACCTGTTGTTCTTTGACCTTCAGCAACCCCACAACAGAAGGGTCCTTCGAAAGACCAGGCAAAGTAGACAGCTGTTTAATTTCCTCCGTCTCCAAGGCAGCTATACCAAAAGCCCACCTGTATCCTTTTGGGTCCTTGAAATACCCTCTCCTGAGGTAGTCTATGCCAAGGATGCATGGAGCCTCTGGGCCAGCCACAATGGGGTGTTTTTGCCACTCATTCCCTGTTAGGCTCACTTCAGCCTCCAATACAGTTAGCTGTTGGGATCCCCCTGTCACTCCAGCAATACAGATGGGTTCTGCCCCTACATAGTTTGATGGCGTTAGGGTGCACTGTGCACCAGTGTCCACTAGAGCCTTATACTCCTGTGGGTCAGATGTGCCAGGCCATCGGATCTACACAGTCCAGTAAACCTGGTTGTCCCTTTCCTCCACCTGGCTGGAGGCAGGGCCCCTCTAATTCCAAGTGCAGAATTCCCAACCCACTTCTTGTGAATGGGAATCAAAAGTCTCTCTATTAAGATCACAGATAGAATCAGCACTTCTACTCCTCTGTCTGGGGAACTGCTTACTGGAAACTGGAGCAGCAACTTTCCTGGAGGTCCCCCCTTGAGTGATTGTTTTTCCTTGCAACTCACGTACCCATGCCTCTAGGGTCGAGGTAGATTTCCCATCCCACTTCCTCATGTCCTCTCCATGGTCATGCAGGTAAAACCATAGGGTGGCCCGTGGTGCGTATCCTCTCTCTTGAGCAGAAGGATGCTTACTCCTAATGGCTGAGATATTGGTCTGTACAGGTAGGGAGTAGGACATATCCTCTTCAAGTTGCTGAACCTTCGGGGACAGTTTCTCCACAGCTGAGATGAGGGAGGAAGAGACATGTGCTTCGTAATCCCGGAGTTTATCAATCACATCCCCTACTGTTGGTGCCTCTTCAGCTTTCCAGGACATTACTGCGAGGGAGTTTACACGGGACGATGGTACGCTCTGTACAAATTTCCGCCACATGGGTCGTGTGCACTGGGCTTCATCTGGATCTTTGGATGACTGTTCACTATCCAGGTCACCATAAATTACCTCAAGCACAGCAAATTCCCTCAGGTACTGGATACCTTTCTCCATGGTGGTCCATTTTCCTGGGCGATATAGAACATCTTCCTTGAAGGGATACCTTTCTTTCACAGCAGACAGGAGCCGCCTCCAGAGGCTGAGGCCTTGTGTCCCTTTTCCAATCGTCTTGTCAATGCCCCCGTCCCTAGAAAGGGATCCCAGTTGTTTGGCTTCCTTACCCTCTAATTCCAGGCTACTGGCCCCGTTATCCCAGCATCGGAGCAGCCAGGTGACAACATGCTCACCTACATGACGGCCGAAATCTTTTCATATATCTCGCAGCTCACTTAAGGATAGGGGTCGGGTAGTTTCCATCTCTTGTACAAGTTCTTCCTCTTCCTTCTCCTCTCCTTGTGATGGCACTACTTCTCCATCATCTCTTTCTAAATGAGTTGACTTTCTCTTTCAAGATTTCTTCTTTTGTGTAGGGGCAACTGATACTGGCACAGGTTGATTCTCTGATTCAGCTTCAGTGTCTGTCGTGGGTGTTTGCTCACAGTGCCTGTCGTCGGGCTTGGAGTAGTCACAGCGCCTGTTGTGGGGGTTTGAGGGGCCACAGTGCTTGTTGTTTTCCCTTTCTTTGTCTTCTTAGATCCAGAGGCCTTCTCTTCCCCTTGGGGGTACTGAATACTGTTGAACAGGGCTCGGTAGGCATGAGCCAGGCCCCAACACATTGCAGTGATTTGTATCTCTCTGGAATTGCTAGGGTGACAACATACTTCCTCCAAATATTCTACTAATTTTTCAGGATTCTGCACTTGTTCAGGGGTGAAGTCCCAAAACACTGGAGGTGCCCACCGTCTCAGGCATTTGCCCATACTATCCCACATACCCTGCCATGCCATGGCACCCATGGTCTGAGGTGTAAGATGGGATTTAGTCCTTCCTTCAGCCACTCTCCAGGAAGGGTAAAGGCAGTGCCCAGCTGCACACCTGGTCTGTGGCTACAATACTTTTCTAGGTTATGGAAGATGCAGATTCAATTTTTCTACTCAGCTATAAATAGGTTCAAGCACATTTATAATGCTCAGGCTAAAAATTGTACTGAGTGGTGGCAACCTTCTACTTGAAGTGGGGTTTCTACTTGCAACAGTATTTGAAAGTCTTTGCATTAAAATAGAAGCCACAAAAAGGAGTTTATTTGTGCAAGTGTAGCACTGGAATGTGTTTTTTTCCCCTGGGTTTGTGGCTATGTGTTGTCTAGTCAACATGGATTCACTAAGGGAAGATCATGCTTGACCAACCTGATAGTCTTCTATGATGACTATGACTGGCTGGGTAGACGAAGGGAAAGCAGTGGATGTTGTTTATCTCAACTTCAGTAAGGCATCGACACTGTCTCCCACAACATCCTCACAGAAAAGGTAAGGAAGTGTGGGTTAGATGAGAGAACAGTGAGGTGGATAGAGAACTGGCTGAACAACAGAGCTCAGAGGGTTGTGATCAATGGGGCAGTGTCTGTTTGGAGGCCTGTAACTAGTGGTGTTCCCCAGGGGTCCAGTCCTGTTCAATATATTCATCAATGACCTGAATGAAGGGATAGAGTGTACCCTCAGCAAGTTTGCTGACGATACCAAGCTGGGAGGAGTGGCTGATACGCTGGAAGGCTGTGCTGCCATTCAGTGAGACGTGGACAGACTGGAGAGCTGGGCCGAGGGGAACCTCATGAAATTCAACAAAAGCAAGTGTAAGGTCCTGCACCTGGAGAGGAACAACCCCATGCACCGGTACATGTTGGGGGCGGACCTGCTGGAAAGCAGCTCTGTTGAGAAGGACCTGGGAGTGCTGGTGGACAACAGGCTGATCGTGAACCAGCACTGTGTCCTTGTGGCCAAGAAGGCCAAGAGTGTCCTGGGGTGCATTAAAAGGACTGTGGCCAGCAGGTCAAGGGAGATTATCCTCCCCCTCTACTCTGCCCTAGTGAGATCACATCTGGAGTAGTGTCCAGTTTTGGGCCCCCCAGTTCAAGAAGGACAGGGAACTGCTCGAGCAAGTCCAGCAGAGAGCTACCAAGATGATCAGGGGACTGGAGCATCTCCCTTATGAGGAAAGGCTGAGACCTGGGTTTGTTCAGCCTGGAGAAGAGAAGACTGAGGAGGGATCTTATCAATACTTATAAATATCTGAAGGGTGGGTGTCAAGAGGATGGGACCGAACTCTTCAGTGGTGCCCAACGACAGAACATGGGGCAATGGGCACAAGTTGGAACACAGGAAGTTCCACCTGAATATGAGAAAAAACTTCTTTACTGTGAGGGTGACAGAGCACTGGAACCAGCTGCCCGGAGAGGTTGTGGAGTCTCCTTCCCTGGAGACATTCAATACCCCTCTGGATGTGGTCCTGTGCACCTTGCTCTAGGTGTACCTGCTCAAACAGGGGGTTGGGCAAGATGATCTCCAGAGGTCCCTTCCAACCCCAACCATTCTGTGATTCTATGTTTCTGTAATTCTGTGACCTAATGACTCATATTTTATATGTGTATATTTTCTCTCTTTCAATTGAATATTCTTACACAGAATTTTCCCCCTGTTCCTTACTGATAATTTAAAAACTTTTTCTCTTTTATATTGTTTTCTAATTAATCTACCCAGCTTGTCATTGATCATCTGTGTTCCACTGCTTGAACCTTGTTTCATCAAGTTCAACATTTGTTAGGGGACTACAATTAACATAAACATAAGCAGCCACCATTAACTGCCTTAGATCATCTGTAAAGTTATTATTTCTTGTTCTAACCATTTCATCTTGTTCTAACCATTTCTAACCATCTTGTTCTTGTTCTAACCATTTCATTATCACTTCACTTCTGTCTTCTGCAGTATTCCCCTCAGGGTACTCATCTGTAGATTCAGTATCTTTGTTTGCTTTGTGGATTCCAGCCTGTAAGACAGTAGCTCTATATGACACAATCATGACTTTTATTTGGGTTATTTTTACTTTTTTAAAAAACATTTTTTCTTTCAAATCTTCTCGATTTTTACAAATTCAGCAGTAACTAGACTCCTTCTCTTATATCACTTCAGTAATACATAATCTTTCAAAACACAATTTGGGTTTTTCCTATTTGTTGCAGTCCTTAGTCTCTTAATTTTTATATTGTTTTTCTCCTCTTATCTTCCAACTGTTTAACTTTTAAAATTTTTCTTGATAATCTTCACTCTATATTTTCTGCTTTCTCAGTCTCCATCATAAACTAATCTTGATAGATCAGCCTCCTCCGGACCATGAATTCAATGCTGTCTGTGAATCAACAGTTCCTCACTACTCCCTTATATAACATGATTTATATTTCATGTCTAAAAGTTAAAACTATGATTTCTTCCAGCAGTAAAATGAATATATCTCATGACAGAATGTTACAGTCAGCCGGAACATCCTGCTACAGTCAAACTTGTCTACTCTCACTGCACTCCTCAGCTTGCTGGATATGCAATCTACCAGCCTGATCTGTTTCTCAGGAATAATATACATTTTGAAAACTTCCCTTCTTTCATATACTATGAAAAGCCTACTTAAAGCCTATAAAATTTTAGTAGTGTATTCATTCCTGTTCTGTGAATTTCCTCAGGGTCTGTTTATCACAAGCAGCTGAGCAGCTGTCTTGATCTAAACTTGGTCTGCTCTTTCACTGATCCTACTCTCACAGATACCTGAATTTATTCTTGAAATGTCTTAGTAAATATTCTTCCTCTCACATTTAATAAGATAACTCTGCTATAGCTTCTGCATTCATTCCTGTCTCAGCACTTGCCCTTGTTTTCAAATCTTCTTGGAGAGCTACTGAGTTGATCAAGTTCTGTGGTTTCCCAGGATCTCTTCATTTCTCAAATTTTCTACTAGAATCTTTACTTCTAAGAAATCTGGCACCTATTCTCCCTTGGTTACACTGAGTGGCTTTGTATGTCCCTTAATTTGCCAAAGGATATGCTGTGTCTTTTACACACTTCAAAATATTTTTTCTGACTCTTACTTTTCTTCAGACATCCTTTAGCATTGCTGGTGCTTGTATTTCTTTGCACAAATATCTAAGTTATTTCTCTGATCATGTGATACAACCCTGAGGTCCTATTTCCTTTGTGTATTCCTCTGAAACCTTGCACTCTTTTATTATCCAGTCACCTCTGCCTTTTCTTCCTTCCCTTCTCATCCAATGACTCTGTGGTGTAAAATCCATGAATATGTACAGCAAGTTGTTCTTGCTGGATATTTAAGAGTTACTTCAGTGCCCAATGGTAGGAGGCTGCCTAAGTCTGGAAATTAAACACTTAAAGTAGCACATGTAGATGATGCCTTGCTTGCCTTACTGAATGTTTGGGCTCCATTTGACACCTGCAAGTCTCTATGCACAATACAAGGAGACTGAAAGCCAAGCTGAGAGCAAATGCAAGGTTCAGTGTCAGGATACAGGAGCCCAAAATCTGTTTCAGTGTCAAGGGCCTACTTTACATATAGCCTTGATTCTTGTACATCTAGTTGTAAAAGATCTAGCACTGCAAGTCCGCTGAGAGTTGCTGGCTTCTTTACAGTCTGGTAGAAAGATATTCAGATTTGGTCAAATGTTGATAGCTACCTAGCCATAGAAGAGGTATTTGTCTTTCCTTACATTATGTTACATTGTTTTTTTTGTGGAAATGAAGCACAAAATACATAAATAAAAAAGCTAAAGATCCATGTCTCAGAATTTGAAATATAGAGTATTTTTGCCTAGATATTTCTATTTTTATTATATTGTGTATTCTAGGACTCTCATAACCATTTTATCACCACTTTGACCTACTAGAAACATGCAATTGGCTATTTTCTTCAGTATGCAGGTCTTCTAATTACTTACCCTTAATCCATCAGATGTTTATTTTAGGAAATAATCAGAAGTCCCATCTGCAAACCTGGGTGACCAACTTGAATGAACTTGTTTTAAGACCAAGGAATATATCAACCTCTATCTTAAAGGCTACTTGACCTGCCTTTATCTGCAACCACAGGCAGAAATCAATCATTGAGACTATATTGGACCCAATTTTGTCCTTCTTCTGTATGCTTAAATCTATGCTAGGTCTATAGGTGTATTTCTGTGCTCTTACAACAGGATGTGGTTAATTCATAGTCAATTTTCTCACTCATAACACAGGTTAACTGAACTAAACAAGGGCTAACTTCCCTTCTAGAAGAAAGCTCACCTAAAACCCCGTTTTTCTATTACAAGATATTTGGAAGGCAATTTTTGTACAAGCCCTGTCTGTGGCATTTTTCCTAAAGAAAAAAAGGGGACGGGGTGTGTGGAGGAAGTAAATGTGTAGTGTTACAACTGAAGAATTGTTCTAACTGTTGGGTTTTTAGAAATTAATCAGTTGTATGATGCAAAATAGATGTTCATTATTATTAACACGGACACTCATGGGCTGCAATAGAAATTAGATAAATTGGAGTTGTTGTAACAAAGCTAAGATAAATTACATATATTTAGGAAAGAAAACCTAAGTTCTGCTCAACCCAGCAGCTAGTAGAGCCGTGTAAGTGGGGTTGATTAACTGTATGAAAAGGTAAACTGAAAGGATGTACTTAGTGTTTCTTTCCGTTTGGAGAAACTCCAGGGTCTATACAAAGCTGCATGCATGCCGTGCTAACTGTGTGGCCACCACCAAACAACTAAAATTCTTACTGTATTTTACATCTGTCTTAAGACTCTGCATACAGTGAATGCATGCCTAATTTGAATATGGGATTGAATCCTTTTCCTGGTGACACATATTTCATTTGTTCATTTATACTTTTTTTGTATCACTATTGTATGAAGATTTTATGGAGACTTTCTTTACCTCCTTCTGTGAATTTGGGAGAAGCCCTTTCATTGACTTTGAAGTACACAGAATTATTAAGCTTCCTAGCTCAGGAAATGTTCCCATGAAAGGTGATCTAGAAAGTTTTGCCAGCTCTCATTTACATAATGCATCTTTTGGGGTTATAAATATGGGTGTATGGTGTTTCACTGCTTTTTCTACCTATTTCATGGCTTATTAGTGCATCTCAAATGCATTTTGCAAAGGAGAGGAGGATCAATATTTTCATTTTACATATCAAGAGACTGGGAGAAGGAGAGCTGAAGTGAATTGTTCAAGGTCAGCTGGAGGCTAGTGGCTGATAGAGAGGCAGAGTGCAGGTCTGAGATCCCAATTGGTTTCAACAGGCATCTAGGAATGTTGCCTCTCAGCTGGGAGAATAGAAGAATACTGCCTTCTGATATCTACTGTCTTGTCTACATGCAAACGTGACTCTGTGTATATGCAGGGTACACATATGTACTCACATATGCTGAGTCTGTGATGTGTAATTTCTTTCTTATAGAAACTACTTTCTGAAATCTTGGAATTTTCTCCCTGTCTCACTCATCCTCTGCTCCAGCACACTGAAAAGGTCTTGACAGTATTTCATCTCATTCATGTGTTATCATTACTACTGTCAGGAGATTTTGGATAATAAATGCAGTGCTTTACCAACTAAAAACATTTTCTTTTTGCACTGACACAGACTCGTCAATAAAACCCCACGGCATGTTAACTTCCCATCTCTCAGATGTGGCACACTGACATTTACAATGCAGAGAAAGGTAACAAAGTGTGAAACAGATCATAAATCATTTAAAGAGAGTTAAAAAGAGTCTTAAAACAAAAGCCTCCAGGAAAGGAAGAAAAAAAAAGAACTGAAAAGTGAAATGGGCACCAAAAATTATTTTATACAAGAATGAAATGATGACCTTTTCACCTATCATCATTCACATTGGTTTACCTTTCTCAGCCTCTGGAGTCCAGAACAATTCAGTCAGTGAGCAGAACACTGCATGAGGAATGAACCTTTTATTTTATTATTACCCAGGGCATGATACCCTTGAGAGGAATGACAAAAACAAGTAAGAACAGAGTGAAAGGGAAAGCAGTAGTTGCTACTGGTTTGAGATAATAAAAGCAAGCAGCAAATGCAATATACTTAGAGATAGTCTTCAATGCGAAGTTCACAAGGCAGGCAAGTGCATTTTATTGGAAACTTTTATGTTTCAAAATTTGGTTTACAATCTTTTCACTCAGCCATTTGAATATAGGCTTTGCAGATGCCTGGAAATGTAGTAAGGGAAAGGGGCACACTTCATCATAGCTTGAAAATGTGAGCGTACAAACAGTACTCTTCACGAAGGCACAGAACAGAAGGTTGGATATTTATATGATCAGCTCTAAATCATGGTGGTTTACAGGCAAGATCTGTTTTAAATTAAGTGGAGCTAGGAGGGTCATATAGACTTGTAAGCAAAATCAGAAGTTGGATGTCTGTGTCAGAATCCTCAACCTCCCCACACCCAAAAAAATATTTAATGCTACATGATTAAGTGAAAGAATTTTAATATGAAATACAAACTATAACAATTAACAAGTGTGGGCAGCCTGTTAGACCCTTTTTATAGACAAGAAAAGAAAAGACTGGAACTAGGAACTAAGACAAAGAAAATGTAGTGAGGCCACTGGTAATTCAGCTGTGCCTATAGATGTGCCAGGTAGTTCTTACTGAGAACAATAACATGCATTTATGTAAAACCTTTTGTTATCAAGTACTTTACAGACATAATACATAAGCTAGTTCACCAGATTCTGAAACACTAGTAGTGGCCTGGAATCTAATTATTGCCAAAAAACACAGAACAAAAAACGAGTAACAGTTTTTGGCAGGAAGAGAAGAATAATAATATATCCAATTAACACTGTAGAAGTTATTTTAGGTAGACAGATTGACATTAGTAAACTAGAACTTGAAAATTACTTCTCATTAACCATTAGCTTTGCTGAGTACATTAAGGAACAGAAAAAGAAAGCTATTTCTTGGTGTGACATGGACTCAGGCTTGATCTGTGACTTCTTTGGAAGTGAGGTAAGCCATAGCAGTAAGTAACACAGGCAGAGACTTAAATTTCACTTCCCTGATCATTTCTTCTAGTTTCTAAGTAAACAGTGACTTTCCAGCAAGTTATTCCCAGGCTGAAAACAATAACCCAACTGCCTTCCTTCTAGGGTCTCAGAGATAAAGGATACATAGAGATCAACATTGTCCAAAATGTATAATTCTGTAAACACTTTTTTTTCTTGAAAAGATTGAATTTAATAGGAAAGGCAACAAAAATAAAATATCAATAGAAAAAACTTGGGTGATTTTTACTAACTTTAAAAGTTCTTCCAGTTCTCCATTGCACCCCTTCTTAGATTTGGAAATGAGCAGCACTGCCTCTTTTTTGCTAGTCCTTTAAAGTTATGTGCGGTTTACAGTCTGCTATCACAAGCTGGTCAATTGACCGGAGCTATTTTTCATCTTTCTCCCTGCCACTGAGAGTGCATTTTGAATTCCAGTTGCCACCCTGAGATTTATTAGGTTATATTTGTCCAGTCTAGATCTGACTAAGTGTCCAACGACAATGTCTCCTTTCACAGCAGGGCATCCTGTAACTGCCCAGGAATATGGGTACAGGACTGATTCAGACCATTGTTAATTTGACTTACACAAAAAGTTCCACCCACCTAATAGCAATTTTAATATTTCTAGTGACATTAAATTGCTTATGTTTATTTCTTTATCTGATTATAGAGTTTCAATATAGTACGTAATTTCAATTTTCCTCCATTTAGATTGCCAGTTGAAAAAGGTCAGAAGAAAACACAATACAAACATGCATGAGGAAAACAAATGATTAATTTACATCTTCTCAATGTTCAACTCTCCATAATTTCTTGCATTCCTCTGATGTATTTCTCAACATTCCTGATCCTCCATTTTCCATTTGCTCCAGCAGAACTCATTGTTTTCTGTAGGCATTGTGTCTGGGTAAAAAAACTTGGATCTGACTAGCAGTTGTCTCTTAGAACATAAAAGATGCCACACAGATCACCCCAGTAAAAGAAACTGAGGAAAGATGCTATAAAAATAGTAGCAAAGGAGAATGCAAACTTCAGTTTCAACAAGGCAATTTGCCATAGAAACTTCCTATATTAAAAGTTAAGTTTCTTCAGTTACTATTCTTTTTTAGTTCTATAAGCTTTTATTTTTCCTCACCCAAATATGGCTTTAATGACTGCAACATTTACAAATGTTGTCAACTCCAAATACAGTTAGAAGTGCTGGCAAAAACATACTCTTGTGATACTTTTCCAGTTGTTTCTGAACTTTGACTGCTTTCATTTGCAGCAGCAGTGGTATGACCATAGAGGTGCTGAGACTAATACAAATACTAAATCAGGCAAATAATAATGATTATTCCTAAGGTTCATTATAGCATCTGACTCAGCACTTTAATTTCTGGATGCAAAACAGTTTTATGCAACTGGAAATATACAGAATGCCTTTTCATTTTTCCTCCGTCTCATAAATCAAAGACACTATAAAATTAGAGCAGTAATAAAAATACTAATAATGCACTGTGAATCTCTTTAACCAATTATCCCATTTCCTGCCTGGCTATTAAGCTGCACTCAGAATTCTCAGAGAAAACGCATTTGCATTGTACAGTAAAAGGCAAGTTTAAATGCATTACATGACAGCTAGTGTATTAATGTCACTTGTGATCAGCAACATGAATCGCCTATCTGAGAAATTCATGGACAGTCAAGACAATGAGCTGAATTATTCAATGGGGAAGAATTTTGTGTCCTGTAGGACTCAGTTAAGGTACATAAATGTAAGTTATAACAGTGACCCATCCTATAACTTAGGAGTTATTTGTGATTGTTATTAGTAGGAGGTCTAAAACTTACAGTCTAAGATCCCAACAGTTTTGAATGTTTAGAACATGAATTCTGGGTTCAGAAATGAGTCATGTGTTTTTGTTTGCTTGGTTTTGTTTAAAAAAAGACAAAAAAAATCTCCTAGTGAAGTTTTGTAGAGAAATTGTATGGACACCAAGTGTGGATCTTCTTTTAGGGCTATTTTTTCTTCTGTAATATTATGATCATGAATACGGAACAGTTCAGACTTATTAGATTTATTCTTTTTAATAGGCTTTTGACTAAAGATTTGACTGTTGGTCTGTGTCCATAACCAGCTATATTGCTTGGATATATTTTAGTTTCATGATTTCTATGCTTAGATGTTTGAAACTTTTCCACCAATACCAGTAGTATGGATGCATTTTCTGTAATTAACCTTTTTTTTAAAACCACTTCACAAGAGGTAGTAAGTGATGCACAGGAAATACTTTTTCACACTTAGAAATCTCTCTTTGTAAGAATGATTATAATATCAGATAATATGATCATACACATCAGAATTCAGGGTCTTAATGACTGTTTATGAATGTTATTTTGCAACACTCAAACAAAGAAATACTTTTAAAGTCTTCCATGTAATTCTCTCTATGATAAAATCCTGGTTCTATTGAAGTCTAAAAGACTTTGAAAATTGATTCCAAGGAATTTGTATTATAAGTTCCATGTAAGTGCTGATAAATACTGTTACTGAATTAACATCATGAAAGACAGTGATTTCATGACTTAATATTTGGCTTTCCCACTGGTTGGAGGCCAGAGGACTCATGTCCACTCCTCTTTAAAGGACTAGATTTGGGCAACAGCTACAGTTCACACCTTCTCTGTGACACTTGTTGTGTCCCTGAGACACTAAACATGTGCACACACAGGCACATATTTTTTTTTTTTTCCTGCTCAAAGTGATGAGGGAATGCTGGGCTTGGTGTGAGAGCATGTGCAGACATTAAGAAGACGGAACATGCTAGAGCAGTGTTGGAAGTGTTCTGCACAGACAGAGGCAGACTTGTTATACTGCCTCTCTGAAGTGGGCCTGGGAGATCAGAGCCTAAAGAGACTCAGGAGCTAATTCATCTGGCAAATTGTTCATTCACAGGGAAAACTACCTGAAAAATCTCAAACTCAGTGTACTTGCTAGAGTTCCCAATCTTTTTCAGAAAGATAATTACCACAGTTTCAAACATTTAGTTAAGTTTATTGCAGTTGAGTTGTGAGGCTACTTTGGTTCTAGGCCAAAGTTATGTCAGTACAAGATTGACATAGGAACAGTAATAACCGAGTGACATAACATTATAAAGGGATTGATGCATCATGCTGTCAGCATGACTGAGAAAATTCATTGCCATTTTTATGCATTTTAATACCTTATAAACAAAAAGCAACATCTAAAATAAATGTTTATCAGGATATTAATTGAGATTTATTTTTCGCCCAGCTTTTCAGTTCTCATTATTAAAAAAATTATCTTTGAAGTCAGTGTGAGTTCTGTTCAACTGAAAACTGAATTTCTGGCCTCTAAGTAAAACTTTCCACATTGTCTGTATTGCATGTCTTTCTGAAAGTGTGCTCTGGTTGCTTTTTTAATGTCTGTAACCAATCCTCTGAAGGGATCTATATCTTTATGTGTGTAGGGAGAATGTTTGTTTGTCTATGTGTCTACAAGAAAGTGGAAGACCCTGAGTGCAAGAAAGATCTGCAGTACTTTGTGTTTCTGCAACAGAGAACACTGAGTCCTGGATAAAGAAAGAGCCAAATCTCCAAATACATATAAGCCTGACATATTTCAGGAGAGTTCATGACAGGCATACCTGTGGGACTGAGATCACAGTTTTACACTTGTAATTACAGCAAGCAGTATCAAGAAGACTCTGTTTTGGGAAGTGAGCCCAAATACATGGACAAAAGGACATGGTGTTCCTAACTACTTCTCAAAATATTTTTCTGTTCCCTTATTATTGAGTGAAACCGTTTTCATCAGTGCATGTTCCAAAAACGTATTGTTGGCATTGGAGGATGTTGAACAAGATCTCAACAAGTAATTTGAGAATGCTTCTTTCTGAGAAAGCGTAGCATAGATTTCTTTTTTCCTTTCAAATATTTTCAGGCTTATGGTAGGTGCTTGACTGTTTTCTGTAAAGTCATGACTTTTTTACCATACAGGAGGTAGTCAAGACCTCTGCACCGTTAACTTCTCTTCCTAAAACTCTATTAGCAATGTGAGGATGGTATACCCTTAATTTATTACTTTTTCTTACCTTATAATGCTATCATTCCATCTGTAGCCAGTCTGTGTTATGTTTCTAATACAGTTGATGAAAGTTTCACCTGCTCTTCTGCAGAGCTGGCCTCTTACTGTACACTTAATTGTAATTGCAGCTACTATATAAAATTTCATAGACCCTGGTGGATTAAGTCTAGTTATTAATTTGCATAGTTTTATGAAACATTTATTGGATTTGTCTTCTTTAGTGTTTTAGCATATTACTGACAGAAACAGTTTAATTTGAAAATAATAACAAGGGACTTGGAAGCTTTATGAGGAATTATAAAACTATTCCCTGGTGGAATATTATAGGAACATAGCTTTTCAATGTAGTTGTGCTGTGACATTTTAGAAGTGTATGCTATATCGTTAATATGTGAAAACTATCCACGTATATTTCTTCTACATGAAGCCCTTACATGTACACTGTTTCCTCTGTGCTTCTGATTTTGATAATTGTTCAGGGGAGAAGGGGGAAGGCACACTGGTCTTTTATTAGCAATGTAAATCAGTGCAAACCACTACCACTTCCTTTAACTCCCTTGGAAGCATACTCCTCTTCCCTACTTCTATATTGCTACACAGAAAGTCAAATATTCTGTACAGTGCATAGCTGAATATCTAAGAAATTCTGCAATGTTAAATCTTCCCCTTCCTATGAATCTCTGTGATGTTTCTACATTTTAAATATCTCTTAATTAATTTTATAATGTTTGGTATTGCATTGCCCAACAGGGAAAGAAAATGCTAAAACCCTGATATTCACAATTACATATTTGAAATTAATTTTGTACAGCTGTAAATAAAAATAAGAAGAGCTGCATTTTTTGTTTCTCAGCAAGCTGGAAATAAAAATTTAGCAGACTGAAATGTTTTTTAGAGTTTCCTCTTTGCACTATAGGATGCTTTTGATAGCTCTAGAGTATCACTTCTGTTGTTGCATCTGTAATGTATAAAATTACCTCCTTTCCTCAAATGTTGTGAAAGAGTATTAGGCAAGGCTTCATGCTCCTGTGAATAAAAGGACCTGGAGTTCCTGGTGGACACATAGTTGAACATTAGCCAGCAAAGCACCCTTGCAGCAAAGAAGGCCAACAGCTTCCTGGGCTGCATTAGGCAGAGCATCCCCAGTACAAGAGAGACATGGACATACTGGAATGAATCCAGTGGGGGTTCACAAAGGTCATTAAGGGCTTGGAGCATGTCTCAGATGAGGACAGGCTGGGAGAGCTGAGACCATTCAGCCTAGAGAGGAGAAGGGTTAGACCATATTGCTGCCTACAAACCCTTGCTGGGAAGGTGTAGAGCATACTGTCAGACTCGCCTCAGAGATGCGTAGAAACAGGATAAGAGATAATAGACACAAGCTGGAACAAGGAAATCTGGCTGGATATTTAAAATTTTTATTTCACCAAGACTGTGGTCAAAAGGGTTGCCCATAGAGGTTGTGCATTCTCCACTCCTAGAGATATTAAAAAATGGACAACACAAGGCCCAGAGCAACCTGATCTAACTTTGAAGCTAGACATTTTCCTTGTGAGGTGGTTAGATCAGATGACCAGCAGAGGTCCTTCCCAAATTAAACTACCCTAAAAAACTGTCATATTAATTTCTTACAATGGAAATTAAGAAAGGAAATTCCAGTTTTGGTCTAGGACTGAATCTATGAGTACAGGAACAGCATCACATCACATACTTGGCCTGCATGACAAAACTCCTTTTGTCTTAACCATTTCTCAAACTGCCTACATTCTAACCTTATGCTGAAAAAACAAGAACAAGAAAGACAGAAAATTCACTGCTAACTGGAAAGTCTTAGAGGGGACAAAGCCAAGAAATAAACAAAATTATGATGTGTAAAAGTTGGAGTTGCTCCTACAACTTTAATTCCTTACCTCTTTAACTCCTCTGTGCATTCATCACTTGTGTGGTTCAAAAGTGGCTCAGATTGGGAAACACAAGTCCCTTTACGTGGTGCTCATCCCTCAACCAGAGTCTTTTGTAACCCTGCCATCAGCTTCAGTTGCATAAGTTTTCACAGGATCCCTGACTTTTTCAGTATCTGAGGTGGACAGTGTTCATCACATCAGTCAGTCTTTGTATTTTTTCTTTTATCGTTATTGAGAATATTGTGCCACAGTTCGCAGTACTTAATCTTGTTCAGAAATAATAAAATCCCCCAAAAGAACAAGAAATATTGCATTAAATTGTACCTGTTGTATATCATTGCATTTATTGTAATGTATTTAATCAATTTTATGCCATAATGAAGGTATTTTATAACTCAACTTTTATCCTTTTAAGTCCTTACACCTTAGACATTAGCATGTGTAAGTACACACACTTAATATGAATGTCTATGTAAGCATATATGTAGCAGATGCACATACACAAACTTATACTGGACTTAAATATTACCACATCAGAAAGCAGTTAATGCAGCTTTTCTAAGCTGGTGTTTTGTACTCTCCATCAGTAGACATCAGCTTCCTCTAAAGTCTTTTAGATCCAGCTGTTGAAAGGGCTGCATTTCGGATTAATTAATATTACACAAGTAATGACAGGTTTTGAAGTGTCCTCTGCAGTAAATGATATTTCCAGTGTTACTACTGAAGTGTTATAATGTAATCAGGAGAGTCATTGTGGTTAAATTCCAAAGTTCTCAGAAAAGTATGCAAATCTTATCATTTTCACAGCATGTTCCAATGCACATTCGATTACTTATAGCTCCCTTAATATGAATTGGTTGTTTGTTTCACACAGGTTTTGTTTACACCGGTGATACCCTTTCATCTTTTCAATTAGGCAGTTAATATGAACCATCCAAAATGTACCCGAGTTACAAACTGGAATGTCCTTTCCATACCCTCCAAACCGCTGTTATTTGCAAAGCAAATGTTTTCATTTTAGAATTCGCTGTTTGAGGATTTGAACGCTTTCAGTTCCCCATGATTACTAGGTTATGACAATATACAGAGTGGATCATTTTCTCAGTCTCTGTAATTCCAGCATCCATGCATGTTAGGAAGTCATTTGGCATAAACCAACCATAAATTCTTCTAGCTTAAAGACTACTTTTGAAAGTCACAGGGAGGATTTAGGAACCAAATGATTCTTCAGGAGACAAGGACAAATAGAAAATAAGTAAATCAGGATTTGCAGTTCTTGGGTGTTATACACAGCACATATTATCTTGGCAATCATATAGTGACACATTACTACTCTAAATATTCAGCTCTCCTTAGTGTTAAAGGGGCATTGTGATAAATTGCAGTAGGTATCTGAGACTTTCTATATGCGAAGAGTATATCGTTACTCAAATTCAGATAATTCAGTTGAAGATGGTTACACTTGTATAATTCTTTTGGCAGGAAAAAATAAGAAACTTTGCTACACTACTGAAATCCAATAAGAATTTTTTAAAGGTTTAGACTCACTTGCCTAATCTTAGTTAATTAAATAAATACTCTCCAGAATTTATCAAGGAATATATTGGAGATTAACGTGTTGTGTAGGTGAGCTCTGTGTCCACTGAAACAGGATTAAGGTCTTAAAGGAAAAAAACTAAATTAGAAGAATTAAGATCAGAATGTACCATAAGAGGATCTTTGAATTACCAAATTTCATGGGATATTTCAGAATATCAGGTTTAAAACAAAACAGAACAAAGACCACATATGTCTTCAATTAATAGAAAAAAAGAGGTGGATTTTTTCTTTTGGCTTTTTTTTTTTTTTTTTTTATTGTTTTGGTAATCTACTGAAGGATTTAAGGATTATGTCTGATAAAAAATGCCCTAAATAATTCATTCTGGAATGGTCCCAAGTGTTTTCTCTGGTATGCCAGATCAGGTCCATTAAGAAGTGAAATGTGACCATCTCCAAATGCATTCTGCTTTACTGATGCGAAAACATTTTATGAAGAGGTAGCTGAATATAAAATAGGCTTTTCTTCTTTTTGATGAGATCTCAAGCAAAAGCTATATACAAAATCAACTGGGTGTGTGGGATTTTTTCATAAGCTGTTTCACTCAGATAAGTTTCATTTCTATGGTGAAGGCAGAAGGGAATCCATAAGTAGCATATTCTGGCTTACTCTGGTACGGCATTTTCCTTTTTGCTGCTTAACATGAATATTATAGAGTAGCAGACTGCACACCCACGGAAGTCCAATCTTCCTTTTAAACTCTCAAAATAAGAGTCAATTAACAGGTCAAACTCCAGACAGTTTTCAAATAGGTCCCTGCTCCAATGTAATCCCAAATGCTGGAGTTGCTTGTTTCATTCTGTTGAGCTTTGGGATCCCAGCCAGCAAGAACAAATTTCCACTGGTGATTACCAACCATGATTTCATTGCCATTGCAGGACTACAGTCATTCTCATCTGAGGCGAATTTCCAATGTAAACCAGTCCAATATTCCATGAACCTATTGATACATTTAAACTTGAGTTTACTTGCTTTCTTTAGTACAATGTTCTCTCTAAGAGGTACTCTTTTTTTTCAGTCTTTATTGTTGACTTTTAAATTCAGTATATTGTCTTTTAGATGTTACTAACATCTACGATTAATTGAAGAAACTCTGGTTTTGTATTTGTTTCAAATTCAGAGCAAATTACTCCACATTTTTATGATTTATTTTTTAATAAAGCTTTCATTGAATTGGCACCGGCCTTAAAATGACATTTCTTTCTAATTTTGAATAATATTAAAGGGTAAAGAAAGTGCGCAGTGCCAGACATATTCAAAAGTTGCTACTTTGTCATTGTTTTTGTCTTCCAATTTACTCTTCAACATGTTCAGTGCTTGGATCACACTGTGTGGACTCAACTAAAACATAATTAGTAGCTCAACTTTAATAAAGAAAGATGGTCTCATGGTCTAAGTAAATAGCAGTCAGAACAGTCTTCAGGGAGTTCACATCACAACCAAGGATCTCTTTCTGCAGTAAACAGTTGGTTCTTTAGCAAGGCCTATTGTGACAGGACGGGGGTAATGGTTTTAAACTAAAGGAAAGTCGATTTAGACTGGATATAAGGAAAAAGTTTTTTACAATGAGGGTGGTGAAACACTGGAACAGGTTGCCCAGAGAGATTGTGGAGGCCCCATCCCTAGAAACACTCAAGGCCAGGCTGGACGGGGCTCTGAGCAACCTGATCTAGTTGAAGATGTCCCTGCTCACTGCAGGGGGGTTGGACTAGATGACCTCTAAGGGTCTCTTCCAACCCAAACCATTCTATGATTCTATGATCCTTGTTCTGCAAGAAACCACAAAAGCAGAACTGATAGGAACTTTGTATTAGCACAGAGCTCACCTATGATGCTGTAGGCATATTCAGTTTCCTTTGGGGAAGGTTGCAAGGGCAAATTCTCATTTAATCCCATTTTCCACATCCAGGATTGTTATTATTTTGTCATGTAGTCATGCTCACTTGATATATCTGCAGATAGATATAATGAATTTCTTGTTTTCATGCAATAATCCGATGGATATTTTCAATAGTTAAATACATTTCTTTTTATTCCCTCAAAAAAATTTGCTAGGACTAATGACAATTTCTGATCATCACTGGGCTCTGATTTGGGGCTCTAGTAGCTGTTACCAGAAATCTATGGACAAAATGTATCTATGAAGTCTAAAACCTATTGTGCAAAGTGTCTCAAGTTTGGCATGCTTTTGACAGAATCGAGGAGGGAGATCCAGCCGAGAACCTTGACAAGTGCTGGTTGCTCTTTCTACTTTCACTTCTTTACCAGCAGTGAGACTTTCAAGAATGGCAACATTACCATACCTCTGAAGTCATACGGGAGATTTCTGTTCTTGCCTGTAAAATTTTGGGGTTGGGTCTGCGAAGTAATTTTCTGATACCTTTCTTTTATTTTTGCCCCTCCATTTTCCTTTTTGTTTTCTTTTTTTTTTTTTTTTTTTTTTTTTTTTTTCCCCAGCTAGTTCTGATCTGCAAGCTGAAAACACCCATTTCATAATTGGGTGTCCAGAGACACAGAGAACTCATGCTGCCAGTCCAGGAGCACACTTCAGGTGACTGGCAGAGCCCTAACTGAATTACAGGGTGGTTACTTCCAGAGTCTACCCTAATCGTTCAACCAGTTTTCTCATTTTGTATACTGGCAAACTGAAAGAAGAAATGAGTTATATTTCCATAGGCGTTTGTTAACCAGTTCCTATAAACAAACTACTGACTGATGCATAGAGTGTTAATGATGAAAAAAAAAATGCAGGGCTGAGAAATATACTAAAATACATGGGTCAGAAATAAAGCAGAAATGAGTTTAAACGAGTATCTAATTACTCCAGAAAAGCAAAAAGAACACCTGACAAATCTTTTTTATACAAATAAAGCCAGAATAACTAAAAGCTATAAAATTCTCTATCTTCTCCTCCTTAATAATGAACCATAGTCAAGCATATATATATCTTAACACCTAGTACAGGGTATTTAGAACAAATGATGAAATGGCAGAGTTAATGACCCTTAACATGAAATTCAATTGCAATTGATATGGAATGTGAAATTTCCATTGAAACTCTGTTGAGATCATTGTTTTCTTGGACAGAATGCAATTTCAGTATGACAACAATATATTATGTCATTGAAAAAAATGAGGTTTTAAGACTTTCATTGTACTGATCACATCCTCAGCTAAAATGAGAATATTTAAATGGAAGACTATTTTTAATGTACATTAGAAAATAAATTTAAAGGAAAATAAATAATAAATAGTTCATAGTCTGCTATTTAACTATATACTGAAGATATTTTTAAGGATGTCAATGAGCTATTAACTCAGGGAATTTTTCTAAGAGCAGTTAGTTAAATGTAGCCTCTCCATAAGTAAAAGTAAACAATCTGTCTTTAGGGTTCAGATTTTATATTTTCCTCTTACTCCATTACAACCAGTTTGGAATTTTTGCACATGTTGCTTTTCAACTAGGTAGTCTGTTTTATTATGAATTTGAAGCAAATTGAACAAGGTATTTAAAAGATATAAAAATTCATAATGTATCATGGTTTCTTTAACTTTTTTTTTTTTTTTTTGTTTTTGCTTTCCACTTTTGTTTGGGTTTGACACAGTGCTGACCAAATCTGAAGTTCAGAAAGTGGAATGGCACAATTTTCACTAACTTCAGGGACCTCTGGATCATCCAGGTTGGCTTAAAACCTCCTGGCACAGAAGCTGCAGCTGTATTCTGATGTTTGTCACAATTAAAATATGTACTTCTATTTTCAGCCAACTAAGGATTTTCACTAATTCTATCACTTTGCAGAACTGTATACTTTTCAGTCCTGTGTACATTGCAGAATGAGCGTGGGGGATTCTGAAAGGTGATTTGATGTACCTGTTTGTAGTGTGAAGCTCTTAGTTCTGTTTACTTTTGAGAAGTTTAGGAAATTTTCCGTGTCTGGATATAAAGCCTTCCAGCAACCAAACCATAATTCCAATGCTACCAAGCCATGTGAAGGTAAGAAAAATCTCTTTTGCTTTGCAATCCCTTACAGGAACTTTTGTTTCTTCAAAAAAATTCTGGGACATTTGGAGATATGTTGTCACTTTGAAATGTCTGCATTCAGGTTATGAATTCTGGGGGCCAGAACGGCTCAACCATCTGGCTCTAACTAATGAGAAGCCATTCCATTAAATAAATGACTTTACATCTCTTTCTAAGTGCATGACTCAACTGGCAGGGTGACCAGACCTGGGTTTTTTTGACAATATTTTTAACATATCTGTTGATTTATAAAGATGTATGTGATGAAAATTTCTTAAAATTGCCATTATCTTGGTCATCTTTTGACTGTAAATATATAGGGATTTGTCCTATCAGCAAACTGATGTAATGGGGCTGAGGGAAACTATTTAGGTTCAGATGATCTAGAGGGTGTGATTTCTATTTAAATTTACCACTCTGGTTTCTAAGATGAGAACATTAAAGCCTGGAACATTCCCTTAAGACAACTCCCTTCTCTAGAAGAGCTGCCTTTGTTGAAGACCCTGGTGGGCTACCATGTCCCTTGTCTATTCTCTTCCTCTCTTGAAAAGTGCTATTCTTCTGGTAAACATTAAGATTTAGGAGCAGATACCAGCTGCTGGTGCTTGCTTTCTCCTGGAATTTGTGCTCACCAGTAGCACTATGTCCCAGTTTTTACTCGTGGTATACTTGTCAGACCTCCTACACTAGATGGTGACTTCTACAACAGCAGCTAGGATAACTGGAGCTTTCTGCATTTGGCTTGAGATTCATAATGGTAGCACATCTAGGGGGACAATGCCCTCATAGAGGTGATGGCATAACATTATCGAGGTCTGAGATTATATGAAACAATTCTCATTGTAATTACTCTGATATTCTGCCCATTTTACTCTTTCCTTAGGCAGGACATTCTCAGTGAGTATTATTTTAAGTCTGACTGACTTCAGTGAAACCAGTGGTGCAGAAAGATGTTGGTATTTCCCAACGTTTGCAAGATCAAAGGTTCCCATTGTCTTTCATAATCTGGATATGTGAGCTTACTTTGCCATTAAGATTCAGCCACCATCATGAAAAACCCCATGGAAGTCACCAGCATCATTTTGAAGAGGACTTTCAACAACATAGAGTGTTAGATTTCCTCCTTGGGCATGTAGCTGACAAACATTTCAGAAAGGAGAAATGCAGTATGTCCAGTTTTAAAAAGGATAAAAATCAGAGGCTATCTTGCAAAACTGCATTAATGTCTTTTCCACTGTGCCAGGTTTATCTACAAAACCAGTGGTAGGAATCTATCATTGATCATGAAAGCTGTAATTAAGTGGTGTCTTCTCACTCCATTCTTTTAAGAGGCAGCAGAGTGTGAATCTATGTTACTTTTATTGCCACTCATTCATTTTCTATACTGAAAGCTGTGTCTGGGAGCCTTTCCAGAGAAAGGGAAAGGGCATTCTCAGACCACTTCCACTACAGCTTCTGTGTGTAGTGGAAAGGGAGGATATTGCACAGCTGTAAATGAAGGTTTGTAGTGGAAGGTTCACAGTGGACTACTTTGCAAAATTAGAGCAGGGTACAAAGGAGCTCATGGGATGATGATAGAAAAAGAGCTGTGAATGAATAAAAGAGAGGGAGGTAAAAATGAAATAAGACTTTATGTGCCTTAAATAAATAATGCAAATCCATCACTTATTTTTAAGTTAGATGCAAAGATTTTGTGTTCCAAATGCTTTCTTAAACAGTAGGATAGACATCTTCAAGTTATAGCTTAGATATATAGAGCTCTGAGAACCAGATTCCCTAAAGATTTATATATCCTTTGTCAGAACGGAAATCCTGACTGCTGCAAATGGGCCAGATCCTAAGAGACTGCCTTTTTTTCTTTTTTTTCTTTGGCAAGGTTTCTGGACATGTCAGAGGAGGAAGGAATGTATTAGCAAAGGAAAGGAGTGGGTGTGGTGGAGCAGAGTTCAAATCCAATAATTCTTTATTAGCACAGTGGCCATTAAAGAAATTCTTTCCTATAAATACATTAACTTAACCCCGCTGAAATTATGTGCCAGTTGCACAGCTGAGAACAACTTGCCAGCTATGCTAAATCACAGCAGGGATGGGTGACTTTATACAGCTGTGTCAATTTTAGTTATAATACGAAGAAGGCTAAAGCTGCCATTACCACAGTTAAAACATTGGCTGTAAAATTAGCAAACTTGTCATTTATTCATTTTCTCCCCTATTATTCATATTTAATGGGAGACACTTGACTTTAAGACTTAAAAAAATTAGCTGTTCTGAATGACACTCTTTCAGCTCTTTTCTTCTTAATTTAATTGCCTTTTTGCTCTCAAGTTCACCACAAATACTGAACTACATTAGAGATCTAGTGTAGAAGAATGCTTTTACTGGATTATCTCTAGGTTGAAAGCAAGGTTCTAACAGAATTTATGTTCCCCAAAAGAACAGTAGAGTGATATTTTTTGAAGAACAGTAGTTCTGTTGATCCAAAACACACAAGAAAATTTAGTGACCAGCAAATGCATGTTTTCCAGTGTTTTTCTCTGTCTATGCTATGCTTTGTAAAGGGTCATCTGATGACCCACTTAGATGCCAGAATGTCTGTTATTTTTAAAGGGAGTTTATGTTTGGCAAATTGACTCAGAAAAAGAAAAGCTATTAAGATTTTCTCTGTGGCAGAAAGAGAGCAAGGCAGGTGAAGACAAAGGTTTCAGTTGTTGGCTGGGTGTTGCACAATCTGAAGGGTACAAAGGAGCTCATTGGATGATGATAGATGTTGGTTGGGTGTTGCACACCCAACAAATCTGAAGATCGGACATGTTGCCGGACATAGAGATAGCAGTGACAAAGTTCTGCCTGTAGTCTGACATCCTCACAACTCTGCTCTTTACTCTGGTTGCTCTATACCCTGCTGAACCTCAGACAGGAAAACCAAGGATTTTTCCTGGCTTTTAGTCCAATTTAGATAGATTGGTTTATAATTTAGACATCTGCCATTTTTCTTCCTCATGTGGCTTTAACTTTCCCCAGTCTTAATCCTGTTTTATTACTGGATCTAACCATATGTAAGCTGTGTGTATAACCATACAAGTCCATGAACCAGGTAGAGAAAGAATCCAGAAGGTCAGAAATGTCTTTCTTCCCTTCCTCATTGCCTGGTACCTATGACCTCATACAACCAAATGAGGCACTGTCACTCCCTGACACCTTTCTTACCTCCCCTCTGCTTTCATGAAGGATGATGTGTGGGATTATGCGTTTTGGTTTTCCACTCTCTGCAGCAAAGGGAAGGTCTTAACTGTACTGCTCTGTCCAACTGGGTACAGGGCATAACAATCTGGTCCTTTATGGTTAATAATGGAGCCTGAGTATGAACCAGAGCTTGTCTTTCTGTGATTTCACACTATTCCAACAAGTGTTTGCTGACTTATTATTTGTGGCCTTCCTTGCCTTCTGTCACTAAACCCCTGTAAACAGATTTCGGTCCAGTGTTTACTAATATCTTCATATAATTTTCTGGACGGAATGTTGTGCTGTTATTGAAGCCAAGAAAGAGACTGCGGCTGAGATGTGTTGATGATGTTTTGGCTGCTTTTCAAGAAAGCACAGATGCTCTGAACACCTTTCTAGAATTCTTAAGTACTAAAATGTCCTTCCATTAAAATTTACAAAGGAAATGGAGAAATAAAGCTTAATGTCTTTTTCCAAACAAGTATGTTTGTATACTGCTGATGGTAAGCTCCTAATATGTTCTGGTTAGCAGTCTTGTACATAGGAGTCAATATATTCTCTAAACACTAAAATTCATACTGATTGGCAAAATAAATGGTCTAAAGACATCTGAACAACAACAACAAAGCCTAACCAACCAACCAACAAACAAAACCAAACCCTCCTGCAATATCAGTTTTTTTGAATAAAGTTCTTAACAGAAGCAGAAGCCTTTTTTCAGTCTATTATATAAAATAAGGAAAGATCTTATGTCTGGGCTTTTTTTTTTTTAATGTATTTTTTATATCCAACAGGTGAAGAAGCATCAGTCTTTACTTTGTGAATGTGAAGGGAATAGGGTCTTTTTAATTTAAAGAAGAATCTACTAGCTTTTTAAAAAAAGATAGAGGGCTGAAATCAATCTTATTTAGTAAAGCCTTAAGGAACCACAGAAACCATCTATCTTTTCTTTAACTGCTTGTCTGGTAATCACCAAGTAAGAGTCTGTCTTTCACTTTAGATGGAAATGAAGTTGCAATTAGAAAAGGTGCTTCAATCATTTATTGCTGTCCTTAAACTAAGCATGGAAAAGCTGGCATAGGTTAAAAATAAGAACTGACCAAAATTGTCCATAAGGTCAAACTGAACTTGAAACAATTACTCTGTTTTCTTGTAAATTGAGAAGACATACTGAATTACAGGGAGAAGAAAGGGAATTATTGCTGTAGTTCTGAAAAAGCCAAAAACTCCTGAAAATTTTCCTGAAAATAGCAGCTTTTGTGAGGTTTCCAGCTAGAACCACAGGAAATGTTAAGCAAAAAGATACTAACATGTCCAATTTCACGTAACTCTGCAGATCCTGGCTGTCTGGAGAGGACATTGCCTGTTTAGTCTTTTTAACACCCAGTCAGGGTGCTGAGGTGGGTTCCCTCTTACTGGCTGGGTTCCCAGCTGGTCTCCAGCTCTGCCACAGCCTGGCTCTTCCCAGCCATCTCAGGCCTATGCCTGAGCTGGAACCCCATTCCTGGTTTGGCCCACATACCTGTCCACAGAGCTGTAGCAGGCATTTTGATACCAAGTGCTGGTTGGTACCTAGTGCTTCCTGCTTGTTTGCATGCTTTCTTTCCCACTAATTCCCCTAAGGACTCATGCTGTCAGCCTCTTCCCTGAGGGATGAAAAACCTTCGGAGATAAATCTATCTGCACTGCAGCTCCTGATCTGTGTCTGGAATAAAGTGACAGCCAAGAGAGAGCAGGGCAGGCAGGCTGGGGAAAAGGAGGATTTGCATCCGCATGGAGTGAGACAGCATATGGAGTGAGACAGCATGGGGACATGATGCGGATAAGCCACCCCGTGCAATTGCCTGAGAATTCCCTGCTTGAGGCAGCAGTGCCTGTTAGTAGGGTGCCTGGTCAGCATCTGTGCAGGAGGGGGAACAGCCACGCTGCTGTGTCTGAGCAACCCTTTTTCAGCCCTCTCTAGCTGAAAACATGCTACAGTTCCCCACTTGCTGTTAGCCCCAGGAACAGGCTACACCAGAGGAGAGAAACAGCCTTATAGCTAAGTTTAGTTACCTGCTAATCTACAGCAGTTAACAGCCCTGGTCAGCAGAGATGTTTCACGTGGTAATAGGTTCTTGTCTTGTTTAACAGTACGAATGCAGGTCTTGCTTTACCTTGTCCATAGTAACTTTATTCCTCGCTGAGAGCTCCCTATTCTTCTTCCAAAGTCAGATAGTGACTTCAAAAGTCTTGTTTCCATGGTTTACAGGCAGACAGTCTTTAATTTTTAGTCCTTTCAAAAACCTTTCAACACCAAACCTACCTGTGCCCATTTAATCTGTTTTTGTGTTTTGGGTGATTTTTATTATTATTTTAAACAAGGATCCTTTTTTGTTTGTTTATTTTGTTTCTTTTATTCTTACTCTGATCTTACCTCAGGGCTAATAATTGAAGCACAGGCACCAGGCTGTAGCTCTTTAAGAAGCAACGGCTGGTGGCTTTCAGAGTTATAGCAGGGCTTAGAAATGTGAATATGGAATGACGCAGCAAAAATGGAGACTCCATGGCTGCCTGAACAATAACGGTGTAGGTTGTAACAAAGTCTATTGGCTGCCCTTTCAATCAATTGTAGCTGAGCTCAGAAGAAACCCAACTCCACATGGGTATGTGTAGCTAAGGAAAACCTGGCCAAGCAGTTTAACTCAAGTAATCTTTTCTTCTTTCTTTTATCCTAGTTTCTTATTTATTTTCTGGCAGGTATCAGCACTCTTGGGAAAACATTCCTTGTACGTAATAAAAATAAGATTGCTTTTGTGTAGCTTTTGATTGCCAATGTTTTTCCAGCTTTCAAAGAGCCCTACTTCCATACACTTTGCAGAGGAGTGTGTTATTGTTATGCAGTTTGGTTTAACTCCATGATTTGTAGTAAATATGTTTACTGCTTTCTTTGTTAAAGGAAATAGAATAAGTGCATGTCTTTAAGCTACAACATTTCTCAGTTGCCAGTAAACCCTATGCAGAATGGAAGCCACAAGAAAGAGGTGGCATCAGAATTATCCAATCATGTAGCTTTTTAACATATGAAGAAGTACATGGATGACATGTTTTCTGCTCCTGAAAGATTCCTGAGAAAGTATGATCCACAACTCTGGAATAGTTTATGCTAGTAAACTTTTAATTCATGTAAAGATTAACTTAAATTTACCTCAGTTAGGAATCCTCCACTTAGTTCTATAATACGTTTCAGATAACCAAAAGTGATAATATGCACAACTGGTTTCATAAATCCATGAAAGGAACAAAACCTCTGTTTTCCCTAGTAAAGTACAGTCATGTCACTGGCTCATTATTGACCAGTCATATAACTGACAATAAATGCTACTGTTTATGATACAGTTACGAGATCCACAGAAAGACCTTAATATGAAATAATTCATGACTCTGCAACAAGACTGTGATTAATTTAGGTCAGGTCCTTGAGTTAAATGAGAGTATTTTTGTTTAGCTGAGGATACTTCTTAAAAAAGAAAAAAAGTATAACTAGGTATAATTCATTAAACCCATAAATACGCGTAGCATTATAGACTCATACTTCCGCTGCTAAAATCTTTGCAATAGTTAAAGTTTAAGGGGATAGTAAGACATTGTAAGACATAGCCAATTGTTCTGGGATAAGAAGAGGTGTGAGAACATAGTTCACCTGGAATTTTTCAAATTTATTGAGATTGAAAGTGTTATTGAGAACATAGTAGTTTTGATGTTACATGCTCAGAATTTCAGTCACTGGTGGGAAGTGGCTTGGACTGGCTCTAATTCAAGACCCTGGTCTAACCATGAAAAATAGGTGCTAACCCATATTTCAGCTATTTATCTGAGACAGGGAAGCCATTTTTTCCCAATGCTGCTTTTCTGAGCTCAGAAGACATCTTAAACTTGTGTGTCTCAGGCTATAAATCCAACTATAGAAATAAAGAAACTAAATCCCCCAAATGCCAGTCTTCAGTTCTTTCTTGTAGCAAGGAACTTCACAGCTAGATTATTTGGAAGTCAAATATTTTAGTTGCTTTCTCATAAGAATTGCATCTGATTGCTTCTATAAATTCCCATCTAGCATACAGTCCATACACTTGCTGAATACAAGTTTCAAAATAATTTCTTGTGCTCCAGCAAAGTTCACTGAAAATACAGACTTAACTATAAGTGACCCAGGAGATTAATGACGATCTGCCTATTCTACTCGCCCTCTTCAATCCTCACAGAAGCCCCTAGCACTTTAGAGTGTTAATATTTACCATATCAAAAAATCTAACAGTCTCTTAAGGCAACTGTACAGGAGCTAATTGGAAATACGAATTATTTTGGATCTTATTATAATTGGGTCAGTAGATGAAGTTTGCAAGTACTGTGGAATAGAGCAATGGGGTTTATATTTGTTATGAAAAAGTTGTATTGCTTGGCATTTTGAGAAAGTTATTCAGAATATTTGGTCCTCTTAATTTTTCTGAGAAAATAGACCTAACTTTCAGAATGTAATCTGTAAGAAATATTGAAACTCTGCTGAGCTCTGCATGTACAGAAGGCTTTTTTTCAAAGTGCTGCACCTACTAGTCATCTAACTACCAGTAAAAAGCAGATTGACATGACATTAGGAATACAAAACTGGCTAGTAATAATAAAACTGAAGACAATGAAACACATATCCATCAATTCCTCAGCAATACTGTTATGATTAATAATGTCAACAATGAATAAACTATTTCAGAGAGAATGTTTCCTAACAAGGTTCTCTCAGTAGATACTAAGAGTTCACTAGGAGTTTTTCTAGCTCCAGTTCTAAGGAATCTGTCATTCATTTGTGACTGGTCTATGCTACAGCCTAGCCCACAAAATATGCAAGGAACTTCACCCTGGATGGAAGAATCAACAAATCAATAAATAAATATGTTAATTTTGATACTCCAAGATCAGTCTGAGACCTACTAAAATGACCAAAATTTTAATATAAACTCTTGCAGCTTGAAGGTACTCAGTTAATATCAATAGAGATACAATTTAACCCATATTGTTGTAAAGTCAGCTAGGATATCCAGCTGCAGAAAAAACTGATGGTATCTTTAAGGAAATTAATAACTTCAACAAATTTTTAAGGGATATCCAAAAAGCCTTTTTAAACTACAAGGAATTTATCATAATGACTAGCCTTTCCTCAAAGAAAACCTTTTCTCTGAGATATAATTTATTCCCTTGTCAAGTTTTAAAATCTATATGGAATGGGACAAATCCTAAGAAAAGTTCTGACTGATGAGTAACATTCAGATCTTCCCCCTTACTTTTCAAAACTACAGAAGCTCACAATACCTTTTATTCTCCTGTTTCTTAATTGTATTTTAGAATTGTAAACAAAGAATGCCTTTTCTCATACACTCCTGTTTCATTAAGTAAATGCAAAGTAGTTACTTTATTTCCCCAAAATTAACACAGTTCTCATGGCATTTTATTTTGCCAGCTTAACAGTCTAGCATAAATAAACAAATACATAAATACACACATAAATAGGAAAAAAAATTAAGAAATCAATCTTTTTGCCATCTCACACCATGGAAGCAGAGCGGAGCTTATTATTATCTACACCATTGACTTCTTTCTGGTGTTCATTACATTTGAAGCACTTTTTTGCCCAGTTTTTCCTCAGTATTCCAAGCTCAGTTCAAACATCACTTCTCCCTGCAGATAAATTTGGAAAGTGCCCAGACAGAACAGCAGAGTGGGTGGACTAATACAACTGAAAATCATTGCCTGAACTGATCCTGGCATTTTAGTTTGCTTCATGATTAAACTCAGAATGAAGTCTTTAAAAGCCAAGCAAGTTGTGTGGGGAAAAAAAAGTCTGGAAGAAAGTGTGCACAGTGTTAAAAGACTAGCCAGCCAGTGGAATATATCTATGAAGTCTGGGTCATATTGCAGGGTCTGGTTAACTTTTATATAGTCACAACGTACTTCTGAGCTCCTTGTTGTACTTGTCTGAATCCAGAACTACTTCTTGCAAGGCACAGAAATAGTTTTCATGTAGGACAATTTGTCGACATACATATGTATACATGTAGGGGCACTAGGTATATGCTTCAAAGGACAAGTCCATTGCATTAAAATTAATTTCATTTTAAAAACAAGAACAGTAATAAAAAACCCACCTAAAAATCCTCAAACAAAAACCACAGCAATACTGGACATAGGGAATCCCACTTCAGGTTGACTGTTCTAATCCCTATGCCTCAGAGTCAGAGTCCATCTGATTTTTCTCTCTGAATAGTGAATTTTGAATCATATTCAGTCCTATAGGTAAAGGACTTAACTGAGAGTATTGGAGAACAACCAATAGCCTGAAACAGGCAATCCATTGGTTTTTAAAACACTCCTCAAGGAAACAGGTGATCTAATTTCTCTCTCAAACTGTGGCCAGAACTGGGTCTTGAAATGCTCTTACCATGAGATTATCATAGACAAGAGAAGGGCACCACTTACTTTGCCCTAAAGGGAAATGATTAGAGTGAGGCTTGCTTATGAGGAGGAAAGGCTTAACTGCTTCATCTTAGAGATCATATACCCTAAGGAACAAAATGTCTGCTCCGTGCACTTACGGTCCCTGAGAGGTGGTTGCTAAGATTCCTGTTTGTCCTGGGTCCTGGATGGTTCCTGCTGAGCTTTCCAGTTGTACTGAGCATCCATGCTATACTTCTCTGTTTTATATAAAAAAGCTATCTGTTGCAGCCAGGTTCATACTATCAATTCATGACCCAGCACATAATTATTGGGTAGTGTAGAGCCTATAGTCTTGACTGAATCCAGCTCTGATGGCTTTCTGTTATAGGAAAGACCTTGAACATAAGTAGCAAAACAACTCTTGATAATCAAGTCTCCAATTTTCTCACTGCACTCAAGGAAAGGGTTCCATGATTGCAAGAAGAGCCTAAACAGCCCATAGGGGGCCTCCTGGTTATTATTATTGCTATTACCACTTCCCAGCTGTGTTCATCAACACACCTTATAAAACTCTACCCAACCTTTTGTCAACATTGTGCTTTACCTGCTCTGTTGGTTGTTATGGAACATCCTAATACCTTACTGCAGCCAGCCTGCCTTCCTCCAGGTGTTCAGCTGTGTTTCTTGGACTTGTCTCTGTGCTTGACACTGTCACTTCCTCATCAGCATAAGGTGTGGTCATATTTCACATAAGATCTGGCACAATTTGTGAATCTTAGAGCACGATTGGACTCTTGTTTTTGGACTCTGATTACAGAAAAGCCCCACAGTTGGAGGGTGTTCGCACATTCCAGCATATAAAGCCTTCATAAGAGCTCTTCTTCTGCCTCTTCAAAGTGCAGTATTTTCTGGATCCTTCCATTTGATATCACATGATTTCCTGTAAATGTAATTAGTGGATCAAGAAACAATGTAGAAAAAATTTCTGCCAAAAAATCTGCAGATTCAGACTGAAGCAATCTGGTATAAACAATATCTAGCATTAGTTGTTTCAGTCTCATTAGTTCCCTGTAGCTTTATAAAATGTACAGATGATGCTGACCTACAAAATTTGGATTAGACTGGATTTCAAAGTCTTCAGATTTGGGAAGACTGAATTCCAGTTTTTTCTTTAGCTCATGATGTTGATAGCCAACATTGAGAAATACAACTGTTCCAAGATTCAGTTTTAAAAGAAAAGATCTTCGGTCCTTATGATTATTTATTATTGTTATTTTAAGCCATATTTGCTTCATTTATTGTTCTCAGTTTACTGAAACCACATTCTTACATACCTCTGTAGGAAAATACCATTCATGAATAGTCATGGACAGAGAGTAGCACAGTGAGACTGTAAGGGGTAAAGGAAATAAACCAGTCATGACCACAGTGAAGTTTCTGTACCCTATAAAGTTTCTTTCAGCGTAAATCCAGAGAGATATTATAACCTAAATCCCATCTATACACATTTAAGTGGGTTAGAAGTTTGAATGAAACCTCTAGTTGGTTAACAGATGTTTGCACAAGAGCTTCATTTCTGGTCATAAGCACTGCTTATCCTGCAGAGACACTAATTTAACCTCTTAAAGTTTTTAAGGCACTGAAGAAAGAACACTGTTTTCGGGACTTCCTGGGGTCTACTGACTTCCAATTAAATTTAGTGACAGAGATACCTCAGGAAATGTCATACTCAAATACACAAAATATGCTCTTGATATAAATCACACACACACACACACATTGAAACCAGTATTTCATTAGTTTTGTGAAAGTATATTTCTATATATTTTTCTTTTTTTAGTGTTATGTACAGTTTGCAGTTTTATATGGTGCTTAATTTGTTGCTCAATTGCTGCAGATATTTTTTCTGATTTTCAGTTTTGTTAGCTCTTACAGTACTCAGAAAGTAGTAGACATGTAGTAAACGTGTCTTGAAACAAATGGCAGAAGGGACTTAGGAAAGAAGAATAAGAATTTGTTAGCTCTCTAAGTGGTGAAGAGGAAGAAACAGTTGTCTATGTCAATCTATAAAGCCTTCTAAAATGCAGCTAGTGCTGCCTTTTACATATTACATTGCATATTACATTGCATATTACATTGCGTATTCTTCAGAAATATATGTGGTTTTACTGAAGGACGTAGGTAGCTGGTAACAAATAGCAAAATCATCAGCCACAAATGGTCTTATGTAGATTAGTTGGCAAACTTCCTTAAACATTACAAATTGCCAAAGGAACCTAAGGCAAAGAAATCATTTGCATTCCCAAATCTGGATGCCATCAAGACCTACCTTCAAGTCTGAGTCATTTATCTTGAATATTCTGTAAGCCTCTTCAAAAACCTTTCAGACGATTCTTAATCCCTGATGAAATATGTGTTACTTTCATGTCTGATCTGCATTTCAGCAGGAACCATGTAGGCATCTTTATTTTCTTCTCTACCTTGCACTTTTCTTCCTTATTATATTGAAGCTAGGAAAAAAAAAGGTACAAAAATTTGTTGTACAATTTTGCTTTTTTTTTCTTGAATTGCTTCTGTCTTTCCTCATATCCAAACTTATCCAAGTGAGTAATCATTGCTTTTATATATGCCTCTAAATATATTATTATTTAACTTCAGGTAAATTACATTATATTGCATTTTTTCAGCATTTCTTTAATTAATAAAACAAGGCAATATCTTAAAAATCTAAGACAATTCTAATTATATTTCCTATCAAAAAATAATGTGGTTTGTATTCTCAAATTTCTCAGTCCTATAGGATGTGGCTTCTGTTATTATCAATAGTTTTATGGTAGGCCTGAGGGAGAAAAAAATCCCACCCAGTAATGCCTGAATTGGACTTTCAGCTTAATTTTGATGTCAGGGTCTACTTAATATGTTCAGTCTCAGAAATAAGGTCTAGATTTAGGATGAAGTATCGACCTTTTCCATTGGGAGAAAGTTTATCTGAGGGATGGAAGAAAAGGTGGATCAAGACCTTATGTCACACCTTTGATTCCATGATGAAGTGGCCTCCTGGTTGTGTAGTCCATTCAGCCACATTTTGGCTTTGTTCTGCTTTGTTTATGTTAGTCACATTGTAAGAGCCAGAAGTATCTATTAAATTAATACTATAACTTTATTTTGGATAACTACAGAAAAATGCAGAAACTTATTTTTTTTAAACTTAAAAAAAAATTGAACTCTCTGATCATATGAGGTAGAACAACATTGTTTATATGGAGAGAAGAGTTTCAGGAATCTGTAAGACTCAGAAAGTCCCAAACTATCTAGGAAGACACTGGGATGAAAATTCACTTGAACACTGGGGACTGAATTTATCAGTAGTTCCATGCAGACTCTTCTACCTGACCTGTTTTGCCTTTTCTCCTTTTACACCGTTTACACACTGACCCAGTAGTCAGTGGCACAATTTGTCTTATTCTAAAGTGGGTCTATGAAATGTCAGGTGAACCGTGTTCTAAAAGAAGTCTGTTTATAAGAAAAGCCTTAAGACTGATGTGGTCAGCTGCAAATATGTACATACATTGCTGATGCCTACAGGTCTACTCAGGCTGTAAGGTTTTCTGTTACTGGATCTCTCCTTCCTGCTTATCTCCATGAAGCTATCCTGTAGCTTGTGCTAAATGAAGGTAAACAATAAAAATATTCTTTTCATGAGGAATAGCATCTCTCTCACCAGACTTTTCTATGGATGGACTAGATGGACATGTGCCATGAGTTAATGTAGGCAGATTTGGCCCTTCTACGATGGAAGAAGTGAAGACTTCAGTGATTTGTGGAAGGTCCTCTGGTCCTTCATGGCATCAGTTTGCACTGTGAAAGTATTCACAGTTGTTTTCAAACAGATCAGACATATGATACCTGTTTCCAGCATCATGACATTTTCTTGATGACGTCACACAATAAAACAATTATTTTCAAATACTAAGATCTTTGTTTTGGTTCATTTAAATCTCAGCATTTGTCTTGGTTTTCATATGGTAAGTGGTAATAGGAGATGAGGAAGTTGATGTATTTTTCAGACCAAAAGAATTCTATTTAAAAAATGTGGATATAGACTAAATTTTCAGTCTATTGATCTAGAAACAGATTAAGAAATAAAACTGTTATAAAATTCTACTGGCCTAGTTTTTTGTGAGGGGGAAACAGGGAAGTAAAGGAGGTTTTATATAGCCATAAATGTTCTGCACATAAAATGTGTAAAAAAGTACATTTAAGATGTTACTAAGGCTGAAAAAACAAGACTCAAAATTAGAGTACACCACAGTGAAGGTTGCCTGCAGAGTCTGTCTCTTCTATTCATGAACTGTGACCAAATCATTAACTCTCTGATCATATACTTCTTTTTTGATACTGTCCCTGCCTTATTCAACTCAAATGAAGAAAAATGTTTTCTTACTTGTTGCATAGCATCATTCCCCATACTTTGGAAACTTTTAAAACCTGCACTGAAGAGGTAATAATTAATTTCCTTCTTGTACTCTGATACAATGTTCTTCACTATAACATTTGACCATTCTTCATTTTCATAATGGACCTCATAAGTAAAGGAATGGCATTACCCTAATTTTAAAGATGGGGCATAAAAAAGCTAAGGGCAGAAACAGCTGACTGAGTTACTGCCTGAGAACACATCGCCACAAAGGGATTCTGTTCACAGATTAAGACAACAAACTAAATTTCTAAAGATAAGTGTATTGAAGGTCTCACTATAGTTAATGGAGATTTGTTTAATACAGTTGGTGGAATGCAGAGCTATTTACCTCACTTTAAAGTAGACATCCAGACATCCATCAGCTTAGTTGCCTAACCATACAAATTTGATGCCACCTAAAGTCCCTTATTCCAACAGCTCTCCAGCAGTTCCTTCAAAAATCCTGGAGGACCTGAGTCATAGGTGTTGGTCCTGAAGGACTTGGCTAGAACAAGGAATTTCACATGACAATCAATGCCTGGGTGTAAGCAAGCTGAACAAGCTAAGTCATGCCTATTGTTGGTCAGCTGGATCATTCTCTAAACTCTGCTGTTGGACAAATCCTCTTCAATTGCAAGGGGAGCTTTAACACCCAGCTCATGCAGCCAACTAAAGGTAGCTCTCTTATTCAATGAGATGCTGAATCCTGTCCTGTGTGTTATCTAAAAACCATGTTAACTGATTATGTGCATGGCAAATGTACTGTTAATGAATTTTCAGCCAGAATTCCATTAAAAGCTGTAATTTGATTGTATTCTTAGGCCCACATACTGAAGCCTTTCCAGTTCTTCAATGTTAATGCCCATTATTGACTTGGCTTTGTGCACCATTCTGGTCAAGTTACTTAGCAGTGTGTAGTGTGTGAGCACACAACACCCTTCACTTCAGCTGAGTTTCAGTTCAGTGCTTGTGATCACATGCATCTCAGACTCTGAACCTCATGCTGGATACACACAAAAAGAGTTAACATCTAATATCCTACCTCAACCCTTATTCCAAAGTCCAGGTTCATCAACAGATTTGCCTTGTTCTGAGCACTGAATAAGCACTTTCTGAGGTTAACATTGGATGTGATCATGTAATTGAAGACTGAGCCATTCCTAGAGTTTTTAGAAGTGAGGTACTACCTCATGTGGTAATTTCCATGTCTTCTCCTACAGCAGCTATTAGAACCTATCAGGGTACCAACACACCACTTTTCTAGATGATCAAGGAAGCCTTTTTATTTTTCCTGTTCTTGGTATCCTGGAAGTCAAAGTTAGTCAGCAGCAAGAACAGAATCATACTACAGAATACAGTGAAACAGAAGGTGCTTGTCCAGGTGGGTGATGCTAAACCTGTAACACTTGTGTTAAGAATAATTTTATTCTTCAGAGTGAGTGAGAGAATAAAAGTGTACAGTTATTTTGGACAAGATAGTTTATCTGATAGTTCAGTGAAGGATTCTGCTACCTATACTGGAAGATTTGAACATTATTTTCTGATCTCAGTATTATGTAAAAGCTGGCTGTTTTGCTGGGTGTAGTGGTCACCAAAACAATATCCTGTAGCACAGCCTTACAGATGCTGTTAAAGCAAAAGACAAAACTTTTGCTGAGACTGTGAAAATTCTGCAAAATTACCTATCTCCAAAGCCACTTGTGATTGCAAAACAGTTATGCTTTTATAGATAGAATCAAGAAAATGAAACATTTGCTGAATATGTGACTGGATTAAAGCAATTAAATGAACATTGCAGTTTGGTGGGAGTTTAAATGATGCATTAAGAGAATGGTTAGTGAGTCTTATGCAAAATAATGCAATCCATAGGCAGTCTGTGATGGAAGCAGAATTGACCCCGAAATGTGCAGTAGATGTTGCAATTTCAAAGGTGCCAGAGAGTTACAACACTTCATGAAGCTTATACAACAAATAAATTAGGTAGTCTCAGAAAGCATAGCATAGAGAACTGAAAAATTAGGTGCCTCCAGTGAGAAAAAGTCCCCCAGTACTAACTATTGGCAGTTCAAGGACAAATTCTGAAGGAACTGCAAGTAACAGACATATTCAGAAAACGTCTAGGTCAGTGAAAAAAGTAAAACTACCAACTCTTAAGGGCAATTATAAAGAATGTATGATTCACTGTCTTGCAAATAACACTATGAGGCTGCAGAGGATACTGCAAAAAAAGAGAGGAATAAGGCTTAAAATGGAGCCTGAGAAGGGTTGTTTTGTTTCTCTCCTTTAAGAGCAGAATTGTCAAGGCCTTGTTTAGGAGAGCAGAATACAGAAAAACCTTAACACTTCTAAGAATGTGTACAGAGGAAATTCTTAGTCTTCTGGGTATTATTCTGCAGGGGTAAGTGATAACTGTAAACAGCAAATGCTAATCCTCTGTTTTGTAATGCGGCAGTCATGCATTCCTCAGTAAAGAATGTCTGAAAGAAATTCAGCTGGACTGGCCAAGTGTAAAGTGTGCAGGCTCCAAAAATAATTAAGAATTGTGCCCAAAGCAAAAATTAACTGAACTTTTGAACAGCTGATATCTTTCTGAGATTGTACCCAGAAGCTTAAAACATATGAATGCAAAGTGTTGTAATTGCTCTCCCTTCACACACAATTTTTGCTATGCTTGTCCATTACCTTCATTTCCACAACAACCAAATATAGAAGGAAAGCCTCACCACTTTCATGCCACTGTTAGCCTTTTACCCAAGGTTAACTGAAGTAAAGGGAACCTGCAGTAGTAGTAGTAGTAGTAATGAAAAAGAAAAAAGCTGTCAGGTTATGTGGTGATTTGCATTCTGTTAATTGAAGAATGCATGGTGTACTTCGCCAGACTAGAAGATACTTGTCTTGTTAGTGGTTCGTAAACACTTCTGAAGGACGATACTGATGTAAGCCTATTGGGAAATGGATACTGGAGATAGTGACAAGCAGTACATTACAGCTTTTTCAGCCTTATAGGCTAATGTTTAGAATGGCATATCTGCTTGCCCTTTAACATAAACAATGGCTGTTGATTTTCATGACATCTCTGTTGCTCAGTGTTATTTAGACAGTATATACACATAGGGAAGGTAGTGCTGAACACCTTGAATTCATGTGAGATGGAGTACCTCTTAATGCAAATGATGAAAATTGTCAATGCTTCAACAAAGCAACCTTATTTGATGGTTGCACCATAAAAAAACCGTGGCTTGCCTGCTTTAGAAAAAATTAAATATATAAAATATTTGAAACTGTCTTTAAGGAACTGTGGTTCTTAAAATCTCTAATTTCATAGCATGGGTAGTATGCAGCATTTTTTTTGCATTAAATTACGTTGGTTACACATACTTATTTTATGTCACACTGTGAACAAAATCGTATTAGTGGATGCTTTTGATGAAGCCTAGGGATTCAATCTTCAAAAAGTCAGGTTAACTTATCACTTTGCCCCATGGAATAGTTTCAGCACTTTCACGGCTGAAAGTCCCAATGCCTTTTCACCTAGATCTCTGATCTCTATATAATCTCTATATCATCTCTATATATTTTATTTTAATCTTCATAGCGCTCAGGTAAAGAAGCTTAGAGTTGAATTATCCATAAAACCAGGACAGATTAAACCACAGAGCTGATGACCACTGGAGGAAAAGAAGGGCAAAAATTGTTTGTTGTGCCTTCTTTTACTTTTACTTTTTTCTCTGGATAGAAAATGAGAGAAAGTAAATAGTTAACTGGCATATATCATACTTGTCTTCCTACTGGTTCTTTCACTTCCTGGTAGGTCTGCACCTACTAGAAAAGCAAGGTGTACTGCAGATATGTGGAATGAATTATTCCAGCTCCAATGGTTATATTTTGGTGACACTACCATGGACCAAAACTAAGATTTCATAGAGAAAATTGTTGATTGGCCTCACTAACTGGTGATGCTGCCAACTCACTGTGTCATCTATATTTTCACTGATATTCACAAAGTATTTTAAATAAATGTTTGTCTCAGTAAATTTGATTAAATCTCAGCCTTAAGTGTTCAAATGTCTCAAGTCAGGCTCCAACAGACTTTTTGAAGTCTGGGGGCTATTTATTTTGTTTACCAGCATTTGCAACATTACTGTTCACATGATTATGCTCCTCTCTACAATAAATAGGTAATTAATAATGAAATTGGATGAGTTAGGGTTACAGGAAAGGCTATACTACAGGACATTTTGAGAAACTACCCATCCTTTAACACTGTCAGCATCACCATCCAGACTATAGTACGAAGTATGCCAATATTCCATCACAGATTTCATTTATGACTGCCAATGATATTACCCAAATAATTAGGTGCCAATAATGTCACATTATCATGAAATCAGTCCTGCTTTTCTTTTTTTTTTGTCATCTTCTGTAACCAGTCTTAGAGCTGCTCTTCAATATTTGGCTTTACTCTTTCTGTACAATCCAATCTGTTTCTCTAGCAGGTGTCATTCAGACCTTCCCTGATAAAATAGGGAAGTGTCATGCATGTGGATCTCCAGATGTGTGTGCATATGGGAGTGCAGGGATGAGGAATCTTGGAAAGGAGATATATGATGAAGAGATAAGTCATATATCACAGCATAAAGCAAAATTTCACATCACAGCTTCCATTACAGGTTGAAATTCCCAATTCATGATCCATCAAGGGAAAAGATTTCAATGAGATTGTCTGAGAAAACACATGAAGTGTTTAGAGAAAGAAGAAAAGGATCCCTGTCATCACTACCAGCACTCCAAAATCTCTTCCTATTCAAAAGGCTGAATTTCATCTCAATGTATGTTGGTATCATGCCACATTTTTTGTTATCAGTGAAAAAGAAGGGATGAAACAGTATAGCATTTTGTAACCCCAAAACAGGATGAAACGTTCTTTAGACAGACTCTGTTAGGTCTTTTTGCATCTGTATCTCTCACATATTTAAAAAATCTACAAGGGAGCAGCAGGACATGAGAGATAAACCTGGCCTATGCAAAAACAATCTTATATGTAGGTTTTTTTCACCTATGTATTAAACTTTATCCAGATAAGGAATTATGTGGGTAGAAATAGGGAGACAAAGTTCACTAGGAAATTAAAGAAATCAAATAATAAGGAATTTTCCAGTATGGCCTGAAATTGGGAGAATTTCTCTTTATTACACCATGAGCATTAATGCCATGTTCCAATAATAAAAGAGGACAAACACAAGTGCTGTAAGGAGAATCACAGTTTTATTGATTGAATAGAAATGGTTGATATCTTCTTGACAGGAAGACATTGCTGTTTAATTAACTCACCAAAACTCCCTCCTACTTATGATGGATTTGATTTTTTCAGCTATTTTTACAAGACTGGTTCTGTGTTCTGGCTGATTCTGTCAATCAGTTTGAAATATTTTAGTCCCCGGAACTTTTTTTGACCATAGGAAGCACCTTATTTACATTACTTAAATGTCACATAACTGTCCTTTGACATGTTTCAGTAATGATTATTGGATAAATTAAGTAAGGTATATAAGACAGTGGTATGTAATATACTGCTATGAAACCAGTTACTAATAAAAGAATGACAATGATTTCCAGAGATATATCCTACAAGCATAATAGCTCTACATTCCACAGATATTGGGGTTTATCTCAAACCTCCTAATGGAAAAGATTTACTCCCAAAGGCTTTGAATCAGGACCTGTAGGGAATACCAATAATTTTAGATGCTGTCTTTTGTTATTTAAGACTCTGAAAGAACATGGATGAAAATAAGCAGTGCACCAGGACTGTTTTGCTGGCTAAAAGGGGATGATTGCTGAATGCACATCTGACATCTCGGGCCAGGATTCTGGAGGCAGGATTTCACAATGTCAGGGTGCCACAGATGTTTGAATCAGCAGCCCTTTCAGTGAGACAGACTTTATTACTATGATGATATACTGTGATATTACTGAACAACCACGGTCAGGAAGCAGTATATCTCACTGCACTAAATGCTGTACAAACACAGAGCAAATAGAATTTCCTTCCATGATAATGCTTAAAATTTTAGAAAATAAAGTGGGACAGCAATTGGGCATAGGGGAAAACAAGGAAATATAGTGAATGCATTGCCTACTTGATAATATCAGTCACATCCCTAGCCTGACTAAAGGCAAATCTTCTGGCATTATAGAATCATAGAATCATAGAACTATTTAGGTTGGAAAAGACCTTTAAGATCATCAACTCCAACCATAAACCTAGCACTGCCAAGTCCACCACTAAACCATGTCCCTAAGTGCCACATCTACATTTTTTTTAAATACCTCCAGGGATGGGGACAAAGGACAATTTCTAGGATTTGGCTTTGCAGATGATTTCAAAGTTTTTTAGCACTATGAATGGCAACATCAGGAAAACTTGAAGGTGATTTCTTGCAAATATAACAAGCCAGTAAGTGAGGCTAGCATCTCCTCTTACAAATTAGGCACAGTAAATGAACATAACTCTAGCGAATATGGCAGTTTAAAAATGCTGGAGTATTCACAGTAATTTTGAAGCTCAAGGAAGTAGTCATTAACAATTATGTTCTTACACTGCAGTTATGTCTGTTTTTGAGAATTCTGCATTAAATACTTAGTGGTTCTACATGCAGAGCTGATTAAATTCTAACTCATCTATTAATATTCCAGAAGAAGGACACACAGCAATATTATGAAAAAAAGGATTATTTCACACAGAGCAACCCATGAATAAAAAGCCCTTCCAAGTACAATATGAGCAGGCATGCTGTTAGGATGCCAGTTGGCTTCATCATATTGAGATATTGCTGCCTTTAGTGTCTGTTTCTCCACAGACTGACACAATAAACCGAGGCTCCAAAAAAGCTAAGGGCTTCTTAACTGCTCATTGACACAAAATAGTGGTCTCCAAGTACTCTTTCAGATGTCATTACGCTCTATCATGTCAGTGATCCATGTATAATAAGAGCGCCTCATGTAAATCACTGGGGGGTGTTCTCCTAGCTTGTTAGGTTCTCATCTAAATTTAATAACAGATTTATTTTATTTCCCTTTTGAGAAATTAAAATTGCTTGAAATGTTTTAGATATAGCCACAAAAGTGAAGTGGTCTCCCGTGTTTCACAGTGATGTGTGCATTCCTACTGTTCTGTTCTCCAGTCTCTTTCCCTCTGATTACCCTCTTTAGTTCAGAAAAGAGCATGTTTCACCTCTATTTTACCCTCCACTGGCATACTGCAGCTTAGCTCACAGGGTTCTTGTTCCTTCTACCAGTATCTTCATTCCTTTCTTCATCTATTCCTGGCTGACCTGGATGAGCAGTTCTGGTCAAGGGGTCTGTTGAGCAGGGCTAAGTCCCGTGCGGGCAGGAGAGTTTTAGCACTGCTCTGCTGGCTACAAACCCTGTGTGCAACAGCTTTCATGAGACAGTCTTCCCACTTGCAGGACTTCTTACCGGAGCACCTTTCTTGACAGTCAGCAATGATGTTAACACATTGCATTGCACAGCTTTTCACTGCTCCTCATGGCATTTGAGATATCCTTCATCTGCATTAAGATGATATTTATTCCTGTAGTTTCATGGGGAGGTGTTGGTCCAAGCTCTGTAACCGTGTCCAATACAAAAAAATCACTGTTATTTTTCTTCTAGAATATTGGGAATTCTGAATGCCAATATAAAGATCAGGTAAGAATATTAGTGTATACCATAAAGAACACATCAGGTCCTTCAATTTGAACAATTACCTGTACTGAACTTTTCTACTGCACATATAGAAAGGCACCTGTTCCATTTCATATCCATTCAATCCAGTTCATTACCATTGGAAGTTCTATATCTTCTGTAAGGACTTTTTTTCAGGGTCTTCAGCTGACTTTGAATCATTTGATTCTGGATCAGCTGCTTTTTTGGAGAAGAATTCCTCTATCACCCCCACAACAAGTAAAAGCTGTACCTGCCCCTGACATATTGGATTTAATTAGGTAAATCAGCTGACTGCCGGCTGTTTTGCCAACATTGCAGAAATTTGGATGTTTCAAAAAAGCTGTAATGATTCTTTGTTCTGCAAATTGCTGAATGATACTTTCATGGAAGTTATAAAAAATACATAGAGTTTAAATGTAAATGGACATTTTCATTCCTGAACAATTCAGATTACTATTTTTTGAAAAACAATTACAATAAGTTTAAATTTTAAGAAATTATATAATCAAACAGATTATATATTTTTCCTTTTAATTTAATTGGAACTAATTTACATTGGAGGTCTCTAAGACAATTTAAACAAAATTAACTTCTCTCCATATTTCATTTCTAAGGAAAAGAATTCTGTTTCACAGAACTATCAGTATATATAACTATATCCTTGCTAGGAGTAGTCATAATAATACAAGCTATGTCTCTTTATAGGCTAAAAGACTTGCGACCTGATGACTCGCATGATCGGAACAATCAACGTACTCAAGGAGTTTGTGAGGTTTCATATTGCTACTAGGAAAATGAATTTCCTTTACATTGGTTTCTGTATGTGGACTTTGATTCATCTGGTAAGAGCAATTCTCAGTGTTGACATCATTCTACTGTATAAATTATTGTGGCACTGTGATAACCTGCTTGATTCTCTCGGAATCTTGTTGGGTACGTAGCATGAAATCCATCTCTGGATGGAAATGTTGACTGATGACTCGTGTCCAGCATAAGCGTGATGTTTATGACTTTCCAACAGGTACCCATGAGAGGTGAATGCAATCAGAAGGAATTCATTCTGTCCTAAAACATGTCTATAATTTTGTAAGTTAGTGACTCTGAAGGTGTTTATCTCTTACTGTGTTATAGACTAGATCAGTAGTTAAGCCTGTCTAAATTTTAGACAGCTGCAGTTAGATGAGATACATCCCATCTTAAATTACTTTTTTTTTATTTACTCTAAACCAAGATTCTCAAGTGGTTTCTGAACTTTTAGATCTGATTTTTTCAGCTCAAAATCAATGCTTTCTAAAACCACAGTGTATTTCCTTGTATATCATAGGGTTTTTCTTTTTCTTATTTTCTTCATTTTTTCCTTTTGCTTCCTCACAGCACCTGTAAATATCTGTTACTGGAGCTATCAGAGCTAATGAAGTTCAGGAGCTTGCTCCCAGATTGCATAGTCTGATCTTATTAAATCCAGAGACTCAGATGTGCTTTCTACTTTTATTTTGCCCTTTCCCTTACATCACGAAAATGGGAACTGCAGTTTCCTAGGCATATTCTTCAGGAACAATATAACAGTAAAGAAACAGACACATATTTGTGTCCATACTGAAATCTAATGCATCACCTGACTCTCATCTTTATTAACTTCTGTTGAAGAGAGTCACAGCCATACCTACTAACATACTCATGGTTCCAGCTAAATATTTTAGTCAACTATTGATGGTGCTCCATTCCTTTATTGTGTTTTTTTAAACACAATCTGCCCACAGTGGATTTTATTTGGTGGTATGTTTAGTACCCTACCTTTAGAAGTTTTTTCTCTAAAAATAGCAAAATATAATTGATAATTTGAAAAATAAGTGGAAGCATTCATTCCATGTGAATTAATGTGAACTTGGTAAAATGTGAGTTTAGGGGAAAAGAAAGCCAGAGGTCTTTACCAAATAACCCTACTTGCTTTTATGTTTATGCATTGTTCATTTGTTGTGCATCATTCTAATGAGTAATCTCTCTGTGTGTAGGTGTACAGTGCAGTAGTATTTTAAAAACAAAATAAGCAAAGATAAAACTGACAGCACCTTGTTTTATTCCTCTCTCTTTGTGTTTCATCAGATCATTGTCTGGTTTATATCTGATATTTCTCTGACTGGAGTGGAACTATGGAAATGCTAGATTAGGATCTGCCTCCGTAGTTTCACAATCTGATCTTTGCAAAGTTGCCTCATAAATGTAAAAATTCTCATGATTAGAAAATCCTTTTGCTCCACATGATAGACACTTAGTTTATGGACAAAATTAAAAAGTTAATGAGAAAATTACTTTTCAACCTGGTTCAGTCACATGTAGTCAATTGTTGTGTGACATTCTAAGCTTGTCAGAAAAAGGTGAGGAGGCTGTGTTTTAATGAAGGATTAAATTGATTTTTAAGTCCTTAGCTAGTTCAAGACTTCCCTGTTATTCACCAAAACATAGTTAATCCTATAGTGGAGCTGAATGAGCTTTTAAAGGCTGACAAAAATATCCTGGGCTGGCTGCATGCTATTTTTGTTGGAGCCTTATAAGGCAAGGGGAACCAACAGTTTGTCAAATATGTAATTGCATGATGAAGAGAGGGTGAGAGTTTCAGTGCTGCTTTCTTTCCAGATTAAATGGTCACTAGTACAACATTGGCTTTTTTTCCCCTTTAAATTTAATAATGCCATTGCTTTAGTGGTCATCAATCCTTTTGAGATGCTGACTCCAGACCAAACTCCCTGGGGATAATCCCAGCTGTCAGATGTAAATCACAACAATTATCATCACTCTGTGTTCAAAGGGAGATCATGCTGAGGGTGTGCTAATTCCAAGGGAGAGTTAGATCTGTATGGTTGCAGCAGTGGTAAATGCCACAGATGCAAAATTTCTTATGCCTTATATTTTTTCCTCCTTTTCTTAAACTCAAACCTTGAATTCAAGTTTTCTTTTGAAAGCATAATAAGCAATAAACTCTAAATAGGGAAATTAATTTTCAGCTGTCATGAAACATGGAATCATAGTTCTTTCTACAGAAAAAAAAAAAAGATTTATTGAGAAAATTAATTTGCAGATAGATATACCCTGAGCTTGAGAGCCACAGAATCAGGGTCACAGAACCACTGAGGATGGAAGGCACCACTGGAGAGCATCTAGTCCAACCCCCTGCTCAGACAATGGTCAACCACAGCAGCCTTTGGGGTTGGTTTTTTTTTTGTTTGTTTTTTACAGCTTTTCAATTCTCCTGTACACTTAGGACCACTGACAGCCTGAAATGTTTTAATTTAGAGGCAGTCTAGGCAACTGAAAAACATTACTACAAGAATATCTCATTACAGAAAAGTCCCCTATTTTTGCCTTTTTCTGTCTGCACACATTGGAAAATTAGGAAAAGTGTGAATTTCTTTTTCTCTAAAGAGCAATGTCTTGCATATATTGCAAGCATGTTAGCTATAAGTAATATTTGATACTATCAAGTTTTCTCTTTTGTTAGTATATGAGGTAGCATAATGTTATCAGAGTGTCTATAAAAATTATTATTGATGTAGCTACAAAGAGAAAAAGTACACTATTAAATTTTGCTTAGCTACATAGCTGTTCAGGAAAATAAACCAGACTTACCTGGAATAAAAATAACTTACACAATGAAATATTTAACTGTATTGGAGAATCTCTTTACAGGAAAAAATCCTGCAGACTCTGGGAAAGACAATTACTTGGTAAATCTCTTAAATCCAAAAAAGCATAAATGCAATAAAACATAATTCTTTCGAATCAGATAATCCATTACCCTACCAAAACCCCCAAACATAAAACAGATGAGTCCTGGGAGCTGTCCCCTTGACAGGCTTACGAGCTAGTGTAAAGCTCTGAAAACACTTTGCAGCCACGTGAGAGGCAGACACAGCCTTTCAGTTCCACACATGAACACTGGTCTAACCCAAGATATAATTATTGACTTCTGGTACAAAAACTTCTCACTCATTTTCATGCATGGATCAAAAACTTATAGACACGTTTTTGAACATTTACTGCTACCTACACGGTGAGAAAGAGACAGTCATTACAGCAAGCCGAAGCAGCTCTTATTTTTCTACTGATTTACATTTACAGTGTGACCATGCCCATGTTAAGCAGACTTTATAAAAGATGGGCTTGGGAGGAAGTACACATGTGTACACGAAAATGTTTCCAAGCTTTTGTTTTACAGACAGGCAGAGGGAGGGTGCATCTGCACATGAATGTGCAGCCACACAGACAGAAGAAGTTGCCAAGAACGGGGTGTGAAAAGATACTGCCAAGTCACACTTCAAATTTAGAGGAGAGGCTTTTTGGGTTTGTCCAGCAAAATTCAACTTGCTTTCAGAACTAGAAACCACAACTGATAAGAGGGTGAAAGGAGCAGCTGTCTGGGGTGTAACAGTAAGTGGCAGAAGCAGAGATGACAGCAAATCACTGCCTGTTCACTGGGTGAGGTCCATACCCTTGGCAGAACTCAGCTGAGAAATTCCTGAACTGATGAAGTGCTCTTGCATTGTGCCTGAGCTGCCTCAAAATGCTGACCATTGGCTCACTGTTTCTCACTGTTGGAGAAATTTGCTCACACAGGCCAGGGACTCTTTGGAAATACAGTAGTCTCTTTTCTGAAAGAATAGCATAGTGCTTACCAACAACTGTATTTCAGCAGTGGTGATGGTACAGTCATCGATAACTTTTTGCTGACTGGTGCCCAAAATTCATATAGAACATTTATTCTCAGAGAACCAAATCTTTAGCTGGTGTGGATTACTGCAGCTATTTTGAAGTTTATAGAACTAGGCCAAACTAGGCAGCAAAAAATGGTAACAAGAACCCAATAATAAAATGTGAATATAGATAAAATTTGGCATTGTTATTATTAATATTACTATATAGATAAATTTTAACATTATTTTTATTTTTATTATTTAGATAGAAAAACAGATCAGTGTGGGTCAATAGCTTGTGTTTCTTGAAATTAAAAAAGTCTTGCAGTAAAACTCAAGGATTCTAGAGGTATTATTTTCACTTGTTTCGATATTTTGTATTGCCTTCTAGTTTTACTTTATGAAGATATTACTAATCTCACAGATTATAGAAGGTGTATAGGCTGGAAAATTAGGATTGGAAAAGATATGCAAGTTTTTGCTTTCCGTCGATATAAAATTCCATAGGTAAATAGAATTATTTTGGATATATAACAATTTTTTTTAAAGTTTGTTACTCAGACAATGGTGTTACAAAAAATTAAGTTGGTTAGTAATCTATGCCATTAAAATTGGGTGCTGTTACTGTCAATCTTTTTCTGAATCTAATGACTTAAATGCAAAAAAAGTGAAAAGTAGAATATTTTCTCTCTAATCTGTTATACCTTCATTTATAAATGATTATTTAATTTTCATCTCAATTTTAAACAGTACTTTATATTATGGTTTTTTGATGTATGTGAACCAGACTATTGATCATTGTTTAAAAAAAAAACTGGAAAAATATTATGAAAATAAATAACTTGGTGTTCAAAAGATACTTTTCTCCCCAGTATTTTATCACATATTTTGCAAAGCAAGTCATAATATTTTATTATAAATGTCATTCTGCCAGCATACTGGTGCAAAATACTGTTGAAATGCTTAGGAAATCCAATCCTTCAGTAAAGAAACATTTAACGCAGTTAGATACATTGATTTATGTTAAGAACTTATGGTTTCCTGTGACAGTGTGTCTAGAACTTCTCCAAAAGTTTTACAGAAATTATTTTTTATTTCTTTATCAAAGGCTTGTCACTGGAATGTGTCTGCTTTTGTAATAACATAATCCAAATCTGCTACTCAGGAAAATCCTTGTTTTCTTAATTCAGTCAGTTTAAAGCAATATACTTAACTGATTGTTTTCCATCTTCTTTTACAGCAATCATATTAGTCTGGTATTGAATTAAGTATTAATGGTGTTTCTTAACATTAAATCTGTCACTTCAGAAACCAGGGTGATAATGGTATTTTTCTTGTTCTGTGGGAATTATTAATGGAATGAGTTTGCTTGCAAGGATTCCCACTCTGCAGAGACAAATTCATTTCCAGTACAGAAAAGTGATATCTTTAAAATGGAGGGAAAATACAGTTAAAAACCACAGACATGCTTGATATCCAAGTGAATCCTCCATGAGATAAGAGGTCCATCTCAGGAAGAAATATCTGACATTTTTTATTTTATTTTTTTAATTAGAGACATTTTATCAAACTAAGAAAACTCTGCTTGATCTTACTTCTGATATCAGAAGTGAACTTGTGAAGGACTTGTCCTGCTAGAAGTCTGAAAATTCATAACTCACTGTCTAAGCATTGATGCAGAGGTTGAGACTGAAATTAAAACTGTTCCTGAAGACAGATTGACATTCAGGGCCAAGTTTATACCATCTCTTACAATTGATGGGAGAATTCAACCGGATGGCCTCAGCTGGACAACTTGAAAAATTATTTCATATCCTGAGCTCAAATGATTAATAAATATTTGATTCTTTGCAATAAATCACAGGCTTATCAGGCAAAAATGAACAGCCATTGCTGTGATCTAACACTGCATCAATAAAGAATTTTATATATATATTGAAGAAAAAGTGAACACAAAAAGATGTAGATGTTGGACATATCACTGAATCCTTGAAGTGATAAGTTAGAGCCATCTCACTTACCATACCCATGGGATGTATTTTAAAAATAATAATGTTACATATCCTGATTCTTCATGCAACATGATGCATGCCTTGTCCTAGTGTAGGATTTATAAAGATAATGGGGAAAAAATATCTTGATTATTCAGTACAAAATGCAGATTCCCATATTGAGATTTTATCAGCTGCATAAAGTTCCATATTTACTTTAATAACAGGAATTTCAACTTCATGAGATTACAGAAACTTTTAACAAGAATAAGGAGGCACAGGGAGGTATTAATTTGTTCTATTACTTATGGTAGCTGCTTTTGATTCATGATTTGCTATGACTGCCTCTGCCTCTGAATAAATGGAAAAATGATCATTTTAACATGTGAACACAGGATTTAACAGGAACACAGGATTGAATTCAGAGCAGAGTCCAGTCCTGCTCTGCAAACTCCTGTAAAGTTTCCATTGATTTCATTAGGCTGAACAAAATAAATCTCCTTTACAAGTGTACTGTATTTGTAGACCTGAAGACAACATTATCATAAAACTACTGCTTTCTCCTCTATACAAATCCTTTATATTTCTATAGTAACATCTATAAATATAAAAATGCAGTCTTCTAGAACAAAGAGCACTTTTATCAAAGGGAGGAGGAACACAGCTCTGCCTTAGGGAAAGACAGCAACCCATATGCAGCATGTTGCAACCTTGAGTAAAACACCCATCTGAACAACATCATGGGCAGTGAATCAGAATTTCATTTTGTTCCTTTGACTAATAGACAAGCCCCACTCATGTACCCCAGGTTTTCTGTGGGTGGTTAGTGATCTGTTTGTGTTATGCCCTATTTTGTGCTGCCCCTATATTTTGTGCCACATAGGACATGCGGTAGGCAATTACACACTTTGTCCATGCCCAGAACCAGCCCTGAGCTGACTAATGCAAGGTCAAGCTGGAGACCCTCCCTACAGCACACAGGGTGTCTGCAGCTCTGCCCACGACTGGAGGGGAAACTCACGCACACTCTGTAACAGGGAGCAACAGCCACAGTCTTACGCTGACCTCTCCTCTCTTCCTGCTGGATCACTCAATTTGCTCTTTGGCAGTCTATTGATCTTTTACCAAATAACTCTCTCAGATTATAAATGTAAAATATAGGGGTTTTTTTGGTAGATAACTATTCAGGTGAATTGTAAAACCATGTTATAGCATAGTCAATGGAATGAATGAACTCAAGAAAAGAAAACTTCAGGCAAAATTATCAGTTTATGGTGTGCATACATGTGCATATTTGTGCATTGTGTCTCCAGAATAGCTTTGGTTTGTCCCCTGTCATACTTTGTGTTTTGCTGAAAGCTGATTATTCCATTTGTTTAGTTTGCTGATTTTTTTTATTAAAAATAGTTATGTCAGCTCTTGCCAGCCCAAATTAAGACTAAGAATTGTGCTGACGGGCTACAGAAGATAGTAACATGTCCTGAAATGCTAGCCCTGTGTTTGGAATTTGAGTTTCGGTTGCAGAAAACCCTTCCAGATTCCTTGCCCCTTACATAACATCGTAAATCCTGTCATCTGTTTTCTGATACCATCTACTTGTAAGGCTGGAATGAGCAGTGCAAACATTCCTGAAATGTCTCTTGTTTGTCATACCACTGGGCTTGCAAACAATCATAAATGCATACCTGAATAAGGATATGCTGCTTTGAATGTTTACAATATATTACTGCACCAGCTAGAAACTGACTGCACCAGCTGAGCGGGAGAGAAAATAGGTTGGGGAAAGATTGTTTTTTTTTTTTTTTCATTTTTAATAAGTCTCCAAGTTCTAGAGATTTTGCTCTCTTTTTCTTAAGTAAACTTGTCCCAATATCCCCATCGTACCTTGTTTTGAACTGTTTCTAAAGTTTCACTGCCACAGCACTTAAGATCATCTAGAAACTTTGATTTACGTATTTAAACTCCCTAGCTTCTCTGAAAAATGCTGATATGCAACAGAATATGAGAGCTTATGCATAAATACCCTGAAAGCATACAGATGTAAGTTAGTGCAGCACTTCTGAGCAAGGCAGCTCATGTTAGTTGGCTTGCCTCGGTGGAAAGGAACTGACTTTTGTTTTCTAGAAATTCTTGCCTTTCTGTTGAAGTGAAAACAACAACAACAACAACAAAACCCATACGCAAACAGAAAAAAAAAAAAAGAAAAAAGAAAAACCCTGAAATGATTCAATTACAAATAGGCTGGTTTTACCTATATCACTATTTCTCAGCTCTCAATTTTCAGATTTTCTTTCCAAGTTACAGCCTTGATGAAAGCAGAGGTTTCATCAAAGAAAAATTTCAGATAAAAGCTTTCAGACAGTTTTGCTTGTGACCACAATGAAGCATTAAAAAAACAAAAAAAAATTATACAAATACAAAGCAAGTTTAGTTTGTACAGGCTTGTTGCATCCATATTATAGGAGGGACGTTAGTTGAACTAACCATCTACAATCACATCATGCGACATGGAGCATGTGCACTGAACTGGTGTCCCGCTCTTAAATGGTCACATATTCTCAGTATACATACACGGACCTTCTTAGACTGGGAATAATTCAGTTTAACTCTTACTGTTATGCAGTGAACAAGGGAAGATCATAAATAAAATAATGAAAGAATAAAAAGTCACAGAATCCACTTACTATTGAAGATGAGTCAATATTTAAAACTTCTTGTTATTTTTTTTCCCTCAGCATGTATCCAGCTAAACAAGAGCTCACCTGTGCTACTGGAGACACACCAGCACGCTGCAGGCTGAGATGGCTGATTGCTGGAGGAAAGTGGAGTGAAGGATGGATGGATTCTTCAGCAACCTATGAATGAAGTAATAAAACTAAATGGCAATTCTGCTTACGAGATTTCTTTGGTCCCCTAGCTGTCACCTTAATGGGTCAATAATTTTCCTATTTTCTTGTAAACTATTATTACTATTTCATTTTGGACACTGTCAAAGACTAAAAAAGCAGCATGATATGTCACTTGAAAGTAAATAACCTTGTTATTTGCTGCAATCTAACCCAGTTTTTTGAACGATACCTATCTTCAGATTAAGGCTCAAGAGTCCACAAAGCTTCTCTGAAGAGTTATCCTGGCAAAAATAATGATGGAGGTATTTTCTCATCATTAATTGCAACAAAAGTCAGTTTTCTGGCTGTGCTGTGTAGCTTTCAGGATTCGATGGTGGCATATATAGAGAAGTACATATAAGTGCCTGAACCAGAAAGCTGAGAGCATATGGGCATCATGTCAGCTTTCAAAGCCAGCTCGTACTGTCACGTGCAAGTGATGGAGGTAACTCAGTTTTGGACACCGCAGGCATCCAACCCTTGTAGGTGTTATTCTGTCTACGCTGGAGTAAGAAGTCAGGTGTAGAACTGGATCCTGCATGCAACTTTTCAGGCAAGCTCTTCTATATACGCCCTCCAAATGACAGACTAGAGGCAAATTCCTATTGAATTTCTCAGTATTTGTCAGGTCTTTGTTTGGGTGGTCATGGTTCTAGGCCTGGAAATCTTAGAAAATCCTAGCAATCTTAAAAAATTATTAACTTTCTCTGTGTAATGTGTGAGGGGCCAAATGCCTATCCTCTCTTCCTTAAACCCACCCATTTGAATATGACTACTAGGTTTTTCTCTGTTTCTTTCATTTGTACAGTAACATATAACAGCTTTACAGAAAAAAAATAGACAAAACAAAAAATGAGGAGTCTTGGACAGTCTCAGTTTTCTGCATGAATAAACACACTGCATTGATCTGTCTGCAGTGGTGTTGCAGTGAGAAAATTAATAGGATTCCAGTGTTTGAGGCTTTATTTCTTCATTGAGTGTTTTGATGTTTTGCTATTGTTAAGCTATGTAGAGCATACATGAATACTACTAATTTCTAGGATTGCTAAAGAAGGGCTTTTATTTCATTTTTATGGCACATAGATAAAATTATCTATCTGCTTTTCTGACTGTGGGTTTTTTTGAAGTTTAATTCTAAGAGTGGATGAAAGGCATCATAATTTGTATTGGTGCAAGCTAAGGAAAGAATTTGTCCCCAAAGGGTTTATGAAGCCTGTTATGGAAACAGAAAGTATCTGAGGTATAAATCTTTACAGCAGAGGAAAACAATATAAGCATGATATGTGATGACAGATTTGTATCAATTATGAAACCATCCTAAGGTATACTTTAGCACTTGTTAGGTAATTTTTTTCACTACTGCACTAATTAGGAAATATTTCAGCTGACTTTTTCAATAAGCCATAAAAGAGGGTGAATAGGCAAAAAACAACCAGCTGAAGCTACAACACAAGCATATAGGAAAAGAGATTAAAAGTGGTAAAGCGATGAGAAGAGAATCAAATCAGAGCTGAAATCATTGTACCCTTCGTTGTTATTGCTGTTACTATTTTTAAGTTTTTCACAGGACAGTTTCATACAAAAACTTTTTTTTTTTTTAATTTTCCCTGCTCACTTCAAGTTGTTTGTGTATTTTCCTCCCAATACTGGTAAGTGATGGCAGGAAATGTTGAAGACTGACTTTAGGAAGGACAAAACTAAGCTATTTGTCACCATGCAGCTGGAAATAAAGGAAGTAGAGAAGACTACCCAGGATATATGGTAGAGTAAAAGTTGACAAGACTGCCTTCCAGTGTGTCTCTGGTAAAGAAACAACAGGGAAAGTAACTCTCTGGGAGACAGCTGAACTAAGAGGCCCAGAAGCACAGATACCTCTCTCCCAACATGTCTTTACAGACATTTGGATGCTTTTCCATATGACCCATAAAGGAAAGGAAAGCTAGGTTAGAGTTATAAATAATGAAAACCAAATAAGACACATTTGAGGCAAAGAGATACACATTTTGCCAGAGAAAGAAGGAGGATGGCCAAGGACATCTTCCAGCTACATGGAGGTAGCAGAGCTGAGAGCCCAGCTGCAGACAGCCCAGATTACTAGGAATGGTCCTGCTGCCCCCCTTCAGGAGCCACTGACACCTTCTCCAAAGTGATTAGTGTTTTGATGCAACTTCATTGTCAGCCACTGTTTTCCTTCCTCATTCCTTCATTTATCCTCCCCCTAAAAAAGCACGGGTAAGAATAGAATTTTATCCCTCCTGATGTCAAAGATGAACATGAAGCTGAGGCTGTTAGGGGGACATGCGGTGGTTTGAGAGTCCATGGGAGACAGAAAAACTTAATGTCCCTCAAACAGCTTTCAGGAGTGATTCCCTTTGGACACAATGTTCTTAGGGCCCAGACCCGTGCTGTGCTAGGAGATAGTGTGTTTATGTCTGAAAATCCTGGCCACTCAGTGTTTTCAGTCCACAGCCCACTCCACTTTGACTCTCTTGGGAGCTTTTTGCCTTCCTTTTAACTTGACTTCCATGTTAGGTGAAGGTATTGAAGCGTGTTTTCCTCCTAGAAGCTGTAGATTCTTTCCAAGAAATGTCTTCTGTCTTCCTGGAGCTAGTGACTCCTCACCACAGTGCAGCACATACTCAGCTCTGCTCCTAATGATGTCTGCCAAGCATGAAGAAAACAGATCTTGGCAGCAGGAAGATTCGAAGGAAAGGAGTCAACTCGCTTGAGGAATTTAAAGACCTTACAGTTCCTTATTCTTCTGAAATTGCTAAGAATGACCATGACCCTAACTTTTGTGACCATGAGACTGTTATAATCCTTTAAAGATTGACATGAAACAACCAGGTTCAGTGAAAATTATTTGGTGTTTGTATCAGCTTTATGTTCTGAACTTCTGGGCCATAGCATGAGATTGACATACTTTTTGATCATTCAGGTTACCTAAGTCTCTGCTGTTATTTTGACAGGCTCTGTAAATAGAAATGTAAGAGTTAGACTGAGTGCAATTGAGGTAAATTTAGTTTTCAGGTTATACCTCTGCAAAGGACTCCTAAACAATTAATTTCTCTGTTTGCAAATGACATTTTCTTCACTTTAACTCATTCCCTGTTCCAGTCTTTTTACTTCTGACTTGTATTGATCAAGTCTTAGCCATTTCATTGAAAATCCTTTTTTTAACCTTTCCAGTGTTAAAAGCTTTCCTTTCTTCTTGGATTACAGTATAATTCTGCTCTACTGAGGTCTTACTTCACTGCTGAACCTTGGATCAGAATTGCCTTTATGTGTTGTCATGTAATCCAGTCTGCCAGGATGATTGCCAGTTTGTCCTGTTTTTGACCTAATTTTTGCATACATTTTAATCACTTCCTATTCACGTTTTTAACCAGCAGTGGAGAGGTAGATGCAAGTGCACACAATGTATAATGGTGCACACAATGTCTAATGGGCTTTGGTTTGATCAACTAACAGTTATCTTAACCTTCCTTTTACATGTTGCCCTTTTTTAAAATGCAAGTAAAAGAAAATGAGTGACAGACATGATCTGCATTGCCCAATGCACTACTTAGTAAGCCCGTTTCAAAAAAAGTAAATATCAGATATGGTTGTTATTACAGCACTGTGATATACAGAAAGAGATACAGCACTCATTTCTGTTGAAATTAAAAATATAGAGAAGACCTTCTGTCTACACAAATTATCATAAATAAATATTTTTACAAGATCAAGAGCAAGTTCATATTTTTCCTATCTCTAGGACATTCTTCACATTCTACCCATTCATTTGATTTATTTGGTGACCTTTTCTATAGTACATCCTCATTTTTCAGGTTAGAATAGTAAAATGCTTGTTTAATATTTATATTTAAGTAATCTGTACTGAAGAAGATTGCTCTAACAAGGTTCATACACTGATCTCAATAACATTGATAAAAATCTGTTATAAATCCATTCATTCGGCATCTGTTCAGCCTTTTTCTTCTCTTTTTCATAAGAGAAATGCCCACTACTTACAAAAGAGGTCTTAGGAAAAAAAAAGACAACCAAAAGGTCTAACCTGTTGCCTGAGCACAACATATGCTTTTCTGAAACTACAAGGCAAATGAAATGTTTGTGATAAAATTTTTGACATTCCTGCCAAAGTCATGCTTTGTGTTGATTACTGAAATGCATGGCACCATTTGTCAAAAATAGCTATTTCTGATAAATCCTGTGTTGCAGATACACAAAAAGCCATGGTTCCTGAAAGATGTACACTGACAAATATATCTGTTTATATCTGTAGTCATTGCTCATGTTTGTTTAACAAAAAAGGCAAGACCCCAAAGACTTCATGATGATGTTGAATTATTTCTTCTGTAACTGTCCAATTAGCATCATGATGCTACTGAGGGAGATATTAGTGCCATATGGACTGCAAGATGCTGAAGCCACCTAGCTTTGTCTCCCTCTCATGAAGAACAGATAAAGCAGTCATTCAGTGGTTCCAATGCCTGAGGGATGTGGGGATTTAGCTGATAAGTAGCTGTTTCACACAAAACCTCATGAAGTGAGGCAATAGAGATATGAGATGGAAAAGGTCCTTCTACACCACCAAGCAAAGCCACTGACAAATGCATGTGCTGCATCGTCTCTTCCCTTCCAAAAGCATTGTGATAAATCCAGTTAGATTTCCTTGCCTCAGAGTGAAAAGTTTTGTTTGGATTTAATTGCAGTGAGAGTTAGAAAATTCTAATTTTAATTTAAAGATATATTTCTGGATATTTTTAGGTCAGCTTGCTCACATGGTGAAGTTTTCATCTTATGTATTTTTTATGTAAGTATGTGTTACTTTATAGTTTATAACAGTGCTTACATTTTATTAGTTTCAAAGTACTTTTATTATTTTCATCCTTACATTTTATATGGCTGAACATTAAACTGTTGTTATTATTCCAGTCCTGAGTTCAAGTTCATCCATTTCTTTCTGAATGTTATTCTCAGAATTTCTGCACTCATGATATCTCAGTTTTGTGTTATTTTCAACTTAACCACCTACACTTTTTTTTTCTTTTTTCTTTATATTCATTTAAAATATTGAATGAGGTCAGTTTTGAGTGAGATTCTGGAATTTCACAAATAATTGCCTTCCAATCTTTCCCATCAGTCTGCCCATTACCTTTCCTAATGTACAGTCACTCTACAATATTCATGCACCCTGTCTTTTTTTTTCTATTTGATCTCCCGTATGCCATCACCCAAAATGTTATACTAAAGTCCAGGTAGATGAAATGTGAATTCCTTTTTTTTATAAACTCAATTATCTTAATAAAAAGAGTTATGAGATTAGTGTGTGGAGGTCATTCTTGGATAAACTGAAGTTTTGTTTTATTCATAGTCTATTGCATAAAGCTGAAATTTATATTCTGTCCCCATTGCAGCATAGAGTGAGCTGAAAGTCTACCTCATCTGCTAAAGGAAAAAAGGGAATACTCCCTTAGTACCCTAAAAGGTATTTTGAGTAAGAGAGAGAGTCCAGGAATAAGAATTAAACTTTTGATGTTTCAAGACTAAAATCAATATTAAAATTTATTGAAAAAATCCAATCTCCATTTTTCCTAACTGGTCAAATACCTTTATTTTGTATATCATTTTACATGTGAGAATTGGATAGAAATGAAGGAAAAAGGCAGGAAATGTTAACAGTGATGATAAATTTAGGAAGAACACTGGGAAGTAAAATTTGCAAAAACAGAAATTAAGAACTTAGCCACAGACTTAAAGGAATAAATTCTGAATCATCACAGAATTTTGCAAGCACAAATATACCCAATTGAAATGATGGTAGCAAATGCAATAAATAGATCCATATAATCATCTGTAACGTCATAAGCTTTGAAGTAATGCACTTCAGGATGCTTGTCATTCTTTGAATTTCCTTATATTAAGGAACGACCATGAAAAGGGACAAACCAAATGCGACTGCTTCCCCTGAAAGTCCATTCAGAAACAATTACTGACCTCTATAAAGCTTCTATACATTTTGTAGTAGCTCTGTGTGCAACGCCTGCATCTCCCAACTCTATGTGACCTCAGCCTTCTCCACTGAAGAACTGGACAGCACAGTGTAATGCTTTCTTGAAGGTTATTATAGTTAGTAGAGCCCTTAGTACTTGCAGAGACAGAAGGAGGATGTTTCCCTTTGATCAGCTGAAGGCCTCATATGGTGCCTTGTGTGAACCATCTGTATCGGGATGCGGCTTATTTTGCGTAAACAAATGGGATTTCCAGGAACTGAGGTTACAAATCATCTAGGTATTTTTCCCTCAGTTCTCGGTTGTCTGCCCATATGGATTTCATTTATACTCATGAAATAAACTTTAAAAGATTTCAGTGTATCTGTCTTAAAATTAGACTAATGTAGTCAAATAACATTTGGAATAATGTTTGGAAATAATAGTACCTGCAATGTACTATTTATAGTCTCCCTTGGAGCCATTATTGTGTAAAACATAATTAGTTTCTAAAATGCACATTACAGTCTAGGTCAGGTAAATACATAATCAGGGAGTTATTAATGGAGCTGCAATTAATTAATATGCCTCCATCGGAGCCATTAAAGCTGATTAATGTTATGGCACACAAAGAGAATTTGTAGCTAACAAATCAATGACCCAGTAGACCGTATTGTCTCCTTTGGAGCCATTACAGTGTACCATATCAAAGCCTCGTTAGAGAATTTTAATTTACTGATCATCAGCCCCAGTAGTCATTAGTTGGCCCAGGCTGATGATGCATGTGCATAGAAGAAATGTAAGATAGTACTCCATCGGGGGATAGATCTCCTCCCAGTTACACTGCTGTAAATCAAGGGTACCTCCATTGGCATCAATGAATACACGTAGTTTAGGGGGAGAGGGAAACCAAAAACAAAAAAATATGCCAAGGGGAGAGTCAAATCAGTTGAGACTTTTAAAAATTCATTTATTGTGTTTATTAAATAGCTCATGTCTAATGGACTAAATAAAACATTTGATTTTTCTTTTTAACCTAGAAAGGGAACCCACTCAGAACTCACAAATATATAGTACAGAGGCAGAGAAAGGCAGCAGATTATATATCTTCATGCCTTATATAGTTGGATTTCATCTGCCATTTAGTTTGGTATCTGAATTTTCAGTCTGCAATTGCAGCATCCCTGGGATGCATTTTACTTGAGACTTTACTCCCAGCCCTTGATCTTTCTAGGCATAGATTTTGTCTGGAAATTCATTGGCTATTTCTCATTAAGGATAATGCTTTCTCTGGTTTTCATTAACTTCAGTGGAGTTACACCCGAGATAATTTTGTCCTAAATGGTTTAATATAAAATAAATGTTCACAACTGCAGTAATCGAGTCCTTTGAGGATAGTCCAGAACAAATATTGCAGTCTTTTACAAACGCTCAGCTCAAGTCTTTGTCTGTCTAAATTCACAAACAGACTTGCTGTGGGAGGTCATTTGCCTTGAGAGCTGTGCCATCCTGAGAGTGCAGGAGGGGAATGGCTTTGGATATATGATTTGCTGGTAGTCACTTTCTTTGTTTGTAGGTTTTGTTACACTGCGATCCCTTTCAGGTCACCTAAGATTTATGGACAAGATTCTTGTTTTCTTTTCCTTTTTGAAGCAAGGATTATTATCTGACAGTCTTGCTCAGAAATGTAGATAAGAGTTCATTTCATTTACTTTTGATGTATTGTAGATGGTGTGTGTATTCTGTTTTACACATTTATTCTTACAATAGACAGAGTTTAGAGCATTGCTAAGAAGCAGAGGATTTACTACATATTGTACAGCTTTTGTTACCACCTCAGACTTTCTGTAGTCATGGGTTTTACAAGAAGTTCGATTGATGTAGAATAAAGGTATCACAATACTAGTTTAGATTAGGAAAACTAAATCCACCTTTTGATATAGCTCAAAGTTAAAAAGAAACAGCACCTCCACTGCTTTCCTTTTCTTGTTTAAACAGAAAGTGCCAGTGATACTGGGCTAGTTATTTTAGAGATCATTCCCTAAACTGTAAACAAGTGAGGGTGTTTATGTAAATGCATATGTCAATATGTATTTCAGACCCATAGAACTCAAATTATTTGAGAAACAGATTTTCTAACAGGTCCCATCAGCTAGATTGTACTCCTGCAACTGAATTTAATTCCTTGCTTTTTTTAAATATTTTTAATCCTACTGTCCTCAGCTAAGCAGTGGATGCTGCCTGATGAGAAAAACTCACAGTACTTCAGTTCGTGATTAGTAGTTGGCCAAAAGCTCGTGGTACAGCCAAAATGTACCCATAGTTCATTATACTGGTAGAATAAATCTACCTGGCAATGATTTTGGTTTTTTTTTTTTTTGATACTTCACTTACCTTAAAAGCTAAAAAGATCCAATGTCACCGAAATCAGGAGAGACTATTTTCTGCTTTGGATAAGGTTTCATAAAATATTTTAGATGTGCTGTTGCTAGATTTGGCAGAATCAGGAGGCACTCCCTAGTGTCAGGGGAATTTGCATTTTTCTCAACTCTTGTTCTTCTCTCTCACCAGATTCACAACACTTTCTTTAATCTTAGATGCTTGAAATTGTGAGTTTAGTCATACAAACTATAGCTTTATCAGTCATTATGGGGAGAAAATCTTTACCAAAAATAAATATTTATACTGGCGCAAAATTCTTAACAGGTGTGGTGCCATTGAATTTTGTGGAGAAGTGTCAGTTCACAGAAAATTACTTAAATTAGGCTTTCCAAAGAAAATACTGAAAATAGCTGTCTAGGTGTCCAGATTTTCAGAGCATAGCAGTGAAACAGAAATGTTGTATATATTTATACATCTATAAGCATCAATATATAAGAAAACAAAATGAATTCCAGAAATGATCATTTTTCATAAGAATTAAAGTCCTTCAGTAAACCACAAAACATACAAACTAGAATCATCATCTTCGGAGATGCTTCTTTCACTTTCTCAACAGCCTACAGTTCTGTTCAGCAGAAGTGGAAATCAGGAGGACCGATTGTGCACATACTCTTACCTGCAAGTGATGCTGCAAAACACTTTTCCCATGCCTTAACTTGGTATGTTGGGTTTTTTCAATATATTTACTGTACTTCTAAGTAATTATGCTTTTTTTATGTGCATCTTCTTATTTATATTAAATTATTTTAGATTCAATTTCAATTCTTGTCACAGAGTGCTAGTGAAACTGAGCTAAAGATTTTAATTCTTTGTTCTTCTATTTCCTAAATGCACACAACATTAGTGTTTTGATTTTAATTTCCTTGTTATCCTACAGCCTTTTTAATGGTCCTCAGCACAAACTGTTTTGCTCTGCATATCTATCCCCTTTTGGTCCATGCTCCTTACTGACGTAAAAATCAACTGTGTCTTTTTCTTGCTCTGCCTCTAGACTGTAAGCAGCTGTGGACAGATATTTTTCTATGCTGTGTGAAATGTGAAATGGGGGCCTGAAGTTAACTCATGTAAATTAAAATAACTGTAAAGGGAGAATGATGGCAATAATAATGAAGAGAAGAAAAAGTAGGTTTGAATATTATTTCTCTTCTTTTAGATCAAACCTGATCATAAGATAAAGACATCCAATTTAGAGAATTTCAAATCCAAAATGCTATTAAACATGCAGGCTTGATTAGCACAGTGACAGGATTAATATCAAGAGTATAAAATGAATCCTTGATGCTTCATCCACTGAATTGGCTAGAAGGGTTTTACAAGAGAGGGGGATGTGGAGTACCAGCTTCAAGAACTGGTAGTATCTGTCCATTTTAGCACAGGAGTCTTCCCATTTAACAATGCAACACAGCATGATGCAGTGGCTGTCTGAAACAGCTGAAAGCAAGCCAAGCTGTGCTTCCTTGCACAGTGCAACTCTGCTCCAGGCAGGCTGGTATCTCTTGGCTGGAATTCTTACCACCCCTGTTTGACTCAACTAAAACAATTTCCACAAGCCCCCAGGTGTACACTGGATTCAAAGAACAATCATTCAACTTATAAAATGAAAATATGTGAACAAACGATTATTCTTGATTTTTAAGCTCCCCCCAGTATTGACCAACTGCAGCTGTATCATCTCTATGTCACCTAACTGTTCTCTTCTGACAAATCTATAACATCAGCTATATTTTTCCCTTTAGCACTCTTTGTATAGCACAGCTAATAAATTCACTTCCTACAAGATGACTCATATTTTAAAAGTGTCAAAAATAATTTCACAGTCATAATTACGGTACTTTGGCAATGTCAGACAAGCACAACACATGATTTATCCTAAATAGGAGATGAAAGGCACTTAATTGTTGCTTTTACTAAGTCAAATTGGCCACTAGAAATTCAGGTAAACTGAAGTTAGGCTTTTATAAGGAGTGCTGAACTGAAGAATCATGTGGAATTCACTTTTTTTTTATTTTTATTTTGACAGACATGCTAATCATCTGGGATTTCACTTCTTTGTGCAAATGCAGCACAGCTGGAATGAAATTCCCTAAGAGGTTGATTTAATTTTATTTGCTCACAGTTAAAGCTTTCTTCATAAATAGGTTTGCATTTTCAGTGAGATTCTGCTGCTAGTGGTCTAATTCTGAGCTGTGTCAAAGGATGATGAAAAAGGCACCAGGTGACTTGACCCCAGTCACACACAGCAGGGGCTTTACTGGCTTCCAGCTCTTTGTCGTTTCCTATAACCAAAAGAAGATCCTTGAGAATTTTCTCCCACTCTCTGCCCCTCCCCCTGCACCTTTTCAATCCTCTTTGTAATTTAACACCAAGGACAAATAAAAATGAAGTATTTCAGTATATGTTCACATACAGTGAACATACTGTGGAGGACTGACCAGCTGAAGTATGTCGGTTATTTACTAGAACTGAAGTAGAAATACTGTAAATCCTTTGTCTTCCACCCAACCCTATGATTAACTTTATGTGAGGAATATGTGTTTATTTTCTTGCTTCTGCTTCATGGTTCAGAGCAGCATAAAAGTGCTGGCAACAATAAGAAAAATTCCTGTAATTTCACTTGTGACAAGCTATGTTTGCTTCAGAGTCATTGATATGTTTGGCCCAAACCTTTGTCTGGTACAGACAAAGTTAACTAGATCTACATCAGATGAGAACTTGCAGATTGAGAAGTTGTTTTTAGTAACAAAATTACTTACATATACATATACACCATCACTTGCAAACTATTTTTTTACATTTTCTTTTAACATGTTTTTTTTATTCTCCTCCAAATGTACTTTCAGCAAGGTTCACAAATGTGGTGCATAAGATGGAAAACATAATACATTATTCATAAAACTTGAAAGCAACAGCTTAAATCATAATCTTTAAGTAAACTGTAAATCCCTCTGATATGTCCTATGAGTTATGTAAGCATCCTGAGACAGCCAGAAGATACAAATTAGAGAGAAGTAGGGAAAATCAGCAGAAAACATTATGAATTGAAAATCTATTCCTTTGTTTCTTCCTGTTTTTTTTTCTGCAAAGTAGAAATTATGTTCTCAGCAAATACAGCAAAGAGAGCACAGAGGACTTTAAATTCTCGTTTAAGTCATAGTGATGCAAATCAGGAACAATTCTGTGAAGCTCAGTAGAATAACACTGTTGGGAGTGAAATTAAAAACAAGCTCCAAAACTCAGCTCTTGAACTTAGTTGCAACAGCACAGACCAGCTATTGGCAACTACCTTGAAGAAAAAGTGCATCTAAATCCTTTAGTCCACTTATTAAAATATTGATAGAAAATTAGTTCTATAAATACAAACAAAATGGGAGGGATGCTGAAGGGCAATATCTGAGGTACCATCGCCCCATTGTTCGTCTTTCTTCCTTCAACAGTATTTCAGAACCTCCCAATAGTCATTGTATTTATCTACAACACAGAAGCACTGGACTTTCTTAGGTAGAAAGAGACACCATGTTGTTATGGCATCTGTCACAGGAGTTTTTGAGCTCTAAAGAAGCTTCCTGAAAGGAAGGGAAGGGTGTTTAAGTAGCTCTCTAGTGACTGAACTAGCTTAGGTACTCAGATGTAGTGCCAGTGTTGTGGGTGAAATCGATAGCCCAGCTCAAGTACATCTACACCGATGCAAACAACATGGGCAACAAACAGGAGGAGCTGGAAGCCATTGTGCAGTGGGATAGCTATGACTTAGTCACCATCACAGAGACATGGTGGGATGACTTTTAAAACTGGAGTGCAGCAATGGGTGGCTATAAGCTTTTCAGAAGGGATAGGCAAGGAAGGAGAGGCGGTAGGGTGGCTCTATATGTTGGAGAGTGTTTCGATTGCCTAGATCTTAGCGATTGTGATGATAACATTGAGTGCTTATGGGTAAGGATGAGGGGAAAGACCAACAAGGCAGACATCCTGCTGGGAGTGTGTTATAGACCACCCGACCAGGATGAAGAGGTAGATGAAACATTCTACAAGTGGCTGGCAGATGTATCACAAATGGTTGCACTTGTTCTTGTGAGGGACTTCAATCTACCGGATGTCTGCTGGAAATACAACAGAGCAGAGAAGAAACAGTCTAGGAGGTTCCTGGAGTGTGTGGAAGATAGTTTCCTGATGCAGCTGGTAAGTGAGCCTAGCAGGGGAGGTGCCTCGCTTGACCTGCTCTTTACAAACAGAGAAGAATTGGTGGGAGATGTGGTGGTCGGAGGCTGTCTTGGGCTTAGTGACCATGACATGATAGAGTTCTCGATTCTTGGTGAAGTAAGAAGGGGATTCAGCAAAACCACTACCATGGACGTCTGGAAGGCAGTCTTTGGCCTGTTCAGGGCACTGGTTAGGAGAGTCCCTTGGGAGGAAGTCCTGAAGGGCAAAGGAGTCAAGGAAGGCTGGGCTTTCTTCAAGGAGGAAGTCTTGAAGACGCAGGAGCAGGCTGTCCCCATGTGCCATAAGATGAACCGGCAGGGAAGACGACTGGCCTGGCTGAACAGGGAGATTTTGCTGGCACTCACAAAAAAATGGAGAGTTTACCACTTTTGGAGGAAGGGGCAGGCAACTCAAGAAGAGTACAGAGACCTCGTTAGGACTTGCAGAGAGAAAATTAGACAAGCAAAAGCCTAGCTAGAACTCAATCTGGCCATTCTTGTAAGGGATAACAAAAAGTGTTTTTACAAATACATTAACAAAAAGAGAACCAAAGAGAATCTCCATCCTCTATTGGATGTGGAGGGGAACATTTCCTCCAAGGTTGAGGAGAAGGCTGAGGTACTTAATGCCTTCTTTGCCTCAGTCTTTAACCATTAGACCAGTTATCCCCAGGGTATTCAGCCTCCTGAGCTGGAAGGCAGGGACAGGGAGCAGAATAAACCTCCCATAATCCAGGAGGAAGCAGTTTACGACCTGCTGAGCCACCTGGAGACTCACAAGTCTGTGGGGCCAGATGGCATCCACCCCAGAGTACAGAGGGAGCTGGCGGAGGAGCTTGTCAAGGCACTCTCCATGAAGCTGGTGAAAGGTCTGGAGAGCAGGTCTTATGAGGAGAGGTTGAGGGAGCTGGGGTTGTTTGGAGAAGAGGAGGCTGAGGGGAGACCTTATCACTCTCTACAACTACCTGAAAGGAGGTTGTAGCGAGGTGGGTGTTGGTCTCTTCTCCCGAGAAACTTCTAATAGGATGAGAGGAAATGGCCTCAAGCTGTGTCAGGGGAGGTTTAGATTGGATATTAGGAAAAATTTATTTACTGAAAGAGTGGTCAGGCATTGGAACAAGCTGCCCAGAGAGGTGGTGGAGTCACCGTCCCTGGAGGTGTTCAAGAAATGTGTAGACGTGGCACTTCAGGGCATAGTTTAGGCAACATGGTAGTGTTGTGTTGACGGTTGGACTTGATGATCCTAGAGGTCTTTTCCAACCTTAATAATTCTATGATTCTATGATTCTATGTACTGAGTAAAATGAGTAAAGGACTTCAATGTACAACACAGACACAGTCTTAACAACTTGCTGAAGACCATGCATGACTTCCAGAAGCAAAGCTGTAGTTCGTCCATCTCTGATTGATACTCCAACACTGATGGATTGTGCTTGGATACCATGAATTCCCGTATAGTTCTGTCAGGAGTAGTTCACTTCACATGTTGTGCTGCAGCACAATTTTTCAGTTCTGAGTTTATGAGTAAGGAAGAGAGGAAAAAGTGAAGAAATTCTTCCTTCTGCCAATGAAATTTACAGTATCCCCACAAAAAAAACCCTCAAAACCCAGACACAATGAAACAAACCAAAAACCCAGCACAATATGAACAAAATAAAACAAAAACCCCAGAAGGTTTAGCTAACAGTGGAACTGTTTTATTTCCTCCATGACTTCTAATTTTGTCTCTTTGCCATTCTTCTCAGCCAGTAATACAAATCCTGAACAGATAACATGCCTCATGAGCATTTACAAAACTGTGCAAAGGAACATAGGTTTACATGATAAATCATAACATTAGTTTTTCAGACTCTACTTTCCTTAATTTATCATTGTTCAGAACATTAATTAATCTGCCCTGACATGCAGAGAATTACACAATTTCCTGCCTGATACACTTCGGAGTTGCTTAGATAATTCTCACTAGTATATATGTTTTCTGAAGTGAGGACAGTAGTTTTGCTCCACTGCAGTTACATACTGACCATATCTTGAAAGCTTTAGAGAAACTAACAAGTCATCTTTTTTTAATTTTCAAAACTGAAAAATTAGAAAAAACAGAGAAATTTCAAAATATAACAAGCACCAATGTCTTGGGTTTTTTTTTTTTTTTGTTTGTTTGAATAAGTATATAGATTTTCAGATCCCATTTCACTGCCAGTTGAGTTTATATACAATCATAGTTGTTTTATTAAGACAGTGGCATACCATTTCCTGACTCTCTTTCACTGCAGTATGTTACTATAGGCACAGCTGGTAGATCGTATTTACCTTATTACTAATTGGTTATATTCTACTAATGTCAGGACCTGAAATTTCATTTTATCCATGAAGAAAGAAAGCATAGATATGGCAGTAGTGTAAGAAAGGTGGTCCTTAATTGCTTTTAATGGCTATTCTGAATAACAGTACTTAGCACTCATATGCAGCCTTCCAACAACATCCAACATTACATTTAAGCTGCCCCCGCCCCAAAAAAAAAACCAGCAAAAATCCTGAAGACAATGGCTTGAACCAAGAATAAAAATGTTTTTCAACAACTTTTTTTTTTCTTACTTCTCTCTTTGAGTCTTTTATTTCTGTAACACAATGCCAGAACCCTGACTCAAACACCTGGGCAAATACTAGTTAACCCCTTGGCACCAAGCAAATGCTTCCCAATTAAATTCAATGTTTGCTAATACTGTTCCAATTAAGCAACAGCGGTGCTTTGTACTGTCTTAGGGCTAACAGTCCACGGGGAGCGTCAGTACAGATACCATTAAATAAAGTCTAAACATTTTATCTGTCTTGATTAAAAAGAAAATACTGTAATAAATGGTTAACAGGTAATAGATTCATCTAAAAATGTACTTGTCACTTTCTATCCACTTCACTAAAATCCTTTCTCTCAATGCAAATAAAGGATGCCCTGTATTATAGTGATGATGTATTGCAATCACATCTTTATTCACACTTTTAGCAAAATGTATTGTCTGTGTGTAGGTCTACCTTGCAAGTCAGTGGCCATCAAGCATGTCAGCTGGGGGAGAGGGATATGGAGGGATAAGGGTGAAGATAAGCAGCAAATTCCAGTGTATCTATTTGGGAGTCCTCCTAAAACCTTCAGGCATCAATTGCACTGCTCTTGCTGGCAGGAAGAACAATGCTGACTGCAGCCTGAGTGGGAAGCCAGGCCACCCTCCCTGGGGAGCCACACTGTGGGGAGTACAACACAAAAGCAGATCTGGCTACTTGTGGCAAAATAGCTGATCAATGTTAGGTCCCCTTGCAGGGCCTGCCTAACACCTGTTAAAGGCTCGTTAATGCAGACAATGGTCCACCCCTTACTCCCCATTCCATACTGTAGCTAACAGTTCTGGCATGAAATGCTTTGCCATCCTTTGAGCATTTCCAGACTTTGAAAAGTGTTTCCTTCTTGGAATAAAAACATCAACATTTTTTATAAATCTAGGGGCTTTTTCCTTAAAAACACCATCAAAAAAGCATGGAATTTTTACTTTAAAAATTACAAAGTGTAGCATTTAAAAAGTCAAGCCATTGTTGTTTCTGTTGTTTTTCCCAAAATGAAAAATAAATCTAAATGGAACCTTTCACATATTACATTAGGCTTTTATGGCACAGTGTTGTCTCTTTGTAGTCAGTGAAGAGAACAGCATCTTGAGTAAAGCATTCATCCCAGTTGTACACCATTGAGGTAATCTTCTCTTCGAAAAGTCTGTTTCTGCTTCCATTGTCTGTAACCAAAGTTTTGGTGACTAGCTTGAATTAAAAAAAAAAAAAAAAGTCTTCTGAAGATTAAGAAAATTAATAAAACTAAGGAAATCAATTCCGTATTTGTCTTTGATGGCAAACTTTAGGTAAAGAGTGGGGTTTTTTAATCTCTAATTTGAACTAAAAGCCCCAAAGGGTAATTGGAAAGAGTAAACAAAAGAAATGCACTCACTATAAAATTAGATGTCTAAGAAAGAGAATTGTTTTATCAGAAAATGTCTCACTGCAAAATTGTCTGGTAGTATTTTGGAGGTTCCCTGTTGAGCTCTAGGAAGTCACCTGGAAGAGGAGGCTGAAAGCTTAAAAACAAGGCAGGAGACAGACTGTGGTTTTCTTGATCTATTTTTATCAAATGAGGAGAAATATTTGCAGAAGCTTTATAAAATAGAGGGAATCTTGCTTCCTGAGCTGAGAGGAATAAAGTGTAAACTACAAAAAATACTATGATTCTGTGTTGGAATTGGAAAGCTTCTTGTCCTTTATGTCCTTTAGGTTTAAGTGAAAGGGTAATGGCTCAAAATTACATGTATGCACATATCACCCATTTGCTCATCTGCTTTTCTGTTTCATTTGGCTAATGGACTCTTGGGGGGAATGCTTAAGCTAAAAGTGAGAAAGGCAGCATTAACTCAGGATGCAAACTGGGGTGGTAGATAAAGAATTGGACTAGGGTGCCTGAAGTCTCCAAAAGTCCAGGCAGCCCTCAGCAGTCTGAGCAGTCAGATCTTGGGGAAGGCCCAAAGTCACAGCACAGTCTACAGAAAAGATCTTGACTACTTAATTCTATCTTAAAAACCACCATCACCACCATCAAATATGTGGGAAAATGATAGGAAAACCAAATAGCAGTAAGGACAGAACAAGGGCTGATGTTTGTGAGGCTACAACACCTATGGCGTTAATCTGATCAGCTACAATATTATCCCTAAATAGCTCCTGTTATTTTCAAGTCTCTGTTCAATGTTTCAGTAATTCACTCTCTCCAAATACACCATGCAGAAAGACTAAAATCCAGGCTGACTTTTCTGGGGAAAAACCACCTTATAGAATCTGAAGATTAGTATCTTTGCCATAAAACAGCTGTCTCTCATACTTCTTTTGCCCTTGAATAAAATTCAGGTCAAAATATCATTGAAATGTAAATCTCCAGTGCTATATGATACAAGTAATATGTGTTTATATCAATTCTCTTGAAAAGAAAGTATGCCCAGCAAAAGCTTTGGGAATCCTTGGCATTACAGCTGGGATCAAACTTGTGACAAATCTGGATAGTGTTTAGGGCAAGAGCCCTCTTTCTTGAAGTGCTGCTCTTAATATAGTGTCATTGCCTTTTCCTACATGGTTTGCACTGAAGCCAGATGAGATGGCTGCTTATCCCCCAAAAGAGTTGATGATTGACTATAAATCATAGAGTCATAAAATCATAGAATACCAGGTTGGAAGGGACCTCAAGGATCATCTGGTTCAACCTTTCTTGGCAAAAGCATGGTCTAGACAAGATGGTCCAGCACCCTGTCCAGCTGAATCTTTAAAGTGTCCAATGTTGGGGAATGACCACTTCCCTGGGGAGATTATTCCAATGGCTGATTGTTCTCATTGTGAAAAGTTTTCCTCTTGTGTCCAATTGGAATCTCCCCAGGAGTAACTTGTACCCATTACCCTTCATCTTTTCCATGTGACTCCTTGTGAAAAAGGAGTCTCCATCTTCTTTGTAGCCACCCTTTAAATACTGGAACATGGTGATAAGGTCTCCCCTAAGCCTTCTTTTCTCAAGGCTGAACAAAGCCAGTTCTCTCAGCCTTTCCTCATACGGCAGGTTTCCCAGTCCTTTGATCATCTTTGTGGCCCTTTTCTGGACCCCCTCCAGCCTGTCCACAACTTTTTCACATAGTGGGGACTGAAACTGAACAGTATTCCAGGTGTGGCCTGAAAATCACTGAGTAGAGTGGGATAATGACTTCTTTGTCTCTGCTGGTGATACCCTTGTTGATGCAACCCAGCATCCTGTTGGCTTGCTTTGCTGCAGCAGCACACTGTTCACTCATATTGAGCTTGTTGTTCACCAGGATCCCCAGGTCCCTTTCCACAGATCTGCTCCCCAGCCAGATAGATCCCAGCCTGTACTGCACTCCTGGATCATGTTCTCCCAGGTGCAACACCTTATACTTGTCCTTACAGAACTTTATAAGGTTCTTGTTAGCCCACTCTTCCAGCCTGTCCAGGTCTTCCTGCAGGGTGGCTCTCCCTTCCAAAGTGTCCCCTTCCTCACTCAGTTTGGTATCATCAGCAAACTTCATCAGGGTACACTTGATTCCACCGTCCAGATCACTTACAAAGATACTAAACAGCATTGGGCCCAATATTGATCCCTGGGGGACCCTACATGTGACAGGTTACCAGTTTGAAAAGGAGCTATTTACCACCACCCTGTGAGTGCAGCCTGTCAGCCAGTTCCCCACCCACCACACAGACCACTTGTCTAGACCATAATGCATCAGTTTCTCTAGGAGGAAGCTGTGGGAAACTGTTTCGAAAGCCTTGGAGAAACCCAGGTAGACAATGACCACTGCTTGCCCCATATCAGCCAAGCAGGTTACTTTGTCGTAGAAGGCAATCAGGTTTGTCAAGCATGATTTGCCCTTGGTGAATCTGTGCTGGCTTTTCCCAGTCACATGCTTCATTTGGCTTATGATAGCTCCTAGGAAGATCTGTTTTATAACTTTCCCAGGGACTGAAGTAAGGCTGATGGGCCTATAATCTCCTGGATCCTCCTTTAAGCCCTTCTTGTAGATGGGGGTGACATTATCCTTTTTCCAGTCTTTTGGGATGTCCCTCAATCTCCATGACTTCTTAAAGATTATGGCGAGCGGCCTCGCAATGACATCAGCCAGCTCAACATCCTTGGGTGGATAACATCAGGGCTCATTGATTTGCAGGGGTCAAGCTCCTGTAATAGTTCACATACCTATTCTTCCTTCACTGATGGTGGATCTGTGTTTGCATCAACCTTGATTTTTGTTCCCAAGGCCTGGGGCCCAACAGTGCTGGTAAACACAGGGGTGAAGAAAGTGTTGAGAACATCTGCCTTTTCAGCATTGTTGGTGACAAATTCACCTCTCCTGTTTAACAGCAGACCAATATTTTTCTTCTGTTTCTGCTTGTTGTTTATGTACCTGAACGAACTCTTTCTTGCAGTTTTTGACATCTCTGGCCAATTTCAATTTGAGCTGAGCTTTTGTTTTTCTAACTGCATCTCTGCACACCCTGTTAATTCCCCATGTAGCTCTCATTGGGTATTCATCTGCTTTTCCATCTCTGGTATGCTTCTCTTCTGGTTTTGAGCAGAATCAGAAGCTTGCAGTTAAGCCAAGGGGGTCTCTTGCTCCACCTACTACCCTTACTTTTAAAGGGGATGATTTGTTTTTGTGCTTCCAGGAGAACATTCTTGAAAAACTCCCAGTGCTTGCTAGCTCCTTCATCCTCCGTGGAAGCTCCCCATGGAATTCCTCCCAACTGAGCTCTGAGTGAGCTGAAGTTTCCTCTTCTAAAATCTAAAACCTTTGTCTTGGTACTATCCTTCAGTGTGCTCAGCAGGACCCAAACTCCACAATATTGTGATCACTGCAGCCAAGGCTATCACTAACTGAAATATTACAAAGCAGGTTGTCTTGATTTGTGAGTACCAAGTCCAGCAGTGCCTCATTCCTAGTTGACACATCTAACATCTGTATGAGGAAGCCATCCTCTATGCATTCTAGGAACTTGATGAATGACATGTGAGCTGCTGTATTGTTCTTCCAACAAATGTCTGGGTAATTGAAGTCATCCATAAGAACCAGGCACTGTTGACCTGAGGCTTGCTTAAGCGACCCAAAAATTATTTTGTTGACCTTATGGTCTTGGTTTGGAGGTCGGTAGGAGATGCCTACTGCAAGATTGCCCTTGCAGACCACTCCTCTGATCTTGACCCAGAGGCATTTAATAGGGCTTCCACAATCACCATAGTTGATTTCTATACATTCAAGGTTCTCCTTAACATAAAGTGTGACTTCTCTTCCTCTTCTTCCCTGCCTGTCTTTACAAAACAGCCTATAACCATCCATCGTCATCCTCCAGTCATGTGAGTTGTCCCACCATGTTTCAGTTATTCCTATGATATCGTAACTTTCTGACTGGGCACAGAGCTCCAGTTCCTCCTGTTTGTTCCCCAGGCTGTGTGTATTGGTATGCATACACTTGAGATGGTTGGTCTTCCGGTTCTCATCTTGGGAGGCAGCTAAGGAACATTTGTCACTGCTCTGGCTGGCCTGGTTTATTCTCCAGTTGGTTGCAATGGTGTGAGTGTTGCCACTTTGGACTCTGCCCCCTGAGTATAGTATAAAATACCATAAACTACAGTTTACAGCACAGCTATGTGTTGCCTTAACTAGCCTAGTCTATGGAATTTTTGGCAACATTGCCTTTCCTATTTCTTTTTGTTTCATTAATGATTAAAAGCCTCATCCTCTCATTAGCTTCCCTCAAATCCTGTTTCTGAGCTGCTGAATAAAGGTGGGATTTTACAAAACTGTCCAAAATACAAGGATAAAAATTACAAATTTGATGAGCTTTGGATACCTATGTGTCTCTGGAGTTCTTATTTTACAAGAATTATTTGTAACTAATTGTTATAACTAATTTACGAAAATGGAGGTATTGAAGAGACTTTTTTCATGATTTTCTGACTTATTCTTTAATTTTCTCCAGTAATGAGAATATATTCAGAACTGTTGACTTCTAGAAAGACTTGTCCAGTAAATTTTGGTACTTTTTTCTCATTGTCTGTAATCCAAACCCAGTAGTTTATAATGGGACTTCATAAATACCTGCTGCTTAAGGGAATGAAATATGGTATAAAACTTTTGCAGATTCTAAATTAAATACCCACTATTTTGCATAATGCATTAATATGCAGTTTGTCTCAAGCTGTCACATTCTGTTCTGCATATATTATGATACTGTCTTTAAATTTGATTTAAGCAAGCACATAGTTTAGTTCTCCTCTTTAAAGTTCAACAATAGACACTTTAAGGATGAGGAAGGAAGATACTTTGACTCTAATAAAGGTGGAAGCAGATTTTAAGTTACCTGTACATTGTGAGAAAAATAAAACTACAGAGATCTAAAAGAGTAGTAGTAGCAGTTTTAAAAAATCAAATTAATAATAATTCAGGATAAAATTAGAAAAAGAAAGCTTCCTTTAACTAGTAGAGAACACTTCATTCCATTATGTTTTTTTGTGAATGATCATCTATTACATTTCTTTTGCCAGAATACACCAATTACATTTCTAGAAAAAAGTTTCTTCCCTGAGATAGTTTATTATTTAACTTGAAAACTGGGATATTAAAATATCTAATCCATGTTAAAATGCATAAGTACCCTCTAAATAGAGATTTCATTGCTATACATTCTAAAGGATCTTTGTCTTCCACTTCTTTCTCTTAAACTGGACAGTGTCTTCCAAGGCAGATTAGAATGTCCCAAAAAGATTGTCATGAGTTAAGGTCAAACTCAGTTCCCTTAATTTTTCTTTTCAAGTTCTTAAGCAAGTGAACTTATATGACAATAATCAGCTGAGAATAAAACCAGAGCAAAACCCTTCAAAGGAGGTCTCTGAAATAGAAGATATGGTATAAATTATTATCCTGTTTTAATATGGAAAGAAAAGTAGCCTAATGGGTGTATTCACTAACTTAGAAAGTTTATATGGTGTAGTTAAAAAACCCCTATATTTTGTTTTCAAGGAACCATGTTTCAAGAGAACAAAATTTTCTGAATAATGCTATTTTATAAAAATATGATAGCTAAAAAGCTATTGTTTCATCTTTTGACTTATGACTCGTCTGTGAAATAAATTATATACCACATATACTGTCTAGAACAAATCATCTACCCTTCTTTCCTCCCTGCGAGTGTTTTTTCCTGAGCATCTGAGATCCTGAATTTTATAATTAATAATCTCCACTCAAACTACAGATCCTTTGTCAGTTCTATGCGGGTGATATTTATTAGCTACTGTGAACTCAGAGGAAGTCACTGCACAAATCAAAAGTTTCAGAGCTCTCCCTGATTTTTTCACTTACTGTTTGCCAGTTTAACTGTGCTGGATCAGCCTTATGATGTATTTGAAAAATTATCTGTTACTTCTACAAAGAAGGTTTAATAGTTCTTTGAATATATGAACATTTCTGCAAATCCTAATTTCCTCCTGAATTAGATTCTCACTTCATAATTCTCTCTTCGATCCTTAGGCCTCAGAATTAGATATATTTCCTTGCAAACTGCAATGGGCTATTGCTCCTTGAACATATCTTTAGTACTATATGTTCTTTTCTTTTTTTTTTTTTTTTTTTTTAAATTTAAAAGAAACATTTATTTTATTTTATTTTTTGTTGATTTTTAAACTTAAATATTTTTGGATGAGTTCCCAGATAATATGCTAAGATTTTTAAAAAATGTTTAGAAAAAAATGTATATATTCTAAGTTATGAACCATTGTAACTGCTGAAAATTATAGTTGTAAATTAAGGCTTTTAACAGCTTTGCACTTTCCAGATTCCCGTCTAATATGATTTAAAGTGTTAAACTGTGTCATAGTGGATAGCAACACATAAGAGATTCAGCCTTTCATTTCTGTTTTCTTTTTCAGGTTTGCTTAAAATGTAACCCTCTGATTAGTGAAACAGCTGCTTCCTTTTTATCCATATCCTCCTTTAAAGAGATCTTACCCACCTTCAATTTGCAAATATAAAGTGTTTGCTACAGAACTGCCTTGAACAAGCAACAGTGTTATTGAATATTCCCAATTTAGTGTAGTATTTGCAAACCTGCTCTTAACTTAGACGTCACTGTCTTCTTGTAGCAATTGTCATAATCCGCCTAGTCAGCCTGCAGTACATTTCTTATTAAGCCCTGTGCATGGATATTACAGCTCAGTTTTCCCATTCAGCATCCTAAGTACATTGTATGAAATTACCATAATGTATCTGAGAAGAAAGCTGGGTTACACAATGGGTTGTTGTGTTGCTTTGTTTGTTAATGGCTTGTTTTCCACAGGCAAACTTTCTCCATCATAGAGTCCACTTAATTCTTTTGAAAACTACAACTACAAACCCATAACCACTACCCTCCATATTTTGGTAGAAAGCCATCACCTTTTGCAGAAATGTGCTACCCTGCTATTGTGTCTCGTGATTTAATGGTTCTCTGGATGAATGACTGTTGTGTCTGCAGACAAATCGTATTGTTCACACAAAGTGAGTCTGTCCCAGATGCGCTGGACTCCATGCATATGTTGCAATTGATCTAACCACACAGAGTTGTTTATTGAATTTGTAGCTCATGCTTAAAACAATAGAGCTTAGGCAATAGGTCAGACACAGAAGACAGAACACAATGATATTTTTACTTTTGGATCTGCCAAAATTATGTGGTCTGCAAAACATGCCAGTGTGACATGTTCAAATCTCATTGACCTTGACCTGGTGATTGTATGGAGGTATAAGACACTAAACACAAGACACATAGTCCACAAAGACTACATGGAGTAGCAATTTCATTGAAGTTGATTTAAGTATTAACTAAGTATATCTAAATGGGTTCAGAATATTTCTTTATTCTGCTCAGTAATTTCCAATTTTCTTGCCAGGAGAGACTGACCAATCTACTTTTCACCTAGAAGAGAATGTTTCTTGGAGAACCAAAGTGGAAAAATTGATGCGAGACTCACCAGTTTACTGATTTTGGAGGAAGCATAAAACTTTTCTTTAAATTAGCCAACTACTTTGTCTTTGATTGCCCGAGTAGCGATGCGTTCTATTGTTACTGTGATTTGCAATACTGCCAGTGAAGTCAACAGGAGTTAAGCAAGTTCAATCAGTTTTTCCTCTAGTCATTAAGAATAATGTATGAATGAAATTACCTCCCAGAATATTTTATGAGACTACTTTATGAATCCAAAGACAAATGCAGAACTGTTTACATATTCCAGACTACAGCAAAGTAGCTATCAATTATAATCAGAAATTTGCCTGTAAACTAATATAAAAGTTCTACTTACTAATTGTAGTGCATTCTGCTTTAAAACAAATGTTGATTTCAGTCAAATGTAATGGAAATTATGGAAGCCTAACTGGCCAAAAGGCAAAGCTGACTTTATTGTTCAATGATTTAGATAAAGTGTATTTTTCTTTTTTGTTGTTAGCAAAGCAAAGCTAATGCTTATAATAAAGTTAATGGGTAAATCAGTCAGAATTATTAGCAATGACCAGGTCCCATTAAAAAACCTGCTTCCAGAATTGGAAACGGCACTTAAAACACTAATTTGTCCCTGTCTTCATTTCTTCCTAAAACCAAAGGGCAGGAGGTAAACTGACAAACTGCTTACAGTGACTTGCTAAAATCTATTTCTCAGCTGTCACACCCTGAAAGTATTGAAGATCAAAAGGCTAAGGACTCCTCCCAAACTAAGTGAGGGCTAAGGCTGTTTTGGCATTGCTCCAGCAAGGGCAAAAAGGGAGGAAGTGACCACAAACTGTGTTACGTAGGCCTGTATCCATCCCTTTAATTAATTAATAAATGTGGTTTAACCAAGGATAAAATAACCAACATCCCACCCCACTGCCGAGTAAGCTCCAGTGACTGTCCCTAGATGCATTATGATTCAAAAAGATGGACTCAGGGTTTTGGTCCACAGATGCTGGACATCATAGGCAAACTATGAAGTCAAAGCTCTACAAACAAGTGAACCACAACCACAAGAATCTGGAATAAATTTAGGAAATAAATCCCAAACTTTTTTATTCTGTCATATCCCATGAGATACTGGGTAAGCAGGTGAAAATGCTGACAGATGCTTTAAAACCTGAAGGATTGACATAAATCCTCTTTGATTTGCCCAGCCAGAGAATGCACAGAAAATTCTTGCCCTGATGAAGTAGTTTTACCACTGGCTTTAAGGGAAGAAAATTTTTCTCCTCTGCTTCATTGAACATGTGTATTTAATTAGGTAGTGATGAGATTACATCATGGAACTATCCTTATACGGTAAATTCTTAGCCATAGGCTCTTACTGAATAGGCATTTAAAACTTCTAGGCTTCTGAAAAATTCAGCATTTTCATTTTTAATTTGCTTTATTTTAAGAGCAATGAAGTAAATCACTGCTGCTGTCACTGTAGCCATTTATCTGATCCTGCTTCTCTTGGCCCTTTGTCCATGATTCATTTATACATGTGACACGTTCATTGTGAAAAGCAGCTGAACAATTATGAGACAAAGGTGTTGTGGAAGGTGAACCAGGGTTAAACAATCAACAGCGTTTTCCATTTTGTTTAAAACATTCACTGGTGGTAGTACACTTGCATTTCATAGATACCTATGAGTGAGTAAAAACTCCCCTGACCTGAAAGGGTTACATTTTCAAATTTGAGTGAACTCTGTGACCTGATGGGTTTTTTCCCCACATATTATTTTTGAAAATAAAGCTTTCTGATAAGGTCACTTGTTGTTCAGCGGGTGATTGCTGTGTTTCCAGATGCACAATTCTGGTTTGTGCTTACTGTAAGCATCAAAAGAATAGCAAGAAAACAAGGAGAGACATCCATAGCAGCTGAACATCTACTAGTTCCTAAATTATTCTGAAATGTTAACTGTACTTAATGTTCCCTTAGGTGACTGGGACCTCCATGCTTATCAGTGTATGTATGCTGTAACAGATTCTGTTAAGTGTTTAGGAAATTTGATCACTTCTTTCAGATGATGTATAAATGAAAACTCAGCTCTTGAAGGTATCTTATTATGTTATTCTTCAATAAAATAATAATAATAATTAAAAAAGCAAAAATCTAGGTGTGTAGCAGAAATATTGAGATACAAAGCCTATTGAATCAGAACAATTGAGTTAATTCAAATGAAGGGTAGTGATTAAACTGTGGAGGGGCTTTTGAATACCCAACACAACAGGAAGTTCTTTACTATTTTTGCTGGAAAATATCTTTGTCTTTCTAAGAATAACCTTAAATAACTATTCTGCCTGCTTGTTACTTATGAACAATACTTGAGAAAATAGGTTTTTAAAGTGTACAGGATAGATTACCAGAGCTCTCCATTCTGAGATTTAAAGACAATTATCTCATCGACCGAAGATGAAGATTCAAAATCTCCATTTAACAACTTGTTATGGCTACTCAGTCTGTGTGTTTTTAAAATAACAAACAAACAAAACCAACTATCCTTTTATTAAATATGTGCATGCATTTATTCATTGACTTAACTAGAGTAAAATAGAAATAACTAATACAAGTAGCCACTTAGATGACTGTGCTGGGTATGATTATGAACAGTTTGAAAACAGATTAAAGTAGGGAGGCTGTAGAAATTAATTTAAAAGGAATTGGTATATCAAACATCCAAAGTGTGCTATATGGAAAATGGAACCTGTTGACAGGATTCAGAAGTACAAATCCCAAGGTCTTCTAGAGCTAAGTGCTCTCTAAGTGAGTCTGTTAGCAGACAAAAATATAGCAGATATCTAGCTAACTTCGGGAAGAGGAAAAAAATCTTGATTATTGCTTTTGGCTAACTAACCAGTTATTTAATATTTAAAGAAGGATAGATATAAGCCTATATATTTTAAGTATTGGTTGTGTTTCATAATTTCCTCTTCATAGCATTAATTTAGCCTCCTGAAGAAAGGATTTCTGAGGAGCAACCTATCAAGCAAATTGGAAGTTGCTCATGTAAGAGCCCAGACTGTTGCACTGATAAAAAGAATTACATTTTTAGTTTTTGTCAGTATGTTGACCAGATGTCCTTGAATTTAATTTATTAAAGCCAACACCCTTGAGGTTGCTTAATAATTTATAGAGGCATCATTGTAGAATTTTGCATTTGGTGACTTACTGAATCATTTTTTATTAATACAGGTCTTTTAATTAAATATTTAAAGCTTTACTACAGTATACAACTGCTTTAGGAAAAAAAAATTCTTGCAATCAATGTATTTGGAATATCATATCAATAATCACAACAGATTGTGTTGCTAATTCATAGTAACAGGCATTTCTGTCATTATTCCAATGAAATGTAAGTCACTTCTAAATAGCATTAACACTGGAACTGATAGAAAATAGAGGGACAAGAATTTCAGTTTCTCATTGTCATAACAGAGTAGATGAAAAACTTGCAATATTTTTTTCTCTAGAAATACCAGAGAAATAAATATGTATTGTATTCTTAAATTAGTATAAGCTGATACTGTTCAGTTTTGGCTACTGTCTTATTTTGTACATCTTGCTCACATAAAAGCTCTTATCGGCTCACATAACTCCTTATCAATGCCAAGAACTCCACATTTAGGGTTTGATTTTGGAATTATCTGAATTTTCAGAAACCATGAAGGCTGGCTTGGGTGGCTGCAGAAACAGAAAGAGGTTCAAAACTGGTTTGTGAACATAAAGAATTTGGAATCTGAGCATATATATCTTTATTCAAAAATTTTCTGGTTTGGTTTGAAAGAAAAGCCTGCCCTACTTTTCACCTTTACTATGGAAATACTTTTGTCTGTTCTCAGATAGTAAAACTGTCTATGGTAGGTGTAAATTCCTATATTCAGTGATAAGCAAAAGCTTAGAGGATAGAAGGGTGCTTTCAATAACAGTAAGAGTAAATGATCGTATCAAAACCAATTAAAAACAATTAATTACTTATTTACTAAGATTATCAAGTATTGAATGTAAAAATTTGACAGCCTGTTAGGTTTGCTCAGAGTAATTTTTTTTTTAACCATGTTGATTCACTTTAAACATAATGGCAATGTTAAATCTAAAAATTGTACAACTCAATCTTAAGATCACACAGATGCCTGAACTTTCATTTCTAAAATATTCTGCAAGTAAACACAATGGTTGTATGCTATACATTATTCAGCCAGCATGCCTGTTGGTTTGGCTACACATTATAATGGTGCTAGTGTGGATTTTCTCAAGAACGCTTAGCAACAAAAAAAAAAAATCTCTTCTTTTTGCACAGAGGTTTGCTTAGGACTGTAGTTTCCATGGAAACTCCTAGAAATAGCAATTTCTTTCCAACCTTTACAAACCCAGTGTGAGCCTTTTTCATCTAGACTTCTTTGCTTTAATAAACTCTTGTATTCTTACTGGTTAGAATAAGAGAAATCATATTGATGTGGATTATTTATAGTTTATTAAAATCTCTTTATTTTTAGGCTGAAAAGAAAAAGAATTCTATCATTGTCCTTTTACTGCAAAAGGATATGGAACAACATAATTTAAAAGAATATTGTTTAAATTAACTCTCACTATAAACAGCTTTGATTGCCAAAGTTTTGTACTGCATTTTAGCTCACACTTTGATAGGATATGAGTCACACAGAAAAATTATATACCTAACTCTTAGAGCTATTAAAATAGCTGCAGCTGGGAGGTGTAACTCCATCATGAATGAATGAGATAGTAAAAAAATTTTCCTCTGTAAGGAAGCTTCTCAATGAAAATGCTGGTAAACAAGTCTGAGAAAAAAGGAAACAGATGCTAAGTGATAAGAATGTGCCTGTTCTGACAGGGAACACCACCAGTATGCTTGTGTGACGAGTTGAATGTGTGTGTCTGTGGGGGGAACTTATTCAGCTGTTTCCCTGCTACACTCAACAGTGAATCAGTAAAACAAGATTTTGCTTTTCAGCTAGGAAATGACACTTTGATTCTGTGTAATAAAGGAAATGTCCCTTTTGTTCTCCTATGTAAATTCCTCTTTAGGAATTCAAGATGGCTCGTGTACAGCCAGGATTTGGAGAAATAATTTTTCAAGGCTCAGATGATGTGTATTGTTGCCAGAATAACTGAGTGGCTGCCAAGGATGGAACTGGTACCAAACTTTGTGGAGCTTGATTAACTTTCTGGGCTAGCCAGTTGTTTGGGATTATTCACAAAGAAGTCCTGCAGAAAACCTAGTATCTGGAAGCCATAGATAGAATCTCATGAAGCTATGTAAAGTTGAAATAACAGTATTCTTACCTGCACCTCAGAGTTATCATGAAGATAAGTGTAAAATACATAAATAAACAAATGTAAAATACTTTCTGACAAAAGTTGCTGTAAACATGCAAAATTATTTTTTATACATAAAGGTGTCTTTACCTTGACACAACAAATCAGAAACTGGGATCATTCTTTAGTGGCTGGAACTGGTCAATACCAGTGAGCTAGAGTTCTGAGAATCTGTGCTATCAATGCCTCTTAAAATAAAGCAATCAAGGAAATGTTTTAGTCTACAGGCTAGAGAGAACATGTTGCATTTAATATAGTCTGAGTTTTTGTCAAATGGCAAAATAATTTCCTGTTATGTGTTCTATGTAAATCATGAAGTAGTTAACAAGAGAAGCTATAAGAAAATTAATCAGACTGATATTACCTTTACCCAGGTAGAAAATTGGGTACTTTTTTAATGGGTAGTTTCAACTTTGTTATGACTGATAGGGTTGAACATGGATGAGATGGAAAACAACTGTGTTGAATATCCACATCTGTTAACATACAAAGATGTGTCTTAAATCTTCATGTAACATATATAGTCTTACTGCAGAAGACAAGTGCCATGAACACATTGGAAACAGGGTCCTATTTTCATAGAATGGATCAGGTACCCATTTTGAATAACAAAATGTTAAGATTTTTCATTTTAGCAGCTGCTAATATCCTGCTTAGTGAACTCTCTTGATTCTGATCATCCCACACATTATCCTCTACTTTTGATCCCTTTTAGAAGAAATATTAACAAGACTATTATAATGATGCTAAAAGTCTGGCAAAACTGGACATTCTTATGCTCCTTGAATTCTTCGTTCTGTGTTTATCTACTGGCATCATTCAGAGAATGCAACAGTTTCACAGGCAACAAACAAATCAAGAGCAGCTGGACATGGACTTGGTGGTTTGTAAAGGGGATGTGAATGGTTCATTCTGTAATGTCAGAAACATGTATGTGCTGAGTATCTGCAAAAAGTCATTACCTGCCAACTGTGAGCATTTTTTTAATGGTTTATTTTACATAGAAAACAGGAGATCTTTTTGGACAGTGTGCAAATGTTGTCATTTACAGATCATTCTGTAAATAGTAGTGAATTAATTAATGGATTTTTTTCTTTCCTTAGGTCATGCACAATCATAGTATTTTGAATTTGCACTATGCCTTCTTAATGGACTTTGGAATATCAGGTTGTTCACTAGGATTCTTTAAATACAGAATAGCTACTCTTTTTATCAGATCCCAAGAGTGCTGTATGGTCTCTGAATCAAATGGTACCAACTGATTCCCACCCTCAGTGTTGAGTTTAGCCCTAAGACCAAGATTATTGTTTAGTCCATTCTTGGATTTCCTTGACAGAGCACATGCAGTGTGAAAAAAGAGAAGTCCAGAAATGGAAGGAAATACTGAGAAATGTTAATGGAAGCACTGCAAAGTCAGATACAACCTTTTATTGCTTCAAAAGATATAGATGGATCTTTGTCTCCCTTATCAATATGTTGCCTGACTCAGCTGACCCTCTATAGAGAACACTGTAATTCGCAGATGGTAGAGACCAGCACTGAGTCAATAAAATTTCTTTCCTGCTGTTGTAAAACAAATATTCTACAGTTAGGATTAAGCTGCCATGTAACTCCACAGGTAAATATCCTTGAATCTTACACTTCCGTCAAAAGAACTCATCTTCTTCTGAGGCTCGGGGATGGAGGAGATGAGCTGTTACAATCATGATATTCTGAGAAAGACTCATTTAATATCTACCATTGTTTCTCTTTTTGTCTTTTACCTCTTCTTGAGCAATGCATCTGTTAACAGCAACACCTCTGCATTAAACTGAGGGTAGTATCTCTCTTTCAAACACATATGGGTACAATTTGATTAAGATGACCCAAAATTTCAGCCTGCTTTCTTCTCTGATGTTGTCCTGTACTGCTATAAGTTAGGGCACTTCTTTGTCATTTTTTTATTTGATCAAAGAAAGAACTTTACCTGCAGTTCCGTAATATAGTTTGAGTCCCTGAGGTACAAATTCAATCTCTTGTATTAACAAGGCTATGGAGAAAAGACTACAAGGAAAATAACATCTGTTGAACAGTTCTTGGACAGGGTTCATTTTGGAATGAAGTGTTAAAGACCTCCCTCAACATTGCTAGTTTTTGTGCTCAAGGCAAAAGACCAGACAGTGACTTTACCTCAGAACTAGAGTAAGGCTTAAAACAGCATTGAACTTCAAGACCCATAGGTGATTGATTCCTTCTCTTGCACTGATATTCAGCACAACCAAGGGCACTGATCATTCTCCAGTCATCTCCCATCAGAAGGAGTGGGAATAAGAGCTTCTTTTAATCTGTTCTCCGCAAACATGCTATGAGTAGCAATATAGAAGTGCTTGCAGAGAAATAAGAAGGAGCCTTAAAGGCCTTTGAGGAGCAGTGAAGGCAATATTTCCAAGTTCTCTGCACTACTTTTGCCTTCAGCAGTGATTTAATTGCATGGGGGGAAGAATGGAAAATGTGGTAAGGAGACATTTTTGGGCTCGGTGTATTAGATTGGCTCACAACAGACATGCTTTCTAAGTATGTTCAAGGTGTGAGGGTCTATGGTGTACGCTTTCTTTCAGAACCATAAACTATACAAAACAGTACTTGTGGAGACCTAAACCAAAGGCCTAACCTTATTCAAAAGTGGCAATTGATTTTTACCATTCAACTTTTGGGCTGAGAATAGGATTGATTAGAAGTGCATTGTACTTTGAAAATAAGGCTAGTACCAACTGCACAGCCAAAATTTGTCACTGATGAAAATGTCACTATATGATGAAATAAAAAGTTTTAAGGCTTTGAAATAAGATATTTCTCATTTGATTTTTAACAATATATCTCTGAGTCCTGCAAAGAAATGATGACAGAAACAGAAGTCTTCAGAAAAAGAGAGTATAAGTTCCTTACAATAACATGTTATTAAATTAATATCAGAGTCCATGCATTTTTCAGCAAATAATTAATCCATTACATTTTAACTCAACTGATGCTTACATCAGATGCAGATTAAGTTGGACTATAAAGCAGCATTTCAGATGAACAAGTCTCCTTGCTGTGGAGGAACAATATTTTATACAGACAAGGAACCATTGCTATGAAGACATTTCCATTCCCACTGCTGGCATTCCTGCAGCATGGAATTCCTATAAATAATTACTTCAACTGTTATATAGTTTTCCACATCTGAATTATTTTTTATTTATTTTAATAAAAAAAAATGTGACTCCATTTGAAGGTCCACTTGAGATGTGGATGGGATCTTAAAAAAAAGAAAAGGAAAGAGCAAAAGTTTTTAAATAGTATCTAACCATTCCTTTAAAACATTTTTGCAGTGTTAATGGAATTCAGTATTTTATCTGCTTTACCTAAAATTGCCCTAGTTTGAAGTTAGCACAGTTAGACCCAGAAAGATGAGAATTTTCTATTACTGAAAGCCATAACAAGTGGACTTCAGTTTCCCCATGATAGCCGTGACAGAATGTTTTAATGAGTGGGTTATAATAACCCTGTGAACTGAGGGACCTGGAAAAAATGTTCTTCCTGATTTTGCTTAGGCAAAATAACAAGAAGAAAGAAACAGAGGTGGCAGGATGACATACCTTCTGAGTCTTTGGTGCATTGTTTGCAAACTTTTTGCTTACTTTGATAAGAAAAAATAATTAAGATAACAGATTCAGTATTAAGAGATTTTAAACTTCTCTGTATTAACTTCTAATGCAGAGCCACTAAAACTTTCCTGCACTTGAGGTTAATTTAGATTTGTGGCTTTGGAGGAACAGTTCAGTAGTCATCCATAGAGTATCAATTTAGGTGGGAGAATTTTAGATAAGACATGCAATTATCTTAAAGTCTGATTTCAGAACCCGTGCTGGGAGAAGAGATGCTGCTAACACATCACTATCCTGTGATGTCAGATTGGTGTCTATAATGAATTCTTCTCAAGGTGCATTTGTCATATATTATAGTTATCTTTTACTGATGGATATGTTTAGCAAGTGAGCGGTTACTCCAAGAAGATTAATGCTACAGAGGTGGAACAAGAATAGGAAAAGGGCTGATCATGCAGAAATGCTGAGCATTCTGGAATGGAATATAAATGTAGCAGGACCTTTTTAATCTTTTGGTTAAAAGATATGATATCCCTGTATTTAACTGAATGGGATTTTTTAAGCCATAAATAAAATCTTTCACAGGAACTTTGCTATGAGCTTGTGCTTTCTGCAGCTTGGCTTACAAATTACAAATGTCTTTTTCACCAGCCATCAAATGTTCTTTTCTATGTCCATTCATGCTTGGACCAGCCTGTAACATGACAAGTGGGCTTTGTTCAGGGAGATTACCCAAATTCCCTAAGTTTCTGGGAACATCAATGAAAACTTTCCTTCCCATGAACACCCTTATTGACACTGTCCCAGCTAGAGGCAACCAATACCACTATATGCACTGCTATTTATAGAGTCTCTTTTCCAAGTGTATAAGAAAATAACCTTTAGGCCAAACATTTATGGAATTCAAGACTCCTCTTCTCAGTCCCTACACTGATCAAGCAATGAACAACATGAGCTATTTCTCTCCAATATGAAAGCTGCATATGTCTTCACTGGGCATTCACCTGGTGTGGTATATGAAAGCTCTTAATATTACACTTCCTGAAAAACACATTTTGAAGCTGGTTAAGAACATAAAAGCTCATCCTTTGTGATAATCTCTTCCAGTCTGGGGAGGACAAGTTTGGAAATGTTGCATTTTTTTGGCAGAGCTTAATCTAGCTAGATAATAGTAATGGTATCTATTATATCCAAATGAAGGCAGCTTGACAGCTGCATGCATGCTCAATAACTTTGTAGGGACACAGCGAGCGATATCTGGTATTTTACGACAAATAATAGCTTTATTTGGTATTTTTTTTCATTGTATTTTAAATAAAACTTGTAACACTGATATCCAGGGAGTTTCTAGCTAAAGTATATTTTTCCCAGATTACCCATCCTATCCTCTTCTGGATCTGTTTATATGACATTTAAAGACAAAGACTACATGCTCTCTTTAAAGGAAATTTAAAATCAACATCCTTTATTTTTTTTCTAAATATCAAAAATATATCAGATGATACTCTTGTATCATCATGGATTGTACCCTTATATCAATCCATCCATGAGTTGTCTTCTAAAGAATTAAGGGGAGGCAGCAGATAAACTCCAGACAAGAAATCTGTATTAACACCCCACTTTTCAGCACCCCTCATTAAAATATAGATCATGATACCCAGGTAGTCACATACACATACAGAGCTCCCTGAAGACCCCTGTTCATTACCATCTATGGTCTCTGAATTTCTCACTTATGCAACTAAGAGCCATGTTAACCTCCAAAGTTCACACCCCTATCACCTTACAGTCCCTTCAAAAAATCAGCAAGTACTTCAGAAAAGTAAGGGCATAACTGCTACCTACATTTAACAAGCAAAATGTAAGGGTTCGTGGTCACCTAGAGACCTAGAAAACTTCTGGTAGAGAACAGCCTCCTAGAAGATACCATTAGCTATCACCACATTCATACCCATTAGAATTGTATTAATGGTGGATTGAAGGACATCACTAAAATAATATCATTACTGTCTTCTCTATACAAAAGTGTGGTTTAGGTCTAGAAATTTCAATCTGGTCTTGACTTACAGAATGCACCTTTGGGGGATGCCCCAGTGGGGAGCAACGGGCAAGGGAGATGATGGCCCAGTCACATTAGGAAGTTGTGGACTGGGTTGGCAAGGAAAGGGTGTGGGGTGTTATCGACAGGAGAGACCTCAAAATCTTCATAACAGGTAGAAAGGGGTCCATCCCAACTGTATGACAGGGTGCCTCTGAAGTGCTTGTACATTGCTGCATGCAGCATGGGGAACAAACAGGAGGAATTTCAGGTCTGCATGCATTTGCAACGCTATGATCCCATTGAGATCACAGAGGCATGGTAGGATAGCCCACAAAACTGGAGAGCTGCCATGGATGGATACAGGATCTTCAGGAAGCAGAGGCTGGGAAAGTGATTTGCCCATTATCTGAGAAAGCAGCTCCTCCTCAGCTAAGTCTGGCTTCCTCTTGGCTACCTTGCTAAGACTCTGTCCAATTCCTCAATAGCATAGCAAACTGGGATGTTCTAATTAACTTAATTTTCCCTTTCCATATTCTGTGGAAAACTATTACAAGTACTGGAGACCCTTGAATTTTTTCCTCTGATCACAGGGGTTCTGTGGAACATATTACTATTGTAGGATTTCCACTGCTGGTTAACTAAGGCCTTTGTGTATAAACCTAGATATTCGAAAATACAGGAAAAGTGAGGAGAATGTATTGGTATTAAATTCAGTGAGTGTTCTACCGTCATTGGGGTACTGTGACTTCCTGAGTACTTCAGTAGCTGTGAAAAAAAAGGTTACATAGTTGTTTTGTAAGTGTCTGTGCACTCACACATCTCCCCAGAAACCCTCTGTTGCTATGTCCTTTCCTGAGTGTATTCTGGCCATCTTTTCTAGATATACTTAATGTAACAAGCTAAAGACAACACATCGTTAAACAGATGTTGTGTAGAGATATCATGTTCACTTCTGGTAAATCTCTTTGATTCCTCTATTGTCTTTGCAATACACAGTTTACAGCACCTAAGAAACATAGCCTGAACTTGCCCTTTGGCTTTCTGGGATTCGATATACTCTCACACATTTATATACTAATTTAAAATTCCTATTATTCCTGTTTCAGGTAGCAAGCAGCTAGAGCAATGATGGAAGTGCTCAATTTTGTCTTCACCTCTACAAGAAAATGCATGCTGATGGCTGTTAGCATGCCCCAGAAATGGGGAAAACCCAGAAAGGAAGTCCCCAAGAGCTAAAAATCACTTCAGTAAGGCAAATGTAGGCTTTGCCAGATATATTGTGGAGGAGCAGGCTTCTGTACTGCATTGTGTCTGATGTTTCCAACATTCTTCATATTGTCCAGCTATAGTCCCTCTGCCTCGCTATGTTGTCTTCATGTCCATGTTTGGTTGTCCCTAACTCCAGGTCTGGTCTCCCTTTTAATTTTCCTCTCAGTCCTAATAGTGTTTTTACTAATCTTAGACCAAACAAACTAACCTAATTGTTAAACTGATCTATGATTCTTTAACAAAAGCTCAAGATTGTCTTAGACTCCTCTCCAGGCAACCTATAACTAAAAAATACAGTAGAAAAATCCATGTGCTTCATATGACTGCAAGTAGCTTTCCTTTTCTTCAGCATCTCCCTTGGGCACAGTCTGAGCTTTGACCTCAGAAGGTGTAATTGTAGTTGGAACAGCTCTATTAACAGAGTTGGAAGATGGGTATATTGCTGCAGTGTAACTACAAAGGTGACTGTGCAGATAAATAGTTTTGTAGATCTGCTAACACGTCACTCAGATGGACAAGGTGGCCTTATTCGTGGGTGATGAATGATGCTGTTGTAGCCAATAACTTGTGTGAGATACCTAATATTGGCTGTGATATGAAATCGAGCTTTAGAGAATGGATAAATTCTGAATCAAGATTTGGTTCAGTACTAGTCATACATTTTATTTATAAAGGAATGTGAAAAAATCCTTCATTGACTCTTCTCTTAGTACAGATACTTAAAGAATTACAAGCTATATTAGCTTCCACTGTAGTCAGCTGGCATTTCTCTGATTTTAACAATTATTAGATCATTGACTTGACAGAAGAGAAAACAATGAGTATGGCAACTAAATGCCAAATATCAAAAAGTATACCAAGGGGGATTGAAAAGTAAAAAAGGAACAGTTTTCCATGTATAAAACTGACTTCAGAAAAAAAAAAATTAAAAATATTGCTTAGAAGAGATAATCTTTTCCTTTATTACCTCCACTGCTGCTGCTATTGTGGATTTTTAGACTCAAGCCAAGAAAAAGTTGAAGTATTTGTTTACCCTTAAGTATATGATTAACTTCATTAGAACTTTGCCTAAATTATCTGAAAAAAATAATGGGGTGCTTAAAGATACATTTAAATGCTTTATTGGATCTAGGCCATAAACCTTTGGTCTTTTCAAAAATCAAAGCTTGCAACAAGCAGTATCATCTTATACAAGAAAAACCTTTTAAGCCCAATCTCCACAAGGTCACCTTATCTCAAAAAAAGCTGTAGGAAAACCTGTAAAAGTGGGGGAAAAGAATAAGATGATTAGAGGAAATATTAAATAGTTAAAACTTTTCAGCTGAGAAAATACTGAGGGCGGAAGGCTAGTTTTGTTGGTTTTGTGAAGGTTATGGAGAAGATGATTAGGGAATTTACTCTATATTTCTAACTTTCTAAAGCTAAAACACAACCACCAAAACTAGTTCATAGTGGGTTCAATGACCAAAGAAAATACTTTTTCTGTATAACACCAACTCTGAATGCATAGGCTCAGCCTATTAAACTAGAGTAAGATCATGAACTCAAGTACTGACATGCAGCTGTTTGCATTATGTAACTGATGATCTTCTCCAGCTTTAGGTTGTCCCAGGTGACGCACAGAAAATTCTTGCATATTGTTCAGGAAACTGTCTTTTACATGGACTGTCCCCCACATGTGGGATGAATGACAACAGCCTAGCTGGGGTATGAAGAGAATTATGGCATTTGCACTAGACCTTCAGGGACAGAGAAAGGACTCTGGACAATGTTATTTACTAGTGTAAATACAGCCATAGGGTAACAATGACACTGATAATTGCTCCATATGTTGCTTGTACCTCAGCTTTAGCCTAAGTTTGGGACTGTTACAATGAGTTCTCTACAAAAACTGGAAGTTTTGGAATTGCTGAAGATACCGTTCTGAAAAGGCCACATAGATGATGCTGTATGCAGTTTGATTCTAACTACCCTATACCCTATTCCATCAGGGATTTGTGTTTTGAAACATTTTGCCTATATTTTTTGTCACACCACACCTGGGGGAAGGCAGCAAATACCCTCCATTTTTTGTTGTAGAGCACCATTGTACTGAGCCTCTTTAGTATTGCACAGCCCAAACTTCACCTCAGACATTTTGAACCAAGTTAACACAGCAATAGTTGTCTTAGTGTCATGGGGGACCGCTTGGGTCTGTAAGGCCAAGTGTTATGTAGTAGGGATGTGCCCAAGCTACTCATCAGGCTAAGAGGATGTAAGGCAAACCATGACACTTGGCTGCAAGTGTCACTTTCTGACTCTTTTTTATTTAGCAGTTAGAATATATCCATAGAAACCAAATACTACAGATACCAGAAGTAAACATATGTTCAAGAAGGAATTAGATAAAATATATAAGTATGACAAAAGCAATGGTTCAGATACAACTTTCATTCTGGAATCCCTTAAACACATATCTGTTGGAAGAGGAAAGATATTTCAAAGGAAAGATCACTCCATGAAAATGTTCCAGGTCCACTCTCCTGGCAAGTGTCTGAGACACTGACAGAGACCTCTGATCTGACCTAATGATATTAGACATAAGAATTATTGAATGTCAAATACAAAAGTTATTTCTGATCTCTGCCTTTTAGATATCCTTTTTTTTTTTACTTTTTGAATGTGTAGAATTCACATGAACTTTGTATTTTTTGACAGATTAGCTCATTCAAAAACTCTCTAATCAAGTCATGCTTTAATTCCTTTGATCATATCTGTTTTCTGCCAACTAAATATTGTAAACATATTCTATTGCCTTTCTTAGTGCCAAGAATGTTAGTAAAAATAATACCTTAACTTTCAAATATCCAATTCCTTCCAAGATTCATTTGGGCTAATGACCACTGAAGATGCATCCTTCTTCAGTAGTTCAATTCTATTTTTATTTTTTTTTTTTCCTTCTTCTTTTGGGACACAGATTTGCTACTCTACAGAATACAATGCATTTATTCTGCCTTACACTTTGCACCTCACATTCTAAGAATCACAATTTATTTCCCTGGAAAAGCTTTTCATTTGCACTCTTACTACAACCTATTACTGTGGCCTTTCATCATGTCACATGGCAGTCTGTATGGTACTGTGTGGAGAAAAACTATTCTATTTTGAAATACCAAGAATTCTTTTTACACTAACTTTAGAATGTTTGTGATACCTCAAATCTTAACCCAAGCAATACAGCCTTTTAAAAAAGCAGCATAAAAGCCTTAAGATTGGAAGCAGAATTCCACATTTCTTTTCTGTAATGGTAACACACTGATCAGTGTGTTATGAGTTCAGCTCTGCACAACCACTACACAGACTCTCTCTTTTAATCCTGTAGCCTTGGCTCCCTAATTTAAGCTTGGCTTAGTGGGTGTAGAAGTTCTTCAGTCGAAATGTTGGCGTGTTGACAGAAGCAAGCAAGGAGACAAACAAACAAAACCCCAGAACCCCCACTTGTCACACAAGTTTTCAAAAGGTAATGTAACCTTGAAAGTTAGGTGTAGAGCAAGGTTGGGCAAGGTCTTTAACAGAACAACTTGCTCAGTGGTTTTCAACCATGATGTTGGATAAATATCTTATTATTAACATTTCATAATGGAATTTTTGCTGAGCTTTATATTGAATTGGCAAGAACCTCTACTGAAATCATAGAATCACAGAATGGCGGAGGTTGGCAGGAACCTGTGGAGGCCATCTGGTCCAACTCACCTGCTAAAGCAGAGGCACCTAGAGCAGGTGGTCCAGGACCATGTCCAGACAGCTGTTGAATATTTCCAGGGTTGGAGACTGCACAATACCCTTGGGCAACCTGTGCCACTGCTCAGTCACCCTCACAGTAAAAAAGTGTTTCATTATCTTCAGGTGTAACCGCCTGTATTTCAGTTTGTGCTTATTGGCTCTTGTCCTTGAGGCAACTTGTACGGAACTTCTTTACAACCTCCCTTCAGATATTTATACACACTGGTGAGTTTCCTGCTGAGCCTTCTCCAGACTGAGCAGTCCCCTCTCTCAGCCTTTCCTCATATGAGAGATGCTCCAGTCCCTTAATCATCTTAGTGACTCTTCGCTGGCCTCTCTCCAGTAGCTTCATATCTCTCTGATGCTGGGGAATTCAGAACTGTATACTTCTCTTTACTTTCTTCTCATGTTTGAGTTTTGCCAGGAGCTCTGTGTTCATCCACACAGGCCTCCTGATATTTTTGCCTGGCTTCCTGTTTGCCAGGATGGACTACTCTTGAACTTGGAGGATGCTATCCTTGAATATTAATCAGCTTTCTTGGACCCCTTTTCTCTCCAGGGTCAATGGTCCATGTTTATTCCATGGTTTATTTCATCTGATGTTTATTTCAGTGTTTATTTCATCCATGTTTATTTAACCCATCAGATGGTCCATGTTTATTTCATGAACATGATCATGTGAGAGTATCTATCTTCCATTATTTTTGAAATTTAAAATTGTATTTTTTAATAATAGCCTTTAATTGCTTTTTCTCATTAACAAGTAATTAAGTACTAAAGGATTATTGCCTATATAAAACTTATATTTTATTAAAACCTGCTCTTCTTTCTGTTATTCACACTGTATACATGTTTTAAGGAGGGAGTCAGTGATTCAGACAGAACTAATTAGTAGTTTAATATCACATTAAATTCAATAGAGAGACCTTAAATTTACACCACTGTACATGAGATCAAAATTTGGTTTTTGGTATTTGTCATAAAGAGCAACTCAAATGGCAGTCTTATGCCAAACTAATGTAAAAATAAGCAGCATTCATTCTGGTCCATGATTTCAATACTAAAGCAGTGCACGGGGAAAGGTCATCACAATTAAAGGCATAATGTAGAAATGAAACTGTGAGCAAGTGTTTGTGCTTCTTCTCTGTCTCAAGATTTATGTGATTGACTCTTAATTGGAGACCTAGGGTTTCATTTCACAGCTTGGGCAGACAGGCTATTAGATCTCAAATGAACAGGGAGAAAATAGCAATACTTTGTGTGTATGTAATAGAGAATTAAAATACTTTTCGACCTTCTGTGATGATTAGTTAAAGAAAAAAGAAGTTCAAAAAATAGAAATTCAAGATAGTATTTGAATGTAAAAGCTGTGTGTTAGTTTATGATGGCGAACTGGACCAAAGTCTTTGCTATAGCACATGTCCACATCATCATATATGGGCATTATCTGCATGTATGGATCGATGGGGAACACTGGCATTTCAGCAAACTGATGGTCCTTTCTTGCTGGCCCCTGTTTTTTGGCTATAAAATAGTTGCAGAATATAAAATTTTATTTTGCCTTTAAGGTTCTTTGGATACCTCTGAATGTCGAAATATAAATGATTGCTTAGTTATACTTGGTAATTAATGTAAGGCTGGATGACAGGAGGTCATCTCTCTGCCAAAACTGTGAGACTGGGCACCTTCAAATACAGCTGCCTCTATCCTATCATCCAAAGCCCATCAAGACAGATTATATTGCCAGCCAAACTGGTGCATGTCGCAAATCTTCAAGACCTTACTGGATTGCTTGCATCTCTATCCATGTTGGTGGGAAAAGAATCTCTCTTTACAAAATGAAGTTTGCCTTTGCAACTATGTTGATTGCACTGTACAATAAAATCATAGTGGATAAATTAATAATATCACATTGTGACATATTGTGACATTTTCTTTCTTTTTTTTTTTCTGTGAGGAAGTTGATTTCATTTGTAGGGAGCATGACTATGAGACATAATACATACACTCTCAGAATGATTATTCCTAGGTTATGATAGAAGAAGAAAAATACTAGAAGCTCCAGACTACATCTGTTGTAATGTAATGAGGTCTTCACAAATCAGGTGGCCTGGGGCAAACGGCTTATTTTTCTTGCTTCTTTCATATGTAAGTAACTTCTTTCAGCTCAGTAACTGAGCTTCTGGGCTTTTACTTTTTATGTTCTTCATTCGGTTTCTGATGCTTCTATTTTCTCCTAGCATATTCCAAGGCCAATGAGATAACAGCTCCCAGAGATGTAATGAGCAAACTTCTCAGCTTTGCATTTGCTGAACTGCAGTTGGGGATGCTCAACAGAATATTAAACTGGAGAGTTATTATTCCACTATATCATCTCCATTCTTCAGATGAGACACACACACGCAAAAAAAAAAGGCATATCAATGTGGCAACTGAACTGTGGGTGGATAAGCATAGATAGATAGTGTGCAGCTGAAATCTAAATCCATCAATCAAATAAAATTAAAACCATAGTCAGCACCTTGTGTCATAATCTCTGTGAAGAGATAATCAAACCATTTGCTTCAGGTGGGAAGAAGGCAAGTATGCTTAAACAATCTTGTGTTATTGATCCAGTGCAGGTCTGAAATCAGCCCCTGCAGTGTAATCTCTACAGCTTGATAGATTGCATTAGTAGATACACTTAGACCGGTAAGATTACCTTCCGCATCAGTTAAGTAATAGAAATAAAAAATACAATGACAGCATACTTCAGAGAAGGAAAATCAGGGATTGGAAAATACAAAAATGGTATGTATATAGCTTCCATCAGTAGAGTGTCTGAATATGTCACCATTTTGAATGTAGCAAGCTCACACATTTGAATAGAATACTGTTTTATAGATGTGGGAACTGAGGCCCAAAGATCCTCATCAGGCCATGTAGCCTCACAGGATTCCTCCACTGAAAACCTGAACTGACCTGCTCAAAGGCCAAGGTATATGGACAATTCTTTCAATAACCCCTTACTAACAGGAACAAGGAACTTGTAAGACACTATAGGGATTTCTGGTCATTTTAATATAATATTAGCAAGGAAAAATCTTAACTACTTAATTTCATGTTCAAGTCAAAACATCAGTAAACTGAGCTGACAAGAAATTCAGCAACTAACAACATGTATAGACACCCTCACATCTCTAGGTTAAAATATGAATTGCAAATAGGCTGGGAAAAATGATGCCACACACAGTTCTGCTGAGTTACCCTGCTATATGAATGGTGTAATTTGGCATAGGTTGGATAACTTTTTGTAGGGCTCTGCTGCTTTATATAAGATGAAGAACTGGCTTTTCAACTTCACTGTCTTTATATTTTATTTATTCACAGGCTTAATTTATATCACCAAGCTCATGGCATCACTGGACTTTCAAAAATTAAACTGTTCAATAAAAGCTACTCACTTTCATATATTGTGCATTTGCAGCCATGGAGAACAGCAGTTAAAGATTTTTCTTATTGTAGTTACTTTATGTAAGCATTTATTGTGTGTGACATTATCATGAAGGGACAAATGGGTAAAATTTAATTTGTTCCCTCATGACTGTAAGGGAAAGAATACCTGAAATCAACTGTTTCTTTCATCTTCATAAGTAACTGGACTTTAATATTAATCTGAACAGAATCTGGCTTCTCATGCTTTCCATTTTACCTCTCCTTATTTTAAAGAGAGCAGGGACTGAAGCTCGGGTGACCCTGCTTTTAAATTAGACCAGAGCTGTTCTTGCTTTGAGTTCTCTAAAACATAAACAAAAAGCCCTATGGATAATATCTTTGCTATCAAAGGTCAAAGTCATGGAAGTCAGTGATGTTTAAACTATGACAGAAAGCTGTTGGCTATTAGTAAACACTGATACAGATGAAACTGAAAGGGAAGTGAGATGTTAAATAGTTTTAAAATGGCCCAGTATCTTTCATGCAATTCTTGAAGCTATTGCCATATTCTTCAAATCCCATTTCCTTCCACCTTCCTATTTTTCCTTTCTAACGTTTGATTTTAAAGAGATTTCTGACCAAGAAGGGAATCTTTAAGTCCAAGAGCTTCATTAGTAATTTCATTATGTGGCAAACTCATTATTATATTCATACCACTCTGTAAGCTGCCTCCTCATGGGCCTGATCTGAAGGAGAAGAGAAATTCTGTGCAGTGACTCCAGAGCAGGTACTAGACTCAAAACTTCTTGGGTGAAACAATCAAATCCTGTGACTAAAACAAAGAGGAGGAAACTATTGGAGGTGTGAAACAGATGTCAAAGGAGGGACCTAATGTGAGGTGAGGCAGTGTGAGAAATTCTTCTCCCTCCTGTGCAGAAAGCCTCTGAGTTGGGCACAGGAGGATGCTGTGCAGCTGCCTGCAGATGCAGTCCTCTGCAGACACACGTGGCGGTTGCAGACCCTGGGGACACAGAAAACCCTGAAAGCAGCTGGGAGGGGGGGCAATATACTTCCTCCTGCTGTTTTTTTGCCCTGCCATTTGCAGTCCTGCTGATACTAAACAGTTCCTCCTGTTTAAACCCTCATCGTGTATTTCACAAGAATGTTCTTGCGAGGAAAGTTTCTTTGCAATGGGCATTCGGGAGACTAGCACTGAAGCTTTCTATTAATTTAAATAATTTTTATGCTGCCATTTTACTTACTATTCTTCTCGCAGTTCCAAGCTCCTTCTATTTCTGCCTCTTCTTCAAAACATTACCTGCATTTTTCAAGCTATATTCCTTGCTCTAAAGTCTGCATATTAAACAATTTCCTCTGTAAAAGTATATTTGTCTTCTATGTTCAGCAGAATAACTCAGAATGAGCCTGTACGGTAAACACATAGAAGACTCCAAGACCACATCCTCATGGAAAAAGCTAAGCTTTTCTCTTGGGTTTTCCTATCAGAGAGCCGAAAATTAAGTGAATTGAGAGATCACTTTAGGCCTTGAAAATGCAGCAGTCAGAATGGGCAGAGTAAAAGACTGTGCATGAAACATTCATGTGTGGGAGGTTTCACAGTAATGCTGATGTCCCAGAGTCCTGTCCTTGATTCTTTTACGAATATACCAAAAGGTTTTGCAGATTAAGGCAGTTTTTTTCTGTCTTAGAAAATAATTTTCTCCAGGCAGTGATCAATCATGTCCTCCATGCTCAAATCTTCCATGAAATGTCCTATCAAACATATTAGGCAGGATTATTACTGAACTTTGATTTATTTTCTGTTACAAATACAATTATTTCAGCTTGTTGTGGACTTTTTGCCACTACAGTTGTTTGGAAGCCATGCTAAAAACTGGAGTATACCTCTGTAATTGAATCAGATCATGTTGTCAGTTTTTAAGGAGAATTTTCTGTCAGTTTCAGTGGTGAGAACTGCTTAAAAATTACTCATATGACATGCCAACAGAAAGTAATATTAATGAAGTACTAAAGCTGCCAGCTAAGTTTTCTTGGGGGAGGAAAGGAGGGTAAAGTTTCTTTTCAGGATTTCTAAGACTGAAATATCTGTCATAATAGAATACAAGAGTGGATAGACCATTTCAATGATTACATTTAATATTTTTTTTTCTCTCTCTAGTATGTTTTATCTGGCCTGTGGTACTCTATATCTTCTTTAACTAGAATAATCTTACATAATATGCTAACTCTGGCAAAATACTGAATTGTATAAAAATAACCTTACCTTGAATTGCTGAATGCAAGGTTATATAAGTTGTAAAATGTGGAATAATTATTCTACCACAGGATCATCAGTGGCCACATGTGCTTCATGTAAGTGAACGGAAAGATATAAATTCACTGTGTGAAGAAAAATCTCTAATGAGCTCTTGAAATTTTAATAACTGAACTGAAAATGTGCACTGCACATCAGTTAAGAACAAAACTGTTAAACCTGGTATCAAGAAAGTCTTAAAAAAAAAAAAAAAAAAGACAGATGAGAACATGTGAAATAATTGGCTAATTCCCTGACAAGCTTCAATACATAATTACAAAGGGGGAAAAAGAAGTCCCCCTCCCCTCAAATTTGTGATATTACAACAGCCCATAGAGAATAGTAACTTGGCCATACAACCTGATAAGGAGTTTGCCTTTGGGAGATTCATCATTTAATAGAGAGGAAGGGAGAAGACGTATGAAAAATCAGAAGGAGCACAAAGGATGTGATGATTCAACAAAACAAATCTCACAGCTTTGCCTATTTACAGTAGGATTCTGTTCTTTATTTAATCACAATCTGCACAGCAAGCTAGCATATGGGCTGGGGGTGAGGAGGGCATGATTTGGCGTCTACTGACTAATGTGATATATAGCACATTTTTCCTACCTTCTGAATACATTTGATGTTGAAAATTATTTGAAAATTCATGAGAAAACTGACCCTTTTTTTTCTTGCAATGCATGCAGTTCACTGCACTGGTTGGGGGGAAGGAAAGTGGAAAATAATTGCAAAATTCTTAAATGCAAATTTTCATCCTGATAATCAGAAAGGAATATTATTAACCAATTACATTTAGTGCTAATATGTTCTAACACAATACAATATGTGTAGTGTTATGGGTAACAAGGGACAGAAAAGACTTGGAAAGATGGGAAAATCTTCTAAGCACATTTCTGAGTCTTATTGACCAGTGTCACTACACTGCATTAGAGCAAATTCAGGCTGTGGATACTGCCTGACACATTCTGTCAATCTGCAGAAAGTCCAGTTCAGCTCCAAAATGAATGGAAGTTTGGAATGGAATTAGAATTTAAATGTTGTAAAAAATAGATTTAAAAAAATCCCACAAATACAAATATTTTGAATAAAAAAATTTACAAAAACTTTTATTTTCAAAATTCCCATTTTCTGACAAATCCAAAAAACTGATAGTATTTTTTCATTAATTTAAAATAGTTTTTCTAGTGAAATAGCAGAAAAATATTCTTGAAGTCTTAGTTCAAGTCAAGTTTTCAGCAACACTAACTCATGACGTTGAAAATGCAATTTAATCTGGTGAAATTTGTTCATTGTCTGTGTGTTAGCCTTGAAATGAAATGTGATGTTCAAAATACTCATAGAAAACATGAGTAAAGAACTATTTTTTCAAACTAGGCATCCCTGTGTTCTTTCTGATATTTTGTTCTTCTATACATAAGTAATTTGATAAAGCAGTATTTGTCCTGTGGTATACATCACAGAAAGAAGAACTAGAGATGAAAAAGTATTATAACAAACCACTTTGTTAACGTACTCTAAAAATAGAACTATTTCTAGCATTTTGTGTAGCTTGGATTTTAAAAAATCTGTACAATGAATGAAAAGTATCGTTTCCCACATATACATTATTATATCAGTAATTCAAAGCTTAATAAAGGGAACACATTAAAGCTAGTCCACTTATTGCATATTCTATGACATGTGCAACTTCTAGTGTCCCCACATGATCCTTCCACTTTTGTTAATATGTTGCATTTCTTAGGGAGGAGTATTCCATAAGCTTTTATCACCAAGTTGTTTATCTGATCTTCAGCCCACAGTTTCTTTCATAGGTTTTTTACATTATTCCTTGTTAAATGTATTAAAGCCACCCTAAATAATTCCTTTCTCACCTCAAGATTTAAATATCTGTAGACTATTGTTATATGCACCTGCATCTTTTGGCTGAAATAAATAAGAAAAGAATATATAGAGTTTTTCTTATTAAATATGATTGCAATGTTCATAAAAATGGATGGACTTGCGGTCAGTCAGATGTAAAATGAGATTGGATCTACATAGTATAAATTGGTGTCTGATTGCTGTACTGTTGAGAACAAAAGCTAGATAGAAAATAAGATTTCCTTCCTTACTTCAATACTTAATGTTTCAAAAACTTTTGATTCCCTAGTTTTATCTAAAATTTTGCTTGTCATGTCACCTAAGTAAAGAAATCAAAGTGGATTGGTTTTGGCTAGGATAGAGTTAATTTTCTTCATAGATGCTTGTATGGGGCTATGTTTTGGAGTTGTGCGAAAAATAATGTTGATAACATGCCAGTGTTTTAGCTATTGCTGAGCAGTGCTTGCACAGTGTCAAGGCCTTCTCCACTTCTCACGCTGCCCCACCAGCAAGTAGGCTGGGGGTGCTGAAGAAGTTGGGAGGGGACACAGCTGGGACAGCTGACCCCAACTGCCAAAGCGATATCACATACCAGATGATGCTGTGCTCAGCAATAAAAGCTAGGGGACATTCGGAATGATGGTGTTTGTCTTCCCAAGTAACCGTTAGGCATGATGGAGCCCTGCTGTCCTGGGGATGGCTGAACACCTGCCTGCCCACAGGAAGGAGTGAATGAATTTCTTATTTTGCTTTATTGCACACACAGCTTTTCTTTACCTATTAAACTGTCTTTATTTCAATCCATGAGTTTTCTCACTTTTACCCTTCTGATTCCCTCCCTCATCTCACTGGGAAAGAGTGAGTGAGCGGCTGTGTGGGTCTGAGTTGCCTCCTGGGGTTAATCCACAACAAGCAGACTGACAATTGTGCAATTATTGGCATGAAGGATCCTGATTAACATCACTGTTCCAAGTAAGACTTAAGAGGAGTATAAACCTTGATTTTCTACGCTACAACAGTTATTTTCAGGCCAACTATCCATTTTTTGTGTGAGGGTTTTCTTAGATCAGGAAATCTGTATTAGGCCTGGAACATTTTCCAGAAAAGGTTTTGTTTGTCTGTTTGTTTTGTTGTATTTGTTTTATTTTTCAAATCCAATAAAGGGGTTTTTGGGTTTTTTTGTTGGTTGGTTTGGGTTTTTTTGTTTGTTTTTTGTTTTGAAGGCGATTATCTTCCAGGTAAAATATTTTTGAAAAACATTACTGATTACTTGAAAAATTCTTTCTCAAATTTAGTTCTTCTGTTTCTGGGGAATGATGAACATGTATGTACAGCCTTCTACTGAAGATAACAGTATTTTCCAAGGATGCATTGTGGTCTGCTAAAGAGTACATCTGAAGCTCATATCTTTTGTCAGCATTGGTCACTTTAACAATAGTGAAAGCACAAACAATAGCATCTGCCAAAGAATATTGTGAGTGGCAACACATGTCAAAGATGTGACAAATATGGAAGAAATCTTAGCAGTCCAGAATGACATTTTTACATAATCATCTCACTTTTTTAAGTTAAAATTTTTGAGTCTGGATGATAGTTCTTGAAATTCACTTTACTTTTATTACTGAATGCTGCATCTTTTTTTGGTGTGATAAAGCTCTAGATTTCCAACTCCAGTTATTTGATTTCCAGGTCTATCATATGACAGATATAATTTTATGAAAATAGATTTCATGTAATTATTAGGTGATATCTACTCATCATAATCTTCTTGAAAATGCAGATAGAAAGTCCTTACAAATTTGTAACGGTGTGCTTCAGAAAAGCAACCTGTTAAGCTCTTCACTACTGTCCCCATCAGGTACCATAAGTTCAGAGGCATTGTGTTGTATCACCTGCACCTGAAGTGAAGTGTATGCTTTTAGGCAGGGACCAACATCTTTTACACCTTGCACCTACAGAGCATGGAGAAGGCACTCAATTCATTAAAAACAAATCAGCAAACAAAAAAACAATCAAAAAGTCACTGCATTGAACTGTAACTAGATTAGGTCTCTAGGTATCCTGAAAACAGTTCTCAAAAGCTGTTTTGTCTGAAGACATTGAAAAGGAGAACCATCAGCCCAATGCTGAAGGTACTTGCTGCTCACTGAAATCAGTTGCCCAGTGGTCAATATATGGTAAATCAGGACAAGACTGTTTCCTTCCACCATCTCCCACCCTATTTAGGCACAGGAAAAGACAGGATGAAGTTTTACAAAGCCTGCTCACTATGTCTGAAATAAACTGCAAGACTTGAGTACAGTGTGGGCATGGTGAAGAACCGACCCCCATGGGATGAGCTGCAGGCTAGCTTAGCTGTAATCAAAGACCTCTCTTCCTCTGCACTTTTGGGCAGGCTTTTTGGGACAGGTTATCCAAAGCAAGTAAACTGGTAAATGTTGTAATGCTGACAATCATTAGCAAAATAAAACACACAAAAAATGATGTTTAGATTTTTCTTAAAGCATCAGTTCAAATAGAAATGTTGGGAAGACATGCAAGCTTAGCTGTCAGTCACAAGCCATGAGGACTCCAGTCCCATTTCCCTTTTACTTCTGAGATGCTTGTGCATCATATGATTCTATCCAAACTCATGGCAGTCACTTTTAATGGGACTAAAGACTTCAAGAAAACCAGAAACTGCAAAAACTGCTTTCAAAGACTGAGAATGAACACAAAAATATGTCTGGCAACATTCCAGAAATGCTTGTGCTTAAGCGGAGCTGGAGGAGAGCCAAAAAATGGGGCAGCTTTGCTCTGAATGCAAATATTATCACACAGCACTCCTCATAACATGGTAAAAGATAAAGCCATACTCAAGGGAGCAAAGACATCATCCAGTTGCGTAAATGCCATGATTCTCTCCAGTTTCCCCAGCAAAAGCTAGAAAGTGGAAACTACTGTTTGACTGTGCATGGGCTTAAAAAATGCCCACAAAATCTTTCTCACTGGGATTATATCAGGTATTTCTTACCACAGCTCTGTCCTGCAAATCATCTATCTGCCTCAACTTCAACAAGTGCAGTTAGGCCAGCCTGTCAGTGCTGAAAATTTCAGATGATCACCTGTATTCAGCTCTCATTTTTTGCTCAACACTTTAAAATTGGATTAAATGTTCTTCTAGTTCATAGCCAGTGTGCTCAGCATGTTTCAGGTTGAACTATCAACACTAAATCTTGGTAAAACTATTAGTGACAAATCCTCAGAAGAACAAACAATACTTTTTCTCTCTGCTTTTTAATATGTGTGACTGACTATATTCATGCATTTTTGATAGCAACTACTCTCTTCATCCAGATTCAAGGTGTCGTTTCTAATGGAATCAGTAGAAAATGAACCCAAACAACTGAGGGTACAATTGCTCCAAATTGCCTTAGTCTCAGATTGAACCGGACTCACCTATCATTTATGTTACACAGTCAGGTGGCCCTATTTCCTAGCACTGCAATCAAAAAACTATTGACCAGTAATAATACAGCTTTCACTTCATATTACTAAAATGAACAACCCTGCAGTAAAGTGGTTTTTTTCATAAATTTCGAGTGATTCACTGAACTTAAAGATGAGGAGCTTAGGCATGGAGACATCAAGTAACCTGTGAGAATTAATTATCCTTCGGCTTTCCAAAACCCTTTTTTCAATAGTGAGTATATCTTGGTTTACGGAATTGGTAGATGTTTAGGAGACCTCGATGCCTAGACTTCTTTTCTACCAATATTCCTTTTCTTGCATGGAATGCATCACACCTAAGTGTATGCATGCAGTACCAGTTTGCTCCTTTTCACTCCTCTATAGTAAAACACTTTGAGAAGATAGCCCCAGTTTCCATTTATTTATTTGTTTGTTTATTTTTAAGCTTGTGAGAAAGTCATTCCCAGACACATGAATTTTATATGGTCAAAAGTAGGTGAGATGAATCCATGATGAGTCTATTTCCCATTCATGAAACCAAAAACTTTTTCCACCTTTTCATTCTGTTGTGGCTTTAGAGTTTCAGATCAACAAGTAAGGCACAGTCCCTGAATTTGAAACTGTGTGACACTCTATATAATAGGACACAGCTTCAATATGTGTATCTCATATTGCCTAACAATTAGAAAAAAAGTAATTTCGGGGGGGAAAAAGAATCTAAACCAAAATGAATAAAGATATCTTAAGGCTCAAGATAGTAATTTCTAAGTGCCACTGATCTGTGGATATTGCAATGCACTACCCTTGGTGCAGAAATCTTTGTCACAAATTTTAACATGGAGATGCTGCCGGTTGTTATTTCCTTCTACATTGTAAGTTAGTTCTATGGTGATCTAGTAGTTACCTAGGAAACAGATTTAGAAAGGAAATGTTGGTGATTGTGTAAGGACTGATTTGGATTTTTGGTTTTGGGGTGGGTTTTTTTTCATATTTTCAGACGTTGAAAAGAATTTTATATTGCTAAATGTTGAAGAATTTACAAAATTACTTCTAGTCTTTCTACTAGTTTAGCTATATCATACTGAAACTGACAAGTCATAATAAGAGAGTAAGATTTTTTAAAGACTCTGAATAAACTGTACAATTATGTACAGATATTGAGCTGCTCCTTAACAACACTCTGCTGATGACACTGGTTTATTCTTGCCATGAATATTCATAATACCCCAAACTTTCTTACAGCTTTGGCTGATCTATTAATAAAAATCAGGGACTCCTATCATCAACACACTCAGGTGTATGCAGCTCTCCACCTGTTTCACATTAAATTCTGGTGATTTCAGCACATCTATTTAGGCCACAATGAGCAAGATTTTCTCAAAGAAATTTACACATTATCTTGAGCTATGTGGCTTAATATAGAAATCATTCCCACTTTATATGATTCAGATAAACTAAAATTCTTATGCCATCACAGGTTGTTCTAACAAATAACAAGATATTGGACATGAAAATTTCAGGGGAGAAATACACAAGGGCTTTTAGATATTAAATGAAAGAGTGCATGTATTACATCTGTGTTTGCTTTTAAAAAGCTAAAACCAAGAATTAATTCATCAAAGCTTTGCAATTAAAGAAATAGCAGATCTGTTAGCATTATGAAAGGTGAAGCATGGTATCCTATTAATTTATAGTAAGATTTTTAGTACTTAACAATGACTGAGTTCACAAAAATATTTTCTTTATAAAATGTCTTCACTCTGCTTGGCTACCTACTTTCCTGAACTCAGTATATGTAATTAGCATGGTTAATGTGTCTGTAATGCATTAAGAAACCAGGCTAAGTAGTATAGTTGCTACAATTTAAATTCAGTGAATTCCTAAAATATCTTCCTAAAAATGCTGGTGAAACAAAGCAAAAAGGCCAGAAAGTGTATTGCCATATGTTTCAAAACCTGTACATAGCTTTTACTTATTTTATCACTTGCCAATAATATGACTGTGCAAAATGTATGGCAATAAAAATATATAATCCAAGCCTCATAATCACTATTTGGAATTTCAAACATTGCAGGAAATAACTGCTGTGCAAGTTTGGAATCTCACCCAAAAATATTGAAAATGTCTGTTGAAAGTTGCTGCTTCCTCCTTTTTTTAACATTTATTTTGAAATTTGGGAGATTTCACACAGCTCTAGTGGCTGTGGTTGTTATGATTTTCCATTTTCCTCCCCAGTGTCAGCTTTTCTTAAGTTTAACTAATAAGTTTTGAATAAAAATTTCCAACTGTTGTGTCTATATGACATTATTTAATTTTCCTAAAATGTTCTTAAGATATTTATGTTTTTAGACTCTTATGTGGAAATGTTTGGACTTATTGAAAACTATATATTTAGGGACTGCACATTTATTTTGGTCTGTAAATCTCAGGTGAGATGTAAAACATTCTTGTATTATGAAAAGAAAATCAGTTCAGTGTTTATATAAGTTACGACTATTTCAAACCTTATGCGTAAGGAAACCCCATATTTTTTTCTTAGAAAAAAAACTTACATATATTTAATGATACAAAGAATTTACTTAATACAATCTTTGGTACATACTTGATAAGAACTGAAAATGAAGGATACCTATTTTATTTGTATATAGTAGATTTTGTTTTAATTTAACATGAATCACCAAGGCTTAGTTCTGTTATACTTTTGATTACACTCTCTCAATGTTTTTTACCCCTAGATGTCCACAGTACAGGACTGTGAATCACCTTCCTCTTTAATCTTTCCTTCACAAAAAATAACTGTTATGTTTCTTCTGTAGTGAACTATTACAACTATTTCACCTTTCATGCCTCCAATTCCCTTAAAAGCAACAAGAAAATTAAATGCAAAAGAAACTAAGAACAAAACTAGTGTGAGTGCAAGATCAAGACGTGGAATATAAAGCATGTAAAGGCCAGGAAATAAATGACTGTTCTTTTTAGTACAGCATTACCTTGCTCTTACTCCATATACGCTTCTTCTTAGATATGAACTTTGGTGTTTTACTATTTATTACCTAATATCACCACCATACATACACAGGACAGTAACACATCTAAGTAATTTTTTGGTTTTTCTGATTCTGAGTTTTTTATTTTCCATTTTAAAGGGTGGAATCCTTTTGCATTTACAATTGCATACATATGCTGTGCACATACACCACACCCACTAGAAAAATGAGCTCGGTGTTCTTTTGAGTTTTTTGGTTGGTTTTTTTTGAGTTAAAAGGAAATTAGGGTTTTGGATCAGAGTACACTGTTTATCATTTCTATGGAAAGGATCAGAGTTCCTCCTAAAAGCTTCTCCTTGGCTTCAGCTCTCCAAAGGCAGCAGGGCTAGGCAAGGCACTCTCTGTCCTAGCCACTCCTTCTCTTTGTCCTCCCCAGCACACTCTTCCACAGGGCTGGTTGCACAGAGTCACAGATACCATTTGTGTGTCTTATTGAGATCTCTCAAGTTGCAGTTTTCCATGACCAGGTAACCCTGGCACAAATTTTCTCCACTGTGCTCTCAAGCCAGAGAATATACCCCTATAACCAAAGCCAATACGACAGCATCAGTGTTGTCTGCAGTAACATTAAGAAAAAAAAAAATTTTTGAGGGCTTAATTCCATCAGATAATTTTAGAAGTATTTCCATTTATCAGTCTGAAATTTCTTTTAACTGAAATACAGCACATCATTTCCACTTTTCCATTCATCCCCCTCTCCCACCCTCTTCTCCCTTCCCCTTCCCTTCCTGATTCATACAGAGAAATGGATTTGAAACTAAAAGTCAAAAGGGTAAGTACTGGACATATCTGAATTTAATTTAGCTGCTGTTGTCTTTCCCTTGCAGAGGAAAGTAATGATTTTTATATTAAATTAAGTCGTTGGGTTGGTTTGGGTGTTTATTTTAAAATGGTTTATCTTTTAAAAGAAAAATCAAGTAAGACTAGATGTTTTAGCACCTGTAAACACATTTTTAAAACAATAATTAAAATCTGATCTTTCATATAATGAACTGTACATGGGAATAACTTTTGTCCTCTGCTTTTTGTTACTAGTGAAATCAATTATTCAGAAAAATAACATTAATTACAATTAGAAATACCATACTTGAAGTTTTAGTTCATTACTGTGGGCTTCCACAAATGTAATAATGGATTGAATTGCATTTACTCCAGAGTTAGTCTTTTGTACAAAACTCCAATCTCTTTTTCAGTTAACAATATATTTAACAATGTAAGAAAGACTACAGACTAGAACATTACACCCTGTGAGATAAGGAAGTAATTTGCTCAGGTGTGTGAGTGGAAAATAACCCAACATATGAATTGACTGCAGTATTTCTGTGATTCAGCTTTACAAAAGACATTGTTACTAAAAAGAAAATGCGTTCTTCTTTTTATAGTCAGCATATAATGGCAAGAAATCAACAGTTACAGCTGCTGAAAATCAGATCACATCAAATACACCATCCCTTCAAATGTCTTCAGAAAAGGCACTTTTTATGGACATTTACAGTTCTGGGAAGAAGATAGTCCCTGATCTCATCTGGACCTTACGTTGGACCTTTAACAGCAGTACTGAAGAGTGACATTAAGTGCTGTGGAATTCATAAACTTGATGTTACATACTCCCTGAAAGACCTTTGGGTATAGACAGTTTTCTTGCTACCTTGTAGGACATTAGGAAGCTTATCTGGTTGGCATGGTGAGAAAAAAATAGCTATTCCTTAAAATCTCTGGATTACCACCTCTTAAATTGTCCCTTCCAGTGCAATGGTGGTAATGAGATATGTAGTGAGATACAGGTATGTCTGTTTAAATCTCTGCTTGCTATCTGTCTATCTATCTATCTACATATGTACCTACCTACTTATCTAGCCCCTTGTACCTATACTCAGTTTTTACAGAAACTTCACAGAAGCCATTATACCTATATTTTATGGAATATTCATCCATGTTTCAGGCTTGGGCTAGTGCACACAGTCTTGGTATAATGGAAAAATATGTGGTTTAACAGAGCTATAGGAAAATGCTGACTAAAAGCGATAGAGAAGAAACTAGGAATTCCTAGATGAAGTAGGAATAATTTATATATTTGCCTCAGTTCCTAAGAAAATGCATGAGAAAACCTTTTTTAAAAAATGTTATTATTTTTAGGAATGGGAAGAAAAAGCTCTCCAACTTTTTTGTTTTCCTCTTTATTTCCTGACATAACTGTTGTAAAAATTAAAAGTTCAGCTACTGAAAGTATTAATCTAATTGCTACAAAAAACGTCAGAAATGACACAAACATTTTCTGTTACCCTTTCCAATAGATATAAGTATAGATGTATTGTCTTTCTGTGAATACTGAAAGGTAAAAAACTTCAGACTTGCTGATACCATCTCTTCCTTGAGCAAACTCTTTCTTCCTCTCATAGCTGGTAAGAGTTCTAGAAAAATTTTTTGTTATTCCCTGGCTAATAAAAACTCTTGAGACTTGACCTAATTTTTATTTTGTACTTTTCTGCTTTTACTTTGCCTTAGTAAACTGTCCTGGTTTTCACTTACGATAGGCTTCCTTTTGGTGTTTGAAGTAATTTAAAAGTTCAAGTGTTGAATGTGTTGCTCTCCTACTTTCCTCTACATATATTTCTATAACATTTTTTTATGAGTTACCATTATGATCCATGTTGCATTCTACTGTAATATTTTCACCAAGTTCTCAATTTTTTTTAATCAAATTTAGAAGAATTTAAGAATGCTGCTATGGGTAATCCAAAATATCCATCTAGCCCTATTTTCTGTCAGCAAGCATAGTGCAATATTCACTCATAATATTATCCTTGAATATAAAGATCTTTTGTTTTGGTCATCTACATCTGTGCAGATTTTCAAGACCCATCTGTACAAAGACCTAAGCAACCTCATCTGAATTCTGTATTGACCCAGTTTTAAGCACCTCTGGACTCCCTGTCAAACCAAAGACTCTGTGAAACAGTGATTTCCAGAGTGAGGGCAGTATCCTGCAACTTCTGTCTCTGGATTCTTTCCCTATGTTCTGAATAACAAAAGAAAAAAAAAGGTCACTGAAGAACTCCAGAGTTTGCTGCTTAGTCAGTTTTCCTAGTCCTCCAGATTCCTCAATAATCATAGTTCCACAGTCTCCTATGCTTTGAATGGTGCTCAGAAAATAATTTGTGTAATTAATCAGCATGTTTTGGTGATTTATAAAGACCAATGCTAACTTTGTTCTCCTTCTTTTTATCATTACTAGGAGGCTTTCAAGATGTCTGTCCCTCCTTTGTTCCAGACTCAGGAAAAACATAGGAAAAATAAAGGAATACCTCCTTTTTTATTTTCCATTGTATTATTTGTTCTGACAAAGTGTTTGTTAAATAAATTTCATTTGCCTGTTTATTATTCTGAGATTTTCTTATATTTATCTTGCATTTCCTTAAACTTTTTTGACAGCAATTATGAATTTTTTTTTTGCACATACTTTGTACAAAAATAACTACTATGTTAAGTTACCACAGCTTCCTGAGGCAAGCAACAAATTTATGGAATTTCTTTTGGAAGCTACTCTTTGTAAGAACAGGTTAGAAAATATTAGGTATCATAAGGAATCAGGACCATATTATTCAGGGAGACTGAAAAGTACCCACCATAAATCTGTTGATATCAATATGAAATACCAGTTCAAGCATTAAAAATGGACCAAGACAGACTCTTTCTTGGGAATTTATCATTCAAAATTTAATTAGGTCTTGATTTTATTAAATTTATCTAACACTATGACCCTTTGGGGAAATATGTATAGAGTTTAATATAGTTTCATATCCTGACAGAGAATTCTAACAGATATCTCAAAAAAGCATTTTAGAAATACCTTCTTCCCCAAATGTATCTAATTTATGTGGATCAAATACCTGTAGGTATTTAGTTCTTGTAAAACTATTGTAATCTTCTTCAGTGGCGTTGCTGTCATCATGAAAGGATTTTTCAAGAGGAAGCATCATGTACAGGTTATTGTTATATGGTTCATGAAGCTTTTTCTCTTTCTCTTATTGAAGTATCCACAAATCTCCACCAGCTTAGCTTTAGTGAAACACTAAAGAAGTCCAGAACAAGACATTTTCAAACTGCACAAGTTACTTTTTGTTTAAATAACCTCTTTTTTTTTTTTTTTTTTTTTTGAGAAAACACTGTGGAACCCTGATAAAGTTGTCTTTTATTGCCCCCCTCCCATAGATTGGTCAGCCTCCTGTACAACCAACACCCATGCTTTACAACAATCGGCAGTACAGGGCAGCCACAGGTTGCTTTACTGCTGTTGTTGTTGCTGTTTTTCCTCTGCTTGCTCTAATTCTTTGACAGAAAATGAGCAGAAATGCTGAAATAGTACCCCATACACCTTCTCAATTAAAGTTGTACTTGAATACTGATAACAAAAGTACACTTCCAGCAAAATAATGGGCCTGATGCTCCTTTTGCATATTAGAAATAAAATTAAGAAGAATTAGAAGTAAATTATTTCTTATGGTTTTGGTGCTTGAAAAAATATTTTTCCCCCTCCTTAAATATCTGTTATTCTTACTTTTATCCTCGATAAGTTCTGAGAGTCCATGCAATTTGGGAACATCTTCATTATTTAGAATGCAGCCAGGTATACCACCAAAAAAAGAAATTTAATGCCAAAAATAAAGATGAATGACATCTGAGATCTTGTCATTGTTCTAATTAGCTGGTTGGGTATATTCTCTCTGTTGGGTGTTGGCACTCTACTAGGTCAGTTTCTTCCCAACTTTTCATCTTCTAAGGGTTGCTGGAATCTTTCATCTTCCTTCTTCCTTTCCAACACTTCTAACATTCATAGTCATTTCTAGAGCGTTTAGGCTCTTTCTTACTGCACCTGATTGCTGAGTTTGGGATATTGGGCTCAAATTGCAGAACAAACATACCTCTCTTTTCATCTTGGCAGAGAAGACTCCCAGGCATTTTTCCATGGACATCTTCCTTCTCAGTGTTTGCAGCTGGGCATAGGGTGGCATGAGGAGATGGGTTCAGTGAAGCACAAGGAGATTAATTATTTGCATCTATGTTGTAGAACAGTGCAGTAACAGAGCCAGGAAAATCTCAGACCAGCTCAAAAGCAGATCCATGTTGCCCTCTGAAAATGCTGACTCCATGACCAGTACCACACTGTCACCTGTCCCAGTTCCTCATCAATTCCACCTCCATATTAGCAAAACCTTGCCGCTATTAGTAACCAGTTCCACGTGTATCATATATTCTTCTGTTCACTTCAGCTTCCCTTGACTCTAGCTTGTGTCTTTAACTTTTCTGTTTGTTTGTTTGTAATTTGCCCCTTCATGTCACCCACTACTTGCATTCTAGAGGAAAGAGAATTACAGTAGCCAGGAGCACAGTTACTTTAAGACTCAGCCAGGATGCTCTATGGTATATCATTAATATTTTACCAAAGGGCTTCTCCTCTGACCAGCAGCACCGTGATGCTGCAAATGCTCAGGCCGTTCAACTGGAGCAGGCATTCAATTGCAAAAAATAATGTGCTGCTAGCAGAGAAAGCTTTAAATATCAGTTCCATTTAAAAAGGCAAACCAGCATTCCTAAACTGTGACAAGGAGAGATGGTGATTCATCAAACACAAGGGCATATTTTTCCCCACCCTGTTGTTTGCTTTTCTACTAAGAGCAAGCAGAGGTAGCAAACTGTGCCCTAAAACTCTTCAGATTTTTTTCTTCTATTAAATAATACCCACATGGGAAATGGCTCCAAGTACTGTAACACTGTGAGTGATTCATCTCCACAGGAATTATTAAAGAGAAAGTATCTTTCTTTGTAAAGTGAATTGCATTCATTGAGGCCATTTGGTGTTTTTCCTTCATTGTTATTTATTAGCATTTCATAGACACTCATAATAATAACTCACAATCCATAATAATGTAATAAATCAAAAAAAAAAAAGCTTGGCATTACCCTCTCACTTTTTGTTATACACTTTGCTGCCATAAATCTTTCACATTTCTTCCAAAAATAGAAGGAACACCCTATTAAATTTCTCTGAAGCAGAAAAAAGCTGTGGTGCTATAGCTATGTCTACGATTTCATCTATGACACTGGTCCTACTGCCTCAATGAGGTGGAAGTCCTTGCTCCATTGGAAGCTCTAAATCCAGTCTGGATACTGGTTAAAGGCTTTTTGCTCTCAGGGGAAAAATGATTTGGTGGCTGAATTGCTTAGTTGTAGGTACATTGCTGCAAGCTGATTCTGCATTTTTCTAGTTGTTCCTATCCACATTATTTTCCAACTGGCAATTTCTGTTTTCATTTCTAGGTTCACAGTTCATTTGCACTTGATCCCCCAGAGATTGATTTCTTGAGCAGGCATTTTGTAAAAGTACAGAGAATGGATTAACCCCAGTTCTTTACTGTACTCTGGATTGTGTATTCTCTAAAAAGCACTTTATAGCCACGGACCCTTTTTTCCTGACAATTAGCTTCTGCGTTCTGGTTCCTATTCTTACTCCAGTTTGTACTTCTCTACAGAGGAGAAATGTGATGCTTGTTTTAGGTTTAGGTTTCTTGGTGGGTTTTGTGCGTGGGTTTTTTTCTGTACAGTACGTTAATGGTATTTGCGTTTCAGATACGCCAGATTCCTTTGCTAGTCACTTGAGACGCAGCACAAGAATGAATTACTCTGAACTGTCTTTCTGTCTCCTGACAGGTCTGCTTGAAAAGCAACTTGCCTCAAGCTGAATTCATTGTTATTTCACTTATCTCCAAGTCAGCAAGAGACAGTTTTACAAATCTCTAACATAAGGCATGAAATGGAATTCAACAGCAGCACTGATTTTCTTCTTTTTATTTGGCTTTGGCCAAATGAATGGAGGATGATAGGTTGCTAATACAGAGAGCACATTTTGGGGTGTTTTCTTGAAATGTTAACTTTATTAAAACCAGTCACCCTGTGAGACAAACAGTAATCTTGCAGAGAATCAATTCTCCCTGATTTATTTATCTTTCCCTGTATCTACCTCAAAATACAACATCTGGGATGAAACATTATGGAATTTGATAACATTTACTGTGGTGTGTGAGACATATTAGTCTTTCTTTTTTTTTTGACATTTATGACTCTCATACATTACTGCTAATAAATGCTATTTATATAAATATACAATTAGCTTAAGACCATTAAAAGGCATTCCATTTTCTCGAGGAAGAATGCTTTCCTGAACTTTCCAGGGCACGGGGATGGTCTCAAACACATTTTCCTCATTATAGTGTTGTGGGTAGTAATCAATTTCTACTCATGTACTGGCTCCCATCTATATACTTATGTAAAAAGAAGCCAAGTTTTTAAAGGATATGTCTATATTAGTAATCTATACATGATGAGGACCCCAATGACACAATCATCTACATAATCATATAATCAGGATGGCCTCTAGTGTGGGTAATCTACTGCCCCAAACAGTGAGCAGGTCCAAGTCAGTGCCCATGCTAAGTGCCAGGACCAGAGGACCAATCCCTTGCAGTGATATGAGTATATTCACCCCTCTGCCCCTCAGGAATTAGGTTTAACTTTTCAAATGTGAGCTCTGCTATTTTCCCTAAGAACTAGAGAAGGTAATTTATCTCTATTTTTAGTAGTAAAAATGCAGTTAAAGGCTGCTCCCATGGGGGGAACAGAGCTTTCAGGCTTGACTTGGCACAGCCCTCCTGCTTGTAGTGAGCACAGCCCCAAACACCTAGAATAGCCTTACCCATTGAGTAAGGTTATTGGCCTTTTTTTGGCTTTTGCATCTTGCTAAAGCAGCATGAAATACCACTGTTTTTTTCATGGAAAGAGTCCTCTTCCTTCCCACCACTCCCCTCCCCTTCAACTGCGGGTTGCCTGCTGAAGAAATAACTGGGGCAATGATATGAGATCCCTGGCCTGTCCTGATCCATGGCACATTTTCAAGGCTATCTCTGTATCAGTACATAAAAATGGGCTAGGAGCTCTTCTGTGGCCAGCAGGGCAGGAGGTGTAGTTCAGCACACCTCCATAGGGATCAGTATCCTTTCCACTCAGGCCGGCTGGCTTTGTCCATGCTGGAAATGTTCCTGGGTCCTTGAACTGTGCTATCATCGAACAACAGGTTCAGAGATCAGAACAGTGTTAAAGGGTGCTAACAGAATATCACATGCCAACATTCATGTCTTTTCAATTACACCTGCAGTCTTTAAAGACATTGGTGCTTTGATAACAGGCTGCTAAAAACTGTCTTCAGACTTCTGCACCTCATTCCCCTACCTGAAGGCTTTAAGACTCATCACAGACAGAATCTTGCTCAGAGCATTTTAAAAACACATGAAGTGCACTGAGGTGCTGTGGATAACCTCTTTCAGAAGTTGCCATTGCCCTTGACCTCTAGATGGGATACACAAAATATGGGGAAAAATCTCAAATCAGAGTCAGGAGCAGGCCAAATCCATCCTTTTTTTAAAACTCGTTTTTCTTTCCACCATAAATATTTGTCATTTTTCAGAGGAAATTTGGCAGTTAGACTAGAAAGAACTCTCCATTAAAACCAATGAGCAGTTCTTTTGACAAATCAGGGGCTAATATTAGCAAAAGTGGCTAAGGTCAAAATAGTAAGCTTAAGACTGTTTGAAACAGTGATATTTTCTATCATTGTAACAGAACAAGAGTCTGGTTACTGCAAGTTGCACTACTAGATCCTTAATGTAATTTTGCAATTACTAATGCACAGTAAGTTTTTTCTATTAGCTTCTTTTTAGTTTCATCAAAAAGACCAGATCAGGTGCAACCTGCTACCATAGGGATTTTTAATCAAATGTAATTATATAATTAATGATACAATACCAAGCCATGGCAGTCCAATTGCCATTGATGAACCTTTCTTCAGGGGTTTCAGCTCTTCATTGTGGAGACTGGCAGAGAATGGATTCCTAATAGGCAGCTCAGAGCCCCTTGGGCTGTCATAGACAAATAGAATTTCACATGCTTGTACTGCTCTTGTCTTATTCTAACAGTTCCCCTCCTAGTCATACTGAATGAGTTAGAATTATTTTGTTGAAGTGAACTAAAAATTCTCCATAAATGCTGTAACCAGCAAATGCAAATGTTGGAGTACAGCAGTGTTACACATTGTGTTTTCCTCTAGCCCCAGCAAATATCAGGGTAGGAAGTTTCACTGTAGTTAACACTGTTAGAAATTATATTAAACACTCTTTTGCTATCTTTTGATATCCCAGGAAATAAATGAATTTGTGGTTAAACAGTCAATAGCCTATACTCACATAGCTTGAAACTGAACTACAAGAATTGAAATTTACTTTGTAATAAGTATATTAGAGATAATATCAATGTTTCTTCCTCTCAGATAGATTCTTCTAAAATAACAAGACCCATATCTCACATACAGAAGTTTTAAAAAGTCATGGAGAGCCAGAAAGAGAAAAGAGAGGGGGAAAAAAAGGGAAATGGTCTAAAAGTAACTGACTATATCAACTCCCTCTTCCCAAACAACAGAATAACACAGAACATAGTGACAAAAACTAAAGCATAAATCAATGCCTTTTTGAGGCACATCCAGTCATAGTCCCTGAACAGTATGGCTTATAGTAATGCTGCAGGGGTGGTCAGGGAAGAGGATTGGGGAACAATGCCAGGGAAGGTGAAAGAGAAATGCCTTATAGAGCTGTAGGTGTCATGAGAGGACTTGAATCCGTTTCTTTTACAAATAGTCTTCTTGGGCTCAAGACAGGGTTACAGCTGCTCTGGTAACAAAGAAGGAAGGGTGCATAGCAGCACAGCTTCTTCACTTAAAATGCTGAACAGCTCTCACTACATGTAGTGCTAATGAGAGGGACTGCAGTCCCATTACTGTTTTCCAGGAACTCTCCATACTCCTGCTAAGGACACAAAGCCACTAAGAATGAAACCACATGATGAAACAATAAAATACTCAGGAGGGAAAGAAAAAAAATATATATTTCAGCTTAAATTTACCTCTGGAATTATTCGTGGAGTGCATTACCCCTGACTACTTCCTGTCTTTTGCCTCCTTACATGCTGTGTTGTAGCAAATTTGCTGTATGTGCATGCCAGTAACCATATAAGCCATTAGCTCATCTCTGTTCTTTGGAAAAAAAATGGAAGAAAGTTAAGCAATTTGGGGGGGTGGGGTGGTTAGGGGCTTTTTGGTGGGTTTCTCCCTTATTATTCAGTCTTCTCTTGAGAGGAAGAATTTTACTTTGCTGTACATTGCTAAACATGGAAAAATATTTGTTCCATGCAAGGAAGGAATATATAAATCCCTAACACACAGCTTTTCAACCCACAATTTCTTACTCAGCTGAGTTACTCCAATTTAGTCCAAAAGACATTTGTTCCTCCTGCCACTGGTACTATTACACAGATTGTTCCAATTACAGAGCTATAGTTTCTTTATGAAGCTGGCTTCATTTTTTACAGCCAAAATGACATGTAAAAAATTGCAAAATCAAATATATATTGTGCCTATTGATTGTGTATCTACAATGAGCCATAAAACTTATTCACAATCATGAAACCTCTTCATAAAATTACTACTTCAAGACTCAAAATGAACAAACTGGAAGAGTTCTTTTATGGTTCTTATACAAATATCAGATATATATGTATTGTTCCAGGAAGAAATTACATGATTACCATTAACCATATGGTGAAATGGATTTTTTTTAAGTATAATACATCAGTACACCAACTGACATGTAACAGAAATCTATGGACAAAAATTGTGCTTGATCACAAAGGTCTAGATTTACAATATGCACTAACATTGACTACATCACTAGGTACAGAGCTGTGTAATCAACAACAAAAATGGTTCACATGAATCCTGGTATTTGTGTCTATTGACAAAGATGAATACTGACATCTACAGAGATATATGTCTCTCAATTAATATAAGTACTTCCATAAATTTCACTTAGCTTTTTTGTAAATTTAAAATCTGTTTAAATTATGAAAAATAAAGTGGTTTTATGTAAATACTTCTGAAAGGAACCTTAGTAATATTTTCTTCCTTTTAATGGATTATAATTTAAACAGGTTCTGTCCAATCTACAATTTGTTCTAGATAATAATGGTGTGTTGTTATGCAAATATCACTACTTCTTTATTGCTAAGAATGTGAATAGTTTTGACTCACTATTCACTGTTACCTCTTGAAGTCAGTTTTCTAGAAGGATACTAATGTAATTATGTTTTTCTCTTTGGTTCTTGCTCAAGACAACTAACAACTTCTTGACTCAAGAAAGGATGTGGAGGTAAGAAATAATATTCAACCTTGAATGTTGATACCAGTCTTAAACATCTATAAATGCATTGTTAAAAAATTTTTTACTTTATTAATGCATTTTTAAAAGCCAAATCATGTTGTTTTGAATGCAGTTGTTCTGAAAGCAGAACAGGTCTATATTAGGTTAAATTCATGACAGGGCTTATCTTGCATATCTCAATGGCATGTGAACTGAACTCTTTTTGAAAATTCTTCCTACTTCTTGCACTGAAGGCCAGAAAGGCATGTGACTGAGCAACCATCAATTCCATTTTTCTTCCTAGAGATTTTGTATGTAAAACAGTACAATGACAGCTCAAATTTAACATAAGAAATCTTTTTCTGTTAGTTATTTCCCATTTCAAGATTGTGCAAGACAAACAAACTGTGTCAAACAGACTATGCAACTGAGAAGTCTTGTTCTCAAGATCTGAATGAAAGCAGAATGAAACACCAATATTGTCTTAAAATTAAAGGCATTTATATTATTCAAAATTGCCATAATTCCTTTTTATTTATTTTGTTGGAGAACATATGCTTGGTGGATGGAATGCTCTATAATGGCAATGGGGGGACTACTATACTGCAGCAGACATATAGTCCATGCAGGCAATATGTTTCCTCTCCCTCCCAGTGACCACCACCAAACTACTCCAGAGGAAGGCGTCAGATGCCCTGCAATTTGCAGATTTAAAAAAAAAAAAAAAAACCTGCCCCTAGGCAGGTATATCTTTAATCCCAGACAGACACGGTAGGTTTCATTGTGCCAAATTTTGACATGAGCAATCTAGTCATCTATATCTGGGTTCATCATCCAGATTTCATTTCTAGTCAGAGGAGACAATCAAGCATTTCTAGAGCACAAGCCATCACACCTATTTTAAAGTACCTAATTGTCTCTGTTAGAGACAGAAGTGAATGAGGTGGTGAGTTTATATGTAGATATTTACACTATAGACATCCAAAGGTTGGTGAAATACAGTTTAACTTTGGAGACCAGTTTAGACCCCAAAATAAGCAGTTATAATTTCCAAAACTCTCCCACCCATGGTGGAAAATTAGTGAGCATTGCAAGCAATTTTGTGTAATATGTTGGTACACTAACATCACTGTTAAAGCATGTTGAAGGTTAATTTCAGTTTAACAATATAATCCTTGAAAAGTCTTCACTTATTACCTAGAGTACTGGGGAAATGGGTCAATGAGGTTGTTTATGGAGCAGAAGCTGATGCAAGCAGAAAGGCACTCTTATCAGCACCTGAGTATAACCACGGACTGCAGCTCGACCATACGTGATTCACTGCAGGAATTCAGCAGGTGATTGATAAGGTGAGTACACCAGAAATGTAAGAAGGCTGCATATAAAAAGAATGTAAACAATTCAGCATTCCTCCCTGCACTTACCACCATGGAAACGATAACAACCCTCTCTCTGTTGACATACTTTGCAGCTCAGCCTTGCCTCTCCTGTGCATATAGACACTGAACTGGCTACAGATCCTCTCCAAACCTGTGGTCCTTCCAGCCAGGGAGAACAAACATGCCTCCCGCAGCCCCCTGTCACACCAGCATAATGATAATACTGAATCTATTGGTCCTCCACAAGCACTCACTAGGGGCAGAGCTGGTCAGTCACAGAAGCCTAAATATTTACAGAATTTCTCATTCTTGCAGACAGCCCCTACAACAGCTTAAAGCTCTCTGTTCCCACCTAGAGTGTTAACATAAGCAAATCAAAATGAGATGCCAAGGCAGACACACAGAGGTGGCTCTTTATGGGCAGGTCCCTTAGTATCTTGCTGTCTGGATCCTCCTGCCAGCCTTGAGGAGATAGAAAGGGATGACATACAGGGACAAACTTTCAGGGCTGTGGATGGGAGGTGGAATCAATATTATTGCCCATTGAATAAAAACAGAATTTCAGTAGAGAAAATGCTAGAGAAGATAATTTCTGTAATAGCTATATGGTATTACAAAGCTAATAGTGAGTAGGAATACGTCAAGGGGTGACTTGGGTCCTCCTTCCTTTTATATTGAAAAAATCATAACTTTTAAATCTTCTGTTTATAAGAACAGATTGATTATTTTAAATGATTGCACATTCATTTGTTTTAGCACTTTGGAAGAAATGAAAACTCCCGTGGTAATATCAGTGTATTCTTAAGAGTCAGATCTGCATTCCACATGCCTTTGTCTCCTATTACTGAGAACTACACTGACAAATTACAGTAAACACTTAAAGCACTGTGGACTCCTGAACCACTGTCATATCCTAAATGGATACTTCTGCTTTCATCTTGCTTATTTTGTAAAATGACCCTGTTCTTTCAATACAGTTGCTTTATATGGGATTCTTGTACTTTTATATCACACAAGCTCTGCATGCATCCGGCGATCATTTTATATAACCCTGTTCAGAAGAACAAGATCCTCCCAAACAGCTTTCCAAGTTGGTTTATAGAAATTCCCCCCATACCCCTATTTATCAGCAAGCAGAGTTACTGAGCAAAACATTTGACCACTTAAGTCCTTTGACCAGTTTTTTCACAGAAGCTTGAATTTATTCATAATTCATGTTTATTATTGCTTCTGCATATGGATGATAGTGCTTAGATATGCAAAGTCCAAAACAGACCAAAAATGATGCCTACAGCAGACAACCCTTCTGTGTGTGTTTTCTCACTTTGGAAAAGTGTGGTGAGGTTATTAAACCTGATCCTTTCTACTTTTGTATGAGCAAAGAGAATATGATTCACACTGAAGTGAGAGGAAAAGGAGTTGTAGAATACATTGACAGAACCATGTGTTACTCACCCAGAAGTCCTAAACAGAAGTCAAGGCTGCAATAGGTGAGGTATAACTGGTACGCAGTCTTTCACTGAGAAATGCTTAGGTCTCAGAGGATTCAAAGGTGGTTAATATGATGCCAAATTTTAAGAATTATTTCAGGGAAAATCTGGAGAAATGCTAATCTGTAATTCTTACAGCCATACCATACAGATCAGACAATCTGTAGTAAGGAATAAAATTAGCATGATATGTGTGGTGTATTTGGGAAGAGCAAGCATGGATTTTCTATAGGTTAATTACACCTAAACAAACCTACTGCAGATCTTTGGTGAGATCAGCAGTGATATGGATAAGGGAGAGCTGGTTCATAAAATCTACTTGAATCTCCAAAATGCATTTAGAAATTTAACTTACTGAAGGTTTTTCTAGGTGAAAAGTACAGAGTCACTAGGAAGATGCTTGCAAGATATACACTTGGTCAAAAAATGGAAAAAAAAGGTATAGTACATTGTCAATATTCCCAATGGAGTAAAATAATCAATAGCATACTTCAGTGATCTGTGCTATTAATTAATCCACAAATTATCTAGAAAGGGGACTAGCTGAAGTGACAAAATCTGATGGTAAGTTGTTGAAGTTGAAATTGTTCAAAACTGCAAAAAACACATGCTGACTGTTTAGCAGCATTTCGGAAGAACCTAGCCAAGACCTGGCTCTACTGAATACCTGATAAAATAACATGGAAGATGAAGTTTAGTGTAGATAAATGTAGAGTAATATATCTAAGAGAAATGATCCTCATTTTAGGTATGCAGTAATAGTTTACCAGTACTACTCTAGAGAGAGTTTTAGTACCAAAATCTGTGGAAATTGTTGACTCAGGGCTCCGTGCAGTCAAAGAGCAAAGAAAATATTAAGCAGTGTTAGAAAAGAATAGAGAATAAACCAGAAAACAGCATTTTGATAGTATAATCTAGTGTTCGCTTTTTATTTGCAAAATCAAGGAAAAAAAAGGTACTTCAACACTTTCTTGAAAGGCATTAAAAATAATAACAGCAATACCTCTGTGAAGTCAGATTCTTATGTTAAGGCCATTTGAAAGGTCACCAATTCCTAAGGTGTTATGATAAGTGTTGATAATCCATGATAATTAAAATAAGCTCTTACACACTGGGGCTGCTTTTTAGAAACACTTGTTTCCAGTCTTTGAGAAAATGAGTTTTGCAACTAATGGCGAATTCTTGAGTTGGTCCCCAATTATACACAATGGAAATTCAGTTTTCTCTCTTTATTTGTTTTTTTGTGTGTTTTTTTTCCTTCCCCCTCCCCTACTTTTTCTTTCCTGGATGCGACACAGTAGGAGAAGCAGCAGTTGGAGGTGTTGAAACCAGGCCACTACAAAATAATTGCAACTGCATTATCACCAGAAATTCTTTAAGACCAATTAATGGGGAAATTCACTAAAAGCTCCATTATCTCTTTAAAAGAGCTTTACATGCTTATGTCATGCAGCTCATAAATAACAGGGATCTAAAAGGAAATCCCTTTGTAAATTATTCTTCATACTTCGTAAGTGTAGGTGCCAGTCATGAAGCTATTGAAACATAAGTTTATGTTCTGAATAAAAGCACCACGGAATGAATCATGATCTCATTTTGGAAATTACTGTGGGTGGAAATGGAAGACTTTGGCCAGACTGGTTATGTTGCAGACACACAAGGGAACTGAGGAGATTTGAGTTAAGTGAGGGGGAGTCAACCACAGTTTATTGGTGATTTAAAGATTCTGTTAAAGTCAGACACATTGGACAAAAAGCAAAAAGGAGATTGTAAGTACATATAAAGCCATTGAGGTAAATGACGAAAACCAGAAGGAATGTAAATAGACTGACTAATGAACCATTCTTACTTTAGTAGCAGTCAGTTAAGAAAATATGTAATGCAATAAATTGACTGGGCTACAAGTCAAGAAGCAGGAAGCCAGCCTGGTAAAACTGTACCCACAGAGTGACTGGTGTGGCATCACTCTATGAATGAGTGAGCATTTGAGGGATCAGGCTTCTCCAGAAAACAGGCTTCACTGGTTGTGTTGGCATTTGTTGTCAGGCTTAATTGCTTTTTTGTATATGTTTATGGTCAAGAGTGATCATTTCAGTAAGGTCCAAATTGACTCTCATTACATCTGAGATAGCTAGGGGGAACTGAAGTGAAATTTGTGTTGTGTTTTCTTTGCCTGGTATTTTGTCTCAGTATAATCTTAAACAGTCTTTGTGAACTGCTATGTGGTGATATCTTAATTACTATTAACTATCAAGAAGGTATAACAAGAGCTAACCTAAGGAAACAATCCGTGATTCATCTTCTTTCATACAATTTCTCACAGTGCCCATGCCAGCTAGATAAGAAATTTTACCAAGAACAGCTGCAGGATAATCAGATGCAGCAAACCCTATCAGGAATATATTAACGTATTGTGATGGGGAGTTGCACCGTCTTTTTCTTCCCACCTTCCTAATGTGAAATTTTAATTTGGATTTTCTGTAGGTGTTACAGTGTTCTAAAAGATCACAATTCAGATGCCAGAGAATGAGACACAGGACCTTTCTCACCACTGCTCCCCCGTACCAGGGATATATACATATCCTGTGTGCATATGCTAGATATAAATGTAGATATTTAGGAGGTGCTTTCACTGAAGTATAGGTTGTATGTGGTAATAGATCTGGCTTCAGTGACTGAATTACACCCTAGTTGTGTTTTCACTTCCTGTTCTTTGGGATTGCTCCTAGAGAGGAAAACAAGGCAATCATTTTCCCTAAGGAAAGAAAGTAGACAAAAAAATCACTGAAATTGTATAAATTCAACAGTGTGGTTACTGTCCCCAGCTTTGCAATGGTTCTGTTTTAGCCTTTGGGTGTCAGGCTTTCATTTCATACTACCAAATACTTCCTGAATTCCTGGGGTTTTATTTCTTCTGCATCTGTTAACATTTCACTTCTGTCCTTTTTTTCCATTTTGCTGCCCTTACCCCTCTGTGTCATGCTCTAGAAATTGTGTTGAAGTTGAATTTACACTGAAGAAATCCCAACAGGAATATCAGGTAGCAGCATCACTTTCATCTCGCTGTTCCTTCAACAGACAACCCCAAATCTGTTTCGCTAATTTTGACAAGGTGTTTCTAATAGAACTGCAGAAAGGCATTTGGTCTCATTTTGGTCAGTGCCTCCTTGGATGATAACATGGGAAGATACTGTGTTTGTCTTACAGAAATTAATAAGACAACTTTCTCTGCAGAGGAAGAAACAAATAAGCAGCAAACCTTTAATGTTTACCATAGTACTCTTTCTTCTTTATGTCAGTAGGCACCATTAACACCAGAAAGTCTTTGAAGAGGTATTCTCTTAATTTATGTCATCTTGTTCACAACACACAGAGCAGTAACAGTAAAGCTGGTGATGATAATCATATATAACCTCTGTCAAGTTGACATAGACCTACAGAACCTGAGGGAACATCAGCTATAAGTGTATCTGCAGATGGCTTTTTCTGATAGAGAGCTTTCATCTTAAATGCAGCCTTGAAATTTCAGCAAGTTTGACACAGTACAGACTACTGTCAAAGAACATATAACACAAAATTAAATCCTTACAAGTAGTTTTTGATGGAAGGAGATATTTTATGCATATATGTATATGTAATCATTAAATAAATAATTAAAAATAGCTGTAATAAATTAGCTGTTGGATAGCATTGGTTCATTATCATTGCACTCAGTGTCTCAACATTTTATTTTTTATTGCTTTAAATTATGTGAGTAACAACTATTGTGGTTAAACTGCAAGATTATTTTTAACATAACATTACGGAACAAAATTGTTATCATCTTCTGAGTTCTGACAGAATCTGTACTAGATCTGGCAACTTTGTACTGTATCCTGTTTCTTTAGCTAAGAGCTAATGATCTGAACAATGTGATGTAATGGGAAACAAAACTATTCACAAATTTGTACTAAAACAGTCATAATGAAGTTCCAGGCATAACAAGGAACACGTGGTTGCCTAAACACCAAATAGCAATACAGAATCAGGGGACTTGGCTTCTGTTCCTTTTGCTAGAAAGGATTCAAACCCTTATGATTTCTGAGAGATGTATGAAGCTTCGTACTTGAGATAGGTGCCTTCTTCCATCACTTCTGTTATTCTATTCCATTTTACATTTCATAATAAAATATTCATCAAGGCATTAAAGTTGCTTTATAGCCTGATAATTAGGACAGTAATCTGAATCCTAGTTCCTGTGCCAACTGGTATTTCAGTATGAAGGCATCCATCAGTTTGGATTCAAATCCCCATTTTAAATCAGGTGATCTCCTAAACTACAAAACCATAGAGACAGTCTATTTTGGCTCAATGAATATTTCATTATGTCCAAAGTGAAGAGATAGAGAGCAACATTCTCTGAGAAGCTGGAATTATCATGATCACTACAGAGCCAGGGTGGCAATTGTGAAACCGTCAGAGTTTCCAGGCTCCTAAATCCACATGAGACCAACTGTTGACCTGTGAATTTGAAAATCCTGGAAACCTTCAGGCAAGTTGTAAAGGAGACAGATTCCAAGGGTCTTTGTCCTCTCACCTGTTCATTTATTCATTAATCAGGTGCTAAAGAAGTCAGTCGGTACCCTGGAATGTGTTTAGAGGGTTTTGAAACATTTTTGGCATGAGTAGATCGATCATAAACGCTGTCTGTCTTATAGTGCAATTTCACGGTGATCTCTGAAAAATATTTTGCTTTCACTGATTCAGCATTCTTCAACAGAAAAAGCAAAATTGTTCGTATTTTCCAAACAGCTAAATGTTTACTTTGCAGGCTTAATTCATTATACATAGTGTAGCCAGACAGTTGAATGACACACGCTGAAGGAGAACTCTCTATAGAGGAACATGACAGACTGTGTCACTGGCTTCTAATACATGTGTGCTTTGGTGAAGATCATGTTTCTGATATTTGCGTAAACTAGGATGCCAGGGTCTTATTGCTTTGAGTGGGAGGATGAGATGATCCGATCAGTGTGCCAAGTTCCTGTAACTCATCACTTTCCATTCTCTGTGAAGTGGCATTCCCCTAATCTGGCTGCCAAAAACTGGTTTCTATTTCACAGTCCCAAGGATGGTATAAAGTCTCACATACTTATTACCTGCTTGTTAGGCTAACTGCTGCAAAACCTGTTTCTGATTTGCACTTAGTTTGAACTGATGGTCAGCTACTAACAAACTGTCTTTCTCACTCTCTTGCTCTTTGCTGATTGCACACATATCCCACCCGGCCCTTTCCCCATTCCCCTTTGAACATACTTGCAAGTGTCAGCAAAAACGGGGTCCCCAGCCACAAACAATAGGCAGTGCCTGCTCTGTTTCATTTTTCCTTCAGATGGATTGAAACACATGACATAGAATGGATACTGTCTGGAGTAAAACTTGCTCAAAAAGGTATGTTAGTATATTAGACTGCATTTTTTTCTGTAATATTGGCACTTAGATTCACATAATATTTACACATAATACTTCAGAAACTTTGGAAAAATCAGCATGTATTGCAAGTTGTGCCTGGAACAAGCAGGTGTAATCCTGGGAAGATAGATATAATCCAGTTGCTAGCACTGTTTTCTTTAGCATTTTATCAAACTCCCTGTTGTAGCAACGGTCTTATGCTGTTTTTTCCATTCTGCTTAACCAGCAGATGACTCAGTCTACAGACCAAGATAATGTAGTACAATTATAGCATTCAAAATGGTTTATGTGTGACTACTCAAAGCTTGTCTTCACTCTGTTTATTGGCTACCAGCACACTAAGCTAAATGCAAGTTAACAAATTCCTAAAAATACTCCAGGGATGAATCATCCCTTTCAAAAGAGTTCTGGAGAGTGTTTACCACTGTGGTGGTAAGTCACGGGGTAGTAGGGAAGCCAATTTCTGTTACAGAAAGAGACAAGCTTGAGTCAGCCAAATGCTATGTTACAGATTCTGAATGCTTGCCTGGAGAATGGCTATTATGAGTTAATGTCCTCAAACTTCAGCAGCTAAAGGAGACTGTTACAACAAAATTTTCCTAAAGTATCCACTTATCTTGCAAGCCTGATTTCTGTTGCTTTTCTTAGAAATTCAGGAATTAAGATTTTCGAATTTTTAGAAGAGTTACTCCCAAATCCTAAGTGACTCATCATTTTCAGAAAAACCTGAGAGGCCTGTTAGCTTGGAATTTAGATGCTTGACTTTCAACACTGATACTTGAAAATGTGTGTTCAAATTCATGGCATAGATGTGTGCTTGAACGTTCTCTGCTACCTACAGAGCAGACTGAAGTATTTTTTGAAAGGAAGAGATTCAGGTACTGTATCTGTTCCTTCAAAAACTTTGTGTTTGATAGATCCAGAATTACAGAAAAAATGTTAGAACATAACAGCTAATTAATAATAATAATAACAATAACAATAATAACAACAACAATAAAATCTAGATGAAATTAACATTAAGATTTCAACCTCTGCCCTGTAATAAACACCTAATAAACCAAAATAGATTTTCTTATTTCTCCAGAAGTACTCAATTTAAGTTTAGCCCCAGTATTACTACTTTCCTCTCTGATTTAATCTGATTGAGCATTATTTACTGTAAATTAAAGACTGAAGAAATGTCCAAAAGCTTCATTTATGGAGATGTTTCTGTTTGCTAAATAATTGTTCCACATTTACAGTTTGATCTCTGGAAAATTGCATAGGCAGGCATGCTCCAGTGTGGTTTAAGGAGTTATCTCCAATCCTACTCAGCAGTGCTTTTCTGATGGAAGTTGCCATCCCCACACATCTGAGATACCATAAGTGGCCATATGGCTGCATCATGGTCTCACTTCCATCGTATTTTGGGCACCTTGCCTACCCACTTAATTAACACAGATGGCTTGTGCTCATTAGATATATTTAGTAGCACTTTTAGATAACTCAGACTTTAGGCTGGAAGAATAAAGTCCTGAAGGTATCACTCATTAAACAGGTTATCGATTACAGATAAATATTTTGTAAATTAACTTAAAATCATGTAGGTCTTCCGTGTTTGAATCTTGACCAGCTGAAAAATATGGCTGTACTCTTCAGATAAATGTGGAAAGACCACAATAAAAACACTTCAGAAACACTGAATCAAACCCTGAATATATAGGAGACATCTCACAGACCAGTCCTGACACAACCCTCTGTTCATGCTTTACTTGCCATCTGAGAAGCAACAAAGGCAAAGAAAGGCAGACATTTGCCTTGGTAAATTTTAAAAAGGTTTGTGACCAATTAGAAAAATTAAACAGAATTTTAAAAAATAACATTTTGAAAATAGGGGCAGTGTGAATGAGATTATACTCTACCATCTTCTTCACTGCTATCATTCTTTGCAACCAAATAAGTTTACAGTTCCTCACAGGTGACCAGTGAGGTGTCACATGAAAGGACATAGATTGACAGCTTCACCTTCACAGACCGGATATCCTGGATCCTCTGCATGGAAACTGCTGACTGCTTAAAGAAGGTTACTTAATTTTTTTTCACTGTGAAAAAGATCTGAATATTTCTGAATTAAAAACTTTTTTCATTATTTTATGCTTGCAATTTAATCATATTCTGTTTGTTCCTTGGCTCCTCCCTCTCACAGTTATGCTTTAATAAGCAGGCTGTTTGCACTGAAATTGTGTTATAAATCTTGAAGAAAGTAGCCTATGAAAATTCTCACTTGTGCTTACACATCTCTCATCAGAAGGAAAAGTGCTACCTAAGATGGCTGCAGCCATGTCTGTAGAGGCAGATTTGGGGAACTGCCTGCTGGAAAGCATTTCTATGAAGAGTAAATGAGGATATCGTTAGATAATCACCTATGTTTGAGACTTTCAAACATGCACCAGAAATGTTTGTAATAGTAAAACCTCCCACGTTATCCCTGTGGAGACTTGGAGGAAAGGCTGCTGCTCTGAAGTGGTGTGTTACGTCACCATGGATGCCCAGCGAAACTCCATTGCAAAACCCTTGCTTTTAGGTTTATGTGAACTGAAAGATCTTAGCTCCTGCACTTTGTCAGATGATCCATTTGCTGTCCTTCCAAGACAGTACTTTGAAAGAGGTGCTGTAATGCAGCTTCACAAACTGAGATGCAAAATAAATGAGCCTTCAGGCAGGATGCTACTTAACAGCCTTCTGGGAGCTGTTGATCAAAGCCCAATTCTGCCTCGCATCTATCCTTACCACCATCACTTGTTGTAGGGATGGCTCAGAGCAGTCACTGGAACCACTGGACAGTTGCAAACTTACCGAATAGTCCAAATGCATGAGAGGCCAGGAGATAAGCATTTGGAAACTCTATACTTCAGAGTTTTTCCTCTCACTTTTGTACAAGCAGATGAAGGCAGCTGGACAGGCCAAGGAGACCTCTCACAGGCTTTAGAACCGAAGAAACCTCTAACATACCATGTCACTGGAAATTTGGCAGGCCCCAAACTGAGAGGATTATGTGTTTATGTGGCAAACACATAAGAAGAGAAATAGATATTAATGAAAAGTTGGTAATGAGAAATGGATTTTAATGAGCACTTGGGCAAGAGGACCACTCAAAAGCTGGTTTGGCCTTGGAAAAAAATTCCTGATGACTTCCACTTGCCCCCCAGTCCTAATTCAAATTCTGCTAAAGAAAAACAGGTATTGATGCCAATAATAATGCGGAGCAAAGGTACTACATATGCCTAAGTGAACATCTGCACAAGCACAGTACCCACAAGCCCACCTTCAGATTATAAGTGTTATATATTCCTACCTCACAATTGGGAGGAATTTATACACTACTATTTATGTCCACTTGATCCTGTAAGATGGTACGTGAGAAGAGAACAACTGCAGAATGGTTTTGCAAACACCTCTAACTAGGTTTAAGATTTATTGATATAGCAAATTCACAGTTTTACACTAATTTTGCTTTCTGTTTTTTCTTCATTTTTACAAGTGTGTGATACTTTTAGAACAGTATCCCAAAAAAAGCAAAAAATATACTTGGGAATAAAATTATATGCATAGAAAGAGTTAGTTCCTCAGAAAAGTGCTTGAAGAAGTCCAAGTACAAATAATTATCTTAAGTATATATGGTTTTCTCAATTGCATATGCATTTTCTATAATTGGAGCTGCATGAATAACAGTTTTTTCTGTTTGCTGGCAGCTCTAAAAACAGAGCCAATCAATGAATGTAGCAGGCATCAAAGGACAGTTAGTATTGATTAAAACCAAAATATTTTGCTTTAAAAAACTTATTTTTTTACAATAAGTTGTAGAAAATATTGTTAACAAAATTTTCCTTTTTTTTCTGAATTTTTAACAAGAAAAATTGGCATGAGTTTATGAAGTATTTCAGTACAGCTGTACACATATTTTTCACTGCAGAGATCTGCCTGGAAAGGCTTGTACAAATCCAAATTAGGAAGTTACAACCTGTTTAGCAACTGCAGACAAAATGTCAGAACTCGGCTGTGTACCAATGTCACCAGCACATTATATATGACACATAATTTCCTGGTTTGTGCCTTTTTTTCCGTACATATTTTTAATATTTTTTCTTCATTTTCTTATTTTCATTCTGTTCAGATTGTGCCCACACATCACTTATTTTACTTTGGATGCACATGTGCTAACAGTAAAATCAGATCATTCATACATTCAAAATCAAAGGGAAAAACAGTCTTCTGTGCCTAAGTATTTCTGGGTTTGGTAGGATTGGCACTATTATAGTCTGGATTGGTTTACATTTTTGATACTCTTCAAGAATTAGTCACCTTGTTGACCTCCTAGGACTGGGAATAGCTAAGCAAACAAATGGAAGAGAGAACCTTGCTCAGACTGTTAGACTAAGCAAACGTGACAAGGAATCACTAGGGCAGGTTCATACATATGCACTGTCAAGGTGCCATCCTGACAAAGTGTCCTTTTTCACTACAGTCACATATTTTATACTGTCAGCAGATTTTAGAAGAGAAATACATGTATTTCATTGTTAGAATTAAAAGGAAATCTTTAAAATCCTTCTCCACAGCCTTTTTTCAACAAGGTATTAAGTAAAAGTGCTGTTAATGCGAAAAGAGGAAACGTGCAGGGAAAGGTCAGTGTGATAGGTTTAAAGAAGTGCTGCTGCTGATTCATTAAAGCTAACAGCAATGATGATTTTAAACAGCATTTTTGCTTCCACTGATATCCTGCAGTCTCTCCAGCAAGGATCAAGTAACAAGTCTTTGTACATAAAGGAAGAAAAAGGAAGGGGAGGAGGGAACATGGAAATGAAAAGTGTGAACATCTCAGAAAATGGAGAAATATTGCAGAAACTTCCCCGTCTCTGTCAAACCAAACAAAATAGTTCAAAGAAACTAAAATTCCATCTGATAACTTGTGATTTTTAATTGTTTGACAGGGAAGATATCCCTGGAGGAGTTTCCAACTTCAAGAGTGATTACCAGCAATGTTTTGACTGCTGATGCCTTTGGGCAGCAATTTGCTTCTGTTTAGTTTTTAGCTACTGTCATGTCAGTCAGATCTGTGGCTGTATTCACAGGCAACTGTATCACCTAAATCAAGGGAAATACATGCTAAAGGCATGACCTCTCATCCATGTTTAAGACAGAGTCATTTCATCCAGTGGCTCTTTTAAGGACAGAAGACAGAAAGTGTTAATCGGAGAGGTGAGAAGTTCATTGAGTATGAAGATAATAGGGAACAAATTTCTCCTCTTTTCCTTCACACAGTTTTATTTACAGACACTGATAGTTCTGTAATTGTTATGTATCATATTTCTTTGCACATCATTAATGAATCAGCATAACCATTTATTTGTGAAGTTCGGCACAATAGCTCACACTCCCTTCTTCCTTCTATGAGTCCGTCCTGCAGCTCATCAAAACTAACTGCAACTTCCACAAGTTTGTTCACAGTTATCTAGCCAAGAAAATCCAAGAAAAGTTTAGGTAGATATAATCTGTATACTGGGATTTTGCCGGAGGTGGGGGGAAAATTGTGTTTTGTTTGTTTCTTTGTTTTTTCTTTTGCCATCTTTGTGTAGGCAGTCTGACTTCATGTGTATAATGATCACAAGTAAAACTTAAATTATTTTTGCTAGACCTCAAGGGCATATAGTATGTTCTGATTTTTTGACTGATTATATCTCTTAGAATTAGTATTGAAAATAAGAATTTAAACAGGATTTTCTATGGATAGTCTATATATTGATTTAAAATATTTGACAGTGATATACCATCCATTGACACTGTTTCTAACACCTCGTGGTCCTACTTACTAGAAGATAGGTAAATACAATTTTCCCCTTTCAGTGGCAGGCTGCTGAACTATGAGGATATAAAGGACCAAGTCAGGTCACTGACACACTTTACTCATTAGTTTCAATTTCAGGGTACAGAAGTACATCTCACTCTTGGAAAAAGAATCCCATCCTGCCCACATCCTATCTCCACATCAGGACAGACTCTTTCCTGTGGGAAGAACCACTGAGGCAGGAGCATCTCCATAGCTCATAACGTACTTTAGGTGTTGCCACGGGAAGTCTGTAGCAGAGAAGGACTTTCCCATGTCCAAACAGACTGATCCATCCTTCTTGTTAGAACTGCAAAACACTAATACATGGAAAGATGAATGTAGGCAAAAATATCTAAAAGCTACTTAAAAAAGCTACTTTATGTTACCAACTTATATCACCACAGTGATATAATAATCACTGAGATTATTACATTTTAGCACTGAATTGACACCTAGAGACCCCAGTTCCATGTTCCAGACATTGTTCAGACATACAGTGAACCCATCCATGCTCTGAAGTGTTCAGCTACCAGCAGAGAAGTAAAATGTTTTCCAGTGTGTTGCAAGAGATAATGTGCTAGATTGTACTTCTACGACTGGACAATCTTGCTATGTTTGGCAAGTGACTGTATCACCTTGTGCCTGTTTCCTATTCACAGATTTGGGTCGTGACTATGTCACTCCATGTTGTAGTGTTTTCAGATCTGCAGGTGCAAGGAACTATTAAATAAAAGATAATAATAAAAGGAAATTAGGAAACAGTGCTGGCAAATAAGGCAGCATTAAAGAAAACATCTGTAAAGAATCTGGAAGTATAAAAGTTCTATCTGTTCCCTTGCCATGCTTCCAATATTTTTTTTTTAATATGAGTACTGTAAAGTAAAATCTTATATAAACTACCAAATGAATCATCCATGGGAAAGAGAGTTCTGGAACAGTGTAAGAAAAACAAAGTCAGTGAAGGTGAAATTGGGAAGGTAGACAAATAGTAAAATTTTCAAATCCTAACCACCTTATTCCCCAGAAAGAATAAGACCCCTTGTTTTTTTTAAAGCCTTTATCTGGACATTTTCTGGCTTTTCTTCATTCTATACTACAGATCTGATTCCTGAAAGTCACCCAAATAAAACTTTTATTTATACTAGACTTGAACTCCTTCCTTATTCTGCCAGAAACCTTCAGGGTGAAAAAATCTGAGAAAGTAAGAGACGAAAGATAATGTTAGCTTGTTCCAACTTCAGTAAGTGAAATAAAACCCTAGGTTTTTGTGTAATGAAATCAGAATATTATAAAACTGTTGGTCATGTTTGTAGATCCCTACTCTCTTTATCTTTCAAAGAACAGTGAAAACATCCTTTTTATAGGTAGAGAAGGCAGGAAAGCTGCAATTTTCTATGTTCTATATTCTGTTTTCCATATTCTTAATGCCACAGACAGGTCTGGAAGGAAACCCGAAAATTAATGAAAAAACAGAACAGTCATATGCTGGGTATTGTGTTTCACGTGGGAGCATGCGAAGTAATCAAGGAGAATTAAGGTGATATTAATCTGTGTTTAGTGTGGGATCATTGATAGCATTGCAGCCATTGGATTTTTTCAGCAAATAGGACAAGATGTGAAAACTGCAGACTTCACTCCTGTATCTATGTAATATCTTGGCCAGGGTCTGAGGTCTCACTATGTGCTGCAGGGAAGGCAGTGCAGAGGTCCTGGACTGGGACATGCATCGCACCAGACAACTGAACATACTAGCTTAGACTGAAGACTGTGCTTCAGCATTAGCACAACTTTGTGCAAATTAATAACTCTCCAGAGGGTTTTTCAGGCTTGTTTAGACTGCTATAGTATGTGTGACTCTGTCATGTTACTTGTGTGTGACACTGTCATGCTCCTTCTCAACTGCAGTTCAGAAATGCCACTCAGTGAAAGTGCAGAATGCAGTTTGCCCATCTCTAGTTGCCGGTCAACGTTGTCGTTTGCTGATCAGCTGTGCCTGGATTACTGCAGCATACAGTGATGGAGACTTTACACTCAGCAGACCACCCTTCCAGTTGCAGTGCTACAGCCCAGATCCTATCACAAGGCCTGAGACAAGAATGAAGAGACTCCAGGAAAAGATCTTTTACTAGCATAAAATCCATTCTGTGTTAACACAATTATTTTCAGTGCCAGGGCAGATTTAGCCAGTAGCAGTTAAGGAATATTTGCAGTGTGCTCCAGTATACAGTATAAATACAGCCCCCATGGCTCTCATCCTCCCTCTGTCCTTTCTATTTATGAAGGCTGAAACAATAGGTTCAGCAATCGTATGGAGAGATTCAAAATGGGGCGACAATAATCGTGTTAAAGTGCAGCCAGCCATGGTATACTTTTGTAAGTAGAAAGGCAAATAACACTGTCATGCCATGGATTCCCACTGATAGGTGGGGTTGAGGTGGAAACACTTCTGAATACAGGTTTTGTGAAAGTAGCTACTCCAGTTTAAAGCAACACCACGGGAATAGAGACCTTCTGTGTTTGTCTAAATAGGCTTCAGTGCAAATCAAGTTGCAGCATCATAATCTTAGTGAATAAAACTCTGGATAAAAATACTTGATATACTTGAATATAAATATTAGTTAAATATAGCAAACAGTGCAATAAATTATTTTTTGCCAAAAAATTTCAGGATATAGTTCCAAATTGAGTGGATCCAGTCTCTCCACACTCTGAGCATCATGATTCCCCTTGCACAGATGGAGAAATCAACAGTGAGACAAAATGAATTATTTGTTTCTGGTCATGCAGAACTTTATAACAAAGCTGTGATTATGTGGTTTTACGATTCTACAGCAAAACCATGTAACAGCCAACTGCTGTCCTTTGAGTTGCTCTGTCATTCGAGTCAGTTGTATTTTCAGTCTGATTAAACATATGTTAAACTGTATGCCCACCTACAAATCAAATCTATAGCATTAAAATGGACTATATTAATTTTTAATACAACTCCATAGGCTACTCTGACTTTACACCATGGATAAATTGATGAATCTTTTGGCCTCCAGTGAGTTTGACTTTTTATGGGAAAAGTAATATACTCTGTTTGTTCCCTGTCCCCAAGAATAACAGTTTCCATCGTTACTCCTTAAACAGCTGGAAGGCACATTTGTACTTTTCTGTCTTTTCTTATATAACCTCACCTTTTAAAAACTGTGAGAGTAGATCTATGACTAGTTTAAACGTTTCTCAATTACATTGTGAAGCTGAGCAAGTCATTCATAGCTATTCATATCCTTCCATATTTCTTCATCATTCATCATTTAAAAGGCTGTTTCTGAGTTAATCTTCTATGTTATTTTATTTCCAGTTGTGAATATTCATTTGGCTTAGGAAAGAGACAAATATGGGTTATCCTTTAAACAGTGTCTCAAGGTTAAATTGGTTGGGAAAATAAAGGATTCCAAAAACTGAACAAACAAAAAAAGTGCTATCCCAAACTCTGGCCTGCACAAACTTGTCTCTTGACAGTACTATATATATGAAGCACTATACATGGGAGATTATGAAGATTTTGTAATGTGATAGTCCCTCTTCTTCCACTATGCTTTTTCGTAAGGGACCAGGAGCCCTTTTTCTTCTGAGGTGAGAAAAACTACAGCTAACAATGTTGACTCTGGACTGATCACAATAGGATTTCCCAGTTAATTTCCCACCAAGGTGAGAAAAAGCAGTTTACACTTTCCAGAAGTACTTTGTGTTCAGAAAAAGGCTGCCCTTAAAATAGAATTACCTCAACTGCAGCAATTCACACCCAGCTCAGCCTCTGAAGGCCACCTTAGCAAATAGGAGAGTCTAAAATGAATGTTTTTCTTTTCTTGTGTTTTTGAATAACTTATGAAAGACTTCAGCAAGTCTCAGCTTTCATGTATTACTACCAAATGGCAAAGATCCTTTCTCTGGATAATTATTTTCATACTTAGGCATCTTTACTGTATAGAAAAAAGACTTAAAACCCAGAGGTTGTGTAGCTCTCCTTCCACTGTGGGAGGCAGGTTTTTTTTTTGACAAGTCACTTGAGACTAGATTCTTCCTAAAGCTTCAGGTGGAACCAAGAAGGAAAAGTCCTGCCTTTAAATCTCCTCAAGGCTTTTGCTTTAATATTCCTTTAGGTGATAGCAGTGAAGCTTTAATGTGCCACCATATCAATCCTTTTTGATGTGGCATGTAGATAAGGTTTAGACAAGGCCATCAAAAGTTACATGCTAAATATATTATGCATAGACATGGAAGGCAAGAAATTTCTCAGCACTGGATACAATATCCATTCTCTGAGACCATACTTGATGAAGCCTTATAAAACATACTCTAAGAAGGAGTTTTGCTTCAGGGCCAGTCTTTTGCTTACTGTGTCTTTTTATTAAGTAGGGAGAGATGGAACATTACTTTTCACACAGAAGTTAGAGTGAAAAAGATCAAGAAGACTTTCATCTAATGCTTTTTACTGTTGGGTTTTTTAATTCATCAGCTATTTTTTGTGGCACTCGATTTTCCCGAACACATGAAGGAAAAGAACACTCAGGCAGTATCAAAGTCCCTGGCTTTTTCTTATCTTTCTGCATTTCATTCTGCTTTCTCTGGCTTTAATCCCTGGGTAGGGGGGGAGAAGCTGTGTGCAGAACATTGGCAGGAATAGAGAATGGAGGCAAATCTTACCTTTGCCTATCCCTATGAAGATTGTTGACAAAGTCTATTTCCAAGAATCCTATGTAGTCCGTTTGCTTGAACGGATACATTATTCATATCCTACTAGTCTTGTGGTATGTGCTGTTGGACATTGAAGAGAGTTTTTATGGCTCAGTGAGGAAAGTTTATTAGTTTTAAGGCATTTTGCTAGTTGACTTTCCCTCCTCCATCCCCCTCCCTGACTCTTCCACTTGGAAGTGTTACTTTTTCTGTCCAGTTGATGTAGCTCTATGAAATAAATGACTGCATACTTATCTGAAAGCGTACCAAAGTGAGACTGGAGGAGATGGGGAGATTTACTTCAACAAGGCTGCACTAGATCTGAATTGAAAAGCCAGCAGAGAGACGCTCATAGACACCAGTTCATTAATCCAAGACGGGTAAAAAGTGCTAGGCTGAGACACCAGGGACAAATTGGAATCACTGGAAAATAGAATCCAAAATTTTTTTCCAAGGACCTGAATTCTTAATTCGTTTAGGCTCTCAAGTATTCCTGACATGAAAGTAAATAATTAGACATACAGAGAGAAGTGCTGAGACGTTTTTAATTTGGTCCCATGTTCCAGGTTTTAGCCATGTGCATCTCACTGTTTGTCTAAGCTTCTCTGAAACCACATTAGGGATAGGGAGTTCTACAGCCTGCAGTAATCTTAGGAACAGTGACCTAACAAATCCTGGTTTTAGTTAGGCTTCATAACCACTAGGCTATGGAATCACATTTCCTTTTGCTGTGTATTACCAACACTGTTGGTAACAAATGGGGTTTTTATTTTATATTTATATAAAATTACATATATATATTATATATGCATAATTATATATATATGATTGTTTTCTATTTTTTTAAATTTATAATCCTTTTCTAATTGTGCATTTTTATGTACTTGAGATGAAGTTACAGTCGAAGATAAAATTAAAACCTGCAACTGAGTATTGAAGTCAATAAAAGCTAAATAAGGACTCTGATACTCAGCTCTTCAGTCACTCACAGTACTCTGTGCCCTGTTCATTCTGCTGATCTCTTCAAAGCCTGATGCTCTTTCTCTTGCCAACAACAGTGTAGTAATGCCACCTGTGTGGGTTATTTAAGATAGAACAGGATCTGAGAAGGTCTTTGTGTATGATTTCCACCATGCACACCACCAATCCTGTGGAAACCCTTTCACACCAATGAAAGAGGGCCATCCAAGACATGGGACAAATATAAAGGTGATCCATCATTCAGCAGATCCTGCTCTTTAACACTGCGGGTAAAAACTAGCAAATACTTGCTAGTGCTTCAGCTACACCTATAGGGTCTTTAGGACTTCCCCATCTCTTTCTGTGGGAGAATATCACACTGGTCTCAACCAGGACAGAAGCCTGAAGTTCATTATAGCTTGGGTGCTTCAGCAATGAATGAAAACAATGCATGGGACCATGCCTACCTTATAGGAAGAATGGAATCAGAGGCAAAGAGAATCAGTCCCCTGAGCTGGAGGCTGTCACAAGTCTGAGCTGGTGTCTTCAGTGCTAATTCAGGTAAACTACGCAAATCACAACTACTTCTGAGATTAAGTGAAAAACATGTAAATTCACTTATAGATCTATGTAGTCATTCCATCCATACAAAATAAATTGCTAGAAAAAAATCACCATGCCTCAGAGAATCAGAGACCATATCTACTCATAAAGCGCAGGGAAGTATAAAATTTGTATGTTTTACCAAGTGGAATTCTTTTCTTTCCTTTCCTAAAAGTGACTTACAAAATCTCCCCCCCACATTTGAAAACTCAAGCAATCTTGCTCTATTGGCAAAACTTAATTGGCTTGGTCTAAGCATGCTTGTATAGTTAACACTGCAAGAAAAAACCTTCCTTTCAGATAATCGTTTGGAAGGTTGAAGAAAGATTTAATGTCAACAAATTGAAGTCCCTCTCAAGTTGCTGTAGCTTTTATGAATCTGAATGAAGCACTTCTCCGGTCTTTGAGACTTGTATCTGAAACTGTAATATACATTCTGCTTCCAATGTGACCTTTAAGGTTTTATTTTTTTGATAGGCTGCTGTTCACAGCAGGGAAAAATGGCAGGAGGAGATTTCTTTATGGCAGAATAAAAATGTGTTTGCCTTAAGAAAAAGCAATACCAAGTGTAGACTTTTATTTCTTTTAAAATGACAGGAAATCAGAAAAGGCTCCTCAAAGAGCCTTTGAGGAACTTGGATCGCAACCTATAGCAGAACTCATCAATGCTAGGGGTTAATTCACTCATTCTATTCTTTGAGAGACATTTATTAAAATATATTTACCCTTCAGGAAAGATATTAGACTCAGGCTTGTTGAAACTATATCTTGTTTCTTTAGTGGTAGCAATGGACTAGCAGTTCAATTTTATTTAAACAGAAACTAATATGCTATGGGTCTTTGTCTCCTTGAACTGGCTGGGCAAGTTCAGTTGGTGAGAGGATTACAGGCCAGGAGCAGCCACTATGCAGCTGTCCTGTGTTTTACATTTAACACAGACACATAAATTGTGTTTTTGGAGATCCTAATTAATCTTGACTTTGCTCATTCTTGAAAGGAATTATGGCAGCCAAAAGCCTGCCATAGAAGCAGAAGAGGTAATATCGTTCAGCACTGGACTATTAATTTCATTTTTATTTTGGTCAAGGAGCACTAGTGGTATCATGCATTAAGTGGTAATTATGGTGTTGTTCCTATGTGTCTTGATGTTCAGCAAAGTGCCTCGGGGACTGTGATAAGAGATACATGATCTCTTCGAAGAATTTTTGATGCCTGTGACACTGGCAAGGTTTAGGCAAATGTAGCCGGGGTTCAGATTTCACATGGAGTTTACCATTTAAACATGCTGGTCTGGTCAATAATGTGCTGAGGAAAAGACTCAGAAAATGTGAGCCTCATTCCCAGACCTGTCTTTGGTTTTCTGTGTGATTTTGGTCACTTTTCCTCCAGCTTACTTCTTTGTCATTTCTTTGCCATTGAAACATGAATAATGATGCACTATCCACTATGTTGTGAAGTCTGTGTATTATAATAGGTTCAATAATAACAAACATTTCAAATGCTGCATTTTCACCCCAGTGTATATTGTTCTTAAGTTACCTATATATTTCAACACACACCTGATATGGTGAGTTGCTAACCATCTCCATCAGTATGTGACACATTTTCTGTTTAGACTGAAATGGGCAACATTTGAGGGAGTGCTGCAGTATAGCACCCATCAAAAGGAGGTTCACGAGCAACAGTGTCAGCAACCCCCATGGGTGTTCTGAGTCACTGCCTATTAAATTCTGAAAAAGGAGAATTAGTGAGGTCACAGAGAGAAAAATAATGTGCAGCTTGTAATTCAGTCCAAAGTTCATATGAAAACAGACAAGAGAGATTTATTATGGCTTTTCAGAAACTCATCTGACAGCCAGTTGTTGGTATTTTTGGTAAGGTAGAATTACGCCTATTATCTATGAAAATCCACAAAACACAGCTTTCAGTAAATGAGTTTCAAATACCTCACACTCAGCAGGAAAAGAGTAACTGTGAAGGTAGTTATTTAAAGTTACTGAAAATACAGTGTGTTTGGATAAATACTCCATGAAGATGTAAATTTTTAATATTCCCTGTTCTACCCTTCTGTGTCTGCTTTAATTTACTATCTTAATTCAACTATGTTAAATCACTGAGCTATGTCATAGGAGTCTTTAAAATACAGCTTCTAAGTTTACAGAATAGTGTATCCTGTTTACAGCTTTCCTAACAAATGTCCATGAAAATCTCAAATTACAATGACTTTGTGGCAGTTCAGCTGTCTCTATTTCCACTGTCCTCCTGCAAGTTTTCCAAGCGAATAACTCTGTTATGTCTAAATTTTTAACACCTTACTTTTTCTTTATTTGACAGAAAATGCATTAACTTTCTATTAATTCCATCCATGGTGTACAGAAATTTGTTAATGAACCATTGACACCAAAAAAAGCCAGTCTCCAAAATGAAAAGAAGAATGAACTTCAATTCATCTTAATATAAATGGAAGTAGTACAATGAATGACAAAACTTCAGTATTGCTAAGAGGCATTTGGGATTTGGTCCTTCACAGAACATTTCAGTGAAATGTTTGGCCCTATTGGTGCTCACTGAATTCAGAAATGAGCCTTTATATCTTCTATATTGAAGGGTAACTATGAAATCAATATCCAATATAGTTAACATTCAGGTAAAGCAATTTCGGTTTCATCATTTCTACAGAGGTTTCATACAGAAATAGTATTACTATTTAAAGGTAATACATATAGAAGGATAAATGGATTGAAAACACTATCCCTAGAGAAATTTAAACCTAGACTGTAAGCATTAGGAATATTCCATAGTGGGGAGATATACTGGATCTACAGGTTGTAAATGTACTTTACCTTCACTTACCTTCACAGTGGGCAATGCTACTTACGTTGATGTTCACATTTTACAAAGCTCTCAGGTCAAAATAGTTTTGTGTATACACAGACTCTGGAATGTGTACTCAAACTTTGATTCAAAACTTCCAGCTACTCATGAGAGCTGTTTCCAAAAATGCTGGTTTCTTCATGGAGAGAGATGGTGGGAGAATATATATGCAGACTTGAAATATCAGAGCAAGTTCAAATCTGAAATTATCTCACCCACATTTTGTTATTCAAAAATCATTCACAGCCAAGGAACCTGACAGGGGTTTGTTATATTCGATGTGTAAATTTTGGCTGCTCTGCATTGCGTAACATAGGTCTCCACATGTCATAACAACCAGTATTAAATGCTTTTTCTGAGAACCTCTTAGAAGTATAGCTGCCTGCATCTTCCTTTGTCAGTTAATAATAATAACAGCAATTAACAATAAACAAGATAGAAAACTTTTAGTATGCATAAACACATATATATTTTTCAGTAATTTATCTGCAATGTACACATTCTGTTAAGGTTCCCAGTGTTATTTTATAGGCCTGTCTTCTCTGCTGTTATCAGACAATGACAAATCCATTGGTTCTGGTTGTATCATGCTCTGATGCTCAGCCATCTTAATCTGCTATAGTTGCTGTCTGAGACCTTCTTGGGGGGAAAAATCCCAAGGCACAAAAAAATAACTCAAAAACAGGCATTCTGTTTATCTCTCTTTTCCTGGAGTTGTGCAGAAGGCTGTCACCCATCTGTTTATTGTGTATGTCTGAAGTGATACTCTCACGTGACTGGAGGCATCTTAGGATACCACTGTTGTTTAAAATATTACTGTTCTCCACTGGGGACATACATGTTATTATTTCCCCTGGATGGCTTACTCCTAGGACCCCTCATTAAATGGATAATTTTACATTGCTTTGTTTGTCTTTTCATAAATCTGAAAGTCCCCAGAGGGTGTAACGTCAATTTCTAAGACTTTTGGCATTATTTTTCCAGGTTGAGGCTGAATAAAATACCAACAGGTCTCAATTCTGGATTCATTGGTGCTGTTCCCTAATTTAAAATCATTAAATATGGCTCTGAGTTTGATTTTGAATCTTTTGACAAGACATTTATTTAACACTATTTTCTACTAAGTCATCAAAGAGGACATAGTGGTGACTTGAGGTGATACAGCAAAGCCTCTGCTTCCCTGAAAACTGCTTAATCTCACAGCTAAATTGTAGTTTCCCATCAGACATTATAATTTCAGTTGTGCCATGTTTAATGAAAAAGACTTCTGTATTCAGGGTGTTTTTTTGGAATTTTGCAGTAAAATTCAGAAAAATAATTGTGGGTAAATTGAGAGCAGTTTTACTGTTTACACTTTTGTGCTGATTTTTAATCCAGTAAAGTCAAATCTAGGCTTAAATTGCTCCTCGTAGCCACTTTTCCAGTGTAGCAATTTGAGCCTGGGTTATTTTGTCTGTTGTGCTGTTTGCTTGAACCTACTATAAAAAGTCACTTCATTTTTAAAAATGATCAATCACTTTTACGTATTTTCTGTAAGATCTAGAGATGATCACCGTAAGGTCTTTAATGTAAACCCTATTTAATTATGAATACTCTCCCTTAATCTGATGATAGGGCTTTTCTTGCAGTTCCCTAAGATCTTTATTCTCTGCCCCCTCCAATATCCTATTTTCATTAGTTCTAGTAAATGCAGGTTATCTTTGGGGCCAGGCATTTTAGAAAGACTCTGTTGATGTATACTTCCTCACCACCATTTTACTGAGTGCTTTACCAGGTATTATACCAACACTTCCTAGGTTTTTTTTTTACCTGCAGATCATTCTGCAGCCCATGGAGGACCCCACACCAGAGCAGGCAGATGCCCAAAAGAGTCTGTGACCCCATGGGAAGCCTGCGCTGGAGTAGGCTCCTAGCAGGACCTGTGGACCCGTGGAGAGAGAAGCCCACGCTGGAGCAGGGAAGGAGTGTGCAGAGTCCTCCCCATGAGGAGGAAGGAGCGAGCGGCAGAGACAGTGTGAGGTGAACTGAGCACAACCGCCATTCCCCATCCCCCTGCACTGCTGCGGGAAGCGGGTAGAGAAAATTGGGAGTAAAGTTGAGCCCAGGAAGAAGGCGGGGGGAGGTGTTTTTAAGATTTGGTTTTATTTCTCATTACCCTACTCTGATTTGATTGGCAATAAATTAAGCTAATTTCCCCAAGTTGAGCCTGTTTTGCTCCTGACGGTAATTGGTGAGTGATTTGTCCCTGTCCTTATCTCTACCCATGAGCCTTTCATTACATTTTCTCTCCCCTGTCCACCTGAGGAGGGGAGTGATAGAGTGGCTTTGGTGGGCACCTGGCATCCAGCCAGGGTCAACCCACCACATTATCCCATCAAGTCATTAGGACTTCTCTGTAAAAGCAGTAGCAGAAATTGAGGTACCTAGGGATGTGTGAGCACTGATAACCCCTCAAGCCCTAAAGTGGATCAGGAAGGATGATTTTGGATGTGTCTCTCTACAAACGAAGACATATAAGTTCTACCGGAGTTGCACTTTTGCTCATTAAATGCAATTTTGTATCTCTCCCTGAGTATCAGCTTTCTTTAACTGGAAGAGGCTTTGAACAAAAGCTGGCTTTTACAAAAACCTCTAAAAGACAGAGTTCTCCATCTATCTCACAGTGTTTCCTGACCTTAACGGTGGCATGAACAACAGACAAGCAAAATAATAAATAAGTGAATAAAGCATAGGGCCTTTTTTTTTCTTTAAGTCAGTGCTTTCATTTCCTGTTAATAGATGCTAAAAAAAATCCCACTTGTGAAACATTCTGATAAACTTTTGTGTGTGTTTAATTTCCTTTTTGCTCTTTTCACCCCCGACTGTGGCTGGGAATGGAACCACAGCAAACACAGTGAAGGTCTTTACAATGCTTTAACGTTTGGAACATAAGGGGGCCTTGCTACATCTGTATTGTCAGCACTATTCAAGTCAGAAATGGAATCAGGTTTTTTAAAACCATGTGGTACCAAATGTATGTATTTAGGAAAAGTACACATGTTCCCTCCCTACCAAAAGTATTAGTTTTCAGCACAATATACAGTCTATAGTAATCATCCTCACTCTTACGAATTAAAATGTCATGTATATGGCACAGAAAATCATTACTGTGGGATTCCCTAATATTTATAACATTACATAAGACACCACAATACAGAAAAGGAGGAAAGAAGTGCTGGGTCTTGTAAATTAAATAGCAATTTTTTTTTTCATTTCTATGAATTGGAACCCTTGAAAGTTTCCAGTTCTTTTTACCTGTTCCAAAGGTTTAATTTATTTTGTACTCTTTGCAAGAATCAGAAGGAATAAGAAAAAAAAGTCAATTTTCTGAGATTTCTGAGGTTAAAAACTGTTAAGACCCCAATCTAATTAAGAGATAGGTGCTGTTAATACACGATTTCTTTAAGATCTTGAGCTTTACACAGTAAATTAACAGTCTCAGGTTTCTTAGAAGACATAAACACAAGACTTTTCATGTATTTGCATATTAGTTTACTTCAAGAGGAATAATGTTTCAGAACTCCGTTGTCTGCAAAACACAGCTGGAGTTAGCATTACAGTTTGGAAAACTCAACACCACAGCTCACAAAAAGAATGTCTTAGGTTCATCTCTTTGGGTGTGTTTGTGCATGTGTGAGTGTGCATATGTTTGTGTTTGCTTTCAGTTTGCTTGGATACCGTAAGTGTAAAATTAGTTTTGATTTTTCACAAGTGCTATTCAAATCACAATAAATAGCTGCAAAGTACATTCCATTAGTTACATGGCAACTTCTTTGAAAGTTGTTTTTTTTTCTCTGTGTGTAATGTTATATTCTTGAGAAAAATTGCTACTTAGCTTTTTTTTTTTCTTTGCTTTTTTTTTTTTAGTTCCCTTCTGTGGAAACAAAACAAAGCTCTTGGCAAGGCAGCCTGCACTTACAGTCCTCTTCCTTCTCCTTTGTGAAGCGTGATGTCACCACTTGGCACTGGGAAAGCCATTGTTTCGGTGAAACTCCCATAAATGGCCTTTCTGTGCTCCTGATTTACATGTTAAGAAATCGGATGGGAATTGCTTGCTGTGGTGACTCCCACTTTCCTTTCAGTTAAACATCATTTGGTAGTAAATATCCACAGGATACATTGTTATTCATGGTACATCCTGTCTACTACCTAAGCACTCTTTTTTGTTGTTTTCTGGAACTCTCAATTTAAACGGAATTTGCAAAATAAAGGTCTTCTTCCCTTCTCTCCTCTCTCTTCCCTCTCCTTCCAAACATTACAAATGTTGGCTCTGATATTTGGACATTTCAATCCTAGAACAAAGACAACTTGTTTCTTTATTTCAGAAGTAAACTCATAATGGTGGCACACTTCCAGAGTGGTGTACTATTCCTTACAGAGTCGTATTTACTATGCCTTAGACAAGTCATGGCAAAGCTATTCTATTTTGAAACTGCTCAGGATTGATTCATTTTATAATCAAGCGTTCCCTTCTGGATTGCAAAAAAGAGTAGGGTTAGAGTCAGAAGATAAAGGAGTTTTTGTGATTAAAAAGCTAGATAAAACTCACAGAATCTACAGTTCTCCCACAGTCTTCTCTTAGGCTTTTGCAAATAACTTTGTCCGAGTTTTTCACCTGCAAAATGGGGGAAAATACTTCCCTATGGTTTTTGGTGGGTTTGGTTCTTTGATTTTTTTTTTTTTCTTTTTGATTGATTTAAATCTTTTAGGAACAGAGCACTGTATGTGTGTACAAGAACTACTACGGGGGATTCCTGATCTCAAATGAGCCCTCCATGAGCCATTGCTATAAAATAACTAATAATAATTAAATCCTAAATCCCAAAGAACCTCAAGCTTGGTGGAAGTTCAGACCCAATCTGAATCATTTTCCTCTCTGACAGGATAAGCATGTTGTAAACAATGGCAAAAAGTCCTCTGACTTCCAAAAATTCAGTACCCCTCACTAATGAGCTACATCATTTGGAGTACTACTTAGATATCTATTCAGGGTTCAGGTAGTTCTCAGCTGCAGGAAAAATCTTGATGATGTGATTACTTCTATTTTTTTAAAACTTTTAAAAATATGCTTATGATGAACATTTGCTGTCTGCATTTGTTAGAATGTGATAGGCAGGATCCCTGGTTGATGTAAGTCAATGTTGCTCTGATTTACACCGTATTAGGTTTGGCTCTCTGCCTTTTAAATAAAAAGGGAGCTCAGATACTGTTGTAAGTACTGCTGTGAGCTATTTTTACTTAGTCAACCAAGAAAAAATATCACTACCCTAAGTAAAGAGAGTTTTAACAAGTCCTGAGTAGGTACTCTGGGGCTGTGAAAAATCTGTTTCTTCTCAGTGAGCATCTGGAACCCCCAGTGGAGCTCTGGCCCATTCCCATAGGTTTTTCTTCCAGCAATAACACTGGAGAGTGGCAGTTTCCCATCAGCTCTGCAGAGCAGAACTGTAACCTCAGGAAGGAGTGAATAAACATCATTGCCAAGCAGCAGCTCCTGAGGAGAAGGGTGAAATTTCACGTGTTTAGTTCATGTGGAGAAAGGAATGTTGACCAAGTTCATCTGAATGATTGGAAAAATATCCTGGGCTTCATTAAAACGACTTTCTCCTTCTGAGGGCTTGACAGCCACTTTCTGTTTCATGACAGCAACATTTTCCAATAACAAAATTGCCAAATAATGCTGAAGCAACCTTTATGGAAAAAGCTATTAAGCAACTGGCTTATAATTAGCTAGACAAAGGAGACACTTTTTTAGCGACACTTTACATTGTGAGTACTAGATAAGACTGCAGTTTGTGTATTATCAGGCAGCATGTGTGCCTAAATGCAATGCCAATTTAATATTCAAACGCCTATTTATTGTTTTGAGAGTAAGATGCTGATATCCTTTACAGTTGTTAAAATCCAGCTAACACAACTAAACATTATTATTTAATTAAGAACTTCACAAAGCAAGAGATATTAGTGTGAGCAACAATATGTCTTCTAGCAGATAATGCATGTTTCCAAACACATGCAATACAAATGAACTCATCTGGAACTTGGAGTAAAAAAATATTAAGACTACGAAGGGAAAAAGATAAGGCGACGGCAACCGGTGAAAGAAAGGGAGAGAACAGATATGGTAGAAAAAGTTATATATAGTATGGAAAATAAGTTACAAGGATTTGAAAACATCTGGAATACATTTATGGAATGTCTCTGAAAAACAAAACAAACCACAGGAGGAAAGTCAGACTAAGCATTACTCAATTCTTTTCTTCCTTTGCTTTTTATAGAGGGGGGGGTGGGTGCAAAAAATGTTTGATGTTAATGGAAAAATTCCTTCCAGTATATGTGTTCTGCCTTCATAGGTCTCAACTGAGTAAGCACAAACCTAATTTTAAACATTTTGACAGCTCCTTAAAATCAATGGGATTATGCTTGTGTCAGAATTAGGTGAATAAAAGGGCCTGAGTTAAAATCCTCTTTCCAGTGATTTTGGTGAGCTTTGGAACAGTCTGGCTCCAAGTGTCTTACCTTCACTGTCCTACACCTTGGAATGCACATAATTCAAAGTGATATATTCCAACTGAACAAGAGCCATAGAAAGACCAGTGTTGGCCCAAAGTCCAGTGAAGCATGCTTTTGTCCTGGTTCAACCTCAGTATGCAAAAACTAGAGAGGTCAGTCAAAAAAAAAGTTTGTAAATCTGTAAGGTACCACTTAAACAGCATTTGCTATGAATGGAAGAAGATTCTAAAAGTAAAGATTTTCAGATCTGCAAACGTGATATATGTGACGTGTGTCATACTTCATTTTACAGGTATATTTTGTGTCGGTCAAAAATAATTAATTGCTCTTGCTGAGACATGTAACTATCCAAAGAACGCAACAATTCTAGTGTTAGCCAGAAGTCAAGGTTTTTATCTGAAACAATTACTTGAATCTACTCTATCCCATTCTTGTGAAAAAAGCAGTGTTACTCAGAGAGAGGCCATGACTGCATCAGCAAAGCTGATGTCATGAGAAAGGGATAAGGCCCAATGTTTCTGAGGTCTTCCAAGCTGGTGAGTTTGCAAAATACTGTGAATTCTGGACCTGAAACAAGCTGACGTGTTCCAAAGACAGTCAGTTTGCTCTAAAAAATAAACAAAAACAGTGCAAAAGTAACACTCTGGGGAATTTTGGATCTTCTTGCTTCCCACGCTCCATTATTCCCAACCCACTGTGCCCTCATGCAAATGCTCAGGGCTCAGGATCCCTTAGAAATAATGATGTTCTGGTTACCAGTACGAAGGAAGGGTTATCTTTGTGGCCATGCTTGCTAAGGCCATATTCTAGTTTAAGCCAACCTGAAAGCTGAGAGTTCTGAAGCATAAAGATTGTAACTGGCCTTAGTGGTGAACCTATCCCATCATCTGTGGTCTAATCCAGGCCACTGGCACCTTTTGTAAAGAGGGGAGGCATTTTTCAATGCATCAAATTTTTGTCTTTGTTTTCACTAAACACCTTATAATTACTACCTGCCCCCCCAAAAAAAACAGTTCTCTTTCCTAGACAATTACATGATTCATCAGGTTGTTGTTTTTGAAAATAGAAGTTCAAAATTCTCATCTTTAATACTCTAAAACATGACCCTGTATCAGCTGGAGTTAACCACCCGCAATCAAACATGTTATATGTATCATAAGGTTTTCAGGCCCTGAGAGAAGAACTCAGAACTTAAGTTTATGTGGATTCCACATACATGGAAATTTTTTATGGTAGTGATAAACTCACTTCTGTACAAAATCTGTGCAGCTAGAGCGTTCTCCGAGAAAAAAGGGAGATTATAGTTTAATTCCCTATTCATTCTGCAAACTGATTGCCTGAATAATGAGAGAGTCTCTTCTGAAGGGCTGAGAATGACAAGCTGATTTGTTGTGGTCTCAGCCAATGTGCAAAAGACAAGTCAGATCTCTTTGGCCAGAAAGAGGCAAAAGGCTTTGGTATCTTGTGGTTAAAGTTCTCACAGGAAAATCTCAGTAATCCAAATGTTGTTGCTTTGTATATTAAGATGAAATGGTATAAAATTTATAAGTAGATGTTTTGTGGTCACCTGTAACACAAATGAAGGTCTTTCTTGCAAGTTCTTTACTGGCATGTTCTTTTTCGAAGTTGCCAGAAGATAAGCTATTAATGTAATGGATACTTTCTATTAGATCTTACCTTGACAATATGTCATTAAATATGTCAAGAACTAAAAATAGCTCAGCAATGTTTTAATCAATTCTTTTCCTCACAAAATAATCTATATGAATTTTATACAGCATCTAAGCCCAGACAAAACATTTAAATAACTGCTGTGTAGTATTATTCAATTTGACAATTCCAGTCATGGACACTTTCACCTGGGATTTTTGGTGATGTATATTTAAAGGAGACAAGTAGGCAAAGCAGTGTACTCATGGCAGTCCTGCTTGAAAAGCAAATGTAATCTGCATTATTGATAGATAAAGAAAAGTACAAGAGATTTAATGGAGTTTAATGAGAAGGTCTTGTGATTACAACATATTCCCACTAGCTTGTCTCTATTATCTCAGTATTATAGCAATTCTAGGAGTCTGTTAGTAGAAATGTGTGAGCTTTTCCTTTCTTCTACCACAGTGTCTATAACTTTTTCATCCAGTGGCTGTCTATTGCCTTTGGAAGAAATAGCAGCTTCTCAACTTTCCTTCCACTCACTGACTCCCACTGTGCATCCTGCTTCAAACTGCAAAATATAATTACAATGGGCATGAAATCCTCTTTTTCATATCCATTTGCCAGGTGCAATAATTGCAGGATGAGCATGAAATAGGAGGGGAATCCTCCTCTAAAGTGGGTATTGAACAGACAACAAGCATAGATGGAAAAATTACGATTCTCTGATCCTAACACTCCTGTCCTTTCTGAACATTAATCAAATTATTTCTTTTTCTTTATCTGCTACAGAGTGGGTGATTATGTGTTGCAATGAAATGCTGTACTGAAAAATGTAATCTTCATGTTGGTTCACAATAAGTTAGGACAATCTTTAATTCTGCTTATGTATTTGTTATTGTAAGTGGTGTAGAAGAACCATTTAAGCTTATGACTAGTTGATTGATAAGTCACTTCCATGATAGCCTTGGTTACTTACGATTCCTGCCATTGGCATTTGTGCATGCTATGTGTTACTATTTCTGCTACCCTCACTTCTATTTTTCAAGAGAATAACAGGTTTAAAATAGAAAATAATAAATACATTAATGGCTGCTCTTTTATGATGAAAATTCTGTTTATAAAATTAATGAAAATGGACATGTACATCTGTTACATTTTCAACAATCACCAAAAGACATAAGAACAGAATGGTACATCTTTGTGTGCTATCAAAATTTCTGTGGAAAATGGTTTCTTTTCAGGGAATAATGACTTCAGAATCTTCTATTTCTGTGGAAATGTCCTTTTTTTTTTTTTTTTTTTTTTTTTTTTCATAAGAATAGCCAGTACTGGAAAACTAGGTGATTTTTGATTAAGAAATGAATTATTTCAGAATTGTCACCATAGTGCTTTATGGATCTGTAATTGTCTCAGATCTCCATTCCCTTCTCTGAATTGTTCACTATGGCAAAATTTGTTAACAATACTGTCTCAGTAAGTGGATAATGCTGTGATACATTGTGGGAGATGTCATCTGATTGGAAATTATGTTACAGGAAAATATAGTCATGGAGTTACTCGTGCACACCGGTTTTAAACTAAAACCTTAGATTAGGAATTCTTAATTTTCAGCTGAAAAGTATCAACCTTTATTTTTTCTTTTTTAAATAATTTGTTTTTTTTCAATATTTGCTGACTAGGGATCGGGGAAAGAAGCAACTACCTTGAAGTCAAATGAATATTCCTGAAAACTCTTTCTTCAGTATTTGGCCAGCTATAACCTACCATTATTATTCATTCAGAAACTCAGTGAATTGAAGAGGCAGACATGCTGTGAGTGTCATGTTAATTGGTAATAAAGCTGTAAAGCTAGAGGCAGTACATATTAGACTGGAAAGAAATTACGTAGTAGAAAAATGACAATGAGACAAGCTGAGGTCTACGGAAGTGACTTTTATTTATTTGTAGGATCAATGTCACTTGGTCATTCAGGTTCTACAATTAAACTCAAGGCCTCAATTCAACATGAGTTTAATGGGAGCAACAGCTCGTACTGGGAACAGAGCTGAGCCAACATCCTTCTAGATAACTGAATGTTTTGGCAAACATTACAGTAAAAATTAGCCAAGAAAGAGGTGCTGATCTATTGAAACTTCTGGTTTTATCTTCAGTTAAACAACTTCTACCTCAAGAACTGATCTGTGAATCTGGCATCTTATTACTGGTGGTAAAACAGTTCATCCTGCAGTGGTTACTTTGACCCTTGAAGAGGGAACTCATATCAAAAATGTTCAATATCTATATTATTTCTCAATAAGCAATATAGATTTGTTGGTTGTCAGTCACTGATTTACTCCCACAGAATGAAGGAAACCCTTAGTACAGAGGCAGAAATATTGTTGGCTGTTTAATTCCTTACAGTTCCAGCTCTTTAATTTGTTATTTATGAAGTGGTAGAATTTAGTGGGACAATCTGAGCTAAAACATGCAATTCATTATTTTCCAGATTTCTTTATAATTTTATTCATTTTCAGGAAATTGCAGGAAGCACAAAATAGGTCCCCTAGAAATGAAGTAGCTGGTACTTTACATTTATTACAGCTGTGAAGCCTTCAAGGTAGATGAGTAATAATTTTTCATTCTCAACAATAGTTTTATAGAGAATGCTTGGAGACTTGCAAAGGATGATTAACAGGCTGTGCATTCCCATGTAATAGCATCATGCTACTAATTCACTCCAAAATAAGTTCACAATTCACTACCAACTAGGAAAGAATTGGAAAGACTTGGCATTTTGCTCAAATTATCTGCTTTCATAACCATTCATTTTCAATTCAAGGCCAAGAGCTTTTCTAAAAAATGTGTAAGTCCACAGGCTATATTTACCATAAATGTATATTGTGTCTGCACTCAAGCTTTTTTATTAAAAATAGAAAAGATTTTAAAACTAGAAGGACATCAGCTAATAACACAGTCACAACAACTCTTGGGGAATTTTTGGACCCACACGTAAGGCTCTATTATTCCAGTGTTTCAAAAATGTTACTGACTGTGAAAAATAAATAGCTTTGATTTCTTCCTTCTTGGGTTGTTTTTTTTTTTTTTTGTCTTGTTTTACTACTCAGTGTTTTGTTATTTTATGTGTAACACTAACATGAATAAAGCTGATAGGATCTGTTCTTAAATTTTGGCCCTCTGCAAGAAACATAGAAAACATATCTAGTAAAATGTCTCCAGTGGTCTTGTTGGCCAGATAATTTTTACAAAGTTACTTGTGTGGTGTGAATCCTAAAAGCTAATAAATCATTATTGCCATCAAATTTGGGCTACATTTACTTTTAGCAGTTCTCAAAACTTTTTTCTTTTTTTTTAATAACAACAAAAAGGTGTTTGGAGATATTTAATAACTCAGCATTAAGCTCCCAGGCTACAATTTAGAATGGAGGAAAAAAGAAGGGGGAGGGGGATCTCTGCAAAAATCAGTTGTATTTGAGAGGCTATGGAATTAGTTAAAAACTGTTTAAGCACATACTGGGTGGCAGATTCCCTCTGGGCAGACTGAAGCTGTAACTCAGTCAAAGATTTCCACTAACATCTTAAAGAAGAGGACACAATTTGAAAAGTATATGTACAGCCCAACTTAGAGCTGATATAGTGGCTTTATACTCATAAAGTATGTTGCAAAAGTAGTTAAATAAAACACTTCTTAGTTAACATATCTGACTTTAAATCCAAAGATGGATTAAGCTAGAGGAGCACTTTGTTTAGTAGTATGTGTTGGGAACGTGTTAATTCTCTCCTTCCTCAGAAGAATATTTTTGTGGAATGTCAAAGAACAAGCAGAGAAATAAATCTTGAAGGTTGTTTCAAATGCAATTTAAAATTAATAATGGAAGGGTCTGAGATGTTACAGTGGCTTTCAGGAAACCTGCCACATCCTACCTCAGGCTCACTGATGAGGCAACTGAACAAGTTCAAGTTGTTACAAATCTCAATACCTCTGAGTTTCTTGATTGCAGCCTGCAAATATTTACATCAACTTTGTGAAAACAACAGGACTTTCCAAAGAAGTTTTGCAGGAAGATGCTTGACTTGGGATATTAAATGTCCTTAGAAACTTCTAGATATTGGTTAGTCATATAGCCCTCAGCAGGATTGGCTGTTCCTCAAAACATTGCATTAGACATTGACCACTGTGATCTATGAGTTAAATGAAAAATGGAGTCTGCAGGTTTTCTGTTCATACCCAGACCCTTTATGAACATCACCTGGAATAAAGTTGTAGTATGCTGTTACATTCTGTATGTGCGTTTCAGGACATAAAATTCTTATAAATAAGTGTAAGTCTTCTACCCATGAGGAAATGGTCTGTTTAAGAGTATTTACTACAGCTGGTAACTACAGAAAATGCTCTTTTAACAAATGCAGGAGATCCCTGTTTTTAATGCTGATTATTCAGAACTCTTAAAACCATCCTAAAGAGTTTGTTGCAAAAGTGGTGCATGAGCTTCTTGCTTGAATAGTAGTGGATTGCACATAATCCACATACGGCTTTTCTGGATTGGAGATGCATGTAACTTTCTGTAAGGGTGTACATATCTTAGTTTACCTGTAAAGGATAAGCCCCAGAAGTGAAGGATATATTCATTGAGACTTACACACTTTTTGAAAAGGAGCTGACATCCTCTGCTGCAGGCACTCTTTTAACTATTTAAAAAATACAGTGAGTAAGTACACACAATCTCTCAAATACTTTCTCCTTTCCACAATAATTCAGAGGAAAAATAAATAAATCACAGCTATTCCTAGAAAAATATTTTCAGAAAAAAAATAATGGATAAACTTCTCAGTGAATGTAATGTCTTAATTATGACAGATTTCTCTGTAATGAAATGAATGACAATTTTTTTTCATTTCATGAAACTGTGTTTATTTCTTTCATTACTATAGTAACCAGCAAAGCATTCTTTGCAATACTTTGCAGGATGTTCTTATATAAATATATGTATGTGTGTGTGTGTGTGCATGAGTGTACATCTTTTACACAAAACTGTGAGCAATTATTTGGAAATTCCAATTGAAAATTGAATATTAAGGGGACATTTTTCTCCTGGGTTTTATCACTTGCATGTCTTGTAGATTTATTTGGATCTGTTGAATCTGTTCATTTTTTCTCTTTTTATATTTTTACTTCTTTTCCCAGAACTCAGGATACTTACCTGTTACTTCTCCCATTTACACTGTCTTTATCAGCCTATTTTATTTATATCTGCTATTTATAATGAAATTTATGTGTTACATAAAATTTGAAACAGCATTCAACACAACCATTGACATTTGCAGTTCAATACTATGGTCTTGCAGTAACCTCAGGTGGGAAAAATCACCATCAAAAATAAAACAGGGCAGACGTCAGTAGGAATTTGTGCATTTACAACATTATGGATTACAGGTATTTAATGAGATAGTTGTAGAGAACGTGTACTGGAATTAAGAAACCAAGGAAAACAGTCTGATTTATTGAAGTGGTCTTTTATTTAGGCCTCCACAAAAATTATGAATTAATTTAGAAGGCAGCCTTCAAGAGAAAATTTGATTTTGTTGTTTATCTCTGTCCCTCTGTCTTCATTGCCCCATAAAAATCACAGGATTTGATATTTATTACTGATTCAATTCTAAGTATGATTCAATAGTATGGATGTTGTGTAGAGCAAAGCTCTTAAATTTATAGAATTTCTGCATGTGCCAGTGTGTCAGCTTTACTGCGACTTAGAGCACCTTTAGCTGTTTCTGCTTTGTGGTAAGCGTCTCTTTATTGGAAAACATTGCCATAAAATACACTAAATTAACAACTACATCTTTTTAATCACCTGTTTATATACTCTAGCAGAACATGCAGAATTTGTGCCTATTTATATATATAATTTCTTTTCTTGTTTTCATATATCCTTTCCACCAAATATGTTTCTTATGTCAAGTTTCCCAAGGCAGCTTCAGATCATAATCAGAGCCCTATCAACTGAGTTAGCAATGTTTTCAATACAATAACAGTATTTGTTTGCTTAGGAACTTCCTTGTTAGTGTTTCAAATTGCTTTATAAAACCTTAAATAGTACAGTCAGCTGGGCTTAAAATTTCCTTTGTTTGTTTGGGTACGTCTCTCCCCTTCCTCTCCTCTCCCCAGAGATACAGGCTGACTAATGAGCAAATGGGGAAGAGGGGACTATGGTCGTGCATCTCCCCCAGCCCTCATTAGCCACAGGGCATATGTGTTCTCATGTCACATGTCATAACCCCAGGAAATGCCTTATAACCCCCTACCCTCCATTAGAATCAATTCTGTATCAATTCTGTACCTATTCCTGTCTCAGTGCAGCTTATGAATAGATAATTGCAGCAAATGTATTTCACTTCTAATAATCATTTATTAACTGAAGCTGGTATAGCAAAACAGATAAGTTTGGTTGGCCCTGATTTCAGCTGATTAAAACTTTATGAAATGACAAGTGAGATTGGCCAAGTCAGTTTTCTGCTAAAGGGTGCATTTTTTTCATGCCATTGAAAAGAGGAATATTCACCTGTTGCACGGAGTGATATTATGGGAAAAGACATTTCTGTGCCCAGGCAAAGAATAGCTTTTAAAAAAGAAAAGTTGCTGTAAGACTTCCATAATGTGAGAGTCACAAATAGGCTGGTAGACTACTTTTCTTGCAGGGGCAGGATTTTTGCCATCTAGATGGAAACTGAACAGCTGGAAAGAACTGGCCCTGTGACCCTCAGAGGCCTCAGGAAGTGCGTGATCCAAATGCATGATCCAAAAATGTTTGCATCACCAAAAGCCGTAGAGACCCAGTGTGTACTCTTGTTGTGGTTTAACCTGGCAGGCATTCACTCGCTCCCCACCAGTGGGATGAGGGATAGAATTGGAAAAAGGTAAAACTTGTGGGTTGAGATAAAGACAATTTAATAAGACAGAAAAGGAAGGGAAAATAATACTAATCATAAAAGAATATACAGAACAAGTGATGCATAATGCAATTGCTCACCACTTGCTGACCAATGCCCAGCAAGACCCTGAGCAGTGATGGTTGCCCCCTGGCCAACTCCTCCTCCCAGTTTATGTACTGAGCATGACACCATATGGTGTGGAATACCTCTTTGGCCAGTTGGGGTCAGCTGTCCTGGCTGTGTCCCCTCCCAGCTTCTTGTGCACCTCAGCCCCCTCGCTGGAAGGGCAGTATGAGAAGCTGCAAAGTCCTTGACAGTGTAAGTACTGCTCAGGAACAACTAAAACATCAGTGCGTTATCAACATTTTTCTCATCCTAAATCCAGACCACAGCACTGTACCAGCTTCCAGGCAGAAAATTAACTCTATCTCAGCCAAAACCAGGACAGTTATGCAGGGTAACACTGAACTCCTCCCTACTTTCAGAGGGCAATGGAATGGGGTGACACTTGAGGAGATGGCTTACAGGATTCTTGGGCGCTTTACCAAAAAGATAGAAATGGAAGCTGCTTTGGGTAAGAACTGGGCAAAGCCATCTGGACAGGAGAAAACATGGAGATGGAGAGAGGAAATTAAACAGGGAAAAGGAGGGAGCAACTGGGGGTTGATGGGAATGTAAGTACTATATGTCTAAGTTCAAACAACTAGGTTTAAACAACTCTGCCTTTATAGTGTGTGGAGACAATCAAGCACTATGACATCCCTGAACAGACTGCTGGGACAGGTTAGACAGACTTCTCCCCACCAACTATGAGAGAAACCTAGAGCCTAATGGACTACTTCAGATTTAGCTACCTAAAACTGGGTGAAATGAGTCTGACCCACACACACATTGAGATATTAGATGATCTTAATGTTAGATTGCCCCTTACATATGGGGTTGGATTTCCCCATACAGGCCTATTAGGGTAATCTTTATTGATTTTCTACATTGCATTTTTTTCCTAAGAACCTGCTTCCTCCAGTACGATGGCAAACAGTGCCTGAGAAATTAATTAGGATCATGCAGCAAATGAGTGCGCTGCAAATTGGCTTTTTGCCTTATTAGATATAGAAGTCCAAAGTTGTGTAGTAAATGTAGCAAGAGAAGTGTTGAGAGAGAAAGGATGGTTTAATCATTAAGACAACCAAATGCTGTGAGAATCCAGATCGTTGCATCAGTGGCATTTTTAACAGAGTCAAGCAATTCACTTAAACCAAATTTTTCACCAGTAACCACTACTGCGCATTACTCATTTTCTGATTGCCCAGCCTGGGTCACATGTGGCCAGATTTTCCAAACTGAACATTCACAGCTGCAAATGAAGTCAGTTATGTTTGAAAAGTGTTCTAAAAAGTGTTGTTATTCCTGAGCTTGTGTGTTTCAAGTAGGGAATCGAACATAAGTGTATAAACTTGACAACACTGATGTTATCTGTGCCTCAGCTCTTTGTTCATAATATATGAATAATAACCCCATTAAACTCTCAGGGGTAGTGTGAAGTGAAAATCACCTCTTGTGTAAAGTATGTCAACTCCTCACACAAAAGACCACAGAAATAGCTATAATGACCTTATATTTCCTTCAGAGTTTAGCTAGTATGCTTTAAATAAGATCTAGAGCCACATTGCACCAGAAGAATAGAAAGAAATATTTAATAACATTCATTCACTGTGTTAGGCTTGGAAAAGAAAAAAGATTTAGCTTAAGCCTCTAACTGACACACATACAGATAAATGCCAGATAAAGATTGCACTGACAACTTCCCTTCTGAGGTGCTTAAAAATATAATATTCTTTTTATTTTCTTTCAACACAAATATTTGTTTTGTGCTACTGGTGTGTACAAATCGTTCTGGGGTTTTGGAGGTGGGAGGCTAGGGGTGGGATTTTTTTCTGGCCTGGAATATCATCAGTTCAGTTAAGGATAATAGTCATAAGATTTGGATAGCTCAGGTCCCAAATCCCTTCTCCATTCAGATCAATGGAAAGATTTCCAAAACTTTGAAGGGATTTTGCCTTCTATGCAACATGGTAACACACAGAGATATCCAAGCCAATGAGATAATTTTGGAACTGGAAGTGGAACAGCCATGTCAGCACCCAGCCCAGGTTTCCCACTGCCCATAGGAAACATGCAGTAATCCTTGGGCTCTGCTTGGCACCGGAGAGGCCTCATCTGGAAACCAAGTGCTGGTTTGGACACCTCCCTTCAGGTAAGGTGCAGAGACAAGCCAGAGCAGAACAACGAGGTGGAGAAAACACGACTGAGGAAAGGAAACACTGGGAAGACCTGGGATTGTGTAGTCTACATAAGGGAAGGTTGAGGGAGGTGAGGTTTAGGGTTTGAGTACAGAATGCATAAAATTCTGCTACAGAAGAATGGAAGAATTTATTCTCACTGTGAAAGGCAAAAGCAGTATGAAATACATTAAATTGAATTTCAGCAGACCCATTTTAGATATCAGGAGTAGCTTATAATGTAAGCAAAGCACTAGCAGTGATTCACTGAGCCAAAGTGCCCATGGCACTTTGGGAACTTCTATTACAGTAAGTCCTTAAGAAAAAGTTATAAAAGTATCTCAGGATGACCAGAGGGAATGGATGAGGTGAGCTATCTGGGACCTGCCAATTTTATCATTCCACACTTCTGTGTTTCAGCTATAAATCTTCTCAGTAAAGCAAATTAACTTATGTTAAGAGCTGCACTATCATGATTAGAATGTTTCAAGAATCCCGGGTACTTGCTCTGTAATGGAACTGCAGAGATATGAGCTATTGTGTCCTCTAGTTACCTTCAGTCATTTAAGAGCTATCATTTAGAATCAAAGTTTTTGCTAGTTAATCCAAGAAACACTCCTGAAAATATCCCTGTTGAGTTGCTGTTAACACAAAACTGCTATTCATGTGTAGTTTATAAGAAGAAATAATATATATTTAAGTGCAAATATCTATATGTACATATTTATACATATATTTATGTAAACATAATAAATCCTTTGAATGGGAGTCAGGTGCTGAGTCCTAGAATGGCATTTGTTTATACTGTTTTGTCAAATATAATTTATAGACAATATCATAATTAGCGAGGAAAAAAAGCTCCCAAAAATGCTTTCACATTACAATGAATGCATGGTGTTATATACAAAAAACTCCCTCAACACAAGCAGTTGATGTTCAGTTTACATTTAATAATGAAGAAAAAAAGAAAAAAAAAACAAAAGCTCTTAGGAAAATGCTATGCTCTTTAATATGAGCATAGCATGTATTAAGGCAGTCTTGTCTTCTTTAGGTTCCTCCTTCACACAAAATGAAGGAAAACCATTGCTTCAGTTAAGTCTCTAATTTAGTATAAAATGACCATGTCAGAGTACTCCCCTGAAATCAGTACCATTTACTTGGTTGTGCAAGACAGTAATATTCAAGTATACTAAAGTTAGAAAGCAAACTGCTGAAAGGGAATAAACTACACACATTAAATAGATGGAAAAATATTTCATAAACATAAAGCTGTGGTTCCAAAATAGGTTTTATAATTTGAATTGTATCCTCAGTCTACATTTACATTCATGAAGTAGTTTGCAAAGTCCCTCAGAGAGACTTTTATTATGTGAAAGGCATCTTTTAATTACCTTAAAAAACTTCTGGGGAGTTTCTGGTGTTCACTGTTTTGTGTCTTTAAGGAATCTCATTTAGGTTAGAGGTTAAATTTTAACTCCGTTGTTTGTTAAGTTGCTCATTTTATCTTCTTCAGCCTTTCCCAAGTCAATACCTCTGAACAGGCCTGTCAATCGGGCACCATCCTTTCAAGAGAGATTTCCACTCTGAATACCAGACAACCCAATATACTCATTCTTTACCTAGCTTTTAGTTAAAAATTGAATCTTAAGCATTTAAAATTCCTGTACGTTTGATCATATATCACTTAAAGCTATGTACTGTACTTTTGGAAACTCTTCAGAGTTCCTACACATTTTCACCTTGTCAACATTTCATTGAGTAAGCACTGAAAATCTTCTTTCTCTAGACACCACATTTCTGTCACTGCCCATTTTATTTATTAAGTGTCTCTACCTAATTGAACCGAAACCGAGATAATCCAAAATACTACATAACTATATTCCACATTACATGAGCTCTTAATGAGCAATTGCAGTGGACAGACAGTTAAATAAGTAAATAAACTTCAGTCAGGAGGTGAAATAAAATATTTACTGCTTGTAAACTGGTTCTGAAAACATGAAAGGAAAAGCTTTTATAGGCCTTTAGAAGTAATCAACTCCAAAGTGGATGTTTGAAGCAATTGACTGATTGCCTATGAAATGAGATGCCAGAATTTGTTTCCTGGATAAATAATGCACTAACAAATCAAGATAAGCCTAATGTTTTTATTTATTTATTTAAACAAGATACATCAACAGAAGACAGAGGAAGAAAACTCTGAAAAATGTGCACATAATTTAAATTATGAGATTAAAATATGGCGTCTAACTTGAAACCCCTCCCCTCCAAATAATCTGCTTTTTTTGTAGCCAACCATAAACTAATGAGGGATGTTCTGAGACACTGAAGTCCAGCTCTGACATTTACTATTACATAAAGTTGATATATGAAGTAGCACTACATCTTGGCTGTTGTGATGCATTTATAAATGTCAGCACCAGAGCTAAAATCCGTCTTCTCTTAAAAAAAAAAAAAAAAAAAATACATATATATATATATATATATATAGCTGACACTATTAGGGCCAAGAAAGAACACAGAGTTGAACAACCAAAGTGAGATTTGTTACCCTAATGCCAGCATCTGGGACTTCTTAGACCCCCTTTACTGTCAGCACAGCATTTGGAGGCCACCACGTCTTGCCAAGGAAGACAGACCTGTCTGTGGGTGACCACTAACTCCTGGCTGGGGCTGGGGAAGCTGTGCCACTCATGGACAGAGAACAGCCTGGCTATGTAACTGTGCACTGTCTGGGAAGGTAGCACGTAGGGCTGGGGGGGGTTACTTATAGCTTAAAAAAAATTATAATTGGTGTTTGGCTCACAGCTAATAATTAGAGCTTCAGAGTCCTCCTAAAATGATAAGAAAGTTGAAAGATGTTAATGTTGGCTTTGAAAGAATACAATTAGCTCAGTGCTTTCCTTCAGCCATTTCTTTTTGAAGTTCTCTGCAGAAAATGCTAAGCAATTTCCTTTCCCTTTTAACATCAGAACCCTACTCGGTGGAGGACTTTGTTTAAACAGTTTTCTGTTGTCTGCAAATGTATCAAAGGAAAATAAAGTTAATTAACGGAATGAAAATGTGGCTGAGAAAAAAGGGGGGATTATTCAATGTTGGTTCTTTGGCTCTAAAATGTTGATTGCATTTAGATATCTGAGTGAGGCGTCTCTAACCTAAAAAGCTGCCGCTGTGACTTACTGCCAAGACCACTGGTTATACGGGTAAGCCTCAGGCCAAGCTTGAATGACACAGCAGGCTCAAAATAAACTGTAACCTTCTCCTGTGTAACACGCTCGTTTCAGTTTGGGTTACGTGAAAAGCTGTGCTTGCAGGATCATTTCAGCTTTTACTGTAAAGCATGAGGTGTGGAGGAGGACAATCAGATCTCACTATCCCTAAAAATTGTGCCTATGACTCAAAGTCCAGGTTATCTGGATCTGGCTGGATGAGCTCCTCTTGGCAAGTATGAAAGTAACATTGACTGCAAAAATAACTTTATTAAACAATGTGGTCTTTCCAGTCCTTTCTGGGAAGGAACAGGCTTTTACAAACCTATTTCATTTTATTTGCACAAGCAGATCACATGTACTTTGCCCTGCCTTAACTATTTAAAAGAAATTAGATACACACTGGATTCCATTTATTTACCATATTGTACAGATGCAATGCTTCAAAAGTGACATATCGGTGTGGAAAGTCCATGTGTTCACACCGCCCAGGTAGTGGGATGTTTGGATATTTCTGGTTTTCAAAGGATAAGAAGATCTCACCTAGAATAGAGAAGCTGAAATGGCTTCACACATTATTCCACACCTGTAGTCTGGCTCTCTCCAAGGATGGTAAAGTTTTCCTTCCTGTAAGTGTTGATAAGAGAACGATTGAATTACTGAGAGGGTTTTCTCAAACACTAGCAGAAAAGTATCTAAAAGAAGGATCAGAAATGAAGGTAATCCTGGTGTTACTGGAGACAACACAACCATGCAGCGGGTTTTGTTGCCCTCCCTCCTGCCTGGACATCACCGTGATGACTGTAACTCTCTCCACCGAACGGAGCCAGAGCTCAGAGCCTGCCATACTCTGCTGGAGGGGACTGAAAATTAGCAAATTGCACAGGGGCGAAATCCCTAAAACCAGTCCTAAAGATGTCTGGCTAACAGACTTTTCCGACTGGTGTTTTCTACACTAAAATTACACACAAGAGTTACTAGCTGATGCTATTAATCACTGACTTCAGTAGAACTGGGCCAGTGAGGGACATGAGGTCAGTGCACAAGTATTGATGACTGGAGGTTTCCCTGTGCCATACTGGTGCAGAGCGACCAAACACTGGGGAGATGCATGCATCTCTGGCGTGTGCCGGGTCTCCAAGCCATCCTCAGGGTTTGCTCCACTGCCAGCTGAGGTCCAGGTGACCTGATGGCAGTATCAGAAACCTCTCCAGAAACCAGTTGCTTCCTATAAAGTGCTGCTATTCCTCTGGCAAGAAGTTGCCATGAGTAGTAAGAAGGAAAAGGCACACTTGCCAGGAGACCATTAGAGGACACTCATAACTTCAGCAGTGTGATGTTTCTCTTAGTATCCTCCAGTACATAGCTCAGCTGCTTGGTAATAAATTACTGATTACTGGTGGTGTCTGGCAGAGTGGGAATGTCTTAGGTGTGTGGAAACAGTGGTAAGTAAAATTCACACCATTGATGCTTGTGAACTGCACTGTGAGGTCATTATTATATAGAAAGTAACTTATTACTCACAGGGTTGCCATAATCTTGTTTGTTGGTTAAAAACAAAAAACAAAAAACAAAAAACAAACAAACAAAAAAAACACCAAACAAAACCGAACCAAAACAAAACAAAACAAAACAAAACACCAAACAAAACCCAACGCAATTTGGTTTTGATAACATAGTAAGTTTGGGTTTTTTGCTGGAATAGTTAGTAATGATATGTAATCCTCAGTTGTAATTGCAACATAACCATGATAATATGATAATAAGCAATGATGTGATTTTGAAGAAAATTACTTCTGCAGCCAGTAAGAATTTTATTCTAATGTATTAAACTATGTGCTTAAGAAATACTTAGTCAATAATTATGTAAGTGAGCAAAAGTAAGTTTTGCAGTTTTTGTTAAAATTATGTTTCTGGACACAGCACTGTATGCATTTGGCAGGCCAAAGTGAAAAACGTCTTTGATTTCAGCAGAAAAGAATGCTAACTCTGCATCTCAATTTCTGTTTAAGCAAGCCCATGGCTTTTTGTGATGTTAGTGTGGCTAATCAGAAGTGAACCTAGAAAGGGTAACAAGTGTTAATTGGACCCTCTAATTATAATGTGGTCTGACAGTATGGGAGTGCAGTACTTACATGTACAGAGACTTCCTTTTGTTTTTTCTTCTTTTTTTTTCTTTTCTTTTGCTTTCCTGTTTTTACTCATCTGTGTATAGCTGCGAAATAAGCAGGTCTTTAATCACTGAGGGCTGTATGATCCTTACCCAGGCACACTATCCATTGATGGTAAGTGAAGAAATGTGCCACAGGTCCAGCTTCAGACACCTGCTCAGTCAGTGCATCCCGTTGGTATGGCACTGCATAGTATGGCAAGTGTAAAACTGGCATTATGCAGCTCTTCTGTAAAAGAACAACATGAGTGGGTGTGGGCTGTGCGGCAAAGCTGAATTACAACCAGAGCTACCCTGGAAACGAAACTGGGAACAGAAAATCTGAGATACAGCTTTACAAAACTCTTCCTTCTCTCTTTTCTTCTGCAAAGGGAAAGTGCCACGGGGGACATAAAGAAACCAGCATTGCAGTAAAAATGGCAAATAATGCAGAAAAAAATATTGTGCTGCCTTGGCTCCTTTTTCACTGTGTACAGGTTGGCAAAACTCCTCAACAGAGTTAACTTCAGCAGGAAAATGCCTTAAAGGAAGAAACAGTATTTTTGATTTATTAAGGATTGATTTATAACTGTTGGTTGAAGGGGCATCTGCCAGTTGTTTTCTCTGTAACGTTCATGTTCATAATGTAATGTGACTGATTCTGGAGAAGGGAAAGCTTGTGTGCCCACTGAATGCAGATATAATCCAGACCAACCCAACTCTCTCAATAGTCTCAGAGATTGGCTTGATTTATAAAATTCAGTTTGGTTTTAAACTTGGATCTCTCAAGATCAGGTTTGTAGTACTTGAATGTCCTAAGTTGCTTTGTAAAAAAATGATTGATTCTCAAATTTCACACCCAAATTGGCATTGGGGCATGGACAGAGAATTCTGTTTTTCAGAGTTCTTTTTTTCAGGTCAAATAAAAAATACATAACTTTCAGCATCAGAGGTGAACTTTCCTGAAATCTCAAATCAGGTAAAGAAATTTTAGCACTTACGCTAATCTTTTGAACCTCACGAAGCTTTTCATTTCTGAAATCCTTTTGGATTCCTGCACAGTGAAAAAACACTGTATAATAGTTTAGGACAGGAAATAGATGGCATGCTATATCCATCCTATATAAAGGGGGAGGGAATGATTTAGTTGTTTCAAATCTAATCTCTGACAAAGCTTCACAAAGTCATTGATGTTAAGATCACTGCTTCTACAAGAATATTGTCCCATGATTTTGGAAAGATGTGTTCAGCATCTATGATTAAAATTAAACTGGAAATAATGCCATCCTCATCACAACATTCCCTAAGCATGTAGTCAAGGCTGATTCAGATGAGAAAGTCCACCTAATGAATCATCAGACTTGTTTCCTGCACTGCCTAGGCAGGCCATGCTGCCTTTAATTTCAATTTTTGCTACAAAATAATTCTTCTACGTATGAGACAGACTGGGATAATAACTCAGTGTTGGGATTCGTTTTATTAAATCTGAGCTGGTCACCATGGATTTCTTTAAAGCCAACAGAGATCTAGGAAACATAGTCAATAAGAATTAAGGCTAAATCAATCTCACCATAAGGTAGATAGCTACACTAGGTCAGATGAATTGTTCCCTAAAACAGAAATGCATATTCCTTTCTACTGTTTACAAGAATCACCAGAGGAGCAGCTGAGCTGTGGATGTCTGCATCCTACACCTCTGCAGCTATCTGGGGTGAATAATCTTCGCAGTGTCAGAAATGCAGTATATATGTCACATCTCCCTTTTCTCTCGGATTTTAGAAACATTCTGTTAGAACTGAATGCTTCTGATATCAAAAGTTGTCTCTGGAATTTCACATCAAGGGGCTGGACCGTTTTGTAGAATTCCTCCAGAGCTGAAATTTCCTTGTTAATTTCATCAAACATTTCAGCAAAATAACTTTTTTTTTTCCATGATTTATTAAATTTTGTAAGATGTCTCTGTAAGATTCTAGTGAAATTTGCTAATTTATATATTTTCCACATCATAAGACCTGAAACCATTTTTTGAGTATACCTCGTTCTTCTCCTAATTTTATTTGGGCATGTATGCATATTTATATATATATACCTATTTAGCAATGATTATACAGAAATAGAGAATAATAAAACAGACACCAACTCTGGGCTACCTGAGTTTTATATGGGTATATATAGTAATACAAATGCTATTAGTTCTGTTATTATTTAAAAGAACAATGCCACAGGATACAAGAGAGGTAATTGTATTGGGTAGGGTGACAGTGGATAAGATGTAAGGGAAACCACCAAGTTTTAGGTGAGTCTATTGAAAAAAGTTACTGAAAATAAAAGAAGGCAAACTTTAGAGTTACAATCTCTTTATCAGTCTATGGGAAAACAGAACAAAGGGATCAGAAAATGTATACTTAAAGGATGATGATTCAGAGCTCATAAGGGACTATGTTATTGTAGTATGAGTAAAAGGTCTATGGGAAATATTTTCCTTGGGAGACCAGGAAATGCCTGAAAAAACTAAGCCACAGGGTGCATTAAAGAGAAATGTTTCCCTGGGTCACCATTCCTTTTACAGAAGGAAAGAGGAATCTATTAAGTCAGGAATGGACAGTAAGATCAAGGGAAATTAATGAGCTGGAAGAGAGCCTTTTAGAGCTGTAGTAATGCTCAGACCTGTGGGCTGCCCTGAAATAGGCTTCTGTTTTCCTGAAAACCAGTGATAACTTCGTGCAGCTGCTCATTAGATAGTGCAGATACCAAAGGAGAAATTGGAACCCTGGATGTGTTAGATTAGCATTTTCCCACTATGTCCTCCATTTATTTTCCAGATGGCATACTGTTTCCCTATTATGTTTTATTTATACAAGGCTAAGCCCATTCCCCTTCCAACTCCATTAACCTCAGTGGACCAACACCAGAAATGACTATGGCCCATTGACTACAGAATCTTATTTGATACTGACTGTTTTCTTTAGGATTATTTGATTGACACAAATTATTGCAGTAGATGTGTATTGTAATTTGTAATGGAACATTTTATCCATTTGAATCCAGATAGCCTTTCTTCCAGAGTCTCCATTTGTAATGCCGCTTATTGGGATCTTTGAATCTTTATTGTATCAAATAGCAGGTATTTGTAGGGGCAGCTAAGAGCTGTGGAGGATTAATGCTCAATCCTTCCACACTTAAATATCTTGCTGTTTTCATCTTGTCCTAGGTCACGAGTGGGAATGAATTTTGTCACCTTATCCCAGAACATATTTATAAAACTCACGGTAGTGCGATGGATTTTGATGCAGTTATCGGTTTCACTTCAAAAAGGTACCAAAATTGAAATGATAGAAATCTCGTGGACCAGGATTGAGGTAATTTGCAGGGTTATATCAGATGCTTAACACTGGACTCCACTACATTTATCTTTCTTTTATTCTTTTTTTCTCAAGCTCTGAATTTCTTCATCATAAATATTAAGTATATATTACATGTGTAGAGAACTTGGCAAAGGAAAAGGGATGTGAAAGGGATAATGCTTAACATTTGGCTGTTTTGAACTGGACTTACAACACTAATCATTGTTTTAAAAAGCTACAAATATTGTAATAGCTTTTATCTGAAGAGCAGGAAAGTAGCTATTCCATGGTTTGATGCTTTGTAAATGGAAGGATAGGACCTTCTTCTCAGGTACAGAATCAGGGCAATGAATGATTTGCCCCCATGATGTGGGGGTACACAGAGTAGAAATCAGACTGTCTCAGGTAAGTATGGCTTTGAGTGTGGCCACAGCTGTCTTGTCTTCACAGCCAAGTAAACAGTATTTTGGGAAAAGAAAACAGTTTCCAGGTTGAATGCAGACCGATGTCAGGAGATAGAGGCAGTGCAGCGGGGCAGCTCCTGTGCCCTCCCCTGGCACAAACCCTGTGCTCCCTCCCAGGAGGTGCTGGTGGTCTGTGGTGGGTGGGGGATGACAAGCCCTTACCTACAACTGAGAAACCTGAAGAGTATGGAAAAACACCATACTCAAGGTAACCTGCTGCTCAGAAGAGCTCATTATCTTAAACTGAGCACTGCCCATCCTGCTGCCAAATTAGCTGGGGACCCCATTCCAGCACACTGCTGCTTGGGGCAGGCAGGATGAGAAATCCTGGATCCCAGTGTGCTACAGAGGTGTGGAATAACTACAATGCACAATAAGTGATGAACAGTTTTTGACAGATGGCCAAGATGAAAACCAGAACAAAATGTTGTTTTGGCTTGATCTGAACTATAACAGTTTAATTCTTCTGACTTTTCTCTCACCAAAATGAAAAAAACCTAGGAGGGAGAAAAAACCCTGAACTGATTTTTCTTTGATGAAAACCAAAATGTGTTTGATTTTAGTGAAGGGTTTTGTCCCCCATCCCCCCCTTTTTCTTTCTTTTTGATTAACTTTAGCTAAACTTTCTCTTAAAGCACATAAACCAGAGAGAAAATACTTTGTATCAAATTAAATGGTCTGATTTCCTCCAGTGTTTTTTTTTCTTTTTGTTTCTTTAGTCCGATCTGCTAATTAAACTGCACCTAAAATCACAGATACTTTCTATTATGCAAAAGATGCCATTTTAGTGGCTTAGCATCTTGAAGCATTGTATTTTATTCTACACAAGAGAATCAAATATATCTCTCCTGAAGCAACACCTAGCATACTTGAAACACATGACTTCTGCAAGGATAATACCTTTTCATAGCATTGCTCAGATACTACCAGTCTTCCTCTCCTTTCCCATAACAGTTATCAACCTCAGAGGACACATAAATATGCATTAAGATATTTATGGCTATTTCACAGAGTATTAAGGCAGCTATCTTCTTTTACTAAAAATCTTTCTTATACAAAGGGTCCAACAGAGTTTTCACACTTAAGCTTTCTATGTAGGGTTTAAGAGATTAGAAGTTCTTTGTCAGTCTGCTGCCTGGAAGTGGCCCCTCAGCAGTTAATCAGTGTTACATTGCGCAGCTCATTTACAATATGCATAGAAATAGAAAATGTTTATACCATTAACAGCTGTATTTGGCCCTATATTGTAGTTATTACCAAACTGAAAAAAAAAAATTATAAAATACAGCAGCACGTCACTGATGAAGCAATTAGGAAGAAGGGGTTTCATGGATCTGAGACATCTAATACAAGCAAGGAAGATTACTTAATTCTAAAATGTTAAAAGAATATATGATGTTGAGTGACAGGCAACAAAAAGTCTGCTTTTGGAAGAGGGAAGAGTGACGTTTTTTCCAGGTGTCAGCATTAAAGAAGCCTGGAAATCTGAGAAGCAGAGGGCTTCCATACCTATGTAAACTATGGACAAAACACTGTTCTAAGCTGTTTTCAGTGTGCCTGTTTTACTCTTCAGCAAGCAAGCACTAATAAAAATAAGAATAGGAGTTAACATTATACCTCTGGGTCATACCATTTTAATGTTGTTCATTCTTATCTTTCTCCTAGTATGAATTTCCAAGTGGCTAAGACATGTTTTGGAGGTTCGAAAATGAAGGTAGACAAAACCAAACAATAAAGAAATACAAAGATTTCATCGTGATGGAAAATTTAGTGAATATCACTCCTCCCTGGAGGAATGATATGTTCTACCATGTTCTATGCTCACAAAAGTATTACCTGTCTTTATAAAATATAGACATTAACTAGTGTGAGAGTATGCCTGGAGTACACAGTGATGCAGAGAATGAAAAGGGGCCTTTGCTCAGGTGCTGCCCTCATGCTCTCCCTTCACTCCCGAGTACCTGGCTGCCTCAGGACTGTGGCTCTGTCACCCACACCTCTGCCCTCCCAGAGGTCTCCACTGCCTGGAGTGATGTGAGCATTCCCAAGTGAAATGCTGCTGTGTGTGCTATATAAATAGCACACTCGTCTCACAGATGAAGTGATCATAGGGTCTCCTCTCACAATGAAAATCTACGAATCCAGTAATCTATGCAGCACTGAGGCAATATTTCTTCAGGAGAAACCTCTAGCATGTTAGCGTGCTCCCCTCATTCCTGTGGGGCAGAAGCAGGACATTCTTTCTTTGCCATCTTTCACAGGATTTGAAGCTTTTGTGCCTTGTAGAAAGCCAAAGCTGAAATCCTGGGGTAATCCTGTTATCTGGTACACAGCCTAATGTACGCTTTGCAGAATTCACTTCCATGCTTTCCTCATATGGGAACGATTTCAAAGGTTTTAAATTGAAAGGATAATATCAACTCTTGTGTCCATCCTTCCTCTTCCAAATTGCACTTGCTTTTAGAGTCCCCTACCTGTGCTGGGCAAGATGACTGACTTTTTAAACTCTGCTAAAACAAACTTTTTTAATAAGATATATAAGTGTGCATGCAGGGTATCATAATAGCAGATAAGAAAAGAAATCTAAACAAAATAATAATGAACTAGCACAAATTTTAACCCATAAATCCTGAATGAATTTTGTTTCAGCATTCCAATAAAAATTCCAGGACAGACTAGATGCTTCACTGGTTTCCAATGATGCTTTTTATGTGAACCAGAATTCAGTGTTCTTCTTTCTCCTACATGTACCTCCCACAGAATTTCAGTGATTATAAGTGTTTCAAAGAAAACATGTGGGTGGAACAGCAGGTTTGTAACCGAAGGGTTAACTAGCCAGAGTGTCTGCTGGAGTTCTGTTGTTACTGGAAGGAAGTCAATTGTATAATTTGGTGGAGAGCAGATAACTAACTATTTTTAAGCACCCAAGTGACACAAATAGGAACCTAGGTCTTTTAAATAGTCAATGGAGAAATACAGACTCCTAAATTAGGTGTTCTGGCTTAAATCTGAAGGACTCTACCTCTCTAGCGTCAGACAATACTAATGTTTCCCTGGACCCCTTATTCCTCTACTGAATGGCATAAGTTTGTCTTGGATTGAATACAAAGAGGGTAGCCTTCATGACCACTGAAGACATGTACAGGAACAGAACCTGCTTTCTTCTTTCTTTCTTCAAAGTGAGCAATACACCACTGACCAGAACAGTCAACCCAAAGTCACTCTCTGTAAAATATTCCGCGTTATCCCCTCTTTCTCTCTCCCTGAGTATGGTGGGCAAGTAATTGTAATTGCAAAGTGCCTAGAGTCTTAGAGCAAACCATGGACACATACAAAGCTAAAATAAATTTCTTGCTGTTGTGCCTTTTACTGAAGTAACTGAAAATGTAACCGAGGGCTGCTATGCAAAGCAACACATGCCAGCATGGTGGGGGACAGCTGGAAGAGAAAGGCATATTGTGAATTGTAATAACAATGGACAGGTGTATGAGAGATTTCTGAACTCAGGAACATGTCCCTGAAACTTGGCACCTGATGCTGTTTGCTCCTGGGCTGGCATCCAGCAGAGAGTGAGAGGGAGCGAAACTGCTGCCATTAGTTACACAGTGTGCACACTTTCAGATTCACTAGAAACCCAGGTATACTAGTGAAACATTTATAAATCGCACTAGAGCAGCTGCCAGGCAAGAGAATATCATCACACTATGCTTGATGGAATATAGGGGATCTTTAAAAAATAGAAAGGAAAGTCAGATTCACACTGAGGACAGTAAAAACAGAATTAAGGATCACCGAATCTGCTAAAAAATAATATCTGCCTTTCTTAGTCCTACTGAATAAAGAAGGAGCCCATATGATTAGTTCAGACATACAAGGTTGAAGCCATATAAACAGAACAAATTGAAACGATATCTAAGGGAACAGCATAGAAATGTACCATTATGTAAAAATCATAAATTAGAAAAAAATGGTGTGGAAAGTAATTTTTGTGTGTGTGTACTACTTCTTAGAGACTGAGTATCCCCAGCCTGGATTATATTCTCCTTTTATTAAGCAGTGTTTGTTGAAATTATTAGCATTTGGTATACTTCAAATCTGGCTCAGTAGACTATAGGAACTAATTTATTTCACCTACTATTTTTAGATACCTACAGTTTGGAAATCTGCATCAGGGTCAGTTCATTCCAAGTTCCCTTTAGATTTAATAGAGTCACTTTTAGGATACAGACCATCTGATCAAATGTAGAGGTGTGTGCTACAATGAGTTTCCTCAGACTCATGGGGTCAGGTGAATCCCACTCAAGGTATCTGTCTGTCTGAGACAGAGATTTCAGTCATAGTAAGTGTTTTCAAACAAATGCATCTATATTTAAAAATAGATTTTCCGGTTAAATAATCTGAACAAAAATTTTCCTGAGGTATTTACTTGTGACTCCAGGATGAATCCTAACCTTCGAGTACTCAAAACTGAACTTTGCCTGTAATTACTGTGATCTTACAAAAGCCATACCAAATTGCATAGGGTCATTTTCCTTCTGATAGCATCAGGAATTTTCTGATGAATGATATGATCCACAAAGCATTTTTTGCACTAAGTTAAAAATCTTTTTCATCTCTGTCCCAGTGGTAATAATAAATCAATAAATACAAAAATAACTTGAAGAATATATTGTCATATATCCTATTCACTGAAATCTAAACAAAAATTGTGTGGCTTGTTCAATTTCTCATATGCTTGTGCCTCTCTGGGTAAATCTAAGAAATGCTAATATTTAAAGAGTAGTATGGAAATGAGTAGAAATGACACCTTGGGTATAGGCAAAGGTTGGCTGCAAAATTCAAAATGCAAAAAGAGATTTAATGTCGTAATCATGAAGATACTTAAACACATTTTCAGTTTTGAATGCCCAAAGGAATTAAAGATGTGCCTAATGTTAAACACATGCTTAAACACCCTTCCTAACTGTCAGTGGCTTTTTTCTTAAGCTGAACATGAGCCTGAGTCTGGAAGCACAGGCCAGAGAGTGTTGAACGTCAAAATTAAAAAAAAAAGCTTGCACATATTTTATTCTGTTCTCCTTAGAGCACATAGAGTTTTCTGGGCTCCTGTCACAATTTTAAAAAAGAAAGAGTGGTACAAAAGAAACCATCCTAAACCACAATGTGAAAATCCATACTGATGATATAAATGTTGAAGGATCTGTCCAAATAAATCAGCAAGATAGGGGATCACACAGCTCTAATATTTATGAAGTAATTGTGTAAACCATCTTAGAGGGCAGTGACAACAATCCAGAGAATGGGATTGTTCTAATGGGAAAAAAATAAAACAAAATAAAATGTCCAAGACACAGCAAAGCCTTTGTCATTTGTAAACTCTAGGATGTGATCCAACTGGCTCATTTCTTTGTTAATCTCTGCTTCATTCTCTGTGACATTAATTATCTGCATTTGACTGGCAGTCATCTATTCCCGGTTTGGACAGTTTCCCCATTGGCACACCAGGCACATTGTTTTTCACAGTAGTTATCAGGCAAAACTGCAAGTACGTTGGACTGGACTGAAACAGAGTCTACACCACAGCCAGGGAGAATGGCCCTACCTGGAGCCTCTGGCAGAAAGCACCAGGGGAGACTTGAGGTCGACCCTTATGGTTTTGGAGTTGAGGTTGTGTCACTGTCACAGTGCTTCTTATAAGGCTTGTCCTCCATTGATTCATGTGGTTTCTGCTGTAGTAATTCCTATAACATGCAACTCAAATACCAGGTTACAATTTAAAGGCATTTCCATTACAATCTCCACCCCTGGTGCCTTTGGGCCAGGTTATTGGGTTTAACACAGCAATTAATTCCTTCCCTTGCCCCTGCTCTGGCTCGGACTTATCCACAGACTGCAGTCCCTTAGGGTTGTACCTGCTCCAAGTGGAGCCTTATCTATGTGCCACAGTCTCTCCAGGGGTACACCTGCTGCAGCATAGACTTATTCATAGCCACAGTCACTTTGAGGTGTACCTGTTCCAGCATAGCCTCCTCAATGGGCCATAATGCCTTCAGAGATATACCTGCTCCAGCATGGCCTTACCCACAGCCACAGTCCCTTTGGAAGTAATCCTGCACTGACATAGCCTTACCCATGGCTGCAATCCCTCCAGGGGAGTACCTGCTCTGTCATGGGCTTATCCATGGCCACATGCTTTGAGGTGCTCCAGCATGATCTCATGCACAGCCACTGATGCTGCAAGGTGTACCTGCTGCAGCATGGACTTATCCGCAGTCACGGTTGCTTTGAGGTGTACCTTCTTCAGTGTGGACTTATCCTTGGGCCACAATTCCCTCAGAGGTATACCTGCTGCAGCACAGACATAACCACGGCCACAGATGCTTCCAGATATACCTGCTCTGGCATGGACTTATCCACAACCACAGATGCTTTGGGGTGTCCTGCTTCCATGTGGACTCATCCACAGGTCACAGTCCCTTCAACTCGAGTTCACACTGGAGTTCTAGCCTGTCCAGTGCAGCAGCACAGAAACAGCAGTGATGCCCTGGCCATCTGCCAACCCAGGCACATCGCCATTGCTGTTATCAAAATGTTCCCAGGCACAGCAGAGTAAGGTGATAAGCAGTACGGCAGTACAGCAAGCAGTGAAAGCAAAAAGCAGACACTAATGAGCACTAGACTCTAATGTACAGTAAGGCAAGCAAGCCCCATGGCAAGCACAGGACCCTGCTGATTAAGAGCTAAACAGCAATAACAGCTATAATTTCTATCTAGCACATTCCAATCAAACCTGTCATTATCTTGAACCCTTCAAACCCCATGTTGGGTGCCAGAAAGGACTGTCATGGCTTAATCCCAGCTGGCAACTAAGCCCCACACAGTCACTCACTCACTCTCCCAGTGGGATGAGGGAGAGAATTGGGAGAGTAAAAGTGAGAAAACTCATGTGTTGAGATAAAGGCAGTTTAATACGTAAAAAAAAGACGTGCACAGAAGCAAAGCAAAACAAGGAATTCATTCAGTACTTCCCATCGGCAGGCAGGTGTTCAGGCATCTCCAGGAAAGCAGGGCTCCATAACATGTAATGGTTACTTAGGAAGACAAATAACATAACTCTGAATGTCCCCCTGTTCCTCCTTCTTCCCCCAGCTCTATATACTGAGCATGACATCATATGGCGTGGGATATCCCTTTGGTCAGTTGGGGTCAGCTGTCCTGGCTGTGTTCCCTCCCAGCTCCTTGTGCACCCCCAGCCTCCTCGCTGGTGGGGTGGGGTGAGGGGCAGAAAATGCGTTGACTCTGTGTAAGACCTGCTCAGCAATAATGAAAACATCTCTGTATTATCAACACTGTTTCCAGCACAAATCCAAAACATAGCTCCATACTAGCTACTGTGAAGAAAATTAACTCTGCCCAAGCCAAAACCAGCACACTGTGAAAGTCAAATATCACAGGAATTTGTGTGGTTATGTTTACCCAGACATCTCAAGCTCTAGTAAACACTTGGTAGGAAAAAAATTACAAAAAAACCCCAAACCCTTCATTTTATATGTCCTTGTTTTTTCATCTGTGAGAAGTCCATTACCAAGGAATTGTCAAAAGGCTTTTTTTCCACTCTTGCCACCAGAGTACAATGTGTCCCAAGACTTATTCATTATAAAAGTGCCAGCCCCACAACTGTAAAGCACAATCATTTATCTCCAACTGATTACTGGCTAATAAGAATATGGATATCGATACATATACACACATGTATGCCGATACATACATATATACATACAATGACTGCAATTTTCATAATTTTGCCTCTGAGAAAAAAAAAAACAAAAACCAAAACCACAATTAATCATGAACAGAAAACCATCTGAAGTAGTGAAAATTAAACCTTGGCATGACAACTAAGTGATGGTGCTCATACTTGAGAGAAAAGAATGAAGTAATAGTAGCTTTGAAATCCATAGTGAGGCCATGCACACATGGACAGAGAGATGAAGCTCGAGGCACAAACCTGGAGCAAATCATACTGTGACAGCAGCATACAAAGGAGCAGGTTGTGCATTTGAAAGCGTGAAAAATAAACATGCTGTCTCTGGAAAGGTAAGTATTTGAAAGTACAACAAACGCAGCCCTGATTCTTCCTAAGTTTGTAGGTAAAAGGGCTAAATTGTTTCTAGGAATTGTCTTATGTGTTCACAGTTTGACATCCACAGTTTAACACTGTGGTGTACAGCTCTTCGTATGCTGACGTTTTGCTCATCTAAACTCCTGGATCCTCTTCTGCACTTATTGCAGTTTTGCCTTTCATGGGACACAGTAGAAAGAGAGTGTTTTAAGCTTACTTGTAATAAATGGGCTGTTGTTTTTCCTCCAGAGAGTATGTGTAGACCTAGCAATTGAAATTGTTCTGCTTTCTCCTTAATTGTCCACAGTCTGTAAGTAAGTACTGTTGCTTTGGAAAGACATTATACCACTGTTATTTTGAATAGAATATTAAATATCACCCTAAATGGCATTAAATCAGCACTAAATAGACATTTCCCACTATGAATATAACCAAATGAGTTTTACCGTATCTATCTAGAGCATATAACTATGTCAGTTGTCTAATGAGGATAAAATGAAAAACGATTTAGACACTTGGCTGCTTCTCCGTGCTTTCTCCTGGTTTGACCAGTCTCTTTCAACAGTGTTTCTTGTCAGTAATTTCTGTCCTGTTCCATCCAGTGCTTAAAAGAAATATTTTTGGTGCATGGGGCACATATTGAGTGGAGAAGAGTGGAAAGCTGCAGCAGCCATTGTGCAGGGAGCCAACACCTTCCAGAAACATATAGTTGTTTCTAGAAGTGGTTTTGTCTGTGGTGAGGTGAATTATTTAAAACCTAATTGTTTGGCTACAGATATAAATAAACCTGACAATTTCCCTGCATTGGGTCCGACCTGTAACCCTCTACTTTAGCCTTTCTTTTCTTAAAGGAATGTGTAGAAGTCTATTTAGAAAGGTGTAGGGAATTGAGTAATTAGTAACTAACCCACTCACAGGTAAATTGTTTTCAAACAAAAATGAAGGTTGAACTAGAATAGATTAATTCAGCTATGTGACTGTATGGTAGGAGGGAAGAATTGTGGGCATACTTAAGAAACTCAGTAGAGACCTGTATATGAATCAGTCATGCTGGCCTATCAGTTAACAGAAAATTCATGGTTTGGCACCATCCCTACACCCAAGTAGCCAAAATCAACTTCTTTTGTCAGACCTGGACAGAGCATAGCCAAACATAAATAGTGGAAATAAATAAATAAGAGCTAGGAAGTAATTCTAGCCAGATTCTAAAGGTGAAAAAAAATCAACTGCATGGTTTACATAGAATTGCATATTTCAGGTCTGGTTGTTCTCCGTTAATGTTAACTTCATTTCTTTCCACTGTGAAATAAAGTGGATAAAGCTGAGACATCCGCTGCTGCAAAATCACAGGTGGTGTTCACCTGCCAAGAAGAAGGCAGATGTTTTTGGCACCATAATTCTCCCAGTGCCTTTACCCAGTGAGGTTGTCTTCAAGCTAAATTAGAATCTTCAAGAACTGGTGAATATTAGCAACTGTGAACGTTATGTCTCTTTTCCTGATGACTCTCCCTGTCAGGTTTTGACATTGTGATGCTTTGCTCATGGATCACCAGAGGAACTGTATTTGCTGACAGCTTCAAACTACATCACAAGCAAAAGAACAGATATATTTTCCAGGGTTCAATGAAATTTTTTAAAAGCAAAACTGTTCCAAGGTAAAAATCGGTATCTCCAAGCTACATCCATATGAGTTTTCAAGGAAAATGCCATATACATCAAATGATACTGCAGTGGCAGAATTCATTGCATAAGTGCTGAGAGGTAGATAAAACCACAAATTATCAGCATAAAAATATGCTGATGAGTGTTTGAAAGAAATGGAGACATTTTCCTCTGCTATAATAATGAAATGTAGTATAATTTGCAAACGTGATCTGTTTTTTCCTACCTTTTTCTAAGGGTCCTTCACAGAGGTACCAAGCTGTCATGCTAACTCACCCTTCTATCAAACAGATGGATCCTTTCACTTCCAGGGGGGTGAGAGAATGAGATTGTGTCTGAGAGCCAGATGGACATAAAGGCAGAGACAACAGCAAAGTAGAAAGTTGGTATTGCACTTTACAGTTTCCTTTTTGTTTCCAAGACAGCATAAATGGCAAAACCAAGAAAAGGGGCAACTTTAGCAGAGATTCAGCAAGAGCATCAAGTGAGAAAAGCCCTTTTTGGTTACATGGCTGCTCTCATGTGCACATACCTCAGATAGGTAATATGTCACTTACCTAGTTTGTTCAGCTGGTGAAATTCCTTACTTGTCCTCAAGTGAGGATTTTCCTGGAGGCTTTTCTGGATACACTTACGCTATTGCTGAGTAAGCTCATAGCAATAAGATTATCTTTAGCAGAATTTCTCCCATACTAACATTTCATCCTCTTATTTTCCCCATATGGTAACCTGATATCTGCACAGCTTTTCTGCTCCCTCTACAAAATTTTGTTTGCCAGCGTATGTATGTTGGACTAGGAGAAAAAATTCTTCCATGCTAGACTAATACCTCTGAAATAAAAGAGTTCTGTTATGTATTTCATATTGCTGTTAAGAAGACTGATCAATTACAGACATAACTCTCTGTTTGGAAATATTTCTTCACAGAGACAGAAAATTATTAAGAGAAATAATACAAGGAGTGGAAGCTGATTTCAGAATTCCAAAAGATAAACACCAAACCTTTTCATGACTTAGTAATATGACCTTATTTAAACATTGTTTCTTACTGCATGGTTTTGTTCGGGTTTTTTCATATATTAATCTCAAGAAAACTTTCTTTTTGCATGGTGTCTATTCAGCATGTGCTTTTTATGTAATCTGGCCTCTACAAACTTTGTAATGAATGGAGCCAAGTTCAATAACTTTCTCAGAAAATAAAACTTGATGGAATATTTTATTAGAGATTTTCATTGTAATAGAAGCCTGGTGTGCTCCAGAAAGCAGCACTTGGCACATGTAAATAATAAAGCATAAGAACAGATTACCAAACACTAATTTTATGGAAGTCCACTGGCACTAAGTCTAAGAGCAGTACTGCTATCATGAAACTTCAAGGGTAACAGCAGACTAAAATGAAGCACTCATTCTTTTTTTCAGTAGAAACAACTTTTGTGATAAAGACATCTTTTAAGTTGAAAGATTATTAAGGAGAAATGCGGGGAAATGTTTTCCTGTTCAGAGTTGAAAAATGCTGCCTAAAAAGCAATGTTTTTGAAGAAGTTCAGGTACTGGCCAGGTACAAGTGCTCTGGGCAGCCATTTAGAAAGGCAAAATAGAACTAAAATTTGTCTTAGATTGATAGACAAATTTTAACGTAATAAAGGCATTGATAAGAGGGTATGCTTTCCCAGAACACTTCTGACAGCAGGAGGACTTTGTTCTTGGTTTTTGCCTTGGGGTGTTTGTTTCATTTTTGTTGCTTTCAGCAGAATTGTTCATGTGAGTCTGGGTTATTCACATGCCTTGAAGTTATTGGTCTTACCTAGACTTTGCAATCAGTGACACAGATTCTGATAGTTGACTGCTCAGGTAACTGTGAATCTGAAAATTCATAAGCACATCAAAATATTTTACAGAAAGCAGAGGATATTCTGATATATTTATGCAGCTAAAAATGGAAACTGAGGTGCATTAATATCTCCCTGGGAGACAGGTACTCTCATGTTTCAGTAAATCCCACTAGGTACCATTCTGCACTTTTGAACACTTAATATGCCTGAACCATAGCTTAAAATCAAGCAGATATATAAGCACTTTCAGGAATAGGTATGGCTTTTAGTTCACTCCTGTTGGAAAAGGGTGAAAAATGCTAACAATATGCTGAGGAATGGAGATGTGAATAAAGGTTCATGGGTTCAACCATTTAAATGCATAATACGCAACTGATTACAAAAAAAAGATGGTTATTTAAATAATTTGTTACCTGTTTTTGTATCTAATGTTTTTCAGGGCTGTGTTACATCTTTAATTTTATTGAATTTTCCTATATTTTGCTAACAGTGGGTTGGATGAGACTAGTGTTAACTTCCCTGGGAGGAGCTTGTAGAACCATATCCGGCAGTGGAGAGGACATTCTGTTTTTTCTAACTCACAAAGGAAGGGAAATTAACACATAGGTCAAATTTCACCTATTCTGGATGAATATGTTTCTTTGCTGATTTCAAGGTTCCTTTTTTAATGTCAGTTGACATAGAAAAACCCATATAATAATGACTGTAAGATGCCACTGTATGTAAAAACACTCCCTTCTTGACTACTAAATAATACAGTTGCTCACACATAAAAAACAAATAAATAGCAACAACAACAAAACAAACAAAGAAGAAAAACCCCAGGCTGAAACATCTTTCAACATACCTTTTAAAAAAATATGTTGTGGGTTTTTTTTTTTTTCATTATGGTCCCAGTGTGCTTAAGTATTTGCAGTTTACTGCATGCAAAGCAGATTCAAAATCATATTGAAAATCAGGGAAAACCTAAGTTTTAACTTCACAGGAATAATTTTTTTGTAATGTTTTTCTCATGCTAGAGTGAAATTAAAATAAACTCTGACAATTCACATAGTTTCCAAAAGTGAAGGTCTTATTTCCAGTTAGTCTATATTTTTATTTTTGCTCACCACAGTGTCTGATTTTCTAGTTAAGGTTACATCTGTCAGTCTGGAGGTTGTCCTAAAACTCAAAATGATTTTGATAATCTGTGTTGCAAACACTGTAACTTGTCCTCCTAGAAGCTTTGTTCCATTGCCAGATATGAAGAGGTCTCTCAGCTTTCCCTTTTCTGCTGTGTGTGTGAAATTGATGCAGACAAAGCTCTTGAGGAACAGAATGTCCAGCAGTTGGATTCCCATCTTCCCTGTACATGAAAGAAGGTCTTTCTGAACCAAGATTCCTCCTTTTGTGGCTCACAGTAAAAGAAAAGCAAAAAATGCTATGGTTCTGTGACTCTAAACTCATAGAGAGGAATCAATTCCTACAGCCACACCACTCTAAATGAAAAAGAAAAATATAAATGGTTTTGATATGTGCTACAAAATTATATGAAGACTTCATGTAGCTCAATCTAGTTAACGTGATCTCAAGGCAGATCTAAAATAACAGCATAGAAATATTGTATAGGACTTAACCAGCTGTTATTGACAGCTTCCTATTTAATCTCTACCTCCTTACATATGCAATGTTCTATGGGAATTAATTAGTACCTATTGAAACCACAGAAAATATACCCATTGCCATCAATATCTTATTACCAATTCCTCGAAAGTGTAATTAAATGTTTTCCAAATTAATAATAATACTCTACTAATCATTACACAGGTCAATCATCCCCACTCCCGCAAACTAAAGCATGAATCTCAAAGCACTGCAAGCATGGCAGGCAGAAGAACTAACCATGATCAATAAAGAGCCTCTCACCCAGGATTTGCCTAATATTCCTAATTAATTCCGTTCACAAATACTGAACAATGGAAAAAAAAAAAAGTTATTTACATCTCAATCACAAACTCCTTCAATTGTCCTTTTTCATTTTCAATAATGTTGTCTTTGCATTGCTTTCAGCCATTATTGGCACTTGAGCATTTGTCTGAATCTGGTCTGCTTTTTCTTTGTTTTAAAAAGATTAATACTGTCAAACTTCCCTTATGAAGCAAATAGATAACAACAGTCACTCACAATAGAAATGGCTAACATGACCATTCGCTTTTGAGGTATTTTAGATGATCTCTGCTTATAAAAAGAGAATTCTTAATGGAGAACAAAAACATAAAAACCAGACATAAAACCTGCCATAAATCCAAAAATGTTCCACCTAAATCTATATCCTTAATCAGTTCAGAAGCTTCTTACCCTCCCCCGATACTCCCTCTAATTTTTTTTTTCCAGGATTTAAAGCAGATAACCATGAAATCTTACCGAAATAACAATTTTTCCTTATTTTTGGTGCTTGGAAGTAACCAAAATCTTATGAGGAATTTTCTCTTTATTAACATTTTTTTTTCTTTTTTGAGGAGGTAATAAAATAGAGTACTGCATTTCAGATGAATACTAGAACATTGTTGCTACATGTCTGAAAATCATCTTGGGACAGCCTATTTGAAATTTACCCTCTGTGGGGGGTCACACAAATGTTGCTTTGAACCATAAAGGGTATGATATACTGTATAAAATGGATGCTTCATATTTTCCTCTTTTTTTCTTCCAACTCCAAAATCACTGCATCTCCCTTCTTATCTGCTCACATTTAAGTCTAGTGTCTTGCCAGGCAGCTGTCACTTCTTACAGCTACTTTGAGATAACTGTGTCGGTACAGGACCGGGCACAAGCAAACTCTGAATTATAGCAACAGCAGCCTGTTGGCGGAATTCATTTGACTGAACTTGCACCATCTGAAAGGTAGGACCCTCCTGCAGCCTTGTCCTTCAGGAGCCCATATTGTCTTTGGAGAGAAACAGAGATCTCTAGAAAGTGATTTGTCTAGTGCTGAAGTGGGTATTATATAACCAGGGGAAAAAATACTCCTTTTCCTTCAGCTGCCATGAGAACACAGGTAGTTATCCAAACCAGTCATATTACTTTTACGTGGCTGAAATCTGGTGGGATGGATACAGACTTTTTTCTTATTCGGATGGCTAGGAGTATGTACTAACCGCTCTGAGTCAGAAGTGAGACTATACCAGGAATTTTTGGGTGAATAGCTCAATTCAGAGCTTACTTGAATCATATTAAGAGTAAGCCCTCACCATGTGTGGCCACGCAGGATAGAGTAAAGTTGCCTTTGACTTCCCTGCATGGAACCATGATGACAGCGAGCTGTGAGCAGACCAGAGCTCCTTCTCTTTCAGAGGAAGGGGGAATTTTGTTTTCTTTTCCATAAATTGAAACAGCAATGTAGCCCATGAGGCCCTTCCATCTTCTTGATTGATGAGCTAGAAAAGTGTTTCAGCTGTATTGATCTCCTTTATCTGCTAACTATGAGAATGTGGATCAGGGGAACATTGACGGGGGAACAACAAAGTGTAAGGAACGAACCAGCCCTTCTCCATATGCTGGCTAGCAAAAGGATGGAGCCAGAAGTGCTTATATGTTTGTTGTACTCTTGTCCTCATTGTAAAATATGGAACAAAATGGGAGCCAAAGTGTGTTATCCAGTGTGCTGGGAGCTGAGGCAGTTATTGACCAGGCCCCAGTGTTTGGCTTATTCTGAAGGTTCAGGACAGCCTTACTGAGTGGGTACAATGCACATGAAGGACCTGAGCCAAGTCGTGGAGCTGATTATGAGTCTGTTGACTTCATAAGTCTTTGGAGGTCTTTCTTAAAGTCATTCCTGTTTGTTTCTGCAATGGTCAGAAGGGCAAAGAGTTGTGAGTTCTGTACAATGCATTCCTTGTACAGCGCAGACAGGTAGGTTTGAGTTAATCATTTCTGTCTTGCCCTGACACACTAAAACAGTCTGTTACAAGTTCCTCCTTCCCCTTCCCCCACCCTTTCAAAAAATCTACCACTGCTCTTTATTTAAAAGGCTCAGGGATGGTATTTCAGGTGTGATTACTATCTGGTGGTCATCTGTGACAGGCTGTAGCCTGCTATTATTTGCAATTTAAGCCCATCACCAGTATTTTATGACTGCATCTGCAGTTACTGTCAGCTGAACAATATTTAACTGCTTGACTCGCAAACTCTGTCTTGTCAACAAATACACGTTCTCAGGCCCCATTATGCTTCTAGTGGTGTTTGCAGCTTGCTTTCTTTTTTATTTGTTCTGCTGCTGGAAATCAGAGTTTACTGTAAGATGTCCAATGTTCATGAGCAGTAAAGTCATAAAAGAAGTTATAAAGGTGATAACCAGCAGAAATTCTTGGCTGGTTCATAGGTTATTTAAGAGAAAGCAATGGGCTTCATTTCCACTTAAAGAGACATTGTGTTCTTTTGTATTAAAAAAATAGTCTGTTGGCCTGTTCAGGGCTTCCCCTCTTCCCCCATTATGTAAGGGTGATGGCAGACCTAAATTTAAAAATATATGCCATTATAGATTTCTTTGAGTATCTGCCTACAGTTAAAAAGTTCTAGAATGTGCCAAAATTTTAGGAGTTGTACCTATGTTTATATTCCCTAAACTATGACAGTACTTGGCAGTTATAGCCATTGGCTTGTTTTCAGACTTAAAATTAGAATTTGTATTTTTGTGGTTGAGTTTTAAGCATAGTTTAAATGGTAAATGCAAAAGCCATCTTCTACAAGCTATTTGTAGCAAATGAGGACACAGACCTCAAGAGGTTTTCTAGTCCAGTGGCTACCAACTGATGGACTATAGGACATGAGAAATGGTCCACAAAAAAAATTTTAAAATACCCAAGCCCTCCTCATAGACTAAAGTAATCAAATGAAAGAAAATAGGAAAATTAAAAATAATGAATGAAGACTCAAATCTCAACTTTTTCTGACTCCAAATGAGGGTGAATATGGAAGAAACATACAAGATGCTCTATGGCTTTATGGGAAAAAATGTTACATAGCTCTTAAATGCTTTTCAGAACAATTATGTGACACTTAGGTTGACTGACTAAAGGCATCAAGCTCTGACCTTTTACTGCCTAACTTATCTTAAAAATCTTCAGTGATGACATTTCCACAAATTTGCTGAGCAGTCTGTGCCAGTGATTCAACATTTCCTAATAGACATAAGCTATGCTTCTCACTGCAGCTTGACTACAACACTTTTTCTTCTATGTCTCATAGATATGGATAACAGGTTATTCTTCTCCCCTTTTGCAATAGCCAAAACTGAGCACAAGATTCAAATTACTCAGGTGGCTAAAAATGTCCATTTACCCGAATGTAATTACAAATCCTGATCTTGCATCTCACAAGCCTAGTATTAGCATTTGTCTTAGTTGGACTACAGAGATGATGGAATATGAAAAGTTTGAAACCTGATTAACCAAAACCTATACATTCAGAAATAAACAATCTGGTGCCTTTATAGAAGGATTCACATTTTTCTGGAGAGAAGTAGAAAGGTCCCAAATCTACTCATTTAAAACTTTTTTAGGAACACCACTGTGTTGCCTCTGGCAATATTCTTATACTTGTGCATATATTAATTTGTATTTTTATTTCAAATTACTTCCTCTTCCCTCTAATTGTGTCCTGCAGATTTTTATGCCAGGTAATTGCTTCTCTAGACTCTTAAAAAATTGTCAGGTTTTGTCTAAAAATATGTTTAATTGTAACTTTTCTGAAACCTTGCTTGTTACTGAAAAATTAATCAGTAGAATCAGGGAACTAATTTTAATGATGATTGCTATTTTAATGGGGGTATATTTTTAGCTAAATCTAAAATGCAAAAAGGCTTTATGGTTTGGTGGAACTTTAAGTGAGTATAAAACTGTAATACATCTACCAAGCACAGATATCGCATTATCTTAATTCAAATTATGAAGGTATTTATAGAACAGACCAGCAAGTGGCAGTACATGTTGTGCATAAATCATGAATGATAAGACTAAAATCTTTAAAATGAAACTAAATAGACAGTCGAACAAGCTTTCATGTACAGCCTTATTCATTTTAACTGCCCTGCCAAGAATTGTAAATGCTTCATTCTACATGACCTTATTTATTTTCCTGGAAATAATAAGTGTCTCTCAATTTTAGGAAAGATAGGAAACAACTCTCCTGTAACTGCTGGGATACATTTGTGTCTCAGTTAATCAAAATGTATGTACTGTAAGCCTAATGTTGGCTCAGAATGGAAAATGGAATTTTCCAGAGACCGTAGTGTTATGAATTGCCATGACTCGTAACATATTCCAATAAATAATCACTGCCTATTGGTAGTATGTAATGGATGCAGAATGCCTACTCCAATGGTCTTTGACCCTGCTATCTTTTATGTGAACTCCATTCTATGAAGTTTATTTTCATAGTTGAAATGTTAGATGAAACCATAATATTTACTATTACAGATTTGTTCAAAGTCAGTGTAATATATTGCTAGGCAACATCCAGCAAGGAAAAAGTAAAAAAAAAAAAAAAAAAAGTGTTGCCTTCATTCAGTGAGTTAGCTAAGAGAACAGATATTGAATGTGTGTGTTTTGATTATATACTAGTTTGAAAGCCCTGCTTATATGGGTAAAGTGTTATAAATGGAAGTATGCTTTTCTTCTCCAGACATATTTAGATGAATGTACTGTGTGACTCTAATGACTGATACCCTCTGAGGTGAAAATAATCTCCATAGCCTAAAGACAGACATAGAGAGAAATAACGGAGGGAACCATTGGTATTTTGCAAGGGCAGATCATCTGTGACCCAGACATGCCACTAGTACAGGTAAAGGAGGAATATTTGTCCTGGGACCCTTTTAACTCCTTCCTTGCCAGTTTAGGATATTAGCCAGGGTACTAAATACTGCTGCTTGTTAATCTGAGTGTTGACATATTTATACATTATGTGTTGAATGAGATTGGTAATCTCTACTATGTAGCTTTCACAGAGAAGCACAGAAATTGCTTTCCTTTTACATCCCTGTTCCTGGGGTTGCGAAGCATGGTGGCTCCACTTGTTTCCTGTGTAAAATAAGGCTGTTCAAGAAGCAGGCTGTGGCATTTGTTAGTGAAATGCAGTTAGAGTTGACTGAAAAAATGTGAACTACATTGTCTGAATTTCAGAAAAAGATTCCGTGTGTTTAGGTTACATTTCTAAATGGGACAGAAGCAGTGGGTGGTGCTGGTCTCTGATGCAGCAGTCCAGAATGGAAGGAACATATTCAGGTGCAGGAGCACTAAGTTTCATTCCTTTTTCTGACTCATAGGTTTTATCTCTCTCCTTTCCCCCAGAACTGTGTCTTTGCTGTACTTTAGCCTATTTTTAAGTGTGCTCTCAAGCTCGCCTCCTAAGGATGTTCACCTTTTCTTGGAATGACTTTTGAGAGAGTAGAAAGAACCACAGCTTTTCATCTCACAAATGGAAATCATTAGGTTGAGAGAATCATTCTTACTTGCTCTCTGAATAAATATGTATCTCATGCAAAATAAAATATACCCAGAGGGAGGAACCAGGAGACATTCACCTGCATATACATAAGTGTACTGAGTATATGCATTTTCTTTGTGCACCTAAAGATTTAAATCTCTGTCTCACAAGCTCTTAGTAGAAGATTCCAAGAACTAGATGATGGGAGTGGGATTTGGGAGAAATTTTGCTTGCTGACTTCTACTGGAGAAATTCTACTTAGTGACAAAAAATACTTAAACTGTACCTGAAGACATGCCTATGAACTACAAAGCATAAGATACAGGCAATACAGGCAATGATGTTCTATACTGAGTCTTGCCCAGCCTGGCTGGGAAGCTAAAGCCATGTTTTGTAACTGTAAAGACCCATTGCATATACAAGAGACAGGTAAAGCTGCCCGTCTCATCCAATGTTAGAGGGGTCTTCTCCAGAAAGACTGTGATGGAAACCTTTTCCACAATGTTGTTTCTTAGCCAGTCTCTTCCCAGCCTCTACTATTACATGAGATTATTCTGCCCTATGTGGAGAACTTTGCACTTTTTCTTCTTGAATCTCCTGCAGTTTCTGTTGGCCTGGTTCCCAGGTTTATCAAGGTCCTCTGGACTGAGTCTCTGTTGTGATTTGATGAGATTTGTTGGTCCCAGGGCTGTGTCTGATCGACACCAGAAACTACTTCTGAATTAGGGTTTGCATCTTGTGCTGAAAGTTTCCGAAACACTGGTATCTTTGTGTTCTCAACTTTGTTACGCAAGTTGAAGATATATAGCCTGAAAAACTGAGAGAAGGCTGTCTTGAACCACATTTTATAATATCTCCCTCAGAAGAAGAGATACAATTTCCTTCCTACCTACCTTTCTCCTCTCCAAAGAAAAAAGCTCTGTTTTCCCATTTGACTCATATTTCCCATTTGTTATATGAACTCTCTAATCAAAGGGCTGTTATACAAAAGGTTGGCAGTATCATGCAGTTAGGCACATTCCGGGTATTTCTAATAACATAAACTCTTCAAAAAACTTTTTTTTAAAATCCCATAGAAATAAAAGGCATGGAAGACATCTAGATGATCAGGCCAAGCATAAAGTAGAATTTTATTTATTTACTGGAATATTTACCTACATATTTGATTGATACTCCATTTCAGATGCTTAGGAAGTTAGGAAGGGTTTGAGCTTTATTTGGTTATGTCTTCTGAATGTGGGTCTCTGAATGCCCCCTCAACTGCACTTCTGTTGCTTAAGTCCTATGCTAGATCTTTGGCTAGGAACCTTCTGAAATTGAATTTTAATGTTATATCAGCCAGCTCCTGAAGAAATTGCCCTTCTTTTTTGGGGACTGTGTAGACATGCACCTATTCCTACTGAGGACTTTGGCTAAAAGATAGAATCTAGTTTGCAATGACTTTATTTAATGGGTTAGAAAATGTCAGCTTAAATAAGAATAAGACAAAGCTAATGCAGCTCTGCCTAGGGGCTTATTATAGCCCTAGCTACAAAACACTGGATAATCAGTTACCATGGCTGTAACGTCATAGTGAGGATTCCAGTCTTTCAGAACGAAAGATTTACAGTGCCATATAAATTCTTCTGCACTTGCTATTGCTTTTGTTTCCTATTACAAAGGTAAGGGAATCCCCTGAGTGTGTGGTAACCGGTAATGTTTATTTTGGGATACATTGCAGACAGTATATCCAGGTGGTGTTTTCTCATTCAAAGCTGAGGTCAATAAAAAGTGATGGAAAATGTTAGCAAAGTCTTGGCTAGATTCTCTCTGTGACTTTAGGAAACTGAATAAGACTTTCCTACTGGTACAATATCTTCTTTGTTCTTCCTTGCCCAGCCTCTACCCACCCTCTTATTAAATGGCAGAGGAGATTAAAAAGGAGAGCATATCCTGCAGTTATTTTCCTCTGAAGCGATGGTGTAATGGGGAGAAAAAAACAAATAATGTAAAGGGAGTGGAACAGAAGTGGAACAACTAAATGATACAAGTTTAATTTATATGTTAAGATTCCTTCCACAAGAAAAAGGGAGATGGGCTAAAATGTTTCAAACCAATCACATCAAAGTAGGGAAAACATACAAAAAAATCAGGATCAACAATAAACAATACACATACCCAGAATTTAAACTTTTTGGCAGTAATGACAAAGATATGTGTTTACATTTAACCTTCATTTTTTTCAGTTTAAAACAAAATGTGCCTTTCTGTTCAAGATTGAATTCTCCCAGTACAGTAAATTGGTGGACAAGCAAGAAGAATGTTAAGCTGAGGGTGTTTTCATGAATGAGAGACCCAGCAACAATCCACTACTATACCAGGAAACGTAGGAAGCCAAAAACACAATTGCAAATACTAACAAACCTTCATGGACGGCTCCTGAAGCCTGTGGTGTTCTCATTCTTGCAGTACACAACAATTGTTATGTGAGCTCTCAATAGATCATAATATGAAACTTTTTCATCAAGTATATTCAGCAAAAAACTATGAATGCAAAGTAAAATCGCAATCAGCTGAACTGTGTGATTCATGAATCAAATAAAAAGCGGACAAAAAATGTCATCCTTTAGGTCAATATATAACAACTGTAGTAGAGTCTGCTGTTTTCAACTGTAAGAAAAATAGAGGCCTAGGAAAAGTAAATTGCTGAAGGGCAGGAAAAACGTTATTCTGAGCCTCTAAATATAGAAACCTCTCCTGTCATTTTTATAAAAGATATGACCAGCTGCAAGAGCCATCCAGATCAGCACATTTTTTCATGATGTCTTGTTGACCTTTTCCCTTATATTGAACACAAGTCCCAAAGCAGAAGGGATCTGTATCCTTACACATCTCTAATAAAACTGGGGGAGAAAAACCACAAATAAATAATGATTAAACCCAGGTAGTAGTTCAAAACAATTAATTATTGATATACCTATGCCCCTAAATTAAAAAGTAAAAAATTTAACTCTAATGGCTATTGCCAGACAATCTCTCACTGTTTGTGAGAATAAAGATATATTGAAGTTATATATTATTAGTTGCAGTTCACTTTTATATGTATTTTGAGTTGTCTTCGCTTGTGTTGTGGAAGTAGGTATGTTCTTAGCTGAGAATGGACATGCCAGCAAGAACAAGTAAGAAGAAGTGGAAGAATAAATTAATGAGGAGATGCTGACATGTAAGGGCTTCAGCAAAAGGACTTTTGTGATGATACAAACCTTTCAAACATTTTGTTCCATATTGTCACTTTTTATTCATGTTGGTTGGTTGTTCTATACCATGTTGATTCATATTCAAGTTTATGAATAATACCATTAGAGCAAGTGGATCAGAATCAGTGCTCAAAGCCTTCATTTGGAAGAAGATCCCATTCAAGAACTAACTTAAAGCAGGTAGCTAAACTCACATGTGTTTTGAAAAACTGATTGTTTTGCAATCTTGGTTTTAAACACGCATCAAATATTTATTGTTTTATTAAACACTTTTCTGATTGTTCAGAACCATCAAAACATTTCTTTCTCAGTGTTCTGCACAAATAAGCTGGATACCTGTAAGTCAACTGTGTAGGATTTTTGAAGTAAGTTAGATCTGGTTATGATTAACTTTGGAAAATATGCCTGCTGACAGGATCTTAAAAAAGAGAAACAGCAATTAAAAAAGAAAATATTTGTAATGTTCAGGGTTCCTTCACCTCTTCTTTGTACCTTATAATGATGAGATTGAGCTACCAACAACTGGTAAAGAAGTCTAGTGACCTATAACTATGAATACTGAATAACACTAAAAAAATGCCCCTTTGTTTAATGCCCTGAGTAATCTGTTTCAAGAGCTTCTACAAGATTGCTATACTTATTTCAGTGGCATATTATAGGCCTCATAGCAAAGATTCTCATGTCTATTAAAGTCATGCACATGCACCATTGAAGACCACCTACCTTCAGGTCAATAGAAGACATATTCCATTAGTGTATATTTCTACAGCATTTTCAAGAAACTCCAGAGTAACCAAGAACTTTCCCAGCCTGCACTTGTAGAGGTGATTGATTCTAGATTTATGGCTTTTAGAGTCCTACTTCTGACAAGCACATCCCATCTGTGACCGCATCTGTTGTTTTTACTGTCAGAGGAGAGAAGGAGAACAATTGCAGCAGCATAAGTAATGTCTAAAAGGCAGGAAATCATAGGCTTTCCTGTCCAGAGACCTATGTAACTGGGCAAGCTCCACTCTCTAAGACGTCAGCAAACTCCCAGAATACTGTGTTTGGGGCATCTGAGTTACTGGGTACTTGGCTCTGTTCGCTTTCTCCTAGCATATGTCAAGCTAATTTATAAAGTTTATTTATATATATATTTATATGTATGCATTTGCATATTTAAGCATTTTGGGAAATATGTTTTTTAATCTAGAAGGTAAAGTTAATGCTATAGCCATGTATTAGGACACATCAATTTTTAAAGTCCCAATTTCCTTCTCTCTCAGGGCTGTATATTACAAAGAAAATGACATCTGCATACTCTAATAGAAAAAAATGGAGTATATGCATATAAGATAAATACACTTCATAACAAAAACATGATTCACCATAAAAATGATCAAGAAATTAAGGATTCAGTGGAGATGAGCTATAAAACATCACATGTGCTGGACAAGGACTAAGAGGTCAGTGAGACAAGGCAAAAGAAGTTAAAGCATGATAAGAAATCAAACAGAGGAGAAAAAGATAATTACACAAGTGGTTAAGATAAATAATAGGAAATATTTCAAGTATACAAAGAACAAGAAGTCAATGAATAGGAACCTAGAGTTTCTAAGAGACAGCAAAGATAATTTATTAAAGAGAACATTCAGCTGAGACCAAGATTAACCATATTCCTCATTGTTCACAAGGAGGATGGAGAGGTGACACCAGAAGCCAACATATTATTGTCAAAGAGAGGAAGAAGATATACTGGTGTTAAGGAACATGCATGTTCTAAGAATGATTTTTCTCCAGGTCAGTGGTGGTGTTTTCAGAAAACTATAGGAAAGGTAAAAGACACAAATACAGCCATTATTAACCATGGAGAGGAAGACACACAACTGCATTAGTACTCACTTGAAGTTAGAAAATTTTATGACATGTTTAAAATTTCAACTTATGAAGTATATCAGATTGTAATGTTTTTTAATTATAAACAGATCTTTAGCCCTATGTATTCCAAATGGAAGGGGAATTCCTTTAGGTGTGTATATTTTGTCTTCACAAATTTGTCTACCCTTTTAAGCATTAATTTCTGTGAATATTATAAATGTATCTTGTCAGTGGGTAGTAGAATTGAAATAGAAAAAAAAAAGCAACCTCTTTTTTGTCAAATGCCAAAGGAGTTTTCTTAATTAAATCCCATTACGTGATTATTTAAATGCTAGTATTTTGTAGGGAAGAAAGATACAGGGACTGAAGCAGACTTACATTTAAATTATCTCTTTTTTTTTTCTTTTTTCTTTTTTTTTTTTTTTTAAATTTGGCCCTGGAAGTGTTACACCTCAAGGATGTAGATTATCTTGATATATTAAGATTTCTAGGCATATACTGTCTGCTTGTTGGACTTCTTTTGTGTAATAAGAACATACTGAATTTCTGCAGACACTCCAGTAATGTTCTTTGTTTATCTGGAAAGCAACTGGAATGCTACTTAAAACTACTGGCATGTCTTCAGGAAACCCACGTTCCTGTTAGGTAGGAATTTAAGAACTAGAAAACAAAGCATGATCAGGTACTTGAGAGTTTATTTCAGATCCTATTCTCAGGGGTACACAGACAATTGTTCAAACTGAACATGCATATCAAGCAGGTACCCATGGAAATGTTAATATAAGTATTTCAATACTTGGAAAATATAGTAAAAAGTCATGATGGTGCACTGACAATTATTTGTGGAAATACCAACACACAGATGAATACAGATTAGTGTGAACTGAGTTCTTGCTTCTCTTTGGAAAAATATTGCAAAAAATTTATTTCTGTGACAAAGGTATAAAAAATATACTGAAATCATTACAGAAAAATAATCAAGTAAATTATGATTATACAAAATAGAACAGACATTGAAGCCTGTTTTAGATTGGTACAATACCGTAGCAATCCAAACTCTTATTCAGAATCTACTGTGTCAGTTACAAAATTTCTTTAATGTCAGTGGTGCAAAATAAAACTCCTGAAGTATAAACACTTCAGTCAATACATTGCTAGTGATCTATTTGTGCGGATAGCAAATGAGCTTAGAAGAGGTGACCACTGAAAAACCCTGTTATCACCGCTCATTTTTTTTACTCTATAAACCAACATCATGTGAACAAAGACTCATCCATAAACTGAAAAAATTTATGAAAAGAGGACAGGGAAATCAATAAAGATGTAAGAAGGCAATAAAAATAAAAATTGCTTAGAAAAGGAAAGGCTGAGGAGATATAGTAAGTACCTTAAACACATCAATAAAATGAAATATATACTTCAAAATAAGAATGAGAATAAAATAAAAGACTAAAGACATATTTCAAAATATAGATTTGAAAACTAAAAGCTTTCCTGGATTTTCTGTCAGGCCCCTAAAAATGGGATTGATTAAATTTAGTGCAACTTTAATCCCCCTAAAATGCATTTTGGGTTTTGTTTGAGGAGTGGGTTTGTTGTTTTGGTCTTGAGACGTTTGTTTGTTTGCTGTACTGTTTGTTTGTTTGTTTTTATTTGCTTTTGGCATTTGGATTTATGGATTTATGTAATTCACAAAGGGCCAGAACTGGCAAAAAATCTGTTTTCTTATCCTGTATCAGCTGAGATGTTAAATGAAACCAGTGGAGATATAATCACTTTGTAGAGAGAATCAGATCAAATCAAAATCAATTTTAGGAAAAGAAAATGTATACATCTTGAAAATCAACATACCAAGAGAAATTTTTGAATTATTAGAAAATATACAGTATAGATGTTTGTTGGAGAAATACAAATTATATAGTGTAGACGTATTGACCTGAAGACAGACTAAATGACAAATTATGATTGTTTCAATCTAGAATGTCTATGAACCTCTGGCATTATGACATCTGCTGTATGGGATTTCAAATATACATATATATACACATACATATACATACATGTATGTATTTTTTAAGGGGACAGAAATGGAAGCTTAAGACATAAGTCTAAAAGAATTAGGCTTAAATTATTAAGTAAAGCCTCAGATATCATAAACAAAACAGTTGTGTATTGCAGTAACATTTTCAAATTAGGCATATACAAAGCAATAACCAACTAAAGTAACCAAAAAGCCTTTAATTGTACCCATATAAAAAGAACTTCACCTTTTAAAAGGTTAAATGTGAATAGAGTATGGCTAGTGTGTCCTTGAAAGAGTAAGAAAATCCTGTTCTTGAAAATATATCTGGCAAAATTCTCAATAATGCAGCGTAGGAAGCAGTCCTCCACAGGTGTAGACACATACACACACACAAATAGGTCATTTATACCTCTGTGTGATGCACAAAAAACAACAATAAAACACATATTATTTAAAAAAATTGCACTTAAGGCAGTATTCACAAAGGCAAGGTGTCTCAGTGTCTTTCTAAAAAGAAATGGTGACAAGTTGTTTGCTGATGGCAGGGACTGAGATAGCAGTTTGTCATCTAGGAAAGGAACATTTGCAAGTGTCCTTGTCCCTCTGGAATTGTTACTTTTTTCCCTGAGTATATTGGTGGTGGAGGTGGGGGGGCAAGGGAAACTCTCATACCTGTTCACAGCAGTTGAAAGACAAAACTCTAAAGGATTTCAACTGTGAAAATTAGGAAATGCCATGCACCACACACAACTGACTTCATGTTGGAGGCTGCTCTTGCTTTTCACTTTTACTGTGAACTGTGTGGCCATAGGCAATGAGTCCATGTGCAGCAAAAGAAGGAAGGACATCTTCTCACTAATAGATCTTAGATATAGATATAGATATATATGATGACTTCAGCAGCAAGCCAAGATAACATTTATCTGACTAAATGTACACATCTACAATATAGTCACCCTGAGTTCTCTTGGCTGCTATTGAACTCAAGTCAGGATAATAAGTTGTATCTAAGACACAATTTATCTATCTTAAAGTAAATGCCTAAAACACATTAGATTAATCATGCCTTACAACCAAACTTACCATAAAACCAGTTTACAGTGTAGTCATCTATATGTAAATGTGTAGGTTACAAAAGTCCTTCTTGGCAGCAAGTATTGAGGCATCCCTTGATTCCTTAGCATTGCACCTTCAGTAAATTATTATTTATGTGATTAACTTCTTGGGCTTTTCCCTCCTGTCTTGTATTTGCTTTTAAATAAAAGCTGGACATGGGTCACTTCTATTTATCAAAAGCACATGCAAAGTTCTACCAGTTATATTCTTCCCTGGAAAAGTGAGATGTATAGAAAAGTTTATTACTATTTCTTATTGGAACATATTTTTTCAGCTGTGATTTGCCTTCCCTCTTCTGTCACCTTAATAAGAGAGACTGTGAAAAGTGTTGCTCTTCTCCATCCCAGTGAGTTGGATATGACAAGATCCCTCTGAGCACTCTCCAATCACTGTGAGTGGGGATTCTGCCTCAGAGCTCATACAAATGATGTACTACTATCTGCTCTGGATATCAAAACCAGCCATCAGTCATGCAGTAGCCAAAATCTGAACTGGATACTGCAGAAGAGGGAAACGAGAAATATAGCCATTCATAACACTTCTTAATAGTAATCCTGATGGTAATGTATTTTAAAGTAGAACTGTCTTTGTTGTCACCTTCACAGAGGGTGCACATTTGAGTCCAAAAAGCTCTGTGTTGCAGACCCATATATGTATCTTCTTGATTTAAGTAATTGGTAATTTTGCACAAAATAAGCACAATATTACTGCTTGCTCTGCCCTCATTTAAAAAAAATATTCCACAGCAAAGGAGCTTTTTATGTTAGAAAGGATGTTATAAATAATTTCAGTGAAATGAGGACTCGATAGTCTTGTGAAACCTATAAAATTAGGATACATATTTCTTTAAAATTAGGATAATATTTCCCTGCTTCACAGGAGTACACTAACAATAATCAATTGATAGTATAAGGTGATGAGAAACTTCACAGGATCCCAACGAATGTGTGGAATTATCCCTTACTTTTAAAGTACTGTTCACAAAATCAAGATCATACCTATTAAGTTGCCTCTCTTATTGTTGCTTTTATGAGGGTTTAATTTTGGCAAGCATTCCTTACCTGAGGGATAGCTTTTTAAAACATGATTGTCCCTCTCTGATTAATAAGACCACAGTTCACTTTCAGCCAAGATGATTATTGAAAAAGGTTTGTTTAATTTCCTGCCTTTAAGCTGTCCACATGGATTAAAAAAAAAAATCCCATTGCACTTAATTTGACACAAATCAATATGATTGGCAGGCTTTTCTACGAAAGTGTCTAATATTAAGCACACATGCTGCCTGAATTGTCTCTAACAATCTGTGATTTAAGCTGGTTCCAGTCAGGGCTGGCATGTCATTTCCCAGGGAAGGTAGATTATAGTTTTGGCACTAGAGCTAGTTGTCCAGATTTCCTCTTGCAGATCTTCAAAAGTAGTACCATTTCTAAAAGGGCATAGTTGAATTGGGCAGTTCTGAATGATCAATCCTTTTGTAAGATCAGAGCAATCACTTCCTAATGGAGCATCTAGGAGAAACGAAGTACTGGAGGACGGAATATGCAAAAGCATATTGAGTGATGCTTAGTAGATGCATAGAAGAATGGATACAGAAAGACATTTAAAGATGGAGTTGCAGATCTTGAATTATTCAGTATAGAAAAATAGCTGACTACTTAAATTATAAAAGAAAGAAGGTGAAGATGTAGGAGAATAATTATATTTACTGGAAAACTGGAGAGCCTAACGAGTGAGATAGGAGTGGAGGAGAAAGAAGAAAAGTAGGGGAAGGGGATGAGGGAAGAGAAAAATGCAATTGCTAAAGTTAGAGAGCATCAGATATTTCTTGAAGAATTTGGCAGTTAGGCAAGAATAAAACAGGGAGATTTAGCTAAATAAGTACACCCAAAAAAGCATCCAGTGATAATATGATACCACTGATTTAATACGAATAGTTCTGATTAGCTGTGTAGTTTCAAGCTACTGCCTCAAGATTTGCCTTCTTTGGAAAAATCCATCAAAATATAATCATGCAATTTAAGTATATCCTAGAACCTAACCCACTATGCCTTGCTACTGATATAGAGAATGGGTTAAAGACCTTTACTCCCTGTGTGCTACTGGAAACACACACAGGACAATTTTAGTTTGGAAGCCTACAAAGGAGAAGTGGGGACCAAGAGTGACAAGGGACTTTGCAGAAAGCTCCAGGCCTACAGTAGTCTGTGGACATATTTAAAGAACTAATGACATTTGTTGCACTCCAGCATTTTTCCAAGACAAATCAAATTGCTCTTTAGAAAAATCTTTATGAATCAAGGAGGACTTACTGGTAGAGAGAATATAATTACAATCAAATATAGGGAAATCCTCTTGTTTCTCCCTCTCCCCATAACTTGTTATAAGAATACTGTCAAGTTGAAAATGGAAATAGCCCTGTTCCTCAATGAACCTCTCTTTGTCTTCTCCAGGCAGAGAGAATATGTTAAGATGCTTTGGGAGAATTAGGTTCACTTTCTACTTGTGTCTGGCATATTGCTTTTCATGCAGAAGTAATGACCTCATCTTCCCTTTTGTAGTACCCGTTTAGTACCAAGACTATCAGTTCCCCAACCTCCCTATGCACAGCTATATAGTTGCATTTTCCCTTCATGAGGCCATTGGATTTCCTGTGGTACGTTACAATATACCAGAAAGCTCCATTAGCAAGCTACCAGGAAGTACACTACGGAGTAAAATTTCATTCAAAAAAACCCTGCCCCTACATCCTTCAACTGTGTTCCAGGTGTTTTTCTTCCTGATTTAGTTATAGAATAAAATATTCCTTCAGGAAATGGCCTGTGCTGATCTATACAGTCATATAAATGCCCTGTTGGCAGAAGCAGCAACTACAGCTGTTATGATAGAATGCTTGCTGCAGTAACATTTCTGAAAGAAATAAGATGCTTTAAATGTATTCTTCTGTGTCATTCATGTATGCCATTAACTGCCTGAGAAGAGATTAGATTACAATGTATTCTGTGGCATTTCTTGATCAAATCACTGGCTTCAAGCAAGGTTTTTTTCCAAGGACTCAAAAATTCCATGTTACTTCATAGCCATGTAACTGAAATTATTCATAAAACAGCAGTTATGAATGGAACAGAGCTTTTCTCTTTGACAGTTTTAGAAAATATATAAATCAGTTGTTTTTCTAAGCTCTCTTCCCTTCCCCTTGCTCTTTACCTTTCCTTTTCCCTTCCCTTTCTTCTTCCTCTTCCTCTTCCCCTTCCCCTCCCCCTTCCCCTTCCCCTTCCCCCCTCCTCCCTTCCTTCCAAAGACAAATTCTCAGCTTCACAGAAGAAAACCCACAGCAAAAGGAACAAACAAAGCCTGTGCTGTGATGCCCTGACTGCTTACTAGAAGACTGGAGAGTGGCCTTGAGGCTACAACTGTTCGGCTGTTGGAAAGCCCGACAGGAGAAAACCCAAGAGGCCACATCTGCGAGTGTGAGTGTGTGAATGGAGTGGGGCCACCCTCCCACACAACAGGAATGCTGTCAGAAATATGTACTCTGTAAGGGAGGAGAAAAAATAATCTGTTTGGTATATCACTACAGAAACCCAGCTACAGTATTTCTGCCAAAGTACAGAAGACAGTACAGTTTGTGACTATGACTCAAAATGACTAAAGCAGAGGTCTTTAAATGATGTTGATAAAGCAGGAAAATATAAAAAAAAGGAGAAGCATGCTTTTAAAAAATGATGTAAAGAAGTATAATACTCCCTTTTCGCATCACCAGGAAATATAGCTATAGGTTATTTCACGCCTGCAGTGCATTGAGGTTACAGAAACTGGAAAGAAATGTGCTTCGTAGAGCATGTTACTATAAATTATGTTTTTCTCACAATTTCTAAACTGTAAGCAATCTATCTATTTAGAGACTCTGTTTCAAGAGGTCTTTTCTTCTCTGTGATACCTTGAAATTTTAACAGTGTAGAAAGGGGCACTGCATGGGTACATGTGTAAATGCAAATGAATTTCCTTTGGACCTCTGCTTTGCCCTTTGCTTTTACTAGCGTTTTCCAAACTGTCAAGATTATAAGGATAAAAACTGCATGTCTGCAGCCTCCCAGTTCTACCATTTACAGGCTACAGACACAGCTTAATCTCAGACAGCTACTGGATTAAGATTTGCATGCATAATTGCAGAACAATTCTTTGAAACAGCTGAACTATTACTATTCTCTGAACATTTCAGAGTTTTTATTCTCTGAAACAGCTGAAATATTCTGGGATTTATAGATTGCATATAGGTTGCCAGAAACCATGATTTCTGTAATATCATCTCAGACTCAAAACAAAACAAAACCAAAAAAACATAGTAAACACAGCAATTTTCCTTATATAAGAGGTTATTGGATTCACTGTAAACTCTTCTTATTAAGGCAGTTCTGCTCTGTGGCATGTGACCTAAGAAAAAGCTATTTCATTATGGAAGAGATAGGAATATATCTTTGATTTTCAGGCTATAGTTTCACTTTTTTTTTTCTCTCAGCATTATCATGTATTATTTACTACAGCACCTTAGTCACAACAAGAAAGAGAGTGTTGAAATCCACAAAGATTTGGCTATTTAAAAGTTGGCAATGGCAGGCAGCATGTAAACATAGCATTTATAGAGTTCTTTAACACAGCAAACAGCAGATTATTAGATAAAACGTCCACCACTAAAAAGCGTATTGGCCAGCGGTAGATCTGTTTGTCTGTTCTTGTTAACAGAAGTGCAAACATCCTGAAAAATATTGTTCTGTACCTTGTGACTGTGTATATTGTACATTTTATTATTCAGTTCTTTTGGCTGGTAGCTTGAAACAGATGGGACTCCTAGAAAATAAATATTTAACCCAGCAGGCCAGTAGCTAATGTTTGAAATCATATTTAGTGAAAGTACAATGCCTATAACATTTCTACCTAGCCTTCCATTTTCATTTGTTCATATTGTTATGAAAATGTGCCCTTTGCGGCTAAGGGTTTCCTTACTTTGTTGACCTCAGATATATTCTTTATGGAAGGTTAGAAAAATCTTTTCAGCTGTTTTTAAGAAATGTGAAGTTGGAAAAATATGCTCTCTTTTATGCTTTTTTTTCTTTCTTCTTTCATCCATCAAACATTACTCCTTTTTGAAATTAAAAAGTAAGAAAATAGTGCACTCAATGAAATGGCACTTTTCCTAGCTAGAAAAAAATAAAAATTTAAAGACATAATTAAATAATAAAGTTTTAAATCATTGAGATTCTCATGCTGAGCACCTCAGTGGGTACAAATAAAAGGACAAGTGTATTAGCAAGGCCACCTGATGTAAAGCAGTATGACTGCAGTGAACCCACAACAAATATATCCATTTACATATTGAGCTGAGCTGAGTCCAAGGGCCTGGTAGGTTTCATCTCATTTGAGAATATCATATTGTATCTCCTTCTTTGCAATAAACAAGCTGAGAATGCTTTCATATTGTTAAGATTTTGCATTTGTGAGGGCAAGGTTGTGAATGACTTATTGAAACATTTGTACAATATTTTTTTTTTTTTGAGAGGTTTTTTTCAGGTAGTATAGGCCTCTGCCTTAAGGAAATGAGTTCCTGTCCTGTACTATCACACCACTGCATCATTCAGGTTTCTATTTTCCCTGGGTGTAAGACTTAACCATGGAAAGAAGCTCTCTTATAGGTCATGTGTAAGGCTAGGAACTGTGACAGTAGTCAAGGAGTGCAGGGGTGTAAAAGGAATTGTGGTGGGTTTCTTCCAGCAAAAAGTGCCTACACCGTTCTGCAGTAGTCATAAACTTGTTCCCAATTCATGTGTCAAAAGAAGATGGCGATTGGCCAGGACAATCATTAACACCCCTAATATCCCCCACAATGTAAAGATTATCCTTGTAGCAAGGTGGTCAAAATTTCTGCCTTCCAAATACAAGCTGGGTCTAAATGCCTAAATAGAAGACAATAGAAATTCCCTAACCTCCATTTTTGGAATACGCCTTGTAATTTGCTCAGATGTTACCACAATACTGGACTCCCTACAAGATTAAAACCTCCACTGTGTTTTGAACACTGTGATACAAAATTTGTTTAGTAAGAGCAACTTCAAAACTTCTTATCTTATGAGTTTGACAATGCAGCATCTTGTGAAGCAAATGTTGCAGACGTAGAAACCCTGTATAAAAGTCAAACTTTGATTACTTTATTGCAACAATGGGCCAAAAAGTGTGGGATATAGCAAGGAATCAGTCTTCTCCCTTGATCACACAGGGTGTGCTGGCTGCAGTTACAATTACTGCACTCTACTGATTGAAGAACAAGCTCCTGGATAATATTGGTAGCTAGGCCAGGGCTATCAACTGACGCCCTCATCACACCTATCAGAAGAACTTTAAATATAAAAGCACCTCTATCTTTTAAATGTATGGCACAGCAGCTGGGAAATTGCCTTTGCTCGGCATAATTCTTTCTTCTTATGTTTTCTTTGCAATAAATAATAAGCTTAGAAAGAATGCCTTATGTTTTCCTGTCTCATTCATGTTTGAATTATTGAACTCATACACCATCACAGCAGTTGCAGATGCAGTTTACTGTGCAGTCATGTAAAAGCTCATTTGTCTACCAGTTAGTGGAAATCTGAAAACTTCAGTCTACAAAAATATAATGCAAATGACACAGAGAGAATGAGAGAACTATACAATAAAATTAAGGCTGCACAACTGATCAGCCAATCTTCAAAGGCAGCAAGAAACCAAACTAGTGGTTGTGGCTCTCTTTAAAGATTTTTCCACTGAAGGGTTGAAGTGGGTGGACAAGTATGGCAGAGGCTTAGGTGTGTACAAAGCTCTAGCAAGCTGCATTAGAAGCAAATTCAGATCAGAGTCATCGATTTTCTGTCTTTTCAGGTGATGAAACATCTGACATGGCAATTATGTTATCAGTGTTTTTACTAGAGAAAAAAAAAAAGAAGAGCAAAAAGAGAAGAGGCCATTATCAAAATCTAAATCTACACTAGTTAAAACCCTTACAGAAGTCTCAAAAAAATTCCTGCTTCTTATTGAAATCTATAAGCTAGCAATTATGACAGTAATAATGGAACTGTGCTGTCTTTACTTCACTTACAGCATAGTGCTTCAGTTCTCCAGGGATATACTTCACTGTCAATTCACATTAGGCCATTAGAGCAAAAAGAGCTTTGCGAACTTTGGATGGAAAATAATTTTCTACTGTTGTTTCTGTAGCCAATGTACAATAAAGAGTCTTGCTTTGAAACATGGTGCATTTTTCTTCATCAGTGATTGATATTCCATGCTATATAACCAGCCATATACACAAAGGGTTCACTTCTCTTGCCTCTTTTTGTGATAGTGTCACATCCATGAAGTCTGTAATGTCAGTCCTTCTGCCTCTCTTTGCATCAGCATCTCAGTTCCTGTTGTCTCAAGAGAGAACACAATACCACCAATTATTTGACCTTTAGAGAATAATGACTCTAAATTCTACACTCTGCTTGTTGGTTAAAGTTTCTAATGAAATCAGTATTGCATATTTGCATACATCATTGTTGCTATTGAAAATTGCTGAGGGAACTAAACAAAATCAAATTTTCTTTTGTGATCTCGGTATGTTTTGGAAGGTTTTGTGTAGCAATCTCATCATGCATTTTGGATTGTCATAGAAATGTTATTTATTTTAGCAGTCATTTAGACCTCATAAATGTAATAACCATAACAGGATGTGACTCATGACTGTAAGGCTCATAAATTAAGATAACTTATCTTTTGACCCCTTTACAGGATATCTGCTTCTTTAAATCACTGCACCAAGTTTAATTTACTATATATTTTTCTCTGGTTTTACAAATAACTATTTTCATGGGGATGAAGAATATGTGAAAGAATAAATTAACACAAACAACTTGCTTCTAGGGATATTAACAATTTTTTTCTTGCTGGGAATAAGTGAACCTATATCCTTCCTAGACAATCACATATATTAGGAGTACATCCTAAATCTACTGTATATAGTTCTGCTCCACATTTTAAATGGAAATGAGCAATTGATTTTTATGTTTGTAATTTTTTGGTCTCATGAATTTCTTTAGAGAGAATTTATTGTGCAGTATGTGAAATGAAGCTTGCTTTACCAATATGCTAAAAGTAAACCTGGATAAATTATTCATTGTCAAAATATTTAGTTGCAAATGTAGCCCTTTTCCTATTAATTAATCATAGACACACTAGTCCTAATTTGTAAAATATATGAACGAAGCCTAATTCTCCATTTTGTTTTACTAGCTGTAGGCTGATGTACTAAAATAGAGAAATATATTTAGAGTAACATAGGGTTACAGAATTATTTAAAAGAAAAGAATGATTTTTATTCATTAAAACTTTCTAAATAATGCTTATTGGACTTATCAGTTGTTTGCAAACTGTTTAATAACAATGCTTGCAAGTTAGTGCTTTTGGTGACTGCAGCTGTTCTCTTTGTGTCCACAGATTCTGATTCACCCTATAGATTGTTGTTTTCTACATGAGACTTTTTAAAGCTGGAAAGTAGTCATCAGGTCCAATAAAGACTCTTGGAATTAGCTTTCATGTGGATAGATTTTATTTCTGTTTAACTCTAGGTTTCAGGGCTTTCTCTCAACTACAGAGGCAGTTCTGTAAGAATAATGGCCCTTACAATCTCATACAGCAATCAGAAACACAACTTTTGCCTTTTCTTTGCAGAGACATGTGTGAGCCAGTTTTTACACTGTATACAGTAAAAAGAGAAAGAGACAAAGAGACTGAAAATAGAGAAAAAGATTGATTTACTCTCTGTTGGCATGTTTCATATATAATCTCAGCAGTTGTATCTCAGATGCTTAGCTGTCAACACCTTAATGAAATATTCAGTAGATCAAATTCTGCCTGTACCTTAGCACACATGTAAGCAAGGATTGAATCTACATCAGTTTTACTTGTAAAAATATGGGTGTTTTCCTCTCTTGCATTTATTATTATTACTAGTACTAGTACTAGTACTACTACTACTACTACCACCTTAATATGAAAGCTGTTTAAATTGAGGAACTTAATGTCATAGGAGGTCTTGGACGTAAAATAGAACTGTTTCTTTCTAATACATAGACATTTCCACAAATACTATTTAGGAACCAGTAAGTATGTAGACTGTTTCATGCATTGGATTTCGACTTAAGCCTCATTCTGCATCTGTTGATGGTATGATGAAGTTCCCAGTAGTATATGTATGAAGCACTATACAATCAATTCTTGTTTTTCTCTACTCAGGGACTGGGAATATTCCTGCAGCAGGTTGTGATGAAGTCCAACATGTGTCACTTGCCCTGTGGGGAATGAAGAAGAAACTGCCAAACCTATAGCTCCTACCTCCCTCCTCTGAAAATAAAGTATTAGTAACTTTGCAATTGGTCTTTCTTCTACACTCCAACTTGACTTTGTTCATTATGAAGACGCATACTCATGTGAGGGGAGGAATATTGGCGGCATAGAGATATTTTATATTTCAACAATATATCAACAACAAATTAGAGATATTTCTCAAGAGTAAAGAACTTATTGTGGTAGAGGGATGAAAAATGGACTATTAATTGTATTGTTAAAGCAAAAATGCCTGAGGGCAATTTAACACCTAACAGTTGTTCTATACAAGAGCAAGAATGTGAACTTTTATTGTTTGCTTTAGGGTATCAACAGTTCAAACAGCTAAGAAAATGTACTATGTTACACCTTCTGAATATAGAGGGTGTAAGTACACATTAGACGCATACTTTGGATTACTGATATCTTGGGCTTTACAGAGCTAAAGAACAAAGAAATACACTGAGAGATCGTCTGAATCATGTTCAAAATAAAACACTCCCTGTACTTGACCCTAGAGATTTATAGTTGCATTCTTTAGTTTATCCCAATCTTTGGCAACGTTGCTAAATTATGAGTAATACCCCTGCAAAAACCTTGAGTGTCTTCTTTTATGCAGTAAGGTTAGTCAATAATTCATGAAGGGGATTATTTCTTGCAAAAGCAAAATTATTTCTTCCCAGGACCCAATTTTAAAACCAGAAATAGATAAGATTAGAGATTAACTAAACCAATATAAAACTGTATATCTTTTTGTACTATATTTTAGTATTGCCTTTATAATTAAAATATCCCATAGCAACATAAACCAATGTTTTGAAAGTACAAAGACACTTATATAGAAGTTTGCTTTTCAAGTGCACTGAGCACTTACAATACAGCAGGTTCATGAGAAGCGACTGTTTAGTACTGTTGTGGTGAAGACTGCTAAACTCAGAGACTGTGTTTGAACAAGTTGTCCCCTAGCATCCAGATGCAAAATTGAATTAAAGAACTCCCTCCAGTGAAAGAAGCCTCTTGCAGATCTCACAGAAGGCTTTCAAACCTGTCATTTGAGTAACAACTTTAAATTCTCCAACTTTTTTCTCTTATAGATGAAGGAGAGCTCTGAAGGGAAGATGAAGGTCAATGGTGTCACCTTTCTTCATTTAGGGCCATCAGTTATGAACTTTTGCTTCCATTGGGAACTTAAGTAAGTTGATCTCTCCTACAGAAAAAGAAAAGCACCCAAACATCTGACTGGTCCATTTTCTCCACTTCAGTGTGCTCTAATTATTTCTAAGTAGAATAGAAATCACTAAGGAAGTATTTAAAAATTGTCCTCTACTTCAAATCCTCATTTCACCTGCCTCAGAACAGGAATTTGAATCCAAGTTTCAGATGTCCTAGATTAGCAATTTAATCTGCAGAGTATGAACTATTTGAGACTCCTGAAGTGTCTTCTGTTGAATTTTTTCAACACTATATACCAGATTAAATATTCATTAGTACAAGAACTTGAACGTTTCATCTTGCTGATAACTTACCCTTACATTATATAGTTAAATACTTTCTGACTCTTCTGGCTACCACTCTTCCCCTCTCCCTTCATGTTGCCAGCCAGTGATTATCTATTATTTCATACCAATGTAAATTCAAGCGGGATTTGAAGAAAGAAGTACATGTTATGATCCACTTAAAAAAGCACTTCCTGCTTAAGTATCTCTGTGGACCTAGTCCCAGATACCTACATTTCAATATAGGTACCATGTCTGAGAGGAGTTTTAAACAATGAATTAGACTGTAACTACTTTCTGAATGTGTTTTCTAAGACAAGTAAAAAGAGATTTTTCTTAGTGGCATATTTCATATTTAGTTGTAATATTTTTCATAATAAACCACAACAAAAATATTAAAATTGTATGAAAAGTTTGACGATAGCAGAATTAAGAATATCAGAAACATACCATTGGCATGGACAGTAGATTAGCATTCTTTTGAGATGTCTCATTTCCCATTTAGTAATGACATTTGACAAATAAGGTGGTGTTTTGAATAAGGGAAGATATTTCAATCTAGCAGATTATTTAAAATAACATTTGAAGTCTGAATTAAAGTCCTTCTGACGTCAATTAAAAGACTATAATTGCCTCAGAATATTATGGATTAATGTCCCAAAAGCTGCCACTTTTCATTATTATCAGTTCAATATTTCTTTTCAGATAAAAATTATAATGTTTCTGTTGTTATTTACTGTAAAAATAGAGCCATGATTGACTTGTAGGGATCTTTCCCTTTTCTTTGGCTTCTGTAGACCTTCTTTGCTGTCACTATTAGGCAACACTCCAGGTTGTGCAAACAGCTGATCTCAAAACAGAGAAAGCCCAAATTTTCATTGAGAGTAAGAGTAATCTTCTTCCATAAGCCCAAATCCCTGAAACCTGTGTCTAGAGCAAAAACATAAAAGGCTGATCTAGTCCCAGAAAAGAGCAAGCAACATCAGAATCCAAAACTCCCCGAAGTCCAGCTAAGGCTTCAAGGGCTTCAGTACTCCTTGTTGTATGGAAACTACATCTGACAAGTCCAAAGGTTGTTATTTTGTCATCTGCCTCCAGGAAGCTGCAAGAGTGATAGGCAGGATTCTCTGAAAGTTTGCCCAAAAGAAGATATTCCATCTTCTGTTTTCAACAAACTGTCCTGTTTTAAAAAAAAAATAAAATGCCATTCTCTTGGAAAATTTCTGTCTTTCTCTTGCAAAAAGTTTGCTGTGTAACTTTATTAATTTTCACCATCTGATTAATTTAAACTGAAAACATTCACACATGCCATTGCCGTTGGGCTTTGAGCAACCTGGTCTAATGGAAGGTGTCCCTGCCCATGGCAAGGGGGCTGGAATAGATGATCTTTAAGGTCCCTTCCAGCCCAAACCATTCTATGTTTCTATGAATTATTGCTCTTCAGTGAGGTTTATAGAAGTTCTAGTTAAGTGTGAGATCTAGTTAAATCTGTGAAGAAAAAAAAAAACCAAAACAAAAAACAAAGGAAACAATACTGGTTTCCCAAATAAACAACCAAAAGGGGTAAGTCTGGTATGCTGTAGTACAGCTTTTCTGAAGACTTGACTGTTTGTCTTGCTCTCATCTTCTTCAGCATGGACATTCTCCATGACTGGACTATACCTCCAGTAGGGTCCAGAGCAAGGGACCCACAGCACTAGGAGGCGTGGTAACTAACACACATGGACTCAGCCCCAAGGAAGAGAGGGAGCATGAGACACATGAGCTGCAACTTTCTTGGCACACACGTGTACACTAAGGTACTGCAGCAAAAATTTGGAATGGAAAACTAAGTTTTCTACTGGGAAAGAGGTATGTTTTATTGAAATTTTCTATATTTAATGTTTGTCTCTAAAGAGTTAACAGATTTATAGGAAAATACATTAAATGTACTTATTTATTTCCATCAAAACATATCAATAACAATAATAACTCCAGTCCTCTTGGCAGATCTGGAAGTGAATAGGAGCTGTCTAACTCTTTTTTGAGAAGGTTTTTTATTTGTTATAAAATAGGTATTATTTAGACAGTTCCACAAAGTATATGTTTTTTGTTTATATTGACTAGCAAATGCTCCTATCTTGTCTTTCCATGAAAGCAAATGTTACCAGGATTTTAGTCCAGAAATGCATGCATATAGCTAAGAAATAGTATCAAAATCAGCTAAGAAAACAAAATCAAATTAAATCTCTTGTCTGAACATTTCGCTTCTTGTAAAAAGTGGCACAAACTGATACCAGCATTCTAGTTGCTTCCCATTTTGTTACTCTTTGATCTGTAAATACATGTTTACAGTGGGTCTAGATTTCCCTGATCTGAATAAAAAAATATAATTTTATCCATTGCTATTTACGTAACAGAAGAAAGTATTTGGAAAACTGCATGAATTTCCTAATTAAATTGTAGCAATTTCTATCTCATGAACTTGCATGGGATCAAACAGGATTTAAAAATCCTAAGAATTATTGCAAACATTTCCTCAACTGAGTCTGCAGTTAATTTTGAGCATGTTTGCCTAGATTGAACAAGTTAGGAATTTCCTAATATAAAACATGTAAATCTAGAGAAACCTACAAAAGGAAGATGTTTTTTATTAATTTCATATGGAAATGGTTTCTTATGAAAACTTTTTAGCCTAGAAATTACTATATAGAGAACACAATTACTTAACAGAAACTTTTAAATGCACCAGAATGTTTTCCCTTCATCAATACCAAGTAGTTGTTGCCAACAAGTTAAATAGCAGCCAATGGTGCTGAAATGTCCTTTGCTTAACTAAGCTGTTGTCTTTCTTATTTGTGCTAGATTGTTATTATATGAACCAGAAGTATCATCCTAACCCTGCTGCAGATAAATTTTTAAAGTCCTGTCACTTTCTTTTTTTGCTTCCAGCCCTTTGCCTCTTTTCCTGAAATTACACAGAGCCATTACTTACCTCATGCAGAAAGGTGGCAAAGGTGAAAAGCTTATTCCAAATCCAAGGGCCTACACTTGAACCTGACAAGGAAGTGTTGCTGTTGGCCAAGAATAGATGCTGGAGACTCATATAGTGATGGCTAGAAAAAAGCTGTGTCAAAGGAGGCCAATGAAGAAAGAAAGGCAGATGGTCCATGCCAGAATATATTGTCACAGTTCTGATGTCACATACAAGTGACTTTATCATTTAATTCCACTTGTGCTGCATCATGTCATGTTTCCACAGACTTCAGTGGCTGACTGACACTTACAAATCAAAGGTGTGAACATCCTAACCCTCCATTTGAGCACTTTGAACTTAAAACCATCAATATTATCATCAAATAATGCTGACTCTGTCTCCATCTCTGCAAAGGCAACATCTTTGACTGAGCAACATAGCTCAAATCTTCATAAAGGTATTCTGAAAACCAATTCAGAACCACAAAGTTGGTATCTGAGGGATATTCCTCTCACTTAATTTTAGCCATCTAAATGTTATTTGTCTATGTCTAAATGAATGTCTTAACTTCCACTATAGTCAATAGAAAAGAACATTCACCTCCAGAGTGCCATAAATGACTTTGTAAGGTAGGTGTATGAATTGTTGGGATGGATCATGTTCTGAAAGCAACTTTCAGTTGATTAAATTTGTGAGAAGAATGCATCACTTTGCAAATCTAGGTGCTTATGTCTTCTGTTTAATGTAGCAAGATAAACCAAACCTGAATCGAGTCATTTGACTGATGCTCAGTTCATTTACACTTATATCTGGGCTCCTCACCCTGAGCCTTTATAGTCACTGGAGATCTGAGCATTGTGAAGGCAATAGTCATTAAAGTCCAGGATGTTATTTAGTTCATTATAAGTAGGCAGGTGAAGTAGGTCAAATGGATCACGGCCTAAAAGTACCTCTCTGATCTGAAGGGTATCTCTCTCTTGTAATTATAAGGGTTAATTAAAAAGGGAGCCTGGGGAACCTGTTAGTGACTTCCCAAACAGTGTAAACCAACATGCACTGTTATTGCTCAGCAATTTCTCTTGAAATCCTTGTTCAGATCCTAATGCCCTGAATTACTTCTGGCTCTCCCACGTATCACTCCTTTTTCTCATGTTCAGCCTAGTTAAGATAATTAAATAAGATGCTGAAGGTGGAGTGTGTAAGTATGCCTGGACTCAAATACCAAAAAAGCTGATGTTTAAAAACATTTCCCCTTTTATTTTTAGTACTATAATCATTTTGAATATCAAATGACAAACAATATAAACACTTAAGAGAATCATGGTGAGTACTCTGAGGATAAATCCACAGCACATGGCTATTTCTTCCTGGACCTCTGTTTCCTACTCAAGTTATTCAGCAATTAAAAATCATTAGTACAGCGAGAATGACTGAACGAATGACCATTTGTGCAGAATATGGAAAAGAAACATTCAACATTGTTCAGATAAATATTTACTTAGATGTTCAAAATTGCTTGCAGACAGAGAAAATATGATGCCAAATGACACCCTTTACCATTGTAAAAGCGCATTTAGAGTGCTCTAAAAGCAGGCAAAGATCTCTTTTTAAAGTCACTGATCATATTTGGGAGCAGAAGTATTGAATGACGGTACCCACAACTCCTCCTTTCAGGTACCCAATTCTGACCTGATAGAATTTCTGCTAAGGAGATTGTTTTGCGTGGTGTTGGAAAGCAAAGATGCATGAGCAGCAGATGTGGATTTTTACATTCGCAATGTCTTTCTGTCTGAGTAGTGATAGTTCTGATAGATATTTTGTCATGGCATGCTGACAGAATGCAGGAAAACAGACATGCTAGGGATGAGCTGGAAGACCACTGAAGTAATTTAAAAAAATAAAGACTGTCAAAAGCAATAACATGTATGCACTGATCTCTATTACAGGTGTCACAAGACAGTCGAAAGAGATTGTGTGACAGATATCCAAAATAAACTACTTATGGCACTGTATCAAGAGAAACAACTACAATGGCAGCTTTCCAAATGTCTGAAAGGTTTGCAAGGCTGACCAGCTGCATTAGCAGGGATAACACTATGAGTTGATCTATTTGTGAGCTTTCTACTTCTTGTGCTGCATCCACTCAGATAATCTTGCTTTGCTTCTCTTGGACCTGTGTGAAAATTAGAATGGTTTTGAGTAATTTAAAAAAAAGCACATTATAGCTGAGCATGAGAATTCAGAAAATCAAGAAAGTCTTCCCAAAATCACCAGTATTGCTTAAGCTATATTTTTGCAAAACCATAATATTTTGTAAGTTATTTATTTGATCTGTTTCATTTTCTCTTTTCTTTTTTTCTCTTGCCTTCGGGAAAAGGTTACAATGCGAAAAAAAAGTAAGTTTTTTTTTAAAATGAAAACAGAACCTCACAAATAAAATTATTCTAGAAACAAGGTTGGGAAAAAAATGCAACATAGTAACTGAAACTCAAAACTGACAAACACATGGAAAACTGCAGATATGTCACTGTTGAAGAAGTTCTTGACAGAGCAAAGTAGACTTATGTACCTAAGCCCCATTAATTTTCAATGAGAACTGGATAACTAACTGTTCTTGCTGCCTTTGAAAATGTTCCTATATCAATTCTTAAAAGAATTTGCACTCTGCTGCAAATTTCACTATAAAAAGCAATGTACTATGTACCAATTTCTTGCATTTTCTTTGCAATTTTTTCATATATTTGAAGAGCTTTTCCTGTTCCTCCCAATCTTGCAATGAGTTCATTAAATGGACTTATTCTTAAGGAATCACAGTTTAGTACTTGGATTTTACTGCAAGGTCAAATGCAAAGTCCACACACAGCTGGTGATGAAAACAGATGCTTGTTATAAGTGTACACCTGACTGACAAAAAATGATAATCAAAGGTAAGGACAGAAGATTCCAAAGTTCCAGAGAAATTGGACAGCAACATCCTAGAAAACTGCAGCAACAAGGATTCTTAACTAAGTGGAAAACCTCTTATTGTCTTCAGAGAGCCAGGATTCACCTTGTTGTTTATTTCCTAACTGGTTATTAAAGAACACATTAAAATAATTAATTTAACAGAAACTGGTCTTGATACTGTATCTATCTTATCTGGTCCTTCATTCAGAAAGGAAATCAAATACATTTGACCCAAATAATTGAAATTTGTGCTTGAACTGAATTGAAATGCTTGCAGCCAGGGTGATGTCCATGGCATGGTATAGTCATAGAATTAAATAATTCTAAAATACTCTTGAAGTATTATCAGAATAATCAATTATTTTGGTTTTCCAAGAGATCACCTCTGTGCAGTGTAGTTCACAGATGACAGAGACAAAGCTTCAGTGCTCCATGTTAGTGAACATAAAGGAGAAGATGCCCGTTCTTAGCTAGCAGGTGGAATAGGTATGCACATGAGAAAAAATTCACAGAATGGTAGAAGATGGAATTGGTTCATCAGTACATAAACCAATATTATATACTTTCTCTCTATCACGTTGCTTTGGCTGATTGACTGCTTTTTATCAGCTGAGGATTGGGCCAAGCAATAGTAGCATGTGTACATAAAAACCAGTAAATCAAAGAAAGAAAGGGAACAGATTTTTATAACAGATTATGATATCCTATTTGAATATTTCATAAATCTGGCTAAGAAACCTCCCATGTAATTCTAGTCTATGATCAACAAAAAGAATATGACATAAAAAGTATTACAAGAGATGATGAAAATGCAATTTCTGTCTTAGTAAATGGATAAGAAAACTTATTAATTTGTCCTTAATTTTTAAAAAGTCACAATGGCATGCTAATAAATTGGTGTGATCTTCAAAGGATACTCAGAAAACTTTTCTGTTGCAGTGCATAAGTCCCCCAAGTGTTTTGGAATTACCAGTGCCTTTGGGACACAGAAACACAAACCACTGGTTCAATGTCAGCTCTGCAAAAACTGCAAATGTTTAAACAAATAATGAGATAAAAAGTAATGCATAATTAAAAGGTTTCTTCAGAAGAAGTCTGAGTTATATTTATTTTAAGGGTGGCAGTGAAATACATTTGCACCTGTGTATGCTCCAAAGGTATCATTTTCACAAGTCTTACTGCACAAATAAGGCCTAAGCACATAATACATTATTAAAAGGGTTATGCATTTCAAAGAGAATAAAACTACATGAAAATAAATCTAATATTTAATTTTAATAATATATCAGAATTGCTAGTATATTGGTTCAGAAGAAGAGATTTAAACAAAAGATCAAGCAACACAGGTCAGTATTCTGTGTTTTGTTTTGTCTTATTTTAAAATTGTATTTATGAACAGTCTAACAAAAGACCATTTTGCATCAACGTAATTGGCCCTGTTTAAAGGGTGACAAAGGTAAGATCTGTTCTCTGCTTCACAGTTTCTCTGGCAAAGATACCAATCTGAAATTGATCCATATTAGTACTGCAGCAGCAATATGTAGCTTCATCAGGCAATCCAAACATATTCTAACTAGCTCAGTAACATAAGGGATGTGGAATATTTGCCATAATAAGCTTCAGGCTCAGGATACACTCCCTCTCTAATGTAATACATCAGGCAACAGAAACTTGCTTCCAGACACAGTCAAAGGCCTTTCTGATTTGGGCAAATTACTAAAATGCTCTGCAGATTCCTTCAAATGTGACATATGAACCATATGACTGTAAGTAGTTCAAAGTACTTCACTGTGAATCTTAAATTGGGAAAGTAGTACCTTTAGTTACTTTATTTCTAATTAGAGAATGGCTTTTCTTGTTCAGCCCACAGGCACAGAGAGGTGATATATGTATGCCAGCAAGTAGTGCACTACACCAAGAGCAGATCTGGAGAACAAAACACTCAAAAATCCAGACTACCTGTGTTTTAGTGTTGTAGGTCAGATTACCTCTGAGCTACAGGCCCATTAGGAGCTGGGAATCATTAGGAGTCCCTCTGGAAAGCATCTTCTTGTTTAGTTTCTACCTGAAAGGAGTCTGGTCCTTGAGCTGTAAGAATTTCTCCATGATGCAAATAGAAGGGTGGTAAGAATAGTCAACAGGGAAATTCATTATAGCAGTACGTGCCTGACCTGAGCTGACATTCCTGTGTAAACACCAGCATAAGCAACCCCAGCAAATGGCTCATTCTACCTGGGGCTAAAGATGGTGTTTCTGTCCTAAATCAGGGACCTCAAGGTCCTTAAATTTAACTGTGGTGATTCTGACCTAATATGCTGACCTCCTACACTCTGGACAAACTTCAGGAATATATTTTTCCTGCTCTTCCATGAGCTCTACCATGCCCATCACGAGCTGGTGTGATAGATCCTATATTTTCTGTGACAAAAGACAGACCTAAATTTGAACTCCCTGATACTTGATGGACAGTACAGGCATCCTCTGTTCTACTTTGCCCTCTGTAAAATTAATTTCAGTGATAAGCAGAGTTAGCAATGCCAAGGTACAAATAATTGTAGATTTTTTTTTTTTTACTGTGTGAGATTCTGTGGAGTGTAATCACATAGGTAGGAAACTTCATTCACATAGTTAAATATCTTAACTTACACCTGTCTGCATCGTATTAACACATAATTATCGGCACAGAAAAGAAGTGAAAGACTGGAGTAGGAACCTGAATGAAGATCAGTGGTTTTATTTTTTTTCCCTTTTCTCTCCTCTATGTATGTTCATCCACACAGATGATTCACCAGTTATTAATACTACATTTGCTGAAGTTGACTAGAAAGCTAATGGAACAATACAGACATTTTTCTTTGTGGAAAGAAACCTTAAGAATATGTTGTTCCATGCATCTCATGAACAAACATATATGACAAAGTTATTGAAGCATCTGAATTGATCATCATGTACTGGACAGGTAAGGGTCTGATCACCTGGCTCTTCTGCACTGCAATGTGTCACCAAATGGCATTGCCTCCTAGTGTAATTAAAATGCTGTGAAAGAAACATACTCAGTTTTTAACAATAAATCTTGTGTTTTAATTAAAAGTTTTTTCAAGAGGCCTCAGCTGACACTGGCTAAGGCTATAAATGCTCCATAGTTTAATTACATGAAAACATGAGATTTCTCCTTAGTAAGCCATCCAGTTATGCAAGCTAGACATTATCTCTTCAGATACCAGTATTTAAAAATTAAGATTCAACCTTACTGTCTTTCATGTTGTTTTCAAAGCATTCCCATAATGCCCCAGAAGTTATTTTACTTTCTAAATATCTTTTGTGCAGGTGTCCAATTGCTGACCTAAACAGTTCTCTTTGTATCATTTACTTGAAAATCAACAGTCCCATCAAGCCAATGCATGTGTGAACTGTGGTTCTAACACTACTACCAGTGTTAGATTGTGATCTATAGTCAAAATGTAGGAGGAAACTAATGGTGTCCTCAGGCAATTGTAAAAGGAGTCATCTCTTACATTACTACTCTGCTGTCAAGGCTTCATGTTTGGGGTGAGTTTCAACAGATAATGACACATTGCACAACAGAATGACACAATGGACAAGGAAGGAATGATTTCCTAACAACCACAAATTATTTGTTGCAGATTTGAGGGGATCCAAATATTTCTGGAAAACCTGTTGCTGGAACCAGGAGTTGCTTTCCAAGCAGGAGCCACTGGCATGAACTGTGTATTGATTCAGCCACTCAGATTATAGCCAACCTCTTCAACATGCCTTTTATAAGAAGTGTCTAAATAGGAAGTGTATCATGCTCTTATTCTCTTTGAAAAGAAGCTTGAAATCTAAAAAAAACAGTAACAAAATATTTGAACACCCTCAGCGTTATTCCAGGCTCTAACTAGGCCAAGTTATAAATTCATTAGCAATAGCAGTAGTATCCATGCTTTTCTGTTTAAGTTTCTAATTTTCTTAAGATGGAGGGTGATAGTCTCATCTCCTTTATAAATGTGGATAAAACAAAGTTGTTTGTTTCTTATTCTAACAAGAACAATTGTGAACAATATCAGTGAAGATTGATGACAGTGTCAAGGAAGTCAGAGATCATTGAAACTATGCAGATATAAAACTTTAATTTTAGTGTCACAAACCCTTTCAGAAGTTTGGGTATTCAAACTATTTAGACATCAAAGTCAGCTGTATTCTTCTAAATAAATTCTTGGATCTAGACCACACTGTTTTCTTGGTTTTGTGGCTCTGATCCCATTGGCATGAAAGCAAATAATACTTTTGACTTTCACGTACTTTGTTTTGTATCACAAATAACCAAGCAATCCCATATATAGTAATGCCCTCCTTCTCACTCATATACACAAATAAACAAGAAAAAAACCCTGTTTTGCTAACCTGAGGTCCCTAACATAATTATTTTTGCACTTAACTGCGGAGCAACACATTCAAACTCTGAGGTTCCACGAAAAATTTTCCTCTGGCTTTATAAATAAGCAATTGTGCTTCTGCTTTCTGAAGGGTTCATAAGAAGGTGAAAACATGCACTCTTTTCCTGTATGTTTTTCCTTGCACACCCCATGAATAAAACCCACATCTTAAGAAACAAAGTTTGTTTGTTTTCATTCCCTTTAATACAAGGAATGTGTTGAAGGTGAAAGGCAAGTCTTCTTACTGGAGTTGCATTTACAACCAAATTTATTGAGAACATGTAAAAACTTGGAACTTGGGGTACATAACATGCACCCTCAGGGAAATGTGGGTCATTTAACTGTATTGTTAAAGGATGTTGGAGCAAATCTAAGCTTATTAAAGCATGTAGATTCACACTTTAGGAAGTCTGGCATTCAAGTGGACTAAAAGATTCTACCAGTAGAATAAGCTGATAGTTGATGAATATAAATCTAATAAGAGTAAAAATTTTTGAGTTTTTTTCATCCAAGCTGTAAGTAATACATCTGACAACTCAGGCAGATGTCAGTAAGCTGTTACTATGAGACATTTTAACTGGTGTTGTTGGGTTAAGAACAGATGAAGTGAGACTCAGAGTGCCTAGCTGGGAATGTCCAACTAGATATTACAATAATTAGATTAATAGCTCCTGTTAGAATATGCAAGTTTGAGCTGGAATACATTTTACATAATTTAAGTCATCTGAAAGTTAGGAATTTAGTTGAAGATGCAGGGTTCCTCTTAGACAGGAATAACCAGCCCAGAGGAGATTCATCCACCAGCCCCAGATGTCTCTACTTGAGGCAGGATGAGCCACCCTCCCTCTGGCAGCATCTCTGGCTCACTTGGCTATAGAGGGAGCTGGACAACCAGATTAGGTGGGGCCTCTCCACAACACACAGCTAAAGTTAGGTAAAAGACACCTCACACATGGTGCCCAGAGAGAGTCAGGCACTTCTGGAAGGTGTCACGCAAGCCCCAAACACCACTCTGAACACTGGCTTGGGGTATAGACAATTGGTGTAGGAGTCTGCCCTCTTCTCCCTGATGTTCTGGCAAGTTAGGGTTCAGATATCCCTGTTCTTCCCAGAACCTAAGCCTTCACCAGAGCCATGTTTCCAGCAATGAGAAGAACTGTGCTGCTTAAAGCTGGCTGGAGGAGGTGCTCCTGTTGCTTTCCTTGGGGAAATAGTCCACTCTTTGAGAAGGGAGCTGGGATGACCCTTCATCCACCTGGGCCTGTTTAAATCCTCATCTTCCTAGCTGTCAGAGTGTGGAACAGTCTAAGGAGAAGGAGCCCTCTACTTGTCCTGATAGGACTAGGGAGTGCAAAAATGCAAGAGATTTTTGCCAGAGAGAGAGTGAAGTAAGAGAAAGAGAGACCTAAGAGAAAAAGTGAACTGTTAGGCAGATGCTTTGGGTTTTGGATTTTTTTGTTTTCCCCCTCCCCCCCATTTTGGTTATTTCTATTTGGTTAATTCCTTTTATTTTTCCACTTAAATAAAGATAAACTATTTCCTAGTTTTTCTCCATAAAGTAACAGCGGTGTGCAAATCTCATCTTTTGCTCACATTCACTCTGTATCTTACACCTGGAATCATTTATGCCACTCTGCATAGCTTCTGTGAATTTGCATTTGCATTTCTTTTTTTTTTTCACAGTGTTATATTACAATTCCACTCCATGGAAAAGGTCTGATCATAATCTTTACTGTTATTATTTCTAATTTTTAGACTACATTAATAAATTTTAAGGTTAAGAGAGACCATTATGATCTCATTTTCTACTTAACACAGGCCAAAGAACTGCAAATGTCTAGGAAATGTTTATCACCATAGAGCTTAAGATTTTAGACAGATGGGTGTAGATTTATATCTTCTTTTTAAAAGCTTGAAAATATGTCAAACACAGACTCTAGAAATGTATTTTTGAATGGAGTCTTAACCCTTCACTTTTGTATTAAGTTTGAGTGTCAAGGTCCAGATGATAAATTCATGCCAAGTGAGGAGAATTCTTTTTTCTTGCAAACCAAGATAGTTTAAAAACATTGGCTTCAACCTCCCTCAGACTTTGAAACCAAACACATTTTTAAAGGCATTTTCTCCACTTAAGTGAAATAAAGCAGAGCTCAAGTTACTTTCATCATTGGTATCAGAGTGTCTTTGATCATGTAACAGAAGAAAGACAAAGGATTAGATAATAGCTTGGACATCATAATATTTCATGTCTGAAGTTAAGTAAAATGACAGTATCCTTAACCACCTGAGCTCATTTAAAGGATAGAGACATCAAAATCTTGAAGCAATACCAAAACCTTTTGCCAAAGGAATTTTTTAGCAAAGCATACTAAATGTTATTAATGGCTGTTCTTTACCAGATTGCATATTATATTCCTAATGCTCTGTTTATGAGGAAATTCAGCATGATGAACAAACACATCAGCAACATAACAGTATATGTCTGAAACTGATTTCAAATGCACTGGTTTTATACTAATGTTTCTTTAGATTTACCAAATGTAACTGCAGTCAAAATGAGATCAATGTACATCTATATTTATGTCTCTCTCATCTCTCTCTATCAAGAAGTCTGCTCGTGTATGCGAAGCAGGTGGGTATAAATAGATGAGCTTTCAAAAACAACTGTTTCATTAGCAAGAGATGGATTGAGCAGACTGAACAGTAAGAATGAAATATTTATTAGGTATATATGGAAGCCACTCATGGTGAGGAGTCTGAGTTTGCCTGGAAGCAGCCTTGCTGAAATGAATCCTTGATGCTCTGGAGTTTTACTATATCCTTTTTTCTGTTATTTGTCCATCCTTCTATAAGGTACACATCACTGCAATCAAAATCTCACCCGTGACTTTAATTTAATTTCATACTTTGTTGGTGACATTTCAGCATTATTATAATCCAGGCAATTCCTGAAGGAAATTATATTAATAGTGCACGAGCAGCCACCATCCTGATGTGGAGGAAGGCTAAAAAATATTTTAAATTATTAACTGTTCTACACCATCAGCTTTTCAGTGATCACAAATATTGAAGGAAGCATATAGGAAAGTAGGTCAAATGACTTCAGATAACTGCAGGAGAAAGCCTCTAGGGACAAAAATGAGAAAACCAAAGCACAAAATAATATAGAACTAGAAAAGGCTATAAAGTATAATGAGAAAGAATGAGCATACTGCAGTGAAAAGATGACAAAAGAAAGACACCTCGTTTACCACTCAGAGAAGGAAGCTATCGATGGATGATGATGTGAAGAACGCAGTGTTTAGTGTCATTTTTACATCATGCTTCAGCAAAATTTCAAATGGTTTCTGTTGATTTTAACATAATAAAAAATAAGGGGTAAAAAAAAAAAGCTAGAACAGATGTATATCTTCAGTCAACTGAGTCTGGTGAAATTCATTCTGGATTGATTAGAGAAGTAACCTAAACAAACTCTAAAATATTAATGAAGAATTGAGAACTCATGGAGGATGGATTATGTTTTCATGAATAAATGTAAGCTTTTTTTGGTCCCTAACTTTAAGCATTTGACATAGACATCTAAATTAGCTAATTGTTTGCACTTATTTAATATTTAATGTAAATATATAAAAGTTGTCTATCTCTCTGCAGTGATTACAAGGGGTGCCTAATTTGTCAAGATTCCTAACTGGGGTACCACAGATAAAATATTTTGATGGGAGTCTGGATTGTAATATGTATCTTTAAAAGAGGAAGAAGAGGAGGAACCGTACAACTATGAAGACCATTCAGTTTGTTTTCAGTTACAGAAAAATACTGGGTAAAATACTGAAGTTATTTGTAAGCAATTATCCTAGAAAATAACAGTAAATATGAAATAGCCAACATTGATTCTCAAGAATAAACAGTTTAAAATTCATTCTTATATCAACTGACAAATCATGTGGACAAAAGAGAAACCATAGTTTTCATGTATCTCAGCCAGAGGAAGGTTCTTAAAATGTCCTGTATAATCTTCTCAAAATCTGCTAAAAATTTGCCAACTTGGATCTATGGTCAGATACAGGCAAAACCAGCTAGAAGATTGTACTTAGAGAATACCTAATATTGGCTCATTTTTTTAGACTTCTGGGGTCATCACTGTCTTAGGTACTGCTTTGTTTTCACTAATTACTAGGACAACAGAATAAAAACTCTGCTCATTTAAATTACAGATGACACTCATTTAAAAGTGTTTGGTGTCACGTTAATGTACTGAATTGGAATTATAGTAACAGATTGGAGAATTGTTCTGAAAAGGTGAAATAAGATGCGGTTCTGAAAAGAAGAATGCAAAGATCTAAAGTTAGGTGAGAAGTCATCAGCACAGATCTAGAATGAAGAAATTATTTAGATCACATTTTTTCATGAAATAGTCTAGGGATATAAGAGACCACAAAGAGAATAAAAGCAACATTTATGCTTGTGTAATAACAGGCAAATATCAATAGGTGTGTGTAAACAGAAGTAGGACCCATAAGTCAATCTTCCTTTACAAAGCATTGGAGAAGTTCCAGCTGAAACATTATGTCCAGAATTGGGCAGTGCCTTCAGAGGTAAGAGTCAAGGAGAGGTCAGATGAGTGCTACAGGAATGATTGACCTGCAAGAAAGAAGAAAGGAATTGCAGTTATCATTTTTAAAGAGAGAATCCTGACACATTAAAAGTTAAAAGGTAAGCAGAAATTGAAGTGAGAGAGATAAACTGACTCAAGGGAAAGAGAATCTGACTGTAAGGCAAGTTAACTACTGGAACATATTATCCAGTTTATCACAGAGGACAGTTTTAAGAAAATGTTAGGCAAATATCTCTTGGGAATGTTGGCCTTGTCTGGGACTAAACGATGAATTAGATGTATTAATAGCTCTCATTTCATTGGAGAGCATGCAAGTTTTTAGAACTTGTCTGAATATAAGGAATTTGAAACTAACTTTAGTATAGGAGAGAAAGGCTGGAAAATATGATCTAAGCATAATGTTACAAGCTGAGAAACCAAGAGCTAAATTAAAGGAACACAGATGTAATAATGCTGGAAAATATTCATGATTTCTTAAATCAACTTACTAACTTTGGTGACTGTGGTTATAATGGCTTTTAAATACTTTCAGTTGTAATAAATACGTGCAGCATACTAAGAAATAGGCCATGATCAAGAAGATTGTTTGAGTTCATGAAAACAAAGTACAACAATTCTGTAAGGACCTAGTTGTGGGTATGCCTGTAAGGAATGATCTGTCTTTCTCATGTCTTTTTTTCCCTTAAGTGATTCCAGATAAATGGTACTTGTCACCATGCCCAACCTATGTGTATGTTGCTAGTGTACATGTTAATATGAGTTACACATGCATGGCGAATACTGTGTAAAATTTCAGTTTAATGTAATTATCACCTCAGCTGTTGATATAATTGTGATTTCATTAAGACATTGCCCATAATTACCCACCCAACTTCTCTATTTTAGATGCCAATAAAACTTGTTCAGAATGAAAGGTTTTGAAGACAATAAATAAAACATGTCCATCAAAGAGTTGAAAAAATACCCACTTGAAAAGAAACTGGCCTATGTCTTAACATTACAGAGGGTGGTCCTTAAGACAGACAGGCTAATCTTTTTTTAATCTTATTTCAGATTAATTCAACATATTAGTGCACTGCGTTAAATGTCTTTCAATTTAACAGCTGTATTTGGCATGTGTGGGGGTAAACATTTTCCTCAGTTCCAATGGCAACCTACAGATAAACAGGGTGGACCAGGAAGGAGGAAAAAAAAAACAACCAAACTTCTGAGAAATTAGTTTTTTGAACTAGTGCTCCATTTCTTTTATGTAGAACTGATGGCCATCACACTTTAGAAAAATCAAGATATTTCTAACCTAAATATGACCTGGAAAACTGGCCCTACCCTTCAGCTTTGAACAGCTTTGAAACAGGGCTCCCGACAGTCTATCTTCATTTGTGTTGCACTTTCATTTCTCCAGTATTTAAGCAGCTGCAGAGGTGGCACTGCACACAGTTATATGGTGGATGTCAGGGGCATAGACTATGACAATTATACTTGAAAATAGTCAGTCCTGGTTAAAGTGGGGGCAAAGATTTCGTTTTAACTGTCTGCAGACAGTCAGCTAGTTAAACACTTTAAAACTATATCCTGTTATCTATTCTACTACTGTATTCATATTTATACTGGGGTTCTTAGTACTGAGGTCTTAGTAATGGCCTCAGCCAAGTCCTGGTCCCTTGGGAATAGGTTGGAATTTCGGTTTTCACTCTGTGGAAACACAAATTTGACTAATAGGACTGAAACTGCTTTTTTATATGCCAAATTCAGGGGAAGGTATCTGTGGGTAACTGAAAACCTAGACCAACTCCCACTGAACTCATTGGAATAACCTGCTGATTTCTATCAAAACTGCAGCAAAGTGTGAAAGCAAAAGTCAAAAAGCATTAGTCACAACACAAGTACACTTTCCATCTATTTTTGATATGTACCAATTCTCCACTACAGTTTTACACCTTTGTATGGTTCCAGATAATACTGAAAAAATGCATCAGTGAATTAGTTCCCACACATAGTTCAGACAAAAGTCTTTTGAAATTATACTTCTTACAGTCCTTGAGAACTGAACTGATTTGAGGATATTGTCATATTTCTGAAAGAATGATTTGAAAAAAAGAAAAATAAGTGTGAGTTTGGGCCTGTCTAAAAGAGCAAAAGAAGATTTTCAGGATAAGATGAATCTGTGCACAGACAACAGCGTGGTCAGCAATAAAAGGGAGAGTGTCTCAACAAAGGTAAAAGGCAATAGCACCAGCTAAGTACTTGCAGTGAATCAGTCATTTGGAGACCAGAAAATAATGAGGCAGTCAAACAAATAATATTCTACAAGTTAAATATTAAATAAATATTATTTAAATTATTATTTTAATTCTTTAAATATTTATTATTAATTAATAATTATTTTCATTATTAAATTTATTAGTTAAATAAATACAAATTAAAACTCCAACTGACCAAAGGCTGAATGGTGTTTCAAAGTTGATGAGAAATTAATTGTTTCCAATAAGCTAAGCCAGGGATATTTCTTCATCACAGAAACCCTTAATTGAATGCCCAATAGCCTATAGCTTTGCTTTTTTTAGCCATTCATACTAATTGTTTACTATGGATTTGTAACAGGTATGGCATGTAACAGGTGCATGTTTAATTTTACGAAGTAATATAGAGGGTATGGTCCAAGTACATTGGAAGTCTGATAATGAAAAAACATTTATTTAAAACCCAACTACTCTATAGACAAAACTAATCTTAAAAGTTCATATTCATTCTTGAGTTCACTTGAAGAAGCACAGCTCTCCCAGTGACATCAAATGGAATTTCGCTCGTTAAAAAAATAAGATTTCACTGTTATGAGCTAGTGCACCACACATTATGTTCATTATGAAACTAACTGCAGTTTAATTATGATTCCAGAGACCAGATATCTAAGTTTTGGGTTCTTTTCTAAATAAATGTCAATAGCAGTTTACTTCTGCTATTATTTTTTACTCTTGGTAAACATTCTTATTCTCTATAGACATTGGAATGGGTTCAGTGCAGTCACTTTGGATCTCAGACACTAAACAACTCTGGGATTCACTGGCACTTGGATGGGAAGCTATTAGAAACCCGTGGTGACACAAACACGGGCAATGAGTCCCTTTGGAAAAAAAATGGTCTTACTGTAAGTTCTGGTATACATTATTATAGTTTGATGTAGGGTGTAATAGTTTTTTGTACTTAATTCCACTCCTTCGATAGCTTTTGCCAAATCCTGATCTCCTTGGAATAATTAGGAATTTTTCCCACTAAAATTATTGGACAAACTCCCATTGATTTGATCGGTTTTCAAACAAGGTCTCAGAAAATTCTATTTTAAATCAGTTATCCCAATATATTCATACTCCTGTGGCTTAAAAACTGAGAAATCCTACAAGATCACTTATTGCTAAACACTAGAAATATAGCAGAAAATTAGTTTCTTATGCTGTTTCAGTCCTTTACTTCCATTCTGTCCAAAAAAAAACCCCAAGCAAAACTAACTAAATTAACAAAATAAAAGAACTAGCATTCCAAAACTCAGATTTATGAAAATTTGCCTTTGAGCAAAGTCTTTTCTTAATACATCTGAAAGGTCTTGTTTGGACCTGTCTGCTAACTGAACTACTGCACACTCACCAGGATTCATGGAACTGGAATTTCCCTTCTGACTATAGCGCAATTATATGCAATCTCTTACTTGGACTCAGATGTATGTTCTGTGTAAGGATCTTTTAATATTTACCAGTAAAGAAGTACACATTCACTCTTACTTATATTTCCTACTGGGTAAAGGGTGATGTTCTGAGCATATTTATGATAGTTCACCTAAAAGAACTGGAGAAAGGAAAGTACTCTTGCCTTTTTTCTTTTTTTTTCCATCTCACTGACTTGACCAGCATATTTGCAAGGTTATTTTCGTAAAGGATGTGCCCACTGACTTTGATGTGTCTTTTCTGTTGCTGCTCCACTGCTTAAAGGTTTTATTTATTCCCTTTCACTTGGAGAAAAGGTCTTTATTTAAGGCTTCTAGACACAGTGCTGAATTAAGGGTTGGGTTGGTTTGCATCACTGTCATTAAATGTTGGGAGGCATCACTTCTCAGAGATTGTGCCCTGATGCTTCAACCCTTCAATATACATGTTTCCTCTGGGACTTCACACATCCTGAACTGTTTCATCCAGAGATTGGCACTACAGGAGAAGCTAATTTGAGGACAGAAAAGTACTTTATTGGAAATTTCTTCTTTCCAAACTGGTTTTGAGAACAAGAACTGGAAATGCATATCAAGCTCTCAGAGGTCTTTAGAAACTTCTTTGAGTGGTAAAACAAGACCTCATTTCATTCACTTTTTACTAGGAAAAAAATATATTAATCAATGAATTGTCACTGAAAAGCACACTTTCTACCTTTGGAGTTTGCTTGTCTACACAACAGCCAGGGTGGATACTGTCCTGGTTTCAGCTGGGATAGAGTTAATTTTCTTTCTAGTAGCTGGTGTAGTGGTGTGTTTTGGATGTAGTATGAGAATAATGTTCATAACACACTGATGGTTTAATTGTTGCTAGGTAGTGCTTACACTAGTCAAGGACTTTTCTAGCCTCCCATGCTCTGCTGGGTGAACAAGAAGCCGGGAGGGGAGGGGGCACAGCTGAGACAGCTGATCCAAACTGGCCAAAGGGATATTCCATACCATATGACATCTTGCTCAGTATATAAATTAGGGGGAGTTGGCTGGGGAGGGGCAGCGATCATGGCTCAGGGGCTGGCGAGGCATCTGTGGGTGGGTAGTGAGCAGTTGCATTGTTTGGCTTTTTCCCTGGGTTTTACTTCTCTCTCTCTCTGTCGTTGCTTTTCTTTTCATTACAATATTATCATCATTATTATTTTTATATTTTATTTTAATTATTTTTATTTTAATTATTAAACTGTTCTTATGTCAACCCATGACTTTTCTTACTTATGCCCTTTCAATCCTCTCCCCCATCCCGCTGGGGTGGGGGGAGTGAGTGAGCATCTGTGTGGTGCTTCGTTGCTGGCTAGGTTTAAACAATGACAACTCTTTACTAGGAAAAAAATATATTCATCAATGAATTGTGACTGAAAAGCACACTTTCTACCTCCAGAGTTTGCTCACAAATCCCCACTCAAAATCCCCAAGGACTCTTTGAATATTTTTGGCAAAATAAAACAATAACCTCAATATTGGTACTAATATATTATTAGAGGCTACAGATCTGATGATTTTGCATGTTGACCTGTTTTGTGAGATTTGTTCTCAACATCTGTCATTAAAAGGGCACAGAGATATCAAGAGTGACCCTGGGGATTCATGCAATTCATACTGACCAGTAGAATTGTCCATATTTCATGAAAGGTGCTGTTTTCACTAGGATCTTAAATGACTACAGCAGTTCAAGCTTATAAATCTCTTTCTGCTTTTCAGAGCAGCATCAAGACTTTTAAGTAATCAAGGATCATGCCAAGGATCACAGACTGGGACCTACCCAGAGCTAGAAGCTTCATAGAGAATGATGGATGGCAAACAGGTTGGACCTCGGCTGAAAAGCTCAGGCATAGGCAGTGATGTGTTCTTGAGGAGCTGGACTTCCTGACTCTTCTGATGTGGAAGGAGTGGGCACATAATCACTGTTTCTAGGAGTGACACTTGCTGTATGCTACTGCCACCAACACTTGCTGATGGCCCACATGTCCTAGTTTGGCTTTTCTGGAGATCAAACACAGACAATGATAGAGCAGGCAGTCAATCTCTCCAGCTCCTGCAGGGCTGGCCCTGCTGCTTCCTCTTTGGTCTTTACTCTACTGAAAAATCCTTCTAATAAACAGAAACCTTATGTAGCAGATTACCTTTTTCTTTCACTATGAATGTCTAGATCATGTTTTATTATCAGTCACAATATTGATGTCTTTTTGCAGGCATTTCTAAAAGAATAAAAAAAGCAGCTTACAGATCCATTCTCTTTTGAAAATTTATTGTCAACAAAAACACAAACTGAAACATATTATTTATACTGGTAAATAACTAATAGAAGGAGTCTGCATAATGAATAATAATAATTCTTCGTTGTTTTTTGACCTATACTAAAACATAAGTTCCAGTTTTCATGACTCATCCTAATTAGAGCAGTAATTGAAATTAGATTTGTTTTTTCCATCATAAATAGGTCATCCATTAGAATAAATCATCTTATTGTCTTGCAGAGCTGTACAGGAGCCATGCAGCACACGGGGTTCTTGAAGCACTGTGTTCTGGACAATCAATAAGACAAATTTATGAACATGATTTGTTCAGTGAAGTAATTTAATTGTATGTAATCTGATCAGAAAGGATTTAGAAAAACGAAGTTGGGAATTGGGAAATGAGTAAAGCAGATGCATAGTAACACGAAAGCAAACCAGTAACATGAAGCTACCAAAATGTTGATTCAAGCTTTCATAGACTGGCCTATCTTCCTGGCTCAGGAAGCTTTTTGTATTAAACTCTGGCAGAAGTTACCCAGTGCAGCCAGGCTGATACTGACAAAGTAATTTGCACTGTTGTGAGAATACTGGCACTAGTCCACTCACTGGGTTCCTGCTTTTTATGTTTGCAGATTTTGAGTAGGCAGAAAGTTTTTATAGTTCAAGGGGCTGATTCTTACTGGCAGTGTAAAAAGCCTTCTGGAGCCAACTAAATTATCGCATATGTCCCTTTCTTTTTTTTAAACATGAATAAATTAAAAAAATTGTACATATGTTTTACATTCCAAGGTGCTGTTTGCTGCCCTCTGGAAATACCTTTTTTGTTTATTAAAGAACAACAATAATATATGCACCCAGAGTTCAGTAGACAATCTCACAGGACACAATTAAACAGAAGAGTGAGATGAGACTTACAGCTCAGGTCTCCTGTTTCTCAGGAAAGTGTCCTGCAAAATACTTAAAGAAGCTGCTTTCTAATTTGTGTCTGCAGCTTTTGCAGTGGAAGAGTCTGCAAGTGAAAAATCAGCCCTTTGCAAAGACTTATTTAAAAAGCCTAAATAAATGGATTTTACACAGACATGAGAGCAATAATCCCACCTACCTATCAGTAAGGCAAGACATATGGTATAAACAGAACTAGATGTATCCCGAGTGGGAAGCCAGCCTTCCTGGTGTGAATATTGCACATTGGTTAAATAAGTCTCACTCTGCAAACTTACCTAAAATACCCTGCAGAGAGGGGCAGTATATTACCCTGGGCGCATTACTGCACTTATTCCACAATCCAAAGCTGGAAGCTCCCACCTAGCCAGCTTGATCACAAGCAGAATAAGGCCACATTTGTTCCTTATGCCATGTGACTGAAATGGCATAAGTGATGGAAATTGAAATTTATCTCTTCTGAACATGGCCAGAAAGCTGGGCTTAGTATTGACCATAAACCTTACATCCCTGCAGGTCACAGAATCACAGAATGGTTGACGTTGGAAGGTCCTCTAGAGGTCATCTGGTCCAATCCCCCTGCTCAAGCAGGGCCACCTAGAGCCAGTTGTCCAGGACTGTGTCCAGACAACTTTTGAATATCTCCAAGGACGGAGACTCCACAACCTCCCTGGGCAACTTGTGCCAATGCTTGGTCACCCTCATAGTGAAAAAGTGTTTCCTGATATTCAGAGGAAACCTCCTGTGTTTCAGTTTGTGCCCATCGCCCCTGGTTCTGTCCTTGGACACCACTGAAAAGAGCCTGTCTCCATCCTCTTTGCACCCTCCCTTCAGGTATTTATATATATTAATAAGATCCCCCCAGAGCCTTCTCTTCTCCAGGCTAAACAGTCTCAGGTCTCTCAGTCTTTCCTCATATGAGAGACACTCCAGCCCCTTAAACACCTTCATAGCTCTTTGTTGGGCTTCTCCAGTACATCCATGTCTCTTTTGTACTGAGGAGCCCAGAACTGGACACAATACTCCAGAGGAGGCTTCACCAGTGCTGAGTAAGGGGAAGGATCACCTCCCTCAACCTGCTGGCAATACTTTAATGCAGCACAGGACACCCCCAGCCTTCTTTGCCACAAGAGCACATTGCTGGCTCATGTCCAGCTTGGTGTCCACTAGAAGCCCCAGGTCCTTTTCTGCCAGGCTGCTTTCCAGCTGGGAGGCACCCAGCTTATAATGGTGCATTGGATTATTCCTTCCCAGGTGCAGGACTTTGGAGGACTGACCTGAGTCTGCCTACTAGCATCCCATCTAAGACTACAAGAAAATTGCAGCTGCAGACTTCTTGCAGCCAAACAAGATACGGATGCCTAAGCCAGAGCATGCCAAACAAGGGCTGAGTTTACTGCAGCCTAAGCATCTCAATGAGGTAATGTCTTACACTTCTGCAGAACTTCACATATGATTAACTTTCTACTCTTACTTGCCCTTTGGAGGAATGGGGCCCAAATCTATAAATGGAACCTAGTTGTGCCTTTTCTTTTAAACAAAAATAAAATAATAGTAGGTAAAGGGAAGTCTGATAGGTATGGTGGCTCTCCAGAGTGTACTAATACACTGTTTGCAGCTGGTTGTTGTCAAAAATTTCCAAGGTTTCTTAGTTAAACACATGTAAACTCTCCACCTCTGAAGCTTATGTCTTACTGCCCAGGTTTTCCTTTGTTTCCACCATGGGAAAGATTTTCAAAGTCTCTTTGCAACTAACTGCAGATAGTGGTTTGCGTCAGGGCCTTGTGTGTTCTAACAGTCCTTGGGGTCCCTGACCTACGGCACCTGGGGCCTTCCCCCCACTCCCCCTACCATGCCCATCATTCTGCTCTATTTATGCTCAGGCTGGGACATATTGTCCTGCTTTAATCAATGCTGTACTTGCGTATGCTCCCTGTTCTTCTGCCTGGATAGACCTTGGGCCCATGCTGTAGCTAGTCTCCAGCCTTGCCTCTGGCTCCATCCTTTGCTCCTGACTGAAGCCCTGGGATGTGCCCAAGACATGATTAATCTCTTGCCTTGTTGAAAACTGTTGATGGACCCTGTTACCAGCCCCTGTGGGATTGTGTCCTATTGGGGAGGCACCGACTTCCCTGGGTCGCCCTGGCTCCCAGTCCCTGAAGGAGTAACAAGTCCCCTTTGTGGCCCAACAGCATGAATTTCCTTGTTTAGAAGGAGAAATTGGTCATGTGCATAATGGGTAAGCGACATAAGAGTAATATATGTAAACAAAAGACATAATGCATAGAAAGAGTACCTTGCCAACTTAAGATTTTTAATTTAAACAAGATTATGGACTAAACAAGTTGATAACTCCTGAAAGTTTCTATTATTTCCTGTGTTTTTAAAGTTAAATATGTTTCATGTCAATATGGAGAACAGACTAGACTCCACAGAAATGCTTAACAGGTCTAGGGAGAAAACCTTCTTTTCCCCTAGGAGTTCTCAATCTTTCGATTTTTTTTTCCAAGTTATGCAAGCAATGAAGATGCATAAAATTTGAAAAAAAATTGTTAAAAAATATTCAGATCAATTCATATCAAGCTTTTGCAAATATATTTCTATTTTGTATTATTTTTGTAACAAATCCTGAAATTGTTTCTTTGAATAATTTTGAAAATATTTCCTGAGAAGTTGGGATTTACTCAAAAGTACCTCAAGTTTCACTAAATCATTTTTAATGGAAAAACTCTGAACAAAAAATACTTAAAGCCAATAAAATTTTCTAGAAAGTTGTCACAGCATGCTATTTCAATCACTGAGAAAAATACAGAAATATAACAGATGCTATGTAATTTAGCCCTTATGAGGAAAACTATTGGAGTATTTTTAAAAATCTATATAGTCAACAATTTAAGTGAACATAGTTTAATAAGTTTGTAGTTAGGCCATCATTAAAGATGTACAAATAAACACATCTTAGGATATGAATAGAAGTAAACAAAATATCAGGCAACTGCTGAAAAATGGACCAAAGGTTTATTTTAAAATCTGACATGGCTTTCTAAATTCACCATGAATTATAAAAGTCTTATGAACTTCATGTCTTTTTCTCATTACCCTCTAGTATTGCCTGACCATCCAGTCATGGCATTTTATAAAGGTAAAATACATAAAGATGTTAAATAAACTAAGAACATGAGAAAGAATTTAAACTTTTCTATAGAAAAGTTTATAATAGGGAATTCTTAATGACATCCTCTTTGTCTACAAAATTATGGGAAAGTCTAGCTCACCTGTTTAATGCACCTATTAAAGAAGGGTGATGATAAATATTCTGGAGTGAATGCATGCATGTCTTTAATCTCTTGTGTTTTAAATGCTTGTTAGCAACGTTCGCTTGCTAACTGCATAAGAAATTGTCCAATTCTTCCCACTATGTACTTCCATGATGTGGTCTTTGAAGAATTTGTTGATCACTCAGTAATGGAAGAAGACCACTTTGCTGATGTTCAGCTTGATAAGACAGTTCTTTCTGAAGAATCATTTTACCAAATCCTAAGATATGAATCAAAACAAGAGACCAAAGGATTTTAAATTTAGGTGGTATTATTTTCCAACAACACTTTTTTTAACCTTTCAGATGGATTTAAATGACTCAGTTCTTTAAGTAAGGCAACAAAGTAAGTGTATGGAATAGAAGAAATAGGAGCTTAACCAAAAAATAAAAAATTGTACAATAAGAGAACTTGGGACAAATGGACAAACTTTTTCTTAGTTTAATAAGCCAGAAGTCCTTAAATAGGAATTGAGGTGATTGCTTAAGAAGGAATTGCTGTTCAGGAAAGATGTTCAAGCCTCTGAGTTCTCCAAATTGCTAAAGAACTTTGACAGTGTCTTAGTTCTCAGTCATTATTCTCACTGCATTTTAGATTATTGGAGAGGCTTAACTTTCAGAATAGATCCCTACTTCCAGAGTCTGCATTGATCCAAATTAAAAAAAAAAAAAAAGGAAGAAAAAAGCAACAAGACAATAATATGCTATAATAAAATGATCATAACCTGTGACCAATATGATGCATTTTTTGAAAATGGTTATTTTACACAAATTATAATAACAAAGAAATTATTTTGCTTGAAAAAAATTCAGTTATTAACTAATCACCTTTTGATTTATTTTGAACTTTCATATGAAATTCAGAATTTTATCTAGGAGCTTATTTTTTAAGATATCACTTGTTAATGTTTCAATAAATTGTTTGGTACAACAAAACCATTTATACAATTACAACAACAACAAAAAAAACCAACTCCTTTTTCTTAGGGCAAGGCAATAGAATACCTGTAAAAAAATAAAATAAGATAAAATAAATATTTAACCTCTCCTTCTGATTCACATTTTATTTTGGTTTTAAAAACACTGCAGGCATCTTTAAAAATGTGCATAATTCTTCCCATTAAGTAATGAAATTAAACTGATGATTAGAATGTAGAATAAAAATCATGTGACTTCTAGTACTAAGTATAAGTGAGAAAAGGTGCTTACAAAACATCCTGTAAATGTTTACTAGGACCTAAAATCTGTAAAAGTATCAACAATACATGATTTTATGAAATAAACCATTTAAACTGAGGAGTATATTCTTATTCTCTAACATGCATGTAGAATATTAAAGTTAATCACATTTCTCCTTGGTGAAATAATTCTGGAGTGTTGAAGTGGTACATTATATACTAGAGATTTAAATTAGCACTGTTAAAATTACTGAAAGAAAAGATATTGCCTGATTTGAGGTTTCATGACAAATTCAGACATCAGTTGGGCTTGCCAATGTTTTATATAATTTTCACTGGGCACAGGAGGAGAATCAAATTCACTTCATCTATTTTGAACAGTTCCCACCAAAGCAAGGTTGAGACTGAGCCAACTGTGCTGTCTGCCCTTGCCTTGACACAAGCCAATCCTCATCTATTTGCTGGAGAAACAAATGGTAATTTAATCAGAGAACAAGTTCATATAATATGCACTTTTTATGTACACAAAATAATGGGCCTGGTGATACAGTGAAATAATAAATTTGTTAGCCAGTTATGAACACAGGCCAGCAAAGAGTCTTCTGGATCAACAAATCTAGTTCCCTGTTGAAAAAGGTAAACAGGTCTTTAATACTCACTTTAAATCTGATATATCAAGACTCTCTTAGGACACCTCTGCACTGACATTGGGAGGTAATAATTGTAAAAGCTTTTTAGTCTCATTGTTCTCATACTATTATAATAATAAATTATTCAACATTAGCTGTTTCATTTATTCAAAAACATATATTGTGTATGATCCTAACTAAAGAAAATAGCAAAGTGAGAATCAAACTGTGGGCAACCTTGTTGCTTGCATTTGTCCTTATAAGATAGCTTCTGTAATAAACTATTCTTCAATTAATGGTCAATACATGGATGGATTCTATGTATCATAACAGCTTTGAAAGACAGCTTGTTTTTATTTTGTTGTTGGCATGTAGATTTACATGTGTAACTTCTGAAATTATTGTCCTGATGCTGTAGGACAGAGCTTGGCATTCTTTCAGAATGGCAAAATATAAAGGTTTCAGGGTCAAACTCATAGAAAGTGGTTAAATATTTTTATTATTTCATTTTGAAAGAAATGTGCCAAGTACTTGTGTCATATAGGACTTGAGTATATTAAATATTTATTTCCACACTGCATTAAATATTCATATATCTAATATGTGACAACCATGGCTTCATGTCAGTCTTGAAAAGGCAAGTCTCTTTTCCTTGTTTTTGACACCTCTAGTCAAGACTTACCTACATCTGGTTTTGAATCATCTCCAAAGTTGCTAATTATTATATCATAGACATTCATTTTTATTTTATCTTGCCAAAGTGGTGAGAGATATTCATCAGTCTCATAAAATATTAACAACTGGTCTTCATTTTGAAATAATGGATTTACTGAGAGTTTTTAAGGTTCTGCAAAAGAAGAAAATATTTCTGAGGGGGAGGGAAGGAAAAGGAAATGGGAGATACTGCTCTAATCCCAAATAGAAGAGATGGATGGGAAGACTATGACTGGATCTGTACTTGTAAAAATCCCATATTGTATAATAATCAGCACAACCCTCCAGTCTTGCTTCAGTTTAGTCCCTGAGGAAATAACAGAGACTGACAGTTCCATTTTAAATTTAAGATCATTGCAACTGCTTTTTTTTCTGCCTTTTATGGGTTTTTCATTGAAAATAATTGTTTTGAGCAGCAGATAGGTAAATTACAAGAACTTCTTTTAAATAAAGATGGTCAAAAATAAAGGTGGTACTTAAGCTGGCAAAGTAACAACATCTCTATGGCAAAAATACTTGTAATGGGCAACTGAATTATCATTTAGACAATTTGTTAAAATCAAAGAAGATAATTAGTGACTAAAAACATTACTGTAGGTATATGTATAGTGTATGACAGCTTTAAATCGGTTTCTTAGCCTTTCTGATTAATTACTGGGTAAGAGATAGCATTAAAAATTCAGCACTCATCAAGAAAGAACAGATGGAAAATAACTGTCATCTTAGTCCTGAATGCTGGGGTTTTTTCTAAGGTTGAAACATAAGAAGACATATTTGTCTATGGACAAATATTCCCCCCTCAGGTTTCCTGTCAGTATTCACAATTCCTTTAGGAAATCACTTGTGTTGAAGTTTTTCCTCCACCTTTACAGAGTTTATTTACTTGGACAGATATAATGGTTAGAGTTGTCTCCAATGTTGGACAAGGATTTAAAGTTAATTACTTCAAATTATTGCTTTTTTTTCTTCACACGGTTACCATAATGCCTTAATACATTAAAACAGATTCTTATTGTTTCCAGGACCCATCTGATGAAATCAGCGATGAGAAACAAGATTTTGTTGTAGAAAGTAGCCAGTTGTTTCAAAGGAACTGCCTGTTAAATTATATCCATTATTTCACGGGTAAGGTTCATTTCACTAATGCATCTAAATTGGGTGCTCCCATTTTAGACCAGTTGGCTGATCCCTTTATAGATAATGGGGGAACTTCCAGTGACACATGCAAGGACCTCAAGCTGGTGACTCATTATCATCCTATGCGACACCCAAGAGAAAAACTTCCCACCCTTGTTTTGCGAATCATCTTGGAACTGCCTATCTCCATGGACTACAGAACAAAACTAGAGATTTATCCTACATGGAGTATCAAATTTTCACATACCTGAAGTTAGGTTAGATGATAGCTGGTGTCAAATGAGTGTCAGAAGACAACCCCAAACCACATCATTATCTTTCCTTTAAAAATGGTTATTTAAATGCAAGACATTATCATCCTGTCCAGTTTAATAGAAAAACAGAAGTGTTAGATGAGATAGGTTACTTACATCAAGTTATGTTTCTGGTTTCATGATACTAAGAGAAGACTTTATGTAATCTGAGTATCTACGTAATCTTGGTTATTCTACATTCTTTCATAAAGTATATAACTTCTTTTGATGAAGAGTACGTGAGTTTTTTTTGTTCTGAAAATCAGAACTTAAGAGCAGTCTGTAACAAGGGTGGTAACACATACCTCTCGAAATGCATGCATTTCTCAAAAAAGTTTAAATGAAAATTTCATCAGAGACACAGAACTCCTACTGAGTAATCTAAATCCCCAGCTATGAGAGGGAGAGTGACACATCTTTTGCATCACCCCTGAGTCTCCTGGGAAACCACATTTCTTGCCTATGGAGCTCAGCCTTACTTTTGTTCTCTGAAATGAGTGTGCATGTCTTGTGTTTTGGCCATATGAAAACTTTGTAATATGGGTTTGTAAACTGGACTAAATGTTATAGTTAATATCAATTTGTGATGCCAAGTAATAGTTAATTGACTAGTTTCAGAGCTGTAGGAACTGCTAAAAATGGAAAAAATAAAATTTTTATTGAGGTTTTTGATCATGGAATAATTATTTTCTGTGCTCTATCCTTAACAAGTACAAACAATTATAATAGCTGTAGTAAAAGAATAAAGAGAGTGGAATATTGACTGTCCAAAAAAATGGGTTCTTTTCTTTTCAGACAAGAGTTATGAAACAGCTGTATGTAGTATCTGGTGAATTTTCTTGCCAATGAGTAAGAGGGTATGACACACTAATTTTACCTTAAAGATGGATAATTATTATTTTAATAAAGATTTGGTTAATACCGATTCCATAGTTAGATTTTCCTGTTCAGCTATAATTTAGTATTTATTACAGACAGGCAAAATTATTTGATTTTCTTCAATACACTACAGGAAGAAATATGCTTGGGGAAGAATAGAGTGCTTCCGTTCTTGGCATGTTTCTACAACTGTGTTTTATTGACCACATTCCATATAGCCACCCCAGCTTTGCTGCTACAGCAGTTTGTCACTTGAAGTAAGCCCTGATGCCATAGAAAAATATATTGAGAGAGGAAAAAGCAGAATGTTACACTGGCACATCAGTTAATTGGATTCTAATATGCAGCAATACAACCTCAGTTCATCTTATCTTTTATTTTCTATTCTTGTATTTTGGGAATAGATAGGTGTAGGCTTAAAACAGATATGTCTGTAGTTTGGGGTACAGTGATTCTGTAGACCTCTCATTCCTGAGCTCTTCTGAAAATAAGCATCATTTCGAAAGCACAGTGCCGATTAGCATTGCTCCATCACACACTTTTTGGTTTTAGCATGCAGCCATCAAGCAGCAGGAAGGCACACCTTCTGCAGTTTCCAGTGGCAGAAGACTGACTCATCAATGATGCCAGAACAAACAAGCATGGTGGAACTGAACTGTGATGTCCACACACAAGAAGAAGGCAACACTTCTGCATCAGCTCTTAAAGGAAAAATACAGGAAGTTCTGCTTACATGAGCTTTGCTAATAAGCATTTACGGATTTCAGGTGGTGGTGTCTGCAGTTTGTATTGACTGACTCTATACACACACATTACTGTAACTTTCAAAACAGGCTGTTTTACAGTCCAGTATTTAAACTGTTTAGAAAGAGTAACAAAACTGGCAGCTAGTCAAGAATTAAGCAATCTGTAATCTTTTCAGCCCTTAAGAGAATCATGATTTTCTTATAATGGGAGTAGAATACCCACTTTCAACAGCAACAACAAAAAAGTTGAGTTTGTATGCAGGATATCTGAAACAGCTTCTCACTGCTGAAGGTAAATTATGTTGTCTACAGTCAAGAGCATAAAACAGACCTAAGCTACAATTCACTGTGAAAGGCAAAAAAAAAAATCACATCCTGATGTAGCATATTGGAATTCCTATTTTTATCTTTTGTGTATTCTTTTTTAAATGTTTAGCATCTTTGAATTTGATTAAGGAATTGGAATTACAGAAAAGTATCTCATGTTTTGTGCCCATCTGTCCAGAATTCTGAAGTGCGATGCTCTGAAAGGAGCTTCTAAGGTATCTGTAATTTTGATGTGAAGAAATTAGCAGGGTGTGTACAGATTATTCTTCTTTGATGTTCCCTATCTACCACAACAGTATCATCCCGAAGAATATGAATATGTTTAAGCACAGAGGAATGCTTTCCTCTGGAGAGATATGAGATAGCCTTAATTGAATAGTACTGAACAAACAGAGTGACATTTCACCCTTTGCTATATTTTACATCTCTGTTTTTCAAGCCTTCATAACATTTTTTACTCTCTTCCTACAACACTATCAAAAAGACTGAATCAACTTTATCATGTCTGTATCCCTTCCTCTTCTTCATCTTTTTGAAGTAAAGAAGTGGTGTGACCCATTTTCCCAGTCTTCAGATCTCTCTCTGGCTCTTGAAGTGAATAAAAATTGAGTGAACTTGTGAAAATGCTGCTAATGCTTTGCCAGTTTCATCCCCCACTTCCTTCAGCAGTCTTGGGTATGTGTAATCTGGCCAAGGAGCCTTGTCAATTTTAAAAGGCTGTAACCTTTTAACAACGATTTTCTGCTGTATTTTGCATGCTTCCCAATTTTTCATCTGCTTTTGTGGATGTCCAGTTTGGATACAGTTTAATCTCCTTTATATATAAAGGCATATGTAGGGTAGCATTTCATCTGTCTCTTTCTCTTCTAAGTCCCTACTGTCTTTCATGTACTCTCAGAATTTCTCAAAAACATGTATGTGGTTGATAAAAGAGATTTAACTCTATCTGCTCCAACAAAAAATTCATGTGGCCTAAGCTATTAATTAGTTTGTTACTAACATCAACTACTCCTTTATATTGATGTAGCATAAGATTAAAAATAGAGGTGGGACTGATGAAACTTTGAGTTTCGTAAATCATTTAGAAATTGGAGTGTAATTTTGAATCTTTAAAAAACACTACTTTTTAAAGAATGACGACATTTTAGAAGCATTTTTTTCCCAGTTTACAGGCAGACTATGCTATCCAATGAAGACAAAATAAAATTATAAGAAAAATATAAGAAGAAAAAAAATAATGAGGAGCATATTTTAAGAAGTGGGAGAGCCTTTTGTCTGATATAATCTGATGCCTCAGTGATGTTTTTAAATAGATTTTCATGTGAGATCTGGAAACTCTCAAGTTACATACAAACCATCTAATTCATAGATATGCTTATTCAGGTGAGGAAAGTGATACATGCGCAAAAACCACAAAGACAAACATTTAAACCCAATGAACCTTTGAAAATGAAACTATTTTACCTTCCACCATCACCATGAAGCTGGAAATGTTCAAATAATGAGTTACCCCTATTGAAATAGCCCAGAGGGTGGTAAACAGGAAGTTTCTTAAAATGTATTGCAAGTCTAATCTTGCTCCTGCTTTCCTAGGTGATCATCAGATAATTTGACCACCAGGTAACTCCAGATTTTTCAGGATTTTCTGTGAGTAGAAATTCCTTTCAGGATCTGAAAACCTTAAACCAGACAGACAAAACCCAAATTCTATTATGTTACTGAAAAAAAAATATTTTAATGTATTAATATTTTCCAAATAAAAACAATTGTTCTAAAATATTCCTGGTAGTATATTCTGAGGTCAGGATTTGGCTTGTCCTGGCTTCCACTCCCCATCTTTATATTCCATGTAGTATATTGGCAAAAGAAAGACAATTGCATAATCACCACTGACTTCCAGGGTCAGAAGCAGTAACAATTAATTCTGTGTCATGGAAGTCAATGAGTATTTTACTATAGATAATTAAGGGAGCAGGAACAAACATAGAGAAAGAGCTGAAAGAAATCTTCCACTATTTGCCTGACAAAATAGACAATCTTCTTTATTTCACTTTCTAGGTCACCTGGACTGTATTGAGAAATCCTGTCTGCTGTTATTAAAGAGAGTTGTCAGGATAGACTGACTCACTCACCAGTAGTGTGATCTCAAAGGATTTGGAAAGACTGTTGCCAAATAAATGGGCATTAAAAAGAAAAAGGATTAGTCTGTTTAAGCCGGTTAGTACAAGTACATCAGAGGAAGATAGAGGGTCACCTGGACAAATAAGGAATGAAGTCTTACAGTGTCTTGGAATGAAGTCTTACAGTGTCTTGGAAGGGATTTAAATCCATCTACTTGCAAAAGCACTAGACTAGTTTTGCTTTGCAAGAAGAGAACATGCAGTATGCTTTTGCAGTCTCCTATGAAAATGCTTAGGAAGGTCCCAAGGACAATCACTTGATTCATACATTTGTCCCATTGATGGTCTCCGGAGTTTCAAACCCTAATATACCAGAAAGTAAAATGTATCCTCTAATACCACCCCATAAAAATGACCTCTGTTAAACTAGCATTTCACTGTTTAATCTGATAGGTAATGTAGAGCGAAGGGAAAGGACTTGACTGTCCTGTCACTCCCACGCTTATACCACATACCCATCATGGAAACATAACATGAAAATTCAAGCAAGGCTCGTAGTAAATCTTGATATTGCTTGTATGATTCATACTCCCACACTGCAAGTCAGTTCACTATAATTTTCTCCCTTTTCCTTCTTATTATGTGGCAAGTAAGTCCTTTTTACATAACATTACTGAGCTTTGTTGGTTGGCCTTGTCTCTTGTTAAAGTGAAGAAACAGGGAGCAAAACAGCAGTTCCTGTACTCACAAGTGGCTGTCCAACTGCTATTCTTCTATCTCACAGCACACCAAAGCTTCAGAGAGAAAATACGTCCTCTTTCCCAGCATATTTTGCTAAAAGGTATTAATAGCTTGTCTCCTCCTGCTAACCCATGTTTTTCCCTTTATTTTTGCCAGTTTTATCTGTTCCAGAGCTTTTGAACACAATCACTCAAAGATCTGTTTAGAGTGGAAGTGGTTTCCCTACAGCAGTCTTATTTTAAATATTTGTTCCACATTTCTGTTTTTCATTATTTTATTTTGCTTTTGATCAATGTAATGTATTGATTTATAGTACTGAGACTCTTTCCTCTTCTGAGGAGGCTCTTATGGGTATGTCAACGCATAGATAGCTGTGCTAGCTGGAGCTGAAACCATTCCAAACTAGCTTGAATACCTGAAACAAGAGTATCTGCATTAGCACCACATTCTGTCTGGACTGATTGGTCTCACTAAGATAATGACTCTGTAATGCAGCTTCCAGAATGCTGAGAAATTTTTGCAAGCATTAAACTATCCTGTAATAATGTCAACTTAATGTTCCTCCATTTGAGGTTTCAAATAGGCTGTAAAGCAATAAACTCTAATAAGAGAAGTAGTTGGTAGTCACAGTCCTTGTATTCCGTATCCCTGTCTTCACACATCCTTCCTTTTTTTTTATTTTTTCTAAGTAATTTCTTGCCTCTGTGAGCCCTTTTAAGTTAGGATGTTTGACCCTTGCATCCTGCTGGGTTCATGTCCACTCACAGAGTACTTATCTTGTAGCAGCTGCCTAGATCTGCACTGCAATCTGTGCAGGACAGGAGACGTGATTAATAGGCATCTGGTGAGTAACAGACGCTGGGGAAAAAAGAATGAAACAAGCTCATAACAAACAGGAAGGGCCAAAGACACACCTGTCCTGTTAGCAGTGGTCAAATTACAATTGTTTGATTAGGCTATGTATCATGGTTTCCTTGAATTCGTAACTATTAAGTGACACAACACTGGATTCAATGGCTCTCCTTTACAACTAGAAAGATAAATCAGTTTTTCTTCTAAAATGTATCTACCAAACACCTTTTAAAGTACATACTGTCAATCAGATCTGAAAAGAACCTTGTAAGGGCCTGTTGCTAATTATATGGTGGTCAATATTTTACCATTTATTATTTAAAAAACAGCCTTTTCCATTAACAGAACATTTCAAAGTATTAGTAAATCACTCGTTTGGCTTGTAGCATTATCTTTGCAAAGATAAAACAAAACTATGTTTCATTGTCTCTTGGCTTGAACACTGGTTCATTAGTGCTGCACTACTTCCAATAAAAAGAACATTGAAAGACATTAGCTCTGAAATTAAAACATATGAAGCCAGCAAAATGCTGCAGAGGAAGCAATGTACAGTAGGTCATACTGCTGGTCTGTGAGCATCCCAGAGAAGAATTGCATTGAGAACAAATCACTCCTCCTGAAGAGATGTACATTTGCCTCCTGCAGCCAGAGCCTTTTCTTATTTGTAAGAAATATGGGCACATCAGTCTGTCTGGTAAAAATGAAATAGTCAACTGTTCAAAACATTATTTTGTTAAATGTACATTAAAAAGTGTGCTCTACTAGACGGATATGATGATTGGATGAGCTCTGAAATTTATTGTCCTTGAGCACACATTCATATAATTCAGTAGGATGTATAGCTAATAGGCTTATAAAAAAGCCACATTAAAATAGTATTACTTAGATGACATGATTGCATTTCAACAAGTTCCAGCTCATTTGGTGCACAGATAATTTACTTTAAACTCTGGAAATACTATATTAACCATTGCCCAGGCAACTTTATTTTTGCCCTGTGCATGCTTGTCCTGCCTTACCAGTGAAGCACAGGTCCTGTGTCCAAGCTAGCCCTACAATGACATTTGATGAAGCACATTTCTTACAACTGTAACCATCAAATGGACCGACCCTGACTATAGTCTTTCTTACCTAACATCCATAAAAGCTGGCAACAATGACAGTCTCTGCTCCATGAAGAGGCCAGAGACTTATTCTGCTCTGGCCAAAGGGGAGTTATCTTAATCTTGCCGTCTCCCCAACAGAAAGCACATATAACTTAGGAAACAAAAATTTCTTTAAAATAGATTGCTTGAGCTACTTAAGGGATTAGTAGACTTGGCTTTTTCTTCATACAAAACAAATGTCTTATAAACTTTTGTCCATTAGGATGGAGAGTGATTTGGAGAGGGAGAAAACAACAGTGCTTTCTAAATTCAAGCTGGGATAGATCAACATCCTGGAAAACTACATGCTCACTGAGAACATAACAGATGATTTGGCACAAAGCAATATAGACTGTTGCCATGTGAGAGGTTCAAGATTGGATTACCTGTCCAAAATTTCATAGGAATGCAGTTTTAATAAGCATCTGGGAGGGCAGAGAGAAGACCGAAGAGAAGCTGGTTGGGTTGCTACATAACATTACACATCTTCTGGTCTGCTTGTGCATTAGCATCAGCTCTCAAAGAAGGTGTTTGATCTGCCAGCTGGAAGTAAAATGCAGTGGTTGCCAACAAGAGTTCATCAGGAAGTTAAAAACTGGGAGAGGTGAGGAGAGACTTAAAGAAAAACAAAAGCAGAAAAACTTAACATGAGGGAACTTGATAGCATTATATCTGAGCTTCAGTATGTACACATCTGCAATGAGAACTACAACATTTCATACAACAATGCACCAAAGCACAGCTATTACCCAGAATATTTCTAATGCAGGACACAAAACAACGTTCATGAAGTTATAGCAGAATTTCTTATGTGGGCAGAATAAAGCTATTCATACTGGAATTCAGCCAAACCAGCTAGAATTAGAATCCCTACTGCTCTGTAACAGACACCTGTAGTATAGTACCCAGCCAGAGTTTTAGTATTAATTTTCATGTGAAGAACAGCTCCTACAACAAAGTGTACCCAGACATCTGAGAAAGGGACCACTGTTCAACTTGGGCTACCAGGGGTAAGGGCCGCTAGCCTGGTGCAAACACTTTTTTCTATACCCCCTGTGTTTTCCTGTGTGGGCTTCCAAGAACTGCTCAAGTCCAACCTTTCTAAAACAGTTAGAACTGATGAAACACAGCATAAGGTAGTGAATTTACCAAGGATTAATTAAGGACATCGTCTGTATGCATCTGTGTGGATGATACATGCCTTAGAAAGTCATGTTATAGTCCTGTGAAAAATATAAGGAACTAACCTTCTATGTGCTTTTTGGAAGGTATTATCTCTTGCATTTAGAAGATATTTCAAAAATAGTGCCTGGGAACTTCAGCATGTGTGATTTGGCTTGGAATCAATGAACTCAGTGGAGACATACTGAATAATGAGCTGAGGATGTGGGCTGAAACTGTGACTCTACTGCAGTCGCTAGCAAATAGCCTACTTATTTTAATGAGGCAAGAATTTCATCACTGGATCTCACAATAAGTCTAATAATAGGTACTACAATTTTCCCATGTGAAAATACAAATTACTACATTGGTTATCATCCCATGCTTATATCTAAATTCTTACAATATCATTCAAAGAACATATGACTAATCAGGCTATTATATTGCTTAAATGGAATATTTGAGGTATGAAAGTAAAAGAAAAGAGAGAACAAACTCTTCATTTTAAGGACTATACCTTCCGTTTGGTATGTTCTATTATTGGATCATATTTCATTATTACTACTATTGCTATTATTATAGTTAATCATATCATGATTATTTTATTGAATGCTCTGATTAGAATTTCTTAATTTCAATTATATTTTGACTGCCCCAAATACCTCTGTTCATTTAATTTTATTCTTAAAATAACTATTAAATATTAGAAGGAATCATAAAAATTCCTTTTGAGAAAAAAAGGCACCCTCTTTTTCTGCAAGTGATACTGGCTTTCACATATGCTGAAAGTTAAATTAGCACATGCAGTCTTAATTCTATTGTTAAACAATGGCTGGAATATATCTTATGTCATAACGTAAACATACAGGTTTATGGAATTGTCTAATGGAAATATTAAAGACACTTCCTGATTTAAATTCACATAATCAGTCTCCATTGCTGTGAAAAGGGAATGAGTATGAAATATATTTCACTATAATCTTTTCCCACAATGCTCTTTCACATACCAACTGAAATCCAGGACAAAATTTCTGTTGACTTCAGCAGTGGATGAAAATGGCCCTGTGGACTTCAGATGAGGCTTTGCAGTTCCAAAGTATGCAGGGTAGTTCTTGGTATTTGAATGCACATTTTTGCAGGTTATTTTAACTTCTGAAAGTTAGGATGTATCAGTTCATGTTAATGCAGCTGCTCACGAAAGAGTTCTTTCATCAAAAAATAAGGAGAAATATTAACTCTTTGAATAAATCATAATGTATGTGAAGACTGTGTATTCATGAAAAGAAACAGATAATGAAAACAGACCTCAGTATAGTCAAAACAGTCTAGATTATTTTAGATTTTTTTTATATTACAGAAGTTATACATCCTTTTGAACACACAGTAAGATAAAGTTTTAATCAAGACTTAACTGGATTTTTAGATTTTGGTATTGTATCATAGAGCATTAAATTATTTTATAAAATCATCTCTATAGAACTAAACAGTGCTCTTAGAAACACTTCACTGAAATCTTTCTTTAAGAGAAAAAATTCATGAAGTATTACAAATTAATTATAATTGGGAAGAACAAAAAAATTACCCTTATCACCTAATAAAAATGATTTATTGAGGTAGAGAAATAAAAAAATAGAGAAAACTAAAGATTAAATGGACATCTATAAGAAACTTGATGATTGTTCACATTTACAGTGTAGGACTTTTGTAGTTTTTGCCATGAACACAGAAGGTGTGACAGGTGAAAACACATGCCAAACTGTGCCAGATAATAGGTCCTACATACCCGGTATAATAAGAGTAATTTAAAAAGTACTATGAGAAGAAACGCAGAAAACACAGTAATCTCGACTGTGACACTCAAAACCCAAAGAAAGTCCACACCTAGAATTATCAGAATAAGAATTTGATAGCAATATTTAAATATTTTTCAAAATAAGATTAAGTAACAAAAATTATGGAGAATCTAAGAAAAAATATGCAGGATAAAATAGTATTTCAGATAACTTCTGCTGATTTGCATGATGAAAACTGCTGTTGACATGCTGTTACATTTCTCTTTCCTGTTTTTTTCTGACTCTTAAAAAGGTCACATTTCAAACCAACAGTCCCTCAGAGCAATGAGATGCTAATATCACTGAAAAAAATTATTATTTCTCAGCTCTCTTTAAGTGAAAAAATGACAGTGATGAATGCCCATATGCATTCTTACTAGGAGGTCTGGCATCAGATTGTAAGTGATAAGCCAAATGAACCAACAGACTACTCAAACATGGGTTATCTCTGAATAGAAAAAAATATATTATCTGTTGATCTGTAGATAATGTGTTTCACTGAGTTTGTTAACCCCACACGACTTCTTTCAGCTAAGTAATTTTCAATTAGAAAAGGTTTGAGATAAATCAGAGAATAGATGAGGTCTCCAGGAAATAAAATACACTTTAGTGGTGTTGTCAAAAGCAAAAAAGAAATTCTAAAGCATTGTGGAAAATAATAGTGAGGATTTCAAGATCACTGTTTGTATAAATCACATACCACAGGTCTCAGTTCAGTGGTTCACAACCATAATATTAGTAGGCAAGGTCACATTTCTCCTCAGAGAATCAGCTGAAGTCATGGAGAATGTAATGTGCTGATGATAAGCACTCCTACGATAGTTTTCCATAACATAGTTAATTCACTTATTGGTAAAATGATTGAAATGTTTCAATAAAAGTATGTTTAATGAGAAATATTATTTTGATTATTCACAAAGTATTTTTAAATTCTGGTTAAATTCACTGGTAAATCAGTTAGAGTAAGCACCATTTAGAGAAAATATCCAGACAGATGTTCATCATACTGTTTATTTCAAATAGGCAAACATTCTGGTACTTGGAGGCTCAGATTCACCTATATCTCTGGCTAAAATAATGTGGACTCACATGTCCTTCACCACAACAGGAAGACTGTCCTTCCTGTGGGAGCTGTTCCACTCTTCATAAAATATTTGAATTTTAATTAAGCCAGAGAGTAAATATTTCACTAGAATGCTTAGGACACTCACTGGAGAAGGGGAACATGACTGTAAACATCCTCTACTGCTGCAACCAGGAGATTTGAGCTGCGTAATCTTTCTTCTCAAGTGATATTTGAATTATTTGATCACAGGTCACTTTTTGGTGGGGCTCCCTCTTGTCCTTCTGTTGGAGCTTTCGCACTTGAAATATACTTTCCAGTGGAGAAAACGAGTTAACTGCATTGTTGGCTTATGCATAGGTTTTTGTGATAGAAAGAGAAACCCAGTGGGTGTCAACTGAATATTTAATTGCTCACAAAAACAAACAGCATCAAATAGAAATACTCAGGCAGGCCAATAATTTTTGCTGTCCTTGATTATCCTCTCTTCAAAATTCGGATATTTCTTCTAAGAATTGAAGGTTGTGTATGCATACACCTCTGTCAGGAGTAAGAACTGAGCATTAAACCACCTCTAAACAAGTTCCTTACCTAGAAAGCTTTTTCACAGAAGAATTGCTATCTCCCTTTGTCATTATTTTTCTGAATCAACCCTTTTGTTTTCTTTTGCCTTTCTTCATGTCTTCTAAAATTAAATGCTTCAGTTGGTGTCTAAAGGCTTTTTTTTTTTCTAATTCTTACAACATTGGTCTTCTAATAAGGTCTTGACATAGGTTTTCATTCTCAAGCCATTACATACAGAATGAGGCATATAAGAAGCCATGAAAAAATAAGATGTTTTTATATATGTTTTATATATAGTTACAGATTTATGAGTATGATATAGGAAAGCATGCACATAGGCAAACACATTCACTTACGTATCCACTACAGTTGATTTGTACCACAGAAATAACAGTGTCACTACCATCAATTATAATAGACATGCTACAATGATGAAAGATATATATGTTTCAGGAAGACTAATGCACACAATAGAGAAGGCAAAAAATAAATTCCATAGTCCTTTCTTCTAAGTTGAAATTAATCAGCAATTTTCATTAAAATTCAATTTTGTATTTTCATAATCATTTCTACTATTTTAACTAGTGCAGAAATGGGCCTTCTTCTGCTTTTTTGTATAAAAGCATGTTAAGAAAGCCTTGCGGTCTCTCACAGTTTCCTCTGCCTCCTTTTTGTCTCCTGTTGGTTACAGCCTAAAGCTCTCAAAGGGAAAACAGATAGCATCTGCTCAAGGGTGTGAGATTACATGAAATCATAATCTTCTAAAAGAGAAAATGTACTTTACTTGCCAAACTTTCACAGTTTCCATCCAACTAGTTTTTTGCTTTTTTTTTTTTTTAAATTCACATGCTGTGTCACAACACAAAAAAATACATTCAGTGCATGAGTAAGTCTACATGCAAATGTTGCAATAATAAAAAATTGTAAGGGGATATGCTACAAACAGATGCTCTTTTTATTTTGGGAAGCATCTAGATGCTGAGAGCTGAAGTAATTCCAGATTTCATTTCTGCTGGAAGTCCCTTCTGAAAGCCAGAAAGAAAAACTACCAAGAAATCCAATCCAGTTTTCAACAAGAACCAGAGATTCCAACTGTTCTAACTTTACACCAGGTTCATATGTGAATGACTTCCCATGCAATTTAATTATGTGGTGGGTGCTCCAAAAGGAATTTGTCAGCTGTAAATCACCTCCATTCCACAGAAACAACTATTTTGACACTAAATGATGGGCCATCATTCAGTAGGCAAAAAGAAATGAATTATTGATTTTATGCAAATTATGTTACTTGCCTGCAAACTGAAATGTCACTTGTTTCTTGGTCCTTCAAACTATTATTATATAGACATACAACTACTGCATAATGTTATTTCTTAACCATAAGGAGCTCAGTGTTCAGTTTCCTCCCATGGTATAAGCTAGTAAGCTCTGTAGAAGAAGCTAAACAGAATAGCTTTTATACATAAGACTGGTAATGCTGATCACCTAATCTTTTCTTTCTTGATAATTATTAGGAGGAAATATCCAGGCTTATGGTCAGATTCCTTTATATAAAAAAATAAACCAATCCCTGTAGGATGCTTCACTCTTCAGCTGTATATAATCAAGGATGTAAGACAGGATTCTTCAGAGATCAACCGTCCCATCCAGAAAAATCACCTAAAGAAAGTGGGATCAGAGTATAGATTGCATTTTGGTTCTGGCTGAGAAAGAGTTCTCTCCAGCAACTCCAAAAAGAGCCTTAACCTAAATATCTAATTTTTAAATAGATGTAACTTAATGAGATGGTTTCTGTTGAAAATTACTCGTTAACAAATTCTAGATATAAGAATCAAAAGCAGAACACTGCTTTATTTTTTATCTTCATAGCTTTGGGAAAAATATATGCATGAGATCTTCAATGAATATACCTCACATATAGACACTTCTTTCTGGCCATTTTATCCTGTGAACTAGATCCTACCTAGGATGTTAAGAAAATAATTTCTCCTTTTATATAAGGAAGTTTTTAAGGAATAACAGGTTTAAGCTGTCTCCATCTTCTTTTGGAGAACTGAGTTTAAGATACTTGCTAGAGGATTAGGATGCAGCAAATTTTGTCCCCTTCAAAATATGATCTCTGCAATGGACTGGAAAGTGCCTTGTCACTGTGATGATGCATCAGCATGTGCTTGGTCTCTCCTTCTCTGACAGACACCAGCATCTGAGCTGAAGTAGTCTCCCAGGGCTGGCTGTGGGCAGGTCTCACTCCTGGGTTGCCAGCCCAACAAGCAGGGGATGATTTTGGGGACTGTTGGGAAGGTTTAGTGGGAGGCATCCATCTTACCCACCTTTTTCTTCTCCTACCTCCCACTGTAAAACATGGCAAAGCACATAGAGAAATATTGTCCTACTACATATAAAAAACCTAAAGGTATGCAACAGTGAAGTTCAGAGGGAAATGGATTCAGATGTACAAAATCTCTTCCTCCTGCACACCCTCACAGGAAGCAAAAGTCATAATCCTCGTGGTTTCCAGAAAGCAAAGGATATACAACCACTCAGGCCCAGTTAAATTGTATGTGGTATAAGTTTACATGAGAGCACTGGTATGTCTCTATCAAATGATGAATAGTCCCCTCAGCATCTCCCAGTCCTTCAGAGTGCTGCGCTGTGCTGCTTCCATAGCAACGAACAGTGCTCAGGATGGGGCCATGGCGCTGCAGAGGCGCTTGATGCTCGGCAAGCTGGAGATACAGTGTTAAAAGCTGACTTTCTCATTTCCAGCCATATAACTGTGGCAAACTGGAAGAACATAAATCCTGCCATAACAACCATGGGGTTATTTAGTTGCCTGTAAATTGCTAAAGGGATGGAAGGGAGGAGGGGACACCAAAACATCTATTGAGGAGTATTTGCTGTTGCTGTGAGCATAAGAGGGAGTTCTGCATTTCTATTTTGGAAAACCATGACCTTTCCCAGAGGGTTACTTAAATATTTGAAGCTACAGTGATCTCAAATATGCACTGATATATATTCTTATCAGAAATTACTGTAGAAATTATGCTTATGTTGCACTCAGTAAAGCACATGTTTACAGTTCATTTCATTTTCCTATTGAAAATGTATAAGCATATCAGTTTCACCTTGAAAAACACTCATAATGGGAAAAAAAACCATAGTTTACTTAGAATATGTTTTTTCTGAGAAGATTTCTGTATATCTTTCAGCTTTATGGGGGGATATGACCTTAAAAAAGACAAGTTGTCAGAAAAAGAATGGGAAGTAGAGATTCCACAAATCTTTTCTTCTCTTTTGATTCTCAGACTCTTTCTCTTCCCCCATTTTCCACATTTTACACAGAATTTGGTATTCAAAAAATCTGGTTGCTTTTATACTGTAAATGTACTTAAAAGTACTAGCTATCCTTAATAAGCCTTGAAGCATTATCTGTGCAACATGTACTTATCTTCTTATTTATTTGAGTAAAAATACAGTTTCAAGGGACAGCAGCTTTTGTGCAAGGCCATCTTATTACATTCCTTATCTAGTCCTCCTATTGTTCCTGGAAGTTTATCTCAGAGGTTTTAGTGATCCTACCTAGAGCATCCTCCCCTCCCAAAACTTTTGTTACATCACAGCTGAAGGGGCAGCACACTATTAGTTGGAAGCAGAAAAGTAAGGCTTTTGACACTGTCCCTCACAACATCCTTCTGGACAAGTTGCCCAACTGTGAGATGAACAGGTACATGATGAGCTGGGTTTAGCCTCCATTCTTATTGCACCTGTATCCAGGCCTAGCCATTTAAGTATAGATTTACAGAGCAGTTGAGACAGGCCAGAGCTGGGTCAGAGAAGGAAGCAAAAACATCTTATTTCTTCATATAATGCTACTGTAGTCACAGAAACTAGTATACGCAGAATTTCCTTGGAAAATGTAAAATTAGATATTCAGGCCTTAATTCCAGAAGTATTTTAAGGTTCAAATAAGTTATAGTCTATCCTTATTTCTCAGCTAAGCACAGCACCCCATTAAATGTGCCTGTAAATACTGAATAAATTAAATTCAAAATGTGGGCCTTTTTTAAAACTGTGTAAAACAGAGTTGCTGTTGACTGACCTGCCATAACAGGCTTATTCAGCAGAATAATCCAGATCTCATTTCAGCTAAGCATTTCAGCCTTAACTGAACTTTGAGGATGTGCATCAGTCATGTGGAAGACAGATGCACACATTCAATGGCTAAGACGAACTGAGCCAGTTGGCAGATATTGGGTTTTACCAAAACAGATTCTTGCTTTACTGCTGCTGGATCAGAATGTGAATTTTTGTTAAATTACACATGAAAATTAAAATTTATTTAAAACAATACCAACATGCACTCTTAACTTTGGTATTGTCACTAAGATAACACTCCCTTGCACACCCTGAGACCTGCTTTTCCCATCTTTTCCAACTGAAATTCTCAAAAAACACTTTGGAGCATGCAAAAAACTGTATAAGTAACTGCACACAGCTATCTGTGAGAAGAAGAAGCTGAAAGGTGGGAAACTATAGAAGTGAGAAAGAACCAATTTCAATAGACTTTTTTATCTGGCAGAAACTGTACAGAATAAAGAAGGCAAGGACCAAATATTTGTAAAGAGCAATATACTAACAAGGATGGATATATTTGGAAGTGCTTGGGGCTAGACATACCTGTGCCTCTGCATCTTTGCTCCTTTGAGGTCTGTGTGAAAAAGCCACAGACTGGTACAGCAGTACAGACTCTAAGATACTTTGGAAAAGAGTAAGAAATCTACATCACATTCAGTAAAATCCATATAGTTTTGGTTTTATGGTAATTGTCCAGATCTTTTATATTAAAAAGTCAGGAAAGCTGTAAACCAGTGTAGTGCTTAGGAAACAGGGGAAAAAATGGGAGAAGAAAGGGAAAGAAAGACTTAGAGATTCATAGTTTTGCATTTTATTTTTCTCTCATTTACACTGATAAGAGCTACAAATCATATTTCTACAGCCAGGCGCATACTCAGGAAACAACATTTACTTCATATTTGTGAATAAAATATAGAATATATTCTGAATATAACTAATCTCTTAATCAAACAACAGCAAGGAACCCATTGTCATCTTTGCTCTTCAATTAATAACACAGTCACCACATAGTTTTTGTTTGTGATAATTGTTACTCTTTCAAACAGTGCCCAGGCACAGTTTGGTTTCCAACAGATAGTTTGGAGGCACTTTGCTATTTTCAGGGAAGAACATTTGACTAGATGGTAATAAGCCATACAGTTGTTCTTCAGGGCTAAGGAATGGTCTTGGTTATACTAGTTCACAGTATGTCTCTCTCTTTCTCTGGCTTTGACCAGAAGAAGTACTATCCTGAACTTAAGAAACATTTCCATGTGATAGTTTAGTCATATTTTATATGTGCCTTTGGAAACTTCAGTTCTGATAAGTCTTCACTTTGCAGCTGGAAACGTTTTATTGCAGAAAATTCCTGATTTTTATCCTGAAGTCCTTCTCCTTCAAGGACAATATTCTGTTTTGATTTACTCTCTGACATAAATACATACTGACCACTCCATTCTGCACTGATGTTTTGCATGTTTTTTTTCTGTTAAACTGTCTTAAAAAAACCTCTAGAAATAAAGGAATTTAATGAAACTACAGGTTATTCAAAGTTTTTATTTAGGTTTTCTGAAATATTTATTTATTTGCCTAACACAATTTTAAAATAAATTGATGAGACACTGAACATATTGTAGAGCCAGTATTCTCATTATACTAGGCTTATTCCAGCAACTGCTTTGGAATGAGCTCAATTCTATGGACTACTAAACAACCTTGAGAAAATTAAGAAGATCCTCAGTTTCCCTTTGAGTTAGAGAAAATTTGTGAAAATAGTTTAGTACACTACAGAATTAAATACCACCATGAATATGGTAATTATACTGTGGTCTGACAAGTTTTCCCTGTAGTTTAACAGTAGGCTGCATTAGAGATCCACAGAAAATTTAATCTTCTTACAAAAGGAATTTGGAAACCTTGCTGAATTTCAAAGGGTTTCCCCATCCTGAGATGAGTTGGTCTGCAGGAGACATAAGTATATATTGACCTAACTGCTAACTGTAATAATAACACCAATAAAACATCACTGAGCGTATAACACATTATGGGCAAATCTAAATTGCCATGTAAGGCAATTTAAATGTACAGAAAGTTAGTTCCAAAAACACAGAGAAATGTAAGCCCTGCAAGGTATTGAAAATTCAACTTTATCAGCTGCAAATTTGCAAGCAATTCATAAACTTCAATGTTTTTTGGAAAGCTCTTTCACACGTGCATAAAAAATGTTCTCAGTGTCAGTAATAAATGACAGGGAGGAATTTTGGCAGCAAATGTTTCAGCCATCCTCATGAAATGGATGAATATTTTCCTCCTTACATTAATTTATGTTACAACACATACATGGGAGAATAATAATAGGTTTCTTCTCTCATGCTTGTTATGTATAAAATATTGTACCGCTTCATAACATTAAAAGGGTGAGTAAGGCCAGAGGTTGCTTAAAAAAAAAAGGAAAACCTAAAGTTTGAAAGGTAACATCTTCAGTGTGAAATGTAGTATTCATGAACACTGCCAAATACCAATCTTGTCTCAAGTGCTGGCTCCTGCTAATTCTTACTGACAGCTGTTCTTATACTTACCTTGAGACATTTGGTTTTAAATGTCAGACTGGTTGTACCTTACTTCTTCCCTAAACATTCACCAAGATGAGGAACATGTTCACTAAAAAAAAAAACAGAAAAGAAAAAAGAAATCATGTGCAAATGTGAAACGTGTGAAATGTTCTGTAAGGAGATTTCCTTTCAGAGAAAAATTATCCAAAGTAATTTTTTTCTTTCTGTACTTCCTGAGATTGAAACATAGAGGGGGTTTCATGTATACAGTATCTACCACTTGTGGAAGGATAGTAGCCTGCTAATAAACTCGGTTTTACAGTGCTTGCACTGGTATACTCAAGTACAAGGGTGCTTGAGAGGAGAAGATGTGGGCATGAAAAGACTGATCTCAGCCCTCCCATTTTCTGTGGGTCTCTGAAAAACCTGCTACCTCCCTCAACCCTGCATGTTCGGTGGCTACTTCAAAGTCCAGTGACTGATCCAAAGTTTGTGAAAACTGGCAAACATCTTCCTCTTAAATTGGATAATCTTTGAATTTTGCACATTTGTGATGGGGTGTTTTGTTTTGTGAAATTTCTCATGCTCTGAAGATTTATTCATAAAGGCATTTGCAAAATTTGGCTTGGACTCAGTATTGCCCCTTACAGTGAGAGAAATGAATATCCCTGCACGTTAGGAAATTAATCATCAGTTTAAACTACTTTTTAACTCTTGACAGATTTGGTCCCTCCTTCCCCTTCACCTCCCCTTTCTTTTCAGTCCTTTCAATAGTGCTGTAAGACAGCAGAAGTAGTGGAAGAGAAGTAGTGGAACTCAGTTGCTTCATATTGAGACTGGTTGCCTTCCCATGCATTGTGTTTTCATAAGGCCCTCAAGGGTCATATCCTTTATTGGGACATGTGGGGGGGTATTCAGATGGTGTTGTAAAAGAGCTCAAACTAGATGATCTGAAATATCTGAATATATTAAAAGGGTATTTCTGGTTTTACCTACCTTGTCTATTTAAACTCATATTTTTGGCAGAGATTAACCTTTTTGTATGCATCTTCACAACATTTGATGGAATGAAATATTGTATTAGGGGCAGCTGGGTTGTAATGGAGACAACTAAAACACCACTGGAATATTCTTTGATTTTCTAGTCTGGCAGATCTTGGGACTAGTGTTACCTTGTGTCAGGCCTCCAAGGAAATTATACTTCAGCAGGGACTAGGCTTAGCGTGTTTTTTCTAAACAGATGAGGGTAAAATAATCAGAATGTGCAACAAGGCACTGTCCGAAAGCATAGCACTAGATGATGATTGACTTGGGTAGACCCAGAAAACAGTGCTTCCTCCTGTTGTATTTGAAAGCTGGTAGTTGGCACTTATTTATTTTTCCCTTTCTACTTCTTCTGTGTCTGTGCCTAAGTGACTGCCTCTGACCATCTTCCCACTGCCTAGAATGAAGTATGGAAGTCTGGATTTCTGCCTGGCATCATATTGACCATTGGCTTCAGAAAACACTAAAGCTAAGCCAGCTGATGGTGTTCTCTGGGCTGTCATCCTGGTGGCTGCTAACCTCTGCTTTCCCTTGAATGGTGATCAGAGCCCTGAAGTTTAGTCTGTTATTGTGCCTCTAGTATCTATGTTTTGCCTGAGCCACTTCTTAGCTTGTCAGCACATTTCTGTCTCTTTTGACATGGAAGGAATAAAAAGTCAACCACCTATTTGCTTAGTACATATGGAAAAGCATAGTGGATTTTTCAGCTATCATTGGTGTAATCCAAACCAGAAACATGCTACCATGACCAGTAGACCTTTTGCCACCACCTATGGGCAATCAGAGACTGGTGTCAGTGCACACTTCAAAATGAGGTGAATGCTGCCTCGACAAGAATCATCAAAAAGAAGAATGCTATGAGAGAATTAGCATACAATAGTAAGCAATTGAAGCATTGCAGGTACTTGCAAACAAGCAGTCCTCAAATTCTGTGTGAAATATCTAGCTGCTTCCCTGTATATTATGACTTCTGTGGGATGCTTCTTGGAGGTCAGTATTTTCCTTGACAGATGCCAATCCAGTTTAGAGAGGTGCGCAAAAACCTACCCTGTAGGTTTCTCAAGAGATTTTGTAACCATCCTCTGCTGGATGTGTAGGCATAGACATTTTATGCATTATATGCTTCTACATTTTATACAGACATGAAGGACCTACAGCTGTTGCTGGCTGTCATACAGATTTGGTTATATTCAATTTCTCAGGCACATCTGAGCTCCACTTTCTCATTGTGCTGTCACTGATAAAAATGCAAAGTTTTGTTCCACAGGAATATGCACAACTGAATTTATCCTTAATTTGAGTTAAAACCAGGCTTTGCTGATGCAGCTGGTGTAAGCAGACTTCAGTTCACAACCTGTGCAGTTTACTGAACTCTTAAGCTGACTCCCTGATGTTTTATGAACGTGATACTGGTGGGTCAGTGTACCACTGACTTCTGGAGATACCCTACATACAACCTAGATTTAAAGACTTTCCCTTCCATCAACACTGAATATCAGTTTCAGATAGCAAATACTTAGCTGAGCCCTTTTTTCATAAAGATCTAGCTTTTATTTTGCATGTTTTTCTCAACTTCTTCATTTAGCAGTAGTTTTAGTAGAAATGTTGCTTAAGTCAATAAGGTCAATAACTCATCTATTTTAAAAGCCTGAGTTATATCAAAACAGGTGCAGTACCCTTACTAATACATACTGAAGGAGTTTATAGCTTATGAGTTTATCCTATGTGCTGTCTAATTACAGCACAACCAGCAAGGTAACAAATTAAAGCTACAAAACAAAGTATTAAACGTGAGCTTTACAGCTGAAAACTAGGTAAGAGGACAATTGCAGGTAGGCATCCACCTATACATTTAGAAAGGAAAGAACAATAGAAGAAATGGAGATTTAAGAAGATTAATTTAGGTGGGAAAGGGGCTGTAATTAATGTTGCAATCCAATTTCTTTTCTTTGCTAAGGCATATAGAACTAAATATGCCCAATAGTATATACTGTGTGCACAGAGAATCCGTGTTATGTGCCATTAAGCATTTTAAATGGTATTGTAACATAGCCAGGACTAGATTAAATCCAGTTTCAGCTGTGTGCCTAGGCCTTATCCCCAGTTCATTGGGACTGTTTTGTCCTAAATCTTCTAGAAACTCAAACTTCCTAAAACCCTAGCTGTCGTTTCTCCTACTAACTGCAGAGATATCAAATGTGATCTGCAGTCCTGCAAATGTCAGAATACCTAGTTTGACTGGATAGCCCCTAATAAATTTTGCTTGAAACTGATGGTTCATCCCTAATAAATCTACAATTTAATGCAGCTATTGATGGCAGTAGATTGCTTTGTACTTAGGAATGATTTTAGCTATTGTTATCTGATCTGCAGCCTCTCCAAAAACTTTAGGAGTAGAAAGGTGCCTTCATCAAGAGTGACGAGGATGTGATAATTTCGTTTTATATACACATCTCTGGTGACTGGAACACTTAAGTAGTGGAGGACAAGTACAGAATTCTGATGTGGGAAAAATATGAGATCTTTAGTCATATTCATTATGTTAGTAGCTATCATCCTTCCTTTAGCGAGTCTTATTATTTTACGTAAACACAGGGTATTTAAGAGGACAAATGAAGCTAGACGACTTTCTAAGCTAGTGCAGAAGGTTGGGAGTTCAGGAGTTAAATGTCTATTACTTTGCATGACAGAAGAGATTTGAATATGTGTCCTATTGGTCTTAAATGATTGTATTAAATACTAGATTGTTAAGGCCAGGGGGCAAGACGAAGACATGGTGGGACCAAAAACCAGTAATTTCAAGCTCTATCCTAGAAGAACATACACTGACATCATAGTTCAGTTCCAGGAATGAGATTAGCCCAGAAAATAGTGTTTGTCTGATAACTGGCTAATTGTTTATATTATGCTGAACTATTCTTTGTGATCCAGTCAGGTTTTTCTTTTTTTTACCGTATTAAATTATTGGTGGCATCTTCTATAAAGTATTTGTTCTTTGTACCTATTTAGTCTGAACTTTTGCAAAGTGTCATTTTCTTTTTAAATTTCTCAAGAATTTGCTATAAAATGCTTACTTAAATTCTGGAAAATTCAAGTATTTCACAGTACATTAATATATGTGTTTCACAACTTCAAGCTCTCGTTTCTCACAATCCTCTCATTTCAGAGCAACTTTCATTAATAGGATGACTTGAGTTTCTGCAACAAGTCTCAACATTTCAGTTCCCATAAATTAACAAATCACATGGAGAAGAAAACTACTAAATAAGTTGTTTCTCAAGAGGCTGGGTGAGGCTTACCCTTGGAAAGCAACACCGCAAGCCAAGGACAGTACGTATAAGTGCACTTCACTGAGTACATTTTTCACTCCACGGAGACCCATCAGCCCTCCAGGCAGATTCCTCCTATGTTTTCTCAGCACACCCATAAATCTTGAAAGCCCTCCCACTGAAAAAGAAACAACAACAAATGATACTTACTCCAAAGCAAGCACAGCAAATCAGCTGATATGGCCAGGCAGATCTGCTTTTATTAAAGACAGATTAATGTGTGGGTTGATCCTTGAGAAAACATCACAAGCTTCTTGCTGACAGTGATGAAGTCTTTTGTCACTTGGGTTTTATTATTTGCAACGTCCAGCCTTTTCATGTTCAAAAAGAAAACACAAGCTTTCTGAAATCAGTGGAGTAGGGAAAAAAAGGTCCTTAAAAGGACAGATACTCAGTACCTACCACAGACTGAGCAAACAAATCTTCCATAGGAAGTCTTCATTTCCAGAGCTTAAGGAGATCCCTGTAGCAAACAGTGCTGACAAAGTGTATCTACATCATCCATTCATTAATCTGTATTACTTCTTTTAGTGCTTTTGCTGTTAAAGCCAACGCTGTGATTGCAGTGCATTTGCTCTGGAAGGATTTCTGCTGTATCATGCACTAGGGAGAAATAACTGTTGAGTACAATTTAACTCTCTAAGCTGAGGGGAAAAAAATGAATGCTAATTATTCCCGCTTGCTTGCCCTTCAGGAAATGTGCATTTTAAAGGCTCATGTAACTATAAAAGCAGTTGCATGCTGAGCAGTTTTGAAAGATTTTTAAACAGTTTGAAATTCATGATATTTACTGCCTCGCAAGGACGACTGTCAACTAAGATGGGTTTGGATCCACTGTTTACTTTTCATAAATCAGATGTGATTGAAACAGGGAACAGAAGCCTGAATCACATGAATCATCTGCTTACATACGGTTTCTCTGTATCAGGATTGTAAACATTTGCATTATTGGAAGCTTTTATGCAGAAGAAGATTCTCTCATACACGTAGCACTATCTGCTAGTCAACAAGTCTGAGAGAGGATCAGATGCAGAAAGCTCTTTCATGCTAATTGGAGTATTAATTATTTGTGGCCATGAGTTTCATTCCTAGATTGGAGAAATGTATAAAATACCTTCCACTACCAGGACTGTGTTAACATAAATCAAATACAGAATAATAGAATAATTTTTGCTGGAAGGGACCTTTGGAGGTCATTTAGTCCAACCTTCTGCTAAAAGCACGTGTAGTCTCAAGGTCAAAACAAGTTGCTTAATGCTTTTGCCAGTCAACTTTTGAATATTTCCAAAGGTGCAGATTCCACAGTATCTCTGGGCAACCTGCTCTGGTGCTTAACCACTCTCATTACATTTTTTTCCTTATATCTGGTCAGAATTTCCATTGCTACAAATTATGAATGTTGCCTCTTATTCTTTCACTGTGCATCTCAGAGAAGAGTCTAGCAACTTTCTCTATAACCATCATGAAGTTATTAAAGACAGAAGTTAGATTCTCTTTAGGTTTTTCTTCTCCAGGTTAAACAAACCTGGGTCCTTCAGCCTTTCCTTGTATGTCCCGTGCTTCAGGCTTCTGCCGACTTCATTGGACGTTTGCTGGACTTTCTCCAGTTTTTCAATGTAGCTCTAATACTGGGGGAAGGTGCCAAAACTGGGCAGAATACTCCAAATGAATGCTGAGTAAAGGAGATAATCTATTTTCTCAGACTGCTGGCTGTTCTATACCTTATTAGTGCATCCCAGTACATACTTAGTCTTTGTTTCTGCAATGCCATACCTCTGTCTTGTGTTCAATCACAGTCCCTCAGGACTCCCTGCAGAACTGCTCCCTAGTCAGTGAGTCCCCACAGGGTTTGCATTTGTTTTCATTGAATTTCATATGATTTCTGCAGCTGATTCCTGCAGCTTGTCAAGGTCCCTCTAAGTGGCAGTTCTGAGATTCTGAAGAAGGAGCATCCCATTCCATCATCCAGTCTGTGATGAACATATTAAACACTAACGGCCTTAGTATCAACTCCTGAGGAATGCATCTCGTACCTGTCTGCCAGTCATACTTTGAACCATTTGAACACTGCAGTACAGCCAGTCTTTCACTCACCTTATAGTCCACCCATCCAGTCCATACCTCTTAATTTGGCTACAAGGATGCCATAGGACATCCTGTGAAAAGCCTTGATAAAACCAAAGTAAAAGACACCCTCTCTCAGTCACTGAGACAGTCATTTCATCGTAGAAGGCAATCAGGTTGGTCAGGCATGATTCATCCCTGTAAAACCGTGCTAGTTTCTTCCAGTCACCTTCTTGTCCTTTGTGTGTCTAGAAATGGCTTTCAGGAGGACTCCTTCCATACTGCTGCCAGGACTGATGTGAGGCTGACGGGCCTACTGTTCTGTGGATCTTTCATCTTGCCTCCTTTGAAAATAGCTGTATATTTGCTCTTTTCCAGTCATTAGGAAATTTCCATGGCCATAGAAGACAGATCCCTGCCAGCAATTACAACCATACAGCCAGGTGTTGATCCACAGGATCCACAGCTCCTCTCTGACTGCTTCCCTTTGACCAGCAGGATTGAGAACACCAACAGTTTCTCTTTGCCCTTCATTCTAACCCTAAGGACTATGCAGTGACCCTTGATCTACTCAAGGTCTCCATCGGCAGATACCCACATGGACAAGCAGCAATCAGTACTACCCTGATTCCTGGATGAACCCTGGCAAACTCTCCACAGTGTTCCAGATTTGGGCCCCAGATGAGCAGCAAGTGTCCCAAGACAGCAAATCTGTTTGGCAGATGGCTTTCACTGTCCTTTACAGAAAGACCATCATTACCCTTCCTCTCTGAGTCACTGGTTCCATCACCTGGGTCAAGCATGATCAGTCCGGGTGCCTCCATAGCAGTGCCCATTCCTCCTCTGCTGCTTCCAGTTCCCATTTTTCCAGCCAAACACCTCTAAAGAGAAACACCCTTTTTTGTGCCAAAAGTCACCATCTTCCAGCTCCCACTGTGGTTGGAGTCCGTGTCCTCCCTCTACTTGAGCACAGCCACTGGCTGTCCTTCCTTCTGGGCAACATGGGGCTGGGATTCTTGTCCGTACAGTGTCTCTGCAAATAAACCATCAACCTCCTAGCCATCCTCCCTGCTGTGTCATGATCTGCTCTCCTCCTCCCTCAGCCCACTGACTAGGTGGTCCATTGATGTCTCCAGATCATAGCCACTGCAGGTGAGGCTACTGTTGCCCCAGCCCTGGCCTTGACACCATCCCTCCCTGCAGGCCAAGGCCTGCACAGCTCTGTCCTCCTCCAGCACATCCACCTGGGTTAATTGCAATGTCTAATCCACTTTAAAAAAGATTGACAAGTTTTGTTATCTTGTTCAAAAATCTTTATTTAAAAATTTTCCAGTTCTTGTATTAAAAAGAATATGTATATATATATATGTATTTTTACACACACACACGCACATGCACACACACACACACAAACTGAGGTTTTCTGATTAAAGACAAAAAATTAAGCCAGTTGTGAAATTACCACTTTTACAGCACTGAAGTAAATTGTCTTTTTCTTATTTCAATCTTTGAACCTTGGTTACAAAGACTGTAAAAAGACACACAATATAATAATCACCTATTGAGGTTATGAATTTCTATGTGAGAAATAACTTCAGGTTCTTTCATGAGGTGTCTCATGTATTGTTACCCTGAAGCTATTTCCACATAAGTTTTGAATTTGCCACCTTGCTGTTCTGACAGTTTTTGAAGCACTCTTCTTTGTAATGTGCAGCATCCAATCCAGAAAAAACTACTCTAGTGAATGTTTAATATCTGTTTAAACACCCTGACCACTTCCAGCTTTTTGGTTTCCTGTGTCGAAATTAATATCAAAAATGGTTTTGCTTAAGTTCCTTCCCTTACCACAATTTGCATTCTTCACCAATGCACATCAAAGGGTTCATAAAAATGCATCATGGACCCATTTAAAGTATGTGATTAACTGCTAATATGAGACATTAACTTTCAGTACTTTGATAGAGATGATCATGTACAATTATATTTGATGATGGTAATTCATAATTATCATTTTTGTTACCTTTTAAAAATACAGTATGGCAGCTGCTAGGTATTCAAAACTTCTGTATAAGTTTAAGAAATAAATGCTGATGTAAGGCTGGCTGTCTTGTCATGATCACCATGACTGAGTAGTCACGTAACTCTTCTTAGTTCTGCCCATCACAACAGCACCTCTTGGACTGCTGAAGGATAGCTAAACTCTATTTATAACGTGTAACAGACTTTTTGCTCCTTTTATGTTGAAGTTAAAAAAGTAATTGGCACCATCAATTCAGTCATTATGCTGGTTTTACTCAAAAACCAAGTTTGCTTAAAGAACCTTTGTATGCAACAAAAAACTAAGGCTGAGCTCATGTTCAGGTGTAACTACAGAAGCCACATCTGGACTATGGGGAAAGCTGGGAAAAATAGAAAACTTCTGGATCACATTATGCAAGTTTCTCTGAAACTTAATTTATGACTCAGTATCTCTCTCCATTCTGGAAGAGATACATAGACCAGAAAAAAGGATACAAGTAAACAGGGCTTTAGTAGCATTTAAATTCCCTCCTTCAGATTTCTTAGTAAGTTTTACCTGTATATTATCTCAGACAGAAATTTCCCTCAAAAAAATTCCCTTCATTAGGTGCAAGAAAGACTAAGGCCTCAAGACAGAAGAGTAGCACCTCAGGTTTCTTTGGGTTTTTCTTCTACTCTATCTTACTGCTCGCCACAAATATTTTGCTGCAATACTAATGTTTCAAAATTCAGACTCCACTGATGATGCAAAGAGATTATTGATGATAGTTAGGATATTACACAATTTTTAATTGTTTTAATGTTTAGTAAGTAGTTGGGAAGTTTTGAAAAGAAACAATCTTTTCTTTTTTTTGAAAAGTCCAGTTTCTGGGAAAAATTATTAAAGGATATGTTGTGATTAATTTCTTTACTCATAATATAGGACAAAAGTTAACAATTTGTCAAAAAAGATTAAAAAATAATTCTATTTTTTATGATTTTTAATTTTAAAATTTATAGTTACTTTAGTATAAAATGGTAAAAAATTGGGGAATAATACTATTAATGTCAGTTCAGAATCCTTTGTTTCATATAGTTGTACTTGCAGGGGAGAAATACATGTATTTACAGAGAATGTACTATTGGACCTGAATAGTAACCTTTGATGGCTACATCTGGTAGATGTTTTTTGGTTTTTAAAAGTCTTTTGTAGTAAGGAAAATAATTCTTTTTCCAGAGCTAGCTTTGAAGAAACTTTTTAATAAATGCAGGAAAGTAAAAAAAGAATATACACATTTAAACACACATGCTTGGTGATGTATATTTAAATACCATTATTGAATTTATTAAGCAAAGCACAGAAATGAAAAGAAGTAACAATGTTATTGCTAGTGTGCAATTGTTATAATCTCCCTTCTACATTATGGTACAGTATTTTCTTATATCTTCACTTTAGTAATGATCCCCGAACTCCTGTCTCATTCATTGCATATGGTGGCAGCAAAGGTGGACTGGCATGTTACCGCTCCCAGCCATTTGTGTTGGCAGTATTCTTTACTTGTAGAGTTAATTAAATACTTAAAGTGGAAAGAAGCAAAAAGAGGCATAAATTCTTAATAGTGATCAGCATACTAACAAGTGAAGAGGAAGACCCTGGTTCAAATTTCTTGCTCTGAATAAGATGGTCATGAAGTCACCATCTGACAACTACTCTTGTAGTCACCCTGCCCTCTTCTTTCTTGCTACCCTGCCAAGGTTGTAACAAGTTACAAGATCCCCTTTACTGTAGATCTAAAAATTATACTTTTAAACAGATCTTTAGGTGACAATTGCTATGTAGAAGGCCTCTGAAAGACCTATGCCAGTGACCATGGGGAAGAGGAAAACTGATCCTAACAAATGAAGCTTATTTGGGAACCACTTTACTGGAGGAATATATCAAAAGGGGGTTTTGCTTCATGCTCTGGGTTACTCTGCCTGCACTAAGCAGTGATAGGCAGACTTATCCAGACCATAAAGAGAGCAAAAGGAATGCTTGAACAGCATCTTGTGCATTCTTAGTTGCCAGAGGTGCTGCACATAATTCCCTGTATTGTCTTGTAAGAGGATGTGGCTTACTTAGAGACAATATTTCCTTATACCACAAGGACAGCAGAGAGATAGGTTGACCATGTTAGTCACAGGACCAATTGATTTACCTTGCCCCTGCAACCTTCCTTTTTGTAGTGCAAATCAAGAGGTAGACACAATTAAACTCTTCACTTTAAACTTAGAATTAATTTTTAAATAATTTTTAACAAACTGTTGGTCTATTTGCATGTATATCAGGTTCTTTACACACAGACTACAACTGCTGTTAGCTGTGAGAGTAATAACATTGAGGCAGCTCCTATGGGGGAAAAATGTTAGCATTCAGCTTTCTAATTATTAACACGATTAATCTTCTCTCTTGCTGTTTTTAGAATTCCAATCAAACTATTTAAAAATTTAGAACCTGCTCCATGGGAAAAAGAAATCTTAATTGGGCAGGATGTGCAGATTTTCTACACATAATTGAGGGTTCAGGTTAACTACTCCTTGCCAATGCTATTGTGAACTAGGGGAGTTGCTCCTTCTACTTCCCCTGTAATAGAGCAGGAGCGAGAAACCTGGGTTCAAGTCCCCAAAAAGCATTTGCAAACGTGAGGAAATTACAATAATTATCCACAGGATCTGTGTGCACAGCAACAGTATAAAACTGTTGCAAGCTGGATACATGACTGAAACCGGAACCATTCAGGACTTAAAGGTCACAAAGGTAGACCGTGTTATGATAAAGGTCTCAAAATCACTTGAGCATATCAGTCGTTTACTCCTAGTCTGCTTAAATATAGCAGGCATCTTTTTTTTTTCTTTTTTTTTTTTTTTTTTCTATCTAAGGGGACAGTTCCCAGTGGAGGTAAATGGGAGTAAACATTTAAAGAAAAAAAAGTGCAGGTAAATACGTAAAAAACAAATTAAAAAAAGAACATTTACACATGAAACACCTCCCGGATTAGTCCATGGGTGATTCCTTTTTTCTGTCCTTCCTTTTCCTCACACAAATCCCTGCCAAGCTCTTCTGCTTTGATGCTCACAGAAAATCATAGAACCACTGATGAGAAGACTGAGTTACAACCAGGGAGCTAATTTTATCCATTAAACTGAAATATGGTCATGGGGAATTTCTTAGAACCATGCACAATACAACGGCAGCGATGCTAATGACAAACAACCTCACACTGAGAAATTCACCCTCTGCAGCCTATGACAAGAGGGGAAACCCCGTCTCCCACACACACTGCCAGGGAATTTTTGCCATTGCCTGCAAGGGCAAGATTTCAGCCAATAATTATGAGATAATTTCAACATCACCAGCAGTAGGGCTCCATCCTGTAGTCAGATCACACAGCGACAGCCTTGCACTTGACTTTATACATGAGGCCATTTTGTGAAAGAGCTAGTACTCACAGGGGAGAAGGGGGAAGGGAATAGTGGTATGTTTCTTCTTATAGCAGAATTTCCACAGAGATTAAGTTAAAAGAACTGCTGCCTAGGAAAAACTAAATATTGCTTAAAATATTTGAGTTTTAATATGATGGCTGCAACCTGAAGAGCATAACAGGCATCTTAGCTCTACAAGCTGCCTTTTTCTGAAGGCCATCTATGCAAGTTGCTACTTAATTCAGTTGTAAACTGAAGACTTACAACATCTTGCTGAAAATCTGGTTGGATGGAATGAGTAAGGTTTATACCACAGTTGCCAAACTTTTCCATTCATGACTCCACTTAAATTTGCACTTCCAGGCTTGCTTCCAGATTTCCTGGTTTGGGAAACATTGCTTTGAGACCTCGAATTAAAAGCATATGTTGAGATTTAGCCTGACCTTTAGAAATTGCAAAGTAGTTGCAGGAGATGTTGAGGGGGCGATAGATGGAGGGGCAGGAAGAGTCAACAAGAAACTCTTTTTCCCACCCACAAACAAAATTTTCATTCTAATTGCTTTTTTTTACTGTGTTTTCTTTTTGAAATGAAGCTTCCAGCATGCTGCTCTCTGTATGCGTTTTTAGGTGTCAGTTTATCAATTTTCCCATTGCCCATTAATAACTTTGTTCCTATTGGTCAATTTATAACAAGAGCAGAGGTCTCATTGCTCCAGATTTCATAAAAAACAAAGGTCAAGCAAAGGGAAAAGGATTTTTGAGTGGTCCCCCCAGCTGCAAAGTGAGCTTTTACCCATCACTGATCACTAGAGAATCCACCCTTCTGAGATCTCCTTTGGAGATCCCACCTCCAGAGCAGCACTGCTCACTTGTACCTTATTCTTCCTTTAGCACCAAGGAATCCATCTGTAAGACACAAAGCCACAGGAAACCAGGCTAATTCCTCCACTCAGGAAATATGCATTATTAATTAATATTGGGCTGGTACTTAGAGGCTAAATGTTGCACAAATATGGCAGTGCTGGATTAGATGCTAGTAGAGGGAAGCCAGAGGGTTCATCAAAGTCAGGTAAATTAAGAGAGGTCTTGCTGGTCCCACAGTGTCTGCCGGTGCCTGGAAGCATGCACTGGGAGGTTAATGCATGATAATCCCTTCTGGACCCACTATAAAGAAAACTGCAAGTTCAACTGCCTCAAGCCACCAGGAGCAAACTAAACCAGTTCAGATGGTGACTGCAAACTGGGGGAATCTATAAAGGGCCTGTGTGTATCTCCATAAAACACTTAGACAAAAATGTTTCAGAGCATGATTTGCAAAACCCTTTGCCAGTCTCCTGGTTTCTGCAGCAAATGCCTGTAAAACCAGGTGCTCAGTCTAACATATTTAGTCTTGTCCTTGAAAATTTAATTAAACTTACCAGCATAAGGTGTCTCTTTGCCAGTGAGCAGTATTGTACTCTTTATCAGTTTCCATCTTTGAACTGTTTTTCTATAAAGGCAAAATTTAAATAAAAAAAATAAAATTATCAGTTTAAAATTATGCTACATTTTGCACTAAGATCAAAAGTACAGACTTCGCAATTTAGCATCACCTAATTTCTAGAAAACCAATGGGAAATAGATGAACATTCATTTCTGCAGCTGTTTTGCTCAATAACCATAATAATATAGTTGTTAGACATAAACAGCGCACATCAGCTCTGGCAGAGCAAAAAAAGGATGCCAAGCTAAGTACCTGATAAGCTTTCACATTCAAGTGTTTGCATGTATTTCTCCAAAGCAAATGACAGTAGATAACAGCTGTCTCTTAAGTGCATATGGTGCTCTGAATGAGCAGGAGATCCCAAGAGGTGGGTTTAAGAACAATTTTTATTCCATCAGTGACTAAATTTTGTCAGTTTTCTGGACTAGAAGGAGGGAATCCTTTTGATGCCCACAAGTGAGTGGGAGAAATAGACAAAATTAAAGAATGAAGTAAAACAAAAGATTAAGCCTGAGGTTTTCAGTAGAGCCTAAGGGAGCTAACTTAGTTCAAAGGCCTCTAATTCCTTTAGGCTTTTTTGAAATTCCCAGTCTGAGCACCACATTGCGACACTGATTACTGCAGTTACTCAACCAAGAAGTGACACTAAAGGAAGCTTAAGTAAAAGGAGTCCTCCATGAGACTGCATTTTAGATAGAATTATAGTTGTAACTGCCTCATGAGATCTAATTCTATTCCGTTTTCTACAGTGACCTTTGCACGACCACTCTGCTGTCCGGGAATGCACATGCACTCACACATACACACACACACTCTCCATTCAGCTCTTCCTCCTCAGCTCAGATCCTAATTGGAACATTTCTGGGTTTTTTTCTTAACTAAGATTTGCTCCAGATTGTAACTGGCTGTTAAGGAAAGTTAAAAATTACTGCAATACCTCTCAGAAGGATACATTAGAAATACTGTCTCTAAATTTTTTGATCAATCTCATCCTGACTATACCTTCATAAAAAACTCATGGCATACTGTGAAAGCAGGAGTCTATGTCCATGCTGGGCAGGTGACCTGCAGAACTGCAGTCCATATGATATGTGCCAGGAACCTTTGACTTACTTCACACACACATAAACCATTTTGTGTAAAACATTTACAGAAGTTTAGCTGTATCCAGAATATGTTAGACCTAAAACAATGTGTTATATAATTAATCTGTGCATGAAAAACTAAGTCTAATGTACAAAAATATCATCAGCTTTACTGAGCATTCACAGGGCATGCAGGGTAGGTTGGATGTGTGACTATCATGTTCACTTACTGTAGAGCTGATCTGCATGTGTGTGGGGAGGAAAAGCCAGGATTTCTCTGGCAGCCTAAGTGGAAATATAGATCTTACGGAACTTATGACCACGTGGAAAGTCAGGGAAATGGATAAAACCCTCAAAAATTTCCTGCGAGAAGAAATGGACATGTATTATGAAACATGTACAGTAGAGTTGAGACTGGGGATCAAGGAAAGAATGCATCTCATGGGATCTTGGTACTCCAGGATCCAAAATGTCAAGAAAATGGCTGAGTCGCATTACTGAATTTTGCATTTTTACACACAAGTATGCATTTTGTAAATGTCCACCTTCATTACTGATGTTAGATTCCTTATTTAGAAAATCTTTAGGAACATTTCATAACATGTTTAAATTGGTGGAATTTTCCTCCCTTCAGATTTTCCACTGTCTGATTGAGAGGATGAGCCAGTTAGAGCCTTTCAACTTGATTCATTTCTCTGGTGTTATTTTATTAAGTTTTCCACCATAATATCCTGCTTTATAGGCACAAGACATAACACCTACAGCTGTCAGATGGCCTCCTGCAAGAAATACCAGAGCAACCTGGGACTATTCCTCATGAAAAATTACAAGAGGAAAGGTATGCTGAGTCTGTCATGACCAAATTTTTCACAGAACTACTAGTTTCAAGTATGGCTTTGCTTACTTAGCATGATCTCCAGCATCACACGTAACTGTTCTTGCCAGGTTGGTTACCTGAACGTTTTTATAACTGCATTGTGAAAAACCAGAGTACTTTCAGGTTGTCCTTGTTCCCATTTTGTATACTTTTCTTCTTCTTTCTTTTCCCATGATATCTATCATTTAAAATATCACAAGAAAGAGACTAACACTTACGTTATCATTCTGTAGGCTATTCATTCTTAGAGAAAAAATACTTCAAATTCAGATATCCTGTATTTTCTGTTTTCTTCAATATTTGGCTCTTTTTCTTTCTTTCCCCAAACTGTTTAAAAATAAGGTGATTTTTTTATTCTTGCTTAAACACACAATATTTGCTAAAATAGTCAAATTTTTGGCACTTAATTTTATCTCATTTATATAGGTAAAAATAATAGGAATGTGTATTTGCTTTTTTTCTTTTTAACAGTTTACATTTTCTTCCTACAAAAATAAGTCTTTGAAGTTCAGACAATAAAAAAGAATGTGCCCTATTCTGTTTATTCTATAAATTCTTAAAGTAAGTCAGTGAGAGTAAAAGAGGCAATGTAATTGTATTGTATTATACCATGTGTGGCTGTAGTAGAACATTATCCAGTAATCATGTTCAGAATCACTAGCAAATAAATAGCATCAGATATGTATCAAGCTTGAACAGGTACTGGCAAATCATTTAGGAGTGTTTGTGTTTCGGACAGATTGAAAGTTAAGTCTCTTGCCTCATCACCTGGAAGGAAAATTTGCACACTTACATACACCAGAAGGATTAAAACAAAGAATTTGAATGAGATTTTCACATCACTAAATTTTAGTAATAATTCAGTTCAGATCTGTAACATGGACTGTGGGGGTGATTTTTCCTTTTTTTATTCTGTTTGGAAGAAGGAAGAATCTTGCACATTGGAAGGTATTCACATAACAGTACATATATAACCCATACAATGTTGACATACACAACATGAAAATTGGGAGGGATGAATGCTATATTTTAAACCACCTCCTCCTGCCTCCCCCAAAAAAGAAGTAAAAAAATGAGCTGAGTCCTACTGGTAGAGTTCATATTTTTGTCAGGATCTGAGTTCTTCTCTAGGCTGGCTTTGGGAGTGCCCAAATTTGAAGTACTGTTTGAGTTCAAAACAGGTAGGTAACCTGTGCAGATCTAATTTGGAATCCAGAAACAAAATATGAAGTTTTGGGGAAGGGATGGGGTTGTGTTCTGGTCCTTCAGAGCTGTGAGTGGTTGAGGAAACCACGGAGTGCAGCAGAAGTGAGAAATAACCCAGCCATTCGGCACAGGCAAGTGCAGGGCTGGACTCGCCCTACGAGGAGTAGTGACAGCTCTCAAATGAGCAGCAATCTTTTCTGTTTAGTGCACTACTGACACAATCGATACTGCTACATAACCTATTCTGAATTTCCACATTAGACATGGTTCCTATTTTGACGATATCTGACCATGGTGGCCCAGGAGAGCACTACCAGCCTCGTTTTCTCACAGTTAACCTGTATTCTGCATTATTCACTGGAGACTAGAAAAGAAAAAAGTGACATTTGGACACCCCCACACCCTCTTACCAGTCTTTTTTATATTTTCTTGGGGAATGTCTGGAGTGTGATAACAAACCTAAGCTTGCAATTGCAGACACAGGAAGAGGACACTAATCTAAAGAGAAGTGAGAATAAAGTAAAAATAGCAACCTGAAAGAGATAAGTGTATAATTTGTATGCCAGTGGTAAAACATGCATATCATAAAGCTAGCAGAGATTTGCTGCAAATATTTTTTCCTGATTTTTGTATATGTTGGTCTCTGAAGCATTCTGAGAGAGGTCAAAATAAATGCAAAGGTAAAATTTTGATCTATTCTCAGGAAATGCAGACCTTGGTATTAGCCCATACTAAGTTCACCTCTGCGTTTCAACAGTGCACTTCTTTACATACATTTGCAGATACTGAACGGTCAGCATTGTTTCTCGTCATAGCTACCAATTAATGATTTCTTAGGATGGTTAAACAAATGAATAATAACCCAGCAGAGAATTTCTGTGGTCACAGCTACAGAAAATATTAAATATGTCAGAGAGAAGGAGAGAAATGCATACTTGGCAAAACATAAATCATAAATAACATCCTAACTTGAGCACATAACCAGGTATTAAAGGGTTTGCTTTTGACTGAACATTAATGCCTGAAACAGATCTGGGAATGAGGTTATTGGCTGCCTTATACATAATGATTATTTTATAACTCATGTCTCTACAGCAAACAGTTGCAGCTCATTTTATGATCACATGTTTTCAAAGGATGTTATCATTTTAAAGGTGAAAATGGCATGTTTTGAACATCAAAAACAAGTCAGATTTTGGAGCTATCCAAAGTGCCTAAGACTCATACATTTGGTTTATACATCCATATAACTGCATCTCCACAACAGCCACAGTTTCATATGTTTAAGAAAAACATTAACATTAGAGCTAAATGAATAATTTAAAGCTCATAATGCCACAGACATTTTCTTTTTTCTCTAGAACCAGATTACTATATTCTAGAATGATTTTCAATGTTATTGTTAATATTATTATTTCTTGATGGCTTTTATACCTCTCTTTTTCACCTCTGTGTGCTGACCGAGAGTGGGCCTTTGCATAACTTACATTTTTACTTTGACTGTCAGTGAAATTTACTTCTATTCAAATGCCTGATAAGCACAAGGCATATGTTAAACATCGTAGGTTTAAGTTCATGGACAATGAGGTAGGGTTGCATAAATAACATGGGGCTTTGGGAACTGGATCAAAAGCAAATATGAATAATATAAAAAAGAGTATGACATGACCTAAGCAATTTTTTCTTCCCAAACTAAGAAATAGACAAATAAATACACAGTAAATTTCAAAATAAAATATTTCATGACAGCTACTTGCTAAAAAAAACTAAGGACATCAAAGCATGATTTGTAAAACTGCCAGAGAAGTCTCTCTTATACATAGTAACATATTTGCTCATTCCCTGTTGTGTCCTTACCAAAACAAGCCTCAGACCAATAGCTTTCCCCATTCAAAATCATGCTGAAATATCAATTTGGAGAGTCATTCTTACAAATTTTAATTTTTGCTGCAGCTCTGGGTTCTCAGGCTTGCCCAGCATCAAGCAGAGTGGTTTGGCACTTAACCAGTTTTCGAGCTAAAGACCAAAACAATAAGTGCAGGATGAGTGCAAAACAACAAGTTTGGTGTTCAGGCCACTTACCTTAGAGGATTTTTAATCTCTCCTCCAATCTGTGTTTAATTCTTTTCTTTACAGTGGAAAGATATCAATTCGAACAAATGAAACATCTCCTTTTCAGAACAGTGGTGAGTAGTGGCTAGGCTCTGCCTAGCCTGCCTTATGAGATGTTTAGGTTTGAACCCTGCAGGTAGATCTGAGCCTTGGTCTTGCATCTACTTCATGATTTTTGACTCCTCCATTGGTCAAGGAATTTGGATTAGTGTCAATATCAGCACTGAGGTGAAATACAAACAGTCATGGGATGTGAGCTCTTGTTTGATAGAATTTTCATGATTTTTTACTTTTTTTGTTCCTCACTTTCAGCCACTGAAGAAATAACCATAGAAGATCTTTTTGTTTAGGTGCACTTACATTGGAAGCAAAAGATTGGTTTTCACACAAAAATGAAATAAAATACAAGGATTGACCAGTTGATCCAATTCAGTCTGTCTTTCTCTGAAAACAATATTCATTTGCCAATGATTTTTGTGGGAAGAGAGACTGGTCCATTCTCAGAACAAAATAAATGAAAATGTCAATCAAATGTAATTTCAAGGAAAGGAAAGGAAAGGAAAGGAAAGGAAAGGAAAGGAAAGGAAAGGAAAGGAAAGGAAAGGAAAGGAAAGGAAAGGAAAGGAAAGGAAAGGAAAGGAAAGGAAAGGAAAGGAAAGGAAAGGAAAGGAAAGGAAAGGAAAGGAAAGGACCTCAGTTCGAGGTAGAATGTTGTCAGAGTCTCAGTTGTGTGCAATAAAAGGGCAATACAATGAAATATTTCAAAGTTTCCTGCTGAGATATTTACAGAATAACATTTCCTTCTTTGGGGATTTTCACCAAATGTCGGCTAATTATTCCTGACATTTATTCTGAGGTCCCATAGTGAAGAAGCACATGACCAACAAGATTTAAGAAACTAATAATAGCCAATTTAGAATATTTACTGACTTGAACCTTGGAAGGTAGAGCCAGAGGGTTCCCTCCATACCTGAGAAAGTTTCAGCTGTGCTATTGTATACCTTGGAGACATCAAAGATAAAAACATGTATTAGATGCTGTAAACCCCTAGTGAAAAGTCTACTTAGTGTACACATACTGCATGCTGTCTTTGAGAATACTGTGCTGGCCTATTTTCAGTGTCTAAGCCACAGTGCATTTAGTATATTATCAGTTTCTTATTTGTACACATACCATGACGCTTCAGTATTTCTTTCAGTAGTTATTTAAGGGAACCTGAGAGGACTGTAGTAAGTAGACCACTGATTTTGATATTTATCTTTTTTTCTTGAAATATATATAACTTCTAACAGAATAAAGAAATTATGGATTTTAATGGAAAAGTGAAAAATAAATACAATAATTTATAATTTAATAACATATCTAACTTCAGCAATGTTGATTTATTTGTCTTTCATTAATGATATAAAATTCTTAGATCTCAAATCTGAAAAAGGCCTCAGATTTAGATATTGGATTTAAATAAGAGATCAAAGTCCATGAAATGAAGGGGTTTGCTACTGACATGCCATTAAAGCTGCATCAAGGTATAAGCTGTAAGGACTTTGCAGTAATGTAGAGACTGAGGACAGTCAATATCTTGCCTCACTTGAGACAGCCATTTCATAAATATTAGCAAAATGAGACACATAAGCAAAGGAACAAAAGGGATGAGCAGCTGCCATGTAAGCAGCTACCGTCTAAGGCCAAAGCCTGCTCCCAAGCTCTTTGCTCTAATATGGCCATCAGGCAAGGTGAGGGTAGGCCTGGGGTGCCTCATGCACATGCCTTCAGCATAAAGAATTTCTGTTTTCTGCACCATTCCTGCACTGATTTCTGATGCCTGTGAAGAGTCTGTCCTGCTCTTCACTTCTGAAAAATCATCGGTATCACTAGGTTGGAAACTGATATCCAAACTGGAAAATTAAAAATGTTCCTGTCCTGAAATGTTAAAGCATCACAGTTTTTGCAAAACAAAATTCAAAGAAAATATCCATTGAATTTACCCAAAATATTTTGTTTTGACAGCTTTGAAACATTGGCTATGAAGTTAGGGTACTTCTTCCTTTACTATTATTAACATAAACAAATGCTTTAATAGAATCATATATGTTTATTATAACAACTACACCACAAAAGCTGGGAAAAAAATGTATTTGCTTTCCCACTTTGTGTATGGGGTGTTAAAATCAATAAGTCAAATCAATCATTATAATCAGTTTCAGGCTTGTCAATAAGCATTTTGCCAGGAAATTTCTAACAAGATTTACTAGTAGTGGAAATTGGTGATGTCTTATAGGTGGCTGAAATAATTTCCATGATCATTCCGATTCCACTGAATTTAAAATTTCCACAAATTCTAAATTAATTTTCAAGACACAACAACAACTGCTATTATAGTTGAAACTATGTTATTTCATAAAAATATTTTCCCATGTAAATTCAGCAGAAATTATTTAATTCAAGTGAGGTACGGATTACATATTTGGTTAATAAAATTCTCTGGTTTAATGAACATAAGTAAAAAAACCTAACTATGTAACTTACATCCATGTATCCTCCATCGATTTCACCACAAATCCATGTAAGATGATCTGTTCCCACAACATGCAGCAACCCAGGAAATCTTGGCATTCAGAGACAAAATCTGGAGTACCACCAGCCTCAAAGAGAGATTACTTCTTTTTTGCTTTTTCTTTTCATAGTATTTTAAAAACATGTCTCTCAGATGCAAAGTGTATATAATGTTGCATTTAGAAAAAAGAGTTGCAAAATTAGTGAAGGATAATTCAGTTTATTCCTCTTGATAGCACACTCTAGAGACAAAAAACTGTAGGATGTGTTTGTTATGCAGTTGGTAGGGTAACACTATTTTACATATGCTTCTCAGCAATGCTTCTCAGGAATGCTTCTCTATGCAGAAAATGAGAGGATACCTTCAGGGTATCTTACTCATAACCTCTTATCTTCCAAACAATTCATATCAACATGAAACTGTCAACACTGTTTCACCTACTATTTCTCTTGTGCAGAAAATTACGTAATTTTACTTGGGAAGAGTAGCCCAAAATTGATAAAGTTTCACCAAATACTTCACGAATTCATGGCTATTCTCTGAAATCTTCAGGGAAATGTATGTTACTCTGGAGAATACAAAAGTAAACAAATAAATACATTTTTTGCATATAGAGAAGTTTACATTTCATTCCCTAGCAATTCACCCTTACACAAATATTTAGCCAAGCTTTAATCTTGTAAGTAGTCTCATGGATCTCTCTTCCCCAGCAAAGCAGAGGGCCTGTACCAACCACCTCAAGCAATTAAGTGTGAACCAGTGTCTGGCATGCTTAGAGAATTTGTGTTTGTCATTACTGTAGAATAAACTTCATTCAACACAAAATTCCTCAAGTACAAAAAATGTGTCTTTATAAGCAAATTAATTTTTTTGCTTTCTGGATACAATCTCACATATATTTTTGAGACATTACTTTCTCCAGAATCATCAGTCTTTTCGCACTGTACTTTGTCCACTTTTCAGCTGCTATGTTTTAAATTATGCTAATGTTCATGCTATGACTGAAAGCCCAACAGTGCAAACATTACTAAGAAATATAAAGCTGAAAATCTATTCACTGTCCACTGCTTTTGCAGGTTCTAGATGAAACACAGGTCACTCAGTCAAAGCAGAGACTTAAAAGACACAGATGATAAAGGCAATTTGGCACTTGTTATGTACCATGGCTTCCAATAAAATGCCTGAGCTGCCTACACAGAACATGGGTCTTTAGATGTTACTTAATGTGAAGGATCAGCAGAAGTCCAACTAGCCTTCTGATTAGGGATTTGGCTCTCCAGAAAACCTGTGTAGGTGTTGGAGGACAAATCCAGAGGTAGGTATTCCTGCCATGAAGCTTCAGGTGCCGGAGGCATTGTTATACTGAGGGCTGAAACACCATCCTGCTGCTGACAGGGGTGCTCTGGAACCAGAACTGGTAGAGCTGCATCAGCGCAAAGCCCTACACTGACTGATTAATTTTGATCAAATTACATTGATTACTGATTAAATATTGTATCACAAGTAGTTTTATATTAAAAATAGAATGAGCAGCTAGTGACTAAAGAATACGATGTCAGCCCTTAACATACGTTATGGCATGCTTCAGAGCAACAGCAGAAAGGAACAATAAAATATATTTGATAAACCACCAGTAAGATAACATCGCTGTGCACTTTGTAATGCTTGTGTATGCAGGATCTCCTCAGGCTTGCTGCCTCCACCTACTCTTTCTAGATAGTGATGTAGTGTGCTGCGTGGATGTTGCAGATAGTGTTGGTGCTAGCTCAGGGCTTTCTTCACTCTCTCTCCTGAGTCACTTTGTTACGCCCAGTCTGTCCTTTCCTATCCAATAGTGCTCGTTGTTTTCTTTCAAGGGTCGTAACGTCCATGATGAAAGAAGACCATATTCAATGTTTTCTACTGACTAGAAAAACATGACCTCACATCTTCATTGAACTCTCTAAATATCATACATCGGGTAATCCTTAAATATTTCATTTTCTTTATATAAAACGGAATGGTGTCCATTAGAATGATAAAGCCAAAGATCAGAATGGCCTAAAGAATGGGATATTTCTGTTAAAATCTGCTCAAAGGAAGGACTTGATTCCCCTTTTCCTAGCTGAATATGCTAAACATAAGCATATAAAGAAATAAAGGAGGTTTTCCTCTCCTTTCAGTGTGCAGCTCTTAGTGTAAGGAAAGCACACAGACACGATGAGGACTTCCAGGCAAGATCAGTGAAGGAACAGGACTTATGAAGAAGAAAGGAACCTAAATATTTGGTATTGCCTAGAAAAAGGGAATTCCACATATGGACAAGCAAGTGCTCAGCACCTCCTCTGGTAGAAGTTTAGGTCAGGTCCAAGAAAGATACATTGATACCTGACTTTTACAAAGTAAATGGGAGTTAGTTTCCTAAACATTTTCATATATCTGTCTTCAAGATTTCAGGTGATTGCAGAGGCTGGCAGAAGCTTAAGGACTAAGATTTTGGACTCACTTACCTAAAAGGACTCAGGTTGTTAGCCAAGCTAAGTTTTTGTCAAGGTGTAGCTTTGAATTATTTCAGCTGGGTTACTGAAATTTTCAGGCCCAGACTTTTGGTCTTGCAGAAAAAGAAGATTGCTTTTCTTCAAGGAAATTTGTGGGTTTTTGGTTTTTTTTTTTTTGTTGTTTGTTTTTTGTTTTTGTTTTTTTTAAATCTCTGTTACTGTTTTCCTCAATTGAAAAACTGTTTTCATTGATAACTTAACACATATAGAAGTTAAATGTTCTGTTGATTGGGAAATTACTCATGAAAGAATGCAATTATTTTCTTGGCTGCTTGTTTTGATTCTTTTTCTCCCTGGCATTAGTATAGGCTTTCCAGGAATTTGGAGCTTTAGAGAATATTGTTTTGTTTATGGGATAATTCATTCAGCATTTCAGTTCATTGGTAAATCTTCCCTTTAAGTTTCCTGTGCCTACCATTAATCTCAAATGTACAGCACTGCAGAGAAGGTAGTTAAGCAGCTTACATGAAGGCTAACTGGCATGCACAATCTGGTGCTTCTTCTATGACAGCCTGACAAGCTTGCCTTCCTATTGAATATCCAAGATTGTGGCTCATTTCTTAGCAATGCAGAAAGTCTTCCCCTTCACCCTGCAAATATCAGTTTTGTCTAAAACAGCTTATTAAAAAAGATGAAAGGCATTGGTCTTCAAACCTATTCTTTTTTAAACCATGTTCCCTGTCTGAAGCAACCTTCACTATGTGCCTGGTGATAAAATATAATCTCTTTTCAAATATTTTATGTATTCACTTCATGCATTTTAAGCACTTCAAGAATTCAAGTGCACTGCCCTCTATGAGGAAGTGTGGTGTCAGCTGGATTCTGCATATGCTTCTCTATAATGTTTTCATGATAATGCAAATACATACTTCCTCCTGTTTGTCACAGCTAAGCTTCAAAATTCCCACTCACAAGCCTTAGTAGACATAGTTTCATTAAGAACAGCAATGCAAAGTATTTGAAATATAAACAAAGTATGTAGGACCTGTACCATTGCTGAAAAGGGGTAAAGCTTCAGTGATGAATACACATATACAGGAAAACATGTATGGCTGTTTCATCAGCAACAAAAATGATGAAGACTTGTTTTCACCTTTCCTTAAACATCTTCACAATACTTGCAGGCCTTTCTCACATACTCCCTGCTGCCTTCATGCCGCCTGCATCTTCCATGTATTTGGCTGGGTGAGTGGCAGCATATGCTGTGACAGATTTACAGCTGCATGTGTGCTGACTGTCCAAACATACATGTGTGCTGACTGGCCAGCTGGCTGTTTCCTCCCGAAGCAAGTAAAGGACTGGATTGCAATGGGTCTTCCTTCAAGGCACTGCTAATTAGGGTCGTTACTATAACCAGGAACTCCTTCATATAAAATGAGTGGGAATTTCTAATCTTTGAGATTATACCTCTGTCAGACTTGGTTATGACTGGACAACAAACTCCAGGGATGGCAATAACAGACAGACAGATGGACAGACTGTATGATCATACAAGCCTCATTTCTTTAGGAACCGTAACTAAAATAATTAGCTTTTCCTTGAAATCTTGCACCAAGGAATATTAAAAGTTTTTATATCTGTACTGCATGCTGATAGATATAAAATATCTTTTCTGTTTACCAAGAAGTTCTTATTTCCATCTTCTTTGCCAAAGATATGTCCAGATTTCTCACTGAAGCCAATGAAAATTTCCAGCATGGGAAGGGTAGGTAGATGGAGAGATGTTCAGAAACATACCTGGATCTGAAGTAGTCTAAGGACTTTTCTATATGATTGTTCAGTGGTGTGATGTCACTTCTTCTAAGAGAAGCGAAATAGCATTTATCATACAGAAAGCAAATTCTGAAGGCAAATTTTGCCCAGAAAGACCAGAGAGAAGATAGTTTCCCTGTTGATCAATCCACAGCACAGAATTAAAATTATTGCTCTAATTCAGACCATGTTGAGCTTGGTGGGCTGAAATATAGCGACAATGGAAGATTTAAGAAGCATTAATAACAGTGGTACTGTGCATAAAGGTGTTCTGTTTAAAATGCCAATTTATTGAAAGTATTAGTTTCTCTTATTTTATCCTAAATGCATATAACAAAAGTCAAAAAGTAAGACTTTCTTAAGTGGCTGCAGCATTTTTGCCAGAGCAGATGTAAGTTCTGACTTTGTAGTGTTTGTTCTGATAAAGAGGAAAGGGAATTTTTATGGCCTGTTCTGATGGATGAGATGATGCCTTGCCTACCTTTACACATCCATCATGCAGACATTTACATCTAAGTCGGTCACCATCAAAATGTCTTTACAGCTAATGGGAATAAAAAAGCACATGTAGAGTCTGGCTGAGCTGTTTTAGTTTTTTCTTTTTAAGATGATATGAGCTGAGCCCTAGAATTGCTTATTTATCTCCTTCGATAAAAGAAGTCATTAAAAAATATTTCAGCTATAAGTAATTTTGCTATAGACATAAACATTTTGCCAAATATCAGTATTTTGATAAAGAAATATTAGCCACATTATAATGAAATTTGGAAGTATTTTTCATTAGTTGTTTTTCCCAGTCATTTCAATTATTTTTTTTTTTACTCATATTAATTCTTGTGGACACAATCAACATTAGGTAGACCTTAGCTGTTCCTTAGGAATAAGGAGGAATTTATTTCCTTGTGTTTTCTCCAGTACCTTTCCTAAACAGTATCTTTACATCAAGAACAAAAGAAAAAAAGTTTAAACTCTACCTGGGCTTAGCCAAATCATCTATTCATCTCCTCACCCCCAGTTCTCATCTGTTACTCTCTGGACCTTTCTGTGGTCTGCTGCCAAAACAAATCACATTTTTATTTTAGGATGCTTCAGTACAGCAATCTTTTGTATAGCATCTGTTCTCATCAGCTCAGTTAGCTTTTCTGCCTTGAGCACTTTGAAAGTGTCTGGTGAATTAGCCGCCCAGTGGTACAGTTTCATGCTCCCTCATCAGTGTGGATCTTATTGTTCATTTCAGTGAGCTCACAAATTTAGAGGGGCTTAAATCTCTGGAGAGCTATTGCTACAACTCTAATAAGAAGGTGTTGATAGACCTTTGGCAATGCAATTGCAAGACTGGCTCAAGGTTATTCTCATTTTTTTCCACCGTACTTACAGTATGTTATTTTTGTTGCCGGATTTTTGCTGTTGTACAATTAACTATAATCTTTTTATACTCTAAAGCAAAATGCCTAATCCTCTTCTGCATTTATCCCTGTTTTATTCTTTCATGTAATCTTTTTGTCTGAGGGCATGATGCATCTTGCTTACGCTCATAAGATTCTCTGTAACTGCTCTTCTTCTAAGAAGGAAATATACTTCCATTCCTCATAAACCTGGTCTTATCTTGATTTTATTACTGTAAATTAATTATGGGAGAATGATGAGTCATCATGACATTGTGGCTATAGAAAATTACATTTATTCAAATTAATCTTACATGAGGTTAAGATTCTCTTACACCACAATTTTTCTATGTCCCTTGATGTTTTAACACTCCTTCCCACATTATTCCCTGCAGGTTAAAATGTATTTCTTCTTGTCGTGCTTTAAGAAGTGAGTGCACACATAAAATACAAATCATATGTATACAAGCATAGGTCGGCAAGCATACAAGTACAATAAATTATTTCTCCACATGACTAATTGAAAAGATACTCCAGCAGTTGGATATCTGTGGTGAGGTTTTTTTCTTTCTCTAGACCCAACTGACAAAGCAACTGCACTCTGTTTTGCTATATTTGTAACTGTCTGTCCACTTGTAACTATCAATCAGACTCTGAAACTTTCCATAAAACATCTTTGATTAAGCGAAGACATTGCCTCTGTGTTCATCTGGAATTTGTAGAATGTAGCAGGTCATGTAGATGTCACCTTATTAGATATATATGAAATGGAATAATCAAAAATACAGTTATTAAAATGAGAACTCATAGACTGTATCACAAGAGTGACTTTTTTTGTTTTGTTTTGTTTTTTTAAAGCTACTGTACAACAGCCTTAGGGAAAAAATAAAAAGCATTATACACTTTAAAGGAATTTGAGTGTAATGAGGGGAGCTGATGGGGTTGGGGGAGAGAGCTGTAGACTTTACAAGCAGCAGTTTTCTTGGAAACATATGATACCACAGAAGGCAGATGCTTTTGTTTGAAAAGCGGCATGTCATGCAGATGAACACTGGGCTTTACCAAGTGTAATATCTGAAGGGAAAGAGCTGTCAAAAATAATAATCCAACCTCAAAACCAGCTCTGAAATTTTAAAAATATTTGCATGTTGCCACTGCTGCCTCATATGGTAGCATTAGAAGAGCATAGAATTTGAATTTGCTTAAGGTGTTCACATCTCCACAAACTACAGATTATTTCCCGTCGCACTGGTAGGCTCCCAGAATGCCAAGTTATTTGCACTGCATGAACAGATTGCATAATTATCTGTTGACTTTCTTGAAAGGAGAGTTGGCAGTGCAGTGTGATTAGGTTTTCCAGAACTGGCAAATGCATAGGTGAGGAGACAGACACGAGGACCATATCAGTGCAATTTTTAATAATGAGCAGAAACTCTTGGGACTTGTTTTTTTAAACATAGTGATGAAACACCTCAAATGTGAGATATACGTTTCGTTGATTTGGCACGTGATGTTAAATTGAGTGAATGTGAGTGTGGGTTAGGACTATTATGTTGCTGAATAAGGATGAACATGTAGCCTACTAGCAATGTTCTTGTTGCCTCACTGGAAAAATTATATTTTATACAAAACTTTCAGTTTTCCCATCAGAAAAATGTAATGCAAATGTTTTTATCTCAGGCTTGATAAATAAAAACAGTAATTTTATTTTTTTTTAAGTAAACCTTTTTTAAAATCTTCAGCAAACCCTGAAACACTTTTTACATGCTTGTGCAATCTTTACCTATTCTAGAGTGATATTAGTAACATCTCTGTTGTGAATTCACATCTCATTTCTTCTGTGGTGAGATTCCTAAAGATCTGCCCATGCAGACTTAGTTGGATTCTCTGCAGCAAAATTCAGATGGAGATTTAGCTTGAGTCTGTAACTGCAATAACCTTGGAGCCGACCCTAACAGTACTTTTTTCCTGCTGTGAGGAGGAATAGTGAACATTGAGGGAATTGATGAGTGAATAAGCTGAATTATACAGCTTGATTTTGGTCTTCCTCCTCAGATGACCAGATCTTCCAAAACCTAAAAATCAGAAATAAATCTGGTCAGCAGGAGAAGATTTTGTTGCCAGCACTTTCTTGGTTGATGTACAGCTCAGTTTGAAGAGGATGGCCGGTTAAAGTCTCCAGGACAAGGGTTTGTGATACATGGGTGGCATATGAAGGACACTATTTGTTATCTCTGGTCTATGGCCTGGGCTGTTAACCTACATTTACATGTCTCATAGAAGTTCCATAGTGCCTTCTGAGAATCACACATCTATGGTGCATGAGAGAATAAAATCACTCAGTTGGGAGACTCAAGAAAACCAGATAGAGACACAGGATTCCAGATCTATCACTGCACAAGGCATAAAGGGGTTCCAGAATTAAGTGAAATAGTCATACTGAACTGAAATTAAAGTCCTAAATTGGGTTGGGGTAATTTTTTACATTGTTTATTAATAAAAATAGTGGAAAAGTATTCTTATAACTCTAGAGAAGTTTTGAACTATCAGAATGTCCAGTAAGACATGTTCAATGTGCCAGCACAAAGTTCACAGTAGGAAAAAACCCTATATTGTTATGTTTCAGGTTAGGTGGCTCTCCCTTGTATGTGTCATAAGTGCGGAATATCTTTCTTTTTGTTCATTTAATGAAAGGCAGTAAAGTAAAACTGTATTAAAAATGGTATCAGAAAAGAATCTGGGTTTAGATGTTCAGTTTTTTGATTGCAAATATAGATTAAGGAGAAAACAATGTTTGAAGTGGAAGATTCAAAAATACCTTTAAATACTATATTTCCATCAAATTAGTCTTCTACTATGCTTACTAGTGAGCTAGCAGAAGACACGCATTCTGTAGATTAAAGACTGTAGAATCTTAAAATGCTGGCAATGCGTTTCCAAGATTTGTGTGAAAATCTTTGAATTCTTTGAACCATTTTCACTTCTGATTGGAGATCAGGCTTTGCAAGGTGTGTAGGAAAGTAAGTAATTGATCCAAAAGGGAAACCAGAGGTTAAAGCTGTAACTTTCTCCAAAGGAAGCCTCCCATGTTTTGAATTTTTAGTAGCTGTCCGTGTATTATTAACAACCCTACTTAGATTTGACAGGCAAGTAATAATGTGGTTATTCATCTCAAAGACAGTGGACCAGAATACATTTCTGGCTCTATAAATGCATTTTAAAAGCTGAAAGACAAATTTCATTACAATAAAGAATGGGGATTTGGTAAATGTAATCTTTGGTTTTTTATTGGTAGATAAATCTTTCTTTTTCTACAACTGCTGTTAGGGTTTTAGAAAGTTTAATAAATAGAGTAAGTATTCCCCTATTTATTAGTAACAGTAATATATGAAAGCTGAGAGTGTGCCATCCATTTCAGAATACACTGTGTCAATCCATCTTGTGTGTAATGCCACTGAATCCAGTCCAGTTACAGAGATCTGGACCTGGTTCAACAAGAATGCGTTACCTTTCCTGGAAAGATGCCATCCAGAGTTAAAAACAAGACAAAAGATGAAAGCCTGTTCCCAGTAAAACCTACTGGAATTTGTCCATAGGTTTACAGAGGTGCCCAGCAAATTCCCCAGTGTGATTTTTCAGAACATCGTACATACATGCAAGTGTATTGACTGTAGTGGTTTCCTCTCATAGAATATTTTGTAGAGAGTATTTTCCTTATGTCAAGTTGACCCTTAGTTTTCAACAGAAAAATAAAATTTTAGGTAATAAAAATGTAATTAAATAAAAAGATATAAAAGGTATCTCAGTACATTTGGTTGAATTGCATAAAGTAACTCTGTTATTCTTGTTATATGTACAAATGGCAACTAGAAACTAAGTATTAGTAGTTAAAAACTGCCAAAAATAGTATTCTAGCATTTCAGCACTTCACTGTTTAAAGGTAAAAATGTAAAGGTAAGATCTAAAACTTTTCATCTTGCTTAAGCTCTTTCTTTTCTCAAGCGTTATAGTCTCAGAAGTCTTCTTTTTGTGATGCTGGGATGATATCTATCGATTTTTCACCAATTAGTTTGCCTCTAATTATTCTTTCACCAATTAGTTTGCCTCTAATTATTCTCATTACTTTTCATTCAGAATATAGACTTTCAGTTATGACTTACATATCTGCTCAAAAAAATCCTGTCATCCTGTTTCTTTCAAAGTGTTATATTCTAGAAATCATTCAATGCATGAGTTAGGATAACAATAACTGAAATAATAGTAGTTTCACCTGACATGATGGAAACTGTCTAGACATAAAGCAAGTGTGATATCTTCATGTAGCATATTAAATAAAGGCAATTCCTTAGGCATGTAATTTAATAATGATGTAAATGACAGTATAAAGTTGTGATCTAATGAAAGCTTTTTCCTGTATGGTTCTTAGGAAAAGAATATTTCTTTTTTACATCTGTCATTTTAAACTTGGTATTCATAAAATATACACAGGAAAAAAAAAAACTTGGAATTTATTCTTCGCTTTCTCCAGGGAGTGCTAAATTCTGGTTAGTTGTCATAGTCTGCATGTTATCCCTTCAGCTGAGAAACTGTGTGATGAAGGCTGATCTTGTTTTTGTGAAGTTCTGCCAGATTAAGCGCATTGTTCACTCCAGTCTGTGAAGGAAGTGAAGTGGAAGTTGCTCTCCGGTTGTAATAGGAATTGTGTGAAGTCCTAAAAGAGGTGAATGGCTTCTAATTCTTTGGTCTTTTATATTAAAAAACATTAGTACCGTAATACATTTGTTGCCATAACATATTGCTTCACTTTCCACATTGTTCGAGTGCGTATAGGCTCTTCAGTAGTGAGGGGAGAACAAATAGATATATGGGAGTGTGAATGCTAAATGGTAAGAGAAGCAAGAACAAAGGTGTTTTAGGCACCTGACTGTCAGGTGGGTACCAGACACAGTCAGAGCCATGGTCCAGCAGAGGGCTATTAAAGAACCTCTTTTGTTCCTGTCCACCTCAAGCAGTGAGGCCATCTGGAAATGTGACATAGCTGAAGCTGTAAGCTTTAGACCTTCTGGACTGACTTCTCTATTTCTACACTTGCTCCCTTTGTCTGATATCTCTAAGCCATTGTCCATCCAGAAAAAGACACTGGGTCCCAGAAGTTCTGTGAAAGATTTCATATAATTTTCAGAAAGACATTTGACCTTGCTTTCTTAGGAACATTTCTGTAAACCATCTGAATTTTACCATTTTTAAACTCAATAACAAATTGTAAGCACACAAACAGTACCTTAATTGAGTTGTTGCTTCATATTTTCTCTGGATTGTGCAGTGATGAAAGATTTTGCCATGTGGTAACTGCTTTTCCAGCAGATTTGTTGGACTCAATCCAGTTTTGAGTGGTCAAATACGTGCATAAACCAACAGTAACTCTGTTAGGTTCTCTGCACTTGAAAATGTCAACAAGGAGGCCAGAGAATTAATGGAATGAACTATATTTTCATTTTTAGGTCTTTCTTCCATATTAAGGCTGGAACATTTTGATAATGCTAAATCTGGGAAGTTTCCTTTGCTATTGCATATATTACACTGGAGTAACTTGAATAGCAGGTTTAGTTTATAAATCACAGTGTTTTCCAGAGGTGTGACAATAAGCTTTATTTCAAAGCACATCTCAAAACAGAAACAGAGCTATGAACAGCAAGACCTGGCAGCAACAGTATCTCCTGATTTTTCCTCTCCTCACTGCAATTGCTGTCAGCCCTCTCTGAGCAGTTGTTGGCTCATGAGCTCCCCAACCAGTAAAGGCATAAAACCGCATACAGCTCTTCTGGCTTTGTCTCATGAACAGCAATGTTTTGGAACCAAAAAATAAAAATAAGAAGAAACTGCAGATACTAATCATTTTGGAAGGAAAACACAACAATTGAAGACAATCTTCTGTGCTTTTTGGTTACCCCTTCATCCTACACATTATAAATCTTTGACAGACATGTGACCATCTTCACATATCTATCAGTCTTATAGTTAATTGGAGAATTTCAAATGGAAAGCTACCAATCTGCCATCTTTCACAAGTACTCAACTCTCACAGAAACTAAATTTGTATGACACAATCTCTCTTGAATTCCTAAAATCAGCTAATCTATAAGTAATACAGACAGAAGGCACAAAACACAGTTTATACCCTTTTATCCACCTGCTATCAAGTCAATGCACGTCTGTTATCTAACCTAAACTGTTGGCAGCAAAGTTAGAATGAGCTTTCTCACAGTGATTAGATGTCACTGCTGGCTCTGTCTCTAGTAGCATATGCTAGTAGAATATATCTGCCCTATAAATTGGAAGAGTTACTATATCAGCTAGCATTTCATTGAATATCAAACTGATGGAGCCCTCTAATCATGAGGTCAGAATTACAAAATTAAATATAAAAAGGATGCAAAGATTTCCAATATCTGCCTAGCCAGCAGCCAATCTCATTTTGCATTCTTCTTTAGAAGTTGATCAGCTTTGGGTTGCTTAGAACAAGGTATAATAAACCCCATGAGAGTAATAACCATGGGGTCTGCCCATAAACATTTACATCCTAAAATGTAGCAATTTATATTATCTTGCACAAATTTGTTCCATTTTTACATACATCTATGCTAAAAGTAAAAGTTCTGTTTATATTTTCAAATTTTTGGATACCAAGGACATCTTGCAATTATTAGATTTACAAGCTAATTGGGTGTTATGTTCAGAATTACTTCTGCTGAGCATTGCACAGTATGCTACTTCAAATTTTTATTGATTATTCCCCCTTCTTGTATTATGGGACAAATAACAGCAGAACATCTGCTTTACTGTCTATTATTTCCTGTAAGTTTTTCATCCATTACTTACCCTTACTGAAATTCAAAAAATCCCCAAATTTTCAATTTTCTTTAATATAAATTTTTCTCTATAGCTTCCATTTGTTTCTTGTCTTTGATTCAATTCTCTTTCTGCTATATATTTTGAGATCAGGTGGCTAGAGCTATGTGCAGGCTGAAAATCTACAATTATTTTATTTAGTGTCTTCTTAACACTTTTGTATTTGTTTCTACTGTGTTACATTACATAAGAATTAATTTCTGACCACTGCTGCACACGCAAACATTTTCATTAGCTGTCCTAGGATTTTCTCTCAAGTGCTTACAGTTAATTTCCAACTCAAACATAGATCTATAGTTCAAGTTATTTCTTCCACTTGTAGTATAAAATATCTTAATTACCACTGTAACAAAGTCCAAACCAGCAACCATTAAACTCTGTAGAAAGACTTGCAGTGGCTGGTTCACCCATCTGCTTTTTAAAGTGGGCTGCATGTCTCATTTACTACCATATGTACCAAAGAATGTATAATTCCAGTTTTATCCACACTTTTTGAAAAACAGTAAGCTAAGTTCTAGATATGACCCAGACTTTAGATCCTCAATATGAACCAAAATTGAGATTCTGATAACTTTAATTAGGCTTGCAGTCAAATCTTTCAAGGTTCTTTCTATAGAAGAAATGGCACATGTCTTGGAGTCTGGTGGCAATTTCTAAAGTGTTATAGGTAATTGTTGTTTGTGCCAGGCAAGCTCTTGACAGAAGCCAAACTTACCACGGGTACCAATTAATCTTTATTGCTGGCCTACACCAAGAGAGAAAGGCAATTTGGATATCAGAGAGGCTAAATAGCCTTCTCTTGATGCATGTCTGTTTTCATCTACCTTATGGGAGCCCAAGATATACAAGTTCCTAATTTAATCACTGCAGCTGAATGTATAAATTTTGGTAGCATGAACCCATATCATTGTTTTTTCTTTGAGCAGGGTCACTACTGCAACAGATTTCGGTGAAGACCAAAGGAAGGAGTTGGAGGGTGATGCTAAAATGATTCACCTGGTGTCTGCAGATGTTTCTCCCAGAATAAGAGAAAGGCAAGTTAGAAAAAAGGGAAATTTCTGCTGTATTATACCAATCTGAAACTAACCTTATTCCTATTAATACTATTAATTTTTGTCCAATTTTTTGTATCTAAACACAAAGTAAAAAAAAGAACACAAAAAGAAAAAGGCAAAACTTATAGAAATCTCATTTCAGAATTTTAAATACATCAATACTTAGATAAGTAGTCTTCCCAAAGCACCAAAAGATTTTATGTCTGAATCCTAGTGGTATTAATTTTAAAAGTTTTCATCTAAAAACCTCACCACTGGACTCAGTCCAGCAGATAACTTTATAACAACTCTCATGTTTCAAGAACAACCAGAAGAAAATTCCCTTCTTTTTTCATATAGTCATGTATCTATTAGACATTTCCTTTAATGATAGGGAATTCAGGATCATTTATTTCCAAAAGAACATGCTACTCATATGGCTATAGATTTTTCTCCAGTACACCTTTTATTTGAGCACCAAAAATTCCTGGACTGCTTCACAAAAAACAATAAAAATATATTTTATTGTCTGAAATATTGTTTACAAATACTTTCAACTCTTTTGCCTTTTAGGGACTGATGCAAAGCTTTTGGGAATGCACTCATATCCTTCCATTGATTTAGATGACCTTTTGACCAGCTCCTTGGAGTAGCTTGAGGGGAGAATTAATTTGTGATCAAACCAGGTAAAATCCTAAGGGTTTCTAAAGCTACATACTGCCATCTCAAATAGGAATTAATTCTTCTGAATTCAGTGGAGAATCCAGTATAAAATCTGAGTTAGTGAACCAAGGCTGAGACCTACAAGGGGTGCTAGTACCGAAGCTTTTGTTGTTCCTTTATTTTACTTTATTTTCCCTTCTCTGGTTTTGAAGTACTCAGGGAGTCACAAATTACATTTGTTTTCAAAAAGGAATATTTTTAACGGTTTACCAGCTCATGGTTACTTTATCTGTTCTCACTTACATGAGAGATAAGAAAGGATAAAATTTTTCATAATCACTCTGCAAATAATATGTCAGAACCATACCCACTCCTCTGAGAATTGCAAATCTCTTAATCTGACTCTTCTCTTATTCATATTAAACTCACACTCTTAAGGTGTCAATTCCTTCATTAAACTCACTTTCAGATTTGCCATGAACAAATAATACCTGCCTGTTCTCCTACCCTCTGCCACCTTTGCTCTGGTTCCAGAATCAGCAGTACAAAAATCAATAGCTAATATATTTAATTGCTGGGAAAAACAAAGTGTTAGCAGCAGAACCATGACAAGGTCATTTTCTCAGTCTCAGGCTACCAAACATGCATAAACACTTGCCGTCACTGAGGACAAGGAACAGCCTTGGCTTCTGCCAGTCTGCTGTGCTATTTGGCCACAGTGTAGATGTCAACACACAAACCACATTCTGCAATTTAAACACACACACACATGCATATGCATGCACATATCCCAACCTGTTTTTTGCCACTGCACTAATTCACTGCTTACTAGAGCTGTTGACCTTCCAGATGATAAAATCTAATGTTTATTCTCTTGCAATATTTGATTGTAATACTTCTTTAAAAATATACCCTAAGCTGGAAAATGAGATTTTCTAGATATATCACAAATAAAATCTAGAGATATGTAGGTTCAGATCCTCAAAAGCACTTCTCAGCCCACATTTCTAACTGTCTGTATCACTCCGAGTGGATATGTGTAGAAATGTTGAAGTCTTGACAACACTGAGCTGACTGGTTTCTCTCTGTCCTGCTAGCCTTAGCATGATAGCAGGTACACATACTTCCTCAATTCAGCATCAGAGTCTATATAGCACAACCAAGATAGGTTGGTTGTGCTATATGGACAGGGTGTGCTTTTCTTTTCCTACTTGTGTAATACATGAGTAATCTATGGGAGACCCCAGTTAAGTCTCATTTGCAAATGAGGACCCACCATCCTAATTCACAAAAAACAGCAGTGTCACATTTCCTGTAAGACTTCTGTATGTAGTGGACTATATAGTCAATCTCTCCTGTCCTTCCCTTTGTAGTCCAGTTCATAATTAAAAAGCAATGAAGCTGACAGGAAGAAAACCTTAGATAGAAATGGCTAGAACATTTCCATAACACAAAGATTCAAGCCTAGACAGATAGAGAGGGTCTTGAAATCAACTTGAGTTTGAGCAGAACATGAGGTTCTTCTTGGTCATGTCATGATACACAATCTTGGATATGTCTGCTGTGTATTTTTTTGCACATATATCAAAACCATGTCATTTATGCTGTGAAACTATCCAGATAAAATCTAGTTTCAATGTAGATGTTATTTAGCCTTTTTAGTATAAGAGTGAACACAAAACAATAAGCTAGTTGCTAAGCTGGGCTTATAAGTCTGCCATAACTTCATTAAAATTTAGCTATGCAGCCCTTCGATCAAAGCTGTCTTACAGCTGAATGCTGCAAAATGTAACCAGAATGAAATGAGTTTACCTGCAAAAGATCATGAAGATGGAGTTTATGGATGGTTAATTCCAGGTGTTTCACCTTTGCAGAGAGAGATCCCAAGTTCCATTCTTATTTCTTGAATGTCACTCCTATGTTATAAAAGAAAGTTGTTCTTATTGTGTATCTTCAATGTTGGATCCTGGAAAAAAGAGCCAAACAAACGTGGAATATTCCTGTGATTCCTGGGATAAAACAGCAGCAGGATGGTGTCCTGATTAGAATGCTGGAATGGAATTTGGGACCCGCTGCTTCATAAGAAACCTCCCTTGAACCCTTGGACAAAATCATTCCCACATTTATTTCAGTTTTCCTTTGTAAAACTAAGAAGATAATATTTACCTGATTTACAGGATTTTTTTTTACCTGTATTTAGAGACTGTAAGGCTTTCAAAGAGTCCTGGGTGCGCATTAAGTACCATAGGTAAAAAGCAGGGGCTCATCCCTGTCCAGGAGCAAATATTTCCAGGAGAAAAAGATTTGGAACAACACATGAACTTCTCTGTGAGCACTTCTAAAATTGTATTTTTATTAATGTCTTTCATCTCGGCTGACAAGGTAATTCATCATAATTAAAAAGATAACCTAGGTTAGTGAGGCTTGTTCTGCAACAGAGTTGTGAAATTAATTTTTAGATGACCTTTGTATATACAGCAGGGTTTTCAATGCTTATTAGAGAAAATGCCTCCACTGAACACAAACACTGATAATGATACATTCATCTTTTCTCTGGCTAAAAAAGAAATTTGACCAAATAAACTACAGGTCGGATTCTCAGCTGCATAGTTTTGAGAATGCCAACAGCAATTGACTGTCATGAATGGTCATATAAATATGCATACTTCATGGAAGCATGTGTATTTCTCTACAAATTTTAGCAAATACTTGTGATACTGGCCAGTAGGTATAAGGAATTTATTATCAGAATAAGTTTTAAAAAACAGAAATGTCTCCATGTGCATAGGATTTACCTGCTACTGGCTTTGCTGCTGGGCTTGTTTAGCCTGGAGAAGAGGAGGCTGAGGGGAGACCTTATCGCTCTCTACAATTACTTACCTCTTCACTGAAAGGGTTGTCAAGCATTGGACCAGGCTGCCCAGGGAAGTGGTTGAGTCGCCATCCCTGGAGGTATTTAGAAGACGTGGAGGTGTGGTGCTTAGGGATGTGTTTTAGTGGTGAACTTGGCAGCACTAGGTTAACGGTTGGACTTGATGACCTTAAAGGTCTTTTCCAACCTAAAAAATTCTACAATTCTGTGATTTGTATCTAAGGCAGTTATAAAAACAACCCATTGACACTCAGTGTTTTCAGAGCTCCAGAACTGGGATTGCAGTATCTAGAGATGCTTTACACATGCCAGGTTTTCTTTATAATTAATGCAGAGAAACAAGCATTTTTAAGGTGTAAGTCATCTGGCTTGTTTAAAACAGCCACTTTAGGATACAATGAATCATACGTTAGACTCCATTGGCAGTACTAATGAAAACTCCTTAACTCTAAAGGATGTCCATGGTGACTGACTTAGACAAATTGAGCCCAAGAAGCCTAATATGGCGGAATCATTATGGTTTCCATTACCAATTTTGCAAAGGCTTGCTGCATACATATGGGTGATTATATTTTTTGAGAGTTAAGACCTCTAAAATTAATTCCCTTTCTAGGTGTCTAGGAACCTTGACTTCTCAGTGAAGGAGAAACAGGTTTTTGAGCATCAGAATGACTTTTTAAAGGTAGCAATGGTTTTAATTTCTCTGTGTGTCAGCTGTTCCATATGTAAAATATGAATTATAATATTAATCTTATTATGAACTGGTTTGCCTTTATTCATTCAGATTTATAAAGTGCTTGATAAACTCAAAAGAATACAGATGCCAAACATTATTAGCTATGTTATTTCTCTTTATTACTGTCCCCTCTTCATAGACATTTTCAGCTCAGTTTGAATTTTGACCCCTGTTCATCTCTCCTTTCTAACTAAACAGGATATTTTACTGTCCATCACTGTGCCTTGAACCCCCTGAATTTACACGTCAGTACATTTGTAATTCAGACCATATCCCACAATGCCCTTTTTCACGCAGTATTGGATGTGCCTTCCATCTGCTATTAAAGATTCAGCATCACAAGCTATTGTTATATTAATTTTAAGACACTTTTTTATCAAGAGATGAACAATCATGATGATTAAAAATGCTCCTCCTTTCAAGGGCTTGTACAGAATTTTGCATTCTCTGGCATGTTGATTAGTTATGTTGATTGAAAATGAGTGAAAAACAGAGACAACTTATTAGTCAGTTTAGTTAGCTGCTACTTACATTAATGAAAATGTCTGGATACATACCCATTAAGAATACTTGGGAGATCAGAGGTTGAAAAGTGATTCCTTTGCTTCTCACTGCTGACAGTTTTGAAAGGTGCGTATCCACAAATGGCTGTTGAAGCATGCATAGCCTCCACAAGGAAACATTGCTGCGCTGGAGCCCAGTCTGAAACAGGGCACCCTCAGGAGCAGGGGAGCCATGCTCAGCGGGTGTTTGCATGGTACCCCCCTGGAGGCTGGCATCAGAGGTGCTTTGACAGCAGTAATATTTATGAGCAAAAGCAGCTAGCAGCAGCTCCATTGCTGCCACTGCTAACACATCTGTCTTTCACTGCCAGAGAGGCATCGACGGAAATAAAGGAGGGCACATAGCTGGTTTTCTAAAGGACAGCTTTGGGTTTTTCTTCACAATTTGTTTATTTATAAGGCCACCTCAGAGTGCCTTTAAGGCTGCAAAACAGGATTTCTTATGTATATATATTTCATTTCAGCTGATGCCAAAGACCTTCACACTGAATACAAAACCCATTCTCTCAGCTGTGTACAGCTAGTAAGATGCACTGGTGGTCCATTGTGGAGGGAGGGACGGAGGGAGAGGACAAAAGAAATTTTAGTAAGATTCTTATTTTACATTTGGAATTGAAAGGGTAAAGGCAATAAAGTGATTTGCCCAAGGTGATGCAGTGAGTGCCAGGAACTGAATCCAGAGCTCCTGAGTCACAGCCCAATGCCTTAATCAGCTGACCATGTTTCCAAGCATTTGGCTTCACAAAATCAGTTGGCCTGATTTACTGGCAAAGTCTTATGATAGTGAATTTTCCCACTACAAAACGTCAATGACCTAAAAAAAAAGAATAGCTTTTCTTTTTTTTTCCCCCTATTAACTGGAAACATATTGTACCTGAGCAATACTGCAAAATAAATGCTGAAGAAAAAGGGTGACAATAAAAAACAGGCTTACTGGTAGTACAGCACCCATTCCAGCATCACTGCAAGACTCAGGTGACAATGATTTGTCATAAGGAACTGTGCATTAGAATGAAAGACAAGGATTTTATCACTGACAAAACATCTGCTGCTTGTCAGCTGTCACTTAGACAATGGGAAAGGGCTAAGGAAGAGTTTGGAGAACTTTACTTGTGATTGTTAGAACACTGCATATCCACTTTGTTTTTCCAAATATTTAGTTCCATCTGAACAAAGAAACCAGATTTCATCCTGACTTTGCTCTAACTCTGTTGAGTGGACTTCAAGAAGAATATGTACTAAAATCTGCCTGGATAAGAGAACAGAGTTATTAATAATGGTAGTTAATATTCAGAACTGGTGAGAAAAGAATTTTAAAGCTATTTATAAGAATTTTTCTTATATTTTCAATCAGAATTTCCATTTTCCATGCTATATTTTTTTCTATTCTGGTCATTCACATTTTGAATAATTTATGAAAATGCATAGGTAAACTAAAATATATTATTATTCTCCCCATGGACTTTAGATAATTGGTACAATAATCTTACCTATTTCTGACACTTCAGAGTTAATGTAGTTAAAGGGCTGGGTTACTGGAAAAGTTAGTGCATGTATGTGGGTTTAAACACAGACCTACTAAATTAGCACTGGAAAATTCAAATACTTAGTTTTTGCTTGTTTTCTCGGTTTTCCCAGTGTGAAAATGGATATTTCATTTAACTGTGCAAAGCAAGATGAACTATGCTATTCAGTGCCTAAACTGAGGACAGCTAGTTAGTGGGCAGTTTTCCTTTATAACCCAGGTCTGAGTCTTGTTTTTGTAACACAGCAGTCCAACAATTACACCAAAGAGAGAGTGCTGGAGAAACACTTTATCAAAGCCTTCTGTTCCACAGTTTTTATCCCTTATGAATGGTGGTGGTGATCTGCAGAGGACAGCTCCTGCCTGGAGAGCAATCTCATATCGCACTTATCACTGGTATGCAGTACAGATGCATTGCGGATTTAATCATTGAACGTAATAACTTCTTCACCAGGTGAGAAACTTTCTGTTGTACCATCCATAGGCATCTTTTGGGATACTTATATCTGCCATTCTTCAATTTCAAGTTAGTTTAGTGGGCCGGTGTTAGCACATAGAAAAACTGAATAAAGAGCTCTTCTTTTTTTGGTATCCTGTTGAGGAGTCATCAGTATACTAAAAGCAGTACGTGTCTGCTGGTCTGCAGCATCTATATTTCTTTGTCTCCTAGTTTAACTTGCTTATTGTATTTACTACTACTAAAACATCTACTATGGGAAGTGTTTCATTTTTTAAGTGTCCATGTGTGTGGGCAAGCTCCCTCTTCTGAGATCCTGATTAAATCTGCAGCCAGGGAGAGAACAGCACACAACAGCAACCCAGAAAACAGTAATGGAGAGAGTAATTATGTCCTCAGCTGTGGCTAAGGTGGCTGTTAGATACAGTTCCTGGAGAAGACGATAGCTGAGCATCAGCTAGAGAGACTAAATTTTCCTATTTTCTTTTCTTTTTTTTTTTTTTTTTTTTTAAAGAAGGAAGACTTATCCAGCAAGCAACTACCAGGCCAGGTGATTAACAATAAATATCCCTGCTTTTTCAAGTAAGCTTGCACATACTGAACCTTTTATGCATTTATTTCCTTAAAATCCTGATGAAAATACTTCATCTAGCCGTTGGTGGTTAAAGGAAAGCTCACAGGATTTGCAGGTTTTTAAAAAACAATGTGATTGGAGAGCTTTGTGATTTAAATATGTACACAAATCCCTAAACTGAGATGGAAAGAGCTTTGGATAGTTTTGAACCTGCTTAATATGATAAGGGGGAGGGGAACTACAAGATGCTCTATTTCAGTCATAGGAATGGCTTTCTTATTAGATTTTGAATGATTAAAAGTCCAGTAGAATAAAACATGAAATGAAGTATAAAGCAAGCTGGAAGCACTTTGAGTAAAAAGAGCTTCAGATCCATCTGTGATAGAAGACAATGGAGTAGTAACCCCATGTCACCTGCCTATATCAAACCAGGATTTTCTGGGTTTTTAAAAAAAAAAAAAAAAACAAAAAAAAAAACAGGGAAAAAAATTCAGGAAGGTCGTTATACTTGTATTGTCTTGCACTGCATGATAGCATGTAAAAGAATATAAAGAGAAGTGGGCCAAAAGCCATGTTCATGTAATTCTAAGTTAGCAGACAGTAGATCAAGTTTACACCTAAAGAATATGCTTCTCTGATAACAGTAAAAAAGTGCATTGTGAATTAGCATGACTATTAAGCATGGCAAGATAAAAACACATCTCATTTCTGAGCACAAAAATATCATTGTCTAATTTCCTCTGAAATGTGTCATAAACGTGCCTTTTATTCAGTATTTTGAAAGAAAATGGATCATATTACACGTCTCAGTAGTATAGTTATGCAATTCAATGGGGGATGAAATGTCATGATTTAATAAATAGGATAAAGATTAGTAAAATAATCTAATCACTGTTCTTTCTTATTTTCAGTCACCACTGAGGGTGGAAAAGAGCAAAAGAGGAAGATTAATTTGAGGCTTTATGCAGATATGGGTCAGTAGCCCACGGCTTTCCAGTTTTTTGTAAGTGCTAACATGCTTCAGCACAGAGAATATCACTGAGAATGAGAGAGTGATTGTAAATGAAATGCACACTTCCCTGAGCAAGCAGCAGTAGGCGTGTGTTTCTCCTTGCAGGTGGCACCCAGACATGGTCAGGTCTGCTCTGCTCCCAGGAAAGTGCACAGGATACTTCTGTAGTGCCTGTGCACAGGCAGTCCTGAGTTGTGTTTTAGCCTTGGGTGCTCTGTCTAGATTTAGCTTTATTTAGGACTAGCTTTGAGGTGACCTTTGAAGCCTCATGTTGCATGTGCTCCTACAGCATCTGGCTGGACTGTCCTCACTGTCCCATACTGCTTCACAGCACGTCACACAGCCACAGTTGGATAGAGAATTTGGACTGGTTTCAAGCTCAAACTCTCAGGTATTTCCTAGGTGTCTGGGTACACTCATTTAGGTCCCCCTTTGAAGCTACAGCACTGCCAATGAGCCCCATCTTCTTGGAGGTCCATAAGACATTAAGTACAAGCTATGGTAAGTAGGGCTGTGCAAGGCTCTGTCTCACTGTATATTTTTTCAGAGGAACATGTTGTCTGAACGCCTACGCTACTATTCCAGTCACTAGGCATGTTGAATTAATTACAGGCATTTGATGGTACCCAAATGAGTCAGTGATTTCAGCAGCCACATACTATCCCTTCTGCTTTCACACAGTGGAGAGTCACAGCCTCAGCCTGAACCTGATCTCTCAGCAGTTTTGACCTCCCTGGTGCTACACCTGACTTCCACCAACACATGTGGAGAATCAGATATATAATCTGCCACAGTGCTCTCACGTGAACTGTCGTTAACAGATGGTATTTTTCCTGTCTAAAATATGCGCCTGTAGCTGGTCTCTTTCACGCTTCTCCCCCCACACACATTTTGAGGTTTCCATCAGTTATTCAGTCTGCAGCCCCTGGTTGCCATCAAGTCTGAAAGTCACTGCACAGTCCAGATGCTCATGAATTTGTCATGCTACCTGTTTAGCCTCTGGCCAAAAGATTAAATGCTTCTTCTGGCTTCACTTTTGTCCTAACAACATAACTGTACAACACATTAATGTTTTGTCTCTGTCACCATGCCAGTGATGACAGGGACTTACAAGGGCAGGGTGCTGAGTCATAAAAGACATCTAAGAGCACATCTAAGAGCAAATCCAGTTCTTAGAAGAAAAACTAGGCTGGACACAGGAAAAACAATTCAAGGTTTGAAATTTGGGTAAAAAGTCTTTGTAATCATAAATTCCTTAAAGTTAGAGCAAAGATGGTTTCTTTAGAAAGTAATAGCTGTGGTTTATCTAGGGAGGCACTGGAAAAGCTCTGAGGGTATGATTTTGGTACAGGGTGAGAAGAGCTGCATTATTTTATTGCTCATAAGTGTTATTCCTTAAGGTTCATCACGATGAGACCCAGGTGTATGTAAAGCAAGCCACCTAATTTTCCTGTCTAATCTGCCATGCTTATAAGTAATTTACTGAATAAAGGTTTCTAGATGGAATGATAGTGCTGTTTGCTATAACAGCATGACCTGTGCTGTACTGCCTGGGCAGAATCTGTGGCCCTGTGAGGTGTGCGACCAAGGAAGGTGAATGTTGTCATAGAAAAGCCAGAGGCAACAAGTTATGAGGCAGTTTGGGGAAAGAGCAGGCAAAAGGAGAGGTAAAAAGGCTATGGCCCTGCTGGTGCCATTGTCTGCAGCAGAGGGTTGGAAACCCAGCGCATTCCCTGCCATCGGTGCAAAAGGAAGTTTTCTGCTAGGACACAAGACAGGACGAAGCAGCAGTAACTGACCACACTTTTCAGGACTTCCTATCCCTTTCCTACCCTCCCACAGCAATTTTCCCTCTGACTCTCCATTCCAGCTCTGCTGCTTTTTCCTTCTCATCCCCTTTCCTTAACAAGAAGCCGAACAAGACTCCAACCCCTCATCTCCAAGGTGGCAAAACTCAGTTTAGCCCACACTGCTCAAGAGCCTTCAGGCAGCTCTGACGTTCACTCATGTGATGTTTAAAAATCCCAGCAATCATCTGACATTGTCAGAGCATGTGCAGATGAGTTGACTCCCTGAGGCAACCCAAGACAATGTTTGCTGAGTCTCAAAAGCTGTTTATCTTGAAAACATAGAACTGCTCCATGGAAATCTGGTGCTGTGCCTTGCATCACATGAACACTATGTCAATGTTGCTGCCTTTTTCCTGTTTAATCTGTTGTACTTATAAATTATTTACTGAACAAAGGTTTCTAAATGGAACAACGTCGATGTTTACAGTAACAGCAAAGACCAAGACCTGTGCTATACTGCCTGGGTAGAATCCAGGGTCCAGTGAGGTGTGCGACCAAGGAAGGTGAATGCTGCCATAAAAAGTCAACAATATGTATTAATGATTTATCTGCCTTTTGTATGCTGGCATTTAAAAGGCTTGAAAGTAATTTCTATAAACTTCAGAAAACCTTTCTGCTAGTCAGACACAACTGGTGGGAACATTTGAATCAGATGCTGGATGAGCTGTTGACTTTGGTAAAATTTTTCACGAGATTTGCTTCATGTGAATTTTGGGATCAAAATTAAACTGTACAAGTTTTGCATTAAACATTGTGTTGTTGCTGGGCCTCACATGGTGAGGTTAGCAGAGAAGAATAAATTAAGATCCTTGACTCCCCTCTCCACTCCAGCCTAACTCACAGATGCTGCAGGCTCTGTATTTGAGGGATTTTACTCCTCTCTCTTCCCCAATTTGTATAAGGGAGCTGCATCTGGCCTTTGCCCCACCCTGACACTCTGTGTAGCCATTAGAAACCCTGGGAAGGGAAGGAATGTTGCTTTTCCTCTGTGTTATCAGGGAATTTCAGGAGACGTGATATTTCCTGCATCCCCTCCTGCAGAGTAGTCCCTTCAAGTGCATCTGTGCTGAGGCACAGCTGAGCTGTGCAGCATCTAGTATGTGTAACATCTAGTTAGTGACAGCTATGTAAGGGCATCTTTCCCCATGGTTCACCCAAGAGTTGTAGTTCTCAAGGACGCTGCATGTATTTCTGTGACTATTCAACTGGTTTCAAGCATCTGGATTTTCACAGAAACCTCTAAGAGTGCAAATCTCCTTTCTTTTTAGATGAGTCATCCAGGATGACTGCCCATGGGGGTGGTGAGAGGGAGATCCTGCAAACAAGCGTTAGGGATAACTGCAAAGGTTTAATCAACCTTGTAGGCAGAGAGCACGTCACACCTCAGGGTCTGTTTGAGCACTCCAGGGCCTAACATTACTTGTGATATAGACCGATTTTCTTCAGAAGGGGCAGATCCGTAGGCCCAGCCCTTGGCTCAACAGTTGGCTGTAAAGTTTAGAAAAGATCTTACCACTCCGATGCAAGGTCCTGTGCTTCCCTGCACAGGCTGGGGAACCCTTTTAGTGATCCAGTCCTGTGGATTTCCCTTCTGAATAACTTGTTTTCCTTATGAGTCTCCAGCCTAAAACAATAGAAGAACTTCCAACAATAAGGGGATTTTCAGCACTCGGAGCTTAGTCATTTCCTATTACTCAAAGGAAGAAAATGTGAAAAAGTTCCAATTTAGCAAGTCTCTGGCTGGTGGTCCAGTCAATATTTATGTATCTGTTTTCACAAAGTACTAAACTTCAGAACAGCAGGGGTGTTGCCTCTCTGTGAAAATACCATGATATTTTAGAACAATTGTTCAAACTAGTATAGTAAATAGCTTTCAACCTAACATAATTTGCAGTGGACATTAGTGTTTCCATGGCAACAGAGAATGCTGTCCTGTTTTTATTTTGTTTTGCTGGATATTAAAGAAAAACCCTTTGGACAGTTCCAGTGTTACGGCTTATATTGTAACTACTATTTCTACAAATCTGCCCAAATGAATAAGAATTCTGTTCCAAAGGTTATATTGTCTGTAGCTTTGGGTATGTAAACACATATTTAAAAAATAATATTTACTAATATTGTGGCTTACAATAAGCTCAATTTAGCTGTGTCTCATGGTTGAAAACTTCAGTTAAAAAATAAACTTTTTAAATTGAGAAATAGTGCTGATATTGATCACTTAAACAGGATATATATAACAAACACATATATTACGTGTAGATCTCACTGACATATGATTTGTCTCAATGCTTTTTTTGGAAAAGCGTTTCTTGCTAAATGAACTTGTGCATATATGCAAAAATTCTTGTGGAAATTCAGGCTCTTTATCATGCTGGATTTTTCCCGTAATTTCAAAATATAGCTTCATGATGAATTTTATTCAATATTCACATGATTTTATCATATTATTTTATGAAATGTCAAGAGTACTTTTGTGTTATAGTGTTCGGCTCAAGTAATTGTCTTGCTCTGATTTGCATACCACTTTTAAATAAAAATAAAAATACTCTTGATGGTGCCATAGAATCATAGAATAATTTAGGCTGGAAAGAGACTCAGTAGGTCATCTGGCTCAACCCCCTGCTCAAAGCAGAGCTAACTTCAACATTAGATCAGGTTCCTTGTGGATGTTTCCAGATGAGTTTTGTGTACCTCCAACAAGGAATATCACATAGCAACCATGTCATAGCTCGGAGAATAATTGCTTCTCTTGTCTGTTTACTTCTCCTTATAATGACGACTGATGAAGCCATCCATTTCTAGAGAAAATGGCAGAGGTCAGTGAAAAACATTACATTTAAACAACATCCACACTATTGAAATTATCTCAGCAGCCATTCTGAACACCATGACACTGCTTTTTTTTCTGACCAATAACTCCTTCTGATAACATTCAGTTCCACTGTAAGCAACAAGAATTTTGCATCGAATTCCCATAGTTAGGTCCTTATCATCTTCTCTGTCTGGAATACATTTAAGAAAATGGAATTCATTATTTTCAGCAATATTTTCCTGTGAGCTTCTTGAACTTAATCCATATCTGAATTTATCTTGGTTCTACTTTGATTTCATTCAGTTCACTTCTGTAAATCAGCATGTTCCTCCTTTGTACCGAAATGATGAAGCAAACCCAGGTACTTTCCAGTCAAGCGCTTTAAATACCTGTTCTTCAGAAAAAGTCTTGTTAGGTATCCTAATTATTAATTAATAATACCAGAGGGAAAAATTATTCTTTACTTTGAAAATTTTCATCATTTTTTCTCTACTAGTTTTAGAATCCATTTTCCCAAATGGAGCTCTGTAAACTTCAAGCAACAGAAAATTGTTAAAAATCCTCCTCCCGAGACTGCAGAAGCACGAGCAGTCACCACAATCACAGAAATCATGAGGTGAAGCAGGATTAGCATATTACAGCTTGCCTGATCGTTTTTTCCTGTGGTATGCCAAAACAAGATTAGAACAGCTGATTCAGGGGTGTCCAAAAGAGAAACTTTTTCCTTTTCAGTGTCTTATCATATGATTCCTGCAAAGCACATGTCCTAAAACAATAACGAACATTCTTTCATAGTTCTAAGCAGTCCTTGTTCTTGAATCAGATGAATGAGATGATAGTTATTCGAGCTAGACATACTGAACCAAAATGGCTCATGTGTTTTCCTTTTTACAATTACAGCATGTTCTATAAGGACCTGTAAGCTACTGTAGATATGGAAAGTAACTAAGTACAACAAATTAAGTGGATTGCCTAAGCTGAGTAGGTGTTCAGAGTTAATGCTTAAACTAGTTTGCCTCTAACTTCTGATGCGAGTGTAAGGAAAATCATTATGACAAGAATTATTTTCATATGCATTTTTAACGATGTCATTTATTTAGTATTGTTTTATCTCATACTCAGAGCAGAAAATTATGTATGGGTTGATGAATAAATATGTGCTTAAATACAACAATCACTATTGCAACAAAACTAGATTGTTTAGTACTGGAAAAGCTAAACAATAATGTGAAAACAAGGCAGCCCAAGGAAAGGTTTCCCCAACTCTTAATTTCTGAAGTCATGCAATATGATTTTGTTAATTATCACAAATGGGTAGATTTCCCAAATTCATGGACAAAATAAAGTAAAATTTATTTCTGGTCTAACCAAACTGACAACAAAGAAACTTATCACTAATGTAGTTACTATATAAGTTAAAAAAAAAGAAGCATATGTAGATAGAAAAAGAAATAGAAACCTATGTCCAAGAGACTGAGCTTTTTCCAGAATGGGACTTGCCTGTGGCATAGTTGGTTTTACAATACTTCTAATAAGAATCAGTTCCTAATTTGATGTTAGAATGCTATTACATTAGAAATAATAAATATTGTTTAATATTTACACTTCACTTACAACATAGAAACACATATACAAAGGAAGATGGATATAGAAATAAGAATAACATTCAACTAAAATCTTGACTATTTCACCCTATTGGGCAGGATTCTCCAAACATTTGTTCTCTTGGAATAGCCCATGAAAATACACGTAACCTCAGTTACTTCAATTTTCTTGCATATGTCAGGCTTAATCATGTAAGTAAACCACTGAAGAGTATAAGCACTAATTTCATGTTACATTTCAGAATTCTAAACAAGCCACAGACCCAAGTATTTCCCACTAAAGACAAGGGAGATTCTTAGCATGGGATTAATTTAATGTGATGCATCTTGTCAAACCTGTTTTTCTAAGCACACTGTAGAGATTGATAGAAAGAAATCAGCACTTTCTGAGGGTCGTATGAAGAGGAATAACAAAGTCTGGTAGAATTATTCACCTTCTAGAAGTATCAACCTTTCTCCATATTGACTGTAGAGAGTGATAGGAGAATTTTAGGCAGATGACTTGAGGAGATATGAGTCATCAAGGGGTGTTGGATCAGGTTTAATCTATGATGGTGACATATTTGTTCTCATTTCTTATGAGTCCATACTTCTAAGGAGACAGAAAAGTTGATGAAAGACAAAATGAAAAGTTAAAAATGAAAGAAGTTTAAAAAACTAATTGTTCGTGATATAAACAAAATACTGTACAGCAAGAGCAGCTAAGGTTTTACAGCTTCTTGTTTATAAAACCAGAATAGCCTGCTCTTGTGTAATGGTCATTCCAAAGTTGTGAAAATAAAATTTTATAGTGCCATTCACTGTCACATAGTCTATAGATACCTCCATACAACTTAAACCAATGTTAAAACACCTTTGTCTTCCCACACTGAAAACTTGTATGAATCCTCCCCCACTCCATGTTTGTTTAGAATACATTTTTATAGCAAATATGTAAGCTCAGTAACGTGCAGTGATTTATCTTGGGAATACAGACTCAACAGTAACTGCAATGAAAGCAATATGGCAGGAAAATAAGAGATCTAGACCATCTGGGTGAAAATATGTGACTTTGAAAAATGTTTAGAAGAAAAAAAAATGACATATATCTGGGAGTGAAAAGCTCTGAATTCAACTGAGAGTTTTGTCACTCATTGACTTTGTTCATGACACTAATGGTTGCTTTTCAGAGTCACATGGTGCCCACCTCTTCTTTACAGTCAACAGACTAGGGAACTGGGCAAAAACTTGGTTTCCCCACCTGGGGATGATGTGCAATCAACAACTATTTAATAACTGTGGAACAAGCACTAATGCCTTCTTTAGTTACCTTTGCCTCACAAGAAGTTATCTGGACAAACTGTTAATTTAGCACAACTGTTACAGTACCACTTACCTCTCAGCTATGATATTTCTGATCATGATAACAACATAATAAGAAAAATAATACCCCTGCACCTGAAACTCAGGAGCATTATTCACATACAATATTCAGTTAACTATATAAAAATTTTTGTTTCCTTGTTCAATGTTAGTAATGTTTATATTCTTGCTCAGATAAATGTGATGTGAAAGATGAATTACTAGTGTTTACAAATAAAGTTAGAGGTTTTCCAGTGCTGAAACAAAAGGCAGGCTTTTGTGTCTCATTGGAAAGGTAAAGGGGAACAGGTTTGTTGCTAAAACAATAAAAGTTTATTCTTATCCCTGTTCTGTTTTTTATGGTTTGTTATTGCACTGAAACTCATCTAGTATTTATCAGGTGATAAAAAGGACAAACCAAACTGTTCTTTGCTGGAAAACTGTGAAGCTTTATTGTTATAGCTGATATCAAATAGACTGCTAAGTAGGACAGTGTCAGAGTCCTTCTGAATACAAGTGGAATACAGAGTTTTCATAACAAGTAAAAATGTTAGTTTGGTATTGTTCAAAATACTAAGCTGGATTCTGATATAATTTATGCTGAGGTTCTAATAAACTCACATGAAAGTCAGTGAAACTTCAGTACTCTTTATGTCTATGAATAACAGGGATTGCCCAAAAGCTGCCTAAGAAGGTAACAGAGTACTGAAATGTGAGACCCCACCAGTGGCTGGAAACAGAGGCCTCTGCTTTTCAAAGCTGCATCTTCATTTGCAAGTCAAGAAGTTATCATGAGGTAAAACTCTTCATGGCAGCAACTCATGCACTGGGAACGTCAGGTCACTCAGTTTATCCATTCAGCACTGCACGGGTAACATGCTTTCACTTCATCCCTGAAACAAGTATGTCTATATTCAGTCATATTTTCTTGTCACTGAATTCCCTCATATGTTCTCTAAAAGGAGTCAATCAGAGTCTGCTATGGCAAAGTTTTAGTTACCAACAGAAAAGAGTCCCTCTGCAGTGAATTGCTTCAGTACCCTGGTGTGCCTGGCGTAAGCTTTCAGACCTGAGGGAGAGACTGTCTGGATTAAAATGAAGTTTCATTTTAAAAAACAAAACAAAACAAAACAACATTGTACTGGAAATAGGAAGATAATCACTGTTGAAAGCTGATATATTTAAAAACATCTAATGTAGTCCAAGAGAGTTTATTCCTTTTGAATTATTAGAGGATCATTCACTTACGTCAAAATAGTCTGTAAAATATCCAGGAACTGCTCACCTGACCAGGTGTGACAGCAAAACATGGAACTCCATGAAACCAGTTCCCCAGCCCACAGATGAGACAAAGACAAGAAAAAGCTGGAGCCGTTGCTTCCCAATCCTATCCTCCAACACCAAGCAGAGCAGTTGCTCTGCACAGGAGGAAAAATTCTCTGTTTGGGAGGTATATGGTAAATGTGTCTGAATCCATCCCAGATGCATGCAGTAAGTCAAGGATCAAACTGTCAACCTAGAGTCAAAACAATTAAATCCCACCCTTACCTAAGGTGGATTTTAATATATTAGGAAGCCCTAAAACTTACCATACATCTCTGAAACACTGTGTCTCAGCAGAAAATCTAAAGGTCTGTTTTTAAAGTAAGGTAAACTGCAGTGGAAGAAAGTAGAAACTCCTTTCAGAAGGCAGTCTAATGAAAATTCATGGGGTCTTTTTAAAGTTTTGGTTACCAGTGAAAGCTGAGCAGAATTTCACAGCCCAAATAAAAAGCCACAAAACGAATGTCTCGCCTGAGGGAGTTCCCTGCTCCAATATCAAAGTCTCTCTGAAAGCAATAAGTGTGAAACTATACTCAGGTTTTACTGAGAATAAACTGTTACAAACCACCAGTTCTTCTCTCCTGCTTCTGTTTCACAAAATCCAAAGTATTAGCTAAATGTATGTAGACTCACACTGCTCCCGAAACAGCAGAAGTGGAGGAGGCATCGCATGGAGCTGAGAATGCAACAAAGGAGTCAGAAACGTGGAGAAAGATGTAAAAGAGGAAAAAGAAACAAAAGGATCTCTTTCCTGGATTTTCTCCATCCCCAAACTGGTCTGGGGACTCCTCCACTGCCATGAAGCCTGTGAAGAGAGAGGGAGTAACACCCCTCCTGGAATCACTGATCTCTAATGCTGGCACCCAGCAGAACCAGGACCTGCAGCTGCGGCACCCTGAGTGATGCAGCTGGGGGAAGCAATGCATCCCTGTTCCTCTGAGCACTCCATCCAGCAAACCTCTCAGTTGGAAGACGAATATTACAGAGGTGAGCTACTGCTCTTTGAGAAGAGGCCTCTCAGCTCCCAGCTGAGCTTTTACTTGCATGCTGGCCCTCTAATTTCTGAAAAATATAGTCAGGCATGTCACCTCTGGAAGGAGTTCATAGTCATGACATGTAATTTGATATAATGTATAATATAAGTACTTATTATTTTTCTGTTGGATCTCCCATATCATTCATTACAGAAGCTGTGTTTAGGAAGGGAAAGGATGCAAATTGGTGGCCACCATTGGTCTAACATGATTTACTAACTTTTCTGGTTGCTTCTGCAACTGATTTAATAATTCTTAAGGAAGATTTCTGCATGCTGTTTCTCTTCTATATTCTAATAGCACATAATGATCAGATACATTTCTAATGCCTTTTAGTCTAAGAGAAAACCACCTGGACTTAGTCTTATTTAAAAGCAGAAAAGACAAAGAATGCTTATGAATTTATTCTGCTAAAGAAATCTGATTTAGTATGGACATGTTCCTTAAGCAGAGCAGCCAAAAGAATAACTCATGATCAAACTTGCAAATACCCTTCTCTCTACATACACAGAACCCTTTTCAATTATGTATAATACTACAAATAAGACAGAATCCTTCCATGCCCTACAGGAAAAATATGAGAACTGATTATGGGAATTACCCATTACCAAGCTACAACTGAGTCAAATGAATATCAGAGAACAAGAGACACGCCAAGCTATGAAAAACAGATACCTGGCTGTAAGTGTTATAAATCAGCTTACCCAATTTCTTTAGTTATGTAGCAATACCCCTATGTGAGAGGAATTGTAGGAGCTCATTTGTGCCTTGAGAAATTATGGAAGGGAGTTTACAGTTCCTTATTTGGCCAATCACTTCTCATGATCACTATGTGAGGCCCTGTCTGTCCCTAACCTTTTTCTGATATTCTGAGGGGTTTTTAAAAAAAACGTTTCCTGCTCAAATATGCCGCATGGATCTTTCTTCCATCCATCTGCACGCATGTTCACAGACATTGTACTGTGCAGTCTCCACACAGAGATCCTATGGAGAGCTACATGTTCTCCTCAGTCTCCAGCTTTGACAGCAGAATATTTCTCTTAAATAGATGCTTGGCTGCTCTAAAAATTCAACATAAATACCTCTGGAGGTATTATTTGTGCATAAAGAATATGAGAAACTGCAGCTTTGCTTAGCCATGCTTAAGTTGCTAGAAAAGCTAACACTTGCATACTTCTGTATCTGTTACCAAAATATTTCCCCTCTGATCCTTAGCAGTATGATCATGCTAGAGAAGAAAGGCAAGCAGCTCAGAAAATTCCTACAGAAAAACATTTTACAAACTGGAAGTACAAAAGCTCTTTACTTTTCACTAAAGAGAGAGGCAAAAATACTCAGTGAAAAGAAATTAAACCATAAGAAACAGTCACAAAAAGGTGGAAATGGTGATCAGTAGTGAAAAACACATCCCCTCAAGGATGGGGAAATGAAAAATGAAAGAACAATAGATAGTGTTTTCTGACTTAATGCCATCAAGTCCTACAGCTAAATCCATCCATCTTACCTTTCTTCATGAGTTACATTTCTTATTCATTTACCTCATTAACCATTAAGAGAGATTCAGTAAGGTTCATGGTCTCTAACAAACGGCCTCCAAAGCAGACTTGATTTAGTTAGCAGACAAGCTTTATGATTTAGCTGTAATGGACTTCTTATTTGACATAATATCCTGTCATTTTATCCCATTGCCAAAATAACCCACATGCTGTGTGCACTGGTCTAAATTCGATATAAACACTTTATTTTCTAGCACCTTGAAAATTATGATGAGTCTTTCCACTAAACTTAATAGGCTTTTCACAGTGTTAGGGGGCTCAAATGCAACCGGAGGAAGAAAGCACTGTTCTAGAAGGCCAATATTTGCTATTCTGCAGAGAATTTGTTTGATTAATCCCTAGGGGAATGCCTGACTTAATTGGAAATGGTAAACATGAAGGAGATAACTGAGAAGTGCTAATCCACAATATAAACAAGTAAATTTGCCAAAAGAAGTCTGACTGAGAAATACCACTTCATGACTGGCTGCTGAGATGTTTCAATCCTCTGTGGCAGATGCAGATTACACCCCCTTTACACAGCAGGTGTTAAGAAAGCTCTCGCTGGCAATGTAGTGGAGAGCCTGAAAGCTGAACAGGCTTCCAAATAAAGAAGACAGCATTTTCCATCAGCATAGCTGGATTGATGTTTAGAGGTAAAACACAGAGGAACCACCTTTGCCCAGCTATTCACCTTTCAGTACACACCTTCACCATCCTCTTTTCTCGCCACTGTCCATAGCAGTTCCCAGTAGCAGTTTCTGACCTTTCTGCCTCTTCCCCTCCATCCTCCACATCCACAGGAGATGTTCTTTATCCAGGTGCTCCCTTTCTTACTCCTAATTAGAACCATAATTTTCTTTCTAGGACCACTGGAGGTCCCAGCAGCAATCAAAATGTCTTTCTGTTAGGCATTCTCCAAACACTCATAAAAAGTATGCTATGTGTTGAATAGGTCAGTGACCATACATGAGAAACTAAAAGTAGGAGGTGGGGAAGAACACGGGAAAGAAGGTTGTTCAACTAAACCAGTTAGTGAAAGGCACGTATAGAGAAAACGAGGAGATGCCAAACTGCCTCTTTCAGTTCCTGAGACTCCATTCTTCTCCCCTATTTCATCCACATTCCCACAAAAATGTTTAGGGAAATTGTTCAGCTGTTGTGAAATGGGAATGACACTTTGAGACTTGTTTCCCAAAGGAACACAAAGAAAATGAGGCCAATACAAACTAATATCAATCAACATACCATGTTCTGAATGGGGATACGCCAAACTTCTTTACTGTATGGGCCATATAAAGTAATTTTATCAAATAACATTGTCTGCACAGGGGGTAAGTGAGAGTGATGGAGTCAGCCCTTCTTGGGGCAGAGCTAGGTTCACAGGTACAACTGAGTTCATAGGTGATGAGTGACAGTGGCCCCAAAAGCCCCTGATGTCTCTCTTCCTCTTGCCAACTTTAAAAAAAAAAACAGATTAAATTTGCTATACACTATCAAATGTCTCTGATGCACTATTGCCCAAATTTCTGACTATTCCGATTGAAAGGAAATTTCAGGACTCTCAAATTTTGTTTTCATTTGAAATCATATTTCTTTAAAATTTTACATATATAATTAAAATTTGGAGCAGTTATATTTTCTGTTTTGTTTTTTTTTTCTTGAGAAAGCATTCTTATTTTTAATTTACAACTTTAGTCTGAGATTCCTATTACTTTAACTCTTTTTATCATTGTTCTGCCATATCAAGACATCATAATAAATGATAATGCAAACTAAAAAAACATAAAACAGCCCTGTTTCAAAATCCCAGAATTCTAAAACAGAGTTCCAACACCCTATCTTCCTCTGAAGATAAAATTTGGTTTTCCTCATAAAAATTTTAACAAAAATTGATACATTGTTCTATAACTAATCCTAGACAATTATTTATTTCTGATAAAGAACACATCACAATGATAAATTTTAGACCAAGTCTAATCCAAAATTATTAGAAGGGACTGCTGTTGTACAGTATTGGCACTTGTACCATTGAAGTATAGCATGCTTCTTTTCCTTATGAATCAGAATACAGCAATTATTTACCAGGTCCAGAGCTGAGCTTGGTAATATGCATTACCACCTCAAAGGTGAAAACATGCAAGAAGAACCAGCTGTTTAAAGCTGTTGTGGTATTTTCTTCCCACAGATGACCTTTTCTTCACAGCTCTGAAAATGTACCTTCTGGTTTGGGTGTCTATACCTAGAAGCTGTTTTCTAAAATTAGTAGTAAAACCACCATCCATTTACCCAAAGCTCCTGGCAAGTTGCCAGCGTGGCCCTCTGTCCCACTAGCACAGTGCACCCCTGGTTCTCCAGCCCTTCTTAGACACATTTCTTTTTACCATAAGTAACACCATTGTACGGTTTATGTTCTTTGCAGTTTCAAAGACTAAAGAATAGCTAAGTCTTTGTCTCTCTTCTTTACACCTCACAAGAAAAGACAATTTTGCAAATTCCTGGAAGAAAATATTATCTCAGAAAAGAACATTTCTGGAAAGCAATACCATTTGGTCTTGATCCTATGATCACTTCTTATGTGAATGCCAGCCTTGAAGTCAACATTTAGACACAATAGGACTGTTTTGCATGAGATAGATTTGAAGATGTATGATCATATGACTATGTACACTATTAAGGCAGGATTTTCAAGACAGCCTGAAGCACTTAATGCACCTAAAACTAATCAAAATTCATGACTTGGTTCCTATATCTCTTCGATGCCTTTGAAATAATTAAAAAAATCTATTACCCTTTAATTAGATATCTTAATTATACCTAATAACAATTATTTTAAACATTAAAGGCTGTTGTAATACTTCTACTTCTTTTCCAAGCTTTTATAGTCTCATACGGAAACCTTACCTACGTTGTAAACCTTTGTTTTCTTGTAAAAGATGTATTACAAATTAGCATCAGAAAAGCTGATGGCATCATCAAGCAAAATTAATTCAGATAACAGGTAAAAATAATTTTATTATTCTTGAACTTTCATTCACTAGTATTCTTGGGTATAAAATTCATAGGATTTAACTGGAATGGATTTTTCTTATTTTTATCATGCCAACGATTTTGTGTCAGTTCTTTGGCTATATCAGAATGAAATTCATCACATTTCAGAAGTCTAGAAGTTGGATATCCAAGTCCAAGCTATTCTCATTCCCTAGCAGTCAGTAAAGAGACACAGGCATCCCTAGAGGGCAGTTTATCTGATCAGTCCTAGACACCTATCTTAGAACGAGATGAAGTGCTGTCTGGAGATGGTATTTCTCTCCATCGACTATTAAAAGAGAGTGTAGTAACTGTCTTAGTCACTTTGTAACTTAGTTACCATGTTAGCTGCCGAAACCAGGGCAGATGGATCTCTTTTTAGGTGACATTTTTACTTTTACTACATGCCAGGTTCAAAAGAGCATTACAGGCAAATCCATGTGTTTATCTGCTGTCCCACTTTCTATATATGTACATGTGAACATCTGTTTTGGAAGCTAATGAAAGTATTTCTTCAGATTCTTTCCTCAAAGTTTTTTTTAGCAATTTCTCCATATATAGTAAATGCCAGATATCTGTTGAGATATTCTGTGCAAATGCATGCTTGTCAGTCCTTGGAAACCTGTTGTATCATGAGTTCCCAGTCTTCACATTAAAGCAGCATAATGCCAAGGTGCATGTACATGCAAGCAAGGAATGTAATAAATTACAAAGTGCCAAATAAAAAAAAAAAAAAAACCTCGGGGGAAGAAAAGATAAATATTTTTTTATAAGAGAACACAGAGTGCTAGAGGCTGAAATCTTTCAAAAGCAAGTGCACTCCACTAAAAATGTTCAGACATGGGAAAATGAATAACATGAGGTTTTGATAGTTAAGAGACTGAAGCGAAACATCGTGAGCGGTGTTTGTAGAGTAACTCATTAACTTTTTCTGCCTGTTTTGAAAGGTTATATAGATTGTTGCACTCCTGGCCTTTCACATCTGGTGCTTAAGGTTTAGAACTCCCCTGCCCAGCTTTCATGACTGTAAAATCTTGATTACAGCAGTTATGCTACAATAGAGAGGGGAATAAAAAGTGCCTGCCTCAAACCAGCCATAGGGCTTTATAAGCAGTAGAGAAAGTAACCTAGGGAGAGATGGGGGGAGAAGAGGGTTAAAGGGAGGGGGCAGAAATAAGAAATTCAGGTTTTGCAATGAGCTTTCACATATAATATTTAAAGGTGTGCAACACTTGTTTTCTGTTGCTCTCTTTTTTTCTCAGTTTCATTTAGTTGTACTATGTCTGAACCAGGATTGGAAGTATTAAATGACTACTGGCAGGACCAAAAGGCTTCTACACCACTAGCAGTGTCATCTCCTCTGCAGCCACATATTGACCATGCAACACTGAAAGAAATCTAGGAAATCTGAGGAGGAACACAATGTTTGTCAGCCTGGCATCTTCAGACATCAGAAAACAGCTTGCAAAAACATTACAAAAAAACCAACCCCTCAAATATATCTATAGATTCCCATGCCTAGGGGCAAGCAAAAAAAAACAAGCAAAGGGAAGTACAGGTGATAAATATGCAGAGTTTATTCTGTTTTTATTTTGGACTTAAAGAAAACCACCATAACAATGCTACAGAAGACATTTTGTTGTGTTGTGTTTTGTTTCCAAAAAGCTGGGAGGCATATTTAAAGGAAAGAGGCATATTTTAAAAAGTTGGAAAGCATTGGTCTAATTAATCTGCCTGAGCTGGTGCAGGATGAGTTATATTTATACTGTTACACACATATATTTGTCCAACCTGTTCCTGAAAACTTACGAAGATCATGATTCCATATGGTATTTTGTGCTGTTGTTGGTCTCTTGCAATATCGCACTGAAATCACCTCTGCAGCAATAGGACGATTGCTTCTTGCCACAGCCAGAGAAAACAGTGCTGATAGAGTTCTGCATATTTTACATTCAGTTTTTGTACATACTGGAAGGTTGTTACTATGACCATTCTTCCCTCTGCATTCCCCTTCTGCCACCTGAGATCCCTATTTTTAAGATTAAAAAAACCCCAAAAAAACCAAACCAAAAAAAAAAACAAACAAACAAACAAAAAAAAAAAAAACCCAAACAAACTTCTTTCAGGCTTTCCTTAAAGGAAATTAATAAATCTTTCATCTTTGCTAGTATTATTCTGTAGATTGTCTTTGGCTTGTCTACATCTTTTCTGAGATTTGGTGTTCAAAACACCCTTTCTGAAACTTTACCAGTTCCACAAGGGGTGGAGTAATTACTCCCTTGTCTGATATATGAGACTTCGATTAACACATCTCAAATGAAATTTGCACTTTTTGCAATAACATCTCTATATTGACTCATGTTTGTTGGAAATGCACTATACCACTGCAATCCTTTTCTGCAGTACTGATGCCTCCCACATCTTCCCCAGTCTCTATCTGAGAAATTGTTTTCTCCTTAAGCACTACAGGATTTTGCTCAGCAATGTAGGTACTAATCTTAAAGTCCTTGAAATTTTAAAAACAGTACTTCTGTTGTGCCATTCTAAATTAATCTTGAATCTTTACCGACAAAATGGAGGTAAGACTCAATTCTTGTATCAGATTGCTGAATTTATGTCATTTGTTCCATAGACGCAGCAAATGCTCACAATGAACTATGGTGAGCTTTTGCAGGAAAGAAAAAGTATTATGACAGTCACAGACTTTAAAGCCATAGGTAGGAGTGGCATTTGCTTTTATTTCATTTCCAAACTATCAATTTTTGAGGAGTCTTTTGAATTCTGGGAAGTGCCCTGGAGTGCTCACAACCAATCTCACGCTGGAATAAGCCTCTGGTTTTACAAGTGTACCCACTGCTCCATCGGAGTCGTTAAGAAACATATTACTCCGAATAGGCTTCAGTACAGAACCTGACTGGAAGTGCTCTCCTCATCTGGCAGCAAACTTTGTGGTTTACCACCTGCTACACACCCTTTTTATGGTAATATATAGCCCTAGTTTTGTTATGTAATCTTTAAACACACACTCATAAATACAATAATCACATACAATCACATACAATCTTCCACAAATACATCAGTGTATTTCAAATTTTAGCTCCATATACATTGAAAAGAGCAGAGAAAGGGGGTGCCTGACTTCCTTCATAAGTGAAATATAAATGAAGAGGTGAAATATAAGTGAAGTAATGCTTCATAAGTGAAAAAAAATCACATACGAAGTCACAGTAGCATTTTAAAGAGTAAGTCAGTGGTGTTTTCTAATTATTTGTGGAAACCTGAATTTTGGTACTACATGAAGGAGGAGCTTAATGAAAAGTTTTATGCATAGTGTAATATTGTCTGATCTACTTTCTTCTCATTTCCATAAACTCATTGCATGACATGGAAAGCTTCATTTGCACATGGTTTTTCTCACTGTATGCAAATAAATTTTTTGCAACACAATTTATCTCTACAGACTGATCTCTGTGATCTTTCCGGCACATTTGGAAGCAGCTGGCAATATAGTTTCTACTATTTAAATGTCTGTGTTCCCAAACACATTTAATCCTTTTTAATAGCACTTTCTGCAACTTCCTTACTTTGTGCTTTTATTCTCTTAGATTTTCTGAATTAATGGGTTCATCTGAGCTCAGTGTTTTGATTGAAGATCTTCAAGAAAAGAATCAAGTGTTATAGGGAGAAATACTGATGAATCAGTAGGAAAACTTCGAATAGCCAGAGTCAATGTTATGTTTTTATAGTGCAATGTGCTTTCTTATAAGAAGATAAAGGTCCTGGTCATGTACTAGCATTTAATATCTCATAATAGCTTTGTGAAAATACTACCTCTAGTATTCTTGCCAAATTTTGGTGTTAATTGCATCGTACTAACTTATATTGTTCTTGCATATTCATAGGAAAAATATTTTTTTTCAACTTCCATTCTAAATGTTATGTCATGTATGTGTATTTTTCTCTTCAACAAAACGGTTAATGTGAATCTTTAACAAGCTGCTAAGTTGCAGTTGTAGAATGCAGCCAGGTAGACTGACTTGCTCCATACCATGAGCTACCACATTTCACAAGTTATCCCTCCTGTTGGACCCAGCCTGTATTTGACTAAGTAATTAAGCATTAAATCACATTTAATTTCAAGGGGTTAGGCTAAACAAGCAATTTGAGCTGCATATGATAACTATTTTGTCCTCACCACGGCTGACCTTTATGTGGTTGACATATTTTGTCAATGGTAATTTTATGTTTATTTCCAGTTCATTGATGAAAATATCGAATGCCATATAACATGACTATTATGTGTATCCACACTAGGAGCATCTCATTTGATGATTAGTCCCCATGGATGACTGATTTTTTCAATGTGTTAGTTATTTCTTAATCTCTTTAATATACACTGCATTAATAACATGTAGCACTAATATTTTCACCAGAATGACAAGAGAGCTAACTACATTGTCAATTATAATAATGCTTGCAGTAGCCAATCAATTGGAACATTCCTATTGACTTCAGAGACTGAGCTGAAGAAAGGGGAAAAGGAAAAAAGAAAAATTATAGTTTTGTCTATAAAAATAAACTTGAATTGATCTTTTTTCACAAAAATACGATATGAGAAGAGGGAAGTGTAAGAATCAATGGAGAGAAAATATGTAGAGTTTTGACTCCATCAGTCCCAGATTCTGAAGACAGTTGCAGCTCCATTGCTTCCCTTCAGGTTATCCAGAGCCATGTCTATCCATATCAAAAGTAACCCTTTCTTAAAGGTTATAGCCCCTAACTTAATCCTTTCATAATGCCTTTTTAACAAGAATTTAGAAGCATAGGATAACTGTTAGGTAATAAGATTAGACGTGAATCCATTAGGATGTGTAATGTCTAGACTAGACCAGAGATAGACAGAAGGGGTTGTTCAAAGGGACCTGACTCTGCCACACAAGACATTTCATGACATTTAAAATATCCCAGATATCCCCTCTGGTTTCCAGTTGCCACTTCAAAATAACTCATGTATTCTGGAGATGCTTTGTCACATCTACTAGCCCTGCGTCTTATAAACCCTACGTTAGCTTAGGTGTCATTAGAGACCTACGTCTGGACAATTGAATTGAGTTCCAATGTTATTACAAGTGGAAAGATACATAGGAATTATAATTAGAAGTGTTAAACTATAAAAGTTCTCTCATCTGGAATTTGGTTTTGAATCTAATATAGATACATATATTTTTACATATGTCTATAGTCTGCATTAGCATGAGAAATATTTATTTTACAATTTACACAATCAAATGTCACTTGAGCATTTTACATGTCACATTTTGTGTCCAAACCCCAATAAGTATGACTGTATATGAGCTCTTCAATATTGCACGCAATCAATTTTGGAAGTCTTTATTCAGTTCCGGTTTTAGTCAACACTGCATTCAGCATGCAAAATTTAAAATAAAATCAAAAAATAAAACAAAAAACAAATAAATAACTAAATAAAATAAAATAAAGCAATGTTTTCTAATTGCACAGGTGAAATTTGTCACCTAATGATTGAAAATCTCAGAGACTAGCTTCCCAAAAGGCATGCAGATTTCTCAAAACAAGACATAGTGCAAAGAACCCCAGGCTCAAAACCACCAACCCAGTAAGTTTGCATTCCTTAACGCAGGGAATATGACAGTGCTGCATCAGAATAAAAGTGATACACTGCTGGTTTCATATGCTTGCATTATTTTCCCAAACATTTTCTGATTACAAAGTTAACATGAGCTGTGCCAAGTAAAGTCCCACTACGTATATTGACCCAAAGAATTCAATAAGCTTCATTTCATTTTAAAGTTGCTAAGAAAGGGAAAGAACGTACCAAATTAGAAAACATAAACTCAATTACAAGCTATTTATGTACCAATCTCAGTAGGATTTGGATGAGGCAGTAAATTTCATGCACTGCTTTTCTTAAGAAAATTATGTTATCTGCCTATATAGAAAACATAGAATCATAGAATAATTTAGGTTGGAAGGGCCCTCTGTATGTCACCTTATCCAATCCCCCCTCTCAGAGCAGGACTAATTAGATCGGGACCCTTCTCCTCTAGGGCTCAGTGAGGGATTTGTCAGTGGCTTTCAGTACACCAGGATGGCCCCATTCACTTCTGAATAAAGCTTCCATCCACTGGAAAGAAAAAGAAAAATAACCACCCCTGAAATTTTACCTTCCTCAAAATTACTGAGACAAATTCATTAGTGGATTACACTAATCATTACGCCAGGGAATTACATCCATGAAGTCCCTAACCTTGTTGCATATTATCGCATCTGCTGCCCTTTCAATGATACACTTGAATTAATCTCTGAATAACAGGATCACATCTCCTTAATTAAAACATTAAATGACTAAATAAAAAAGATAAAAATCTATATATTCTTTAATTAAAAGAAAAAGATTCACCAAATGTCCAAAGAGACACATAACTATCCCTGGAAGAACTCCAAGATATCACATGTGAAGGGGAGGGGCAAAAATTACTTTTTTTATAAGGGAAACTGCAGAAATTGGAAATGGCATTAGGCCAGGTTCTGCCACACCTACACATGCTGAATAGCAATTTTAAAATACCTCCACTGAACTCAAGTATAAAATCATTGCTCAAAGGAGATCCTAATCAAGACTTTAAAAATTAAGGATTATACAGTATACAAACTGAGAATGTGTTCTCTTGTCTGATGCAGGAAGAGCACCCACAATAACAAACACATAAATTGAATCCTTTGAATCCTTGACCATTAGCTCCTTTCACTGTTGAAAAACAATTTTTCTGCAGCAGTTTAGAAATATGTGCTTTCAAATAGGTCATCAATGCCCTTAATTTTAATCTAATACCTATCAGTAGTCTATCCAGATGGCAGCTTTCAAATTGGTGGTTATTCAAGCTTTTCTACTTAAAAGACAATTCAATTTCTTTAATGAGAATATCACTACTGGAACTATTGCATCATTAATACTATAATTTTGGTTTCCCTATAGATTTTTCTTGATTGAGTACCTTTATATACACGTATCTCTCCATAATTGCCCCCTAAAGAAAATAAACACGAAAACTGATTTTGAAAACAGTAATAGCAGCTAGCATATGGAAAATGAACATTTATGTTCCCTCTTAGATTTGTGCAAAATGATATATATTATATATATGATGCTTATAGACAGGATCAGCTGACCTCAACTGACATATTAATGATACTGTTACAGAGTCCCTAACGGTTTCCTTGAAAGTATTGGTATGCTAACAAAAACACAAAGTTTTAATAATGAAGATATAAAAAAGCTTCCACTGACATTATACTACATCACCTCTCCTTTGGACAGATTGCATGGGATGTGAAGTGAACTACTGTAATGTAAATTGCTGTGTTTACCTTCTGGGGAAATCTGGAAGATTATGAATAAAACTTCAATAATAAAAGAGCCAAAGAAAATCCATGACTCATTCATAAATGAGAAGTCACTAGAACATCCTAAACTTACATTTGCAATGTTTTCTAACTTCTTGTAGGCCTTTTATTTCCTGGATATTTTAATGTATATGTTTACAAATATTACAGACTAGAACTTTAGCTGAAGGCTAAAGTTCTGAGGACCTGATCCCAGAGTCTTTGTCTTGGGTTTGGCTTGATTTCTCCCCATGAGTGTTGTTTAAAAATAATAGCTGCTGGGTCAGACTCACTAGAACCAAAACACTGCTAAGTCAGTAGAGTTACAACAATAATAAAAGTGGTCTGTTGTACATGAATTAAGATTATCTAGGAAATTATTAGATTTACACATGGTGTATATTTTCATGACCTGCTTTTAGTCCTAAGTCCTTAACAATTGTTCTCTCCTTTTCACAATCCACAGACCGGCAGGAAACCAAACTTTGGAAATGAGTGAGATATGCACCACCAGAAAAACTTTTCAAAACCAAGGAATTGTTTTTTTATGGCATATCTAGTGCCTAGTGTACCATGTCATTGACATCAACAGTATAAAGCTGAGAAAGGTTTTGCAATCCAAGGCTCAATTGTACATTTATTTACTTGAGCCCCCTTTTCAGAGTATGAAAACTCAGCAGTGCAGATTGCAGATTTAGCAAAAGAAGACACCAGCCTGTGCAGGTGAGAGCTGAGAAAACATGCTGTGTGAGAATTTGGTGCAGCTTTCAGTCTACTAAGTGACCTCAAAATTTTCAGAGTCATATACAAACTCACTCATACAGATGAGGACCTGAGGAGAAGTTCAGGCTTAGATGGGTACAGGCACAGGGACAAATTTCCACATGATATATTCAAACTTTGGGTACCTCAGCATTCCTGTGAGAATTGCTTGGCTGTCATCTTCCAGCAAAGCACATGTAGGTAAACTCACAAAGCAAGGCTACAGCAGAGTTCCAAAGAGTTCTGCAGTTTCATACCCCACCCTACGCTCTGACAACTCATCTCTGTGCCTATATTCAGAGGCATCTGTGGAATTTAGGTTATCTCTAAATTGTGTTGAAACAAGACTTTTCAGATTCTTAATTATTAAAGATGTACATATCAGGTGCCTGGACACCTCTGCAGATCTAGTCTTAAGTGCTTAACATATACATATTTATGTGTGTGTACATATGGGTTTTTAGGGGGCGCAGGTAGGGTGGGTGTATGTGTCCTCATACTTAGATGAGCTTGTAACTTAGTGCTTAGCTAGGAATTGAATAGAGAGATTTAAGGTCTGGTGAATTAATCTCAGTTCCTCACTAACCAGTGTGTGACTTCTGAGATAGCTGTTGGTAGAACAGAATGATTTGACCTAAAAAAATCTTGAAAATATGCCTGGTCCTAAGACTAAGAGGTATGAAAAAATACAGACAAACAAGCTATGCAACAAGGAGTATAACAACATTTCCAAGGGTAAGTAAAGACTGGAGACAAACCATGCAACATAGTAGTTGTATTATCAACAAACTACTTCAGCTTCTCTACTATCTAAATGATATTGATGGAGGTATTTGCGACTCCAGTATTGCAAATATTTATTGTGTCTAGTCTGTTCTGTCAGGCATTAAATAACGTTCCCATTCTCATTTTCAAGAACTATGTCTAATCTTTGTTTACACTAATGTTTCCTTTGTTGACTTTAACAATTATGTGCCACTGACAATTGTTTATTGTTGTTTAATTAGGAGGTGGATTATTCCCATGTTTTAATGATTACCGTTCAACAACTTGACAGAAATGTTATTCCCAAAACCACCAAGCACAAATTGGCTTTGATTTATTTTACTTAATCTTGTTATGATTGTATTATAAGCTCTCCAAATTATATTTTTTTAATTAATTACAATATCTCACAGTTTCAGCTCAGTAATGTGTACCAAAGGAAACAAACAGAAACTGCCCATGCTGCTGAATTGTTCCTTTAAGAAAAAAAGGTGTTGGATAGCAGAACAGATACATACAATAAACTCATCAGCACTGACTCCAGAGCTGATTTCCACTTTGCAAATATGGAGTATCCTTTTGCTGTATATTCTTAATCATCCAGGTAGACTAAAAGTGGCCATCATCTGTTAAGTACATTCTCAGTATTAGAAGTAAAACTTGAAACAAGAAATTATTGGTAACAGACAACTTATAAATGCTGATTGTTTTGTAGAGAAGGACATCATATCCACACTCATTAACCAATGCAAACACTTATTTTTTTGTCATGAAATACTGATGATCACTAAAATAACAATGAGGAAGAACTGCACAAGCTAAAATTTGCATAAGGTAGAGCAGCACCCATTTTCAAATGCAGTATTTCACATAATAACTGAAAAAATTTAGATCAGGTTGACAATGGGCCATATATAAATTGGCTATCTCTTGTGTATTTCTGACAATACATATTTTTAATAAAAATTTTTTCTGGAAAGGATGTTATTGACATGATCAACTTTGTAAATTTGATCTAAATAAAGAAATGTTAAAAAGAAAAACTGAAAGAAATAATAAAACCTAGAGTTAAGAAAAAAAGCCAGCTGAAAGTTCCAGTTTATAAACATTTTCAGGTTTTCAGTATTTGTTTGCTCTGGTTTGATATTAATACTTGAAAAAACCATACTGTGATATGCTATAAATCTTTCATTTAAGAATTCCTGACTGAAATTGTGTTGTCATGGATCTGAACTGAACCCGATTTTTGCCTAGGCAAATAGATCTGTTGAGCAGCTCCCTGCTCTGTGCCTAGAGACACCAAAGATGCCAAAATTTATCTCAGTGCTGGTTTTGGGGTTTTTTTCCTGCTTTCACCTACATTTTTGGAATGGAGATGCCAATTTACCCGGAAGACTTTGGGTAAAAACAGCCTGGGTACCCTATGCTGAAAATATTGGCAGTATTGAGCTGTGAAACCCCAGAGCCTGATGACCCTATGGCTGGGGTAAGCTAGCAGAAAACAGAGCCGGGCAATGTCAGATCCCTGCCTACCCTTTGTTAGAAGAGTTTTTGAAAGCAGCATATTTTCCTGAAATGTTTTGCTTTGTTGACTCAGACATTTTTGACAGACTAATGCTGAAACCTAAAATTTACAGCCCAATCTAGTTACCACCACTTGATTCCATCTAAAGCATTTGAGGAATCTGCCAAGCTCCTCTGCGGTGTTTCCGGAGGTCATGCAAGACAGCTTCTCTCACTCTTAACAGTTTCCTAGGGTTAAAGAAATTAGTTGGAGGGAAGAAAAACAATTTCTAAAATGTGAAAAAGGCTTTTAGGGAAGTTCACATACTTGAAGGATGACACTAAGCAATAATACTTCAAATGAACATAACGTAGTGTGCACCAAAACATGATTAAGGATAAATGAATGAGACAAGTGAAAGCTTCACCTTTCCTTTTGAAGATTGTACACCTTTCTAATAACAATATGTTTAATATTATAGTTGTTATAATATATCTTCTTACTGTATAAAATCCAAAGATAATATTTTCAAAAGCACTTCTTCAGGGTGCTGGGGACCTTCTGTAGGGTTTGAGATCCTAATTTAGTTAGGCCGTCTGGAAATTCCAGCGCTGGAGATCAAAACTCCTAAAAATTACACTATGTTATTTCTTTCAGTGGTTCTCCATCCACCCCCGAAGTTGTATCCAGATGACATTTTTACTTGCAAAAATTTATTACAGGCATGTTATTAACCCTTTTCACCTGGAATTTCTTTTATGTTTCTGGCCAAAAACTTAATCACACTTCCTAAATCTAACTTTAAAGATCTTCCACATTTTCCCTACTTCTGCTTCCCTTTGTAAAAATGATACAGTTCTTTGTATGAATGATGGTTCAATACCTCTTCAAAGAGATTGTGAGTTAGATGGAAATATTGTTAGTGCACAACAACAGTGATAGAGAAGCACCATTGGTCCAGTTTAAGTCATACTAATTTTGACAACAGTAACCTAAGAATTCATCAAGTCAGCAAGCTCTAATATGGACCAGACAGCATAAAATTTTTCCATTATCCATGACGGTGTTACTTCAATTTTTGATGACTCACTATATTTTAGAAATTAATTTTTTTTTACTACTCAGAAAATTACTGTTTAAGGCTGATGAATAGTAGGCATTTGTAAGTGTCATCTGTGTTATGTGTTTATAAGGATAGTTCATGGCAGCAAAAAAACCCAACATCCATGAGGTAGATCCATGTGCAGCTTTGCCAGCTTAGGGCATGAGGACATGAATACAGCAGTTGCTGTTCCATAACACATCCTTAGATGATTCTTAGGAAGTGCATTTGATCATAGTGGTTACTGAGATATTAGGTGTTTATTTATATGGCTCCTGATGTAGTTGTGCCATAAAAATAATGCATTCAAATTCTTGCAAAGAGGTAAGAAATACTACAAGTGAATTAATTCTTAAGGAAGTGTCATACTCGGATAACAGATTCTACTGCCTTTGAGATAAATCACAAAACTCACATTCGCTTTGGTAGTAACTGGACAAAACTACTGATATGGAAATATAGATGAAAAGTAAGGAGTCTTCCTAGGTTCTCTTTCTTCCAGGAACATGAAGTCAGCACAACAAGATTCAATCCTACATATGCTAGAAACTGTGAAGAGATTTTTGTGAGAGAAGACGGATATAATTTTAAGCCAATACCTTTTCAGTAAAATAACAAGGAGAAGTCACAAAAATTAATCACTCTTCTATTTACACATACAAAAAATGGAAGAAAAAAAGTATTGTGTGTAATATTACTTGAAAATGTGGCTATATTATGTAACAGGAACTGGAAAAGATAAAATGAAATGTCAAGGATATAATTTAGCTTTTGAAGGGTATATCTAGATTCCTAAATCTTCCTTCTGAAATCTTCCAAATTACTTACAAAAATGTGCCTGAATTGCAGATCAGCAAAAAAATTATATTCTTTTTCAAAATGATCAGTTTTGCCATCGCAATTTCTTTCATCATCCTCTTTCTTAACATTACATATTCTTCTATCACCTTCTCTTCAAATATAAACAGCATTGTTTTAGATCACCAAATTTATTGAAATATTATCTGCCAATATTATGCATATTCCATGTGTGTATGTGTTATGTATGTCTATGTGATATATATCTCTATGAATCTACCTACATATGATGTTGATGATAAATGGAAAAGTGGCTCATTAATCACATTACCTTGTAACATTAATCCATACTCTGTTTATATTGCATCTGTTTACACAATAGCTTTACAGTCACCAAGTGTATTTAAAAAAAAAATCCATATTCTTTATCCCTAAATTAAAATAATAGGAAATAGGATTAAAAGAGATAGAAAAAGATGTTGATGTTATCAGGTCCATAGTCAGACACTGCTATGTCAGGAAAACATATCATATATTCCATTTCCTAAGATGTTGAAGCCAGTTGGGTTTCTTGTTATAGGATGATTGAGACAGGCCTCATGCTTCTGAAAATTAGGAACCTTTTGTTTTTATGCCAGGACCAGATTAAGCTAATTTATTCTTGTCCCAACACTTACTTTAAATATGTCTTCTCTCAACTTGGTGTTTATAACTTTGGGCCATTTATGAAGATCAATTTGGTTTTACCCTTAAGCTAAAAAAAACCCATCCTTTTTTAATTTCTCTTTGTAAAACAGATCTTCCACTTTGTTCATTCTGGTAGTCCCCTGCTGTAACACCTTCCAGTATGAATGCTCTTCTCTTGAACACAGTCAACTAGAACTGTGCATAGCACTGTATAAAAGATCTTACCAGTGGCTTTGTTACATTTTCCTCTATTTCTTTGGCATTTTCTTGCCTGATATATACTACAGACACAATTTTTTGTGCATGATCTCATCTCATTAATGGTTTACTGATGCCTCTAGATCATATGTCATCCCTGGTGGAAAAGCTGACCATTTTTAATAATATTTTTCTGCAATTTATTATTGCATGCAAGATCTTTCATTTTTGTGCTGTTTTTCTTGCTTACTTAGACAGATCTAATAATTGTTATTCTGAAGGGATATATATGGTTCCGTTCTAAATATCTGATACAATCATTAAGAACATTTTCTATCAGACTTGCAGTTTCCTATATCTTTCCAATTTCTTCTTGTATTCAGACATGGACATTACCATCCCCTTAATCTGCATGCATACAATCATCTGAATATATTCATATAGCCAATTAATTGACACTCTGATTATCCACATGTATGTGTTGGATCATTCCTGGGGTTTCTGTATGGAACAAAACAATATTTTTTTTAAGATGAAAGCCAGATGAAGTTCTGGAAGTACCTCAGAGGAGGAAGGTCTGATATATGCAGTGTAGACCATGCCAGGCTTAATTCTTTCAAAAATGCTTTGTCTCACAGAGTCATTTGCCATTATTCTAAAACACCTTCTATCTTCATATATGTCTCCTATATATGTTCTATATAATCTCATACCAATGACCAGTGCATTTGTCACACCCCCTCAACAACACAATGTAAAAGTTCTGTCATGGCACAATATTTACACCATTTATGCTCTTTGATAAAAAAAAACCACGTTTTTGGGCTGCCAGATGTGCCTCAGAAGCAGTTTAGGTCAAATATTACAAAACGTGAATACAGCCAATCTGCTCTGGATTAAGTAACTCTGAGCTATGAACTATGAAACATGAGCAACTCTTCAGCATGTAGTCTGAGGGATGAGGATCACTCCCAGAATTGCGTCTTTATCAGCACAGGTCTTACATTTTGGCATTGTCCAGATAACAGTAATTTCTGTCTTGATTTGCACATCTCCATCAGCCATCTAACCTTCTGATCCATGATCTGCATTCTTGTCTAAGTTGAAAATTATTCAAATGATTCTGTGCTTTTTTAAAGTTAACACTAGCTTTTGTCTTACTGCACTGCCAGTTCCACTATGGCCTGCTTTTTAATTTCTGTGGTTAAAGATCCCTTTATCATTTGTGTTAAATTCTTTGCAAGGTCTAATGCAGTTATAAGACATTTTCACTTTATCCTAATGTTTTCAGATCTTTAACATGTAACTACCTGTTCTGGCTTCCCACTATATTTTCCAGCAGCCTTTTTAAGGTTTTAATTTTCATACAGTCTCTATTTTTTTTTTTATATCAGTCAGTTATCCTTATTTTTTCAGTCTCTCTTCTTAATATTGAAAACTTTGTTGACAGACTTATTTTGTGTTTAGTGTTTCACACAGGCAATCCATGCTTTTTCATTACAAGGTTTTTATTTCTCCAAGTGGCTTTCTTCTGTATGACCCTGCTGCATACTAGAACTACACATAAAACAGCACTAACCCTTGCATTTTCTCAGTGACTGATTGGTAGTTAAATCTGTCAACTATCATGGCAAGAAATACACTGGATCTACTTTAAACAGTGTAATTTGTTCTCTAGTCTATACTATGAAGTCAGTTATGTTAATAGGTAATTATTTTAAGTAATTAAAGTTGCTTGTGATAGAGTCATCTCACTACAGATATATCTTTATACATAGAAGGGTAACAGGGAGAGTTAAGGAAGCTATAGCAGAATTCCAAGTTCTTTTCCATCCTTCCTGAATGAATATTGACCTAACCTGCTTTACTTCATCTATGTCATCACTTATTTGTTTGCAGTTAGCTGCATAATTAAAGTATCATGCAATCTTTTCTTGTTTTCTTGTTGGTGTTTTTTTTTTCTTTCTTTTCTTTAGAGTGTCTTTCGAAGTCTCTTCCTCGTCTTAGTTTGGCAAACTCATCTACTCTTCCTATTTTACCACATTCATATCTATTACTAGTCATGCAAGTTTCTCTATTTGTTACATTAGTGTATATATAACATAACAAAAAATATCTTGAATCTAACATAACTCCCATTCACCAAAAATGTATGACTTAGGAAGAAATTTGGTGTGTTGAGAGGAAGAAAAAGAAAAAGAGGTAGAAGAGTCATCATACACTTTATAAGCACTTTCATTTCAGGTGTGTAGTTGAAATATATGTTCTGCTAGTGATTTCGTATTTCTTCAGTCTTGTAATTCATGCAGTAAATTAGCCAAGTTTTATGTTTTTCCAAACCATCCCTTGCTATTACTTGTGTATCCATCTCATTGATCCACATTGCCCCCTGACTGTGAGTTTTCAGAATCTCTTGGCAAGTTACATAGTAAGTTAATTAGGTGTTGAAAAGAAGGGTAGATATCAAAAACTACTGCCATCTGTCCCCTTTGTCTCATCCATTCTTCTTTTTCTTCATCCACATTTTTGCATGTGTGAGGATTTTCAACATATTTTGGAATCCTTCCCTTCCCTCTGCCAGTAGAGGGAAAAATATTTTTTAGATGGATAGAGTTACTTCTTACCTTTTTATTTGGGATGTTAGCTGGGAGGAACCAGTTAATCAATACACTCATTTAGCTTGGACTCAAAGGCTTGGCTTCTGGAAATATTGAACACAGCACCAAATGGAAATAAAAAAAAAAAATAATAATAAAATAAATAAATAAATAAATAAATAAACTTATACAAAAAATAACATTTCTGACAATCAGGTCCTCCTGTCTTTGCAATTCATTAGAAACTGAAAGTCTTTCACAAGAGGACAGATTCTGATGGAAAGAGAAGTAGGGGGCATAACTCTTCGTGTCTTGTCCTGCAGTGAGGCTGTTCACTGATACTACTCAGAGTCTTTAAGCCTTCCTCCATGTACAGACTAGACTCTACGACTTAATATCAATATCTACCCCCTCCAGCACTATGAAGCTACTTCAGTACATCTGAAATATTCCAGACAACCACTCAAGGACCACAGGTCTTCTGCTCACCTCATTTCAGGGAGAATAGTTTATTTCCTATGTGCAGGCTCTCTCTGTCTTTCTCTGTATACTTCAAAGTGACGGGACGAGCAATCTCTTTACCTGAACCTACAAATAGGGGAAGGATTGGGGTGCAGGAGTCAGGGGTGAAAAGGATATTACATTTTTTTCCATTGACATCAAAGACATCGAAGATAGATATCAAAGTCTATGTAGACCCTAACCCTGAATACAGAACACCCAAAAAAAGCAACAAAATGCCCTTCGGTGGGAGGCCTTGGGAGGACCTGCTTGATCATGGCCATTAAAAGAGAGATGGAAAAATTTGTAAAGTCAGAGAGCACCTGTTGAGAAAGGCCTCTTATTCTGAGAAAAAGCATGTAGTAGACTACAAAGGCATGACTCACGGAGAAATAATTACTCACTGGATTCCAAGTATGACTAACTGCTAATGGAGGCTTTTCAACACAAGGGATGAGTCATCTGCCCAGACTTGGGCATCTAAAACTTAAACATCTGAATCTAAGGAAATTACTCAAGACATCATTGAGATTCAAAGGATAAAACAGATGTTTCCATAGTGCAATCCATTTTATGATAGGCATCTAACTGGGGCAGACAACACCCATACATTTGCTTTTTGGACTATGAAAGGAGCTTACATTGACTGAATTAGGTTCAGATATCGAACTAGAAGACACCTAAAGCTAGGTGTCTTAACCTAGGTGAGATGAATCCCACTGTCCCAAAAAACTTGAGATATGAAACTGATATGGCTGCAGTAGGTCCTTTGTCACCACTGTGTGGGAAGGTGCATGTTTCTCACCACTGACAATGGAATAAATAGAAGGTGACTCTGCTTCTAGATGGGGCACCTGATTTAAGCACTGAAAGTTAAGATTAAATATACCTCGAGCATTAAGTTTGGCAATCCACGAGCAGACATAGAGAAAAGACTGCCGTAGCAGAACTGACAAGTCTGATCTGGAATCCTCAGTTCCATATACACTAATAAAAAGAGGTTTGTGCCTTAGTGAGGACTTCAAAACATCCAGGAATATAGGAATTAAACAATTTATGTATTGTTTATCTAATTTGTTCTTAGTGCAAAAGTACATGTCTCTAGCAGAGACCAACTCTAAGATCACACCCATTCCCCCAAGAATATCTTCTGCTATGCTGCAGACTAATGAAACTTTTTCCTCTCTAGCTTCATCAAATTACCCTTCATTTTCCTTCTTCCTTACTCCAATCTTACTTGCAGGTTAACATTGAGGGCACTTCCTGGGACGTGTATTTGGACCTGTTCAGGCTAACAAGAACACTACTATTCCCCTTTCAAATGGATGGAGGAGCATTCCAGCCCCCTGGGGTTTTTTATACAAAAAGTGGACGGTGGTCTTGGAATTAATATGGCCAGGCCTTTTCCTTTAAAGTCAGTCTCAAGTATAGTCTGAAGGGCTAGTTGTGAAAATGGAGCAAGAATGGACATTTCTACCTAGTATTCAGAGCAGTTAGAACATACATGTGAGAAAGTTTTTAAGTTTTCCTAAATGAGTGTCCAACTACTAATATCACAATAATGAGTTTCATTGAGAAGTGAGTTGGCTGCATTGGTATTGTCCACCTTAGTTCTCAGAATATGGGTTTCCTCTTCCCACACTGCCTCAACAGGAAAGTGAGTTAGAGCAGGCAGATAATAAAATGCTACAAATGGGAAAGCTTTGAATAAAGCAGCTATCATGTGTGCTAAGCAAGCACTGGAAAAGAGTGCAACTCTTTCAAAACAGGGTTCAGTGTTTCCGGTTTTTCCAGCTTCACATTGTTTTATGTGACAGAATGTCTTTAATTAGGTTAGCAAAGGCTGAGATAATGTCTATGTTTGGCAAATGTGCTCTGCAATGGCCTAAGGGTTTCTCTGTGGTGCTAAGCAGCTTCAGTTCCTGTGAATGCTCAAGACTGTGCAGACTGAAACCTCTATCCTGGGCAAATGATGATTGCATCATTAGTAAGAAGTTAATTACTTTTTTTGTCTTAACTGGATCATGGCTTTTTAGAAGGTTTTATACTCTGTTTTCTCCCACTTGTCTGTTTAAGTCTTGAACAACAGACTCCACTGTGTATTTGCAGGCTCTTGAGCACCTTCTACCAGGGAAGCAAAGGCAGACATTGTAGTATATGTATTCTCCTTGTAGTAATGACAAATAAAATATCTGCCTGGGTTCCTGAAGAGGATGGCCTTCCTAATGCACAAAGAATTTCCAGGTGTGGAACTGTATTCCCTGTACGTACTCACACTTCCTGATGTGGATAGTGCAATGTTTTCAGGAAGCAGATGGCAGCAGCAAAAGTAGAAAATGAAGCAAGGCTGGCATAACTCAAATAACATGTTTTTTTTTTTTTTTTTTTAAATTTCAGTTTATAAAATATTGCTCTCTTCTCCTTTGTTTTCATTTTGCCTGCTTAGAAAAATCCTTTCCACATGTTAGATCACATAAGAATGTTAGATCACCCATACCTTTTAAGGTATGTGAACTGCATTTGACTTTGAACAGCAGTATTCAACCTTTTAAAGTTATGTACCTGCCAAAATGTTCTGCTGAATCAGACTAAGTTAGAAAAAAAATAATCTTTAAATATACCTTTCAATTTAACATAAAAAGCATTAAAAAGTAGGTATGCACATATAGCAAACACACTCATGTCATCACCTTGATATGATGGATTAATTCTCCATTAAGAGAAGCAGAAGAAAAAAGCTTTCACAGTCCTCCATGCTACCCATCAGGATTTCTTGGAAGGTTAATTCTGGAGTTGTTCCTATAATTGCTAAATTAGTTGGACATCTTGCCATTCATTTTAATGAGACTAGAAACTACTTATAGAGAATCACAGAATCACAGAACGGTAGGGGTTGGAAGAGACTTCTGGAGATCATCTCGTCCAACCCCCCTGCTTGAGTAGGTACACCCACAGCAGGGTGCAAAGGGCCATGTCCAGGCGGGTTTCAAATGTCTCCAGGAAACTCCACAACCTCTCTGGGCAGCCTGTTCCACTGCTCTGTCACCCTCACAGTAAAGAAGTTTTTTCTCATGTTTAGGTGGAACTTCCTGTGTTCCAAGTTGTGCCCATTGCCCCTTGTCCTGTCGTTGGGCACCACTGAAAAGAGTCTGGTCCCATCCTCTTGACACCCACCCTTCAGATATTTATAAGCATTGATAAGATCCCCCCCTCAGTCTTCTCTTCTCCAGGCTGAACAGACCCAGGTCTCTCAGCCTTTCCTCATATGGGAGATGCTCCAGTCCCCTGATCACCTTGGTAGCTCTCTGCTGGACTTGCTCGAGCAGTTCCCTGTCCTTCTTAAACTGGGGGGCCCAAAACTGAACACAGTACTCCAGATGTGGTCTCACTAGGGTGGAGGAGAGGGGGCAGATAATCTCCCTCGACCTGCTGGCCACATTCCTTTTAATGCACCCCAGGACACCGTTGGCCTTCTTGGCCACAAGGGCACGTTGCTGGCTCATGATCAGCATGCTGTTCACCAGCACTCCCAGGTCCTTCTCAAGAGAGCTGCTTTCCAGCAGGTCCGCCCCCAACCTGTACTGGTGCATGGGTTTTTTCCTCCGCAGGTGCAGGACCCTACACTTGTTTTTGTTGAATTTCATGAGGTTCTTCTCGGCCCAGCTCTCCAGCCTGTCCAGGTCTCGCTGAATGGCAGCACAGCCTTCCAGCGTATCAGCCACTCCTCCCAGCTTGGTATCATCAGCGAACTTGCTGAGGGTACACTCTATCCCTTCATCCAGGTCATTGATGAATATATTGAACAGGACTGGACCCAGCACAGACCCCTGGGGAACACCACTAGTTACAGGTCTCCAACCAGTCTCTGCCCCATTGATCACAGCCCTCTGAGCTCTGTTGTTCAGCCAGTTAGAGTGATAAGGTCCTTCACTTGTAAGAGTGCTCACCACACTGAATGCATGGCAAGGAAGATGTTAAAAACCTTTGAAATCAATATGAAACAATGAATTCTAAGCTGAGCTGTTAAAAAATGCTTCTCCTCTGCTACCACAAGGCTTTTCTCAGAGGACTTGTTCCAGCTGACTGTTTTCTTCTAACCAATCTTCTGTAAAGCCAGTTGTATTAGGTGACATGAAAAACTAATTAATTGATTGAAAATGGCTTTCTCTATCTTTAATTTTCCTAAGAATGTTATACAACTGAAAGTTAGTCTCCTGATTTTCTCTAGAGCTAAGGAGAAATCTTCATCTCAGAGATGGTGAATATCAGGCAATACAAAACTCCCATTCCAAAAATCAAGAGGCTATAAAAAATAATTATCTGAATTAATACTGAGAACTGCTTGCACTGGACCAAGACCATTATAACAGCAGCAGAAGTTTCATGTTTAGGGAAAAAAGGAATGGCAGGAAGTTTTAATTTTACTGAATGGTTCTGCTATTTAATATTTGCATTCCACCTTTCCCTCAGCGATATGATCCTATACTTAGGTGTAGTATAAGAACATACTGATGTGAGTTTAAGGTTAGAGCTGGACATTGTCAAGCTCTACCAGCTGATAAGGACAGTAGTTTCCAAATTGTCCAAACCCTTCACATTCCCTAGTCCTCTCGCTCCCAGTGATCCATTTCACATCCTCCACCTGCAAACCCTTGTCCCTCATGTCTTACTTTTCCTACCATGCTACAGTACATTCCCTTTGTTTTCCATTTCCATATGCCTACTATTCCTCTGGTTCTTCACCTAAAATGCACAACTGGTTGCTATGAAACAAGTTTAGCTGAAAAGCAAAGTGCTAAAGATCAAGTAGGCAGATGTAGAAGTTGCTGTATCCTACAGAATCACACTACCAAAGTCACATAAGTACAATGAACAACCTTGTATCCATCACACAAGGTAGGATAGGATTTTTAAACTCTGTATGGAAAAGAGCAGGATACTTATTGTGAGGCACATATGGGCAATGGTCATATTACAGTTGGTACATGGTAATTTTAGGAGAAGGAGATTTGGAAATGCCAAGTTTGGAGGTTTAGACCTAGGATCACCCTTGCTCAAGGCAGCTGTGTTATTCATCAGTTACACCGATTGTTTCCAAACACAGGTAATGAATGTTTTTTCCTGTACCACAAAATCAGTGTCCTCTAAAATATTTTCTTTCTTTAATTGAACTGTTATTTTATAAAGTTTAAACAAATGATTGTGTTGGAAGTGCCCTCAGGAGATATGGAGGAGTGAGCAGAGCATAGGTGAGATCAAAAGGGCTGTCTACAAAGATCTGAATAAGATTGAATGGCATATGTTTTACATGGCTTCCTGAGTTTGCAATGAAGATAAGTGGGAGTGCGTGTGTATGAAAAATTCGCTTAAAATGAGAGTCAATATTACATTAACAGTCAGATAATGCATACAGTTTAAGAGCATTTTGAAGCCCATATAATACAGTTAACTCTATTACTACAATGCAATGTTGCCCTTTAACTTTCAAAGAGTAATTTAGAAATAAATTGTTATAAGGAATTTAATTATAGGGAATTTTTTCCTTTAATCTTTTTTTTTTTTTTTTTTTTTTTTTTTTTTGCCTTGCAGGAAACAAGAAGGATCACAGGCTGTGCTTTATGGAATGGATTAAAGCAGTGCTTAATTTTATATTGTTTCACCCTTACGTACTCTCAGCATTTCAGGAATAAAGATAGCCACAGAAAATTAAATTTTGTTTAAATATAGTCAACCCTGTGTGACAAATGACAGAGATTTTTATCATAAGACAAAAGAATAGCAGCAATTAAAAAAAATTCTTAGAAATTACTAAGAAAAGTGAAATGTTTTAAGGATAATTAGAGCCTAATTAGAAATAGAGATGCTATCAGTATGATAATAGTTGCCATTTTATTCATGCCAATGCATAATTTCTCTTGGTGACAAAATGTGGTTCTATCCTGAAAGCATGCACTCATAAATTGCTCACAGCAGTTAGTGGTTGAATTAGTAAAATAACTGTGGTTTGTTTTCCGTAACTAGTTGTCTTCTAAGTACGGATCTGATCATTTAAATTAATCATGGGGAATATTTATGGAAATTAGCTTCAGTTGCCAGAGAGTTCATTATAAGAAATAATTTACATTTGAAATAAAATTTTAACTACATAAAACCACCTTGATATCACAGTAATGCTGGATGTTATGGAATAAAATAGGAAAATTCATTACAGGAAAAATATTTGAAAATACTTTGGAAAATGAGAAAAGAGTAAGATATTCCTATTTCGGTGTCTTTGCCCAGCACTGATCTATTAAACACCATAATGGTATTTTTTTAACTGTCTTTGGTTAATACAAGTTTACCAAAACAATACTATTTACAAATAAGGTATTTTTAAATGTGATATCTTAATTGTCAGCATATTACTGCTTAATGCTCTTATTCATCTATTAACCATAGACAACTGATTATATTTGCTTATAACGTGAAGAATTATGAAATTCAAATATTATTTTTAAAATATTCAAGGATTCAGGAACAACCATGAATCCACAAAAGACAGAAGGTTAATCACTCATTCTGCCTTTCAAAGTACCACTTGCTCACTTGCAAGCATGGTAGATAGATTCTTGAACGTAGCCAGAAGATATTTATTCCTGTTTCTTCATGATTTCATAAAATTGTTACAAACCAATATAACCCTTTTTCAGCCAATAAATTTGGCTTTAAATATAATAAAACAGCATGGAGTTAATTTTATTATTTTTTCTTTTTGATAATAAGCACTAGATAACCAAATTTGCTCACTTTTTAGAAAATGTTCAAGTATCACAAAGGAAACATTCCCAGTAGTGCAACAGATGTTGAAAGGACTAAATAACTTTTGCTCATTTTTCTAGCTGTGGTTACCCATTTTTAGGACAATGTGGTAACAGAGCTCTTTTAATCCTCTGAAATTTCAGGATGCCTTTCTAAGTTAGAGGCAGTCTCCCCTCTCCATGCTCAGGAGTAACGAGAAGAGATAAGAGTCATACTTTCCATAACTTATAACCAACAGTGAAATCACACATGATAATTTTTATTATTTTCAGTCACAAATTTTTATCAAAAGATTACTATCTTCAATGCCTATCACTCCAGTGACATAAGACCCAGCTAGGCAAACACTCCCTGTTCATCAGCCACTAAGAATAACATCTAGTGACTGCGCTAGAAATATGCATCATTCTATGAACAATATCAACCAGTCAATTCACTTAAAAAAAAAAACAACAACACTTTTTGCCTTGACTAAGAGTAAATGAAAAGCCACCAATTGAGAATTCCTCTGTTTCTTAAAGTTCCAGATCCACTTCATTCATATCAGGTTTGGTTTTTTTTTCCAGCAGCAGAGAATCCCCCAAAACTCATGTTACTTTCAGACATGATGTGTCTTGAGAGTCACAGCCCTCAGCTTGGTTAAAATGCAAGTGAGCATGTTTTCTTTTAAATAAAGAGGCTACACTGCTGTTATCTAGATCATATACTTCATACAGATTCAAGTTAAAATCTTGTTAAAATTGTAATCAAGTGAGCTTCCCTGAAGAAGGACCTTTGCTTTAATTGAAATGGATAGTCATTGATAACTTTATTTACCTCATGGCTGAGAAATAGGATGGGGGATTACAGTTTAGGATTTTCTGAAAAAAGATTGTACTACTTCAGATTCAGATTCTACCACAGTTACAGCTGACTGTTTCCAATAACACAGTTCAACCTCCTAGTCACACTGGGCTGTAGTGCTGGCTAAACTAAAGCACAGACAGCTGTATTGTAAACATCTAGAACTGAGCCAAGCTCCTAAATTCCCTTTATAATCAGTGGAATGAAGTAGGAATTTTTAAGGCATGATTCACTTCTATTTAAGATAAATGATCAGGTGTATCTCAGTCTAAAACACTGGGGTTTTTTTCTCTAAAGCCACAGCCCTGAATCTTTAGAAAACCCACTCTTCTACCATTTTCCTTCGGTTTCTTCATCTTTCTCCTGACCACAAGCAACTGAAGAAATGACATAGTTACCCATCAAAACTTTCTGCCATTGGGAAGAAAATGTTTTGGGTGTGGTTTCTAGTGGTTTCTATCTAAGATATTAAACTAACTTGTTCAAGCTCTCGCTTCTTTATTCAAGCACCTTGCTAAATATGAGATGGCAGATTGTATTGGCTGGCTAGCCATGAAGACCATGGTTTCCTGATTCCAAGTTGTGGACCCAAACAGTTGTAATGGGCAGAGTTGTATTTTGGGAGGAAAGAGTACATTTTTCAGGAAAACACAGAGTCTGAATAACGAGCCATAGGTTAGATGACTACTTTAACAAATAGAACATGGTTTTCTTCCCACAGAAGTAGGTAGTCTGGTAGATATCACTGAAGACATTAATTATAGCCAGCTATATCTGACTATTACGTCTGTATTTTGAACAAATGTTCCTCAGGCTACCACATCATAGTCATACAGACACGCTCTGATACATACAGTTAGTCTCTTTTATTTGTCCAGAAAAGACAGCAGAAACTTTCTTACCATGTCAGAGGCCTTGTCTCTTAGGTTAGTTTCTTGGAGAGCTCTTGGCTATTGTCACTCCTGTCCATAAACAGGCATCAGCAACAAATAGTGCCAAGCCTTTTAAGGCTTCAGGCCAGGATTTCTACACATCTACATATGCAGCTGGCAAAGGTTACCAAATATTCTCCTTTATTTGTTCATCTGCATTGACCAATTGGTTCCTCACCCAGAATTGCATCTGCTTTTGTGAGAGCATTTGTCCTTAAGTACCACTAACCTATTTGTAGAGTAATAGGCTTTTTGATGTAAGTTGAAAATTTATTCCTGGCCTTACGGTAATAAGATTGACTTTAATATTTTAAATGCCTCTAAGTAGCTATAGGAATATATTTGCGAGTGTTTATGACCACGACTGATGGAAATACTTCAATCAAAATTTCAGTATAAGCTTGGACAGTTAATTTCCAAGGAAAGTGAACTCTTAACAATGCTTCATCTTTATCAACTGTAATTGTTCTTCCAAGCATTTTACCAGAAAATATTTCTGTGACCATCTCGTACTTTTTGTTCAGAATGTGACTCCCTGAAAAGGATGGTTTGATGCCAAATTGACATTAAGAAGATACAGAGTGATTCTTCCAACCCACCACACTCCAGTGTAAAAGAACCAAATGAGATCCTGGAACCGCTGAGCCTACAAAGTTTGGCACGTTTCCCCAGAATATCTAAATTCAAATCCTCTTGCCTGGTTTTTATTAACACTAGCAATATGAAAGATTAAAAAGGTCAGCTTACTAAATATTTGCTTTGGATTCAGCACTTAATATTTGCTAAGTTCTTACAATTTCATTGGACACTGTCCAGTAGGATGTGGCTATATCTTTTATCTAGGTATCAAAGCTGTAGACAGTGAAGAAAGCCTTGTGAGCAATAATCTTAAGTAGCTACATCACGCATAACAACTGATTATTTAATTAAAGCTGTCAGTGCTGGTGCACTCTATATCTGCACCAAATGTGCATTAATTTGTCAGCTGTATTAATTAAGAAAAGAAACAGTAAGTGAAGTCAATGCCATTTGACACATATTGTTCCTTATGTACCAATGAAGTTACATGTAAGAGTTTAAGTTTCTAGCTACCAAGATAGTACAATACTCATATTGTTGTTGGTTTGTTCATCATCAGAAGCTGTCTTCTCCCGGTTTCAGTCTTCTTTGGCATATTGTAATTCTGAATTGTTTTATTCCTTCCATAGTTACTGTCTAGGAGACTGTACCCGGATCTGCCAGTAACTACTTCCTGAGAGACAGAGATCTATCCACCTCCACTATCCCTTCTGCTTTCCCCTCCTTTGTTCCCTTTTATTAGCTATTTCGGTGTGGATATCCTCTCACCTTTCCCTATTGAAAGAATTCAGACCGGATCCTCTTCATTCCCTAAGTCTTTCTCCATCTTAGTCTTTCTCTTGTCATAGTGAACAAATCCTACCTTTTTATTAATTTATTTCTTCCTACTCTTTCTTATCAGAAATGAAACCTGTCTTGGAAATATTTTAAGAAGTTCTATTATTTTTCCTCAGAATTTTTTTAATTGCCAAAAGAGAAACTTTTCACAAGGAAACTGTCAACAAGATTTCTCTGGTTCAAAATAAAACTTCACATCTAACTCAAAGCCAGAATCATGCAGAACAGTCCTAGCTGATTGTTCTGGAAAAAGGGAGCATGACCAAACACAAATGCAAGACTGAATTTTCTGCAACTCAGATGAGTATATTAACCTGGGGTTGTGACTTGGGTTCTTGGATTCTCAGTTCACCCTTATTAATCAAAAAGATAACTACTAAAGTCTTAAAAATCTTCACAGAATAAGAAAAGTATGTCCTGATCTATTCCAATAATTCCAGTAGTACGTCTCCTTCTTAGATTACTCATCTTTCTTTAAATCTCACTCATCATTCCTATCTTAACTACATATTGCTTACCCCCCTGGGAAATATTTAAATACATGACTTCCATCCTTTAGATTTTATACATTGTTGTCTCTTTTATTGTGGTTTATTTAGAGACACCTTCCTTTTGTAGCTTTTCCTTTTTTTTTCTTTTAATTCTATGCATTGCTTTCCAGAGGTTATAATAGTAAAGCTAAAGTTTTCTCATAGTTTTCTATAATCCTGTCCCAAAATTCTTTCTGTTCTAATTGCATCTTAGCTTCCTCCCTTTCTTTCTACCTGTGTCTCTCCATTACACATTATGGCTATCTCTCCCCCTTCCCCCCGCCAGTGCATCCCTGTTTACAGCAATCTCCAGCTTCTTGTTTCCTTACTCAGTAATGTCCCTAAGACTGACTTTTTCCTTGACTTCCTACTTATACAATGTGTACTACCTTAATGCCTAGGAGCTTCTACTACCATAAAACAGATAAATTGTATGTCAAAAAGCTTTTTTTCCCTGGGTTTTTTTTCCGTAATAAATATTCTACCATTTTCAGTATTACATTATACGCTACTTGAGGCAGCTTTCCTCTGCATTGTACATTTACGATGTGTTTTAAAGTTTCATAAAAGTAATGTCGTTCACAGAAAACTTCCTGGTCCTATCAATGTGGCACAAAGAGTGACTAATTTCAAAGAGAGAACTAAGAGAGATCTTAATAATAACCCAATTTAAAAGCATACAGTTTTATTTCAGTTTTGCAGCATTCCTTAGAGCTCTTGATCTAGAGGAGTGTCTACTGTGAGGCTAAATCCCACTTTCAGGAGCTATGGGCACAATTCCTATGAATCTAGATAAAAAATGTGGACTACTTAAAAAATAGAAGAACGTGATTATGACATTTTGAAGACTTCCTTCAGGAAGCTTTGGAAACATCAAGAAAGTTCAAGACTTTTTTTGTATCACTACAAATACTTATAAAAGGCATATTTAGACATAGCAGATAGGAAAGAATTCTGTTATATATCACAACTACTGTGGTTTCTAACAGTATAATAGGCTTTAACTTATATCTTCAGCACATTTAAGTCACACAATTCAGAAATAGAAAAGAAAATTCAGGCTTTCTAGGAAGGGCAGAAATATATTATATATTAAAGTAACCCTAGGAAAAACAAGATGAGGAGAGGTAAAATCTTTACAAGAAAAATATATTTAAAACATTCAGATAAAATTTTCTGCTCAAAGTCTGTCTGTGAACCTTTTTTTCCTAGCTGTATCTGTTGGTGTAATAAAGGACATTACCTCTCCTTTCAACACCCTGTCCACTGCTATTATTAGACCAATACAGCAACTTAACTAAAACTGAGTTATTGGTAAGTAGTGCTCAGAACAGCACTTCAAGGGCAGCACAGATAATAATGTCTGTGACTATGCTTGTACCTTCAACCACCTTTCAAAATGGAAAGTCTTCCATAGCATCAAAGTTCAGATAACTCAGACATAAACAGAAATTAGTTGGCCATGAGAAATTCTACTTAGATCTTCAAAAGCTTATGTGCAAAGCATCTTTTCCAGGGATAAATACAAGTTATATAATAAATTTACCAGTAGTTTTCCTAATACCACTGTCCAAAAAGAAAGAAATACCATTCTCATTGGACATAGTGAAATTATTCATTCTATATAAATTGAGAACAGACATTTCTAGCCTGATTCATCTGAATTTTTTTAAAACTCTACTTTGGTGAGATAAGAATTGACTATACTGACTAATCTACCATAATAACAGTGGGATGCCTATACAATTAACTCAAAGCAGATGTCCACAATTTAGTCAGATTAATCCCATCCCTAGTGAGAAATGTCATCTTAGAAGTATCTTTAGAATCAAATTTTCCTACTGTTTGCAAATGCCATGTTGAATGATAATTTAGAACAGTTTTTGGAGAAGCATTTCAAACAGCTGAACTGTATTAGTAAAAAAGAGTTATGTTTATAAGATTTTTGCTGGTTTGGGATTATAATCCTTTTCTTGTAAATAATAAGGGATAAGAGATGTGGAGTTCATTCACAGGAAGGGTAGTAGTTATTGTCTTCACTTCTGTAATTTAAAAGTGTGTAAGAGTAAGCTATAGGGATGCCTCCAAAGGTAGTCTGAAATTACTTTGGGATGCTTTTCAATATCAGAACAAGAATACCTGGACCTTTCCGCAGTATTTTCCAGGCCTCCCCATGCTCAACGGCACAGTGCTATTATAAGCCACTTCGCGTCTCTTCCATTGTTTAGATAAGGGAGACAGAACATCTTTTCAATGAACAAATGCAACTTTAGTCTCAGTGAGAAATATAAGAGCTGGCAGATGCCTCCAGAGAGCTATTCCACCTTCAACATCTCTGTAGTAGATGCGCATTTTTTGCTTTCAGCTGAAGAAAATCTGTTCGGAAAAATAATGATAAAATACCTACCTGCCCTAAAATGTATTTTCCTGTTATAAAAACATTTTAATATAAAGTCCTAAACTTTCATTGCTATCTGTTTTTATATAGCATTGCTTTAGAGAGATGGTCTCAATAACTACTAGGAAGGGTGCTGAGGTACTGTGATGAAAAGTGTCAAGACAGACTACTAGGAGAGAAATGCTAATAGACATGGTAAAAATTTCCTTTTGTATCTTTTAAAAAAGAGCATTTTAAATGGCTCTAGACATTGCAGCAGTGAATGCTACATTTACCTTCCCCTGTCCCTAGAAATCATTTTTAAGCAACTAAAACTCTGACTCATCCATTTTTTGGTTTTTTTTTTTTTGTTTTTGTTTTGTGGTTTGTTTTTTTTTTTTTTTTTAATTTTAAACTAATATATCATTTACTTGAGACATTGCATAAATATTTTGGAATTGATGTCTGAAACAGATGAGGTTTTTCATTTTGAAGAGTGACAGTTTGTGCCCAATATTCTTTCTGAAAGTTTCAGAAGGATTTTTACGATATAATCACAAATTATAATTGTGTCATTATGCATAATTACTCTACACCATTACATCACATAATTGGATCAGTTCATGTTCTAATTGCATGGTTAGAGAGATTTACTCTAAGTATGTTTGGGTTATAATTACACTAATTTCATAAATCTGGGACCCGCAGAGTCCAAATTTTGTAGGATTAACATTTATTTCTGTGGTTCTCTCTTGCAGCAGGAAAATCTTAAAGTGGTATTTTGGTTGTATAACAGACCCTACTTGTTTTCACCAGTATGGTATTAACCTCTATTTGTATTTGTAATGTACTAAATTCTATTTGTATGTGTAAAGATTAGAGTATTACTTCATCTATAGCAATGTTAAACCTGCTTATATGGGTCACTTTGGCCACTGGTCTAGAAATGAAAAATAAGCAAACATAGTGGTCAGCACATGGCAAAAAGCAGATGGGCTAAGACTAGTAGGACTAGAGTCAGCTGATGTGCAAGTGGCAGGGTCTGCTTCACGGTCTTGTGAGGGAGTTAGTTCAGAGAAGCTGATGTGTTATCACTGGGACACTGTTAATATCCCGGTACTTTAATGAAACATCTGTGGATGGGCCTGTGGCAGCATGGACACCGCCTGTAGTATAGCCACCTTTAGAAGACCGAAAATCATCAGTCATATAGCAAAAAAACCCACCTGATATTGACCTTATGATATTGACATTAAAACTAATCAGATTATGTTTTCTATTCTGTCTTTTGACTTTTCTGTCTTTTGACTTTTAAATGACCACCTGCTCCTCTTCTAACAGTAATTGGCCTATGACAGTTTCAGGTTGAAAAGTCAGTATAAGGTACAACATTCCCTATTTCTTCCATTTGTCCCTTTAAGCTAGTGGAACTACATTAATTTCATTTTATTATCTTGAGCTTTCCAGTTTCTCCCTGTGTCTATATCAGCTGTTAGAAAATGCTTACTATACATCCACAAAAGCATTAAAGCATTAAGAATTTTTGTATTAATTATTTTCACATCTGAAATATGGAAAATACTGCTAAACCAGCCTAACCTTGGAAAAAGTAACACCATCAGAAGAACAGAAAATTTCCAACAGCAATACATTTTTGTATTAAAAAACACCATCACCATCTTCAAAGCAAATCCCAAAATCATTGCAAGTCACTGAGATGGACTTTTGTTGGAGCATATATGAAATATACGATTTGGTTGCTCACACAAAATCACAGAATAGTTGGCATCAGAAGGGACCTCTGGAGATTGTCCAGAAGTATCAATCTGTTGCTTCCTATACTGAGAGGAAACAATATGCCTAAGCTTCATCCTGTAGAACTGAAACTTTCTTTTTCTTTCTTTGTACACAACCTGATATTCTTGTCCTATTTTTCTTTCTTTCTTTTTTTTTTTTTTTTTTTTTTTTTTGGTGGGGGCAGACTACTTCCATCTAGCATTCTCCAATTATATTTTGATATTAGATTTATTAGTTAGAGATTTGGTGACTATTTCTATGTAATAGATGATGTTTGCTATAATTTACTGTCCAACCACAAGATAACCATCATGTAAAAAGAATTTATTTGTACTCCTTTCTAGAAAGTCTATCTGTGATCCCAGCCACAGCATTTCTCTTGCTCTTTGCACTGACTACTCATGATTTTTTGCTTATAAGGATTTCTCCTTAACCTGCACCTCTCTTTCCTTTCTCAGCATCCTTAGTAGTAGCATCAAGTTCCTTCTTTGCTACTATTGTGATGGGTCTAATCCATAACCTAAGGCCATGTGGAGGGCCAAGAATCCACCTGTGCCTCCGGCTTCACCCCCTCAGCTCTCTGGGCTGGCAGATCACAGGAATATCAACATTTCTTGCCTTTTCCTGCCAGCATAAAGGTCTTTTGGCCAACTGGTGAAGAAAAGTTGGTCCCAGAGGGTCTGGGACACAGCACCAGTGACTGTGATACTCTACAGCCACCACAGAGAGCAAGCATGGAAAATAAAAGTGGTACTGCAGCAGATCACAGCATATCTCCAGAGAAAGGAGCTTATCCTGCTTCTGCACTACTTGTGCTCTCATATTTGACACCTCAGGTTGGAGATATGTGTGAATAACGAAACAAATGAGAGGCAATATCTTCTTTTTTATTGACATAATAATCAAGGTAGGCTTCTTTTAGGCGAAGACTATTACGGAAATTTCTTGATACTGGTAGTTTAATGTGTATTAATATGCATCTATTTCACTGCATATAAGCAGAGAAAACAGCAAGGAGAATAATGCCAGTGTTTCTGCAGGTGGAATGGATAAGAAATTTCTTTTTTTTTTTCTTCCAAATTAAACAGAAAAAATCTATTCTGAATCTAATTCTGATTTATCTTTTTTTTATTACAATTACTGTTTCATATAATGGATTACAAATCCTAAAATAAATAAAATTCTGCATCTATGAACATTTATGTTTTGTGCTATAATTAAAGGATAATCAGTATAGCGCTGGACTGCCCAAAGTAATAAATAGCATTTTCAGGTAATTAAATACCAGAGAAAAGCTGAAATATTTCATGACCTTAAAAGTCACTTAGAGAGAGTATAAGCCAAAGCATTCTTTTTCTGCAACCATATTTTTAATGGCTAATCAAGCATAACAGAGCTTTTTGGAACTAATGACCATTTTCAGTTGTCCATAAAAAAATGTTTTGTTTCTCTTTTTAATGCTCTATTTTTAAGTTTGTAAGGTAGATGAGGAATTTTTTAGGGTTGCTTACTGTAAACTCTATGAACCATTTTCCTGGAAAAAATATTGAAATATTTTATCTCCAGTTCACAGGAGAATAATAGATGGTCTAATTTAAGAAAACTTTTTCTTGTGTATCTTTATCTGTTATACTCTACAGGGAGGGAGGGAGAGGGGAAGGAAGGAGGGAAGGCAGGAAGGCAGGATGGAAGAAAGGAAAAGGAAAATGAAAATGAAAACGAAAAGGAAAAAAAGGAAAGGACATATCCCAACAGTGACTACAAATGCTGGCATGAAATAGGAAACTGTGAAAGCATCTTAAGATAAAATGAATATATTTCTTAATGCTTTGAATTTTGCTGTGTTTGCAATGTACTGTATCAAATCACTTGAATAAGGAAAAGTTCACTTCCTTCTGGGAATGAAACCACTGCCATTTCAACTGCCTGCAAAGATATCACTTAAGATAAATAAGTACAGAATCAGACAAAAGAAAAATCATATCTGGTAAATACTATATTGTCTGCATTGCCCTCTAGATTTCATCTGTAGCAGTGCTCAAAAAAGACATTTGACTTTATACAAAAGAGGTCCCATTCAGAGTTTCTACTTCTGATATATGCTGGGCTAATAGTCACACAACATAGGGGATTCTTTGACTTACTAGGTTTATCCAGGTGAAAAAAACCCAGAAATTTTGAAAAGGGTAGAAAGGAGGACCCTGGGAACTACTGACATGTCAGCCTCACCTCTGTGCCTGGGAAGATCATGGAACAGATCCTCCTAGAAGCTATGCTAAGGCACATGGAGGACAGGGAGGTGATTCAAGACAGTCAGCATGGCTTCACTGAGGGCAAGTCTTGCCTCACCAACCTAGTAGTCTTCTATGATGGAGTGACTATATCAGTGGACAAGGGAAGACCTACCGATGTCATCTATCTGGACTTCTGTAAGGCTTTTGACATGGTCCCCCACAACATCCTTCTCTCTAAATTGGAGAGATACAGATTTCATGGGTGGACTGTTCGGTGGATGAGGAATTGGTTGGATGGTTGCATACAGAGGGTAGTGGTCAACAGCTCAATGTCCAAATGGAGATCAGTGGTGAATGGTGTCCCTCAGGGGTCTGTGTTAGGACCAGTACTGTTTAAAATCTTCATCAGTGACATAGACAGTGGGATCAAGTGCATCCTCAGCAAGTCTGCAGACAACACCAAGCTGAGTGGTGCGGTTGATGCCTGAAGGATGAGATGCCATCCAGAGGAACCTCGACAAGCTTCAGAAGTGGGCTCATGTGAACCTCATGTGGTTCAACAAGACCAAATGCAAGGTCCTGCACCTGGGTCGGGGCAACCCCTGGTATCAATACAGGCTGGGGGACGAAAGGATTGAGAGCAGTCCTGTGGAGAAGGTACTGTTCTTCGAGTACCCCTCCGAGAAGGACTTGGGGGTACTGGTGGATGAAAAGCTGGACATGAGCCAACAATGTGCACTCAGAGCCCAGAAGGCCAACTGTATCCTGACCTGCATCAAAAGCAGCGTGGCCAGCAGGTCGAGAGAGGTGATTCTGTCCCTCTGCTCTGCTCTGGTGAGACCCCACCTGGAGCACTGCATCCAGCTCTGGAGCCCTCAGCACAGGAAAGACATGGACCTGTTGGAGCAGGTCCAGAGGAGGGCCACAAAAATGATCCGAGGGCTGGAACACCTCTCCTAGGAGGACAGGCTGAGCGAATTGTAGGGATCAGCCTGAAGAAGAGAAGGGTCAGGCAGCCTTTCAGTACTTAAAGGGGGCTTATAAGAAAGATGGGAATAAACTTTTTAGCAGGGCCTGTTGTGATAGGACAAGGGGTAATGGTTTTAAATGAAAAGAGGGTAGATTTGACTTGATATAAGGAAGAATATTCTTGCAATGAGGGTGGTGAAACCCTGGAACAGGTTGCCCAGAGAGGTGGTAGATGCCCCATCCCTGGAAACATTCAGGGTCAGGTAGGATGGGCTCTGAGCAACCTGATTCTATGATTCTATGATTTCTAAAGGAATCAGGTACCCATATCAGTCAAGAAGCTATTGCCTTCTAATTTCTTTAGGTTACTTCACAGTACTCTTCTGACCTGAAAGTCACACAGGGAAGGGAAATGCCCTTTAGAATGGAAGCATTATGGATAAGGAGATATAAATGCTCTTTCTCAGCACAAAGATGAGACAAGTTGGTTTGATCCCTCTGTAACTGTATGATTCCCTGGATCTTTGCTCTCTGATATTCCCAACTGAAGCTCACATATGAATAGTCTTTAATCAGTAATTGATATTTTTTGTAAATGGGCTTAATAAGGAACTAATTATTTTCTTTTAGGTTATAATTATTATTTGTTAGGTTATAATTATTATTATTTGTTGCTTTTATCAATATTCCATTTAGATCCCAAGAAAAACTGAAGTCCCATTACATTAGGTACTATACGAACTCACAGAATGAGCAAGTCATTGAGAGGAGTTCACACCCTAAATGGACACAGCAATGGGTAGGAAAGGAAATGGAAGAACCTATGGTCTAAAGAAAAAATTCACAGCAGAGCCAGAAACAGAACTGCCATTGTCTTTCTCCAGGCTTTTCTCTATTACATTCTATATTCTGTCTGATTTTAATGATCTGTTCCTTAGAATTAGAAGACTCCAAATTTGCCAATAAAGCTAATCTTACAAAGGAAGATGGTACAAAGTACAACAAAAATGTGAGGATGCATTCTGTTTTCATTTAAGGATATACATCCATCATGCAGTCCAAATGCAATTACAAGCACTAAAAGTATTCTCCTTAGTCCTAAGCAGCCTTCTCAAGAGTGCTCACATGGAAGGCAGTAGAATCTGAAAATGGTAATCAATATCCAGACTGACAGTATAAAAAGAAAATTTCTTCTGAAATGGTATTCAGAGAAAATGCTCTGATAGATGGAAAGAGAGCAGTGGTTTCAGAATTAATTCTTACCCTCAGCGAAGGTACAGCATATGGAAACCTAGATTAAAGCTTTCAGAAAGGTTGTTGGCTTTACTGACTGTTTTAATAGGCTTATTTTTCAGTTTTTGTGATTTTGTTGGGCTGCCAAATATGGTGGCAAGCTACCAACAATACTAATAGTCTAGTTGTCTACAAGATGCAATAGTGATCCTAATTAAGACTCGCAAGTGAAAGCATAAGCAGTTGAATGTAAATTGCAAAATTCAGCTGATTATTTATACAAGAATGAAAACTCTCTTCTCTTGATTAAATTCCTCTTTAGAGGCTAAAATTATAATTGACCATCTCTCTGGTATTTTGAGAACAGTAATTAGAATGAGCAGCTTGAACTTCTTTTGTTTGAGAGAAAATAATGAAAACTAACATAGTTACAAGACTCTCCATGACTTGTAAGTGACACTAATATTTCTAAATGTTTCAGCTGATCTGTCCTTTTGAATGACACACAAATCCAACTTATGGTTTTCTTTTACACTCTCCAGACATGGAGAGTGGGAATGACTTCAAAGCACACAGGGACTGTGAGATTTAATGTCTGATTTCAGGAGCCCTTTATACTCTCCAGTAACTAGTAACTCACAGTACACACTGCACCTGATGAGCAGATTTTCAGCCTGCCAACTTATTATATAAAATCTTGTTTTGATCTTTGTATACTGAAATTTACTTCAGCTGGTACTAATTACACCAAAACTTCTATGACAAAAGATGGCATATCCTATCAAACATAGCTAAAATGAGAAATATCACAGTTCACACCTAACCATGTTGTCTAGCCATAGGCCTTCCACAGAGAGCATCTCCAATTTTGGCTCCTGCTGCTACTTGAGGCAGGTGAGAGAATGGACTTTGGACCTGTAGCACTACCAAAAGTTGACATATGCTGGAGGATTGCTGAGACTTGTCAACTTCTTTGATGGCATCACCCACATAAAACAGATGGAAATGTGGTTGTGAAATTCCTATACGTTGATTTCCTGTCTGTGGTATCTGCTAACTAAACAAATACGAACTTCTAAGCCATATGGTCCTTCAACTGGCTCCTGATTTCTTACTTTAAAGGAAGGAGAAAAGTGAGCTTTATTATACAATACTGAACTGAAAATCCTTTTTGAGAAGTTACTATTAAGATTATTTCCTCATACAGTTGTTGATGACCAAAAAACCAGGAACAGTACACTGCTTACTGGTTTTAACAAAGACAGCTGGGGAATGCTCATTTTTCCCCTGAAATGGTTTTGAGTTGTGTTTCTAGAGCTAGAAAAGAGAAGTTTAGAGTCTGGCCAAGTATGCACAGAATGTAATAAGTTCCCATAAACTCAGAAATTGATAGGCTAGCAAAATTTAGTTCAACATATTGATTCTGATACACTTTATAGAATTATAAAAAATATTGACTGAAAATACATTCTCAAGCAAAGTCCCTGTTATATACCAGCATATGTTGTGAAATTATACCTATAGGCATTCCAACCTCTTCCACAATGTTACCTTCAGCTTTTCCTTATGGCAAAAACTTGTTGAACTGTAAGTTGGAATCCTTTAGGAAGGAGGTACTGTCAGGAATGTAAAAAGTATCAATGCAATAGTTTCACACTTGGAAAATAATATATGGCATTTTTTTGTCATTTCAAACAATCGCGGGAAAGGATTCTCTAAAAGGCCACTTTTGTACTAAGTTTGCCTCCATTGACTGAAAGGATTTTTCTCTGCTTATATTGTTAAAAATATCTTCACTCAAGCTGAACATGTCAGAATTGTTTTCAAAAAAGGCATGATTTGCATTTTTTCCCTCTTTAACTTGCTTCCTTTTGAGCAAAAGGGATGAATAATACAAAAATTGCTGGTTTTGTTCTTGTAAGGAAGAGATTGTTAAAAAAAGGAATTAAGTTAGCTCAGAATTAAAATTTGCCTGTCATCAGGTATAGAAGCTCTTCTCCATAAGTAGTGTGACTACATCTTTCAGTGGTCAAGAAAAGGTAGACTTACAAATATTGTGTTGAGGCACCTTCTCTCTGTAAGTGAACAGGCTGAGAAGTTAATTTGTTTTTGTTTAGACTGAGAAGTCAGCAGCTGTGACATGCTCTCCTGTTGTATGTCTGACCCTGTTACAACTTGTCTGTTATTAAATAAAATCTCTTTTGTTACTTTATCTTGAACGTGAATCCCTGGCCATGGTGAAGGGGAATCTGATATAACGGCTCACTGGAATTCAGGAAAACATTCTCTCTCTCTACAGTTTTTTGTCTTCTGGGACAAGCACTGCTGGTGACCCGCCTTTTCAGGGTGCTTACTGTTTTTAACAATGGAGGTAGCGTTCAGTTCTCTTTTCCTGCAGTTCAAGGTAAGTTGCCTAGACAGGGTGCACTCCTAGTTCTTTCACTGAGGTTACAGTTAATAGAAATAGTACATAATTTCTCTGATTGCTATCACAAAATCACTCAAAGATCAACAGAGATCAAGGCTACAGTGCTATGTGATGAATCACCAGAAGCCAGCAGATAGTCCCTCTTGAAAAGCCTGACGTATAAAGATATAAAGCAAGAAAATTGTAGGGGGAGTGAGTGGGTAGTGATGGCTGGCCAACATCATGTCAGGTCCAGGACTGGAAAAAGGCCAGCAATAGAGGTGAATTAACCAAGTGATGTATTGTTAGAAGGAGATAAGGAAAATGAAAAGACAAAATAAGAAAGTAAAAGGGGCATCAATGAAGAGACAGAGAAGAAAAAATGAACATGGAAGCTCTCAGGCAAAGCATACAGCAGGAATGGAATTAATGTCCAGTAATCAGAAGAAGATATTGTCAGAATAAAAATTAAAGAAACTCTTTAGGTCTGCTTCTTAATATGTTCCTTCTAGCCTAAACATGCTTCAACATTGATGAGAACTTGTCAACAGAATCTGGGGGCAAGAGGGTTTCACAAGCCCCTACAGGGTATCAAAAGAGGAGATGGCCTAGCACAGATCTTAGTACCCTAGTAAGGAGCTAGCCCCAGGAAAGGGATAAAGAAATTGAAAGTTTTGTTGATCTGGGCTAGGAAATAATTAAAGCAGTTCAATACTGATAGAAGAAAGGTTTCTATTCAGCACTTGTGGATCAAGTTTAGGAGATTTCCTTTCATTGTCCAGCTTTTTATTCTTCTGTCCCCTCAGTAAACAAATGACAAATCAATTACTTTAATGCCAGGATGTTAATTTAGGAAGTGAACGGTTTTGATATAGACTGGTGAGAAAAAAGTTATTGAAAAGTAAAAAGGCATGTTACTATTTGTGAAATGAGGTACCTATAACTGGTAAACTAATTATCCAAATAGACTTCTAATAGTGCTAGTCATACATAGCATTTTAGGTATGAATGAAAATAGCCAACACAGTAATACACTTTATGTCTCAGCTGTAGAGTTCCTGAACTATGTGCTACCACAGGATTCCGACCTAGGAATTTGATGCCAGTGTTCAATAGAAAAAAATGCTTTCCAACTTGGGAGACTGTTTCTGTTGACTAAATGTAAATATAAAGGAGCAGTACATTGTCAAGGAGAACACCAGCAGTTACAATGTGTCAGATGGTCTAACAAGTTAGGTGAGCTGGTTCTGCTTGTCCGGAGATGTTTCATTCATCAGAAGAACATTTCTTTAAACAGGTGCAGTTCCACAAAGTGAAATCATGAAGACAAAAGATGTGCACAGACCACATTTATTTTGTTAGCAAGGTCTGAAAAATGGCTGCTGAGAATACACCACCTGGTATTATTACTCTGAAGCCGTGTCTAGACTTACTTTCTGGGCCATGGTCTGAAGTATCCCAGAGCTGTACTTCCTACCTGAGTGAACCACAGCCCCATTTGGCCTATGAACATGGTTTCCCTTGCATAGAAGCAGCAGAGCAGGAAGCAGGACTGCATTTCTCTGCGTCATACGTTGCTATGCAATCCAGAGATCACTATACTATATATGCCACACAGAATCTGGGAAGTTCTCCCAAATCTCTAACACCCATAACCTAAGGAAACCCCAAGGATATGAAAGATTACTTTTTTCTTTGAAAATCATGCCTCTTACTAAGTGCCTTTTGAAGATGAAACAAGTCAGATATCTGCGTGGCTGGTGTTTTATTCTTGCTTTTTCACAGATAAATCATTGATTGTGCCCTGAATGAGTCCCAGAAGTGTCCAAAGATTGGAAACCCAAGGATATTGATGGTGATGTACAATTCTGACAGGAAATGTTGCCTGTACCTCCAAAAGGACACTGTAACACAGAGCTTCCCTCATTTTTATCTTTCATCTCAGTTGTGACAAAGAAATTTGGTTTCTCAGGCCTAGTACTTGACCAACATTGACTTGTGCCATGGATGCCTAGACTCCTATCTAGCTACTAATGGGCCCACAACTGATTGTTTCCTACTTCAGAACAAGCTCAGCTGCATTACCTGAATGAAGCAATACTGACTAAAAAAAAAATGCCAAATTTGGTACTAGGAAGCAAGAGCTGGATTGACAACTCTGACAGACAAGTAAAGACTACAGTTATTATTGTTTAATTGCCATGGCAACTAAACATGGCCTTTTTGCTGAAATAATATCATGGTAACACCTTACTCGTTGTAAAAAATAATAATCAGTCAACCTAGATTGCTGTTGGGGCTGCACTCGAGTGAAAACTGTAGACTTCGAAAAGAAAGGTTAATAAAATACACAGAACAGAAAACAAGGTTAGAGGTGATGTTTTGCCTGTGAGGCATTTTTCAGAATGCAGAAGAAAAAGATTAGCTGCAGAGACAAGATGAACATTAGCTCCCTGGTTTCTCCTTTCTACCAATAACTTTTTAAGAGTCTTTCCAAAGCACACAAAAGTCCCTGCAGCCATAATGCCACCTTCAACCTTGTTATCTATCCCAGTTTTCAATATATATTGTTATCAATTCTTTTTCTTGCAATCTTCTGAAGCAGCCACAAATTATAGTTGTTTCACATCCTTTTTAGGAATTTGGATTGCTAAGGAATCTGACAATTTTTCAGGTGCTTCTTTTTCAGTTACTGGGAAAACTGAAAGTTTGTTAAATAGCAGCTGTGGTACTGACATTTCTTAGCATTTTGGTCTATGGCTATATAAACTAAACATATCCTTGAAGAAACTGTACTGATTAATTTTGACTTATTTTCTTCTATTATGTCACTGTTACATTAAAATACAGACTAATAGAGTGCACCATGAGAAAAATAAAATGCTTGATCATCTCAGCTTGTTTCTTACTATCATTTGCTATGCATCTCCTTATATTACTTTTTAATATTTTACACATTTTAAAATAGCAGAATCTGAAGAGATTCATTTATCCCTAACTTTTAAACATTTTGCATGCTGAGAACCGCACAGGAACAAAGAACAACAGTAAAGTTCAAAGCCAGTGCACTTTAACATACAGGAGAAATAAGAATTTAAAAAAACTTACTTAAGAAGAAACAATGACTTTTTCAGCTGTTAGGTGAAGTTTATCTGCTTGATTCCAGTTAAAGAGAAAAGTTGTATACTTTCAAGATCTGGTGGGTAAATGTTTCATGAAATTGATCATCTACTGTTTTATAAATGCATTAAGGCAGTGATTCTGTCCATTTGTCTTTTTGGATTTTTAACTTGACTATGGATTTTTTTACAAAAGAGTTTAAATTATAATCTTGTGATTTTTCTTGATAGGAAGTGAATGACTGGCTATAATGACTAGCTTACTATCTGTTAACAGTCATTTTGGCAGAAGAGTTGCACAGATCCTTATGTTCATAGCCAGGCCCCATTTAATTTTTTTTAATAATATTATATTTTCTCTTAATTATTTCTTCTTGAAGTATTCATTCTTTACAGTTCAATGACCATCTTGAGTCCAGAGGTGCTCTAAAGAAGACGAAGAACTCAGTTTCCTCTAATTTCTTATGCAATTCTGAATAGTGGTTTGAGAGTTCAAAAAGACTGAGTACATATATTGAGTGTCTTTGTAAAACAAAACAATTTATGAAGCCTCAGACATGGGTAGTGGTAGTACAACATAAAAAAGCCAGATATATTTTATATTCATTTTGTCCTGACTTGACTTTAATCATGTCTTATGTGAAAATGTTGTTTTCACACAAAGGAACAGATTAAGTTTCAAAATTTTGGCAGTTATGGTTAAAAAGCAATCAAATCAGTAGTTTGCATCATTGAATTATTAAAAGAAGACACATTAGCCACACTAACTATTGTCAGGGAACTATATAGACCAAATACACCTTTTGTGCAGGTGATCACTCACATTTCCCACATATTCTTTACTTCTAAATTATTTAGTAACTTACAGGGAAGTGATACACATCATCCTGCACCCTAGTATTGCTCTGGAAGCTTGGAAGAACTCAGAGAAGTGCAAACATTAACAAGTTTAATGTTCACTGCTCTGCATTCAGAGAAAATGCTTTTGACCTGTGCATTCAGTTAGTATAAGGACATGGAGCTGACATTTTCTTAATCTTTAAGCACCATTCACAAGCAATAACTTATCTGTGAAACAGTTTAATTATAAAGAACACATTGTTTATTCCAAAAAGGATTCATCTTATTTTTAATAACATTTTTAACTTTACAAAAGCACTGTAGTACTAAAAGCAGGTAATCGTGGGCATATCCCTTTGAATTTCTTGCTCTATATTCATTTTCTTTTAACTATCCTACAGCTGCATCTGACATCCAGGAACCCTAGTCAAAAACAAAAAGAAAATTTATTGTTACAAGAGAGAACATTTGTGTCATACATGGAATATATGCCTTTGGAGAAGCATTTCTGAGGATTGTTTTTACATCTGAAAATTATTTCCCTTTGATCATTAAAGTGCAATTAAATCTTTCTCACATTGAATCCTATGCATCTTGTCAACAAAATGCAAGTTCAGCTTTGCCTTACTTAATAAGTTGAAAGAAAAATATGTTGTGGATCAGTTTTCATTCTAACTGATAAGAAAACATGACATAAATTTGAACTGAAATGTCAAAAATAAAGTTAATTTTCAAACCTGTTCAGTTCAATATCCACTGCTATGCAAATGACCATTAGGCACTCAAACCAACAAGGTCTCTGATTCTGGTCAGTTAATTAAGATTTACAAACACAAAAATGGGCTCATGGCTTGCCGAATTTGGACCATCTCTCTGATCAAGTTAATAATGACAAACAAAACAACAAAGACATGAAAAAGAGGTAGTTTCTGCATTCCCAGATGGAACAGGGTGCCATGATTTCTATATCCTATAATTTATACCTTTCTCAGCTAGATCATATTACACCAAAAAAAGCAAAGACTGCAAGACTTCTTCCCCCACCCCCCCACTCGATATTTTTTTTTTTTATGAACAAGGATAATACATTATTGACGTATAATAAAAGAACTAAAGATGATTTATTTAGGTTCACAGAATTGACTACAGCCACTCTTGACAAATAGAAATTGAAACTTCTAATGTTTTCTTTTAAAAAAATCTTATTAAAGCAACCAGCTGCAGGCATTGGCCAGAGTATTTAGTATAATACCAGCATGTCAGAATGTTTCTGTTCCTTGAGGGTTACTTTTTGTTCATGGTTCTTTCCTGGACTGTCCATCTCTGATTGGGACATGATTTTCATGAGAAGTATCCCTAAGGAAATAAGGGAAATTAAATGATCCTATATTTTTTCTGCTGAGCCTATATCTACTCTGGAACCTTTCCTATAATATAGGACTTTTGCTAAAAGTTTCAGAGGAAGAAATCGGTAGCCTGCTTCTTTAAAATCTTGATAATGTTATGATTACTAAAAACTATTGTTAAATGGAGTGAAAATTTTCTGTTTACGTTGTGAGGTCTAAAACTAATGAGAGACTTACTATGTGGCTATCTTGAAATGTGGCTTTCAAAACTGAATGATTACCCCCACACAACCATTCTGCAAGTGTCTCTTTAAACATCCTTTCTTAAAAAAAGTTGGTTTTCTTTTTTAACACACTAGTCTTGCTCTTATTGAAGGAATATAGAATATCCCTTTTTGATAGCTGTAAACATGCACAGATGAAATATTTCTCTATTAAAACTGTCTTCAAGCCAGTAAAATGGTTTGTTTATTTTGAGACTTGTCAATGCAGAATCCATATGAATCTCAGAAATCAGATGAAGACTACTATCATCAGATGAAAAGTATGCTCTATTCTACTTTTTTAGTGCTCCATCTGTATATCTTCACATAACTGGTATAACCTCATGGTGGGGAATATAGGTGGATGATGAAACTGTGCTTTGTAGTTGTGTCTAGGACTTGGCAAAAAGCTGTATGAGATTTTGAAAGCTGTGGAAAAGGAAGGAACAGTGATCATCAGAACTAATCTTTTCAAGAATCATTATTAGCTCAGAGAAGCCATTAATTGTCTTTCTAAAGCAGATATTACTATTAATACAGTTGAAAGTATTCATTATTTCCAGTGATTAGGTAAGACTTCTAGAGTTCAGCAATTTTTTTATTACCAATGAACTTGTAAAGTAATCCTTGTAGACTTGGCAGGGTCTGGAAGTGAACAAATTTAATGAAGTTTACACGACAGAGTGCAACACAATAAATGACAGGTTTCTGCCTTTGTATAAGGTAGTGCAGGTGGTAAAATGCCAAAGGTAAGTTACATGTACACAAATTCTGTCCATGATTACAAACAGACTAAAGGGCCTGAAGTTGCATTAAATCTCAGAATCACTTCTTTATAACCTTCGACATTTCAGGCAGAAGTCATATCATTGTTCTTACATTTTTCCAATAGGTTGATAGATGCTTAAACCACTATCAGTCTTACCACATATTCTAGTGTGGTTCCAACGTGGTCTTGTAAAACCTCATCTCATAAACATGAAACACTTAGGGTTTTACACTATACTGAGATCTGATAGATCAGCTCAAAGCATAGTTGTCTGAATTCATTGCTACAAGCAGCTTACAGATTCGCCAAATATATGTATATATTTAGGTTCAAAATGGGATTCGTGAAATTCATGAAGGCTAAATATATCAGTAGCTATTAAATTAAACTGTGTGGATGCAATCTGGCTCAGAAATTTCCCAAAGAGTAGACTGGAAGGGCCTCCCAGGGAGGGATCTATGAGTTTTAACAAGGCAGATATTTTCTGGTGTCCTTAGCAAATATTTCCACTAAACAAATAATTCCCTTAAGCGTGGGGAACTGGTGAATCAAATTAAAATTCTCAAGAAATATAGTTTAGTACAATTTATTTCAAACCAAACCAACCAAAACTCTAACCACAATGCTGGAGTTTTGTAAGTACAAAGATATTACCCATTTCCTTGTTTGAAATTAAACATAATGGGAAATGCACAATGTAAAGCAAAGTATTTGGTTGAAGTGCTGTAAACAAACCACCCCTTTTGAAGATGCCTCAGAAGTGGCAAGTTATTGTACATAGAGAAGTAGGGACATCTGCAGGGAGTTGTTAACAATTTATTCTAATTTGTCTGTGCTTAGCTATTATGCTTGCTGGAATATGTTGCTGGATTTCAATGTGGCTACACCTCATTGCCCTCAGCATGTTGGAAGCTTACGTTAAGGACTGGAAAAAAAACCTGTGCTCCTAATGCAGTGAGAATATTGGACCTTTATTATGTCAGGAAAACAAAGGTTGAGCCTCTGCTAGGTATTTCCATTTCCTGAAGACATATCCATTTTGGCTGTACATGCTGCTTTGTATCTCCCACAAGTGATCTGAATGCTTTTCTCCAGACCGTGCACTGCCTGCTCTGCTACATTTTTATAAAGCCTGAAAGCTGATGTATTTGCAAAAGCGAAGCTCTAGAGACCTTTTCTATACCAGGGCCTCACATTCTTTCCAATACCTAGGTCAATGTATTGATATGCAAAGGCCTGTGCCTAACACCATCTCACACATTTTCTCCTGTCAGGTATCTCCAGCTCTGAAGCAAGAGCTCTGAATCACACGAGAATTTTCATCTTTCATCTAGCATCAGCAGACTGTCCTACGACTGATAGAAGCAGGTTCCCCACTTGCGTCTCTTTAGCAATACTGAGATGCACCAGCTAATGAACTGGTCCTTCACTTGTAAAGTATACTCTCCAGCCCCAAGGAGGTAGTTTCCTCCGGGGGACAAAACATGAAACTTCTTGAATTCATAGAAAATAGCTGATAAAAATGATTTTATTACTGTGCTGATCATGCCTAATTCTTTTATCAGTACCTAAGATGCCTAAATAGCTTCTGCCCTATAATTTATGTTATTTCTTCAAGGGAAGTGGTTTTGTAGGTGCTATTTGCATAAATGTACTCTTCTTTGTTATCAGAATAATTTCCTGCTTTTGGAGAAATCAAGCTCTTCAAAAATGAGCATGTAAGATAATGGTATTGCTATGAAAATATAATCTCTATGATAAAAAAAAGAGATACTTAGCTTGCTTATAAAGACTCCTTCATCTGAACCTCAGTGAACCTTGTAAGTTTGTAGTTAAATTATGCAGTGCTCCATATGTTAGGTAAATGTTTATGTCCTACATTACTACTAGAAGAAATTCTGGCCTTCTCTGAATCAATAGCAATGTGTTTTCAATGAGGATAAGATTTTACCTGCAGTGGGAAATAGGACCTGATGCAGAGTATCTTGCTTTACCTTTATACTCCTCATCACATTGGTCTGCTGATAGAGAGCTTGCATTGAACACACCCTTTACTTATGCACTATACATATTCAGAAGACCAAAAAACCCTCTTTTCAAATCATTGTTCTCATGATTAAACAGCTGCAAAGCTGACATGTTGAAAGCTAGCTGGCTGTTCAGAGAACTGACAGGTGACTAAAGGGCCAATTTCATACTTAAGCTCACCTCACTGAGTACAAGATCACACAAGTCTTCCTTAGGGGCAAGATGTTATCTGGTCTGAGATTTAAGGTTGAATCCAAACCTAAAATAAACAAAAGGAAAATGATTTAGGCACCTATCTGAGGAAAGGGTGATATTTTGGTAACTACGTCCAAAATGGTGTTCCTGAAAGCCCCTGCTCAGGTGCCACGTAAACATCAAGGCACCTAGTCTTCACAGCTGTTACCTTTTGTGACCTTAAACTTCCCAAAGAGCCTAACTTCTGCACAATTGCAGAAGTGCTTACATTTTGGCACGGTTGAGCATTGCACTGTAAAGCTCGCATTGAAGACCAGGCTCGGTGTCAAGCAGGCGTTCCTTCACTGAAGTCCCCCAGGGTCTTCCCGACCTGGTAAGAATTATCATGGTAGAGCTTATGCACATAGACTGGATCAGACCCCCAGAACATGAAGTGTTTTCACAGCTACTGGATTCTTAGAGAAGGTCACAGTACAACTAACTATTTATTTAAAATGTAGTGGCTTCCCCAGGAAGTTGGAGGTGAAAGCTAAATCTTTCCTCTGCCAAAGGGATTTCTTCCTCTTTAGGTCAGTGGTCAGAGCTAATAGGCCATGCAGACAATAACTAAGGTTATTTGGGCCAGAAAGAAACCAGAAAAAGGCAGCATGGCTCCTCTGAGAATGACACATCCTTTGTGGCTTGGCTACAAAATGAGTGGCTACCTCAGCTGTGTTTTCTGTTTAAAACTCCCTGAATCATGCATTCCCTTCTATGAAGTGACAAAGCAAGCTTCAACAAGCATGTGGAATTTATCTTTCCTCCTCCAGCTGCCAATATTACCTGGAGCTCCGTGGTTATTGCATTTGCCTGAGGATAAGCAATGAAGAGTTGAAAGATTCCTGAAAGCTGAAAAGAGCCTCAAACTCAGGCTGTGCCCTGTCCAGATGGCATATACAAAGTGGATGGAAGTGGCTGTGGCTGGTATCTGCTTCAGGTTGGACACAATTTTTCAGAGGTTGTTAGCCATAACCTGGTCTCTGTGATGACAGCAATCGTCATATAGTGTATCAATGTTTATCGTGGGAAATCCAAGAAGATATATTTATATAGAAGTTATGAACATAGAGATTCAGTATATTCTTGTAATTTCCATCTTCTTTAATAACCCAGCCTCTTACAAACATGTTTCCATGTAGAGTCCACAAATACAACTTATGCTCAATTATGCAAAATAGGAACAAATAAGGTCATAGCTAATACACCACTGTCAGACACAGAGAAATTACTTCTGGTCAAAAAGATGATACGGTTAAGCATGGCCAGCCTCCAGATCTGCTAGCTACACCCTGCATATCTCAGAACCACACATGCTCAGTGCTCCTATTACTTCTTGGTCAGAGATTATGTGATTTAGTCTCATCCCTCTGGCTCTTCTGTGGTCTATCTATCCCTTCATAAAAGAAAATGGAAGGGATTAACCAGTTTTCAATGTGAAAAGAGATAAAGACTCAATAAAGATTTACATCATCTCTTAGTGATATAACACACATTTTAATGTGTTTTTGCTTGACATGCAGCTCCAGTACAATATGAAAGATTGCTAATGAATACAATAAAAGCCTAATATTAAGCTTTTGAATTCATCCAGGAACAGCCAAAGAATGCAAAGTTAAGGTCAATATTCAACACCTAAATCTTTGTGCTATGGTATTTTTCATGTCAGTATGATCCGAAGTTGCTTTCAATTTATATTTCTTGGCATTTATCAGTTTAAGACAGTACTTTGAGATTTTTTTAAATATAGGATATTAGATGTAATTTGTATCTAATAGTGCAAGCTAGACCTTTTGCTGTCCTCATGGGTGTATGAATGTCAAAAAGACTCAGCATTCCAGGAATACCATAACGAACTAAGTATTAAGGCAAATGCAGGGGAAAAAAACCACATCAAAGGTGAAGTATGTTTTCAATCAATCTCTGCAGATGATTCAGCTAGGAACATCAAGATTGTATAATGACCTGCAGACCAGATTCCCATGCACAGCTATATGAAGGAAAACAAGAGCAAGAGCAAATGAACTGTGAAAACTCTTATTGTCACTGAGAGCCTAAGCAACATGTATTTGATCCTTTATCTGTTCCAATGAGATTTTATTTCAGAGAGACACCAAAAGCATAGCATAATTATGCATTAGCCCTTCTTGGCACAGCAAGGAATCCAAAACCAACCTCCTTTGGACTTCTAGATAAAATTACTTTCACGCTATAGCTTAAAAAAACCCAAAATTCACTCTGTCTTCAAAGCAAAGCTGTATTGATTTTTTCTCTATAGGTATAAAATTGTATAATTTTGTAATTGTAAATATGCCAGAAGTGTGCATATTTGTAACATTATGTATTTATGTATATAAACAGATGTGTATATGTGTATATGTATACATACGTATCTTTGTACACAGACATATGTATATATACATACATGTATAAATGCATATGTCTGCCTATTCACACATAGGTATACTTGTACATTTTTAATATATTTAATATAAGAATCATACAGTGATTTCTTGGTAGCATTGAGGCATGCCTCCTTCTTTTACAGGAACATTGAATTCTAACAAAGAATTGTTATAATTTTTCTTTAAAAATCACATGTGGCTCAACTCCATGCAGCTACTCACTGTACAGAACTGTGTGAAATCTCATTACGAAACCTGGAATCAATTAAATCTCACCTAGTTAGGGCTTTGTTAATATCTTGACATTCACCTTTGGGTCATTGTAATGCCTGTGTGATCTTTTAGAGGATGAAGTAACTGTACTTTACAGATTTTTTGTTTTGAAGCAGACGCTACAGGAAAGAGTTTTAAATAAATGGCATTAAAGGTAAGAAAAGGTCAAGATAAAATACTTGTTTATTCAGAACAAAAACAGTAAATTCAGTTTGATGGTCCTTACTATCGCTTCTATTTATCTGCCAATGTGTTTATATCAGCAAATTTTTGTTTGCTTAGCATGTAAATAGGGGCTAATCATGCAAATACATATGTACAACTGTTTGTGCTGGAAGAGTTCATGAGCCTGTCTTGAGAGCTGAGGGCATGGGAATATATTCAACAAGGAAACAGAAACGGTGTCACATTTGAAAGAGATGACCAAATACTTAGACAAGTAGAACATAACAAACATAGTGAAAAACTCAAAACAATAGTCAATCTTTTAGGTTAGGATCTGCTGCTTGTTATTGGAACAGGGTTTTGCTGAGCATGGCATTCAGACAAGGTGCCCACAGGCATATTATGAACAACTCAGAGTCAACCTTTGACTGAAATATGTCATTTGATGAGTAATTTCAAATGCTGAGCACACTGGAACATGTCACAGCATATTTGTATGTATTTCAAAAACACTTAAATTTGCTGGATAAACCATTTTCTGGTGAAAGAGATGACTCGGTGTAAGATGACACTAAAAGAACTCGGGCAGTTTCCTCTAAGTTTTCCTGCTTTTTTCCCTCCAACTTACTCTGGAGTCTAAAATCCACAGGCGAAATGAAACACAGGGAGAGGTTCAGCCTTGTATATCAAAAGACAAAACATGACACAGTTACACAAATAAAACTCCAGGTGACATTATTCGTCAATTAGCGACTCTTATTTTTAGTGCTCACCAAACTGCTTGGCTGAACTAGTTACACGTGACAGTGTGACTGACCCCATTTTAACCCTGGGTTTAATTAGGTGCAAATGGAAAATTAATAACAGGGATAGCCAAATAACACACATGGTAAGTTTAGGAGGAACATAAATTTAAAGGATTGTATACAGTATATTAACACTAAAATAGTTTTATACCATATAAAGCAACTGCTCTAATGAAAAACAAATATTACTGCTACACTCTGCATTCCTTTCCCATTTTGCTCAGCTGAATATTCAAGTTAATGTTCAACATATTTAATATTGACTGATCTGGCTGGATTGGATTGTTTATTTAGTTAGTTTTAACATATGTTCAAAATGCTATGCAAACAGTGACCACAAAATGATGGTGAGAAGAGGTTATTTGGCATAGATTAAAAACACTACATCTTGTCTTAGAGCATGCAGATGCACTAGATGAGGTTTTAAGATCTCTTTCAGCTCAGTGATTCAAAACTTCAGATCATGCTTGATGATCATAGTCTGATGACTATAAAGAACAGACACAGAAGCTTCTTTCATCAACAGTCTATCTTTTGCTTGTGCCTTGTAGCGGTTTATTCGAAAAAACGGTCACTGACCAGGAAATCATATCTGAAACCTCAAAAGCTACAGTAAAGATGAACATTTAGGTTGAGTCTGCTCTTTGATTTTTTTTTTTTTTTCAGTTAGAATGATTGATAAATATCCCTCTAGCGAGTAATAATTCTTGACTGACAGATTACTTCCTTCGTAGACGTTTTGAATCAAACTAACACAGACATTTTGATCACACTTCATTCTTTTATATTAATACAGCGTAAAATCCTCCCACAGCTACATATGTGTCAGATAGAAATATTATATCTAATCATAAATATTTATTTATAAAAAATCTTACGTCTGAAGTTTCCTGGATTGCTAACAAAAATGTAAATACAATAGATTTATCTCCTGTAAGAACTCTAAATACTGACTGTCCTCATTTATATGGTGCAGGTAAGGGTCACAGAAGAGATGGACATCACCCCTGCTGGTTTTTATTTTTACAGATATCCAAAGAATGCTCTGCAGTTTGAAATGTAAACAGAAATGGCTTTGCTCCAAGCTGGTTTTTATCTAACATTAAATGCAATTTGGTGGTGCCAAATATTACAAGGGGAAAGAGGATGAATGCTACAATAAGATCATGAAGAAGGTTGTCATAATTGTCTGCCCCAGGCTTCTTCACAGGAGAGCTTTCAAGGGGTACAGTTTTAAAGGCAGTGGGCCAGATCCAAAGCTACCATAAAGAGCCTAATCCTTTTGAAGTCAGTCAAGGCAGCCTGATTTACACTGAAGAGACTACTCTCTCTGAACAGGTAACCTAGCAATTTGATGATGACTAGTTAACAAGCTGTCAAAGCTTAAACACCAGTCACCCACTTGCCTGTATGTAGGAAAGTGATATACAGCCAGAACTATATGTATAGCATTGAAGCAACTGCCACAGATGGGGAATTTAGCACACTTGCTGAAATTATTCCAGGAATCCCTAAACCATATTTGAGCATCAGCAAGTGTATACAGAAATGCACAGTTATCAAGAATGCCATCTAGTGTACCCTAAAGCAACACTCAACTATAACAAACCCTCTGCATGCAGAAAGAAAGTGAAATTATATGAACTGTATATCACCCTGGATTGTGATAGATGGGGCCATTAATAGCAACCTGAGAAAAATCAGATGGCTGGATCTAATGGAAATCACATGGCTTTTCAAAGCAACTTACAGTGTTTTGTTCTGTAGGATGGCACAAGATTCTTTGTATAAGATTCTACAAAACTATTCCAGTTCTATCCAGCCTGTCTCACAGATCTTTCACTAGGATGCCTTGTGGCAAGTCTATAACCAGAGCCTTCTCTGTCTCTGAATCATTCTAAATGTAGGGAAGAAGACATTTTGTGAAACAAGGCTCCTGGATAGTTCCCTGAATTCTGAGATAAGCATTAGGATGTGCAACACCAGTAAGATGCTTCATATGATATTATCTGGCAAGTGGTTAATCTTAATCGTACTATATCACAGTTGCTCTGGTATGCAATAACAAATTGTAAATACCTAAATATTTTCCACCATCCACATCGCATCTTTTATTTCTTCACACACAACTCTCAGTGACTGCACTTCATCTCTGACTGACTTCTGTGATAGCACAATGTGTGAACCAACAGCAAAGCCCTTCCATTACCCACTCTCATTTCAGATCTACTCACTTGTAGTGGTTTGCTGCTCCATCTCAAGCCAGTTTTCTGTCAGTTGTGGGCAATACTACTGTGAATTATTTACACACAAATAATTTCAATTTTTATACAGCCTACATTCGTTTCCAAGAAAAATCCTGCTATGATTCCTGCTATTTTCCAGCTTGCATTAAGCAATTGCTCACACACATTTACTATGTTATCACTGGTCATGCAAAAGCATTAGAATTGGTGTTCTACACCATGTTTCACAGTAAACAACTCTTTCATTTTCATCTACAAAAACAAAGATTATTTAATGAGGAAGAAAGGTCTAATGAACAGTGAACTAATTCAGCATTTAACTTCCCTAGTCGCAATATACTTCCTGTATGACTTAAGGCAAGGTGTTTAGCTGTTTAACTGCCTCCCTTGTAAATCAGAGATAAAGGCACAACTGCCACTACAGAGTTTTGTGAGGGTAGATAATGTTAAAGACCATGAAGTGTTTGAACAGAACAGTAGTAGAAGCAGGTAATATTTTAGACAGATCCCATGCTTCGTCCCACTTCCAGCAATGCCAGCACCTGCTCTCGTCTCTGTAACATATTTGCAATAAGCTTTGTCAACAGTTCTTCCAGTTTGTTTTAAATCCATTAATGAAAAGGGTACATGCTTAAGGTGTTTAGTGAGATTGTCTTGAGCACAATCTGCAGTTTAGCTGTCAGGTACAGCATAGCAATGATGCTACCTCAGGAGGAAGAAAGCTGCATTTTTGCTCTCTCAGATGGCTGCACAAACACTGTGAAGGCTGGCTGACACCATATATAGTGCTAAAGAGCATGGAAATTATAGTTCAATAAACTGACTTACCACAGGATACCAAGTGTTTCTCTCTCCTGCATATTTTTCATTGAACTGAAACCCATGTATGATTTACAAATCCACTACTAAAACTTTGCAGTAAGAACACATCTTCACTGCCATCAGTGGAACTGCTCAATTCAATGAAAATACACACATTCAAGCCAGTAAGGAGTGGATTAATATTATTTATCATTTTGAACTAAGCAATGACATAGCAAAATACTAAGGCATCAACATCATTATGATCTAGATTTTCCACTATGAAATGGAATAAAGTAGAATTAGAGCTCATGGATAAAGGCTTTTGAGCCTCCTCATTAATCTGGAAGATCCTTGTCTGCTGTAGAGTCTCCTAGCAGAGACTCTACACACTTTCTCACTCTGATTAATACATGGGAATTTAGCAAGACAACAGAACTAGGAGAAAAGAGATCAATACTGAACATTTGGGAAAACCAATATTACGTGCTGAAAGACCTGTCGTTTTTTTATACAAACTTCATCTCTGCTCACATTGCAGAGTTCTTGATGCCCCTTCAAACTGCTGGTATATGACAAGCATCACTCTCCAGTTCCATTAGTCATAATACCTTGGAAGCATCTGGACAGCATCTCAGCAGGAGGTATGATTTGATCCATAGTTATTAAACACTGAAAGTAGTGAATGAAAACCTCCTATTAGAGGTAGCTGAAGTGAAAGTCTGACAGAAGGCTGCATCTTCACTGTTCTGGGAAAATCAACTGCATCTTGAAAGTAAATATAACACAGAAACTCAGAAGTAAAGAAATACCACATGTAGGAGAAAAAAAAAAGGAACAAACAAAAGATCATTTAGTAAACATAAAGTGAAATATTTTGCATAAGTCAAAGAAAGAGTGCACAGTAGTCAAAGCCAAAAACTGGTGGGTTGCATACTATGGGTTCATATAAACAAACTTCAGGATCTGACCATAATTCTGACTTTAAATACATGATGGCATTTAAAAAGACTTTAAAATGCACATATAGACATGCAGAATAACTCAGTAAATCAGTAGGCATGAAGGGATTGGAAAGTAGATACATTTCTTGGTAAAACTGGTATGGCAGCTTTGACTTCACAGTGTCAAATCTGGCATCAATTTATGCCAAACCTACTCCAAGGAACTTGGATATTTCTTCTTTCTAAGGAACTCATTCAGCCAAGCAACCTCTCTGAGATCTTCACAGTCTTTAAATGACGAATGTAAATTTTCAGCTGCACAATGAAACATTATCCAGATCTCCAGATGGCCTCCATTTCATATTCTCAGGGTCTGGTGTAACTGCTGTCCCAACATGATATGTAGCAGGTCCATGATACCTGAGTGACAAATGGGTCTGTATAAGGGATTGCTTTGGCAAGAATTCTGTACCTCTGTGCAAAATGAACCCTGTGAACTCCTCTGCAACAGACAATACAAGAAAGCTCCAAGCAAGTATGAACACATGTAGTCCTCTCCTTGCACTAATAGAAGCTTCACCCCTATTAAGTTACTTTGGCCCAACTTCAGTCACTGTTTGTTGAAGACAATGTAATTTCTTGTGATTTAAATCACGTTAATGACAATGAAGAGAGATATTTTAAAGGCTAAATGCTGCACTGAAAATTTATATATCTCTCTCTCTGTAATATTAATAAACAGAGTGTTCTTCCCAGCTGCCAGGGAGATTTTCTCTGGATATTCCTTCTAACAAAGAGACAAAAATAGAGCATGAAAATACATATTAAGCAACCTAAAAGATGATCGAATTATTAGATAACTTGCAAAGGCCAAAATTTTTAATGAAAAGAAGGTCTGCATCCGAGTGTACATGCATCTGAGTGGGTTACCTATAAGCATTCATTTGGAAAAAAGCAGACAATACCAATAAAGAACAGATCTCAAGGTTCATAATAATGGGTTCCAGTGATTTCAGCAGAAATCAGAGAGGAAACATTTTATAATATAGTTGACTTCTTTAAGGTGTTTTCCATACACAATTCACATTTTTTACTAGGATTTTTCGAGTGTGAATGCAAAAACTGGATGCAGTTTGATTTCTGAAATATATAGCAGTTCTTTGTGCTTATTAAAAAAAAAAACTTTTTGAAAGTTAGAACAGATGCAGAAAAAAATAGTTACAAAAATTACTCAAGTTATAGACAAAGTACCTTAAAATTCAGGGATTACAGACCTCTACCTGATTAACTAATCAGACAGAAGATTTAGAGGTGACCTGACTGACAGATAGTAATAGTGAAAATATGGGCCCTATCATTTAAGGCATAGCAAACAACAATGGTTGGAAACAAAGTCAACCCTATTCAAAACAATAGCAGGGGCAGATTTTTAAGAATGATGATAATTCATCATCAGAACAAAATCTCAAGGGAATTGACATATTCTATCACTTTATATCTTCACATCAAAATGTTACATGAAAATAAGCACAAACACATAACTTCTCAGTTTCCATTCAGGGGTGACTAAGCAAAATTATAAACTGGGAGTTGGAATAGAAATTCAGTGGTCCTACCTGGCTTTTGGTCTCATCAATTAAACTTTGTGAATTTGCATAATTATATGAGCAGAATCATTCCATGAAAATTCCTCTTCAGTAATTTTATGCAGTTTTAAGCATATTTTGCCCCCCTTTTAGCAGACTTATCTCTCACAAAGTTGGGTAGATTTGTTCAGCAAAAGTTTGGACATTTGTATTGAGAATGATGAGTACATCATCATAGATACCACATCTTTCACTAGAGTAAAGAAAACCACTACAGACTAGACAATTTATACTAACGTCTAATTAATACTGCAAAAAATTCAGTAATCATTTTATTAGGGATAACACTAAAGGGTCTTTTTCCTAGAGGGAAGTAATATTTAAAAGGTTTTATTATGAAATAAGCATGTCCCGTTTTGTAAGGAAAAGACTAATAGATGAACTTATATGTAAGATTCTGAAGTGAAAAGCTTCTGGGTTACTGACTGCATCCTGATTACTTCCAAACACTTTGTGAATTTTGTGAAAACGTTGCACATACGTGAAAGAATAGACCTATGTCTATTTTCATACCACAATAAACTTTCTGGCAAGCATTCACCACTATTTATGAATGAATGCTCTTTGTTTTTATTTACTTTCCTCCTGCTTTTCTTTTTTGAAAGAGAATGATGAATTGTTTGAGTTTGCAGACATATGCAGAGAAACTGTAGAACCAAGGAGTGTATCATATCTTCACACCCTGAAGCGGCACAGAATCTTGAACCCATCAACAGAGGCCAACTTTGGAGGCAGCTGAACAAATAAGACAAGCACATAAATCCATCCCTACACGCTAGGAGTTGACTTTGTATAGGTCTGACAAGGGAAAACTAAATGTAAAGTCTGAGCCCAGACAACAAAACATACCTCAGCTTAATTGTTGTAGGAACAATTAAAGCCTTCAGCTAAACCTGTGTGAACCAGAGATTAAAAAAAACTATTTTTTTTTTCCTATATCCTTCATCTTGCCTCTACTTCCCCTTTGTGAAAGAGAAGATCCCAGAAATTTCCTCAGGCACTTCCCTTATTTTGAAATTATGGATATCCAAGCAAGCAATAAATGTGACTCTATCTTAAAATCAAACCAAGAATCTCAGGGGACCCTTTGTATCAAAAGTACACACCAAAACATTCTAGGTTAATCTATGCAAAAACCAACAACCTTTGCTAATCATAAAGAAGATTAATGGTGGGGGAGCTGTTGGGTTTTTTAAGCTTGAAACTTTATGGGAACAGTGAGCTGTTCAGATCCACACTGCTCCTTCTGTGACAAAAGAGAATAGGATTAAGTGATGTATTGATCTGCTAGTACAGTCTTAACACTCCATACTAATAGAAAGCCACAGGTGCAGAGGCAAAATAAAATAAAAAAAAAAAAAAAATAAAAAAAATTAAAAAAAAAAAAAGAAAATTAAGCTCAAGTATATCAGGGTTGGAATTTTTCTTCTTAAATTTTGGGCAGCAGGAGATAGAGCTGCATACACAAGTAAAATGGAAGGGAAGTTTAAATACAAAACAAATCATGACATATATAAGATCAAACCTTTTGCATGTTCTAATCTAGACCACCATCTGAAAGAAAGGCATTTAGAGTAGAAAAAATTTATGGCACAATACTGAGCATCAGCATTTTCTTTATATATTTCATATGACAAATAACCCAGGTGACTTGTAGAAAACCACCAAGAATATTCGAATGCTCCAGCTACCAGAGATGCTGGGTGATATCCACATGTCATGCAGCCCCATTATCTCTCACAGACTGACACATGATGTGAGGCATTTGAGAATTCAGGCCAATATTTTTAATAATTAAAATGTTTGGAGCTGATGGTATTCTATGGTGAGGATCACATCTTTCACATAGAAGTAAACACACTTTTCTCTAAATGGTGGGCCAGGTTCTCTTTTTGTTTAAGTCTAGGCTTTAAATCTATGATTTCCATCTCCCCAGTGATGTGGGATGAGTTTGTGAGGTGCACTAAGCCTGAAGACAAGTCTGCATTGCATAAAAGAGTACGGTACAGAGATCTGTGCTCTGTATTGGCAAAGTCTATGAAATCCACAGGGCACTGTGTAAAAGAGACAACACAAATGCTGTGGGGCTGCTTTTGAACTTCAGCTACCTACAGTGTCCAGACACTCAGTTCCAGCTCTGGACTTAGCCTGGGCAAACCCAATTCAGATATCTTCAAATCTGCAGAAGCAGAAAGAGCCAAACCAACCATACTTTCTAGAGAACACATAAGTTTACATAATTACTTCAGGAAAACATTTGAAAGGTTTTGTGCTGTCTTCAATTTTCTCTTAAAAAAAAAAAAAAAAAGTGTTGTTTGGAGAAGAGTCCTAAATGACACATGACACAATGGCAGGAGGAAATAGAACATTTTTCTCCTCTCAGTCAGAGCCCCAAAATAATAAGTTCCTGGCATTACAGAGATTGAGGGTTTTTTTTCAGTCAGCATCCACTTAGTCAATTTTAGCTGAGTGGCAACAATTGAGAAAGCACAAAACAAGAGTTAGCTTTTGTGCTTAAAAAATCCAAACACCCAAAAACCCATATTGAGCGCCATTTGCCCAGCAGGTTGGTGGGTTTTGTTCACTGCCACTGCCTTTTTTTGGAGCTAGGTTATGGAGAGAGGACTGCAAGATGAGATTCAGAGTGCCTACTTTCTGCCTGAAATGGAAGTTGGATGAAATGTAGGCAGTGACTTCCAAGAAAGTGATCCAGAAAACCCATGCAGCAAGTGGTTGTCAAAGCCAGCAGACACTAACACTCCAAAAACAGTTTCCTGTTCAGCCTAAGATGTTTCCCAGAGGCTTGTGCTTGCACCCAGCTCCCGCCTCAGCTCCTTGGTCCCTTGGGGACAAGCCGCCAGCTGAGCTCTGCGACAGGCTGGTGTTCTGGTGTGAGCTTGGTGGAGCTGTGTTCAGCCCGAGGAATGGCCGCTCAGGCAGCGCGCAGGAACCAGCCTGCGAGATGAGACAGCAGTGCTGCTTCTGCCCACGTCCTAGGGAATTTGTCCTGCGGGTTTTGATGGAGCTACACATTACTTATGTTGCACTTGGTTACAGTTTACCTTCAGCTTCGCAAGCCGTGCCAGTGCTGGTACCAAGGTTTCCCTCTTGGAGACACTGTCAGGGCTAAGGGCAGTGATGAGCATCCCTGTCCCTGCCCAGACCCTCGGGGCCTCTCCCACCCCCGCCATAGCCCACGACACCTTTTCAGCCCCCCAGGGACTGTCAGTCCCTGTGCTGGGACACCAGGTGCAGCCCTGCCCTGTTGGCCCGCCCACAGGCCAACATCCCAGGCTGTCTCTGTGCCCAGCGAGGTGCCCAATGCCCCAGGCTGGGGCTGCCCTGTACCCTGGCAGGGGCTGAGACAGACCCTGACTGCTGCCCCAGGGAGTCCGCAGAGCCCCTGGCTGCCCTCCATGGGGAGCCACCATCCTGTGGGGTGTCTTGACAGGTGCCACTTTCCCTGCTCTGTGTCACTGCCCACCACAGGCTTCCTTGGTCTCTGCCCACTGTCCAGCCTCCCAGTGCAAAGGAAAATGGCATCAGGCATTCCCACGGCTCAGTAACTCCTCAGCAACACATGATCAACATGGAGACTAAAGAGACAGCCACTTTCATCAACTGACTTTTTTTTTTTTTTGCTTCTCTAGCATTAAAAATACTCCACTGCACCCCTCAGAGAGAAAAACAGCATTACAAACATATTGAAACAAGCTGTCACTGCCCTACAATTTCCTTTTACGAGCTAAGGAAATTCCACTATTCCAGAATGACAACCATAGCACTTCTGAGAAACTCCTGTAAATCTTGACTGTGCGCAAGCATGTTGTTTTAGCCAGGTTTATTACTAGGAAATACTGGGGAAAATGTGATGAGAAAGCCTGTTCTCAGGAAATCCAAACCAATAGCGAGATCAAAACTGCAGCATTTTTCCCTGCAGAAAACCAAACCCCTAAAACCTTTAAAGGTTCGCTCATCGTTACACAAATGCCTCTAATAAATCAGTCAAGTATAATGGGGCAATAAAACTTAATTTATGTACAAATACCTTGGCAATCAACCATTCTGGAAAGCAAATTCAGAGCACTAAATGGGAACTTCGGAGGGTTTCCTGAAGCATGATTTAAGCAATTTTTGTCAGAATGTGACATTATCTCTTTAAATCCATAACTATTTTCATGCATATTATTGTGTTTTGCCACAACTGAGAACCCCTGCAGAACATTTTTGGTTCTATAGTTCAGCTTATGTTAGTAATCCAATAGTTATAATATTTACCAAAGGTTTGCAATCAACTTGTAAAAATATACTTGGCATCAAAACTTGAAACTCAGCATATGAAGGACTGGCATAAGAACTGCTCAAAAACATTTTCCCTCCCTTCCCAAATTTTACAGACAAAAAAACAGAGGCACTCTGAGTTATTTGTAAGTATTAAAAGAATTGACTTAATATTTTCAAATGTACTTTTTGCATTTGTGTAATTCTAAAATGGGATGAATCCAAGCAAAATACCATAGAGTTCATATTGATACCTTTTATTAAAGATGTTAAAAATAGCTACAATTTAGCTAAAAATAAAAAATATACAAGTCATTTCTTATTCCAGATGATGGAGAAATCACATTTGAGCTTCTTACAGGCTATACATTGCTTTAGTGCTTTGAAGGGGGCATAACACCACCAGCCCTGGGCACTTCCCTATGGCACACAGAGATTATCTCCCATTTATACCAGAGACACAAGCCAAAAGCATGGAAGACGAGCAGTCAGTTTGATTCAGCTTATGCTGACTAAAGAGGTCCTAGCTAGGCCTATTTTCTTTTTGTCCCTTCCTTTTAGAATTGAGACACTGACTTCAAGAAAGAAGAAAGTTGCATCTTGTTTATTTGAGCAACAAAAGCCTAGGAAGATGCACAATATATATTCTGTACAAGGAGGTTGCCCCTTTCTACAGCCCTCCATTTTATCACACTGTTAAGCCAACTCAGCATCATTACTAAATAAAGTATGTCTTAGGCAGGCTGAGCATCCTCCCATGAGACGCTCATCAAGAGAGTAATGAGTTGAGGACCTGTGAGGAGGTACAGAGCTGTAGGAAAGAATAATCCAAGACTCTAGCAGACCTCAGGGATTCTCAAGATTTTACGGACCAAACCATTTTAAATACTCAACTTAAAGGTCAACCATCCAGCCCTTTTTCCTCCCCCCATTCTTGCCTCACTCCCTCTCCACATTGACACAAAGAATGATGTGAGGGAAACAGTGAAACTCCTTGAACTTTCCTACTCTTGGACTCTTAAACAGATTTTCCCTTGGAAAAGGAAATCTGCTCCAACACCCAGAGACCAAAAGAAGGAAAAATACAGTCAAGTGAAGAGTTGTACATAGGGTTTTTCCACCAAAGCTCAGAGGGGATTCTGGCAAGAGACAATAGTCTGGATAGAATCAGAGAATATAGTAGAAGGAATGTCTGAAGGAAAGAAGGACCTCCTGAGATGAAGCCAAGAAAGGCAATTTTTTGACTTCTGTCCAGAAGCATTACCCTTTCAGGAACTGAGGCCTGGGGAGTTTTTAAAGCTGTTAACTGGATCTTTTTATGTAGCCACTAAGCTGAGGAGTGGAGTGGAGAGAAGAATTAATGAGTGACGCAGATTCCACATAAATCCAGTTTAGGAGCAGTTTGGGCAGCATGATCTTTTGCTTATTTCCTCTCTTTTTTTTTTTTTCCCCATTTTTTTTTCCTTGAGACTTCAGTTGTTGTGTAGGATATAGATGAACAAAAATCATTGGTCCCCATAAAGACCACATGGATGAAAATCAATGGTTTATGGGAGTTCAAATGTGGTAAGCTCATGATGCCTTGTGGATTGAAAAGCCTTCTACCCCTGAGCTCCGTGACTCACCCACCTTCAGAAGCCAAGTAAATTCTCCCAAGTAATTCAGGAGCTGACTGGCTCAGACCCACGACAGTGCTAGGGTGGCTCAGTTGCTGTTAGCATGGAACTACTATGAATGTTCACAAGCTTTTCCTGGTTTTGAGATAATGTGACATAAAATAAATCTCCGTTGAACAGATTCAAACCCCCTGCCAGACACAGGCTCATAGTGTGCACACAGATAGTTCCTGCAGTTCTACTGATGGGTAGTAATTTGTTAAATTGCCATAATTCTGGATGGATTCAGGGCAAAGGTCTCATATATTACAGCTACAGAAATGAGTCTCATCTTTTTATTTGAAACTCTATTGCTATTTCAGTAAGGCAAGGTTAGACATGACAGCTACAGCAACACTATCACTACTGCTTTTCCATTCCTTTTACTTTAAAACTCTTCTACCTCCACTTTTTCTCCCTTATCAACCAGCAGAAAATTATGCAGTGACATCTGAAGAATATCATTCTTCACAACGAGATGCAGTGGGTAAGTGCTGCTGGTGTCTTGTATTTCTCCCACGTCCACAGTTTCTATATCCATTCAGTCTTTCCTTTTTTTTAAAACATCACCCCCTGAAATCCAGCACTTATAAATTTGATCACATATTTGTGGCGGGTTGGCAAGAAGCATGTACAAACTTCCTGTACATACAAAAGTTCAGGAAGAGTCTCAGGTTTTGCAGCACTCTTTCCATGCTTTTCTAATGTCCTTTTAAGAATTGTATGATTAAATATCTTAGCAAAATACACATTGATCCATGCATTTACCACCAAAGCAAATTTTTTTTATTATTTTAAGCATACTTGGGAATAGCACTTTCCATTGCTAGAAGGCTCCTTGCGAAATATCATTTGTTTTTGAAATGGCACACATTCAGGTTTTCTCCCATTCAAATGAGTGGAAGTTGTGGCACTGACTTTAGTGTTGACAGGATCATATCTAGTTTGCAGATCTCCCTAATTCGAAAATTATGTTGGATCATCATTCCCCTCTAATCCAGGCTGATTTTTTACAAAGAAACAAAGTTTCTTTAGACCATGCTTCTGCTTTGATCTTTTATCTCTGTTTAATTAAGAACTCTGAATCATCTTTACCTTGCCAGAATATCTTGTATCCTTGATTCATTTTCCCGTGGCTAGATGAAAAAAAGTAACTCTTGGCTGCTTTCCATTTCTACCTTTGTATAGATAGTCTAACAAAAGTGACTAACATTTTCCTTATTCATTTTTAGTCTTTTGCATTGGTCCTTCTCTACAACGGCTGTAACCTTTCTGTCTTCCTTGCTTCAATCCTTGTAACATTACCATTGAAAGACATTTGCTGCCTGCATGTAGTAAATTCTTATTAAAAACCTTAGAATTTTTTAAATTTTATTTTCTCCTGCAGGACAGGGTAGCACTATGCTTGGAAAGGAATTTTTTGCAATGGATACATTTGGCCTCATTAAATAAATAAAATAAACCAGAAGGAGCTGGTTCCAACCATTATATCAGAGATAAACTGTTTTAAAAATGTGGCCCAATTAAATAATTACTCAGTAGACCAAAACAATTCTGATCTGTCATATAGCTAATGTGCAGTTTTCAAAAACTACCTAATTAAAGTAATTACCCAATAGAGCTGATGGTTCTAAATGAGCCACTTCTTTTCTTTGGTTACTTGGTGCCCAGATTAAAACAACCTAATTGCATAATTTTGTTAAGGAGGTGTTCTGATATTTCAACCAGTAGCATACTAGGGTCTTCTCCCACTTCATATTACTTTTCAGCTTTTTAAATTGCAACTCTGCTGAAGACAGCACAGAATTCTGTGACCTCTGGGTGTCAGATGAGGGGTTGTTTCTGTTCCATGTAAAAATCTGGGATGCCTCTTCAGTGACAGTGTGACAGTTCCTTTTTCTGTTTGCTATACTTTGATTTAAAAAAGAAGTATCAGAAACCCCTTTGTAGACTCTTTGTATGACACCTACTTATCCTACCCTAACACCACCATACATATTTGAACTGCCAGCGTGACACACTATCATTGACTGGCCAATTCTAATAATTGATACATTTTAGCAGCAAAGTCTTCCTAACATGAATGTATTTTATACAAATAAAACCATACTTTGCCTAGAATCATTTAATCTTACACTACCTCTCTCCTTCTCCCTCCTCCATGCTCCTCAAAATAAAAGGAAGCATCAGCAAAAGCATAGTTTTGCCAATATGACTGTGCTTACACTAGCAATTTCACCAGCATAGTTCTGTCAATCACACATCACACTTTACCACCCTGCTCATCAACATAGCTGTTCCAGCAAAATTTTATATTACAGACCTGACCTGAGTCTCATTAAAGTGGCCAAGGGTCATAGGCTATAAAGTCACACAGACATGTTTGGAAAAGAGCAACTTCCTATCTTCTATTCAGTTTAATTGGTTTTGAACTTAAATGGAAGTTGACCTTGTTTTCAATTTTTGACCAAAAAATTTCCATGGCTACTTTTGATTTGTTTATCTTTTTAGCCACAGAAATCTGTTACCTTTTCAGCTGTACTTTAAGAACTCAGCTATTTTTAAATGTTGATCATAGGGCTATGGCAAGAAGGGTTTGAAGGAGCATCCAGAAGAAGAAAGATATCTGAGTAGGATCAAGAAAATGGGATAAATTTTTATAACAACTGGAAGGAGACGAAAGAGATGGAGGAGGAAAAAGACCCCAAATACTAAAAGTGCCTTCACTAGACTCAGTCTGAACTTTCAGAACACCTTTTTTCTTGATGGGAGATGTAGCAGCTTGCCAGCTTTGAGAACTCTAGTCTCTTATTTAGGAACTTATATAAATCTTTGGATACTTAATTTTAGTAATCTAAGTGTGAATTTATTGTATTTATTTTTAGAAATATACTTAACCTTCTGTGACTCTTTGCATTGGTAGCTATCATTAAATAGCATTTGTTATTCACCATTCTATTTCTCATACCATAATGAAGCCTGTAGCACGTCTATTCTTGTGTTAACCTAATTGACTCCAAAACTTCACAGACGTAATATGAACTGAGGTCCTCTAGCTATGACAATGAAATCCCAAGTCTTCACTACAGTGTGACAGTTTTACTGGTTATAACAGTGGAAAACAACCTATCCAACAGTAGACAACACACAGAACTGTCCAGAGGAGCTTTCATTTGGAACAGAGCAAAGAGCGTGTTGAAAAGCCAGCAGAGAGATGAGAGCCCTGAACATAAATCAAAACTAGGTCTATTAAAACAGTAAGCCTACTTTCAGGATTTTCCCTTGTTTAATATTGCCCAAAGTGACAATATGCCAAAACAAACAGTTTTGTTTCAGTCTGGAAAAGAACACATTAGTTCAAAATGCAAAGCTTATCCTTGTTTTTACAGTAACTGCAACTGAGTAACTGAGATGATAAAATTCCAGTGCAGAGATTTTAAAATGTTTAAATTTCATAGATACAAAAAAAGATCATAGGTATGATCTCCATTTGCCTGAGAAAGAACTTGTATCTTCTTTTTGTAAAATCTCTGCAGCAAATATAGCAACAATCCAGATTTTCCACTAAAGAGCATTGAACTTTGTGATTTCTTGAAAAATTATCTTTTTCCTCCTTAGCCATATCAGTCATTCAAAAATTTTCATAAGACAGGATCTCTGACATACATTATGAAACTGACTTTGTTTCTTGGGGCAGCACATTTGGTTATATGGTTCTCTGTTCTGTGAACAAAAACCCTACTATGCATTCTTTGTGGCGACAAGGGTGGGTGGGCTTATTAAATATAGGGTGAGGATATGTGTTTGAGGTACGCAAAGATGTAATAATTTTCTTGAGCTGCTAAAGGGCAAACAGACTGGCACAGCCTGTATATATTCTCTCTGTGAAACTAAGAATGGAATGACCAGTCCCATTCTGCAATTTTCTTGTATCGCAGTTGAAAGCATAACATTCTAACTTCTTCCAGCATTGAGAACAATCTTGAAATAATTTCTTTCTTACCATTCATTGGCAATTATTGCTGTGGAAAATTAGAGGGGGGAAAAACTGATGAATTTTTAAAAAAATAAATTACAGTGCTACTTAAGAATATGAGAGCCTGAGGATGAAAGACAAGTTTACATAAGAAACTTGTAACTGCAGTTTCCATTTCAAATCTTTTCTTTTTTGTTTGTTTTCAGAACTGCTCAGTGACCACATCAGGGGTTCAGTTGTGATTGCCTTATGTAACTGGACAGAGGAACAAGTACTTTTTTTAAGGACACTTAAGCTGTAGAACTCACTGCCACAGAATTCTGGGGATGTCAGATGTACAAACAGGCTCAAAGAGAGATTAATCAAATGCATGGAGGATGGGCTTATTAGTGGCAATTAACCATGACAATCCAAATCCAGCCTTTGCCTCAGAGGGTTTCTACATTACTGATTAGCCAAAGATGGGAAGAAGTATGCCAGTGAAAGACACACTGTACTTGCCCTCATTCTTAGACTGCAGTTTCACAACAGTTCAAGACGATATAAGTACTGCACTTCCTCCTGCCCTGGGCATGTATTCCAGCCTCATCCCTTTATCCAGCTGGCCCAGGAAACTGATTCAATTGAAAACTTAGTGATGTCAGCCAAGTGAGCTTCCTGATCTCATCATATAATCACAGTTGCTTAATTTTTTTCTGTAATCTGCTGTTACTGACAGAAATCTTCTGTTACTGACAGAGTGATGGTCGTTTACGAAGCCCTACAAACCTCTGGTCAACCCCAGTATAGCGGGTTTAATGCTACATTCCTCTGAGCCATCCCATTCCCACCCATATCATCCAGTGGTGGAAACATGGGGAGGCAGTCATGCTGGCTGGACTGCTGATCTTGTGATAACTACCTACAGTCAAAAAACTAATCCATACTTGCACAGGATGAGTTAGTTATCTTACTCCTCTGTCAGGGTAACAGGCAGCTTCAGAAGTGGTCTGCTCCTACTGAATTGCAGCTGTGCAGTCTGAGCTGGTGATCCCTTCATGACAGTAGCGTTGTCACTGGTCTTTAGAAATACCCCCTGTATGGGCTCTGTAGACTTTCTGACCTTTTGCAGCATTTGTTTTGTCTTAAACTTCACTGGAGGTGGCTGTTTTTCTACCGACAACTGTTCTATGACATCTAAAATACTTTTCTTCAAAGGTGCTGTTAAACTAACCCTTAATTTTATAAGCTCATCAGCTCAGTCTGTGGTAAGGTAACAAGAAGACAAGGGCTCTTGGCATGTGCATGTGTGCAGCTGTGTAACCTTTCCCACTTTGCAACACTCATCTGACTTCAAGAGGAAGACATCAAAAATATAGCATTGTGAATTATTTTCACAGCATACGGGCCTGACTGTGCTATGTTTTAAAAACCCCTCTGGTTCAAGTGCCATGCATATTTTCTGCTGCATACATTCATTGCTGAACTCCAGTGAGAATGGCAGTAGTGTCCTGAACCAACAAAAGCACTTATTCATGTTACCTTTAAGATTGCCACTATTCCCACTGAAGTCAATAGGGACACAAGGGTTAACTGTTTAAATTTAAACAGATGTCTCAGAGCTTCTTGACTTGAGAACAAAAATTGTTCCTATTCCTAAATCCCTGAACTGTTAAGTAAAACTGCGTAACTTTGTTTTTGGATTCTCTGAAGAGTGAGAATTCTCAAAGGGGGATGGCTGTGGAAGAAACCAAGAATTATCTGTGAAATTACAACAGTACTAAACAAGTTATTACAGTTAAGGAAAGGAGGAAAAAAAAGAAAAAAACACACTGAAACACACACAAAATATTTCATATTCAAAATTTTCAAATGTTTAAATTTATCTTGAAATGTTGAAATGCTATATGATGTTATTATTTTTGCCATAATAATAAGAAAACTTCTTTCTTATTAAAACTTAACAATATTTAAAAAAAAAGAAATGCAAAGAAATTAGGATTCAAATAACATTAAGTAATTCATAATTGAAAACCATATTTCATCCTGGAATTTAAAATGTTTTCCATTTGACCTGAAATTTAAAATTAAATTTGCATTTTGTATTACAGTAGCAGCAGTAGTAGTAGTAGTAGTAGTAGTATCATTGTAGAGTATTTCTTTTTCAATTTACAATCTATGCACTGAACCAAAAATTCAGTATTTTAGAACCTCTGCTGAGTAATGGAGAGGAGGATAGAGAGGGAAAATAGCTTTTGGTGGATGAGGTTGTATCCTGTGAGGTTGTTTTTTTTATTTCAGCAAGCATTAAGGAGCTTACATCTTACATCTTCCAGCCCCTTCTTTTTTTGGGTGCCAGTTGTTTTCTCTACCCAGAGATATAGTCTACATCAGTGGAACAGATAAAAAACTCTAGTGATTGCCTGACTTTGTTCCTATTGTCATCTTTGTTGATGTTACCTTGGTTTATGTGGGTCAGAAGGCAATCACCCTTGGCTCTCTCCCTGCTGCTGTCACTTACAGCTCTCCATACTGGATCCACCATGTTACCAGGTTAGAACAATAGCAGTTTACACCCATTTATCACACAGACATCTGAATACACATGGTTCAAAACAAAGAATCAACCTCCGAATCCTTCTGCTTAATAGCATTGTATTTTAGCTTCAATCATTCTCTAGACAAAGAAGTGCCATAATGCACCAGAGAGAAACATATCATTTTAGAGCATAACTTATCACATAGAGTATTTGTGAAAGATGTCCTTGCCCATGGCAGGGGGTTGTACTAGAAAATCTTTAAAGGTCCTTTCCAACCCAAACCATTCTTTGAGACCATAATTCTCACAACTGTGGTTGTGGGGGTTTTTTGGTTTTTTTTACAGTGAAGTGAGATTATTTAGGAATAGCAAACCAAAAAAATCAGCTGGGTGAGAATCACACAAGATTCTCCGGCATGGGGTCTGAGACATCAAGGTCATTGCTGGGATTTTGGAAAGCTGATAAAAACGCTGGGGCAATAAATGATCTCACTAGGACAGGGAAATGGTACAACGTAGGAAGAAAGTGATGAGACTGTGAAGGAACCTCTGATCTTCACTTAAGAGAAATTTTCTCCACCTCTGCCTTTGCTGAGTGCAGTCAATACTATCAAGAATGTAAGACAAAATCCTGGACATGCTGAACTTAATGGCAGAACTACCATTGCCTTCTACAGGCCATGTTTTCACACAGAAGCAGCAGTATGAAGTCCAGTTTAGAGCTATTTGAAAGAATGGGAATCTCTTTTTAGAGATCCCTTGTCCTTTTACATTGAGTAATCAAAATAGGAAGTTTTAGAGCTGCTCAGTATAATTGTAAATATCCATCATCATAAATATCCACATGGTAAATCACTGTAAAATAAATATACTAAACACGCTAAATAATAGTACCCTCCTTGTTCAGTATTAACCCACAGCCATCCTGGCTTTGTCTTCAAGTAAAATAACTATAGTATTGAACTCCATTGAAAGATTTTCATCTACAACTACTAAGTCTTGCTTTCAGTATTTATTTATGTGTTGTGCTTGTTGTTGCTGTGCTTGTTGTTGTTGTTGTTGTTATTATTATTTGCTTTTTCTTTATTTTCTTATCTTTGTAGCTGTCTGTGATTATTCATAGCAAATTTGATAGTGGGTTAGTGAAGTACATAATCAAATGTGATTTTAAATTATTATTCTATGGAATGTAGTCAAATATGACTTTGAATTATTATTCTATAGAAGCTAAACAATGAGTAGCTTCTCACAGACTTAGAATATGATGGATGAATAGTTCAATACCTGACATGTGCTAGTTGTTTCAAGTTCTTTGACTTCTTTTTTTCCTCTCTGATTGAAAAGTTTGTTTTGAATTCATGGCTCTAATTTACATAATAGATACTCAAACTTTAGCTTTTCAGTGGGGAGTGGTTCCCTGTAGTCCACAGAGGTCTAGAATGAAAGATAATGCATACCTTAAATTATAAACCTATACTGTTTTATCTTTAATAAAAGAGTGATAGTGGGATTCTGCACATGTTAGTCTTGTAACAGCTGATATTTTTACAGTGTACCTTGAAGAAAACATTGTCATCTAGATGCCACCCCAACTGGACATATTTCAATACTTTGGAATTCAGTGCAGCCAACTCTGTGCATCTAAAACCAATGCATGTAGGCTGTACTTGCCAAATGGAAGACTAACCACCTTCACTTGATTTTTAATTACTTTTGGGTGGTTGGGGGAAATGTTTAGTTACTGTTTCCTAGGACAGTTGACTGGACAAGGGATTCTAGTCTGACACGATGCTTAGAATGGATAGTGAACCAAAAGCAGGCCAATACAAAATAGAGGTAAGAATGTCAAATTACTTTTTATTTTGCAACAGAAGCACAATTGGTGTGTCAAGTCCCACTTAAAGATATTTGTCCAAAATGCTCCAATTTTGGAACTCCAGCTCCAGTAAGAACAACTGAAGAAGATCCTTTTCAGAGTTAAAAGTTGTCTGGATGTTTAAATATTCCCCCAGGATACAAATTATGGAGTTTCAAAAAATTAATATGATGAATATTTAGTTAATTATGCAAAGCAGGTTATATCCAACAGGAAAAACACACCCTGAAAATCTATGGTGACTTCAAGTCATTATTTGGGATTATCAGTAGGAGACAAAGCTTTGTTCTGAATGAGGCAGAACCTCAACCTAAGGTGTTTTTCCCATTTTACACTGAACAACCTAACCATGAGGCTGTTTGGGTATGGGTGAGTATTATTCTCTGCACTGCTCTTCCCTATCCTTTCCCAGGCTCTTCATTTCTTTGAAACTGTTACGTTACTGTGGGAAGTTCCCATTTCAACAAAATGGAATTTCCCAAGGAGGGAAATTCTATCATTAGAAAATTCCCAATTACTTCTGCTATTACTCCCCAGGAAATTGGCTCCTTAAGCACCACTGAGTGAGGCTTCCAAGTTCTCTACATTAATGAAAAACAGCTATATCTCCTGGGAACTTTAAAAAGCATTTCTCAGAGGAGAAAGGAGAAGAGCCCTAAGGCGCTGCAGCTGCTAATTGTAGTTCTGGGACTGGTGATAACATTCATACAAATATATGTTTTTAAGAAGTTTTCAGACAGACATTTCTTTCTTCCTAGGTATGGTACTTAAGTCACCCAAACAGGAAAACAAAACAACAGTGTATTACTTAGGTCACCATTACATCATGGTGTGGGCATTTACAAAGAATACAAAAATGTAAAAACTGCTTACTGAGCATTTCTGAATAACAAACAAATCCATAAAAATCTGAAATTTAAATAGATTTTTAGATATTCTGCAAGCAGAAAAGGGAGAGAAATAAATCAGACACATTATTCAGCACAAAGTACTCTCCCAAGTCCTTTTTTTTTCCTTTTTTCTTTATCTAGCAAACTACAGAAACAGCCATTGCTTTCTGGGGATTTCATTAGTATGTGGAAGACATATTGTAAAAAATCTTGTCCACTGGGGAAGCATTATCTTTTACTGGCAATCTGTGAATGCTACTGAAAAACGACCTTTTACTATCAAAATATTAATGTCTTCATCTCAAGAAAGAATTTCAAATCTAAACCGCACATGAAAATTGGATATCATTTTTCTTTGCATTCTGTGGATACAGTTGCTTCATAATGTCTGTATAATTCTCTGCTTTACATGCACCTTGTGCCATATTATATGATAACTAGAAGTTATTATATTTCATAAGGCTATTGTAGTATTTCTGTCATGTGGAATGAAAACTGTAGACTGCATATAATTTATATATGTATGTAAAATCTTTCTTTTTCTCTGACAGGCAGACATGGATAGTGGGCAACAAGAATTAATATCTACAGCAGAAATTGAAATATGCTCTGTAGCTCTACTTATCCAATGAAAGACTGAAGTATAACGGTTCTCAAAAAGTTCTTTACACCCCAAGTTCATGGAAACTTCTTAATCTGTTATAGAAACTTCTTCCCTTCAGCCTGCGAGGGTGTCTGAACCTGGATCTGAAACAACATTGGATTAATCAGCTTAGAGGTTTAGACATATAACTGTCATTTTCTCAATTCTAAGAGAAAAGCAGTCAGCAATAATATCTCCTTTCTGCAGCTCATGTCATTACAGTGCTTACAGCACTGATGACTTCACAGTGCTTACATCACTTCATTTCAGGGAAAGAAGTACATAAGTACACATTAACATTTAGTCTCTGCAGAAGGTACTACATTGCCAAGTATGTATTCCTCTGAATCCCAGAGCATCATTTCACCCAGGAGGAGACTGGTAATCAGGAAAGAAAGAAAGAGAGAGGCAGGCCCAAACCACAGGTCCATATCCAAAGCCCAAATCCTTAAATTGGCTCTTGAATCATAGGTTTAAGCTTGGTTTCAACTTTTCAATAGCTGACCACAAGAGGAAAATAAAAGGAATACATGAAAGAAATGGTCAGATTATAGAAAATGGAAAGACAGAGTTACATGGCATGCATGTGAGAAGTAACACTTTTTTTTTTTTTTTTATATGGGTAAGAACTGAATAGGTTGGTCTATTTGGGATAGATTATTTCTTGCAGAATTTCTTAGAATCTACAATTTTAACAACTAAGTGTGACTATTTCTTCCTCCCTGTAGTCATACTAGTTCAATGCTAATGAGTAGTCAGGAAAGGACAAATTCCTTTAAAAAATTTTAGATGGATTACTAAGGATATCAATAAGCATTTAAAAATGCTCAAGTTTGATTATTTTCCTTAGGACTCGGTAGGTATGCTTTAGCTCATGAGCCAAGGACAAGTGCTGAACTTCTTGCATAATTAAGATAATGGAATGGCTTGGTGATACCAGAAAAGACAGTCTCAATCCTTTCCCCTTACCACCAACCTCAGATTGATGCTGCTTCCTTTGATTCAAATCTAGTACTCAGTGACCTGACTTAACTCACTAAACAAGTAGAAAAATTAATCCAGAAATTTTCCAGTTTCAATCCAGTAGAAAAATTAAACCAAAAAGCAGTTGCTGACATTATTTTGATTTGGCTTAGTCAGCTCCTGTAAGAAAAACATATCACAGAATCACAGAATGTTAGGGGTTGGAAGAGACTTCTGGAGATCATCTCGTCCAACCCCCCTGCTTGAGCAGGTACACCCACAGCAGGGTGCAAAGGGCCATGTCCAGGCGGGTTTCAAATGTCTCCAGGAAACTCCACAACCTCTCTGGGCAGCCAGTTCCACTGTTCTGGCACCCTCACAGTAAAGAAGTTTTTTCTCATGTTTAGGAGGAACTTCCTGTGTTCCAACTTGTGCCCATTGCCCCTTGTCCTGTCGTTGGGCACCACTGAAAAGAGTCTGGTCCCATCCTCTTGGCACCCACCTTTCAGATATTTATAAGCATTGATAAGATCCCCCCCTCAGTCTTCTCTTCTCCAGGCTGAACAGACCCAGGTCTCTCAGCCTTTCCTCATATGGGAGATGCTCCAGTCCCCTGATCACCTTGGTAGCTCTCTGCTGGACTTGCTTAAGCAGTTCCCTGTCCTTAAACTGGGGGGCCCAAAACTGAACACAGTACTCCAGATGTGGCCTCACTAGGGCAGAGAAGAGGGGGAGGATAACCTCCCTATGATTCTATGCTAGAATTTGATCTTGCACTTCAGTTCTACTGATATCCACAGGAAATCAAAGGCATGCATAAAATTCAGCAAAAGCTTTCTTTAAGGAAACCAACAGTTTGTCATAAGGAATGAGTAAAATTCAGAAATTGGAACCTCTTCTCAGATATGGGAGGACATGTCTCAGGTGACATGGGAGGACAACAGGGATGCTGTTCACCACTGCAGGGAGGAAATTCATGTGGCCAAAGCTCAACCGGAGTTGAAGCTGGCCAGTACTGTGAGGGACAATAAGAAGGGCTTTGTAAATACATCAATGGCAAAAGGCAAGCCAGAAATAACATTGGCCCGCTGCTTGATGAAAATGGTCACCTCACAAACAGGGAGATAGACAAGGCAGAGATGTTTAATGCTTTCTTTGCCTTGGTCTTCAACACCGATGATGGGCTCTGGGACCCCCAGAGTCGTGGGCTAGAGAACCATGACTGTGGGAATGATAAACTCCCAATCTACTCCAAACTTGTGCAGGACTTGCTGCTCCAGCTAGATCCCTATAAGTTGATGGGACCTGATGGAATTCATCCGAGGGTACTTAAAAAGCTGGCTGATGTCATAATGAGACCTCTATCAATGATTTTTCAATGCTTTTGGGAATCTGGAGAGGTCCCAGTTGACTGGAAGCTGGCAAACATGGTCTCAGTCTTCAAGAAGGGCAACAGGGACGACCCTGGTAACTACAGGCCCATGAGTCTCACTTCTGTGCCTGGCAAAATTATGGAGAAGATTATTCTGGGAGTTATTGAAAAACACCTAAAAGACAATGGTTCCAGCCAGCACGGGTTCATGAGGGGAAAGTCCTGCTTAACAAACTTAATTTCTTTCTATGACAAGGTTACCCACCTAGTTGATCAAGGGAAGCCAGTCGATGGAATCTTTTTGAATTTCAGTAAAGCTTTCGATACTGTCTCTCACAGTATCCTCCTGGACAAAATGTCCAGCATACAGCTGGATAAACACGTAATGCAATGGGTGAGCAATTGGCTGATGGGTCAGGCTCAAAGGGTCATAGTAAATGGGGTTACATCGGGCTGGCAGCCAGTCACTAGCAGGGGTCCACAGGGATCCATCTTAGGGCCAGTACTCTTTAATGTTTTCATAAACGACTTTGATGCAGGACTGGAAGGATTACTAATTAAGTTTGCTGATGACACAAAATTGGGAGGAGCTGTTGACACTCTCGAGGACAGAGAGGCCCTGCAGAGAGATTTAGACAAATCAGAGAGCTGGGCAATCACCAACCATATGAAGTTTAACAAGGGCAAGTACCTGATTTTGTTGCACCTGGGGCACAGCAACCCTGGATGTACATGCAGACTGGGGAACAAGAGGCTGGAGAGCAGCTCTGCAGAGAGGGACCTGGGGGTTCTGGTCAATGGCAAGTTGAACATGAGCCAACAGTCTGCCCTGGCAGCCAAGAGGGCCAACGGAGCCCTGGGGTGCATCAAGCACTGTATTGCAGCCGGTTGAGGGAGGGGATTGTCCCACTCTACTCTGCACTGGTGCGGCCTCACCTTGAGTACTGTGTGCAGTTTTGGGTGCCACAGTGTATCAGGGATACAAAGCTACTAGACAGTGTCCAGAGAAGGGCCATAAAGTTGGTGAAGGGTTTAGAGGGGAAAATATATGAGAAGCCGATAGTGTCACTTGGTTTGTTCAGCCTGGAGAAGAGGAGACGGAAGGTAGACCTCATCGAGGTCTACAGCTTCCTCACAAGGGGAAGAGGAGGGGCAGGCACTGATCTCTCCTCTCCAGTGACCAATGATAGAACCCGAGGGAATGGCAGGAAGATGTGCCAGGGGAGGTTAAGGTTGGATATTAGGAAAAGGTTCTTCACCCAGAGGGTGGAGGAGCACTGGAACAGGCTCCCCAGGGAGGCAGTCATGGCACCAAGCCTGACGATATTCAAGAAGCACTTGGACAATGCCCTCAGAGATATGGTGTGAATTTTGGGGTTCTCCTGTGCAGGGACAGGAGTTGGACTTGATGATCCTTGCAGGTCCCTTCCAACTCAGGACATTCTATGATTCTATATACTGAGAACAAAGGGCTTAAAATGGGTCTACATTTCTTTTACTCCCTCCTTCTGAAGATACCAGTTCACTTCTACAGGGGAGAAATTCTTTTTAGAGATTTTAAATTTTAGATATGGTCCTATATGTAAAACATCACACAGGCCAAAATGAAATCTCAGGTAGAAGCATCTAATGCTGCATGGTTTAAATTATGTTATAAAGTGACTGCTGTAACCTAAGAATTCAGAAGTTAAAAGAAAGCATAATGATTTTAAGAATTTGCAGTTAGCGCTATTGCCTAAATCCATCAGTGTGGGAGTTAAAAAAACCACATTAATATTAACACTCCTACAGTAACTCTGCAGCATGGAGATTTTAGGCCAGCTTCATTTGAGAAGGCAAAATAGTGAATTGAAGTGCCAAATCATTTTGTGGAAACATCCCATAATGCAAATGCCTCTTAAAGGAAAAAAGAAATTCATGCTTAGAAATAACAGAGAAATCTGTCTCTGGTGAGTCCTCAGAAACTACAACACAATTTATAATAGATTCCTCCCTTCATCTATCCCATGAAAACCTGTGCTTTTTCTAGGCTGCAATGCACCTTCCACTTAGGGCTCTGATTTAACTCTGGCAGTAAAGGTAATAATGTCCATATTGCATGGCCAAGCTTTTTTGTCAAAGGTAGCAAAATGGATTTTGCCATACTTCAGTCACCAAAATTCACGGTCCAGGACAGTAGTATAAAATTGAGTGTTGAGGTGTGAACTGAAGAGATGAGGTGCCAATAGATGTATTACTTGGCTGTCCTATTTCTAGCAAAGAACGGAAGATCTCTGAGGATATTAAAATCTTAAATTGACAGAATTAAAAATGTCAGTATTTTGCTAGCAGAGCTCCAGGTTATTTTGCTCCTGAGATCCTAAACCCCTCTGTTAGGACTCACTGGGACTATTCAGAGAGTCAAGTATAACTGCACACATGTATTTGTTGTTTCTGGCCTCAGTCTAACTAATGAAAGAAATATCATTATTTTTAATAGGTATTTTCAAGTTACATTTAGGGTGGGTTTTATGTTCTGTTTAACCTTCTTCTAACTTCAGTACTGTGAACCTTCAGTATCTACAACTCACTCTTATACCTGATGTCAGGAGATCAAAAAGAGCTAAAATAATTGATCATTAGCATCTCTTTGTCTCTTTTTCACAAATCGTAGGAAGAAATAGTTTGGGCTTCAACAAGATTAAGCAGTTATTGTCACCTTCCACTTTTCAGAGTGTTAGGCACAACAAAACAGCAATCATAATGGAGGAAAGATAGGACAAGCCATAAATGGCAATCACTGATTAATTGCAAAATACATATTAATACAGAAGAAAAACATTTACAAAAGGGAGGGGGAGGCATTTACATTTACATTTATAATTTTTGTAAACCTTTTACAAAAGGTTGGGGTTTTGTTTTAGTGTTTAGGTTTTTAGTTTTATTTTTTTACAAAAGGTCATTCCTAGGTGCTGGAAACTGAACTTTTAGCTTTTCCACCATTTGTTGAAAGCTTTTTACCTAAAGACAAAGAGGGGTTAAATTTAACATCCCTTGAACTGCTGTAGATCATGAGTAATGCTACTGAAATCAATACTTTTTCTCTACTTTTAGATGCTAGATGACAATCTAGGCCAATATCCTACACAAGATTCACTAAGAGATGGAAAAAATCTCTCTGTAAAACGTACAACTCGCTACTAAATTATAAAATGAAACATCTTCAGAACTTTGTGGATTTATTCGTCTATGTGCTATGGTCAACTACACCCATACATCTCCAAGGATAAGAATTTACATGACTGCCACATCCCATGAGAATGGAAGTCTTATTCTGAAGTGTGTGGGGAATGGATTTATCCTGATAACAAATCATTATGCATTTAGAAAGACTTATTCTGCTGTAGGAAGATTGAACAATTTGATTAGGTTAACTGGATAAGTTGAAAGGAAAAATAATTTTCAGTAGCTATTCACTATTCAGTAAAAGTGAATAAAAACACGGAAAAGTGTTTGTGTACTAATCTAGCAATGCCAGTAAGTCCTTTCATCTATTCCGAAATACATTTCTCTACATAAAATCAGGCTGAGAATAAACTGCTAAACTCTTCAATGTTATGTGTAGTTGAGAATTCTCACTCAAGTGATATCATTATCTAAATTGCTAGTTTATAAAACATCTGGTAAAATTTGAACACCTTATGATCACTAATTTTCTCCAAGAGTAGACAAAAATGTTATGTAGCTAGAATTTGCTGACTTCCTGAATAATAGACACGATTTTTAAAAAATTCATGTCCAATTACTATACATCAGTTAGGCATTTCAGTGCCTTGCCTTGAACTAATGAGTTCAGATATGTTCAATGGAAATCATAGCCTCTTTTAAGATTGGAGAAAAGATTTTTCCCATATGATCAAATCAAATTCTTGATTTACTTTACTAGAGATTTTTGAGAGATGCAAAGTCACTGAAATTCCAGTGACTCAGAAAAATGACTAGCAGATTAATTACATTCAGTCATAAGAACACAAATGCCCTGATTTGATGCTTGCATGAGGAGGATCATGTGTCTTATATGATTCAATAAAACACAAGTAGTATCAGCTGGTGTCCAGAAGCTAGATTCTTCACATGTGATTATAATTAAGAACAATGAATGCAGTGAATTCACAAGTAACTCCTCAGTTTCCGAAAAGGCAGAATAAGATCATAACTTTGATTAATAATCTGCGTTAACTTGTCATTTACTGCATGGTTCCATTTCTTGGTCTATGAAGACTATTTTATAATTGAGAGAGAGTCATCTGACATCTACAATCTGCATCACAATGTTGTTTTCACACATGAGACAACACTGATTACTAGAATACATCCAACACATTGTAACAAGAACGAACACAGTATAGTTCCAGAAATTCAACTCCTTTATAGCACACTCATGCTCCTGCCTTTATCTCATAGTCAGACAAATGTGCTTTGCCAATGAAAATCCTAATAAATTCCTCCAACATCTTTAAACATTATTTTTATTTGAAGTTACATTTTCAACAATATGTGAGCATTTGATATTCACTAGAATAAAAATCAGGAGCTTTTAAATCAATGATGTTAGGCAGCTGACATGAGAGAGACCTGGAGGCTGATTTCTCACTTTACATAGCTGATTGAGTAGACCAAAGTGTTCCAACCAAAGGACAGCAAGTGACCTTCACTGATTTACCAAACCAGCACAGAACTGTAACACATAAGTTACTTTGCAAATTGCATTAACTGGACTAAGCCACAGTTAGGCAGACTTAGGGCAGCCTAATTAGAAACGTTAGTCTTTCTAAAAAAGTATTAGAATCCAGCTTCAGCCCAATAAGTGAAGGCTGTGAGAAGATGAAATAAGAGCCCCCAATAATGCTTAGCCTTGAGAGGTTTTACCAGAGCAGTTAATATACATCAGTATGTAACCAGAAGCAAGAAGCCATGCTCTGGAGTTACAGCAAAGGCCCCAACTGAACTATGCTGAAAACAGATGCTTGATCAGAAGGGAAACAGATGCAGCACTCTTCTTTTTTGCTGAAATGGGGATACAAACTCAAATGCAAACACTGCAGCTTCAAAGAAGCTATACATCACTAGTACTGGGAAACATAATGAACTTACTTCTGCAAGGGAGTGAACATAATAGATAAACATTTAAGCAAATAATTGAAGTTACGTAAACAAACAGATTCATTGAGTTTAGTAAGCCTTTTTCATACAGGTAGTCAAAGTTAAATATAGGGAAAAAGGTTATGAGAAATGGAGTCCAAATGTATTCACCACTCTGAAAGCCCAGTCCCCAAATGTTTAACAGTCTGGAGCTATAGGAAATATTCCAGCTTTCAGGGACACCAATCAATGAAGCAGCAATTCTCAAAGTTTGTGGTTCAGGAAACTTCTACTACAGCATCAAACTCACAGCTTTTATTGGTAAAATACAGCAGCTGCTTAATAAATTATAATTTATTATAGTTATAATTGCAATTATAATTTGCATGGTTAATTCAAAGCAACATAATTCAACTGGACAATCCCACCAGTGGTTAATGGTAGGAACCATGAGGTGAAAACTCTTGTCCTGTGTGGTGCAGAAGCTTAAAGAAAGGAGAGCAAGAGTCCTTTTTTCCAAAACTATAGAGAAGTGCACAGAGAACTGTAATATTCTTGCTGATCAGCAAATATTGACAAATACTTCCTTTTGGTCATGATACCAGCATACAAAAAAGTGCCATGTGACACCAGGGGAGTAGTAGGGCTATAAAACTTTGTTCATATTTTCTAATATTTTTTGCTTGCTCTTCTTGGAACAGGTCCTGAGTATGTGATAAGAATTACCAAATCCTCTTGATCACACTGAGACATAGTTTCCTTCTTAGCACATCATATGCTTACCCATGTCATTGTACACTGAGTGACAGAGGAACATGGCACACAAAAATGGATTCTTTAGTTGCTACGCTCAGTGTCCTAACTCCCTGCTGTTGAAGGCAACCACATCAGACAGTCTTTTAAGTAAATTTATAAAGCTCCATTTTAGAATAAATTTGGTTTTAGCCTCCCCTACTCCTTTAGAAAGGCCATTCTAAGACCTAAGAACTGCTCTGATATTTGAAGTAAACTGTGAGTTTGTGAGATCACCTATGGTACTGGGGCAAGACAGAACATGGAATCTGTGTCCAGCAGGAGACTGATACAGTAAGTCAAAATACCACAGACATTAAGTGAGGAAAGAGGTTTCAGAAGTCTGGTTTGGAAATGTCAAAACAAAAAAAGGGTTGTGGCTGTTTATCAAAATGGAAGATTGCAAAGTTCTATAAGGCAAGACTGGAGCAATCAGTTAAAAAGGGGACATTTCAAGCTGAAATGTGGCAAGAGAACAGGAAAATAGCATTAAAGTCAATATTCCCCTGCAGTAAATATCAGCATAAACAAAAATCTAGTTAAGATTTTATTTGCTAAAGACTAAAAGACATCAATACAGATTGCTAACCATTCTCGCAAAGGTAGAGATACAGACAAGAACATCTGTTCAATAAAGGCAGGACTCATTTGACAAGATGTGGACAACTACATTGGATATGCCTAGGAAGACCTCAAATTCCTACTTTGTTATGACAGTATATTCTCTAAAGGCTTTCCAAACAACTCAGATGAATTGTGCCCTTCCAAGGGCTATTTGTCTCCAGTAACCATAAAGCAAGCTGAGTGACTAGCTGAGCTGTAGACTTCTGTAGTTAAATAAAATGAACCCCATACTGGTATCTCAGTGGTGTAATTATTAAATATTGTGAGTGCACGTGCATAAATACTTCAAATTGTTGCAATATTTACATTATGTTTTAAATATTTAAATGGAAATATTATTACTATATTCACAGTATGATGTTTTGGCTTTGACTGTTATTGTAGTTTGGTTGTTTCATATGTTGTTAAAGGATCCTTAAAATGTAGATGATCGACTGCTGCAATTTAACCCCCAAATAGTGAGATCTGGCAGTATATACATATAATTTCATTGCATCATGCTGCCAACATTATTATGTCGTGCATCTGGAAACACATGCACACGACTATATGTACGAATTTGATTAACCCCATTTAATTTCCCACTTGTAGAGAACTTAGAACACATGTCAGGATTTGTGAGATCAGAGACCTTGACTTTTGACAGCTGAGTACTGAAGTTTCTCACTGCACTTGTTTATTGTTCCTGGGCCCAGCTGCATTCATTGTCTTTTTGTTGGCTCACCATCCCCACTGGAGACTTGGGGAAACTATGCCCGTAACTCACCTGTTTTGGGGAAAAGTATGGTTATTAAGTTAACAGCCACCTGAAGACTGAGCTCAAATGCTGGACTTTCCTGTGAAGTGGCCAAGAGAGAGAACTGCAGCCACATAGTGAGGTCAAGCAGAAACACAGAACAAAATGCTGTGGTTAAATAACATCTTAAACTTCTGCAGCTAAGTAAACTAAAATCAGTGCCTTAGCTGTTACAGAATTTTTATTTGGTAGCATGACTTTGATGCTTTGCACTTACACAAGGGGTACCGCACAAGTGACTGTGTACAGTATTTAAAAATTATGCAATTTTTTATACATAAACATGTGAAATCATAAAAAAGCAAAAATGACAGCAAAATAAAAACATTTTATGCTGCAATGGTTAAAAATATGTTGAGAAACTACTTAAAAATTGCTCTGTACCCTGATGGCTCTAAAAAGGTAAACAAGACATTAAAAATGCAAATGAAGAAACAAGATGTTATTTATCCAAGTGGAACTTGTCTTGGAGGAGAAAAAGAGACAGAGGGAAGGGACTGGGTTATAATTATACCTTTCTAACATCTGATCTTTTTAAATGGATGTGCCATTTCACTGTTTCATGGGAAACTGCACTGGGCTGTATGTGTATTCAGATGAAAGAAGAAAATATGATTGAAAAAGGCTAGGGAATTCCCTTTTTGGTGAGCTTCCCTCCTGAACACAGCCACTGCCTTCAGAGATCTGTGCCTCCAAGCTCACGCTTACTTATAAAACTTGCTATAAACTGAGAGGAAAAAGACCCCAGCCCCTCAAAGCAAACAAACAAACAAAACCTCGAAAATCCTGTGTTTGAAACCAGGAAAGTTATTGAATGCCATATTACCATAATGATTAATTTTATTTTGAGACTTATAAAAGGACTAATTGCTCTAATAAAAATTAAAAGGCCTTTGCCTACTAAAAAGATCATCTCACAGCTGATATCTAGTGTTTCAAGTGACTAATTTAATGGCAATAACCGTAAAAGGGCCTGAATTGTCAAGCTATCTCTTCGCTGCTGCAGCTTGGGCTAGAGCTGCTCCGATGAGAATTGCCTTTTCCTGCGAAACCAAAAGATCTTGTCTGCCAAATTCAAGAGGGACAGCTCATTTGAAAACTATGTCTAGCAGTTACAGTGTCAGTTTGAATGAACAGATCCTCTTTCCTTGAACTGTTTTACTGCTGTGCGTCCAATGTTTGTTTTGCATTTCCATTCATACTGCTGTATAATTACTTAAAGTATAGGTGACCTCAATTACTGTCGATTTGTTATTTATTCTCTTGCTCACCATCTGACCCAGTACCCACTGAAGTCAGAACTCCATTGTGTTTCAGCTGCAGGAGCTGGATGTCAGTCCACACGCTGCAATACAAACGATGACTAAGCCCAAGTGCACATAAACAGCTGTACACTAATTCTTTCCAGTCTTCTCCTCCTCTGAAGACAAGGGATTTTCTCATGCTAAAGAGCAGCCTAACTGAAGAATGAGTTCCCACTCCAGAGCTCTTCATGGCAAAAGTACCCTGAACTGTTTCCTCCCATGTATATACATTAAAAAAAAAAAAAAAAAAACAACTGGACTCCTCTACTTAAACTTTTCCCAGTCAGTTTTTCTCTGGAGAGGGGCAGTGTCTCTCTTTTAGGTGTTTAGCTTTAGTGGCTTAGAAGTGTGTGAGTCATGCAAGAAACATCCAGGATCATTGAGCGAAGGAACCTTGATCCCCCTACGCAGATCAGTACAACTAGATCCTGACTGGGGCAATTCACATGTTTTCGGCAGCAGAGGAAAACAAGCACAGTCAGATGACAGGGTTGCATCAGATTTCAACTGGTGTGCAAAGGTGTTTTACCCAAATAAGTAGAAGATCCTGAGATACAGAATATACTAAAGTCTGGCATCCCAGCATTGTATTCTTATCTCTTTAAAATGCCTTATGGCTAATATAATCTTTTTATTCAGCACTACCACCTCTTCAGTTTTTCGTTTCAATCTCAGAGCTAACGTCTTGACTGAGGTTCCTCTTCCTGGCTAACTTACAACAGTAAAATCCATTTTGGGGGCAACTGACACTGCTTTGGTGATCGCACATGACAGCAAAATCATGTCAGTGCCTGTCCTAAAAAGCTCCTAGTCTGAATCTATGACTTCAACCCCTGTTTATTCTAGCTGGCAAACACGCTATTTGAGCTGTGGCTGAGATCATAGTGCCCCTAAAGGCAGACCTCTCCAGTGTCTGCCCTCCCAGTGCATGAAACAGTCTGCACAGGACCACATGAAGCTGGCCTCCACCAACCTGTGCTGTGACATGATGGCAGAAGGTTTGTCACACGAGGCTGCAGCTTAGCAATGTGCAGATAATGCCCCTGTGAGCTTGGGGCTCACCTGGCTCGAAGTGTCAGGTAAAAGTCCCATGTCTCCTTTGAAGTCCCCTTTTTATGTGTCAGATGCAGGCCAGGTGGCAGAAAGGGACAATTCAGTATTTCACTGCAGTTTTGAAAGATGAGGGCCCAGCTGTGGGCAAGAAGGGAAGGGGTGAGGTGGGGAGGTATCCAAATGTGCAACCTGAATGTGTAATGTTTTATGAGTGAGATGCGACAGGGACATTGAGGGTTAACAGTATGTTCTCCTCCAGTTTCCTTCCGCAGCTGGCAGAAGAGAGGGGTGAGACCTGACTCCTATTTCAGCCATCTGTTACTGCGGTACTGTCTTCTTGGGGATGATCTCGTCACAGGGGGCTGCTTTTCACAGGATTTTAATACAAAGCATAGCATGGTGTTAGCAAGCCCTGATATGAGTTACACATTTAGCTAGTGCATTTTCAGAGTTTTTAAGGAAAGACAAACCTTTGTTTTCTTTTTACTTTCTTCTGCTAGGCTTTTAATACAAATACATATATCTTTTCCTTTTTTCCCTGACTGCTGTGATTAGGAAAGTCCATTTTCAGCATTTCTATTGTTTACCAGGCTATCTTATGAAATGCAATAAAGAAAAGAGACCTCAATGTTGCTTTACTGGCCAGCAAAGCACTGCTAGTTCTGATCATTCAGTAATCAGGTCAGCCAAGAATCCCCACACTGACTCATGAGATTTGAGGCCTTTTGGGATCTTTTTCTGCTTTCTCAGCACTTGAGCCTCACAGCACTTGCTTGCCTGAAATTTCCAGCCACAAACGCTAGATAAATTTTACTATTTATGATTTACCAAAGCTTGGGTTAATGCTATCCATTGCATATAGGTGATTTTAAAACAGCCATCAGCTATTGTGATACAACTGCTTTGGGAAAGGTGGCTCAGATGCAACAAAAGAGGTTTGACATGTCATAGCGGTGCAGGAATTGAAAGTGGAATGTGGGTTAAATTAAACTACAGCCCTATTCCTCTCTTATTCTTTATTACAGTGCACAAAAAAAGGAGCAAAGCAGGCAGCCAGCCACTTCAGATATGAAGAATTCTAGGACACTTCCGTGGACACACCAGAGTAAGTTATAGTCACTTCAGGCTTGCTGTAATTGCCAAGCAGGCTGTAGTAGCTACCCAGGTATGTTTCTCCAGCCAAGAACAGTGCACTGCGCATTGCGCAGGTGCTCCAATGCCTTGAGTCTTTTCATCCCCACAGACACCACACCAGCTCTGAAAAAACTCGAAGTTATTAACTTGTGACAGCTAAAGGAGTGACTCTGCTCTTGCCTGTTTTCCACCAAGCAATCTCTGTAAGTGACATTTCCTGGATTGCTGATTTGGGTCCCAGTTGTATCACCCAGAGGCATGTGTCAGTGTACCACACATGATAACACAACCTCTAGGAAATGGGGTGAAAACACAATGTCCTCTAATGAACTGCAACTATATATTTCTATAGCTCTGCTCTTTTCTTAGAGAGAAGGAATATAAAACATGAGTGAGGATTTCTGTTCCTAGAAACAGAAAAATCTCAAGCCTTCCCTTTACTTTTGCAGTTTAACTGTGGTGAACAGTAATTGCTGTATCTCCACAGAGTAACTCCAAGAGGAGACAGATCCCAGCACTTTTAGAAAGAGATACCATGCTTTGTAGCAGCAAAGTGCCTTGTGCTGTGCTCGCCAGAAGAGGTATGTGTGGAGGACTGCTTGGGCGACAGCTTGTGGCTAATGTCCTCTCCCAGCAACAGAAGGAGGCTGAGCAGTATCTCCACCATATTTTGGGAAATGGGGAATAATGAAAATTTTTAGCCTGCCTTCCCTCAGCTCTCAAGAAGAGTTAATATCAGATCTTCAGCCTTTTGCCCATGGCAACACAGAGAATCATCTGATGCTATATGAGTAAAATCATACCGGACTACTCATATAAAAGAAGTTGAATGAAAAAAAAAATCTCCCTAGGCAAGGCTGGCTAGCATATGTACATTTTACACATCCCCTGGTAGGCCTCAACATCCTTGCTCAGCAGTTCCTGTCTGATTTGAATGGAGAGCAGCTGCTGAGGGTGGTTTTGCTGAGGGGATGATGTTCCCAGCGTTGAACTTCCGAGCTGACATGAGCTCTTCACACAGTGAACAGTCTGATGATGGCTTCATGGATGTTTAGTGGAGCCTTATTCTAAAATCACTTACACTTTCTTGATTTACCCAGGTGGGTTTTAATCTACATGCTTTTACTAGCGCTGAAAGACTGAATACTCTTGTGATTCTACTTCTCTTTCCAATCTATTGCACTCTCTAAACAGAACTTCCCTCCTATTACCCATGTGTGCAACATTTATGCAGCCTCAATGAACCATGGAGGTTGACACCTTATTCTTCACAATGCTTTGTCAAGCCAAACACAGAAAATAAACCTGTCTTTCCCTTTCTAAGTTCATGTGCACATATAGAATTGGACGCTGATGCTTGAATCATCTTAAAAATAAGCTCTTCTAATTTGAGATTCAAATATATGAATAATTTTTAATGCCATTAACCGGACTGTGGTGGGAATCAGGTCTGGTTTGTGGCTTGTGTAGCTTCGGAAAAAAAAAAAAGAAGTTGTTTGCTATAATTGTAATATTTTAAGTATTTAAAATCATATTCTTTATACAGTTTGGAATGTTGAGACTGATATTTTATCACCATCAGAAGCTCAAAGCCATATGCAATTTAAACGTTTAAGCCTGGCACAGTTTCAGGTGAGACTGCTATTATTTCAATGAACAGATCCAGTGTAACAAGGAATATGTTCCGGATTCTTTTTTTGTCATTCAAATAAGTAACTTGAATAATATTAATAATAACTTAAATAATAATAACAGTAATTCCTTTAAATAATTCTTTGAACCGTAACTCTTTCATCTGACTTCCAAAAGCAAGTAAATATCATTATCCTTTTTTTCATTCAGGTGAAATCTGAGGTGCAGAGGTGAAGCTACATCGTCTGAGTAAAAGAGGAATCAGAACTGGGATTTTAAGCTTCTTAAACTATTATTTCATACTTTTGTAAAGACTTGATGACTTTGCTTTGCTGCATTTTCATTAAAATATGCATTTAAATAACAACTTGAATGTGCCCTAAAAAATGTTAAATGTTGTTCACATCCTCTTTCAATTAATATTTACATTTTGCTTACAGTAGCATAGAATAATGACATTCAAATTAAGTTATCGCTATGCAGTTTGTTTATGGCACACCATGTGTTACCATGGAAACAACCATACTCCATATCTATGGTAACAATCACAGTGGTGTAAACTGTGATACCAAAAAGAGGAAGTTAGTAAGCTGAAGTTACTAATTCTAAGAAAAACTTGCTAAAATTAAATATTTCCTGTAACAAAAATCTGTTTTGTATCACTGGGCAATTTTCATAAATCCTTGTTTCAATCTCTGATCTGCTGGAGGATCCCAGTTACTCACACATGGAGCTTTGCTGATGCTGAGGACGAGGTCTACGTGGGGTGAGCTTCTTCTCTTACCTCAGGGACTGTATTTGACTCAAGTCACTAACCACGGTTTGTGCACATCAGCCCACAGAGAAGTCCTACTAAGGCCAAGGGTTGTGTTTTCCTACATTGCATCAAAAATATACAAAATTACTGTGTATTTTTTCCATACGTTATTCACCTACCAGAATTCTTTATGCCACTTCAAAAAAAAAAACAAAAAACAAAAAACAAACCTAAAACCTTGCCACAGTAGAAGATATTAACATAATCCTACATTAAATATCCTCCAAACATGTTCAGACTCACCGTCTGGAGATATTGATTTCTCTCCATTAACAACAGGCACAACTTACGTTTGTAGGCTTTGGTAAACTGAATTTCACAATAGTTAAATGCTTAAAATAGCCTTTATAAATACCATCCTCCAACCATTCTAAACAAGTACACCATCTGAACACAAATGATGTGTGCACTTAATTTTAAATTAAAAAATAGCACATTTCCTCATAAAAACTACTTCAGAAATTGTTGGCTTTCAAGAATTCAAGCCCTTTTTCTTTGAATTTTGCCATAGATGAATCCTGATTCCAAGCTCTTACTGGAAAACTGATCACAGAAGGAAGTTATACATGTCAAAATTTTGGGGTTATGTGTGTAAATAAATACATATATATACTTTTATAAATGTTGGAAATATATTTAGTCACGACTGACAAAAACAAATGTATTAGAAGAAATAATGCCTTTTGTGCTCACCACTCTGTCAGAGATCAGTATGAGTTCTGAGGCCAAATTACTCCAAATTTGTATCAATTCCTGTAGCATTGGCTCTGGTCCAAGAGGGGAAAATAGCCTACATGACCTTTGGTCCATAAAGGATATGATCCTGTGTTTTCAGATTTCCTGCCTGAATCCTTTTTCTTCAACAAGCATTCAGTTTCCCAGCCTTAATCCTAGCAGTTGTGGATCTGGAGACAATTTACAGGACAGAAGATAGTAGGTGCAAAAGCCCTGGCTCTGAATCTACTTCTGCTAAATGCAGAATGCCTCCAATGGAGCAGAAGGTTTTTAACAGGAAAACTCCAAGGAGCAGCTTGTATATATTTATGTAGCCCCATAAACTTTATGGACTCTCGCCCATTCATACCAAATGAGATTTTGTCTCAGTGCATATTTGACCCATCTACACCTGGTGTGAGAACAAACTCAGATTTTAACTGGGTGGAGCACACGTGGCCTTCCACAAAGCAATTACTCATAAGTATTGCACAGTTGTATGATTCCTTTTCTATGTTGTAAACTAGGTGACATGCAAGGGAAAGCAAATTTTTGCTTAACTTAAACATTGTGGGCAAAAGGAAGTAGATTATAACACAATGTTGTGTTCCACTGTGCTATTATACCAGTGTAAGTTTATTGAAGTCAGAATCACCATGCTGGCAGACAGCCAGGGAAACAAAGTAAACAGTCATGTCCAGATGTTAATATTTCTGTTAATTATTTTGCAAAATGTATTGCAAAATATATTGCAAAATCTGAAATCTCACGAAAGACCATCAATTTTTCCATCAAAGCTATGATTCCCAAAAAAACCAGGGGCAAAATGTTTGGATCAAAATAGTTTAGGTTCCAGTCAAAAATATACTGTCTTTCAATTTTGCACTGAAAATGTGACCTTTTCAATGGAATACAGAAATTTCTTTTTTACTATTTTTTTATTTTTTTTTTTTTACTGAAAAGATAATGGTACCAGTGCTACCCTCTGAACAGTTCAGGTTAGCTCTTAAATTAGCACTAAAAAACACTTTTACAGCATTGAAGCACTGCTATCAGAATAGCAATATAAACTACTACAACCTGTGGGAAGCTTCCTAGTAACACACTGAAGCTGTGTATTAGATTCCATTTTTCACAGTATCTTCATTAATGATCTGAAAGAAACATTTATGGTTGAAGGTGATATTATATTGAGACATATTTCCAAAATTCCAGAAGGAGGGTATTCTCCTGGAATATTCTGGAATATAGGAATATATCCTGGAAAATATGTCAAAATACTTTTTCAATTAAGAAGCATATATCAGAGGATAGCAAGGCCAAAATAACTTGGGATTGGTAATGGAAAAATAAATCATAAAAGACTTTGCAATTTAAGGTGCCAGCTGTAAAATCTCACTGTTTTTTGAACTGCATTATGAGACACTGTCCTCTGCTACATAAATTTGGGTCCATGAAAGTTGGATGATTTCATCCTATGTATATTTGGTTTGATTGCTACATCAGTGGTTGAAAAGCCCCAGAGAAAGCACATCTTGTCTTAATTTCTGGGTATCACACTAAATCTGGCTCACCATCTATATCACAGCTCCTTGACTCATACTGAGTGTCACATCTAATCAAATTGTTCATGAAGCAATGCTACTTTCTTACTCTATAAATATTTGGAGAATAGTTTGGACAAGTGATACTCAGCTGATGATTTGTTTGCAAACTAATCATTCCAGCTATTCATCACTTGGTCTTTGTTATTCACAGTTGGTCATCCAGGTCACAGAGTGTTAAAGACATCTGAAAAATTGTGATAATTGTTTTTGGAGGAAGAGGACAGTTTTGATATGTTTCTTTTTACTACCTGCTTCATGGGATGATCAGAATAACAATTTTTTTTTCCTGAAAAACAAAGTATTTCCATCTCCACAGTTTTCTGGCCTCTGTCTAGATAAGCAAAATTTTTAAGAGCAAAATAATGAGTAGAATATGACAGGCATTCTATTCATTCAAATGTCATTGCAGCAAAATCTACTAGCAGATCTTGAAGGAGAAGACTTTTGTACCACTGTAGAAATTATAAAGATTGTGCTTTTGATAATATTACAGGAAAACCATAATTGGAGTGCTAAAAAGAAAAAAGACAAAACAACAACCAAAAAAGCCAGACAAAGCAGCCAAGGCATTTTAATGAATAATCACTTAATTTTATGCAAGTTTGTGGATGAAAAAGAGGGAGAGGGAATGTTTCTGATAATTTCTAATACTAAATCCCAGAATACACAATTTTATAGTACTCAGTCAGATCTGTGATTTTAAAGATAACTTAGTTTTTGCTGAACTATGCCCGCTTTCATCTATGTGTTCATATTGTAAGCGATCAAATGACTGCAGCTTAGTGAGTTACCGTTCATTAGCTGAGACGGGTTAAGTGAGCACGTGTATGCTGCTGTCCCACTACAGCTCCCAAGTGAAATACATTAGCTTGAAGCACTATTTTAGTCATTGGCTGCAAGTGGTTTGGAGCACTTAACACAAACAGCTGACATGCTTTCGCTTCTAAATAGTAACCCTTTGAGCCACCACACTCTTTGAGCGACCCTGATCACTTGCAACTATTATAAATAATCATGCGTACGGAGGGTAGAACAAAATTATTCTTGTCTGCATTCATTTGTTCTTAACACTTAAATGGGGCCAGACTAGAAGAGTAGTTTTCTCAGGTATATCTAAACGGTCAATACAGGACACAAGAAATTTAAATATTAGTATTTCTTATCTTCCTCAAGTCCTAACAACGGTAAAAATATTTGATATTTTTGTATGCAAAAATACTCTTTCACTTCCTGTTGGGTGACATGGACTCCTTGCTGCGGTCTGCATTGTTTGTATCAGCCCTGAAAATGCTTGTTTACTCCCTTTTGAATGAAAATATGATATATTGGGAAATCACAGTAGAATTATCACAAAGGCAATTCAGCAGCTGAACCTGTAAGATGCTTTTGAATAATAAACCTTAAAACCTTAAAAAAATTTTTTAAGGATTACAAATGACAAAAACTGAAAAAAAAAACCCAGTAGGGTATTTCTATATATAGTCCATGAACATCAGCTTTATGAGGTTTCCCGTTAACACTACCCTGCCTGTGTTTTAAAACAAAATCAGGATAGGGAAGAACAGAGCATGGACATCACAAATACTGAGAGGTTCCAACTGTGTGTTGTCTATCTTGTTCAGAGAGAGGACAGAGGGAAGGAGGAAAAATAGCAACGGGAGACAAAGGCTTGCACACAGCAAGTATGACTCTGCAGAATCAGAAGAGAAAGAATCTCGTGATTAAGTTCCTCTGATCCCTTGATTACAGATAGTGCAAGTCAAAGTGATATTATGCTAGATTCAAAATGCTGCACCATCATGAACTTTATTCTCAACAGTTCCCCAAATGATACCAGAGGTGGTTCCCAGGGGGATGACAGGCATGAGGGGAAGGAAGACAAACTAGCAGGCCTGTGTATAAAGCAGAGTTACAGATAGACAAATAGATACCATATTCTTGTAAAGAAGTGCAAATTCGTCTGGACAAAGGACAAAACCGAGAGGAATGGATAGCTTAACTTACAGCTATATCGAACATTGTGCTATCAAACAGTAAGTTCATGCAGACTCATGTTTCTCTTGGGTTCTGTTGTGAGCTTGAGTAACTAAAGATAGTAGTTATCTACTGCATTTAGTCGAAGATAGCATTCACCTTGAAGGTCTTTATTAATTTTGCATAACAACATAGGTAAAAAAACCCTGCAACACTAGCTGCTATTAATTTGTGGTTACACAAACCACTTCATTCTTCTGTGTTCTTGCAGGTCAGAGAAAGCGATTTAAAATAGAAAAAGTGAGGCAATCAGGTAAAAAGTTCCTAGCAATCAAGAATTGTGTGGAAGACATGGGAATTTTCCATTTATTGAATAAAAACCGTAATAATCAAAGCTACCTCATACGTTTTAAAAAGTCAAATGTAAGAATCCCAAGCAGTCTTAGCACTTAATATAGATAGAAATATATATTGTCAGGAAAAGTAGTAATACAAAATGAAGACAGATGACAGCTACCACACAGAAGCAAATGACCAGGAAATAAGATAGTCTGGAAATTAAAAGTTTCAAACTATCAACTCATCTGAGCTCAGGAACAACCTTCCTTTAGAAGAAGTGGGTAGGGAAAAGAAAAAAATCAGTTACGGGGAAATCTGACAGATTTACAGAAGTGATTTTATGATGTGAGAGTATGACAAGGAAGAGTGGACTTGCTGATCAGGAAGATCCTTCTATAGCAAGTATTTTAAGCCTCCTTAGGGGAAACATGGAGAGAAAGTGAGGGAAATAATAATTAATGAAGGTATAAAGTTAAGCCATCAATATCAAGCCTAGTTTCTTGTAAAGAAAATGAAAGGCATTTATTTCAAAGCCTTTGGCTTTATCTAAACCAGCAAGAGTTTGCTAGAACAGGTACTAGCCTATTTATCCCAGAAAACCATTCAAATGGAAGTCAGCCTAAAATGCCAACAGCTAATTTGCTCATATAGCTAATGTCAGTTGATACAGTGGCAAAAAGACCTAACTATTTAGGTGAACTTATTCTTTGGCTTTTGCAGGTCTTGTAAACTCCTCCTTATTATAAGTTTAGGGACAAATCTGCAGCTGGTGTAAACACTGTTTTACACGGTCCCTCTGAACAAATATGAGGTTGTTTTAGCAACTACCATACATTTTTTTAATGCAAAACATAGGTTCTGACAATTTTCATGGTCCTGTAAAGTGTGAGTACATCATTTCTCACCTTACACTGCAATTTGGCACTAGACACTTAGGTTTGTGGTCTTTTGTTTTGGGTTTTGTTTTTTAATTACAAAAAACAAGAATCCCATGTGTTCAGAGGTTTTGAGCTCAAAGCAAATACTTAATATTGCAAGATTTGCAATAAAATCATTAAAGTTGCTGACACTTAAATTTACTTCACCTTACAACCTGTCCTGTTTTTTTTCTCTTAAAAGCTAAAACAATTTCAGAATACAAGACCAACATCTACAGTCCTTTCTGGTCCTTTATTTTTGTTTGCTCTTTGAATCCCTTCCAGTTATTTGCAAATTCGTTCACCTTCTGTGAGGACTCTTTTGCAAGATTTTAGAAAAAATCATAAGAGACAAGAAACCATGTGCTTAGTTTTGAAAAACACATGCCACGTGTGGAGACAACCTTTTGTAGGACATGTACAGGAAAAAATGCACTGTTGTCTTTGATGTAAATTGCTACATTAGAGGTTAATTATACAGAAAAAACTATCAACACTTGTGAACTGTTGCTATGTTCATTAAGATAGAATTAAAGTGTTTATTCCTTGTGTAGAATAGCTGGTTTATGGGAAGGTGGAGTTTTCTGCATCATCAGAATCAGCCCAGTGTTTTCTGTAATTCAGTTTCCCATCTAGAGGATGAGAATATTAGCTCTTACTTCCTGTACAAAATAAAAAATCCCCAAATTAGAAACTATGATACTGACTCTAGTTCAGAAATTTTTAAAGATTTAAACAGAAATTCCCAGAGGTGTGGACCCTCTGTATTGAAGGCTTTTAAGAACAGATTAGAATAACATCTGTGAGGAACGACTTCACATAGCTCATCCCATCTACAAGGAGAACACTGAACTAGATAATATCCTGAGGTCTTTTCTAGTCCTGTGATTTTAGGAGTCTATGGGCAGGTGGTTAGAACCCTTCTTCAGGCTGCAGTCCGGCTTCCAATCACCACTCCAATGCCTGGGTAGGAATTCTAGGAAGAAAGTGAGAGACACCACCACCACTCCTTCCCCAGTGCCCGGTGGTCATGACACTGACACAGGACATAGCTCAGGTTCCCCCTGAGAACCAGAGGGGACTTTAATTCATGCCTCAGCATATAACAAGACATTGCTCATTCTTATACTCTCGCTTTGGTCAAAATTTCATCACAGGTACGAGAAAGGCAATAAAATCTCAAAAAAGAAAAAACTCTACCAAAAGTAGCCCATTCCTACAAGTTTCTTTCGTTCTGAGCTAACATCTTCCAACGAAAGAAAAACAAGCCCTTAACCAAATAACGTCAACCAACTGGAGAGGCCTTGGAAATATTAGTCTAGCAGCACAGCTATTTGTGACAGTCTGGATGCATACTTATTTATTCAGATATCTTGGAGTGAAATAAAAAGACGGATGTGCTCATCTGCTTTCTACCCAAAGCTCATGACTCTTACAGTCAGGACTACTGTCAGTGTTTGGGCAATAAAGAAAAATAAAAGTGAGAGTGGTATACCTGGTTTGGGATACACAACAGTCTTTTTCATTGTTTTACCATTGTTGTATATATTAGGCAACAACAACAACAACAACAACAACAAAATAACCACAACAGCAAAAAAGTAATCGTAAGAAAAGAAATAACACAAAGCCTGGAAACTACTCTGGCTCCCTTAGAGTCCAGGACAAGTAATAACTATGGCAGCTTTGACATTTCAGAAAAGTTTCCATTGTGGTTTTACAGTAGAACCAGAACTAATTAGTTTCTAATGATCTTATTCTCATTTTAGAAGGAAATAAAACCTGATGTAAGTTTTAAGGAGCATATAAATATTCAGAAAATAAGAAGGGGAAATTGTGGATTTTTTCTTAATGTCGTAAGAATGATGGCAACATGTGACACCCATGGCCTTTGCCATTTTAACACTTTGGGCAGGATAAGCTGTACCCTCCTCCACAGACAAAAATACCGTACACTGTATGGGACATGTAAAGCATCAAGTTCCACCTACTTTCAGGCAGCTGTCCCAGCTGCTGAGTTAACTAACACCAGCAGTGGTGACAGTTAGGGACCTCCAGCACCTGATTCTGGCAACCTGAAGACTTCTTTCCACTGACTCTTGATGTGGATTGCAGGACTGTTTTCCTAACGGGAGCACCTCACCTTCATAGGGTGAATTTCAGCTGGGAGATTCAGAAAGGCTCATATGAACGAGGCCTGCACCCCAATCGCTGTCATCTTGTATATTTTAATATACAAGTTTTCAAATTTATTAATTAATATGGTAACATAGACTTTCCTTAGAGTACTTACAAAGATTAGAGGGCCAAACTCTTCTCAGCTGTAACGGACAACATGGCTAGGGGCAGCAGCCACAAACTGCAGCTTGGAAGATTTTGGTTGGTGAAACATACACTTTTTTCATGGGAAAGATGAAGAAATGCTAGAAAAGGCAGCCCAGGGAGGCTGTGGAATCTCCATTCCAGGATGATTTTAAAGATTAAGGGTAGACAAAGCCAAGATTGACTTGATCTAGTGCTGGTGACAGGCCTGCCTCGAGCAGGAGATTGGAGTGAATGTCCTTCAGAGATCCCCTCCCACCCACATCTCTATTATGTGATTTCTGTGGTTCTGTGGGGTTTTCTTCCTCCAGTATCACAGCAGATGCTAAGCAAATCAACATGTAAATTGGGTCATCACATTCAGAAAAACGCAATAAATATTCCTGCTATTAGTGAAATGCTTCAACAGATGTGTGTTTTGCATTGTTTTATAAATGCATAAATAGATCTCCATCAAGAACAAATTTTGTTGGTGTGAGAGTATAGCTTTGCCTCCTTTGACCGTCCATCCAGAGTGATGGCTACAGCACTACTGCTGTGCCCGGGGTGCCTAGTGGCACAAAGGCAATTTGCAGCTAAGAGGGCAAAGTAATAGATCAGCCAGCACTTTATAATCTGCATACATCTTAAATTTCAGTCTGAAGTGAAGATCTAATATGTACTCCTGCAACTAGTTATGTGCAAATGGTCCCTGTGTAGCATCTAAATCAACGTTGCATTGTTTTGACCTTTTGTTCAAGTGTTTTACATTGGAAAACCAGACTTCTTTGAATTGTAAGAATGTCAGTCCAGTATGAAGTCAGTTAACAGAATTAAATGAGAAAATCTTATCTGGTTAAAGCCTCACTTTTCTTATGTGGAGTCACCAAACATGAATCATGTACGTTATTTGAGCAAAGCATAAAACCAAAGGTTATTTTATAGCAGGGGTGAAAGACAGAAATAAAACAGGAGGAAAGGATACTTTTCTTTCCAGCAATGCATTTTACTGTCAGTTCTACTATAAAGGGATTACATCAGTTCCTGGTATCCAGGGAGAAACCTGACTGAATTAAGGTTGTTTCAGTAAATTAAAAATCCTCTACAAGTCAGTGGTTTGAAAAGCTGGTAGGAGTCACTACTTGACTTCCAAAGAGAGAGCAGCATCTGTAGGGGTGAAAAGTCAGTCCCTCTGGGCTCTGACTTACTGAGGGAAAGGTTATTCCATAACAGCCTGTCAACCTTCAGCCAAAACCACCACTGGCACTTTTCCCTCCTGGCCTTCTTTAGAAGATCCCTTCTTCTAGGACTTGGAGAGGACTTCTAAGACCTCTCACAGGTCCTGCCCCAAGGCATGACTATCCCACACTCCACTAGCCCTCCGCTAGTGAGTGACTCTCACTTCTCATAGTTTGAGTGCAGACAAATGAGGCAAGGGTGTAGTGAAACTTGACTTGAAAGCCCCAGCAGAATTCCCGCCCCTGTTTCTGTAACCTACACGAGAAGCCTTCCTGGAGCTCATCCTTATCCAAAACCACGGTGTCTGAAAGTTGGGTCTGGACTGTGCTTCAGAGTGCACCCTCATAAATGTTCTGCCCTCTAATTTCACGTGAAGCACTATTTTAGTATTTGAGTGATAAATGAATCACTTTTCCAAAGAAAACAGAGAGTTTTTTTCTGGCGAAGGCAATTTTTGATTAAAGACTGATTTTTTACAAGCCAAAACAATTAATTTGGTTAATGGTCACATTTTCCCTTGAAAGTAATCTCGGTGAAAAAAAATTCCTTTGGCTTAACTTTGGGAACTCAGTGTCTAAACGTCCCCCCAAGTTTTTACCATGCATGGCTGTGAAGCACAGTTCAAAGACTTCACATACCGCAGTCTTCCTGACATTGCTGGAGGGGAATAGCTGCTTTCTAATATGAGTAATGGATTCACAATCTATTCATTTGGACTGAGGTGTCTAATTTTAGGCAGCCAAACTTCTTGTCTCAGGTTCTTTGCGCCTCAGATTATCTACCTCTAAAATGGGTATAATGTTCTTTGTTTATCTCCGAGGGCTGACAGGAGGCTAACTTAATTTACATCCGCAAAGCAGCTGCCAGTCAAGTAAAACGTGCCCATTTAAATGCAATGCTGCATTACACACGGGAGTAAACGCTACTGTCTCTTTGCCCGGTGTCAAGTGGGACGAATCCCATCGCAGGCGAAGGAATCGCGTATGGGAAAGGGCAGTGCGAGGAGCAAAGCGGCCGTCCTCCCCGGGCGCCGAAGCGCGGCCCCGCACGAAGGCATTTGGAACTCCGTTTTCCCCCGCGGCCCCTCCGTTCCTCTTCCGACTGAGGCCCCGCGACGTCGCGACCGGCAGCTCCGGCAGAGCGCGGCGGGGCGCGCGCGTGGCCGGCCGGGCGCGCGGGCTCCCGGCGCGGGGCTCCCGGCGCTGGGCCGCGGGGCCCCGCCAGGCCCCGGTGCTCTGGGGCGCGGGGGGGGGCGCGGGTAAGAGCCGCGCGTGCGGACAGCAGCGGCGCGGGGGGGCGCCGAGGTGACGGGGCGGCGGCGGGCGGGCGGGGGGGCGGGCCGCCGCGAGCTGTTGGCGGTTGAAGATGAGCAGCTCAGGCAGGAGGAGAAATCCTGTGGGCTTACAGTAAGTCCTGTGACACTGTATCATTTGACTCAATTAGCTCAAATGACTGGGATGTAATTGAACAAAGTATAACATGAGTTGTGACTCATGCTGTGCCTCAAACTGCCCGTGTCAGCGTGGTAAATTAATTCATAGTCTGTTAAGGGAAAGTTAATAGCCAACGGCGATGCTTGGCGTATCGGAGGGATACCTCATACAAAGGCGAAGTTAGAGAAGGAAGGCTTTTATGAAACTCTTGATCTGTCCACCGATTTCAAAACCAAAAGTGAATGAAGGTTAGAAACAAGAGACCAAAGTGAAGAAATATGGTAGGTCAACAAAAATAACAGAGACAGAAGTTATTTCTGGCATCATATCTGGTAACTGTGTTTGAACGTTGATGATTAACGTATTAGTTATGTGTGTGTGTGATGCAAGAGGCATGGTAAGTGGTTTGCTTGCATATTCAGCTCTCCAGCCTGTTCACTTTGTCCAGACAAAATCCCCAGCATAAAAGGCTTATCTCACAAATTATCCAGCATGGTCAACCCAGGATTTTATTTATTTTAAGCTGTGGGCCCCAGCATGACAGGCACACCCACTTAAAAAAAAACAAAACAAAAAAAAAAAAAAAAAACAACAACAAAAAAAAAAACTACTGCCCTTTGCAATAGAGCTTTCCAACTTTTTTTTCCCCCCTTTTTTTCCAAAAGTGGCAAAAAAATTGCTGGACTCAATATATTGGCAAGACTGACAATAAGGGGAACCCAAATCTGGCTCTTTTGGATACTGGTTAATGTCGTAGCAGGACCCAGGTCTGCTATTTCGATGCACACTGGTTGTGGCATAGGGGGAAGTGTGAAGTGAAAGAAGCGTTGGCGAGAAGCTAAAGAGAAAAGAGAGCTAGGAAGACTCTGTAACAGTAGTAGGGAAGTGAAAACACGAACTGGTAAGTAGTAGCAAAAAAAATGGAAGGTGAAAGGGAAAAGTAGAAAACTAAAGGAAGAAAAAATAGGAACATTTTTGGAGGATGAGTGGGTCAAAAGAGATTGTTGCAGGATATAGCTCTGGACCTAACCCTACAAAAAATGCCTGTCTGTATTCATAGTGGGGTGGGTGGCAGGGACGAGATACCTGACATATTTGTAAAACAGTTGAGGCCCTGCAGGATGTGCTGATCTTTAAGAGCTTTGCCTTTCTCAGAACTGCTTAATAACTGTAATTTTAAGTAGCCCGGAACACATGATAGTGTGAATCATGGTTCCTGTGGCAAACCTGTGGTAAGAAGTTGTGCCAGCAGTAGTATAACAGCTTATTAGAAGGTGAACAAACGCTTTTCATCCAAACATGAATATAGCAAAGGCATTTTGAAGACTAGAAGTCCGTTAATCAAAATAATATGTTTCTGTTTGAAAAATAAAAACTCCTTCTCATACCCCAAACACAAATTAGTCCACCTACTGCTTTTGGCCATTCCCATTAAACAAAGTTTTTTTTCTTTCTACAGGGAGACAGACCTAGCAGTACTCAAATGTACACCACACCAGAAATATCTCTTTAATTGCACAGCTATTCCGTTAAGTTAAAGAAGGTGCCTAGAGCACTGAAATTTGCCGTTCAACAGCCCATCAAAGGCTTTGAAACACTTTTATAAAGAAGCATAATTTCTGACTGAAGATTTCTGCAGATAGATGTAGAGGGTCACATTCTTAGCTGGTATAAAAATGAGGTAGGTCCAATTAGATTATTCTAATTTATGATCTTGAGACATTTTTGAAATAGTATCCTAATTGAAGCTTGAGATCCTTTTCCATTAAAGGCTTCCCTCCCACAGGACGTACAAAGCAATATACTTTTACTTTTTTACTTAAAAAGTAAAAATAATAGATTCTTAATAGGTGAATCAAAAGTGGTATTTCTCACGAGTGGTATTGAGTTTCTCACTAAACCTTAACTCAGCCTTCCTTTCCTTTCTCTACAAAAGAGTGACTGCGGGCAGCCCCTCAGCACTGATTCAGCTTGCATGGCTGTTGTAACCTCTGCTGGCCATCAGCAAGCAATCTTCAAATCAGCAATGCCAGGCAGAAGGGTGGTGAGACGCATGATGATGAATGCTCTGTTGGGACAGTGGCGGACCAAAAGTAGAGGGGAAGTTACTAACAGGTCAGGGGCAAAACGCTATTTCGTTCCCAGCTTTTATTGCCTCCATTTGTAAGTGTGATATTAGTGGCTTCCCAAAGCCCTGACTGAAGTGGCTTACCCAACGCCAGTTAATAAGTCTGTTGCACAGACTGATCTCCTGGGTATGAACTCACCTCCTTAATCAAGAAACAAGCACTGTTCCTTCCCTTACCAATATTCCCTTTCTCAGACTCTTCACAGAAATGCCGTCATACTCAACAGTGAGCTCGACAAATTCATTTTGCCGTTCACACCACTTGCTAGCGGTGGGTGTGTATGTACATACAGGCCTGGGTAGAAGAGCCAAGTACCAGCTCTTTCAAGATAGTCTCCTAATAGAAACTTGACATACTTTTCCCTTAAAAGCTTCCAAGTTCTTTTGGAGAAACAGTATTCTTAAGGATATAAATACTTATTTCTCCTATCTGAAAACCTGCATGGTCTGCCCTGTTAGAAATGTTTTTGCAACAATTTTGGACTGCGTTTCCTGATGATATAGAAAAAAAAATTTCCAAATTTCTGTTTTAAATTGCAATTTATCTCTCACCTTAAAGAGTCAAAAATGTATTCTCTGACCTACGCAGGTCTACAGCAGAGTTTGCACGTGAACCACAGCCTAGTTTTCAGCCATATGAGCTAAGGCATAGGCAAGGATTTAAATCCGGCTTCCACATGAGGAAGGTGATTCCATCATTCAATGAATAGCAATAGGCAAACTGGTGGACTACCTCCAGTTTGATTTATGAATTTTAGCCCCAATCCCTGCTCTGAGACCTCAGTTTTTGGACCAGATTGTATTGGAGGGGTTGAAAATGCAGTTGTCGCATTGCTACTTTGTGAACTGCAGGGGCATTTACTTGTCCATTGTCATGTAAAACTGACATCTAATGGCTCTTCAAACAGAAGTCTAAAGGGCTGAATCCTCCACAGTCTTGAACCGTTGCTACCTGGGTCAATTTTACACTAGTGCATTATTCCACTGAGTGATACAGGGCAAATCACAGTGTTATCTAAAATCTCTGTTTTCTGACTGTAATATAAAGCTAGCAGAATCCATGGCATATTTTTGAGTAAAGAATTCTTGCTCAGAAGGTTGTCTTAATATTTTTTTAGGCATAACTGCACCATTTAACCTCTGAAGGGGAAGGAATGGCCTTGCTACTGAGATGCTATGAGGAGTGTTTTTGCTATTATTCCTGTTGAACAGAGTTCTCATGCAATGCTTTTGGTCCCAGAGGATTTTCTTTTTATGCCATTCTGTGTCTCTCCCCAGAAGGTCTGAGCATCCTCCAGTAATGAACTGAGCAACATGATCCATGTGTTTCCTGTCTGCCAGAATAATGATGGTACCAAATCACGGTCTGTATAGTCTATCCAGAGAAAGAGAAGCAGAGTGTAGACAGGTCAAAATACGTATGGCTTTACCAAAGTCGCACAATTTATATCGACTGGAGGCCTGACCTGCCATCAGCAGCACAGTGCAGCTTTCACTGCTTTGGGAGGGAAGGGAAGGAGCAACAACAGTTTAAAAATCCTTGTTCCCCTGTGGTCAGAAACGGTATGCTAGAATCGTACTAGTATGCAACCACATTTAAACATAGCTGTGGCTGGCATGGCTTGAATTCTGATGTGGACAGTACCTAATTTAGGAAAGACACAGGAGAAGCTGAATGTAAATGTGCATAGGGGAATATAAATGACTGGCACCAGTGTCACTTTCACTTTGTTATTAAAAGCAGTCTTGGTGCTTTGGAAGCAAACAGGCATCAGAGAAGTGGAACTGGCTGCTGCTTTTAGCACAACGACAGGGACCCTCTAATTTTAACTCTTCGTGAATGTAGCATTTGAGCAAGATACACTGATGGAAGCAGGGAAGGAATCTCGCCATCCTCTGAATACAGGCAGCTCCAGCTGAGATGGTATCATGTTCTGGTTTGGAAGCAGTCACTTAGGTTTTATGCCACACCAGTTCCTAGACCTAAGCCAATTTCTTCCTTATGAGAATTGTTTTTTTTTCCACTGGGAGCAAAGCTATTAAATGATTGCAGAACACAGTGTAGGTGAGGGTCACTTCTCAGCTGTAAGTTAAAGGTCATTGTCATCTACTAGAGGGCAGGATATTTCGGCAGCTGTGTGTTTTCACCATCATGGTATCTCATGCTGAAATGTTTTCTCTCCCATGGGAAGTTCCCTGAACATTTGGTCAGTTGTAGCCTTCTTAGCTCACTGCCTAAACCAAGGGCAGGGAGCCAAGCTACTGTGGCTCCGCAGAACGGAGACAACAGCCTGCCCTGTGCCCCAAACACCCTCCTGCCACAGCGGGAGACAAGCCCAAGGCAGGGGAATGCACCGCTGAGCTATCGCATTCACTGCGGAGAGGCTGATCCAGCTGGAACTGACAGATCAACATCAAGCTCAGGTGATTTAAAAGGCAGGGGTTAGATCACTGTATCGCCTTCACTTGCTGTGGATGTTTTCCTCTGTAGATGAACACCTGATCGCATTCATTTCTACACAAAATAATACCATTTGTTTTTTAAATTAGGTCTACATACCTCTTAGCAAAATGTACTGCTATATGCCTATGTCATTTTCAGCAGGGTGTTAATAAGTGTACAGGTTGGCCTTGTCACTGCTTCTGAAACAAACCAAGGTTTCTTTTGTCAAAGCTTTTAATAGACTTTTAGATTGGAAAAGTGCTGAAATGGTCACAGGATCACATGACTCAGAGGGCTACTGAGATTTAAAAGTGTTTTAAAAATTTAAAACAATAAAAATAGCTTGCCTGTGTCATTTTTAGTAGATATAAATGTGTGTTACACAATTCAGACCCAGAAACTCCTTTCAGTAATGAACAAAGATCATCATCATAGCTGACATTTCTGAAATGTTTGAGAAATAAGTTCAAGGTCATGTTTGAATGCAAACATGTTACACATAGTAATTATCATGAGTTTGTTATATTTACTGGTACAGAGTATTCAGCGAGTCATGCATCAAGTAAACTAATGGTCTATTTTCGAGCAAAGTTTAACATCAAGCTATGTGCTATGAATTTTAAAACATTTTTTAATGTCAGACACAGCAATTGTAATGAGAAAAGTATCTTGATTATGAAAGATTTACGAAAGGGGAGAAGAGGGGAGAGGGGAAGGAGAGTAGAGGGAAATGTTTTTTAAAAACCCGACAGAACAACCTTCTCTGAAGCACAGTGTTTAGATCCTGTTGTGTAGCTAACAGGATGGGAACTACTGAAATGATTCAAATCTTGTTATGCATATTAATATCTTAAACTTTCCAAGCCAGGTGAAACTCTCTCCTTTTCATTTCCAAGTTTATACATTTTGACCTCCGCTGTCAGACTGAAACTGCATGGCTAAAAGTGCTCGTGGCCTCTCCAGGAGACCTCTGTGACTAATGCATAGGTCTCATCTCCTGACACAGGATCCCTTTGCTGGAGGCAGTTTCAGTATTAATCAGTCTGTCGTCGCTATGGGCTACAACCTGCTAACAAAAACCTTGGACTTCTCACTGATTCATTGTAGTCACTGCTCTTATTTAACAGGGTTTTAATTTAAGCAATGTAATTGCCTCCAAGATTTTTTTTAAACAAAAGTTTTTTTGGCTGAAGATATTTATTGATCCCATGGTCTTTTCCTACTACTTGTTTCATATTTGCACTGTGCTAAAACTTTGGCTTGGCTTTCTTTAAAAATCCCTGGCAAAACTACTGATTTCATGGTGGGGACAAATCCTGGAAAACCATCCAGGAAGACACATTAATGGCTATGCTGGGGGCTGCAGCCAGACCTGCAGACAAAGTGAATAGGAGTTGGGTTCAGGGCCACATTTGTTCAAGGCATCTCTAGAGGCAACGCAGCCACGTGGACTTCATCACTCTTTTGTGGTGTGGCCCTATCACAGAAAGCTCCCGGGGTGAATTTCACTCAGAAAGAAAAAAATCAAGTTAAGTACTTAACCAAAATGGCATTGCTGTGCTTATTAGAGATAAGGGAAAGGGGTAAGATTCAGACCTGAAGGCCTAGACCACACTAGAAGAATTAGGGATACGATTTAGCTGGCTCTACAAATGAGGCTCAGCAGGGAAGTACAAAAACAGCAGTGGGATCCAATAGCTCCATGAAAGAATTAGACAAAATGTTAGTTCTCAGCAAATAATCTTCAAAGGTGTGATTCAGCAAAGCATTTAATCACTGTTTAGATATTTTGCTTGGGCAGGCACAGGCTGCTAAGAGGGATCCTCTAGAAATCACAGAAAAAGATGCTAACCACCAAATGGAGGGAGAAATAGATTTGCTACCCAAGAGATGCAATTGATATTTGACGCAGTTCATATTTTTGCACCCAGTGAGTGCTCATCTAGTGACAGGATTTATTTCTGGGTCAGTACCATCTTCATTATTTCCAAAGCCCTGGGAATGACCACTACAGTCATTATAACAGTCCCAGCCTTCTTCCTGTGACAGTTTTCATTGGCAGATCTCAAAGTGCTTTACAAAAGAAGTCAAGGTCATTAACCCCATCTTACAAACAGGATAAATAAGGCACAAGGGGGAGGGAGGGTGCAAGATCTCTCCTGAGGTCAAACAAGAACTCAGACACAAGCATGCACAGTCCCAGGCCAGTGATCAGCTGTGTAGGTTCCTCAGCTAACCCCTCTGCTCGTCTGCTTTGGGCCTCTGGTGTTTTCTTTTTAAAAAGGTCTATACACACAAATGTGGGACTGATAGAGAAATAGTCACTAGCTGGTGGAGTCCAGGATGGATCATCTATATTGTCTCACTGATGTCATGTGCAACTATTTTTAGTTCCCCCCAAAAAATGACTTACGAGAAACAATTTTTAATCATGCTAGAAGCACCTGTGTCTATTTAAAAGCACTTCATTCTTCAAAACCACTCCTGAGCACAGTGGCATAAATTACTTTTTTTACAACAGTGCATCCAAGTCAGTGGTAATGACTGGAATTCCTGTCTGAAGATATTGCAACACTTGGAGGTGTTGGGGAAAGCCTTTTTCAAGTTGCAGATCCTGGAGCCATGGGAAAAGAACGGGATCTCCATTTGGTTTTTTTCAAAGAAAATTCTAGCCCTAGTTTATGAAATAAAACTGTAAAATGTGAACTTGGGAGCCCTGAAAATAGGAATGAATTAAAAGAGTCCAATACATGTGCACTTTTACTTATTTACTTACTTTTTTTATAAGACTTCCTGTTTCAGGGAACCTTGCTCATCATTTTTGATGACTGAGGACTAGCGATTATATAGCTCCAGAGAAGGGTTTTTGCTCTGGCTTTCATATTTCTTATGGGAGACTCATGGAGGATCATAGGTCTGGTAGATAAAAACATGCTGGGGACAGATTTCCTTGGGACAACACATTTATGGTGACTGAAAGGGGGTTGGGTTTAAAAGGTGCAGGCCTTTCATTAGTGTATGTCCAGATTTCTATGTCAAACTCTGGTAACAAACCTGCCAAACAGCTCTGTGAGATAAAGGAGCAGGCAGGAAGGGAGCTGGGGTACGAGGCAATGCACTAATGGGTGAACGTCTCAGCTTTGAAGAGTTAAGTCACAACTTTGTCAGAGACAGAAGGCAAAATCTAAGCAAGGATACAACTCTTTTGAAAACCAGTGGCCTAACTGTAAATTTTTAAATATAATCACCAATACCATCACTCTGAAAAGCTGTTTCTCTCATCCCTCACACACAGCAAGGAACATATCAATACGTTCTTCAGAGGAGATGGATGGATAGCTTAATTCACTTTGCAAATCTGTGGAAGCAACACTTTAGCACTTCGGCACAAACTGTCTCTGACATCGAAAATTAGTAAAGAAAAGAAGTGGTGAAAATGTCAGGAGTGGGAGGACTTCATTTTTCTCTTGTTTAAAATGTCATCTGTTATCTGCAATCAATGCAAGGAGACAACTTCCCATACCATAATGATTTACAGTATGTTTATAGGCACAGATAGAAGTAATCACAGGGTTAGGCGAACATCTCTTGGTGAATTCTTCAAGTGTCAGAAGTGCTTAGTTCTGCAGTTCTCTCTTTCCAGGAATGCAGGGGAGATCGGCACGGAGAGCTGTGCGATTTCTGCATCTCCATACACAAACCCATAAAATCTGCAGCCTATCTGGCCTCGGCTATGTATAAACATATCCCATGACCAGATGCCTACGACTTTTAAAAAAATGTTGCCTTTACCACTGAAGAAAAGGCAATAAATATTTTTCACTCTTTTCATATCTAAACAAATACTTATGAAAGGAAATACACTCACGGTCTTCGTGCTAGATTTAATGTTTTAAACTTTCCATTGTTTGGAATTTCCTGTTTAATGCCTTGAAAATAAAACTTCCATTACTGATTTTTTGTCCTTTCCCAGTGAGAACTCATTGTCCAAATCTTTTAAATGGTACTGAGATGAATGAGTCCCAGTTTATTCATTTCCTTTGTGTCCACCAGAATTTGGGATACTGTTGGATACAATATCTCCTCTGCCCCCAGAATTCCTATTTAATATTCCTTAGCAACAGGACCTTGGATGTTTTGCCGGCTTTTGTGGCCATAAAACTCTACAGACATCACGTGCTCTTTCCCACCCAATACTCTGTGTGAGGTAGGCAAGGGTTCAAACTCCTGGTTTATGGATGGTAAATTAAAATTAAAACAGCTCAGAATTTAATACTTCTGAGAATTTTTTAGTCTGAGGCCCAGAGAACAGAGGTAGAGTAAGGAGTGAGTGCCAGGGCTTTCATGTCTGGGGCTATTGCCACAATAGGTTGTTTGTCCTTCCTGTCAGTGAGTGAATGATGGCTTTTAATAGATAAAATGATTCCCGAATCTTGCAGCCACTCCCTGTCACATTAGCATGGAGGTTTTCCAGAGGAGTTACTCACACCGTGCTAGCAAACTCCACCTCCTACAACAGGGAAAGGCATGGTGTTTGTATAATGTTCAAAATTAGAGCTGGTCAAAAATTTTCAGTTGAAGTATTTTTTTTAGAAATAAAGATGTTCTATGTTCTTACAAGTGCTATTTCTTGCAGAAATTCACTTCCATTTATTTTAATGAAAAAGCTGAAGAAAAATAATTCTTTCTTCTCTTACCCTCTGAAAGCCTAGAAAACTTTCCAAAACCAAATCAGTTAAAAAGATTTCAGTCCAAATCTTATGCACTTACAAATATTCTAACCAGTTATTTCTAGCAAGCCCTTTTTTCTCTTATGAAAGCAGTTATGAAGCACCCGAAGTGTAGTGTGGGGAACTGTCCCTTCCCTAGAAGCTGCCCTTTCAGTCAGTGCATCTGCTCAGGAACCAGTCTGCAGTCAGCTCCTGCCCAGAACCTGCCATCTCTTCCATAACATTATTTTTACCCCCAAAGCCTGGTATATTGTGAGTGTTACAGGGCATACAGTAGGTTAGAGCACAGATTTAATTATTGAAGTAGGTCTATCTTACCCACCCAACAGTTCCCCCCAAAATAAAACATATGCTTTTGTCCTTGACATTTCCACAGTGCTCACTCGCCATCAGTATTTATCTATTCCCAGCTCTGCTACTTGCCTGGAAGGTGACCTTGAACAAGTGCCTTCATTTGTCTGTATTTGTGCACCATTCTTCTGGTTCTGTTTTCAGGAGCTTCAGAACAAACATTATCCAGGAAAGGGAGAAGCTGATTTTTGTATCTAAGAAAACTGTCACGGTGAACCAAAAATGTATATTATTAGGGGAAAATAATATGAGTAATAAATAGTAAATAAGTGGCATGACCTGAGTTATAAATGGTGAGGTCCTGCCCTCCGCATATTTTACTACTCCATGCTTCTTTTGAATAGATTCTCAAATATCCTCCCAAAATAGAATATATAAACAGAACTCAGAAAACTCAGAAAGAAAAAAAAGAGTATAAGCTGATGCAATATGAAAATAAGGGTCATTTCACAACTGTAGATAGTATTTCAACCCTGTATGCACATTGCTCAGCATATATTCACTAATAAAATCTAACCTGACGCTTTATCTATGGAAGTAGTGATGTTACTAGAAATCTTTAGTCTAGTAACATTTTGGAGAACAACCCTTTAAGTGAGGGGATCAGTCATTTTCCTTCTGTTACAGTAAAAGCTTCAGGATTTCAAATGGATAAACACTCTGCAATTTGAGCTCGGTGAGTCATACTTAACAAGGCAGATGTGTGCAGAGAACTGGCAGTCCATAATGCATGGGTTTTCCTAGTCTCATTTGACTAAATTACTAAAGACAGAGCAGGCAGAAAATGCAAAGACTCGAGCAGCACTGTATTTCTCTTTGTCCCAGGACACAGAGATAACTCTGGTAATGGCCACATGAAGAAGGCTGCAGTGAAAGAGAGGAGCGGTTCATTCATGGTGGTGCAAACACGGCACCAAAGCCTCACTGACACAGGGACGAGGATTAGGCCCTGGGGCAGCTTAGAAATTGGCTGTTAGGTCAGACTGAACACTGAGCCTGCAAATCATTACATCTGTGAGCCCGTATTCAGGTACAGTTTCCCTGAATTCAACGGCTGATATGAAAGAAAATGAAATTAATGGGATTACTCCCCTGCATAAAAGCCATATTCATCTGAAGAAATAGAGCTCTGCACGCCACAGAGAAACATCCTTTTGCCCCATACAATCACTCCTGACTCTTTCAAAACCAGCCTTCACATTTTGCTTTACCTCTTTGTCACCTTCATTTCATCCTTGATCCTTAACTTTCCTCAGCTCCTATTTTTCCTCTGTCTATTAATCTGCCTCAGACACTTTCTGCAACTGTCACCTTTGTTTAAATTCACATGTATATCACTCTCCTCTCACCTTGACTGGTGCTCTTCCTTTTTCTGCAACATCCCCAAGCTCCACCATACGGCATTTGTAAAATAATGCTGCCTGACTTCTAGGATATTTAGGAAGCTCAGCTCATCCTATTCTCAAATGATTCCACATACCTCTGTATTAATTTCAAATTGCCTGTCCCACTGCCCAGTTTAGAATTTTCATCCCCACATTGTGACCCAGCCTTCCTCATCTGATAAATTTCTTCCTTTTTTTTTTTTTTTCATTAACAGAAAGTCACTATTGTTTAGAAAATTCAGTTCTGTCTGGAACAGCATTTCTATCTATTGCTATCTCATTGAATTTTGGAGACAAATTTGTATCTCCTGTAGTATTTCTAAGTCAGTGGGGTTGTGTCCATTTGCTATTATTTTGGCCCACAGATACCTCTTAAAGAGCAGACAGAAAACTATATTTTATCCTCTTGATTTCTCTTTGTGCAATTCTGAATTTATTTTGTATAAATCTATTACGTACAGTGGCTTACCATATCTAGTGCTTTATAAAAGATATATATGAAATAGTTGATATGAAATCAAATTGCCCTGTATCTCTGCTCCTGTAAATCCCTGTGTTATCTTTGGCTACATGATACGTCTTAATCATGGAATCACAGCTGAATACTAAATATTTGAACATCTAAGCCCCAAGGAATGCTAAATTTCTTTTTTTCTTTTCAACTAGGCACGCTATTAATTAATGCAGAGCAAAATGATTAAAAGCATTTTTCAAATAATGAACAATACAGAGACAGATGAGTTAATTGATTGATTGGTGTTTGAGCAGGGTCCTAATGGATTAGCGTTTGCATATTAACACAGATCCAATCCTCTCTCTTAATGAGCTGCTCGCCACATTTTGTCTTCTTTTAAGCAGTAGTGAGCATGATAAAACAAATAAACCCACTGGATTTCTCCCTCTTAGTGGACCAAAACACAAACTTTAAAAAAGGCCTTTCTCCAGCACTGATTTATACAAACCTTCTGCACATCAGTGTAGTAGGTACATGGGGACAGTCACACTTTATCTCAAGTTGCTGGTGAAAGGAGCCATTCTGAAAATCACAGAAATTTACAACTACTGCTTAGAAGATGCTTGTAATGTAATTTTCCCCAGAACGATCTGGCATTTGCCACAGCTGGTTTTGCTGCACAAAAAGTTGGAGTGGGATGTCAGCGACCAGCTCATTCCATCTGTGGCCCTTCCACTGCCATCAGCAGCGGGACTGTGCATGTCCATCTGATCCAAGCATCCACAAGGAAAGGACCTGAATAATTTCAGGTAAGTATCATTACCTGAATCATTTCAGGTAAGTAGGTAAGTAATTTTTAGTCACTGGGCTCGCTGAGAAGGATTTCAAACCTTCCAGCATCTCTAGTACTCAAGGGCTAGATACAGGCAGCATAATGAAGACAAAAGCAGTTGAATGCATCTCCTACCAGGAGCATGACCACAATAACATGTGGCAAAACTGTTTTCCTTTGAAAAGCCAGGTTCAGTCTTTTATATTCAAGCATAATTAAAAAAAAAAAAAAACAAACTCATGCTGCTTTGGTGGTATACAAACCCTCAGTATTGCTGTCTCCAGGTAAATCTGTGTGACATTAGGCACAATATCATGCAACATGGCAAGACAGAGATCTCCTTGACAACATAGGTACATAGCAGTATGTACATAGCTGTGACCATGACGTGTTGCAGCCAAGTTAACTGGCAATCTGAGGAGCTTCTGGGACCCAAGTTAGTATCACAATATGGAACTGCACTGTGCAGTATTTGAAGCTAGCTCAGAGATCTGCAGTAGACCACTGGTTTGAGCCATGTAGACATGCACTTTGAGTTCTTGGCCCAGAGCCTTGATTAAAGTCAATTGGCATAGCTGTGTTACAGTCACTTTCCTATTTACATAGGATGGGGATCTGGTCCATTATGTATTTTGGCCATGGAGTACAGCTCTGCCTTCTGCTCAGCTGGCTGGCTGGGAAGGTGGCAGTCGATGGGTTTTGAACTTGGCATTCAGGGTCAAGCTGGGTGACACTGCAAAGCCTGCACGCTAAGGCAAGTTTCCAAAGTTTCCAGGAAACCTGTGTGACCTCCTACTACCTGAGATTCCCTTGGATTGTTCACTTAACTCTGATGGCTACTGGACTCAACATTTACTGTGGGTGCACGGAAAGACTCGACCAGGTCCTACACCAGCCAGTGTGTTATCAGTGAAGGGGGACACCAGCACCCAGGCATGGGGTGGGAGGCAGCGACGAGCCAGCAGCTCAGATGGGATGTACTGTCTTCAGGGTGAATTGCCATATGATGAACTAGCTGCAGATTTTGAACGTCTGTGTTCAGCCATGAAGAGACTCTGCTGCTGTTTTGATTGACGTGGTTCATAAGATATGAAGGGTGTTTTCATCTAGGTAATACAGTTTAAAGCAACCTTTAGAAAATGGGATCATTTATGGATCGTATACCTATTTGAGCAACAAAGACAATTAATCCACCTAGGGGTTTTTTTTTACTCAGATAGATTGTTTCAAATGGGTTGTCCTAAATTAATTGTAAGCTTATCTGTGTTAGTTTAATACAGAACGTGGGACCCATCCTTTTCCTCACTGTATGAATGTTTTTTTCAGATTCCATCAACCTGTGCTAATCATTTCAATTCTGAAAGAAATGGGAATAAAAATCTAAAAAAAGAAAACTCTAATTATTATTATAATAATGTTTATATTATAAATTATAATTACAGGTTGTACATTCATGATTAATGGAGACTGTAATGAATTTTTGGAAATCGGTGCTGAAGTATTTTGTTACTGTAATAGTGTCTGTTAATATCTGCCACTTTTTTAATGGAAAAAGTATTCCAGACATCTGTAGCTCTCTATCACCTGTCTATCTGGGCATGATAAATGCAACAAAAAAAACCCCAAAAGCATTGACATTGATATGAGATTTCCATTGACTTCTATCAAACATGGCATAAACCCAGTTCAGGGGCCTGGGCAAGGTTTCTACTCGTAATAACTATTTTAAGCCTCTTTTTTTTTTTTTTTTCAAAGTTATTACAATACAGAAAGAAATATAAACAGACCTGATCTCACTGAAATGCCACATATATCCAATATAAAAATTAAAAAAATTAAAAACAAAAGCAGGAAAACTAGTCTACAAACTTATTTGCTTTCATTTTCTAATCTGCCTAGGGAGCTGCTCAAACAATTGGAACCTTTAAGATTTCGATAAAATCTTGTTTTCCAGAATTCTGCAGAGCTGAAAAAGGCATAAAACCCATGGACCATATCTGTATACTTTTTCCATTCTTCTCTCTCTTTGTGTTTGAACTACTTTCATATTAAATATTTCTGACTACACAGTTAGCCAGAAAAACAGAAAGAGGAAATACTACTCCAGCTTGGTTTGCTAAGGTGTTAAGAAGGCTGCTGGGTAAATTCCCACAGTGTGTGATGTATCTGTGATCCTGCCGCTTCACAGTCCCTTCTCTCTCCACAGCCTCCCCCATGCCTGTACTGCATCTGTGCATAATCAGGCCCTTAATGGGGAGAACAGAAACCTTTCTTTTACACTGTCTTATCTCAATATCCTTTGTTCATGCCAAGCAGCAGCTTATGAATGCCAGTACTTTTCTCTACCTCTATCTCAAAAAGGTTGTGTTTTTCAGTTCCAAGGGGAGAAACCTATCATTCCCAAACAATTGAAGAGATTTTTATCTGAACATAAACAAACAAAAGCTGTCCGTAGGGAACATGGAAAATGTTTTTCTCTAGAGCAGCAGTTCCCGCACATGCTCCCAAGTCCCTCGGGCCCTACTGCGGCTTCTGTAGCAGTCTACCCAGGACCCAATTTTAGATGGTGGGAAAGCACATCCTGGGGTTGGAGGGAGTGAGAGCATGGTAGCAAGGGCTGCTGCTTCTCCCAGGACTCCTTCTCTCTGTTCCTGCAAGGAGGTGTCTGGGGCTGGGCCAGGTAATGAGGAGAGGGGAAGAAAAGCTAATCTGCCGAGCAGTGGGAATTCCAGGCTGCTGCCCGTCCTCCTCAGACTGCCCCAAAGGAGCAGGGCACAAGGGGTGGGACAGAGCTCAGCAGGTTTGGAGCTGGTGGACAGAGTATCCATGAGCAGATGGAGAGGGGTGCAAATCAAAGGGAAGTAACTGTTTGTCTTCAAAAAGGTAAATGGCAAAGTATTTTTGAAGTCCAGTCTAAGAACATCACCTTTACATAGATGTCTGATAATACCCCCTCACACCCTTAAACCCTTCGACCAGTCAACTTTAACTCTTCCTGTCATTATCTTCAACTCACAACCTAATTCTTTGCCTTTGTATTTGACAAATATTGTTTCTCATGGTGTCTTTTCCCTCCTGTCAGCACTTTTTGTTCCACAGAGGACCACAAACCTGCCTTGGTCCACTGTCCCCAGAATTCATAGAATATCTCAAGTTGGAAGGGACCCATAAGGATCACCGAGGCCAACTCCCTGCTCCTCGCAGGACAATTGTTTCTGTCTTTTCCCTACCGAGGTTTGAATGATGTTACTCCCTGTTGTGTGGCCCATGAGACACAAGAAGGGGTATATGCTGTCTTGCTGGTGTGATTCCTTTCCAGTGGCAATTACATTTTAGTTACATTCTGTATATAAAGAAATTCAGAACAACGAACTACATAGGCATAGATAAGCAAAGCTGAGTTAAATTTTATATTCACTCTGAGGTAGTCTAGGCCAGAAAGTACTAAACACTTAGGAAACCTCTGACAAACAAATTTAATGCAAATGTACGAGTTTGTATCTTATCCTCTAATTAGAAATCTAATTACAACTCCAGGCCTTTGGGTCACGGTCTGTGCCATTTCTCTTTGTGAATTGTCCAGGACAGTGGACCTGAACCTTTTGAGTGATAAACTGCTTTTTCAGCATACTCACTAAGAAGAAGACATAAGAAGACAGAAGAAGCCATAAACAACGTAATCACACAACATCCAGTAACAGCACTGCAGATAGGAAATACGAAGTATTAAACAAGAGTCAGAAATTGGCGACACAATTGTCATCAAACGATTAGTTCCTGGAGGGAAGATTTCACAGCTGGTGTAACTGCAATGATTCATGCACTGATACGCTGACTGAAACAACCTGGAAAAGTACCCTTCCAGTCTGATAGCCTTTACTTTTGAGGAGATAATTCGCTGTCCTTTTATGTCCCTCATTACAGCCTATGCTATCTGACTTGCATCCTCCACGTCATGGCATTATCATACTGTCAGTTTCTCAGACAGAGACTCATCATCTCAAAATGCTCGTCAGTTCAAAACTCTGCTTCTTTGGGAGAAGCAAACTAAAATACCAGCAACGAGAACAAACTTCATAAAAGAAGCTGGCCTTTTGTTCCTCTGCTGATGGTAATATTCTGATAGGTAATATGTCAGGAATAATTAGGCAGTTTGGCTTATTTCCCACAAAAATTTTTCCCCCAATAAAATACAATATAAGGCATTCCGTAAGAAACAGACATTTCAGACACAACTATTTCACCAAGATGCATGAGGCAGAGAGGTCTTTCATAATGCTGAATACAGCTCTAAATGTAAACATTGTTTACATTTGAATGTGAACGCTCACAGAAGTGAAATATCAGAAAGGTGTGATTTGGCTCCTGTGGATCTCCTGAGTTTTCTGAGACTGGCATTTCTCCCTGGGGTGATTTATAAACTAATATTCCCCATTGTGAGAATATTGGCAGGCTTGAGGGGAGAATAGCTCCAATTTTCACTCTAACATGGCTGGCTCACATCCAGAAATTGCAGAAAGAATTTGCCATAAAAAATTAGAAGAAAGGGAAATTCATACATATATAGTGTTAATGACACTATGCAAAAAAAAGGCACATTTTGAACAAAGGTATATAAAGATACAACACAGATAAATAAAGGTGCATAATATGGATTAGCAAGATGGAATTTTTTAGATTACAAGCAAATATAACCTGTAGGTTGTACAAAAAAGGATAAAGAAAATTATATAAATGAGAAGAATAACTTGCTAAACCAGAACACTATGTGGACACTGAAAGCTATGCAGATTCCCTTCTTAAATATTGGAAATTTTGATCTAGGTCAAAGGTTGCACAAGCTACATGAATCAACAGACATAGTAGGTTTGAAGATGTACACTGAACCTCTTTGGAACTTCTTAAAATAGAGTAACTGCTGAAACAAGATACAGTAGCGTTGCTGGCTGCCTAGACACCGTTCTATTTTAATAAGTGTCATGGATGCTTTGGGGCATATCAAAAATAAATGGCAGTAAGTAGGTAGGAAGCCAAGCCTCTGTGACTTCCAGCAAAATTGCAATGCAAATAAACTCCAGTGAAGTCTTTCACGACATCTCCAGGGTTATCTCTACACCATTGTTTCCAGTCAACGATTTATAAACTTGGATTTGCTGATTATCCTTGTCTGAACAATAGACTCCAGCTGCTAATGCTTTATATAGTGTCAGACTTTGACAAGTGATTAACAGACTAAACTAATTTCACCTTTAGAATGTACTGCGGTAAGTTTGCTTTAAAAGGTTTAATTTTTTTCTACCTGTTTTACCTCTCTGGATTTCCACTGACTTCAATGAATTGGAATACCATTTATTCTGGTATACGTGAGAAAAGCAAATTAGGACCAAGGGATTTAAACTGCAGGCAAAAATACCCTTCCAAAGTCCTGAGCAGGTTGAGTTTCAAAATAAATCCCCAAGAATGAGGGAAAAAAAGATAACATAACAGGCATTGTCCCTGTTGTCTGCCCTTCCAGATTTGTCCCATTGCCTCACATTAAAAAAAAATTTTAAAATTATTTAATATTTCAAATAACACAAATATATTTAGCCATTTATATTCAAGGACTAGACTTGGTTGCCAGATTGTATCTATGATTAATTAGCATTTTCCTATTATTTTTACTCTATAAAATTATTTTTTAAAACTGTCAAATTGTCTAGATAATGGACAACCGATAAATAACTTACACATTACACCAACCACTTGAAACTCTTAGTGTATGTGTAAGTGCATGTGGAAGAGACTTTGTACAAGAAGAATGCACTAAGCATACCAGAGAAAATGTATACTCAAGAGGAAATCTTTAGATAATAGTGAGATGTGATAAAGACATTCAAAACCCCTTGTATGTTCACACTAACATTGATTTGTTTTTATTCAGGAGATTGTGAATTGGTGACACTCTGGAGAAGAGTTAAACATGTGGACAGAACTTTTTTCTTGTTCTTTGAGGAACATTTTGTTCCCAGCTATGTACATGAAAGGTATTTTATGAGAAGAAAGTTGGTATAGTCACAGCCTAGCAAAGCAAACTTACTAATTAACTGCAGTCTGCACCACTTGCACTTAGCTACGTGCACTGGCTGACAACACAGCATTCAGTGCTGGTTTGCAAACAAATTTAAATATTCAGTGCACAGCTTCTGGGAAAGAGGCCATCTTTCTTCATGCTGTAGCTTTGGGATATAACATTTATTAGTGACTTATGCTTATTTCTACTGGCTTTGTGATGCCAGGAGAGTTAGCAGCATTTTGAATCCTCTAAGTGTGTGTGTGTGTATATATATATATATATATATATACACAGGAGGAATGGGGAAGTGAAAGAACTACTACCTTGAGGGATGTAGCAGAGGGAGGAATGTGAAGAGATGCCTGTGCAATGTCGGTTGCCAGTACAGCTGTCTGGAAAAAAAAAAAATCTGTTTTGTGGCAAACACAGGGTTTTTAAAATCTCTTTACACACTGTGTTGGAATGAAAATGATTTCTATTACAAAAGTTCACCAAAAATAAATAAAAGAAAAGACTATTCCCACTCTGAGTATCTAATAAGAGCCTCAATATCTTTCAATCTTCTATCTCCTTCTACTACTTGGCCATCCCTTTTCTACCAAGCTCAAAAATTTGACCCTCTGCTGATCCAACTCCCCTTCCCTGTCCTTTTTTCCTACCCTTCAGAACAAATGATGCCTTAATTTTTGTTGGCCCCTCAGCCTGAGGAAGAGCTGCATTTAATCTAAAAGGGAAAAGTTGAAAGCTTTTGTTGAACTGTTTGTTGTAAACTCTTGGAGATGACTGGTGTTAGCTTTATACTGAATACTGCATCAAGGGTTCATGAGCAAAAGGGTCCTTCTTCATGCAAATAAATATATTTTTTTTCCCCTCCTAAAACACTGTTCCTCAAGCAATTCCCTTCTCAACCTGTAAAACACTTAGAATACCAACTCCAGCTTGATATAAAGCATTAAATACTCATATGTGAAAGCAAAGCAAGAAAGAATAAACCTAGGTTAGGCAGAGTAAGCCTGAAGTATATGCACTTCTTCAGAAATCTGACCTTATTACTGGATGAATAGTGTTCATCCTCAGGGATTGCCATAGCTTAAATCTCCGGACAATGAACAGAAATCATGTATAGACCTACAGCCTCTTTACTAGTTAAGATCAAGTTTCCAGAAATTTTCCATGGCTGACCTAAAGTCATCAGTTTGCAGCTTCTACTTCATGAAATTCATTGTGATTCCTCTTATGTGTGTGACCTCTCCTGCAAGCGTGCTCCAGCTGGTTTATACTAGCCATGACTGAATTCATGCTTTCTAATAAAATTTGTAAAGGAGTATGCTATGATGCTACAATGTACTTGGAGTGATAAATGAAGTGATCCTTACAGCGTATAAACTTCAAGATGATATGCTGTATGTCTATAAATGTTAGGTACCATTATATGCTCTTCTAGGCCATGGAGACCATTTCTGCTCTTTAGTGTCATATATAATTTGACTCTAATTTCCTCTACAGAAGGGATTAAACTGGAAGCACCTCCTACCTCCACCTCTTTCACCTCTTAGAAGCTTTTGATGTATGAGTTAATTTATTCTGTCTCATAATTAATCATTTTCTCTCTCATTGTAAAAATGTACAATGTCATTTACATTGCCTGTGTTCATTTTACCATCAATATAGTAAGTGACATTTCCTGTAATTAAGTAGAAATATTACATTAAACAATTAAGATGTGCATATAACAGAAGTGAGAAGTGAAACAGAACAATTTGCTGTAAACGTGCCAGTGCTCACCAAGATGATAACTTCTGTAATCCACACTTGAAGCTGCACAACAAGGCAAAGAAATACACATAATTGGCATTACTGGCAAATTGGGAATTTTAGGTGCCCACCTTGAATCAGCTTTGAAAAGCCACATGATTTTGAGGATGAGAGGTTCAGCAAAAATCTCTGCCGTCGGACCACATTGTTATTTATGCTATCCATGTACTTATAGCACAAAGAGGAGTTTCATGATGCTTCTTCTGCTCTGTTGTGGTCATTACGGATTTCATCAAGACCATCATCCTTCTCTATTCTCTTTAGAATTATGGTAATAAAGATGAAAGATAGCCAAAAAGTGTAGGAACTCCTCTATGAAGATCCTTGATTTGAAAGTACTATAAAGATATTAATCTTAAAGAAAGAATATTAAAATCAATAAAAACAGATGACAGAACAGAAACATATTTGATGATAGGGTCACTTATGCTGAAAAATGCTGCAATGAAAAGACCTAATTATCAAGGGGGTTTATTCCAATTAATTAAAAAAAAAAACCAACAAAAAAAACCTAAATAAATATCCAATGTCTCTTTTACCTCCATTTTCCTTTTTTAACACAGATTGAAGAAATCTCTCAAGTGCAAAGTCTATTGAACTAGTAATATACTACACAAAGCTACCAAGAGACAATACATTGAATGTTCATTCTTACCTTTTAAAGGATATTAGACAGATACATAGAAGTGGAACGATCATACTAGGTTAACCTACAGAAGAAAAGACTCTGGCTGTATCTAAGCATTAATGCTGTCTTTGAGACTGCAGATAACTGAGAAGATGGCAGAAGACCTTCCTATCAAACAGGTATGATATAATTTGTCCTTTCTGTCAGATATCATCTGCTTTTGTAAAGCAGCACTAGTCTCATTTAGGTTACGTTGAGCCCTGGAGCACAAGGTTTAATAGCCATTTCAATAAGTATTATCATATTGCTTGCATACCATTTGTTATAACTCCAGGTACCACTGTTATCCATGGGAATATTCAGTCTCACTAGGAATCTTCATTGGTCTCACTTACTCTGAGAATGCATTCTGTTACCTAATTACACACTATAGAACAAGTGTTTCCTTGTAATGGTTTCCAGCTTGCTTTTTATTTTCCTTGTTTTTATACTATTTATCAGAGAAAAGGGACATTCTCATTCTTCCATTTAAATAGCAGTCACCGTTTCACATACTTTTGATACGTTTGCTCCTATTCCTCTCCTTTATAAATCAAACCATTTCATCTTTTCAAACTCTTCTTTTGGAAGTTTTTTCTTGTTTGTGGTCACTCATTATTTTTCTCTGAACACACTCTAATATATGATATACAAAATCAAGTCTTGATTCTGCAAGATCCTTACCACTGCTTGTGACCCACCAGATACTTAATTTAAAGCCTACAAATATTCCCTCTGCTTTCAGTGGGACTTTTTGTGTAATTAAATAAATGTTGAAGATGTTGCTGGTTGATGTTGCCAGATACATGTTTCTGCCTACAACCAAAAAAACACACACAGTTTTATTAGTCACCCTAGAAGGACACTGCGTAGCTATTGATTTCAGCCACATACTCACATGCTTAAAAATAAGCCCACAGTTAAGCCTTTGCTTCTTCAGATTAATGCCAATCTGCATATGTTTGTTCCCAGAAGACCACACACTTACTACATGAACACACTATGACAACAATCTGCATGGAAACAAAGTAATATTGGGGAAAAAAATGAAAAAAATGTAAAAAGCAAACTGAATTATGAAACCAAATTACAGCTAAACACAATGACAATAAATACTTTTAGCCACAGGCAATAAAATATTGCATCATTAATAAAGCTAAGTGGAGAAAAATTTTGCTTGTCACTTTCATTTATAACTTAAATTTTATACTTTAGCCTTACATGTTAGCTCAGTGCATTACACATCTCTCAGGCAATTCCCCTCTGGCCCCAGCAATCATGAGTTACTGTGGTTTCAGAAAGTGGTGAACTGGGTAAATGGAAACTGATTTTCAAGGATGAAATAATGGCCTAATTCAAGGCTGTAGCAGTTTTAAAGGAAAGACAGCTGAGACAGAGAAATAGCAAGGAATTGATGAGATGGAGGTTAAAACTGCAAGTCCTCATGAATGTGGGAGACAAACCTGAGAGGAACCTATGGAGCATACTTAAGCTGTTCTGAGGTTAATCATTCATGAGTTTGCACATGCCATCAGTAATGGATACGAATAGCAGTACTCTTGACCTTCCCAGTGAACCAAACACCAAGCCCATTCCATGTCCTAGCTTGTAGAAGCCATTCAAGAGACTCACCAAATTCAAAGAAAGGGCTGGAAAAATTAGGTAAAAAGAGCTTTTCATTCTACCACGTGGTTCCAGGAAAAGCCAGGAAGAAATAGTGGCAAATTATCTCCCAGTTATTTATGTAGTCTAAGAGGCTGGTGTACCAGTAGTGTTAGTGAAGAAGCACCTCAGTAACAACACATTTGGCTTTCTTTAATAGACATAAACCAGAAAACCCCCACTTATGGCCATAAACAAGAGTTACAGCTGTTTGGGAACTTGTCCTGTACATACTTGGTATAACGCTAGTTTAAGCATCAAGTCTGGGGAGATCTATTGGGTAGGGGCCCAGCATAACAAGTCCTTCACATGTGAACTAAATTTTTGAGGGAGAAGAAAGAAAAAGCTGAAGACAAAACTCCTAGCATTATTATCTTCAAAAGGAAGCAAAATACTCACCTGCAGGCCTCAAGGGAAACAGAGATCAATGGATGCAAAGAGGACTAATACGCTAAACGTTAAGCTTCCCTTGAGATGTCCCTTCTACCCAATACAGAAACTAATCATTACTACCAGCTCCTGTCCTTTCAGCCATTTAAAAGAATATGGCCTGTCTGCTAGAACCAGACATTAGTTTTGGTTTTATGGTATGAGTGAGCAGTGAAATAGATCTTTTATTATTTTACTGCACTTATTTTCTTGTTCTATGCTTTTATGTGAGGGCACCTTATGGACACCCTGTTGTAAACTGCAGAGTCGTTTATGGTTTATTCCTCTAATATGTTTCATACTGAAGTTGAGAACTCTGTTGCAGTAGACGAAATTCAATCTAAGAAAGTCAGCAGCCTAGAAATAAAAGAGAAAAGAAAAATAGCAGGAGGAAATCCACATCAGCAGCCGCCTAAATACATGGGTAAAGATTCTGAAGAGTCTTAGATTTACCGTCCAAGGGAGTAAATGGAAATGTTGCTCATGACTTTGGGCTTCAGTGCTGGCACCCCATAACATCCATTTCATTTAACCAATAGCAAAAGAACCTTCACAAAACTATTCCAAATCAAAGACCATGCAAGAATCATTGGAATTCACAAATCCATTGGTTAAACTAGTGCTATTAACAGTACCTCTTTATTTAAAATTTTTGTACATACATATATATGTTCAACAGCAACTGCAATTGTTTCCAGATTCCTAGTGATTACCAGTATCATTACTGCCATGTGGTTCCAACCTTCTTAATTTAAGCTCTGACTAAAACACATGGGGCTTCCTCGGATCAGGAAAGATTGATAATGGCAGGCTGGAGATCAAAAGGAAAGATTTATTATAAAGATAAACAAATGCACATCTCACCAGTATCATCTGAACCTGTCCAGATCATAAGAATCTTGTGTTAGATCTTGTGTTAAAAATTGTTTGCTGTATCGACTAATTGAGTTCATTTTTGCAGTTAAACTTTTCTCTATAAACAATGATAAAAAGTGTTTCTTATTATCTAAATATAGAATATACCTTCTCCTTGCCTATTACATGCCATAAGTGGCATCTTTATGCACTGCCAGGCTGTAAGGAATTAGTCCATCAATCCACATTATATAACTATATACTGAAGTTCATTTTCTACTGTAAAATGTTCATGTATTTAATCTTAAACCTAGTCTTAAATCTTTTCAGTAAATATTTACATGTAGTTCTGTATTTTTTGTAGAGGGAGCTCAGCCTTAATTTTATAGACAGAAATCTGATTATAGAAAATTCAGTTACTACCATATACTTTCCCATAGGGTTTAATTGGAGATTGCCATTGACTTCAATGGGGTGTATCAAACCATTAGCAAAGTGTCCGAGAATTAGAAATCTGAGTCACTTCAATCTGAATTTGATTGAATTTAAATTCCTTCAAACAAAACTTTTCCCACTGAAACCACATGATTTGGAATGCAGTTATACACCAACATATCCACTGGTAGTTTTTGTATCATTAAAACTTGTTTGCATCAGAATTTTCTGAGCTGTATGTTTAAACACTGCTAAATGGACCCAGTTTTAGTTCTTTTGTCTATTGACTAAATTGTCAGATACAAATGCTGCCTTTTGACTTTGCACTTTATTGATTCTTACTGAATCCTCAGAGAACTACAATTCTGCACTCTGAAAAGAAAATGTGTCCCTATTTCCTTATTTTTCTTATTATTATTACTTGGGATCAGTTGTAATTGTGTAGGTTTCATCATACTGAAGAAACAGGCCTGAGGTACACAGAGTGATTGATCCAAAACAATCTCAAAAATTGGTGCTCCAGACCTCCTGCAGTTCTTTAATCCTATTTTTATAATGCACTGTGATAGAAACTAGCATTTTTGCACCTAGCATTTTTGATAGCATTGCTGTACCAGAAAGCAACTCAGTGGATGCCTCACGAATGAATTAATGAATGACTGGCTGAGATGTCCTTTTTAGTAGTCACTGATTTATGGATCAAGCTGTCACTGTTGAGCTGTGTTGACACTCCTGTGCTTACTTCCAACAAATACACTCCTGAATAATCTTTGCTATAATTATAGACAGGTAGCTGAAATGAAATAATCACAAAGAGGTGAAGAAACAAGGGAAGGGAAAGAGAAATAACCATTTACTATAAAGATTATCTACTGAATAATCCCCATAGAGCATTGTCTTCATCTTGAGCCCAGTCAATGTACATGGAAAAATTTTAACATGGAAAAATCCTTTTGAAAACTGAGCAAAATATCTAGTTTTCAAATTATTTGAGATGTCTCTTACATAAGGCTCATCCAGTGTCTGGTCCAGTGGGAACTCAATTTCATCCAGATTTTCCAAGGGCATTAACATCATCTTAGTTCACTTTACTCTGTCTTATTTTCAGTGTATTTTTGTCTGCATGTCAACTTCTACTGTTGTTTTTTTTTTTCATTATTCCAACTCATCTTTTCTGTTTTCCAAATGATTTTTTCTTATGAGTCCCTAATTCAGTATTCTCCTGCCAGCAGATACCTACTTATCATCTCACATAATACAGAGGTCTCAAAAGGGTCTCCTGTGATGGAGAATTACCTGCAACACGACTTAACATAATTTTCATTGGATCCCATCTCTCTTCATCATCCCAGCATCCACATGAGCATTTTGCTCCAGCTGTGCAAAATATATATTGCCCTTTCTTCCTTACTGGCCAGCAGTCTGGAACAGCCAAATGGCCTAATCATGGGCCTATATAATTTGCAAATTAGTATCACATAATATCCTTGCAGATTGTTCTCATCATCTCTGATTTGCATGTACTTTTCTGGATAAGACTTATTAGACTTCTACAATTCAGGACATAGAGTCCAGTTTCCCAGGCTTAACAGATTCAATGGGTATCTAGTAAACATAGTCAGTGGGCATAGGATGCCACACGTCTTTTCCTGAAGTAAACATCTAAAATATGTTAGAGGTAGTACACTCTAAAAATGCATCTGCCTCTCCATTGACTTTAAGTGGAACTCACCCACCCACCCAGCTGCAGATGTTTATGCTGCAGATTTCTAAGTTATGTGATGCATATCCCCCACTTAATGACCAGATCCTTGTTTTCATCAGAAGTCAGCAATGAAAAGAGTTAATATAAAAATGCAAACAATAAATTCTAAAACTCTCTAATCAAAGTTTTGGGCTGCGAAACAATCTTCTCAGGAGAGTGGTGGAAAACTATTTGTAACATCAGAGGCTAACCAGGGCAAAGACACAGAAAATATGTTTCTGTGCTTAAAAATATTTACCAATGCTAAAGATTCCCATGAAGCAGTTTCTTGCTACTGTCTAAACAAAAATGACCAAACTAGTCCAAACCCACAAATCTTCTATAAATAAGTAGGTTCCAAGTTTCTATTCCATATCCTCATATCAGCATAAGACTGTTATGCTGACATAGCAACTTCAGTGAAATAGGGAAACAAAATAACAGAAACTGAAACTACAATGCTGAAGACTGGCTCTATTTTTTTCTATTTATTTGAGATGGAAGCTTTTATTTAATTGGTAATAATTACCTTTAATTGTCAGATGCAAAGATTATCTTCTATTGCTGGTGTCCCTTAAGGCAATTAAATATGAACACTATTAGGATGAGTCCTCTGTCTTTCAGGAATCTTATGTGAAATATTGTTGGTTTTGATAAAGGTACAGTGATTTTTGTGGTTGAAAGCCCTTCAGATTCCTCAGGCCAGCTCTCTGCTTTGAATCCTAAAAGAAAAAAGGTCTTAAATCAGGCAGAGTGCTAAATGAAGAAACCAATGCAGAGACTGTCCTTAGTTTTAAAGCACATACTTAAAAAAATAGATTTTTTTTTCCTTTTCCAAATTAAAAAGAAGCACGAATACACATTTCACTTCATATCTTTTCTTGGAAAAGTTTATTCCCATGCCCAAAAGACTACTAATAGTGGTGGTCATCTCGCTACAATGAAAATAGTTAAGCAATATGCAGAAGTAATATGTTGTTATTTATAGTAGCACTGAGATAGTAATCACTCCAGTAGTCCAGTAATATTCCAGGAGTACTTATTCCTGACAATCTTTTAACTCAAGCTCCAGTTAAAGCAAGTTGCAGCACTGCTTTTTTATTTGTGCAATTAAACAAGCACTCAATTACGCCAGCTGAAAAAGTTGTGATTGAAGTTTTTTTTTTTTTTTGTCTTTTGGGCTCAAAATCATGCAGCATTATTTCAGCAATGGATTTGATACATTATTCTAGCACTGCAAGAAGAACGAATAAGGCTGTCCAGTTCTGTAGCCACGAAACCATAATGTGATGGCTTGAAATTTAACAGTTAAATGACAACAGAGGTAAGGGTCATCTATGTGCAACCAAAATAAACAAGGAGTGAGTTGTCTTCTAGAAATTACCTTCCTCAGAGAGGATAAAAATGTATGGGTTAAGAGATCAGTAGAACAATATCTTTTAGACACTACTACAGCCTCCTTTGAAACACTTGTTGTGATGGAGCAGTTGAGAGATGTTTCAGAAACATAAAAATCATTACAGAGACAAGGAAAGTGAAATGCAAAGCAAAGTAACAGAAGAGAAGCAGTTACTGAAACCACAGTGAAAAACACAATAAAACTTAAAGTTCACCCAAAGGAATTTATTCTCAGTAAGTTTTTAACCTCACATGAGGGTTTGTCTTTGTATGTAAGAATCTATTCTTACATAGACTCATTGAAATTACAGCAGGTAATCCGAAGAGGAAAATTCTAGATCATTTTATGTTACAGGAATTGAAGGATTAAGCATCTTTACTCAATGACTGTGAGGTCGTACGTTCCCATGCAGCAGAGCGGCACATCCTTAGCAAATAGTATGGGCGTTATCCACTTCCCCTTTCTGAGATCCCATCTTTGCTACTTGGCCCTTCATTAATTAATAAAGGACAGGCTAAAAAGCACAGTGGTATCTCTAACAAAGACAAGATAGCCCAAGATATAGACCAAAATATTCACATGGTAGAGATGATGGGTCTGGTTTGATTTATTCCGTGGTCCAAGGAATCCAAACACATATTCCCCAAGCTAGTCCCTGAACTGGAAGCACGACTGTGGCTTGTTCAAAAGCAGTATAGTATGGCACTGTGCCTGAGCGAAGTCCTGTCAAGAGCAGAAAGGAAGAATAAATATAATTTATGACAACATCAGGAGTCTTTTATCTGGCCAAAGTGTGTAAAAAAGCGTTCATGAAAATAAGAATCAGGACCAATGTCCCTTACTCGATTCATGCAAAGTGCTACTAAACCTCTCCAAAATAAAGACAGAGATTTTAATGACACCTATTGTGGTTTATTCCCTTCAATTTAAATAATAACCAAGAGACTCCTACCAAAATGCTCGAAAACCCTAATGCACCATTAGCAATACAATTAAATCACAGCAGCGTTAAACATCTCATCAAGAGCTCAGCCAACCTACAAAATTACTTTTCTATCCTTTCATTCCCTAGAAAGCTTCCACTCAGTTCCTGTCCATCTAATTTCCTTAGCCATCTTTGAGACTCCCTGAGCAACTGTAATGGAGCCATGGAGGACTGAAGGCATTGACAGAAACCTAGTATGGTCTGTTAAAGGTATTTGTCAATGCAGATACATGAAGAAGCACAGATCTATACAGCTTTTCAGGCAAGTCAGATAAGGGAGCAATAACAGACTCTGCAGCTGTGTAAAGCAACTAATGTCTTGTCCTTTGACTTTCTCTGGACAAAACAAAGTCCTGCCCATTACATATAATTTGCTAGTTCCTTCCCAACGCCTTTCTCAAGAACACCAGGCAAAAAATACTACCTCTGAATCATACATATCAGAGAAAGAGATTACTTCCCTCCTGGAGAGTCAGGGCAGAAAAAGCAGAACCTTGAGTCATAGTTCTTCTTCCAGACTGTGGCTGAGGTGTCTCACTGCTGGCCCAAAGTCCATAGAGCATTTGCTCTACAGTAGCAAAGATGCAAGGCCACTTCTCTGCCATGACTTTTACACAGCCAGTGGACAAATGCCAACCAACAGACCTCTCTGGAGTACTCCAGCTGCTAATGCAGCTTCACTCTCACCCCACTGACACAATCTCAGAAGGATCTATAAATAACCAAAAGAATTCACTCAGTGCTGAAATAAACACAAGGGGCCAGATTGTATTGGTGTAACTGAGACAAGGAATGCATTTGGGCTGTTGGTGTTCATCTTACAATCAGATTGCAGCAATGTGCAGATGTCTGTAACACACTGACCTAGCATACCGTGGAGAAACAAAAGTCAGCCACTGTGTAATCTGTACTTACAGTCGGTAAACAACAAAACCAAAGATGTATTCCTTAGTAGTTCCCAACAATGTTAATATTGCCTTCTGACCCAGTTTCTCTGAAAATGAGAAGTAACATTTAATTTTCATGATATCTTTCTTTTCTTACACTTGGATTCATCTACTCTGAAGACCATACAGCTAAACGACCAGCTTGATCTTCAACACTTCGGCCATCTATCTACTCAGTCTCCCTAGTACTGCTTGCATCATTGTTTTGATAAAGAAGATCCAGAGAAAGAATGGCTGATTTCCCTGCAAAGAAGAACCCCTGAATAAAATAAAAAAAATGTTTCACATTCCCTCTGTTCAAACAATGCCTGCAGCCATAGAGTGGGTGTCATTACTGAGAACAACGACATCTATTCAAATTTGTAAAGCAAGCATTTGATAGACATGCTTCTTTCGACACAATAACTTCACTGAATGAGCTGTTAGCTTATCTAGCTTCTACGTTTTGAAGTATACTGTTTGAAAAAGTCAAGCACATACCAGCAGGCTTAGACTCAAGTTTATTAGCTTGAGAAATTTTTTCAGTTTCCCTCTGAAAAGAACGAAAAATGTCACAGTTTATTTTATTTGCTTGGCTTCTGCTGATTGAAAGAAGTGACAGTGAGCATTAATCTACCAAACAGTTATGAGATCTGCAGAGAGCGGTGAGTTTCTAAGAATCGCCTTTCTTAGTCCATGTTACATAATCTTATTCTTTGCTGTATTCACAGTTGACATCCCACAACACTTAATCCTATGGAAGATGTCACCTAACATGGATACATCATGTGCATTTGTCTAAAAGATCAGTGCATGTGGTACTTACCTCTCTATATTTAGGCCTGCAGCTGATGTTGATGCCACTAGAAATTATTTTATCAAGTAAACCAGTCATTCAGATATTGCTGGCTATGAAAAATTTCTGGTTGGACAGGACAACTCACAAAAATAAGTAAGTAAACAAGTAAATGCTCTATTAAAAAAAAAAAAAAAGTTTCTGAACTACGCAGAAGCTACTACCTTATGTTAAGTGGTGAAAAGGGAGAAAGACCCAAAAAACTAGACCTTAGCTGATCCAGATCCATCTTGGTTTGGGAAGGAAGATGCTTTTATTGATAACACACATAGACTGTAGTCCTCACTGCAGCTAAAAAACATCCTTGTTACAATATGTAACAAAATCTAAATAATGGAATTCAATATCATTGTCAAATCACACTTATTTTGTCTGTGTAAACTTTAAGTAGTTTGCAATGCTTGCTAATTTTTGAACTTCATGGAACCTGTTTTTTTTAATAGAGCTATAGTCTAATTCCTTACAAGATTTCAGTTCATTTTTTTGCAACGCTGGGACTGCCAACACCATAAAAGTATTTATACTGAAAGGGAGAAATTATGTCTTTTAAGATCATAGGAGCATTAAAAAGGATTTACAAACATAACAAATGAGTTTACAAACTGTAGAACAAACGTTGCTGTTGGATTTTTAGAGATTCCAGGCCAACTTCCATTAAGTGAACACAGCAGCTCCACAAAGAATACAAATATAGAAAGATATATCCTGTCCTGTTAAATATTTCTTAAAGCATTTCTTAAGCATTTCTTCAAAAATCTCATCTCTAATCAGCTACAGAATACTAATTTATAGTATTTTAGAACATGTAATCGAAAACAGTTACAACTATATTGTGATATAGATAGTGTTGGTATGTACCATTTAACAATAGTCTCATATTTAATATGAGGTGATAATAATTTGAGCTGATTTTGACAGTTCTTCTATTGGGCTTGGAAAAAGATGGGATATCACTATTTTAACTATGATAGTAGAGCCAACATTCTTATTTTGTGATGAAAGTACAGCTATATCCGTGATCTCAGATGATTAGGGCTATGTACAGACATCCTCAAGTCAGTGTGTGGAAGGGAGACTTCGCAAATGGCCTGTATTTTTTCATGCAATGACATAGATTTTCAAGGGTTTGATTTTTATTTTTTCCCCTACACAGAACAGGTGATTTGCCAATTTCCCCTTTATGTTTATTTCAAAGTATTCTGATTATTCCATATTATAGGTTATATGAGAATTGTATGCGTACTAGACAACTTCCAGCTGTCTAGTACTAGTGCAGTAATGAAAGTGCATTACTGAGTCAATTAGAAATCCATTGAGATCTATTGTAAAGTTTTCATTGATAACAAGAGGTTTTCTGCAGCTAAAAATCTTCTACAGAACAAGAGAAAAATTAGTCCCATTGTAGAATAACCAAAACTTTTTTTTACAGTATGACAAGAGCTAAATATCACAGTAATGCCAGACCTAGCTTTCCAGAAGGAACACAGGCAATACTTAAACTTGGATAAATCTTTAGAACAGCACACAAATTGCTTATGTGGTTTCAGTAAATAGATGGAAAAGAAATGGCTTTAGGCAACTATACAGACAGATCATTAAAATCTAAACAGCTATAATATCTGTATTAAAAGAATAAAAAAGTGACAGTTCTGAATGATGTCAGTGTTATTTTTCTTGAGTACATTACAAAGAGCTTTCAGCATGCCTGCAGATATGTAAGTAATCATTACCTACGCATAAAAGGTCAAGAACCATCTAAACGACAGGGGTTTACACAATCCAAATGTTTTGTTAACTATTCAATGGCTGGCTGATGATGTTATTACAGAGCATCTTATCAAGTGAGTCAGCTGAGCAGGAAATCAAGAATGTTTCAACTTAATCCTTCAGCAACGGCTGCCCTGCTCAGAAGTCCTGTTTAATGAACTTGTAAACTGCACTATAAAGTTAAAGGAAAATCTGACTGCTCATTTTCCTTGTTTATACCTTATTTAGGAAACATCTGCTAGCCATTCTGCTGCTTCTTCTCCCCCTTCGCCCTCCCCCTTTTTTTTTCCCCTGCTACTATTATTTCTTACATTGCTATTGATTCAAGGATTGAAGGTTTAGGCTATCTTTTAGTCTTTAAAACCTGGCATTTCTGGGTTTAGTTGAGGTCACCTAAGCAATGAAGAAACTAATAACTGTTTGTTGGAATGTAACTGGGGGAAATTATTTGTTCCCCAGGGGGTAGAATTGTGACCTGGTTACATGGCGGGAACAGAAGGGAGCTTTTTTTGAAGTTTTTAGCCCTCTTGCAACTGGGCCACCACATGTATACAGTCCTGAGCCATTAGGCTGATGGAAAATGCAGTTTGAAAGCTGCATGCAAGCCTGACTGCTACAAAGCTGACATTTTATTAACAAGTGTTATATTTGCAAGTTGTGTAGCCCCAACTTTACTCTGGAATTTAAAAGGTCACTGCAGACACCAAATAAGGCTTCAAACCTTTAAGACCTGCTGTGAAGGACAGCTGGCATGGCATGCAGAACTCTGCCACAGGGTGATAAAAGAATGAAGTGAATACTTTTGCAGTGAGCTGTCACTAATTAACACAAAATTTATTTACTTGAAAGATAAATATATTTGGAAATGGTAAATGCTCCAGAAAGAATGTTTGGCCATCAGTTGTGCAAGTAAGTATTAGTTAAGTAGGAAACACACAAGACTTGTCTTGGCTACGGTCTGAAGTACTGAATCTGAGTATCTCCAGACTCAGAGACATGAAGTTGTTGAATTGGATAATGATTTCACACTGACTGCAGGAAAATCTGCTGGTTACAGTGGAATGACCTCTGATTTTCACCCTTTTAAAATGAGAGAAGAGCAGCATTTTCTGAGTGTCACACCTAACACTTGCACTTTCCTGCAACTCCACAGGCCGGTGGCATCAACCTCCAGGTGCTGTGGAAGGAACACCAGCACTTTGAAACAGCACTACCAGAGATTTTAATCCAGTGGATTACAAATATGAGGTACTAGGAAAAGTGTTTCTCCTACACTTGGCTCTAAGTACTGGGCATGACAACACTGATAGTACTGCCTTGCACTCCCAGCAGGTTCAGGGGTGTACAGGATCTGAAGAGGGAGGTACAAAAATAAAGTTCCCACTGACTTTTTTCTCCTTCAAGGTTATTTTATATTGGTTCTTTGCTCACAGAAAGTTTTAATATACCTGAAATTCTGATTTCTGTGGTTTTTTCTTGTATGAATGTAAAATACAGCAGCGCTGAAGCTTTTTCTGCTAATACAGAATAGTCTTACAAGGTTCCTACCCAGTCAAACGGCACATGAAAAAAGGCTGCTGAAAAACTGAAGGCCATGGGAAGTCCTGCACAGATATACTACCTGGGACCACGGGGGAACATACAAATATGAATAATTAATCATTATAATCTGAAAGTGCTTCTTTGAGAATTACCCTTAAGAGCGACCACAGGGTTTTCTTCTTGAAAGAAGTTCAAGATGGCCATGTTGCCCCAACATTAAGTCAAAAATATCTCCTTAAACATTAAATATATTTAGACCCTGTGGTAACATACAGGCAACTTATTGCGGATTCCTTCATGGAAGACCACCTGCCCTGCTAGCAAATCATAAGCCATCATTCCTGTGTGTGGCCACCAAGAACATCAGGTGTGGTCACCATGTCAAATCATGTTCTCCCAAATAACTCCAATACAATGCTTTAATAGGCACTGTCAGTATGCAGTGGCCACATCTCAACAAAAAATACCTTTGAGAACATCCATGCCAGGATATTGATTTACAGCACCAAACCCAGTCAAGCTACTAAGTAAAAAAAGTCTAATTGCTGGACAAATGGGCCACACACTAAGAAACTGTCTACCAGTGTACATCATTCACACTTGCAAATTACAAAAGCCTTGCAGGCAATGGCAGACAATCATTTTAAACTGTCTTGATGTGCTGCCTAGCCAGTCTTCAGAGCAATTGGAAAGCACAGGATCTCCAGGAAGGCATCTGAGACAGTGAAAAAGATGTGGTGCTTATCAAGGTGCTGACTGAATGGATTCCACTGTGTTAACTGAGAATCCATCTGCTTTTGCCAGATGTTAAATAATTAACCTCATCTCAGCATGACATAATTTATTCTTAATATATCCTTTTTTCTTCAGACTCTGGTTCCAGTTTACACAATTAACCCAAAGCCAAGAAATAGATGTGAGCCATTCCATATGGCATCGTGCCTTGTTCCCAAGTGAGAATGTATATAAGAACTATATATTCACAAGTCTACCAGTAACGTTACCTTGACTCTTTGTGTCACTGGATTCAACGGAAAACCATTCAGTGCAAAACCACTGCAAAGGGAGGTGAGCCTAAAACACAGTAGCAGTACCTCAGATCTTATACAGCTTCAGGACTGCTCAGTCTACAGTACAATTTAGTGAAGCTTTTGGATGCTTAGATGTCATCCAACAGAGAAGATCCACTGGAGCGTTGCAGCGCTCTGGAGCTGCCCCTCCACTGGAAGCCGTGTGAAAGAGAACGTCAAAAATCTCTATGTCATCCTAAGACACCCTGTAACAAAGAAATTCACCAGTCACAAAATCTAGACAATGCATCACCCTTTTAAGTCTCTGGAATAACACACAGGGAAGATGAATGGAAACATGAGATTGTTCTTTTGTCTGCTTTTCCCCTACAAATCTTAAATTCAAAACACATTCTATACAGTATAATAAAACCTCAGAAGCACTAATGCATAGTCTATAGGACTGAAAAGAGAAGCAAAGAAGTGGGCAGTCTCAGAATGGTTTTCTTTGTAATTGCCTACTGCAGTTGGAATGAAACATTCTACTTAAATTATGCTTTATTCTCTGTTTTTTCTTTTAATTTCAAAAGTGCAGATACTGCTGAAATAAAACATTCAGACTCCACTCAGTGTTAAATGACTGAAGATGATGTGCTTCCATGTAGTACAGTATCTCATTAAATCAGGGTCTAATCAAGCCAAAAATGAAACATGTCAAGGCACTGGCTAGCCAAACTGTTTCATTAGTATCCAAGCTCGACTTTCACAAAAACTCCATAAAGACCGACTTTCAAAGTGGGAATATTTTTGTTTCATGAAGAATATGGTGGTGAATAGTGTGTAGCTATGGTAGAGGGTTACTTCAATGTACTCATGAAGGGTTTGAAGTTTAATTCTGCATGGTGCACTGTTACTTCAGAGCACTTTCAACTTAGATTAGCTTAACAGAAATTGAAAATACCAAAGAATCTACATGTGAACTAAAAGGTAGGATCCATCTTACCTATTGATCTGTGTTCTGCAGAACCAGTGCTTGATTCCAGAAGTCATCAATCTCTGACTCTGAACCTACAGATGTGATGTCACCTCTGCTGCTCTGAGGGCTCTATTCTGCCCTGTATTTGATAGTATATTTGGAACCAACATAGTGAAACAACTGAATGTAGGAAATCCATTAGCAGCAACTCCACAATTTCTTATAGCTTCCTTTCATTTATTCTGAAGCATGTTCTTCCCCTGTTACCTCTTAGCAGTGCCAAGGCTAGAGGAGGAGACATGGAAAACACAAAAATCTTTCCAGCATACCTCTGTTTCAGGGGTGAGATGAAAGATATGGACAAATTTTGCATGATTGAGGCTAAATATAAACTCATCCCATATTTCTTTGCAAAGAATGCAAAGATCCACTGGAGCGTTGCAGCGCTCTGGAGCTCCCCCTCCACTGGAAGCCCTGTGAAGGAGAATGATCCTCGATAGAAATCTTCAGCATCTTCCATCTCCTGGCCACTGTCTCTCAATTACAGAGCTCCCACTAAGATCTTTTACAAGAATTTTATCAGAGGATGGCAGACAATTCTGATGCAGATAGTAGCAAAAATCTGACATCCAGCATCCTTCACAGCAGAGCAGGGTTGAGAAATAAAGCCCAAAAAGTCTTACAAATATTATCATGAGATCTTTAAATGTTCAGATAAAGTAGACATGATCTCAATCCTTAGCATCTCCTCCAAAAAGCACAAGGAATAATAATAAAAAGTGCTGATAATAAATGATACTAAATATAAGGAAAAAGTGTAAGACACTCACTGACCATTTTGGAGACCTGCAGGACTGAAATGACCTTTTTGTAATGTTGGAAAGTTTTCTAAAAAGAAATGTTTAAGTTTCATAAGCAGAGAGCTTAACTCCCAGCATTACAGAAGTCAGTGGGAGTTCTGCCATTGACTTAATGGATCATGACTTTTTAAGTGACTGAAAGGGAGGAAAGCGTGTAACATAGTTAGCATTTGGAAGAAAAGGAGTGCGGAATTTGCTGGAAGATGTCCTGGAAGAGTAAGGTTGCAAACATGAAGCATATGTGTAATCTGAAGCAAAGGGGCTCCTCACATGCATAAAGCTAAACACATTACCAAGTCGTCATGGAATTGAGATCTTGAACATCCTTTGAGAGAGATCATATGTGTATGTCTGCTTGGAGGACAACCCATCATGAAGTTTGTCACTTCTTAGATTTCATTAAGAGACAGCTATTATATTAATCTTGGTAAGAATAATACACCATAACTGAATCTTTTTCTTTTTTTCTTTCAGCTTTTTGAGATCTTTCTCTTCATTAAACTTCTGTCCTTCTCCCTTTGGAAATGAGAATCTTTACACTAAGAAAGAGGGTTCAGTAACTATTACAATAAGTTAATTTAATGCACAGAAATTCTTCTTACATCTTTTGGTGGCCAAAAATTGTAAGATTTTTCTATCAGAAATATCACTTAACTTTGCTGGTTTTCTGGTATCATTACTGTGTGCAGTACTTGGCTTTATTTTTAAATGCATTGAAGTTTTCTTCCCTCAGAATTAGAAAACTTCAAATCTAGTATTCCTAGAGTGCAACAAAATTGACTCTTTCTGTAGTACCTTTTCAAGACAGATCACATTTAAAAAAAAGAAGGATGCAGTGTAGGTTGTCCTGTGTTAGTTCTAAAAATTGAAACAATTTCACAAAATAACAGAAAAAGACTAAAAATGCAAATCAGGTAATAAATTGTATTTTTCTATTTCCAGAGCTAGTTTCTCTTAAAAAAAAGGTGATGTCTCCCCAGATTCCAAGAGCAATGAGTGATATAGGCCAATATTAGTAATGCATTTCAGTCTTGGGAAATGGTAGAAGTCAATCAAAGCAAAGTAATGCTGTTGCAGTCACTGAAGCATGTGCCGGACTAAGTACAAGAACTGGTAGCCAGTGTGTGCTTCATGTCTATGGGCTTAGCTGCGTGCCTGGGACCTAAATTTCAGTAAGTACTGCCCATATGCCTGTTAAAATATTGCTTTAGTTCTGCTTCTATGAATCAGAACAGCTGCAGGTTTTCAGAATTGCATGTGAGATGCGGTGTACACACTCACATAAAAAAAAAAGTAGCTCCCCATTTAAGGAAATAAAAGTGGCCTCATAAATGTCCAATGCTGTATCAACAATACATGTCAGCCAACGTTATTGCTTTTTTATCACAGCTGTACTCTTTATCATGTTTGAATACCGTCTTGTCCCACCAGTGCAGTTCTCCTGCTGTTTATCTCTTTGCTCTATGCATTCTCTCTGTGTAAGTATAATAAATGTGTTATACGACTGGTATTTCAGCCAGCGAAACCAGCAATCACTCCCTGGTGCTGGCATTTCACCTTTGACTCAGTGTGCTGGAATTCTGCCTGATGCTCCGACATTCTCAGGCTGCGACACCGGCTGCAACCGAGCAGGGGACAGGTATCAGATGTGTCACCAATGACATCACCAGTGACTCTGTGCATGCTGCTGGCTATTACTAAACATTATTTGTTTCAGTGATGCTACAAAGTGGACTATGATGGTATTGAGTATCAGTGAGAGTTTAAAAATATGTTTCAAATGTCCTCATCACATTTTTTAACTTTTGTAAGAAGAATCAAATCTTCCCTTCCTCCCGCCTCTTCCCTCTCACTGCCAAGTCATGTCACTGATCAAGTGACATGGGAGCCATCATGTGACTACTGAAATTCCATTCAGATGGTCTGAAGAGGGTCTTTATGTAAAGAAAAAAAAAACCACAAAGTAAAATATTCTCCAAGATTGTTTCAAACATTCAGTTTATCTCTGTGTCGTTGGAATGTTATTTTCAGAAAAAGGCTGAATCTGCAAAGCTCCTTCGAGTGCTACCCTTGTTAACTCCCATGATTTTATCAGGAGTCTCATGATACTTGCTGTCCTGCTAAAAGCCTCATGGCAGCACAGAAAATATTAGAGAATCCACTATTCCACAATTAAACAAACCAAGCTCGGGCTTCACAGTTGGGAAGAAAACTCACAACACATAGACCCTAAAGCTCTAAAAGCTAAATTCATAAATTTGGGAGGGGGAAGACAGAGGCAACTTTGAAGTTTATGTTTGTTATCAGCAATATTAGCACGTGCCCTGGGCTTGTGGCACTAGTGTATGTGATGGCCCTGTTACAAAGGCAAAGGCCAGCAGCAGAACTCAGACCCAGACGTATTTAAAATTTCAAATGTCCCGAAGGCTGGGTTGGGCCCTGTGAAGACAGCACACAGTCAGAAGTGGTGTGAAGCTGCCTGTCATCAGAACAAGCAAGACATATCCCAGCCCAGCTTGTAGGCATGAAGCAGCTAAGCGATCGCTCACCTCCCCATACGATAGGCAAGACACGAGAAGGAAAAAGAGTCATGGTGTTGCATCACTTGCTCCCTTATCCGAGGAGGAGGAGGAGGAGGACTGGCAACTTGCCAGGACCTTTCACTCGGTTTTTTTTTGTGCTGTACATGCAGAAAAGAAAAAGGAGGAATCCGGCCCTCAGGTTCTGATTGCTAATGTGTCTAGTGAAAGGCATGCCTTAAAAACATCAACATTGGCACCAACTACTTTGTTTTGCAAAGGACTTCATCCTGTCTCCCCTCCCCCTCTTCCACACGCACACGCACATGCACACACTTCTGGCATTTTTCTGTTCCTGTCTTTGTTTTCATTAGTGATAGAAGAATGCATCCAGCCTCATTTTCAACGTTTTCTTAAACAGTGCAGAGACAGATTTATTTTCCTAAATGCCTTTCACTTGCATTCTAGTTAAAAACCTGGTAAAGAAGTTTTGACAGAGAGAGAAACTACCTCTATCCCACAGCAACTGTGGTAGGGAGATTTTTTCCAGCCCTTAGAGGTCCCTAGAGAACTTTGAACACATTTACTAATATCAAAGCAGGGCAATAGCTTTTCAGTGACATCACCTTCCCACTCCCTGTAACTGAAAACTCACCGTTCCCTGAACTAGACAGAGTCAGGAGGTTTGAGTGCCAAAGGTCTTACACCATAGTTTCACCTACAAGTATTAGGATTTTCAGGCAATCAGTAGCTGACCTGCTGCATTTGATATAATTTGCTAGTAGCCAAGTTCTTCGCTGTCTACACATCAATACTAAAGCGTTACCCATGTCAAACTGCAAGGTTTATTTTAAGATAGCTCTAAGAGGTTTGAATCCAGTATTAAATGATATGTGTTCTTAAAAAATGCATGAGATTCTTAATAACCAAACTTAGGGCTCAATTATATTCACAGATGTATTCTGGGAGAGAATCAGTGCATGGACAGGGAAAGCTGCGCACAGCAGAATGAATGTTCAAGGTACGCGGCAGCAAACCCTCGTGAAAAATGAACCTTTAGGTTGCAGTGATACTCTCAGTGTCTGATACATTACACTGAAGACAAAGACAATCTCAGGCAAATACAAATCCTTTCCACTGATATAGCCCAGAACACTCTAAGTGCAGTTTACAGCGAACATTTGTTCTGTTTTAGGGAAAAAAGAAACGTGTACAAACAACTGTTCTTTTCCATCCTGAAACAATGGAATAACACATGATAGCTCCTTTACAGTGGTGAAATTCTGACAGTGATCTCAACAGCTGCTTAGCCACCAACCACAGCATTTACAACTGGTTAATTACAGACACCCAAACCCTTGCAACACATTTTGCTTTCATGGCCCAACAGTATAATCAGTGACTTTATCCAGGACTGCACAATAATGTCTCTGTTTGTCAGAGAACAAAGCATAGTAACTTATCCCAGATTCATCATGGTCAACTCAAACATATCAACCTACATTTTCTGTTTTCTTTTTTAAACTAAAAAGAAAGAAAAAAAGGAGTTCAAAAGATTTTTTTTTTTCTTTTGCAAAAATGCGAAAGCAAGAAAACTGCAGATTAAGCTTGGCTAGCCCTTAACAAGATCCTTGTTCTGTGCCATGATTATAACAATTTGTTTGTGAAAGTGGGAGGATGGAAAGGATGTTCAAATTGACACACTTCAGATCAGTATGATGCCCTTCCTCTTGTGAGTAGCACTTCACAAGTACTTTCATTCAGTTGGACTTCTCTGGATTTGGCTGAAGAACTCAGGCATGAGAGATGCAGGCTATTTAGGACTATCCATCACATGGCTCTCAGGAAGAACTAGCATAAATGATCCTGCAGGACAGATATTAAATATAGTAAACAGAATAAAACAAAACCAGATCCTAGGGAGACTATTTTGTTTACTCAAAAGGACCAGAGTTCTCAGTGTGTGTAGTTCTGCTTGTCTATGAATATCAAATCAATTTAAAAGTTTTATCATTTCTCTTTCCTGTGGGGGGTGGAAACTGAGGCACAAAAATTGCAGGTTAATTTTTCAACTGCCCCTTAATTTTGAGGACCTGATATAACACTTGATTTTTAGGGCAGAAGACCAGGATGAAACCCCCAAAGAACATGTAAGAAACCCCCCATCCCCCATCTCTTATTAATAGGCTCAGAAGAGTCATTTGTGTTGTACAGAGTGAGTCAGTAACTGCGATTCACGTACAGATCTGATGGATCATCCAGAACCCAGCCTGCCAGACACTGCTCCCGAATAATATTTGAAACCTGGGGGAGGGGGGAAGCAATAATAGTACTGAAACTAAACATTAGATTGGGCTTTTATTTTCTAGCTGCTTTAACTGCAGAAAGGGCTTTTGCCAACTTATTTTGCCCAGGAAATGAATTCCAACCTGTTATGTAAAAGCCCTAATGAATTCCTGCTCTGCTGAATCAGCGGTGCAGCGAAAGCAGACCACCTCTGCCTGTAAGCCGAGCGAGTGCCAATCCTGCTCAAATGTGACTGAAACCACCGCATGCTTAATATTTTGGAAGATAAACATGTCTTTAAAACTCACCACAGTCAAGAAAAAAGCTAGAAGTTATCTGTTAGGTGACAAGTAGAATGAACTTCCAGGTATTTTTCAAATCTCATTCCTGTAAATAAGAAACAGCTGACTATGATCCTGCAAATTCCAGTTGAGAAAGCTCTGATGATATTAATGCATTATGTTGTGTCCAGAATCCCTTGATAGAATTACAACATTACTGTACACAGCTGGGTGGATATTATTATGTTGCACGAAGAAACTGGAGATTATACAATCAGGAATAAATGCAACTGAGATCCGACACTAATGCACTTGAATACAAAGCTGGTGCCTCCAAATTTAGTACAGTATGTTTTTCAATGCTAACTTTCTAACAACATGGACAAATAAAGCCATGCATACACTGGCAAACTACGCTGTGTGGCTAGAGAAGTTTGCTGATGACAGTCTTGTTATTGTAACAGGAAGTGACTCAGCCTTGGCAACAAGAGATCAGATATTTTATTCAGAAGCATTAGGTAATTCTTTTTCCCCTAACCAACCAACAGTTTCACAAGGCAACTGGTTTTGTTTGAAAATAAATATCTATCTTGCAAGTGATTTGCTGAGAGAGTGAAGTTAAACATTTATGGTTAGAAATAACCACTCAGTTTAATTCAAGGCATCTGGAAACCTCTTGTCCTTTTAACTCTCTTAAATCTGCTGCCTGTACAAAATTCCACCCCCTCAGGCAAGAATTCTCCCACATGGGTGATTAAAGTATCACCAGCTACATTATCATCATGAGAGTGAAGATGAGTGAGGAGATTTGTGCCTGGACCAGTAACTTTCCATGACAATTACAGGACTGATGTCAGAGTTACAGCTAAAGTAAAACTACTTCACACAGGCATTACAGCTGAAGCAAATATGTGCCTTGTTGTAATGGCCTATTACATGATCTTTCATCAGTTATTTATAAATGGCACATGATGTGATGCTGCTTCTTCTAAAATCAGTGTAAACCAAAAATCCTCTTAATATCTGGCATCCAGCCTAGCCTAGAACAGTTTATTTCCTTCTCTGCTTCTGCGCTGTTTCTTATTGAATGTATCTTTTGCATTACATACAAGCTCACACAACTATGTGGAGACAGAAGAAATACTCTTCCTTCAAATGCTGCACTACTCATTTTTGTTTCAAGTACCTTTTAGCACAGCTCACAACTGCACAAACGTTGCACAAAAATAAACTAACTGTTCAAGCCAAATTAAAATTTTTCCTTTAACGATAAAGAGTAAACACACCACCAGTCGCAGCACTCCTAGAACAGGTTTTTGTCATCTTCATAATATTTTCCTGATCTGCAGTCAGTTTTATATTTTTAAAATACCAAGGAAGCATAATACTCCAGATCACAATGACTCAAATATTCCTTACAAATATATAACTGACATATAAATAACAATGCCAGCTTTTTATCTTGGGCAGGGAGCAGGCAAAAAAAAAGTTCATGGGGGTATCTTAAAAACTCTATAGCAACAGTGTTTATCTATTGCCTCCATACTGTGCCCAGAGCCTAATTTTAGGCATTAAAAATAAAACTCTGGACAATTTCCCGCAACAGACACTGCAAGAACACAGTAAGGCCTCAAGCATTCTTCTTTGACATCAAAATGCATTATTTTTGTAAATGTGTGAAAAATTAAACTTCTTTGAAAAGCCATTACAGTGAATATAAATTTACAATTCAGCGTTAAATAGAACACATCCTGGAAAACCTCAGCGCCCTACATTATTTCTCTGTTATCTTCCTTGTAACACAAGCAGTATTTTATAATTCCAGCCCACTAAAACAGCAGATTTCATAATTTTGCTGCTAAAGCAACATGGTTTTCTGTGCTCTGTCAAATAGCATTTTTATCTTCTAGCAGGTAAAAACAGCTACCTTGTTCCACCATCTGCCAAAAACTACTAAACACAGGGCGTGCTTCTCTGATTTCAAATTGCAGAAGCTTAAGTAACTCCAGTGTTATACCTATTAAATATACTGACAACCAGACCCTAACATTTTCAAACTACTGTGGCACATTATTTAAGAAAGGTATTTCTATGATACTGTTCCAGGGTTTAACTGCTAACACAGTCTACATTTCAGTTAGCTGTCCCTTCTGAGCACCGTTATGTATCAGATGATTTTAACTAGATAGTCATTTTGAAGTGCTGGACAAAGGCTCACTATCTATTCATAGCTTAACACTAAATTTGAGAAACCATGCTTCTTTGTCCAACCGTATAACCATGGAACACAATATGAATGTAATTTCAGCTCTACTGCAAAACTCTTCCTATTCCATATCTAGTCTCCTGATACAGTACGCTACTGCAATTGTCTGACAAAAGTTACTGCCTGAGAATTGCAATTTTATACATGAACACTCACACACACACATATATATGTCAGGTTTTTTATATATCTCATATTTGCTCAGACAGACTTGAAAACACAAGCCCCCAGTGTTTTAACACTTGAAGGATAATAAAAGGAACTTACATTTCTTATTGCCCACATTTCACTACTTTAAGGCCAATGTTGTGCTTTTCTGGGACCTAACATTTAATATATGAATGCTCGGAGTCAGCTTTCTCCGCGTTATATTCAACAGGCATGAATATATTGCCATCTTCCATTGGCACCATGTCAGTTTTATGATTACAAATCCTCCATTCGCATGTGTTCTTCTCAAAAAGCACTCATGTTTTAATGGGCCTCCATCATACATGAAGCCTTAATCTAGGAACTGACAAGTTTCAACCCTGATGTTATATTTCTTACTGAAATAGAGACCTCAGAGCTCTGATTTAGCACACTCAGTCAGGAGCAGGACTTGACAGGAACAGATAAACCGTAACCTGCTTGTTACTGTGTGTACCTCCCAGCTTCATCTCAGGCCAGGCTGACCCAAGGAGCTGGGGATGTAGAAAACATTTTGAGTTTTTCAAATAAATGGCTTATTTTTTTGCATTCTTTGTGGGACAGGATATTATTTTAACTTATTATGAGGCATAGTAGCAACTAACAATATTCATGATTTGTAAAGCTAGGAAGATAATACAAGTTACATTTTCATAAGAACAAAATATTTTCCTAGTTGTATACAATTGTGATGCTGCTGTAATGCATTTTAATGGTCTCAAGTTCTAAAATTAAAAGATTCTGAAAACTCATTTTAGGCATGCAAAATGAATTCCCTATAAAATACACAAGCTTTTGGCGGAATACAAATATCAAGCATACATAGAGAGACCTATTAAATCATATTGTGATCATTTTTCTCTTCAATATGTACTGCAGCATATAAATTAAGGGGAGAATAGAGAAACTGTGCAGAAACTCTGTAGAACAGAAGAAGGAAACAGGTTGCATAGGAGACAAGCTCTCCTTGAAACTAAAGACACAGAAACTCTCATTAGAAAAAGTATTTCAGAAAGTGGTCTTCATTTGCCTAACTCATTCTAAAAGTGATCCTACGAGGGTCACAGAATTAGTAGTCAGAAGTGGAGAAAAACAAACTCTTAGGAATCACAAGAATGAATAATGAAAATGTACTAGATTAGGATAAAATTTCAATATAACTTAGAAAAATTATGCTTTTCCTAATATTCTCCACTTCCCTGAGGATTTCACTGTATAATAATGTAGCCTGTAACATCTTCAAGGAATTGCAAGTGTATTGCACCAATGAAGACGCAGTTCTCAGTTATTTTACCAAGGCTGTGTACTTCCTCCATAATTATCCTCACAGATTTGTCTTTCTTGTTATTGTTGTTTGATGTTTTAAGGTGAAGATCTATGGAATATGTGCCCTCCTAGAGGTCTTATAGAAATGATTCCAAGCCTTGCAGACATTTTGTGTTTGGGTTTCAGGGCCGTGATTAGGGACTGGAACATCTCTCATATGAAGAGATGCTGAGAGAGCCAGGACTGTTCAGCCTGGAGAAGAGAAGGCTCAGGAGGATCTTATCAAATACCTGATGGGAGGGAAAAAAGAAGACGGAGCCAGGCAGGACAGGAGGCAATGGGCACAAAGTAAAAAACACGGAATTCAATGGGAACACAAGAAAACTTTTTTTTTTTTTTTTTTTTTACTGTAACAGTGGTCAAAGACTGGCACAGGTTGCTCAGAGAGGTTGTGGAGTCTTCATCTGTGGAGATATTCAGAAGCCAACTGGACATGGTCCTGGACAACTTGCTCTGGCTAACCCTGCTTGAGCAGAGAGTTTGGTCAAGATGATCTCAAGAAGTCCCTGCTAACCATTCTGTAATTCCGTGAATATTTTTCTATCTGTTTCAGGATGTTTAATATGCCTGATTCTTTTCCTAGATTTACCAGTCGATAAGTCTTGCCTTCCCTAATGACTTCCACAGATAACAAGGTCATAAGCCAACCTCCCTAAGCAAGTAATCTGCTTTCTGCTGGCTAGATAGGAGCTCACTTTCCTCTGTGCGCTACAGCATTTCCCAATTCATGATCATTCTGACTAGAACTTTTTGAGGGATGGGTTTTCTGGCTTTATTCCACATGCCAAGGTTCTCTTCCTAGCAAAAACACAGTCTAAGGTAGGACACAGCAGTACTAACAGGAAGCTGGGACACAGCTAGGTTACACTGTTGAATATGAAAGCTCAGAAACATTCTTCGGCCCTCCCAGCTCACATGCAGAGTTCATAAGACTTACTGGCAAACTAAAGCTGATGATATTGAACTTTCAAAGACATGAAATACTCCCTTGCCTCTGTTCTTGATGTGATTGTGATCTGAGGTTGTGCATGTCTGGAAAAGGTTAGAAATTCCTTCAATCTTGTCCCACCAATAAGCCACAAGTCCATCACCTACCAGAAACTCTGGATGTCAATTACAAGCATGGATCTTTTGCCAGTACAAGTAGGATTTCAACTACTAATTCTCGTCTTTCAAGGAAAAAATATAAAAATCATATGCTAGCAGTTTTTCATGAATTCTAAACTTACCACTACAGATTATTAACATTTACTCAATGCTATAAAATGATACCACTTACGGAACAGGCTTTTGTGCTCCAATTCCTCTTCTGAGTTGCCTAATTCTTGTTCTGCAGTTTAAACATATTTCCTGTTAACCATAAAATGGGGGAAGCACAATCATCATACACAGCTCTTAACAACAATGATATGTTTCCATCTCTGAAGAGTAAGAGCCTGTGGAGCAGGTACTATAATGGGCATAAATGCATGTTGTGAATTAGTTCAATAAATTCAATGCACTTCTGGTTAAAATTATTGCAACAAAAGATACTTAACTACTAACAGAAGGGAACGCAGACAACCTTTCTGCATATTTATGAAAGTGTTTGTAGTTTTGATTTGAGGAGTGTGACATATTCCAAAGAGGAAAGCAAATCTTGCTTGGAAGAATTAAGCAAATAAAAGAATGAATGAAAAAAAAGGGAATCAAAAAAAGATCAGGCCTTTAACAAATATTTGGGGGTTCCCAGAGAGACATTTCCTGAGTTCGTTATGACTCTTTGCATCTTACAAAGAATAAGGATGGGAGTCATGGCTCTAAAAGTAAAGTTGTACAGGAAATATGACATCCAAGGGCACGTGGCAGGTAGAGGCAAAAAGCCAGTGATGATGCAGAACAGTCACCCTGATCACACCAGCAGTCTTGCTGAAAAGCAGCAGCTAGACAATGGAATATCCACTCCCATGAGAGAGTCTGAAAGACTAAGGTGTGTTGGAGGTGAGTAAGTGCCAGCTCAGATCTGCCTCCAGCTCCACTGTCTGAAACTCATGCAAGGACAATATTGACTGTCTTTTAAACATCAGCACTGTGAATGAAATTAAACTTCCCTTCCTTTTCTGTGCTGCGTAACATGCAGATGCTGGGCAATCACTGCTGGTCCTTGCGTTTTGAAAGTGAGAACTGAACTAACAACTCTAGTCGAGTGGTCATTTCAAAAGGCAAAAAGCCTATTTAAAGCCTGAAATATGTATGCTATGCATCTTACAACGTGAATGCATGCATATTTGTTTCAAATATTGCTTGATGACTAAAGAACATGTGATACCATCAGAATACTAGTTTCTATGCTACAGAAACATAATATTTTGCTCTTAAAAAGCTAAACATATCTTAATATTAAAAGTGTCACATAGCTGAGGATTTTAGTTATGTAAAGGGTGACACATGCAATCACAGGAGTCCTGCAAGGGTAGATATTTGTTCCTGCTCAGAGCTGCAACAAGTGAGATGAGTGGGAGGGACCTACCTAGATATAGAGCCTAAACCCCCATTATCACAGAAAACAGACAACCATCAATAAAACAACGCTAAAGAAACAGATAAGGGATTAGATAAATTCATGGGAAACAGGTCTATAAACAGATTTTTTTTACGGCACGGGTACACCATCTAATATCACTAGCCCAACAATTCTGAAAGCTAAGGGAATACAAAGGGAACTGACTGCAGGAAGTGTCTAGGCTCACATGCTCTCCCTAACTAAAATTAATGCCACTTGGCTTTTGTCCTTATTATTTTAAAGGGAGAATGCAAATCTAGTCCTTAACTACCACAAGTTCTGAAACTGAATTTCTGGCATTTCTGCATAAATTTTATCATGGTTGAAGACAGAATACTGAATTTGATATACCATCAGCTTGATGCAGTAGGGTGCCTTCTTTTCTTATTGCTAATTAATGGGATTTTTGTTCTATTACCCCTACAGCAAGATTTAATATACAACCTTGTTCCCAGTTTAAACCAAAAACATAAAGCATCCCAGTTTCCAGTCTAGACCTTTCCATAACCACTTTCTATACAACTCTTCTTTTGCCTGTCATGTTTATTAACTAGTTCTTCCCCTCTGATATTTTTTCCTTTTCATTCAGAGGACAAATACATAACCTCTCAGCTGTTCTCTCTTTGGCTGAATGAGCAAAATTTTTTAATTTCTCTGTCTTAGAACAAAAATTCTTTAGGCAACGTGTTACCCTTCTCTGCAACTTTTCACATGCAGCATATTTCCTAAACATGGAAGACCACAGTTAGATACAGTATTCCAGACATGACCTAACTTAGGACTTTGCACGTTAGCATCTATCTCTGGAAATGCCTTTTGCACCCCACGATTTCATTTACCTTCCTGCCACTGGCTGAAATTCCTCTGCTGAACCAGGTGATCCCATGATCAGGTGATCTCATGTTCAGTGATTAAATGGCCTATTCGTTCTTCTGTCAAGTCTAACTGATGATCTGCAGTGCAAAATAAATCCTTGGGGTTGGTACATAAGTGCATGACCCTGAATTTCATACTGTTTTTTTCTTTCCATTGATATTACCCCAGCCCTCAAGGCCATTTCTTTTTCTGTGGTATTACAGTACAATCCATCTCTGTATTGACAACATCTCCCAGCTTTGTGCCATCAGTATGTTTCATTACTACATTACTACTTCTTGTGCCAAGGTCAGGAATGGAAATATTAATAATAATTCTCCATGCAATATCAGTTCAAATATTTTCATGAAGTCGAGGAAAATTAGATCTGTCAAGAGTTCCCTTGAGAAAATCTATTGATTTTCTCTTGATAAGAGAAAATCTATTCTCTTATAGGTGAAATGTCTAATTAATGATATCATGTCAGCCTAATGAAATCTAAATTAGACACCAGAGAAGCCTCTATGGAAGCCAGCAGAAGGATCATAATTCTGTATTTTTAATCTGATTGAGAGCCTATTTAAATCTGAAAAGATTCCCAATGATCTCAGAAGGGCTGCAGTGAAATATCTAGCATGTTGATTGATGACACCTGTAATATTAAAAACAACATTCAACAGATAAATTAAATAAATCCTAAATATTATTTGTCAGGCTTCTTAAAATTCATGATACTGCTCCAAAAGTCAGTATTTTTTTATATCAGAAGTGTGCTAGTGTTGTTGGGCTTGGGCTTCCAGTTTCTGAGTCCTTGAAAGGCACCTTGGTTGCCACTTCAGGATTTTCTCAAATGTAAAAAGGCAGTGACAGCCTATTTATTTTTCTGGTGGAACTCAGATTTTCACCTATTCACTTGCCTCCAGGAAAAAGGTCTTAAAATTAAAAACAAATGTTGTTAAATTTTTTAGAGGTGTGTGAGTGTCAGATGCAGTTAGTCACATGCAGAACTTCCAAGGGGCTAGGGAGAAAAGGCATTTTACAAATAATTAAATATCATGCTGAGAGTTGCCACCATTTTGAATTTTCACAAGAAGAGTAATTTCACAAAGTGATTGTTGCTCTAGAGATTTTATATAAGTGGTCTGTACTATTGCAATTGTACTGAAATAAAAGTACATCCACTGAGATCACGATGGATGAAAGAATTACACATACGGTGTATTTATCTAACTCTGTCCTACTTCAGCCTCCTGGTATGAAAACGAATGTTCCATATGTCATTTCAAGACTGAAGCACGGATGATGGATACATGGATGTGTCTCAAGATTGAAAAAAACTAAAGCAACACTGAAATGCTGCAGGAAGTAATTGAATGGATTGGAAAGAACTCTGTTTTGGGTGACAGTTTGAGATGGAAGGTTTGTGTTTCAGGGCACTATTAGACCCTGGGATGCACCTTGAGGGTTAAATAACAGTCCTGGCAAAGACCTCTTTCCTTGGTGAGACAAGCAAAACCACTTATTCCAGTTGAAGAGGTTGTTGCAGGTATCCTGCCCTTTGGCAATGTGCAGATTAAGCTACTGCACATTGGTGCTGGGCCCTCTGTCTAAAGCTACATCTATGATTATTCAGACATAAGAGCTATTGCTGAATGCAACTGTCTGACAAAGCAGGATTTTCACGAAGCCCGCTTGTTACACCTGAGTTTAGTGTTTGCAGGAGATACTTTTGGCTGATATTCATAGTACTATATTTCAGTGGCGTAGGCAGTAGCTAAAAAAAAAAATCATGTTTGTTCTCTGTGTAGAACTATTGCTGTAACTCACAGAAGGGCTCAGACTAGTGCCCTTTTTTAAACATTTTCCATAACGCATTTTCAGTAAGAAGTCTTTCACCCTGAAACTATACCCAGAATCCACATTCATTAACCTTCCAAGCATGCCACAAGGCTCATCTTTTCACCCCACAGGGATTTGAGAAGATTGAAAGCTACTGGATTAAAAGGAATTCTACTTGACCAATGAGTGTTTCTATTTCTGAAAAATCTCCAGGAGACCTTATTTACAGTTAATTGCATTTTTTTGAATTTTCAATTCTTGTGTTATTTTAATTTGCAAAGCAGCATCTATAGCACTGTCTGATACTTTACAAATGTACAGAGACACCACATGCTCTGAGTTATAGTTTGTGGAGGCAGGGAATTGATGGTATTTTAATTATCTGTACACATGCACCACTGTGTGCTCATGTCTTCAAATACTCAGATAAGAAGTTTTTACTCTCCTTTGAACAAGGAGGCACCTTACAGTACCCAACATTTTCATGCTTCACTTCCCACGCTGCTTTCTGTGACACTCTGACCAGTTATTCTTTTTCCTTCTATGACTTCTTCTCCCCTGTGATCATGTTTAGTCATAGCCCCTTTCAAATTATGAGACAACATCCCTAAAAGAAACATGGTCTTTTCAAGAGTTGCTGCCTACATCACTAAAAAATAATATTATGAACATTAGCCAAAAGCTGGAGAGCACTTCTGCAATGCTTTAGGCCCAGCAACAGCACAAAGGAGCAAAGGATAGAAACCCCCAAAGCTCATACTTCAGAGGACATTCCCACCATGTAGCAATAATGAGTCACAGTGAAGGAAAAGCCATCTGTTCATCTGGACACAGATACTGCTTATCAGTTAGCAGGAAACATTTCCACTGAAGAATCTCACTGCAATGTTAATCTCCCTGAGTAGAAAAACTTTTGGTGTTTCAGATCTCCTGGTCTGTGATTTGGGAACAGTGCAGCTTCCTTTCACCGTGCTTTGTTTGTCTTATCTTTTTCGAAAACAGGCTGGTCAGGCAAGAGATTGCCTGTGCGGATGGATCTGTCTGCACAGCTTGGACAGAACCATGAGGTCTCCAAGTCAACTCATGAGTCTACCTGTCCTCACCAAAAACTAAGTATTCAAATGCTGTGACACGGAGGATCTCCGACTTTCAGGCAGGCAGTGCCATGCTCATGAGGCCCTTCGGCAGCAGCAGCACCTTACCACTTCTCCTTTCCGCTCCCACTGCTACGTGACTTAGCCAAGTTGGGACCCCTCTTAATCCTGGGAAATTGCCATGTGACATCCCTCCCCCTAAAGACATCCCTGACATCAGCTATTGATGAAACTGGGAAAAGCGCAGTCATAATTAATATATCGTATCTTGAAATAGCGGCAGAAATACACTCTGTAAAGGTATCAATCAGCCCTAATTAAAGTCACGTTTATGTAATCTTTTGGGGATGGGGACTGTCATTCAGTGTGTGTTCTTGCCACATGTAGCCCAATGGGATTCAGCATTGCTGTTGCATTTAGGTGTTATCACAACATAAACAATGAATAATAATAACTATGGAAATATAAATCTCTTTTTTTTTCCCTAGCATGACTACTTCTGTAGGCATCATATTTCAATTTGCTTGACTATTACATAGTTTGGGTCATCACTGTGTAAATGTTTAGCAACTCACATGTGCAGAATGGGAAGCTAATTCTTTTCATGTCTGTAATGTTTTGTCATGTAATCATGTAATGTAATGTCAAATTATTTCCACATTCATTTTGATGGATTAGGTTTCAGGTAGACAAGACCCAAAAAATCAGATACGCTCCTAAAGACCCTGCTGTACTGAAGATATTCTTAACAATGACGTTTAGAAAGAATGAGAAAGCACTTCTTCCTTCTATCAAAATTAGATTTACAACACGTAGGCACACTTACCTCAAAACACTATTTTCCTCAAAGGGCCACTGGCATTCTTTAAATAAAGTGTGATTTCATATTTAATCTGATGATACTAAAAAGATCAGCTGGTTAAAGATTTTCACCCTCAAGTTAAAACAACAAGGCAACGTATTTGTTTCAAAGAGCATGACTTTTGATTTCTATCATGCCTCTGAAATCCATGATTTCCAAATGAATGCCAAAAGAGATTTTAAAAAAATCCCCACATGAATAAGTTTCATAAACTGCAAGAGAATGGCAAAGATCTAGAGAGAAAGATCTTGGCTTTTGTGTATGCATATTAACTTAAATGTTTGTGCCTTGAAACTAGCAGGTTGCCTGGAGCATTTAAACTCAAAACGTGCTCATTTAAAGCAAAACATTTTGATTTGGCAAAAATCTTCTAGGACATCTTCTAAAAAGTGTTTACTTATTTTTGAGGCAGAAGGATTAGATACAAATGACAGGTAAGGAAGACAGTGAAGAACACCATGTAATTAAAAAATGCTAATAGATGATTCTTGCAGCAGGTTAAATATCACATAGCATACATCTCCAAAGAAGACAGGCAAGCTTTCCTGGAGAAATCTTGAAGGAAGCTGCCTATCTTCCAGGGGCAAAATAAAAAAATAAATAAAAAAATTAAAAAAAAAAATAAAAATTAGGGGGGGAAAGCTTTAAAAGGCTTGCAAAATTGCCAGCAGGAAATGAAATGACCACCACAGATAAGAACTTCATCAGGTTGTAAATGTATATGAATAGGGTTAACACTTGGGTTGTTATTTAAAAGCAAATGAAAGATGAGCTTATGATAACAAGCTTGGATTAGGACTCAGAAGATCTGAGTTCATTTCTTGGCTCTGCCATAATCTCTCTTTGTGATTTTGGGCCAAAGCTTACATTTGGCATAAACTGAAGAAAGGAAGTAGTATCCTTTTTGTATAGTTAGGGAACTGAGACCCAGAGATAATACTAGCCAAGGAGTCACAATGCTTTATAGGCATTTACATTTCCAATAAATTTCCCTGCAGAGAAAGATGACTGAGAGTTGTGAGGTGTCTGTGTGGGTCTGATCCTCCAATTACCTCTGTGTTTCTGTTTCCTCATTAGAGCATTCGGATAACAAATCTTTTCTCCTGCACTTTGAACAAAGGCTTGGTTTTTGTTGGTTTGTTGGTTTGTTGTTTTTTTTTTCTCACCAGGCTGGAATATAAACTCTCAGGAAAAATACTCTTTTTACACAGTCATTTGTATATTTCTTACAACTTCGCAGTCTCATAGTGAGGATGCAAGAAGCTTCCATGAATCAACAAGTAACTAGTTATTATGTCTGTATATATGTGTATATATATACACCCATTCATCTCACATACTTACAGAGTAAATATCCTTATTTTATTATTGCTATCATCCTTGTGCGCAATAGCAATAACGACAATAACGTGAGCATATTGATGGGGTCTGTCTTGGGGCTCACACAGCAAATAGTAGTTTCCCTGATTTCCCACGTACCAGGCTGAGTTCTGACACTGACTGGGACTAAACCCAGAGCACTTCAGTGGAAACTCAGGATTACTTCATCACAGTCACTTGCTTTTCATTTCCTTTTCCCTGCTGATCTTCGGAAGCTACCAGAGTTACACTGATGTGAATGAGATCTGAATCCTGCCCATTGGCAACAGTTACTGAAAACAGGAAATGGGATATTTCAAATAACAATAGGTGGGAACAGTGAGTTAAGGTTCACTATGTGGTAACGGTGCTGACTCTTTAATGACTATGTTTATTTCCTTGCGTCCCAAAGAAGGCCACAGTTCATTTTGCTTTCGAATACGTACGTATGGTCATATGTATGTCAGACACTATATCTAATTTTGCAGCTTTCGTCAATGGAGAGTGGGGGGGAATCGGCACTGACTCCCACTTCTCATAAGGAGGACACAATTAGATTGTTTTCTTGTGCCATGGCACCAAACAAACAAGTCAAGTTGCAAAGGCCAAAAGGTCCACCCCATGCCCTGCTAATAGGAAAGCTCCCTGTGGTTGCAGCAACAGTTAGGCGGGTTTTCTTCCTCCCATGCACCACAGAAAGGGGTACTGCGACATAAGAGAGGAACCCTTTACAAAACTTGCAACCCACATACTGCACTTCGCATAAAGTCAGAGCAGAGATGTTACGAGTTGGAAAAGACATCCTGGGCCATGCAGTTCATTCCAAGCAAAGGTCTGCCGTTCTTGGCTGAAGCTTCCACACAACTCCTTTTCTAGTCTTGCCGTGACTAATTCCCAGAAAAGGCAGTTTCACAACCACTCCAAGCACGCCAGCCCTATGTCTAATTGGCATCTCTGCTTAGAAATACTTCTTCGCATTCTTCTATGAAAGTTCACCGTTACAATCTAATTCTATATACTTTTACTAAGCCTCACAAGCAGCTAGTGAGACGGTCCAGCTATTTCTAACAATCATTAGTCCTCTAGTCTCTCGCTCCACAAAATGATTGGTTCATGTTTGGTTCCGTTTCTCACAGCTTCCAAAATTGGTCTGAATTGTTTCCCAGCTTAATGCACCGTTAAATAATGGTCGCTAATTAGCAATGGCAAAAAGGAAGAAATGGTCATATGAAAATGATAAAATGCCCAGCGACACAGGGATTTTGGGGTTTTTTTTCTTTGCACAAGCTGCTTTTTTCACCATTAATCATAGCAATTTCTGCTCCTCCACCTGGGGAAGCAGTCGGTAAACTTCCTAAAAGCAGCCAAGTAACCTGGCATCAGACAAGTCCCAATTGCTCGTATTTGCTACTTCTTACGAGGATGCTTACCCTAAACCCCATCTTTTCTGAAGACGCTTTGCAAATAAAATGTGCTTTTCTTTTTATTTATTATTTATATTTAGAAAGAAATGTCTGGAAGGCTACTTTTTTTTTTTTTTTTTTTTTTAAGAATAAAAATTCAGGTCTTCTAAATCATGGAAGATTTTATGCACTGCTAGAAAGTAGTCACCCTAAAGTTCAGATACCACAAAAATGAAAACTGTTAACTTTTGAAGTGCAATTTTTATTTACCCTGTATAGGACAAGTGCTTTTAAATACTTCTAAAAACTAACAAGTGATATTTGCTATATTAGAAACTATGAAATACCTACTCGATTAGGATTTATAACTACTAATAATACTCTTGTGTACTACTAAGCAGACTGCTCAACTGAGCCTCTTGTGGAAATAAGGTCTAATTTTTTGCTAATCAGTCACCCAAGAAAAAGCTGAAAGTGAATATATGTTTTGTTCATAACTATGTCCAGCAGCTAAGCATCAGGGAGGAAAAAGACCTATCTAAAGCAGAAAGACAACACTGGCACGTGAGGAAACAGGTGTAATAAACTGATTGCAAATAGGCCGAGAATTAGAGGACTGTCACTCGTAATTACAGCACCAAGCGACAGAATCACTTTTCCAGTGCCAGTTATGGAAATGGAAAATATAATTGCCTTCAAGGTGAGGGTACACAGGCTTAAGGAACACATTCTCCAGTATGTCTGCCTGAAAAAGGATTGTCTGTCGATACGTTTTGTTCTAATGCTGTTTCTGGGTGCTGATGGGGATCACAGACCCGCTCCCAGAGCGCTACCTTCTCATCGACTGTTTAGGCATGACTAGGAGTATCAAAGTCAAAACAGGAGCTTAAAAGCATGAACTCCAAGGCTCCATAATGGGTGAACTGTAAAAATTACATGGCTCCAGGTTTGGTTGGAAGAGTGGGGAAAAAAAAAAAAACAAAAAACAAAACAAAAAAGAAGCCCCACAACACCTCTCTGACTCAGTTGTGGGTCACTGGTTGATGTTCGGTTCACATTAGCTAATGACAACAATTTTTTCACTCCATTCTGGTTAATTGTTTACCAGTACTTACAGGGTAACACACCACCTCTCCTAATTGTTTTCTGTGTCTACTGAACATGTTCAGGTCACATTGACCTAAATTCTTCCTTACTGTATTTTTGTCATTATTTCTTTTTAAATTCTTTTACCTTTCACTCTGTCTTAGGCTAGCTTACGGTCTGACATGTAATTCTGTAATTCTGCCAGAGTGACAGATCAGGAATCACCCCACTTGCTTGCCTACTCATAACTGTTCTATTTATATATCCTCAAAGAGCATTTACTTTATCTGTGGTAGAATCACATTGCATGCTAGTTTTCGATTTAGCAACTTACCACCTTGGAAGCAGATCATTTCAGGTAGTGTTCTCTGCTAACCGACAACGCTTTCATGCACTTGACACTCTCTCTCTCTCTTTTTCCCCAAATAAAGTCCATTTATCCTAATCAAACCACAAGCTATTGATTCCTGCCCACTTCATCTAACCTCCCTGCATCTGGCTGCATGTGAACCATTTTCAGGAGGTTTTCTCCTCTTCTTACTCTCAGCACTGAATACAGTGCAGAGCAAGGTAATGTGTCCTCTAAAAATGCATGAATATTCTAAGAACAGAACAGGTGCTCCCCCTGCCTCATGTGGAGCTCAGCCCACCTGGAAAACACCGTCTGTCGCCCGCTACGCCAGAGAGCAGATTTTCCAGGAACAGTCCACCATCCCTGACAAAGGCGGTTACTACGGAGAAGTGGTAGGGCATTTAATGTGGCAATATAGCTTTTCAGACAGAACCTTATTAAAATTAATGAACCAAAAAAAAAATTAAAGCACACAGGGCTTTTTTCTGTGCACATATTTGTAAATCAGCGGCCTTAAAGGGGTAAATTGGCTGATTATCCTAAATTGTGGACAGACCTACTTAAAAGCCGTTGTGCAACTCTGCAGGCAGAGCACCAGCATTTGGAGTAATCCTACATAATTTGTACTAATTTTTGCTATTTTTATAAATGACCTAGATCATACAGAGTTAAAAACACACTGAACATTTACAGGATGGGAAGTAAATCTGTGACTCTGCTACATAATGAAGGGCATACACACCGAATTAGCTGTTCGGCAGACACAAGAAACTTACCCAAGGAACTCAGCAGCTGTATTCCTTCCCTACCCACGAGCACCATCCGCTCAGTACACGTTTCGGCATCCCTCACCACTACCATAAATGAAGAGACCTCTGCTTTCAACCTCTGTCTCTGGTTGGCACATCTAAATAAAGTGGTGCAGTCCCAAGGGACAGACTGGTTCTGGTGTGGGTTTTTTTAAGTTGGAACATGTTTTCATTTAAGGTTTTCAAGGTAAATTCCACCCTGGTGCACGATTCGAAAAGTCCCAGTGGTGTAAAATGGATATCTGAAACTTTACTACTATGTATAGCTTGAAGAAAGTCAGTAGGGACTAAATTATATCTTCAAGTATCTCCACTAGTTCATTCTTCCATTTTCTTTCATTTTGGGGCCTATTAAAATGTGTCCTCATGTTTATTATCCTCCATAGACTACAATAAATTCCCTTCAACTCACATGCCATCCCTTCGTTCCACCTGGCTGCTATTAGTGCCAGTAGTTTCCCTTCAGTTTGTGTTCCATGGAACAGTCTCCTAAACCACAGCATGTTATTGACTCACCGTTTCATTTTAATTCCTGATTATAAATACACTGGGTAAAAACACTATGTCTGTTTACTTCACCCTACAGTCTTACCCATTTTTTCTTATCTGGGATTGACCTTTAGTTCTAATGACGCTTTTTGTTATTTAAGATTAAAATTTGTTAACACAGTTGTAACCCAGAACTAACACATCCAGTGACACTTATGTCAATTTTCTTTTAAATGCCCGTTGATAATGGCCTAATCAAAGCCAGCATTTAATCAGCATATAACTTAAACAGCTTTTACTGCACCATAGTCACATCTGTGTCGTGGTTTTCTTTGGTTTATTTTTTCCCTATGGCAATAATCTTCATTCCGCTCAACCAATCACAGACTGGCAGAAGCGCAGAAAACCTTACTTATCAACTAAAAATGCATTGTATTAAAGGACCTTCTTTCTTCTTTTTAATATTGCATCTCCTTCAATTTACATCTGCTGTCCCCAGTTGCCCTTCACTGGGAGATACCGCCCATCTGAAGATAACCGTTCAAAGCAAGCTCTTCATGCTTCAAACTCCACAAGGGCACAGTAAATCTCATCCAGTCTCTGACAAGCCCAGATCCCTCTTACACAAAACACAGCTAAACAGGGGCAAGTGTAAAATAGAAAGAGAAGATAGTTGCAGTCACTGTCACTACGTTTGAAAATAAAACCTCCTTCAGAGAGGGAGCGGGTCAGTTAAACACAAAGGATTTACAGAGTTATGTTACCAGGTTATATTTGACTGGAGCCCAGACTGCGTTTCAGGCCACAAAATATTTAACTCTACAGAACTAAAAGTAGGTTCAAGCAAGGTGTGTAATACATCTACTTAAGAGGCCCTTTTTTTCTTCTGCACTTTTCTTCGGAGGATTTAGTTTTGGCCACAAGTAGAGACAAACCCATCCGCACTATCTGTTGTCCACAAGGTAATTTTGGATATATATTTATGTGTTTGGCCACGTGAAGCCAAGTAAAGAATCGCTGACTAAACCACATGAACTTATTTCTCTGGATTTAGAGTCTTCAGCATTGGCTTGTTTTTCTAAACATAAAACAATGCTCTAATTGACCTCAAGCTTTTTTTTCACAGGCACAGGAAAACCCAACCACGAACACCAGTTGTTTGTTTATGGAATCGCCATATTAATAGTTTATGAGGGGCTAAGGGATGGAAAGTTAGACTGACATTTTCACACCTGCGATCATTAGCTCACAGAAGACAGTAGGCAGAAGAAACAAACGTTAAATACTTGTGTCACCACCTGTAGGTAACTAGCAACAGATACAGAGAAAAGTGGGGAAATGGAAATAACAGAATGTGATTACGATGGAAACATCAGTGGAAAGTTAGAAGTCCTTTAGTAACAGAAACACATTAGGAGCGTTTGTTCCATGTGCTGGACACTCCGTTGGGAAGCTAACAACCATGTTTTCTTAAATTATATTAAGACATCCGTATCATCGACGGGTCTAGTCTTAAAAAAGCTGGTGCTCTGATACCGACACGCAAATAAATATCTGCGCTTAGGTGGAAGCGGGCACCAAAGACTGAACTTTTCCTGGAGAAGCACTGTCCGGAAGCGCAGGCCAGGATCCCCAGGGCAGCTGCGTGGCCCCAGCCCAGGGAGGGAAGATCTCCGTGCGGAGCCCCGTTACGATGCTCAGCCCTCCCGCTTCACGACCCAGCTCCCCCGCTGAAGCGCCACCGAGGGCCTCGGCTCTCCCTTGGGCGACAAACGGAAGTTAACTTTCTAGCCCGCCTGCTCACAGGGAAAGGGCAACCCAGGGTGAGGGGAGACCTGCGGAGTGGGTGCATTTTGCCGTGAAGCCTTGCGGGGACGGTGCCGCGGGGGGCTCACGGCTACCCCCGCGCCGGGACAGGACACCCCGGCACCGCCGAGGGCCCGGCCAGGCACCCGCGGCTCCCCGCGCCAGGAGCGCCAGGCCCGGGGCGAGGTTTCCGCGGCCGGACAGAGGAGAGCCGAGAGCAGAGGCTCGCCTCGCCTCCCGCCCGCCCCCCTCACAGCGGCCGCGGCCGCCTCACGGGGCGGGCGGCTCCGCAGCGCCCTCCGCGCCCGCCGCCGGCACCGCACCGCACCGCGGCGCGGCGCGCGGCCGCTCCCCTCCCCCGCGCGCGGCCGCCGCGCGAGCGCACGCCTCCCCTCCCGGAAAAAAAAAAAATAAAAAAAAGCAGCCGCTTCCCGGCTTTATATACCCTGCTAAAAATAGCCTGCCGCCGAGCTCGCCAATCAGGAGGGGGCGAATTTCGAATCGGGCCAATGGCGGGAGCCGTCACGGCCAGGCTCGGTCACGCCAGGAGGAGCCGCGATGCCTGCCGCGCGGCGATTGGGCGGCTCTGACATCATTGGCACGCGGGTCGCGGAGTGCGTGGCGGAGATTGGGCGGCGGCGGCAGGCGGCGTAATGGGATCACGCGGGGCGGGGGAGGGCGCGGGGGGCGGGGGCGGCGGCGCGGCCGGGCAGAGCTTTGAATAGGGAAGTTTTGCAGGGGGTTACATTTGCAGTCAGCGCCGTGTTTGCAAATATTGAGTCCGCTCCTGCGCAAGTGTCCTCCGCCGGCCGCGGGAGGGGAGAGCCGCCGCGGCCGCCTCGGGAGACGTCCTGCCTTGCTGTGCAATTAAACTTTGCATGAAACTTTGGGTCTTTTTTCCTCCCTAAGCTCCTCAAGGAATTAATACCTATCTCTCTCCATATACAAATATTTTATTTTTTTTTTTTTTTCTTCTCTGGAGGAAGGGGGGGGGCTTGGAAACTGAGAGCAGAGGTTTGACACCCCCCCGCACACACCCCTCAACCCCTGCACATAAAGGAGGCATCTGTATTTTTGGTAACCAGCACTGACTTTGTTGTTGCAACTTGAGACATGGATGTTCTCCCAATGTGCAGCATCTTCCAGGAACTCCAGATTGTGCACGACACGGGTTACTTCTCAGCCTTGCCGTCCCTGGAGGAATATTGGCAACAGGTAAACGAGGATGTCTGTGTTGTTGTTGTTGTTGTCGGGGGTTTTTTAAAGCCGTATTAAAGGATGAGCGGATTAAAAAAAAAAAAAAAAAAAAAAGCCCAAGTGTCAGCAAGGAGTTTGGGGAGAATTAAGCACAAATGCGTAGAGATGTTTCGAAGCAGGTGTTTCGGTTTTAAATAAGACGGCTTGTTTTGGGGGAAGAGTCCCGAGGCGGATGTGAGGAGCGGCGCATCTCCCGAGCGGCCGCCGGGCCCTGCGTGCGAGGGGCTGTCAGCGCCGCTCCGCGCCCCCCCGCACCGCTCCGCACCGCACCGCAGCGCGGCGCCGCGCCGAGCCCGGCGCTCCGCTCCCCCCCCCCCCCCCGCCCGCTCCACACCGAGTCCTGGCAAAAGTTTTGCGCTTGTACCGCGGCCAAACTCCACAGCTGGGTCTTGTCATCCGAGCTGCCCGCCTCGGCCGAGGGCTGCTGTTCTCCCCTCGCTCTGGGGTGGTGGTGTTCTTTCTTTTAATTTTTCGTTTTTGTTCCCCCCCCCCCCCCCCCCCCCCCGGCGATGATGGGGGGGGACCCGCGGGAGTGGATGTACGCGTACGTACGCGTATCTGCGTGTGTGTGCATGTGCACAATGTAGCTGTTTCCCGGCGCGGGGAGCTGTGAGTTGTCAGTCATATGACAGCGGTCCCCGGGTGCTAATTGCCGCGGTCGGTAAGGAGGAAGAACGGAGGCTCCAGCCCTTTAATGGACATACGTTGTTGCGCTTCCCCCCTTTCCCCGCCGCCGTAACGCGCCCGGGGCGGCGGCGCTGCCGGGGCCGCCGGCGCGGCTCGGCCCGGTGACCGGAGCGAGTACCTGCCGGCTCCGCGGGCGGAGCGCGGCGCCGGCCCCGGGAGGCTGCGGTGCACAGTGCTACGGCCTTCGCACGCTTGCTGATCGCATGCAATGCCTGCCCCCCACCCCCTTCCGAGGAGCAGCCTCGGTAGTACGTGGTTGAAACGGAGCTAAGTAGTTTCCTTCAGGCATTTGGGTTTTTGGCGAAGGGCCAGCCCTCGTTCCCGGTAGCCTTCAGAGGCATTTAAACTCGGAGAGAGCTTCGCTCCGGTCCCCATTACTAATTACCTAATGAGGAATTTAAATTAGCTGAGAATATGAAAGTTTAAGAAGATCTTAACAAATGCGTTTTTTTCCTTGTGTTCGTGGAAAATCAACGCACTATTGTATTGTCCCTGTCGAAACCTTTTTTGTTTTATAACGTGCATTGCAAGCCAGTTACCTAATTATAGACAGATACATAAATAGTGTGTGCATCGGTGGGTTTGGTTTTGGGGCTGTTTGGGGCTTTTTTTCTCCTATTTTTGCCCTCGCTGCTAGTCTGGCCCGAACATGTGACCCAGTTTACTTGAGCGGTGCTGGGGGAGAAGGGAGGCTGCTTCCATGGCAGCTCCGCTCTTGGACAGATGGGAAGGGGCTGTGAGGGGAATGTGTGGCATTTGGGATCAGGTTTTGCTACCGGGCTTGGAAGAGATGATCTTGCTAAAATAAGTAGAGTTTGGTATGGAAACTTGGTGGGTCCATTTTCTGTGTAACGCTTCCATACGGATCGTTTCCTATAGTGGCAAGAATAATCCCAAAACATCAGCTTGTTGCCATAACAGTTCATACCTTTTTTTCTTTTTTTTTTTTTTTTTTTTTTTGTTCTCTGAAAATGGCTAGAAAGTCAGCAGGGTGAACTGAAATTGAAAACCACAGCTTCACCCATTTAGGGTGGTTTTGTTTTTTGTTTTGTTTCGTTTCATGGAGTAGAGGGGAATGAGGTTGCGGGGGGGTGGGAGGGGGGGAAGTTGTCCATGTACTGTTGCATGTATATTTGAACAGAGTACTTACTTGGCAGATGGTCAGGGTTTTAAAAGGAAGTCTCCTTTGGCATTGCGTGAAAGAAAGAGAGAGATGACTCATACAGTTGCACTCTTGGCCAGTAGATAAAGTTCTTGTTCATTGTGGGACTCCCAGCAGGACCTCAGAGTAATTTCCCATTTTGCATTCTATAGAATAGGACATTTCTATTCTGGAACTCTTTTCTCCTCTCTCCTCTGTTGTTGAAGTTCCCCGTGTTCCTCCAAACACGCATGGGAGCAGTTGGAGTTATGTGGCTTGCATGCCAGTACACTTGGAAATGACATTCTTTGAAAGTCGAGTGTGCAGCGTTCTCATGCACAGGAAATGGGAGGATGTCTGCTGCTCCATTGATGTCCCCAGAAGACAGGCCGGCAGCTCCGCAGCCATGCTGAAATGTGGCTTTGTTTTCTGACACAGCGTTTGGGTTTTAACTGCGTGTCAGAGCACATTGTGTTCAGTTGGGTCCTTTCAGCCTCGTGTTTGTGTGAGAGAGATACAAAACAACTTGAAATTAGACGAGGTGCAAGAGCAAAGTGTAATTATTTGTTGTGGTTCTCTATGGTCCTTTTCAACGTCAGCCTACTGAAAACACAGATTTTATGATGAGAGTGATGATAATTTGACTGAGTCATTAGAATGCTATTTTGGAAACCAAAGCTGACTTGCACCTTCAGCTGTGTGTTTGAACTCCCGCCCAGGTCTCAAAAACTGATTTCTTTTCATCATAACAGTCACCTAGTTACAGCTGGAAGAGCCTTTAATTTGTTTTGAACCTAGAAGCCTCCAGTCAAATGTACTACAATCCTGCTTGCTTTTTTGAAGTGTAAAATACGGTTGGGTTTATTTTTAAAGCAAGCTTGTAACTTTTCTCTGTTTTCTTCCTTTTCTTGCACCTAGACATGTTTGGAGCTGGAACGGTATCTTCAGAGTGAGCCCTGTTATGTTTCTGCATCTGAAATCAAATTTGATAGCCAAGAGGATCTCTGGACCAAAATTATTCTGGCACGTGAGAAAAAGGAGGAATCTGAACTGAAGAGCACGTCTGTCCCAAAAGAGGACAGTCTTACTAGTCAGAACTTAGAGACCAACAGTTTGAATTCTGATGTGAGCAGCGAATCTTCAGACAGCTCTGAGGAGCTCTCGCCCACAACAAAGTTTACCTCTGACCCTATAAGCGATGTTTTAGCCAGTTCAGGAAACTTGAGTTCGTCTGTCACTTCCACTCCCCCTTCGTCTCCTGAGCTGAGCAAGGAGCCTTCTTCCCAGCTATGGAATTGTACGCCGGGTGAGTTGCATTCACCGGGGAAAATTCGTACCGGTACCGCTGGAAAGACTGCAGAAAAAGGTACACCCGCCAATGGTGACACCTCGCCAGATGGCAGAAGGCGTGTTCACAGGTGTCATTTTAACGGTTGCAGGAAAGTTTACACCAAAAGTTCACATCTGAAAGCACATCAGCGCACTCATACAGGTTAGTAACCCTATGCTTATTAAGAGTTGGCAAGTACTGTAGGGAATACCCCTGACGGTGGTGGTGTCACAGCGTTACACAATCACTGGGTGGGAGCCCAGGTTTGGAGAGATGATATAATAGTAGTAGAGGCTTACCAGCATGGACGACATCATTTCCTCATTCTCTTCGTAAGCGAGCTGAAGCCAAGACAGTTGGTGGTAGATTAGGCCGCTGTCATAGCAAATAGGAGCCACTCGTCTAAATAGGCAATAGCTGGGAAGCTGCAGCGGCATGCAGTCTTCGGGAGGAAAGATCTAGCCAAAATAGACACTGGACCTTTGTTGATGTTCATTTCTAAAGCAAAAGCGAGCTGAGACTTTCTTGCAAAAAAAGGATCGTCATATCCAAAAATTGGTCAGATCACTAAATACTGTAAGAGCTTGTTTTCATGGTTCGGTCTGCATTGGGTCCATTCCATCAGACATCCAAAGGCCTTGATTAGATAAAATATAGCTATTGTTGTAAATCATTTAACAGTTTTGTGTGCCATCGTTATCAGCAAAATCTTGAAAAGCCCCAGTGTGTTCTAGTCCTTCTAACATATCTGCCTAATTGGATTTACAAAAGTATGATTTACTGAGTAATTTCATCCCAAAATACTGAGCAACAGCATTTTATTGTTGCGGAACCTGAACTAAAAATAACAGTCCTGTGTGTTACTGGGAAAGAAAGTGAGGAAGATAGACACTTCAGGGCTTTTATAAATATTTTATGGTTGAAGTAGCATGCTGATTTGCTTGTTTGAGCAGCATTATTTGACATCTCTTTATGACAGCAGTTAGATATGTAGAGCTGCACCTTGGCTCAATAGTCATCACTTAACATGAGAAATTGGCCTGGCGTTCTTGGTGTACCAATCCAAAGAGCTATATAGGTTGGTTTGGGTTTTTTTTTTTCACCCCCAAGAATTCAAGGAAAAGATCCTATTTTGACTTATGAGCTCAGCATTTTGTGGCTTTTATGGGAAGTCTGAGCAAGCCTGGATGCTCCCATTGTCATGCAGAAGTCAGATAAAACACGATTATTTCGAGAGGAAAGAACAACTTCCACTGAAACCGTGGTGGTTGAGCAGACATAAATAGCTGCCAGCCTCAGAAATATTGCAGAACTGTTCTCCTGGTGCTGTCTGGCTGAGAACGTTCCTGTGAATGGAAGTGGTATTTCTTGAATGCTGAAATTGCAGTGTTCAAAGTGGTGTGCAGGCTTTTCCAAGAATATGTGGCTCAGCAGAAAGGAGGTTGCATGTTATGCAGATGAGTGAGTGACAGAAGACTTTGATGCAATACAGTAGCCTAATTGCATTTTGGAGCCTAGCTGTGCTGTCTTTAATCACCTTTATGAGGTGAATGATACCTGTTTGGGAATAAGCCTGCCATTACAGATGAACAGGAATGGTAGAAGGTTGGATTTCTTTGTTTCCTGTGAGCCTGTTTAATCACTTTTTTTTTAATCAGAATGAGATTATTTGATGTGCTGTTGCAGCAGAATAGTTAAGTAGGAATCATGTGGATGAATTTTGCAAGTCGTCTTTTGCTTGCGTGTTCTGAAGCATTTAGATAGGTTGAATAAAAGTGGCTGTCTTGGGGGCTGGAAGAGGTTTACATAGAAAATGAATGGGATAGCACCTGTCCTTCTTTGAATGAAGTCATGACTAACGTGTGATCTGCTTTCTTTGTAGGGGAAAAGCCTTACAGATGTTCATGGGAAGGGTGTGAGTGGCGTTTTGCAAGAAGTGATGAATTAACCAGACACTTCAGAAAGCACACTGGTGCCAAGCCTTTTAAATGTAGTCACTGTGACAGGTATGTGACTGAAATGCACCTTTTTAAATAGTTATTTTTGACGCTTGTTGAAAAAGTGAGTCTAGGCTGCTTTTCACTTGTGAAGGAATCATTTGGCAGCTCAACTGTGTCTAGTATTTTTAAGGGATTATTGTATATTTAGACTGGGAAAAAACCTTCCGTTTTACTAATCTTTGGGATGTGGTTTGTAGCCTGACACTGCAGATGAGTGTTGAAGTCCCTAGCGTTACCACCCACCTGCAGAGCGCCTGGGTGCCCACAGACACCCTGAGTGCTCCCGTGTATCCAGGGAATGCCAAATCCCTCCTCCACCAGCTGTGTTTTGGAGTAACAGAGCAAGGTGGGGGGGGTGCCTCACCCATGCGTTCTGCGTCGTGCGTGCCAGCAACCGTGGGCTAATGCGCAACCCGATTCTTGCCTTGCAGGTGTTTTTCCAGGTCTGATCACCTGGCCCTTCACATGAAGAGACACCTCTGAATGGGTCAAGAGGTGAATCCTGCGGGCTAAGAGGCGTCAAGGTTGAAGAGCCTTGAGCGGAGGGATGCGTGTTCCAGCCAAAGCATGCCATTTTGCACCCTACCCAGTTGCCTCCAGGACCTCACTTCCTTGAAGGTCTTTTGAGGGCTAATAAGTCATGTAAGAAACGGCATAGCAACCGCGGTGCGTGATGTTTGGGGTTTCCTGGACTCATACACTGGTATCTAACCTTCTGAGTGGCTCTTAAGCCTTTGCCGTGAGCATGTGCACTGAGAATGTTAATGATTGGGCGACTGTATGCGATGAGGATCTCTTGATGACTGTATGCTGAGGCACATTTTTTTTCTTGTGGTTGTTTTATAACTGTAAGAGAAAAAAAAAAAATAGTCTGAATGTCTTGTATGTGAGGAGTATCTCATGAGATGGGACGACCACCAATCATTTCCAAGGGGTGGGGGGAGGGGTGTCTGCACCTTTTTAGAGGGAAAATGGAGAGGGGAAAGGGGAGTAAAAAGAGTCAGGATGCCAGAGTGGAGATGGGGGACCTCCCCATTCCTGTGTGAGAGGAGCTTTAGGTGTCTGGTGCAGCTATTAAACGTGCAATGTGTCAAGTAGCTTGTTTTACTTGCTACAGAGCTCATTTGTAATCCATTGTATAAGCTGTGTATTTACAAATGTAACACAACTATAACTTTTCATTATAATACAAAGGTTATTGCATGGTTCTGGGGAACTATATGCTTTTCCATTCTTTAATCAGGACTGCAGTTTCGATTCCAGTTAAGAGCAGCTAAAATACAATTGGTCTAATGTTATATAATGTATGGAACATGAATAATTTTTTCTGTTGGGTGGATAAAACCACTATTGGTTAGAAACTGATTTTTCTCATGCAGCTAATTTTTCTCTTATTTATGCCTTGAGGACTAACTTCTGGTTTTCTAGCTGTTAATGCACTGTTGACCTTAATAATGGTGCCTTATGCAAGTGACCTTCTCTTGTAGGGGGTCTTATACAGGGGTATGGGTGATGCATGCTTTATTAAGGCTCTCTTTTCACCTGGCATTGTACTGTATCAAATGTATAATATGAGGGGAAAAAAAGGTTACTTCCAGGGTCCTCCTTCATAAAGACAAATATAGAGAAAAGTCGTTCATGTCAGTACAGTATTTGTTTAACTTAGACAATTTGACTGTGTTACAGTATAATGCATATGCCAATTGAATACCTGACCAGTTCTGCCACCTTGAGACTTTTTTTATATTGACCTTGCACAACAACTGTGTATATACACACCCCAACTGTACTTAATATGTCAAGTTTTCATACATATTGAAGATACAGAAGTATTAAAAGATGTATTTGCTTAAAAGGCACAAGTTTCACATCTATATGTCTAGCTATCTGTTGGTCATACAGAAAGAAACTATATTACTTTTTTTTTAAAAGTGGGCAGAAAAATAATTGTGTATGTATATTTGTGTGTACAGTCTGTGTATGTGTGTATATATATAGATAATATATAAATATTTTTTTTAAAAGGAAAAAAATTAGAACACATAGCTAGAAAATGCCACAGTCCATCAAAATATTCCCTCTCCCCCCCTGCAATTTGGTCATTAAGGAGACAAAGAAATGAAAGATACAGTTAATTAAAAACTAGCATTTTTAGAGGCTTTACCTTTAGCTTAATGGTATGCTAAAGGCTTTGTTGGCATTCAGTCCTTCTCAGACTGCTGACTGTGTTTTGTAGTTATTAGGTTGTCTGGAATAGCGTATCTGTGGCCATTTAAGAATGATATGGACCCAATATTGGCATGCTAAAAGAATATTAGCTGTGTGCAGATGAAGTACACTCGGGTTTTGGCCTTCCAGGTTACTGGAGGACCTGTGAGTGAGCTAGTCGTTGTGGTGGTTGAGCTCTAATTTTACATAGTTCAGCTAAAATAAAGACTGTTCATTTTCCTAGAGTAGAAATAGTCTGTCCAAAAGCAGGTTGGTTGGTTTTGGTGGTGTTTTTTTTTTTTTTTTTTTTTTTGTTAGTTTTGTTTTTTTTTTTTTAAAACCAGCTCACTACAGTCAATGCAATGAAACACATGACCTGTTTCTTTTTCTATTTATTCTTGGTCTTGCTTACTATGCTAATATTCTGGTATATCTTCCTGGAAATGTATGTAGATAAGTGGTTTTAAAAAAAGTATATGCAAGTGATCTGGTTCTAAGGAACACGCAGGCTTAAATCATTCTCATTTCATTTTTGGTTTAAATTGCCTGAAAATGCACTTTTTTTTTTTCTTCCCCAAAACAAACAAAATTTCCCAGAAAATGGATTTCTATTTAGGGTTAGGTTTTGTTGTGTTTTTAACTCCTTGTTTGCATTTTCCTTGGCTTAGCCATAATTCTTATAAACAAGAAAGTAAACAAAAGCAAAAACAAACAAACAAAAAACCAACCCCAAACAAAAAAAAAAATTAAACTTGCACTGGCTTGTCTCAGTTGTGAAATACCATCAGACTTGTGTGGATGGGGTGGGGCTGTGTGCCATATGTCAAATGCCTGTAATTTTCTTAATAAGCAAGTACATTTTGTTCAGGTGATAACTGAGCCTCAATCAAGCTGAAAAATAATAAAAAAAAAAAAAAATTTTTGCTTGAAATTTAAGAAGAAAAGGTTTCTATTAGTGAAATTTCTTTTTTGTTTTTGAAGCACCCTATTATCTAAAGAATCTCTTTGTAAGATTTTTGTAAAAATTGTTTTACAAGATTTTATTTGAAATTGTTTTTTGCAAGATTGTTATATTTCTGTATGAATGTATTTTTTATTGGAATAACATAAAAAGAAATTCTTATCAGCATCATGTGTCTGGTTTCATCTTTCTCCTCTCTGACACCCTACATACCAAACGATGTCAAATACTATGTCGATGCTTTGCCTTGAGTCACCTGGTCGCAGGTGCAAACACCTTTGGGTCAGATGGCTTTGTGGAAGACAAGCCCTGATAAAAAAATAATTTTGGCAGTAGAAACTACAAGTTCTTCCATATCTGAAAAGCTGTTTTTGACTCATCTTTTGTCTCAGTGGAATAAATAGTTAACACGATTGTTACTGCAAGACTGCACCTTTATTCCAAATCATTTGTTCTGGAGAGGTGAATGCACGTAGGACAAGTTCTGCATGTGGGAGAGGAGATTTCAGTCAGCATTTAAAGTGAAGGAAAAAAACAGAAAGGTGATGGCTGGGCTGGAGGTACCTGTCCTTAACTTCTACTGCAGAGTGTGGGCCTTTGAACTGCCTGGTCCATGGGTAAGCAAGCCCGAAACCTTGAAGGCGCAGTTGTGGGAATGCAGGGAAGGAACCACCCAAGATCTGCCTGCCCCAAATGCAGAGATCTGAGTCTGCTGTAGGGCTGACCTGACCCACATGCTGATGGTGACCTTCAACCAGCCAAACACAAGCCTCTGTGAACTGCATTTTTCCAGAGTAATGGCTCTTCAAAGCATGCGTGGCATGTACGCTGGCTTGGGACACATGCAGGACTTGTTTAATGTTGCCTTGTGGCTTCTGCTTCACTCGTGCTGGTGTTAAAAATCCCTTAAGCATCAAGTAAAACCATTGGCAGAAATGGCAAATTTATATGCTGAGAAACTGACTTTGAACCTGTGAATTCACTTCACGGTAATTGAACATTTCATGGTTTTAAATGAGAAATGGTCTAAAAATGATGCAGAAAAGAACTGAATCAATAAATACAGATTGAGACAGAAATAATGTGGAGGAGAGACCCTTGCTGCCTACCTCGCTTAACCCTGCAGTGGGCTAGTAAGTAGATAATATGCCTCTGTATAGGCAAGGAAGACATGGCAACTTAAGCAAATATGTGATCTGCAATGAGAGGGATATATTAAATTTTACCACTGGTACATTACCTCACACAACGAAACATGGATGTCTTCTGGGAAACTTAGTTACAGTTGCAATAGAAATAGAAAAGGCTACCGAGGTTTAGGGATTGTGACATTTTGCCTCCTCATCTGTATACGACGTAGAAATGGAAATATTTTTAAAGAACTGAGCTTGACCTTGGAGGTTCTCCACCCAAAATGTTCAATGGGTGTGTAATGCATAAGGATTGGCAAATTTTTGTCTATTCATTGGGTGTGTGTCATCTCGGGCTGTGTCTTACTGTACCTCCTAAAAAAAAAAAAAGGCCTGATAACTGCATTATTAAAGATGTTCTTGTGATCCCACCCCCTTTTTTTTTTCTCAGAGAGATTGTACTGAAAAAACGGCAGTGTTCAGGAAGAAAAAAAGGCTAGTGACAGAGCTATTGGGCAACAAGGAAACTACAAAGCAGAAAGCAATAGCCGTTTCAGGGTTAGTGCATTTCAACATGCACATCTACTGCAGGCTTACTTAATTCCAGATTTTGAAATGCAGAGCAGATGAGAAGGGATGTGAATTTGAGGGTGAAGAAGTCGGATGGCTTAGGTATGGAGCTGGATTAGTAGCCTCAGCAAGTTCCAACAACTTCAACTGAGGTTAACAAGGTGAAAATGAGGACAGAACCTGTGAGCCAACACGTTAGCTTCTTGCTGCAAAGGTTAGATACGGCATGTTTGTGCACTTAGGCACACATACGTGCATGCAAAGGTCAAGATGAAACAGTTAAAATCCCAAAACAGGACCTGTTTGGATGTTCGGTTTTTTGTTTTTTTTTCCTCTTGGGTGTGAAAAATCCTGGCATACAAGTGGTCAGTGCAAGTAGGGCGTATCACAGTTTACCAACTTATTTGAACAAGTATGTATTATAAATACAGCATGACTTTGAAGTTCACAATAGGCAAGGGATTGCATTTTCTTAAACTGGATGTTCATATTGTTTAGAAGTTACTGCGTCTCCCCCTCTAACCATATTATGATTTTTCACAAACTGAATCTAGAATTGTTGTGCCTGTTAGAGCATGTTGAAGACAAGCTGTATTTTATTCTTCCCTCTTATGTAGTCCTTCGTGGTACCTCTGCCTTTGTGTCCGTCTTTTACTCCTTCCATTCTTCTCAACTACTTCAGCATTCGCTCTTTATTTTCTTTAATTACACTGAAAGCTCTGAGGAATAAAAACAACCTCTGTAAATCGCACAAATAGCAGCAGCAAAATTACAAACAAGAAGGAAAAACACTATGGTGATTGTTTCAAAAAGTAGGTGAGTGTTATTTACGCAGCACTGAAGGAGTATGTGATCTTACATATTCACACAACAGGGAGAGACAACCTTTAACAAGAGGAAAGGTCCGTGGTCCATCCATTGGAGTTCTCCTTGGCCTTGTATGGAGAGAGGAGTTAAGGTAGACTGAAACAGTAAGGGGAGCTCTAACTGCGCAAGAGGCGGGGTGGGGGACGTGACATGACAGGTAAAGGTTTCCCCTTTGCCTCTTAAAGCATAAAAGGACCTGTATTTCCTCCTTGTTCCTCCATTTTTCAAAAATTCCTTGGAGACAAAATAGCTCAGATAGGAAATTTCTGCAATACTTGTTTCTGAAGCTTTTCTGGCTTTCCTTCCTAGGTAGCACTGGTTTATAGAGTAGGTAACAACAGCAATATGCCAGTTCTTTATTTCTGGTGACAAGAGGTTCCTGAGCAGCTCATACCCCCACAGAAGTCTGCCTGATTTTGCTTCATCCCATGGGATTGTGTAGCTAAGAGGCATTAACAGGTACTTCTGAAATAAAGCCTCTGACATGGCAAGAAACTCTGCTGAGATTATACAGCCCAAGGCAATAGTATATTTTTTTCCCTTTAGCTCTTTTACCTCTACACTGGCTGTTTCATCCCTTATTCATGGTCCCTAGATATATGGCATTTATTTTTGATCAAACCTGTAGCAATACTGTCACATAACCATTTGAGCTCTTACATATAAGGGAGAATGAGCAGACGGAGTATTGCTTCTGCACATGGGTCTACAGAGGTTTAATCAGTCCAGGATTCATTGGAGCTACCCTGGGAAATAAAGGTTTGCAGGTTCTTGCATTAATATTGTGAGGCCTTGGTCAAAAGCTCATTTAAGTCAAGGAGAAATTCCTCTCTGAATTCAACTTGCTCCAGACACAGTAATTTTTTCATAGAGCTGAACCTGAGGAGGAAGTACATTTGAAATCCATTCAGAACCAAATTTTCATTCATTGACATTTATGATTATATTTTGTCCATTTCCCATTGAACATTTGATAGCTGGAGTTTACAAGTGCAAGCACTGCAAAGCTGATTTTTTTTTTAACAGAAACGTGATTTTTTTCTGAAACTTATTTTTGATTGCAGACTGATGATAAACCTTGTCATTTGTTCTGCAGTTTCAGTTACACAACAGCTGCATAATAATTTTGTAAGTTATAGCAGTGACTATATTGAACTGTAATGTTTTCAATCTGAATGCTTCACAAATTATTAGCTGAGAAATTATTAAGTGAAGAAATGAACTGGATTTGTAGGAAACCATAGCAACAAAGGTGGCCTATGGCTTTAAAAAAAGTGCTGCATCAGATACAAGCCAGCACATTTTGTTAAAATAAAGAGAAACTATTCAGAATTTGCAATTGAGGCTACAGATTGGTCGTGTTCTTGAAATATAGGTTTATAATTCGTCACAGGAAAAATAACTCCATAAAGCAAAACCGCTAAGGTGTTTTAAGATGATCTATTATGTGGAGGTGTCTAGTGCAGCCATTTTGGACTGGTGTCATGATAGGAAACAGATGGTATATGTGTTTATGTTTAACATTTAAGGAGGTATAGAAAGCAATTGGGAGGTGATGTATTTTGTTAATGGGTGAGTAAAGCCTCATATGTACAGTTAAAATAGAATGTAAAAAACAAGCAACATTTTTTCAGCACAAATGAGGCAATGCAACAACACGCTTAAGTAGATTTATTTGACTTGTTTCACTTTAAATAATTTTAATGAGAAATTCTCTAAATGTTTTTGAGCGGAGATAGAAAGTAATCTGGTAACCACATGTCTTGATGTAAGCCAAGCTGTTCTTTAACAGCACTTTCTTTCAATACAATATAAATTTAGCTGGAATTAGCATTGCTGAATATTAGTCCCTCAGTGCCTCACTTGCTAAACCTCCATATTCTTTTTATTGCCTCTGTGCATTTCAGAAGCAGAGTGTGTGGTCAGTTCTGGACAAAGGCAAATTATCTAACGGGGCTGGGGAAGGTAATGTATTTGCTGAATTCTGTAACATAACAAACACCTCGGTAATAATTCAGGAAGGTAGCAGATCTGCACTGGATACAGTAATATATTTTTCCTGTAATGTGCTACCTTTTGGATTTGATACTGAATATATCAAAAATCTATTTATGCATGCAAAGCTGTATTTTTCTGAATTTTATGTATTTCACCTTACTGTATGTTATTTCATTTATAAGATTTATCTTTGAACATGCAGTGATAGTCAAAGACTATTGTTCATTTCCAAGCTTCGCTAGGCAAGTTACTCAGCCTTCTGGGTTTTCCCTTATTTGTTTTTGCTAACTACAAAGAAGACACTGAGGGCAACTGGATTTTAATAGATCCTTACTGTAATTAATTATTCATCAGCCATAGAAGTATTAACAGTAGTAGTCAGACATGCAGAGGAGGCTGAGATCTTACCGTGGTGAACCTGTAGGGAAAGAGGCTCTTCCATCCAGGTTCTGCCTAATTAGACCACGGCACATTTGGAATTACCCACATCCAAAGAGAGAGTAGTTTTGCAAACTGTTCTGATGATCTCAGCGGTTTTCCTTTTCCTGGTCAGACAGATAATGCTGTTGATATTTTACCATAATTCCATTAAGTCCCGTCTGCCTGTCACAGATGGACTCATTTTGGACACCAGGATGAGAAGTCACCATGCGGAACACTGGATTTCAATACATTTCAGTGAGCATTTTTAGGTGGGACCTTGTAATGCCCATCCCTGTCTCACATGACTGGGATATTTCTTATCATTTCATGATTTTGTTTTCTATTTCTAACAACCTTCTTCTGGCAGTAACTTTGGTATATTCTATGTGAAATGCTTTGGACCTACTGAGATTTCTTCCTAATTTGAAAAAATTGTTAAGAATTAATCTTTAATCCCAGAGATAGAAAAGAGTAAATAAGAGATGTAATAATGTTATAGTATTAATGGGATTTGAGCCTCAGTAGGAAACAGATGCATTATTCATAAGGATTGATGGTCTTTAGTGTCCCAACAGCCCCTTGTGGGGCTTTGGAGGTATTAGACTGGTCACTGGAGAGAGGGTTGCTCTAATGCTCCATAAGCTAAACTAAAAATATCGCTAGAATTATAAAGCAAAACCTAATCAAATCCTAAATATAAATACGATGATACAAATCCGTCCACTAGTTATCTCTAGAAACCACCCTGCCTCAAAGGGTTGTCAGTGACTTGTCCCTTATTATCTTTAATCAAGCAGAAGAGAGAGGCATTGAACGCCACAGTGGATCTGTATAACAAGGCACTGCAGGTGAAATCTATAGTGCTGTGCTTCCCCCTATATGTGTGCTGCCAGCCGGCCCCCGCTCCACTAGCAAAGGAAGGGGCAGCAAAGAGACAAAGGGATGCAGTGTTTACACAGAGCATGTGAAGTCCTCTGTAGCTTCTTCTAATTTCCATCCCCAAAGTCCAGACCACAGATGCTTCACAGGGCAAAACCAGCCTGGATGCCTGTAGGTAAAAATTACGTGGTAACACGCAACAAAGAAGCTGACTAAAGGAGATTTCTGCAATAAGGTTTCCAGCACTTACACGGATGGGATCTACCCAGGCTCTGGTCTCTGTGTTCTGTGACAGGATATTATTTATCTTAACTGTAATGGACAACAAAAAAAAAAAAAAAAAAGAGTATGTATTCTTTCATTTATCCAAGCAGATTAGGCATACAGTTTGAATATTTGTCTGAGAGGCTAAAACTGCTAGGCACCAAACAAATGTAACTGTGTAATTCAATAATAAAAAATATCTTTTTCATTAGACATTAAGTATCTTGGGATAATGATGAGGTCATAAAAGACTAATGTGTTTCGCCAGGAGAGAGAAGAAGATTCATAAAAGAATAAAGAGCTGTGGGATACGGCTCGTTTTGGCACAAAGGGTAGCACCCAAAGTCTGCTCAGGCAAATATTTGTGTGTGCAGATAGTTTAATGCAAAGCAGATTTAAGCCTCAATTTTGAAATAAGGTCCATGCAAACAGCCTTCTGACTGTCACCTCCTGTCCCCTGAGACACCAAAAACTGTACAGGACTTCTTTTGAGCACCACAGAGGACAGGGACCATCCGTGGTAAGAGATGCAGAGCCCCAAAAGATGTCCTCATGCTTCCTGGGGCTGTGCAGCCAGGGTGCAGGGTGCACTGGGACCCTGAGGGTGATAAACTTAAGTGGGGAGAGTGGGTCAAGTTTCAGGAAGGATGTAGCTCTTTTTTATATCGGTGTTCAAAAACACAAATCAGAGCAAAGGTGCTAAAAGACAAAATCTTCAGCCTTTATACTCTAGCACTTGGCTTTTTTCAGTGTTTGGTGAGAGACCCTCAGCTTTGTGCCTGCCTAGGTATCCCTTACCAGAAAAGGAAGAGGCAGTACCCCCCAATCCCCCGTACACTTTACTGTGTCCTTTCAATCCATGACATGTAAGTATGAGCTTACATTTTAAAACTAAAATTAAGTTCTTAATATGAAGGCTTTAACAAAGAAAAAATAATGACAGACTATAAGAAGCCCAAGAATCTTATTATTTTTTGTTAGAGTTTATGTACATATGCACACACACAGGCATAAATGGAAACAGATTTTCTTGTCTAGGATTTTTATTCTGTATATGCTGTTACATTCCAATAAAACAGTGTCCTTCAAGAGTCATCTGTGGGACTGATAATAATATATCAGCCTTAAACTAGGGTGTAAGATGAAACCAGCTGAAAACACTGAACAAAAATCAAACAGTCTGTGCTAACGAAACAGATGCAAAAAATAAAGGCAAAAAATAAAGCCAACTTTCAGACCTCTTTTGAATTTAACACTTTGTGGGGATATGAGTAACCTAAGCACGTCAACACTGAAGTTGGTGGTGGTGGTATTCAGTGAATCATAGATCCAAGCTTCCACAAGTTAGGAACCAAGTCTTAAAAAAAAGAAGTTACCAAGTGCAAGATTGCCTTAAAAGTCTGAAAATTAAAATAATGGTAATATGACACTGAGTTTCTTTTAATTTAAATTCTGTATTTTAGATCCAGCAGGGTGCATTCAAAAGACGTTTTCATTATATTCTTTATAACAAAAGTTAGAAAATTCTGGTGTAAATATGAAAGTTAAGAAACTAAAAAATAAAAAAGGCAATAAATACTCAAGGTCATACTATAAAATGGTGTGAATTGGTCACACTGAGGCTAGTGTATGCAAGTAAAATCCTTTGCTAGGGTAAATCGGTAGAGCTTCCTTGCTTTCGTGGGCCAGAAGTTATGAGCCATATCTTTCAGACTGACAATGTCTGGAAAAAACCTATTAAAGCAAAAACACCCCCAAAATCTGACAACGTGGTCCTTCTTCACCTAAAGTCCAGAGAAGGAGCTGAGTCCTTAGAAGTGCCTAAGGAACATCATTACGTACTCCTCTGTGGGAAGTCCACATGAGCATTACTCTGAACTGACTTTTTTCCTTTCTGCTGTTCCACCTCACATTTTTATCTCATTATTCTTAGCAGTGGTAAGTAACTATGACAGGAAGACAGAGTGGAAAATTAAGGCTTGTTAAGACTATTATACACCAAAAGGATCATGTCATAAATGAGATTTGAGTCTGCCCAGTTTGGGATATAATTAAGTAATCATGTTCAAGGTGGATGGATTTGAGACAATAAAAGGCCACCAGAGGTTGTTCAGTTTCACAGGGGCAAATCTTTTTATGCCAAGAAGTTACGTGGATGTGATTTTGGCAGCGGTGAGGGACATTGGCTCCCTCCCAGCTGTTGAACGTGGGGGCTTTTGCCCCTGGGAATAGAGGGCAGCTCTAGTGATCCCGTCATCCTTCAGGATGATCTTCCTGCCAAGCAAATGCTATTTTCCCATGTCTTGTTTTTCTGTGAGTGTATCACCAGTGTGCATTTACCTCTGGCTTTGGTCTACAGGAACCTCTCAAGAATAAGAACAATAAACTCAGCATCCTGGAAAAGAGTTGCATGTGCTGAAAATTTCACTATCACTTAATTCACTTTTGAGGAAAGTGTGTTTAAAGCCAATGATCAAGGCTGTGAATAATGAACATATTCCCATACTATGGACACAACAAGGAAGTGTCAACAAAACTGCAACAGGAAAACAGTGAGGCTTTTTCTTGGCTTTGAGAGAATACAATGAGTCTAATGTTGCTGCTTTCTCATTTTTTCCTATGTTATCAGCATGGAAAGCTGGGCAGGACTTAGCTGAATCACTGCTCAGAAGTCAGTCCAAAATGTGAGTGAGTCAAACAGTGTATAGGATAGAGAGTGACATGTGTGTTTAGTATCAGTAGGGTTTGTCGTGCAATTCTTGAGGGCATAATGGATGACTTTTTTTTTTTGCCTACAAGTAGCCACAATCATTATATGAATCATTTAGGGTAATGATATTGAAAGCTATCATATCATAAAGCTGCAGAGTTTTCCACTGAAAACAGCAGCTGAGAAGAGCTTCAGAACCATGCTAACAAAGATGGTACCTTTCTGGGATGTCTATTATTAAAAACACATGAAGAGATTGGGCTGACATGGGGGAGGGAGTGTTGGAAGAAGGAAGAGAAAAGAAGAGGGATCATAAAAAGTGACAAATAATACTTTTAAACATTAAATTCTTCACTTCTAAATTCAAGATTTAAATGGATAGTATATGGATATTTTTTCTCTAGCTATCTTTCTTCCTCCCTCCTTCTTTCTTAATTCCTCAGAAAGGAAGAGTAGGAAAAATCTGTCTTCAGGGTTTTGCCCTGCTATCTTTCACCATTTCTAGTCTGCCACTTCTTCAGATGGAAATAATGTCTGTTTGTGATTTCAAGCTGTGCAACTAGTAAAATATTAACCAAGACTTACTTTGGCAAAATAATTTTGCTTTCAATAAAATGTTGGGGGTGGGAGCACAACATGGGGATGGGACGGGACACAGACACACCCAGCAACAACAATAAATTAATACTATATTAAAAAAGTCAATCAGTCCTACTACCTACACAGGGAAGTCCTTCCTTATCTCACCTTTGCCATGTAGGAACGTTGTGGAAATGGGGGTCCTGTGGGATATTAAGGTAGAAGCACAGTTTGGAAGATGGCTCCCTCCTCATCTTCAGCACAGGGACGATTGGGGTAGTGGTGTCCCTGAAAACAGCATTTGTTGGTGGTCGCGCTCCTACATGGGAGCAGTTGACAGGAGGACAAACTTTGGGCATGGAGGGGTGCCGCTGCAGCGGGGCAGGCTCAGCAGCTGGCCCTGTGGCCATGGCAGTTGGGGATGACTCGCAGGGACCCACTGCCCTGCTCCCCCATCGCTTCACCTGCATTTGCTTTCACAGCTATGGCGGGTGGACATTTCCCACTCTGGCAGATACATACATGCTTTTCCAGATTAACATTACTGTACCATAGTATATCATAATCTGCATCACTATTGCACCAGCATTTCCTGGTGATTTTGCCAGTCCCAGTTTCTTTGCTGTGAATTCCTAGTGACAGGCCACAGCTTAATAAAGAATTGCATAAAAGGTGTATATTTGTTGTTAAGGCTTGAAAACAAAGAATGTCAAACAGTCAGACCTGCTAAGGAATGAGGGAATTAAATTAGCCTATCTGTGCCCCACTGTGCTGAATCTGGTCCAGCTTTCTAGAAATGCTGGTTCAGCAAAAGCACGTGGCAAGGAATCTAACTGGAACAGCAGGAGCAACTAGATTTCAACGTTCACTCTTGTCACAAACCCTTTTCTTCAGCTTACTAGGTTTGAAATAGCTTGTAAATACATTAAAGAATCCTTCTTCCCCCCGTTCGTTTTGCAGTACAGGGAAACATGTCTCTCCTTAAAGCAGATATTTTGGGGAAAGAACTTTGTGTAAAAATGCTGTATTAATATAAAATCAGAAGTAGTGTTTTTCCACAAAAAATTCATGGCAAATTTAAGTTGTGGTTAATAAAGGATTTCTTAACTATTTTGACTAAGGATCCTTTTTTTTTTGTTTGTTTGTTTATTTGCTTGTGAGATGCAGAAAGAATTAAAATCCATGTTTTTAGAATACATTCAATAGCAATAACTCACACTTAACTATTAATGGAAGCAAATGACTGAAGTGACCCAGATTTCTTTTTTGCATTGTTATGAGAAATAGCTGCACACAAAAACCTGTATTTCTGTCAAGCAAAAATATTTTGTCAGTCACAGCTGCTAGACCTATACACTAAAGCAGGGACAGACATATCTTCTAAACTAGACCTAGAACTTCAGTATTAAATGTAACCATTAGAATACATATGTGAATAATATGTCAGACAAGCATACAACTGAGTGTCTAAGGACATCAGCTCCTTAGAAATATCATGGGCTCTTTCCCCTTTTGCCAGTTTAAATCTGGGATATCTCCATCAAAGTCAGTAGAGTCAGAACTGTGTAAAACTGACACGATGGTAGGATGTGATCCCGCCTGCCTGTGTAACATCTGCCATCTTCGTCAATTCAAAGGTTGAACTTGGGCCACACATATAACAAACAGACTTATTGCTTTCTGGGGAAGACATAGCTGCCAAAGAGTTATACTTGAAAAATATCTGGGAGCTTAGAGTTGATCTAAATATTAGTCCACCCAGATCCTCTGCAATGTGCCGTCACTACAGAAGTCTCAGAGCACGTCTCTCACACAGAAAGACTAAGCTGCCTACAAATACAAATTTGGGCTTTCTTTGAGGAGCAGGAGGTGCACTTTCCACACCCAAGAGCTCTGTGCTCAGACCACCACCAGCCCTGGACACTCAGGCTTAGGCTCACCCCCAGTGCCAGGCACCCACCTGGGGAGGAGTTAGGGCAGAACTGGCAGGAGGGCAGCTCCGGATGATTTGAGCAGCCACCAACTGAGGATGCCCACTGTAGATGACTGGTTTGTGTTTCAGTATGAAGATCCTAAGCCAGCCTAGACAACATATTTTCATAAGCCAGGGTTTGGATACCACTCTGAGGTCAGTCACCTAAAATGCCAACACACAGCTTTGTAGATGTTCACGTCCTTCCTTATACTAACTCCTAACACATTTTTCTCAAAAATCTCACTCTTGGATAGTCAATGTCGTAAGGACTATCTGTCTGCCTGAATGTATATATACATGTGCATTTTAAGCTACGTAGCTCGCTGTCAGTGACTTTTACAAGAAAAGTAGATTTAAAATAAATAGAAAGATTAATATTAACTTAAGCAAAAAAGCAAAAAAAAATCCTGTTTGAGAATTCAGGTTGCTGAAGATACTAAATGAGTCACTATGTGGCACCTTAATTTTTTCACAGTATTTTATTTTTTTTTGGTGGGTTAAATGAGTCAGCTGGCTGTAGGCAGGATTTAGGACAATGGGTCATTAGTGTATGGGTGAGTAAAAATATATATTGCATACCTTTCTGTCTCCACATGTTATTTTTCCTTAACCTGATGCCAGACTCATTTCATATAAGTGACTCAGCTTTTGCTGAGTTGGCTCTGCTATTGGCAAACTCCCCCTTAGAAAATTATATTTCCTCCTCCCAAAGGTGGACTTGCAACATATTGTCAATTTTAAAGGTTGAAATTTAGGCAAGAAGAGTAAAAACATGCTTTTAAACTCTTCTGTAAGTATCATAAAAGTATATCTTTTTATTTCCCTTGAGAAGAATGTGAAAACATGAGGTAAAGATGGTCAGTAAAATCTCTCCAAAGTAAGTGAAGAATCTTCTTCAGCCTCTACTGATATTTTATTCCTTTCAGTGAGAGTTCTGCTTATTCTGCATTTCCAACCCAAGATGCAACAGCTAAGAAAGGAGAATAATTTTAAAAATAATCTGTTATGTCTTCGCCTTGTTTAAATCAGCACATCTGCAAACATGACAGTTCAATGACCTATTGAGAATCTAATTCTCATTTAAAAAACCCAACACCAAACAACACTTTATTAATTTTATAGGATAATTTACTTTACAGACTTAATTCACACAATATTTATAAGGCTGTTGTCCCTGCTTTAGTTCATAGTATTTTCCTACAACATTGTCTGATTATATGATACTGGACTGTCACTTCACTTCCAGACTGGAGTTCTATTTTCTGCTAAGGTGAACCAGGGTAGCTCAGTAGATGCATCAATTTATACTACATTTGAATCTCAGTCTGTGATCTTTTTAGAGTTATTGTTAAGGTGAAATAGGCTGAAGAAGGAAAAATGACAAAGTCTAAAGAGGTTTGGAACATTTTTCAGATGGCCTTCTCCCTAGTGAAATCAGAGCTCTCTATATAACTTATGGGCAGAACAAGACACCTAAAAATGGGGTTCAAAGAAGCCGGAGCTTTGTGTGAAGTATTAAACAGTAGGAAATAACAAATAAATGTTCAGGCTTCTGCTCTGCCATCAAAGGTTGTTAAATGAATACTGGGTTAGAGGAAAACACCTTCTCCCATTTCAGATTTGCAGCTACAAATAACTCTTAGAATTAGTTTCATCTGTCAGCTTCATCTTTTCTTGCAAACAGCAGAAGTAATACTCTCTTGGTATGTGTGAGATCCATGATCACATATCTTTGATACCCACTTTGGGGCAAGAGATTACACCAATGTTTTCCACAGTTCAGAAAAGCAATAGCTCTCCTTGGAGTATTCTGGAATGGTGCTGAAATTCAGTATCCAATTGGAATTGTGCCACTCTATACAAATTAAGAAAATACTAATTGAAAGAGAGACTGCAATTTCATCTCACTAGGCTGCAGAGTTATTTTCTCAATGCTCATTTAACCTCTAAATCTCTATTTCTGAAAAAGATAAGATTTGAACTTGAGCCTCCCCTGTTTTAAGAGAAACCATTAACCACCAGGCTCCTGAAAATAAGGAAGGATACTCATGAAAGATTTTAGTTTTATTTTAGAATCTAAACTCAGATTAACATGTTAACTAGGTCAGGAACTCAGGTGCAATTCAATGGCTTGGTTTCTGCAGGATGTCAGACTGTGAACTTCTATGTAACAGGTACAGATCAATGAAATTTTACAGATGACGCAGAAGTAGCCTAATACATCTGAAGCCAATCGTAATCCTTCCAGTAACACCAGTAAGCTTTGTACATGACTACGTATATGTCTGTTACTCTGGGATGATGTATATTGCTGGTTTCTTCACTGTGACAATAAAAATACAAAATTTACTTATAGCAGTAGAATGTCAGTAGGTTCTGCCTATACATTCATTATGCTTTTTTTTGGCTTCATTTTGTTTCTGTGGGGGTTGATTGCTCACTCTTTACACTTGAAAATTTTCTAAATCAGTTTCGACTTCTAGGAATCCTGTCCTTGCCTTCAGTACTTAAAGAAGGGAAACAAAAGAAGTATTTCTGGTGTCACATGTTGCGTGTTCACAAGAACAAATGCTCAAGATCCCTCCCCTTCCTCCTGCTGCTTGAAGGACTCTTTGATAAAACCAGTGCACTTTTTTTTTATGTGACTCATGGTGCTCTTAAGATCTAACATGCTATCTGGGTAGGCATCAGCATTTTACAAGAATCTTTTTTTACACCTCAAAATTCATAGTTGTCCATCAAAGATTTTAGCCCAAAGAGCAGTTAATAAAGCTGGATGACCTCTTGCTCTAGGATTTTTTAAGTCTCTTTCAGACTAAAATTAGATTTTCTCCTTTAGGAAGAGAAACAGGCCGATGTGTGACCCTTGAACTGTCAATCATCTGGAAGTAAAGCAGGGAACTGATTTCTCTCAGAGCAGCAGAATGAAATGCTCCAAAATAATAATAATGTGGCTATACATATTTATAAGCTCATCATTATTAGTCTTTAGTATGATTGTTCCTACCTGATATTCAATGGTAATTTTGGCCCATGGATATATACTTTGACTTAATTCCATAAGATACTCTAATTTCAAATAAATCATGCTTTAAATGAGTTAACCACTAATTAACTGGCAGGTCTCAAGTAACAGTCATCTATGGGGAATCATAACTGAATGCCCTAGTCATGTTTGACAGGTGTCTGTATTATGCCCAGTGCTGTTTAACATTTCAGCTGTTGCTGAAAAATATATGAATGGGACAACATTGGAAAGAATAGTAAGTAATAAGAACAGATTGATGAAGGGAGAAGGTGCTTTCCACAGATATGCATTTTAATACACTAAATGAAACAGCTTATTTCTAGGAATAAAGATCCAGACCATATATTTACGACAAAGGACTATACTGTGGAAATCAGTACCTCTGTAAAAGATATAGGCGTATAGTTTGCAAGCAAGTTGGTATAAGCTCTGGAATAATGTGCTACAAAACAAAAAAAAAAAAAAAAAGAAAGAAAAAAGAGGAGGCTTATATGATCCTTGGCTGATAAACAGGAATGAGGGGGAGGAGGGACACAATTTTTCCTTGATGTGTAGTAAAACTGATCCTGTACAGTTCTGGCAGCCATATGTTGAAATAGCAACTGAAAAATTAGAGAGGATGCAGATAGATGCCTTACCCGGAGAGACACAAAGAAAAGACTCTGTTTAATTGAATGAAAAGCACACTGAAGGGAAACTTGGTTACAGGACCTAAAAAACCCTCATAATTTCTCTCACACCTTGCAGGTGAACAAGACAGAAGTAAAAAATCTCCACTTGTTTTCCAGAGCTCATTTTCCTCAAGCCTTTTATATTCACGTGGTTAAAAGGCAGTTGTAGCCACTCCTGTATTGTAGAACATGCCTCTAAGTCATACCATCACAGGGCATGGGCAAATGCTGAAAACTAAAGGGCCTTTTAATTTAGAGGTGGGAGAAATTAAAGAGACCAGCAGTTAGAAGAGGGAATCAGACAAATTCAAATGGGAAGTAAGACACACAGTTTTAAGAAAGAGGATGGTTTGCTGTTGGAATGGTTTGCCAAGGAAAACAGGGGAAACTTTGATGTCTGCAGATAAAGACTGGATCTTTTTCTGAATGAGATAATTTGGACAAATAAAATTTTAACACTAATACTGGAATAAGTGGGTGAAACTTAAGGGCCAACATTGCTCTTCAAAGGTTGGAGCGGATATCTTTGGCTTTAGATTCCACTACTGAGAGACTCTGACTTTGGAAGGAGAATGCAATTTCTCATTAATATAAAGGGAAAAAAAAAAATCACAGTGTGAATGGTTAAGCACTGGAACTGACTGCCAAGAAATCAGGGAATTTCCACCCATACAGACTTTCAAAACTCAGGGGGAAGGTGCCCTGAGCAACCTCATCTAATTTTGAAGTTAGTACCTCCTTCAGTAGGAGACTGGACTAGATGACTTCCAGAGGTCCAGTCCAGCATGAACTTTTCTACAGTCCTGCACTTTTCCTGATGGGCAAGATGCTGATGACATTTGATGACACTGCATTTATAAAGAATTCCAGAGTCTTCAGATGGACTCTGTCTTCTAGTGATGTCCTGTTTTTATCTGTCTGAACAATGGATAGGCAGTACAACTTTTTCCTGGATGTGATCAAAGACAAAATTACATGTCGTGAAGACTTTTGATAGTCATGTTAAAGAGCCCATATATATTTTGGTTTATTGCACTGTTAAATGTATTATTTGTAAATACATTCTGCTTGAAAACATTGGAGAGAACCCAAATGAAATAATTGGTAATCCAATCTAGATGTTGTTTTTCTCAGGTTCCTTGTATAAACGTCGGTTTTGCTCATGCTCCTCAATGTGCTCCTATTCAGGTGCTGATTTGAGAACATGGCACCACCAGCTGTAAGGTGTGTGGAAAGGATGTCCTCAATCAGGCCAAGGTGGCTCATTAGACTTCATTTCAAAACCTGTTGTAAGTTTGAAAACTCTGAAATGCTGTGGACACAGGAGAGGTCACATGCTAGAGAGGAGCATCCACAGCTCTCCCTTCCAGCTGGTGCTCTTGTGGGTGTCTTGCAGGAGAGCCCTGGCAATATTTCTCTTGATTAACAGCTTCTGACCAGAAAACTCCAACCTGTCACCCCTCAGCTCAGCTGCTGTGCCATTTGTTGCTCTACTACCCTCACGTATCATCAAAGGAAAGCTTAGATTAAATCTTTTCTTCATGGGTATTACAGGGAAATCATTACATTGCTTCTGTTCTCAAATTAGTGAGCAAAACAAAAGGGAATCAAAGGGGAATCAAGTAGTTTATCGCACAGCCGAAGCAATGGTGACCTTGTCTGTCCACAGGAAGAGCAGCTAATCGGGCAGGGAGGTGCTGTGATTTAGTACCTATGTCTTTGGATTTTAATCCGATGTAAAGTGACATAATTGTATTGATCTCAGTGCTGATTTACACTATCTGAGAATATTACCATTTATTTTTAACTTCACTAAATTCCATATCTGCTCTAGTATTGCTGATGCAAAGAAAATTAAAATACTCCAGATCAATCTAGTTTCCCAAAGTAACAATGAAACACTTATAACTGCAGTGAGAAAGGTGCACAGAAGCTCTTTTATTCTATCCTGCTCTTAAGAGTTAAGTGAAATTACTGAAGCATGTTTTAAATTTTATCAATTGTGACATATTTTATGGTACTGGCATAGTATATTCAACAAGTGCATTAGGAGAGTGCTTAGCACTTTGTAATTACACTCATATTTCATTTTAAGATAATTTCATGCTATTCTTTCAAAAGGCATCAAATTTGGAGCTGTAGTCTTGAAACAATAGGATGTGATATTAAAAATATCAGATCTTAAATGCTCTTCTACTTCTCTAATGGAATATAACTAAAATGCAGTGTGTAACATTCATTCAAAAAACCTCTGCAGTCAAAGAGATACTATTGATTTAAGTCACTATTAATTTAATGAAATGACATTCCTCTTTTTTTGCCCTTCTTTGCTCCCCTCCTCAATGAAAAATCAGGTTTGCAGTCTCAATTGTCTCAGTAAAAAAATATATATATTATACTAACACTCCTGGTACATGGATTTTAAAGTAACTAACTAAATCATTATTATGACACATGGGTTTTGCACCTATAAGGAACTTTCTGACTCAGCACTGATAGTGTGGACATGTGGTGACTCTTATTTAAATAAGACCATTTCCTCTGTGAATGCATGTGTTGTATATTTAGCTGCGCTTTCTGGAGGGACTGAGGAAGGACTAGACAGTGCAGGTTTATCTGCATCAAATTTGGTGGGAATGCCACATGTAAAGAGGTTGCAAAATCAGGACTTCAGCAAGAAAGCAGGAAGCCTTCATCTTAATAGGATGGAATTTTTGAATATAGAGGGATTGGGGCCAATTAATGCAAGAACTAGTCATGGAGAGCCATGGGAATTGTACAACGGAGGAACTGCTGGAGTAGATTCTAAATAACAAAGGGAGAAGTCCTGATCTCACCAAAGCGAGGGCCTGTTCTCTATGCAAGCCTCGGGCCAATAATGCAAAAGGTGCATAGTAGTCACTGTCTTGATCCAAGGCTGCTTTCAAGCCTTGCTGCCTTGCTTCAGGGTGTGCGCAGGCAGCTTGTGCACAGCATAGCTGCAATTTGGTTGCAAAGCGTAATTCCCTGGCACTGCAAAATATACAGAAAGAAGCATAAACCTTTCACCACTTCAACATTTTAGACTATATGCAAGCGAGCATTACAATTAGGCTACAAGTTCTTTGCCATTTGAGAGATGCGGTAGGTTTATTAATAGTCTGACTTCAGATTTGTCAGGGAAATCTAAGTAATGTGGTTCTGGTAGTGTAGGATGAGCCTCCCTCTAGCTCAGGAGAGAGGCATATCTGAGCCAGGAAGCCTGCCATCAAACACTGCCTCCACATTCAGGCTGTGTCTATTGTGCCATGTGAAAGATCTCTGAGTTAGCTTTTTGCACACTATTGTACTACCAAGAAACATTTGAGTCGTAGAAACAAAGCTGAGCAGCTCATGCTAAGCATCATGGAGACAAGCTTATGCTGCTACTGATTCAGTGCTAGCTGCGGGGACCTGTCCCTGGGCTCTGCTGGGCAGAACAAAGCTATCCTTGATGGAAACAGCCACTGCAAAAATCCCACCAGATATGACAAAACATGGAGTACTGAGATGGGGCATGAATAGAGATAAGAGTAATCCAGCAGGTTTCACAGCTGGATTAGCAATTTTTAAAGGATACGATTTGAGAAATTAGGAATAGAGACTGGCCTGGGATTTGTTGTATATGTACAAAGTGTACAGCTCTGACCCCGAATTCTGCAGTTTGGAGCAGTACGATGAGCACCTGATGGACTGTCTTACAAAAATATTTCATTTTAATTAAACTGAATACTGTAAAAGGATTGATGTATATTCAGTATAGCTCAGGCAGTTCACCTAAACTGAGATTACAGCCCTCAGGTTATACTAGGTTCTAATAAAATTTGTGTTGCATTTAATATGTCACCATTCATGGAATATACTGTGTTTTTTGGGGTTTTTTTAATTGAAGTTCTCAGTAGGTTTGCTCCATGACTCATTTTCACATTCTCATGCAATGCCAGAAAGAGTTACTTTAACCACTGTGGTTCTCCTGCGCTGGGAAAATTCACAGGTGAGTATGTCATGTTGTTTGGCATGAACAGTAACTAGACAGTTCCTTTATTTAGAGTAATTAATCCTGCCTGCAAGTAGTGGTATTTTCCACAGTCTGTACCATTAAGTGGGAGCCTAGTTTTGAAAATCGATGCTAGTTCCCCAGTTGCATTCTTGGCTGAAGTTGGGTGTGTAACATCCCACAAGGTCATTTAAGGGAAGGAAATACCTCATGTTTCCCAACATCATCAGTTCAGGCATGACCTGATTTTGCAATCTTACTCATATTAGGCAATTCCCTTGCATGTCATAGGATTACTTGCAACAGCTCAGGCTGCTTGCTTTGAAAGATGCTGACCTTGAATCTAAATTATCTGCTCCCTAATATCCTTCACTGTAGGAGAGGAAACAATCTTTCACACAGAATTAGAAGAGGAAGGTGATCTTGGAACAGTACATGCAAATAACCTCCAACCACTTGTTTAATAGAATAAGAGGTCAGCTTCCAAAAAAAATTTACATCCACAACGTATCATTACCATTATATAATATCTAGCAAAAATATTTACTGCAGTGGAAGTGTAGAACACGGGGTTAATAACCATTGTAAATGTTCTTTGCTGAATGCCAAACCAGCCCAAAATAAAGCACTCACCGTGCATTAAACAACAGCATCTAATGGTAGAACCAAGGGGTCAGATAACATTATTGCTTCAAGTTCTTATTCTGTGGATGCATTTTTGGCCTCGAATCCCACTTTACAGTATAAATTACCAGCTTAACGAGTACTTTTAAAAGCAATCCTTTGAACAGGAGTGGGAAGAGCATTTAAGCAGCTTCAAAGTCCCCATAGACACAGTGCTGATGTAAACTGTCAGGGGAATGTACTAATAGCCCCCAGCAATGTACTATAATTGCCATTCTCCCTGCTTCAGTTTTAAATTTCCCCCTCTCAGGCCATAAATGCATAGGTCAAGTCCATCTTGGCCACGGAGATCAAATATGTTCTCTGCAGCATTAACTTCGAGAGGGTTTTCATTTTTCAGACTTTTTTCTGAGGTTGAAATGAAACCTTGCTTTTTATTTTGTGAATTCTTTTAATAGAAATCTTTTTCTAGGAATCCTTAGAGAGGGTTATTGTATGATACTGCTACTCCCTGTGTCAAATTTTCTCTTGTTGTAGCGATTTAAATGGAGCTTTGCCAGGTTACAGAAATAGAGGATATATTCCCATGGGTTTTACATCATGAAGTTTTATTGCTGATGTTGATTCCTAGGGTTACCACATACCTGAAGAACTCTGGGCAAAAACCCAAGAACTTCATATGATATTAGTTCTGTTCACTACACAAGAAACTTCAGTGATTTCAGATATCCTCAGGTTTATATTGTCTATAAAGTGAACACTACCAGCAGAGTATCTTATATTACAAACACAAAGGAGAAAGGCTTGCCTTAATATTTTCTTGCAGGAAAATAAGGATGGGCTCTCTCTAAAACATCTGATGGATTTAGCAGCAAGACCCCATGCGAAGAGCCAGATCTCTCTAATCCCCTTTCTCCACTAATATTTTCCTCCACAGATTGTTGTAGATCAAGTATTATTCCTACACTGACTATACTAAAATATTTGTTGCTTATAATAAAGCTTTTTACAATAAAGACTGTACAAACAGAAAACAATTTTGATCAGCATTGCTGAAAATATTTCAGATTTGGTAACATATAGGAGCATTTCTGTCTGGGATTATGAATGAAATAAATTGTATTCAATTATTAAATTGAATCTTCTATTAAAGCACAAGAAAAATCATGTTGTTTCAGTTAATGAAGTAACAAGAGCAGTTAACTTTGTAATGAATTAATGAGTTGTGTTGGAAAGGTTTGTAAAGTAGATAATAAGGAAGTTGTAGCAGCAAGTGTCCTTGAAAGACATCCATGAAGCTATGTTTTGTAGGGCATTTGGCAAGTTAATATTTGACAGCATTGCATGTAATGACACTCTTGAATATGCATGATGTAATTGTTTAGTTACCCAATAAGATCTGTTAATTGTTGTGTAAAGTGGGCATGCAGTCAAGGGGTATGGCTTCCAAATATGTATGTGAGTGAGATACTTTGTGGATAAGGAAACCAACATATCTGAGGATTTGGAGAAGAAGGATCTGTGTCCCTGAAAAGAAAACTCTGATAACTTGCCTTCATGTGCTCCTACTGAGTCAGAGCAACCTTGTGATAACAAGCTGTTAAGATTTGCTTCTTAGAATACTTGTGCGTATGCTTAGAACTAGAATGACAAATTTATAGCTTGCTGATTTCACAGGAAAGAAAACAACATTTCCTACACTAGCTTTAATTCAGCTGTTTAAAGGAATAAACCTAATTAAAGATCTATTATTTCTATGGCCTATCTTTATTTTATGTTAAGGTAAACAGTCATTATCTAATTTGAGCTAATTTTGTATCAGAGACATCGGTCCTTAAAATTCCTAAATCCTTTACTGCATCGCACATATCCCAATTCCAAGGAATTTTGATTATCCCCTTCTCACAGGGTGGATAATCTGCTTTTTACTTCATTATCCCACCCACTTATATTTGATATATCCTCTCAGTGGACCCTCCATGTGGGGAAGGGTCTATAGCCCTCAGCCCTGTTTATCCTCTCCTTTTGAATAAGTTAACAGTAATTCTCTGACTCCTGGCAGTCTAACCGCAACTTGGGTAGCAGCAATCCCTCAGTAGAAAGCCCATCCTGCTAACCCTACAATGCAGGAAAATCCATAATTAAGTTTTTCTCCTGCTCTCTGGGTACTCATCAGACCCCTACAAATCCCCTGCATCTTCCTTGGTGACCTTTCAGAGGATCACATGTGATTCCTTTTTCTTCCATTTTGAGTCCTTGGTGATGCAGCATCCTTGTGAGCAGTGGCAGCTCACAGTCGTCTGAAGAACTGCCCTACAAATGCTTTCTCCCATTTAGTGTGTGTCTACTGGAACCTTCCTCCCAGCCACGGCTCTCTGTGGAAATAATATTCTAGCTCAGGAGAGATCTTATGTGAGGTAAAAGAAACTTTAGCTTTTTTTTTGCTTTTTGGAGGGGGTTAGGGTTTGGGGTTTTGTTTGTTTGTTTGTTTTGTTTTGTTTTGTTTTGTTTTGTTTTGTTTTCATTACAGGTTTTAGAGCTGGGCTCTAAAGCTAAAGAAAAAAGGATCAAGCTGAACCCTCATATGAAGTGATGCTGACACAGGTAACTTCTGCATGGATAGTCCTCAGATCATGGGGAAGCTATCAGGCCTTTTATTTATATACCACTCAGTTTCTGGGAATTTCAGTCAAGAACCAGGACGCTACAGTCCTATCCACTGCATAGTGTGGAGGAAGGGGAGAGGAAATCAGTCATTTACCCTATTTAGATCTAAGCAATCCACAAGCTTTTTCATTAGTGAATATCTACATATTAGGGTCTTAAGCGACATTGTAACACCAAAGGATGTTGCATCAGATGTGGAATTTCCAGCTTGGCTGTTGCTGCCGGTTTCCTGAATTTTTTTTTTTTTTTTTTAATTGTTATTTTCTCCTGAATTTGAAGTTTTAGAGGGCTGATGTGCAATCACAAAGCCAAGTTCTGTTTTACTTCTTGGTCTGCTTCCGTGCTTGGTTAGGGTTTTTGCCCTCTGCTTGTGTTGTGTGGATGCCGGCTGCTGGTATTCAGAGTGACTGTGTTGTCTGCTTTATGGTGATTGATGGGATGATTCATGGAATTTCAGCTCTTGTACTGGGAACCTGAGAGGAAGAGTGTCATTGCTCATCTTTGCCTTTGTTCACCTCCTTGAGTGTTTTGTTTTAAGGAAGCAAAGCAGGTGCACTTTTGTTTGAGGTGTTTCTACTGCTTTCTTGAGATTAAGAGCATATTGACCACATATTTGTCTTCCTTTCCTCAATCTTTTACAAGGAATTTCTCAAAGTGTTCATAGAAGAATCTGAAGATATTTTTGGTAAAAGAGATCCAAGGAGAAGCCCTGGTTATAAAGATGATTGTTGTGGAGATTGCAGCCCTTTTTTCATGCTATTTGAGGCCATTAAATTATTTCACAATGAATAATGTGTTGTAGGAACTTTTGAACCATGTAACTGGTTACTTATGCAGTATGAGTATATATAGGGTGCAGAATACTATCACTACAGAAAGATGCAAGGAATATTCAAAATTTTTAGAGTGCTTATATCAGAACACACTTCACCAGTCTGGGAGAGAAACTGAGGCGCAGAGACAAGATCACCCAGTGTGTTCAAGGTCACCCAGCAAATCTCTTTTAGAGACAGGGAGAGAACACAGATTTCACAAGTTCTCATTCAGGATCTACCATAGCTCAAGTGTAAATGAACACACAGGGCACTATGCTGTGGAGAATAAGACCCAAAATGCAGAGAGAGGGTGGATACCTGTATTAAAACACATAATATCTCTCTCCCTCCCTCTTTCTTTCTTTCTTTCTTTCTTTCTTTCTTTCTTTCTTTCTTTCTTTCTTTCTTTCTTTCTTTCCTTCTTTCTTTCTTTCTTTCACGTGATGCACATATGAATTCTGCCTTCATTTTTTCCTGCAGAACTGCTTATACCCTGTGGTTACTTCAGTGATAAGGTTCAGCTGGCCTGACATATGACTTTCCTGCTTGTTTTCTTTGCTATCATATTCCTCTCACAAGTTACTATTCATTGTGGGCGGGATTGGGAACACGGCAAAGGAGCTGCATTTCAGCTGTGGCTGTCCAAGGAGTGGATGGCTTCCACATTTTTGTTTATGGGGTCAGACTCCTCTGCCTTAAGTACCAAATATTTAAAAATGGAACATGAAAGTCTGAGATACTCATTGCAGAATTTCTTCACAGTTATTGAAGAGAAATGAGTTTCTGTCGGGGATATTTACTTGCCCTGTCTTGGGGGCCTTCTTTTATCCACTGTCTATAAAGGGAACTGAGAGTTATGCTGGACACAAGCATGTGAGAAAGTTAGCTAAGTCACAGTAGGTCAATCCACTTCTGCTCTTTCTTCATTCCTCCCACTAAGGTTACACCTCTGCCCTAAGCATTGTTTTGTTTCTCTTGAGCTGGTCAGCGAGTGGGGAAAAGGGAGAGGGCCATTTCAGTGACAGACTTACAACAGTGTTTAGCAGTGGTAAAGGTGGTGGCAGGAGTCTGCACCTTGCTTTTCAGTCCTTGCACAGTCGACAGGTTGCTTTCTGCTTCTTTCTTGCAGTCTTTTGCTTCTCAGCACATCCTACTGCTTTATTCATAAGGGAAATGTGACTGGAAATGCCAGCTCAAAAATATCATGCACAAAAATCTGCTGCCTCTTTGTGTCTATGCTGGCTGCCTGTGACATCTCACTCATTGCCCTTGTAGCTCACTGCTGTTTTTTCTTGCAGTCATGCTAACTGAATTTACATGCTGCAGTGTTTCCAGGACCACTGCTGTCCTTCACTTGCCCCAGTGGCACTACTTAGAGCAGGAGGAAATGGAAATGTTACAGATGTCATAGCTGCCCTTGCTGCCTAGTCTTTGGAAAGGGAACTGCATTAGGCATTAATTATTCTTATTTCCTCTCCTTATTTTATCCTTCCTTATCTCTCCCTCTGACCTTTTTAAATGTTAGGGAACCCTGATTTCACTCCGTCCCTCACCTCCACCTGTCCCTGGCTGGAAAAGAGATAGAAAAATCATAGATGCTTTGTTTAGCAAGAGACCAAAGATGTATGGTGGCACAGACTCTGTCCCTTCACTGCTGTGCTGCCCAGGGAGCACAAGGAGCCTGGGAATGTTTCGAACAGGAAATATCCACAATGCCCTCACAGCAGAGCGGTAATATAGACCACTGTACTCCCTTACACTCACTCCCTAAGTGCTGCACTCCTTGAAATTTAGAGCGTAGAATTACTATTATTTATTTCATACTTATCCCTAGAGGCCAAACCTATGTCTTACTTTGTAAGCCTTTTATAGACAGGTACAACTGGGCAAAGCACTGTACCATGGCTCAGAAATATCAGTTTCTAGCTCTGCTGCTCATTTACTGATGACCCCTAAAGCTACCTATATCGAAGTATTAGAAAGATCTGGCATTAGACACAGGCATGGAGGCATCATTAGCTCCTTAAACACATCCGAATGTCTTCCTCCTGTTGTGTTGGCAGGGAAATTGAATGGCAACCAGGTGCGTAGGTCTGCCTATCGCCAAGCTGAGACTAAACACAGATAGGCAGTAGGAAGGTTGCTTACCTGTTCACAGGTGTGAAACTGAAAAACCAGCCTTCTGATAAGAGTCATGGGAGCAACAGTACACATTAGTAACAATATAGAGTTTGAGCATCTTATGAGAGGCAAAGTGTAATATGCCAAAGCTGAAAGGAGCCTGGATTTGATGACCTGCAGGGAAATTCCTTTCAGTTTTAAGGCTCAGTGAATGATAAAGTCTTTGCATAAATTTACAGGGAGCTTTTTATAGTGAAGGGGTGAAAGGAGTGTGAAAGCGCAGACTGTTAAATGTCGTCAGGGATGTTACCACTGACTTTTTTTGTGGAAGAGAAAAGCTGGTAGCAATCCAAAGAGTACATAAGACAGGACAAGTGGGAGGGTATCTGATCCATTGAACTCACTCTCTGTTTTATGAATAGTCAGTGCTTTCCCCTCCCCACCTCCTTCCCTTTCTGAGTAGTTTACACGTAGGACTTGCATGGTAGACAGCGAGTGTGTTGCAACCACTTATCACTCATGTCTTGACCATTGTTTCCCCAGTTTCTCTTTTGAAGACTGGCTTTCCATTTCTGCCAGAGAAAAATCAAAGTCTAGGCAAGGGCAAAGTAAACAGTAATGCACCGTGAGACAAGTGTGTTTAGTGTCTTAAGCATAATGACTGTATCTGATTTAGTCATGCCCTTTCAGGAAGAAGAATTCAGTCTCCTTGGACAGCTCAGTGAAGATGTCTGCTCACTTCATATTGAAAACAGGAAAGTGCAATGGTTGACTGGCTGAGAAAAAAAAAATAGGATAATAAAGAAAATAAGGCCTTATACAAATCAGTGATACCATCATTTTGAATACTGCATACAGGTTTGGCCTACTTACCTCAGAAAACAAAGGGCACAAAGAGAATGCACAGCAAAAGGCCAAAATGCATTAGCAGGGGCATCAAGAGAGAGGGAAGAAGACAGACACTTTGTGTTCATCTGGCATTCATAAACAGCCCAATGCAGAATTCTTCAAGCAATTGAAATGACCAACAGAAACTACCCCATACAGATGTTTCCCCTCCATTCCTCAGGCTGGCCAAAAAAAATCAATTAAAGCTGGTCTCTAAGGCACTCTCCAGGCACTCCCCAAGAGGTGGTGAAAATGCATTAACTGCATCACACTCTGTCCATGCACAGATTTCCATATTCTCTCCTTGCTATTTAGAGCAAGGGGCTTGGTAACCTTTGTAGCATCACCAATACCTCTAGTACGGGAAAAGCCACACTATGAGGAAAAGCAGGACAGGGGCAGAGCTGAATACGGAGGACTGAGGAGACCTGTACTGAGACGGCACAGCCCAAGGTCGATTCATTCACTGTGACTCCTCTCCTTGTCAGGATTATGGGGACAGTGGCAGCTGCTGGGGTGCAAATGTGTACCCTCTGCACTGAGATGTTGATAGGTCATTGGTAGTGGTTAAATTGTTTTAGTCACAGAGCTATTACAAATTACTGGGACCAAGGAGTCCTCAGGGTTGTAGTACCTGTGCTGTGGATCCTCTCCGAGATTTTCTGCAAATGTTGATTTTTCCCCAGTGCCAAATTTTTTCGCTAATGAAGTATAGTAAGAGTGAAAACCAAATATCCCCTGCCTGAATAAGAATAGCTTTTTTATCACTATTAAATTAATAGAAAGATTATAAAGCTCTTAGTAAATGTCCCAGTATGCCTGTAGGTGGTGAACTGGGAAAAGGAAGGGAGCACATCTTGTAGCTGCTTTTGCTCTGTGAGCTTGGGGGTGTCCTTTGCACCAGGTGGCAACACTTCAGCAGAGAGTAAATGAAGGTGGGAGCATATTTATTTCCTTAAATCCTGGCGTCCATCCCCACATCCTTCCCTCAGCCGAGGGAGTAGTCATGGAAACAGCCAAGGACAGCCTTGCTCCAATAGCAAAGGTTTGGTCCCTTCGATGGGGCAAGGAGAGACATAGAGAAGAGAAAAACACTGTCCGGGGTGACAGGGTCATCCACGAATACATTTAGCAAGTGTCATCAAATATTTAATTTCACACAAAACTGAAAGGGACAGGAGAATCCTAGGTTTAGTGCCTCCTCTAAAGTAGACCTGAGGCAATTTTGCTGGTTTTGCTTTATGTGAGAAAATGTTCAAAAGAGCTGTTGCAATCTATCATGTCAATAACTCACAGACAAAAGGTGCCTAATAATATGCATTGACACAACAGCCTATAATGGCTGTGTGGGAACCATTACATTTATTATTATAGCAATGACCCATAGACTAAGAAAACATTTATTTCTTTCCACAAAAAATCTTTACCATTCTTTTAAGCACCATGAAAAGGAGATGAAATGAGAAGAGAGTAGCCATATTCAGCATGTTAAGAAATAAAAGACATTTGAACCGCTTTCTATTCAGTCCCTGTTCACATCCTTAATAGGAACAATTAAAGAAATATGACAAAGTATCTAAGCATATATATCTGGCACAGATAACACTGCTTTCTGTATTCATATCTTTTAAAATGAGGTGAGTGAAAGATGGAGTAAAGTACATATCTTTGACCTTGACTCTGCAAATATAAACATACAGCACAGTGTTCGTATCGTATATTTTAAAAAATCCTTGCACATTTTTCCCCAGGGAGTGCAGAAGGAATAGAAAGACCTACACATGGCAGATGCTAATCATGTCACACTTGTGTGCACCTTCCAGATACTATGGTGATGAGGCTGTTTAAGTCTTCAGACAGAATGAAGCATGGACATTTGTGCTTAATAGTCTGACTTTTCATAATTTAAAGATGACCCTTCACATATTTTTCCTATGGGTTTGCTATGTTAATATTTATACAGGGAGGTATTAATAAACAGTGGCCTTTCATAAGTAAGTATTCAGCAAGTAAAACCCATTGTCATTTATCAATGGGAAGGGAAGGTATAATAGATTTCAGCATTTTAAAGTCTACGCACACATAGTTTAATTTACCAGTTTTCCCAGGGGCCAGCAGCATGGATTTATATCTCAATGTGATGAGGTCCTTGACTGTAAAACAGCTGGCTATACAAGTAAAATAATGTATAAATGATACAAATATAAATAAATATTACAGGGTAAACATAGTGATTAGAACCAAATAAGAGACATGCTAAATTTAATTCTGCCCTGGGATGCAGGCGTTGCAACACAAAATTAATTGATCAGAACTGCTTGGGTGATCAGTTTTCACATTGGACTGTACTGAGTAACAAAGGATCGCTGTCAGTGCTTGCATGGTCTGTTCATAATTGCTGCAACGTCCTGGAGTAAATAAGACTGAAGACAGCTAAGACAGCTGAAGTTACTGTGTTCAGTGCTGTTGCAGAATCATTATGTGTTTGTGCAGGTGGCCCAATATCTTGAAAAATCAGCAGTACTTAGTGAAGAAAACCTTCCTCACCTTTTGCTCACCATGGCTTTTTTGAGACAGTCCAAGCTTAGACTATCTATACATTTTATTAGCTTCTGTGGCACATAACATCTATCAGGACCCTTCCAGGAAGGTGACTTGTCAGACCAGTGACAACTGCATGGCAGTGCAACAGCGAAACCTCGGGCACATTGCAGTGTATCAGCCCTTCCACCCTGCAGGTGTTTCACCCTGCATGTCCTGAAGTGAGCTGAACTAATGCATGAACTCAAGGCGGCATTCAGAGTAGGAAAAAGGTGTAACTGTGAAATAAGGAGCAGATATTAATTTCAGGCAGAGTGTCCTGCCAATGTAGAAATGTTTGATTAAAGAGAGACCACCTCTCTGTCAGAAACATCCCTATGGCTCCAGCCATGTTGGAGTCTAATCCTGTTTTGTGAAAATGGTCCAGCAATAGCAATACTAGGAGGTCAGTCCATTCCCATTTCCATCACCAACCTGCTCCATACCCACACTGAGCACTCACCACCCTGGTAGTACCTACTGTGCTTCATATATTAATGTTGCCTCATAATACAACCAGGCTGTTATTAAGGTTGCTGTCTAATCTTCCAGCAAGGAAAACTGTAAAACCAAGCAGTGAAATGAGTAGTTGAAAGTCCCAGGCCACATCTAAGAAAGGTTTGAAATTAGAAACTGGATTGGAAGCATGTGCTTTGAAGCCTTTTAACCACAAGTATCTTGGCTTCCTCCTACCCTCTGCTTTCTTTCATAAAAAGAATGAAATGCCAATCTACCTCACAGGGTGTTAAAAGAGTGATTTTTTCAGTCCTCAGATGCTATGTGAGGGGAAAAAAAAAGGCTAAGTGATGAATGTAAGCAAGCCTAGACTTCTTTGATTAATCTGTATTAGAGTGGAGTGGATTATTTTTAGATTTCCTATCACTCATCTCTAAAAGGTCTTTAATAAGTATTTAAAATTCATTTTTAACTTATCCATAAATGGCAGTGGGTTTCAGGGCTTTCCCCTTTGCTGAATCAGGCCAGCCAGGGATTGCTGTTTTTCTTTACCACATGAGAGTCATAAAATATTGTCCAAAACTCTTTATTTCTTCACTAATTGACATAAGGAGCTACAAAAGATTTTTCCACTTTCTGCCTTGGAATGATAACACTTGCAGAAAAAGAGAGAAAAAGAAAATCTTAGGTGTTTATTCTAAGGTTAATTCTCTGCAAAATACAGGAGTAAATGACTTGGACTTGTAAGAGAGAGGGTAACATCCCATGGCCTAGAAGATCTGATGATGCTAGTAATAAATCCACATTTCCCTTACTTTTTAACATAACTTTTGTTCCATTAAAATATTACATCAATATAATTATTTATCTCAAACTTAGAAGGAAGAGCTAGTTTCCATGAAGCAGTTATTACTGCTTCTTCACAGTATAATAAATGGCTTTCTCTAACTGAAACTGAACTTTAGCTAGCAGCTGAGCCTAAAACAAGGGTCCCCAGCCAGTGTCACAATGAAGAAGTTCTCACAGTCAAGTTGTCTTTGCGCCACAGCCTCTCCTTGGCAAACCCTTTCCAGCTCCCATCCACATGGAGTTCTCAACTCACCTTAGTCTGAATCTTCGACCTGACTCCAAACTGGTGGCCACACCAAGATGTTCTCACAAACAAGTTCTCTCTGTACTCCACCCTTCCCTCTGCTATCTCCTTTCTAGTTCCCCTAACAGATGTGTTAGGCTCTTTCTTTTTAGGAACCCTAACCCTAAGGCTAACAATACACCTAACTAGATATTTCTTGCAAAAGATTTCTCCTTGCAGCCTATGTTTTCCTTTGGCAGTCACTTTGAAGACACACTCCAGCTAGAGCTCTCTTTCAAATTTAGCAGTAACCTTAACTCTAACCCTAACTATAGGCTAAGCCTTACACAAAGCTTCCCAGCCAGTGCCCACACAAAAAACTTCTCACGGAAGAGCTGACTCTGCATCCTGCCCTTTATTTTGGCAACCCCTTTCCAATCCCATGACAACTGGATTTCTTAGTTCTCTCTTTCCCTCACCCTAACTCTTATGCCACCACTAACCCCAAGTGGATGCTGGGCATTAGACTGGGTCCTCAAATGTGTCAAGATGATTCTTTTGTCCACACAAGTTCTTTTGGCATCCTATTCCTTCTCTTTGAAGCCCCTTCTCAGCCCCATTCCAAAAACAGGGACAAGCTCTCTCTTTCTTTCATTCTTAACTCTAGTAATAAATATAAAAATAAACTGAGCCTTGGATGGGGTCACGTGGTCATTGCCCACATCAAAAAAGTCTCCCAGCCAAGTCTCCAAGTCTTTACAGCCTACAATTTCTTTTGGCAGGCCCTTAGCCATCCCCCTCCAAGTGGAGCTCTAGGCTCTTTTTTTCCCCTCAGCCTTAACCTTAAAAATAAACTTAACCTTAACCTGAGCTTCAGAAAAGCCCAAGAAACTACTGCTGAGACCAAAAAGTCTTCATGGAAAAGTTGTCCTGTTTTCCTATAGTTCTGCTTTGGCAGCCAACTTTTCACTCCCACTCCAATGGGAACTCATGGCTCCATCTTTCTCTGAATAATAAATTTAAGCCTCAACCTAACAGCAATCCCTATGTCCAGGACTCCCCAGGCAGTACCACACCAAAATATTATTGTAACCACATTCCCTTTGCTCCCCACCCTTTGCTTTGGCATCTCCTTTCCAGCTGCAGTCCTGTGATATCCCTTTTCCTCAACCCCAAACTTTGCCCCAAACCTACCTCAAACAGCAGCAGCTGTACCAAAAGCCAGCGAAACTCTGATGTTCTTTTTCAGCTTTTGGTCCATGCTTTTATCCTTTTTGGCTACTTATCTTTGACTTCTGAAGACAGAGAGGAGGAAAAAAAAGTGGGAGGGATCATGAGAAAGGGGTTGAGGGTTAATGTTCATAAGACTCTGCAAGCTATGATTTCTTTAAAGTGCAGGCTGTGCTATATATACTTCTATCCTGAGTACAAGAACTGCTTGGATTTTCATAAGAACATAAGACATCTGTAAACATTCAGAGATTAGTCTTGGGTAAATCTGCACCTTTGAAAACTGTCCCAATCTTACAGTGCTTTGAATCATTATCATATTAACAATTCTCATAGTTCTAATAAACTGAGTAATTCATGGTTTTCTGAATGTCCTTTCTGATTCCCATTAAAGTCAATGTCAGTTTTGTCTTTGAATCCAATGAGAATGCCAATCTAGGACAGCTATTAAGTATCTCTCCCACTGTTACAGTAATGAGCAAGGCTACAACAAGTGAGAGCCCAGTCCTGAAGAGCTAAAATCGTAGAGAGAAAAAATATTCAAAAAAATGTGATACACTCCTATTTCACAGGTGGGGGAAAAAATCAAAGAGAGATTTATACGTGTTTACACAGATGGGTGCAGCCAGAATCAGCTGTGGTGCAGAAGCCTTATTGCTGCATTTTCATTATGAGTGAGCTAATTAGGATTTTGACAGTCTTTCTTGGGTGAATCTAGTTGTGCCCTCTTCAAACTTTACTGCCACCAGCTGTCTGCTTTGCACTTCTACCAGAGATTACTGCCCCTACATCTGGCTCAGCAGATGTGCTCGTGCATCAGCTGCTCCATTTCACAGTCCAGCATCTTAGTTTCATTTCAACCTCGCTGAAGGTAGGCATATACTAAGGTATGGAAATGTGAGCTGGAGTGGCCAAGACACAGGTATGCATCTGTGCCTATCCAGCTTACTACTGGAGCAGCAACTTCCACTGGAGGAGTGAGAGAGAAACAGTAATGCCTGGAGACTCCTGAGGCAGAGGATGTCTGTCAGCATGGGGACATTTAGGCATATGGGTCCCAGATGGGAGCTGGCTCATGTCCACAGGCTCAGAGCACAGGCAGAGGAGCTCCTGTTTGCCTGCTTCCATCCTCTTAAACACACCTAGATACATTCTCCAAGGTGACATGGGAAGCCATGGCAGAAACCCAGCTCTAATCATCCCAGTTACCAGAAGACCTTGAGCTCCTGAAAAAAAGACCACACTGAAGGGATGGATTTACAGGAGGAGAACAGTGTGTCTAAGAACCCCTTCTCTCCCCTGTTGGTATACATATGTTCAGTGGCTTCTGTATCCATATGGTAGTGAAGCCAATTACACTGTAGTTGTATGCAGCCCTGCATTTTCCCCACTCTAATTATTTTTCTGTTAAGGTTGAATTCTGAATGGTGGGAAGGACAACAGTTTCAATGGAGAGTTCAAATTCCCTTGGAAAGCCTTTTGTCTAGAAGTTATTTACATGTTTGCGGGGCCCAAAGTAGTATTGAGCCCTCTGGGCAAGGTTTGTGAGAGTTTCCATTTGTTGTCTCTTAAACTGAAATAGTGGGATTTTGAGGCTTTATAATTATGTTTTATAGATATAAATTGCTTTGATCAGAGGTGCCAGCACTAAATATCCTTCCCCTCATTTGGAGTGAGTGCATATTTTCTCTCCTTTTCTTACAATCCCCCAAAGACCTGCTTCACCTCACACTCTGCTTCCCACCCCACCTGTCTACTTTCAGATTAGCCACAGCCTCAGCTTTGGCTCACTCATATTTCCTGCAAAGGAATCAGGAATAACTCTCACTCCAGCAGTCCAAGTAATAAACAAATGTTCCTGAAAGTAATTTTGTTTTTCAAATTTGAAATCTCTCTACTTTAGCCTGGAGTTTTCATAAAGGCCTTCTTTCTCCATCTGCTTTAGGGCTTTGCATTGCAGCACTCAGAGGTGGCTCCAAGCTGCAACAATCTGAACCCAGGGTGAGTGTTCCCAGATCTCATAAGATGTTTGGGTCTGCAGTTTTGGTCGATCTATCATGGAGAGTATTTTTTTAACAATGCACCGTCTGGAACTTTTGACATTCATTTTCATTCCTCACTTGACCCACAAGCTCCCTGTTTGATCTCAGGGAATTCACATGGTACTTCTGTGTCTCACCTTGTCATCCCACTGATCTATTTATGGCATAAACCCATGGGATAAGAACCATCCCCTCTTATGTGTACATAACATTTTTTGTTACACTGCATCGGCAACAATGCTGACCTGCCCTCTGCTAAAGCTAGACTCGTAGATAATAAGGGCACGAGAAGAATACTTACATATTTACTACTTTCTTTTTTAACTACTTTTGTACCTTAGCTCCTATTTCCTCCATCCCTTCCCACAACATTATCCTTCAATTTCTTCCTGCAAGACAGTAATGTGCCTGAGTCTGTAATGCATTATCTTCTCATAAAGGGTTATGTAATATTTTATATGCAGGATGCTGTATGAAAATAAATTGCATTACTGTACTGTATTAGGAAACTTTATCATAGACAGAAGGCATATTGCATCCTGTTTTTCTTGGAGGCTGAAACAATGAAACTGTATTAGTGATGGATGTACACATCAGACGCTTGGGGGAGGGAGCCCTGGGATATTTGTCATTTAAGTTGTTAAATTCCATCATTACTTAATATTCTAATTAATTCACAAATAGTCTAGATACAGCAGGTTTTTTGTCTGGGTTGTTGTTGATTTTTTCCTCCAGGGCCTGAGTTGTGTTGCCAAGAGGTGTCGCATCAAACATGAGACAGTGTAGTTTTACTCTAAGGTAATATACATAAGGTTGGTGATCATGTCTTGATTGTACATAGCCTACCCCACAGTAATCCTAACATGTCTTCTATTCAGTGTTTTTTTTTACCTCCAACTAGTCCAAAAATATTAAGTGCCTACAGGTAATAACCCTATACCTTTTAAGCAAAAAATACAAGGTTTGAGATTTTACGCAGCTGCTTCTAAGATGGGGTAGCTGGCACCAGCCAGTTTTATGACTGCCTGATAGAAACTAACCAAATACCCCAGCAAAACATCTGTACGTATGTAGAGCATAAGACTCGGTCCAACAGAAAATGAGAGAAGAATTTTCCAAATTTGATCGTAAGAAATACTGCACCATTAAAAAGCCAAAATCGATGAGAGTCAGTGTTATTTAAGAGTTCCTACAGTCAAGTTAAGGCCTAAAAGCCATACGTCTCCCTGCCCTTGTGGCCATGTAAACACAACATTGACAGTCTTCAAATGTTTCTCTTTCATACACGATGAATGGCCATTCATAAATGACTCTTAGCAGGTTGTGCTGGCTTTATTGAAAACTCAAATCTCCTATAACTATATCAGCCTCTCGCTATAATTCAGGTGGCTCATAAATACTGCCCCTTCCCCCACTGTTAGCTCCTGTGAATGCCAAAATGACTGAAGAGACTCAGGGTGAAGCAAGTACAGGAGCTTTGACTGGGTAAAACTAGATCAGAAACTTCACTATTGTGAATGGAAAAAGCTCTGCCTGGATCAGTGAAGCTTCATCTCTTCACCCTGGGTGATTGTCCGTAAGTGCATCTTTTCCTTAGACCACACTTGATTGGTGAAACTAATGAATTTCTAGATTAAATGCTCTGTATTTGTTACATGGTGATGATTTCTGTTTACTGACTTGATACCTGTTTAACAGTGATGTGGTGTAGATGCAGCTAGGGGTTTCCTCCAGTATCTGAAATTCTTGCAATTCATTGGCTGTTGGGCTGATATTTGTTCATCTCCTAAGGATACAGGGAGACTTTAGGTCGTTTTTTAACTCTTCCACATGTTAGCCTAACTGTTGTTTGTTTATTGCTGGTTCTTTTTTGGGCAAGTGTGGGAACTGAGTTCTTTCTACAGGTGCAAAATAAGCACAAACAACGTGTAAACAGATGGTCCAACATCCTTTTCCCCATCTTTGTTAAAGCCAAGCATTTTCAGACAGCCATTCTTCCAAAACATGTTAGGGAAATGTTTTCTGTCTTGAAAATAAGCCACATACTCAACACATACTCCTAAAGCACTAATAAATTCAAATAACAAAAGGAAAAAGCCAACTTCATTGATCTCTTGAAACTACATTTCTGGAGGCAGTAGGTGAAACTCTTTGTCAGTGAAGGTCCACTCCTAATCTGGCAGATAGCATTTGTTCTTGACTACAAATTAATAAACTTTTTCAATTTTTATCTGTCTGTCTGTCTGTATCTCTCTCTTTCTCAGCTGTGTGTATATATATGCATAGACGTACATATTTTTATATTTTAGTGGTAATAGAAGACCCTAAACCGTGCTTGGTTCTAGAATTCAGGGTGACTGAACAACTGGTTCTAGTATAAACGCTTTTCTTTCTAACTCTTTTCACCTTCTTTCTTTTCCATTCCTTCTGTTCCACTACCAGTATTCATCTATAGTTTTACAACCAGCTACTTGGTCCTCTTTTCAGTAAATTCAGTAAACTCTGGTCAAACCTCTAGAATAACTTTTCCCCTTTTTTTTTTTTTTTGTTTGTTTGTTTGCACTCCACATCCAGCTGTGAACTGGGGTCATGACACCATCAGCAGCTGGAGTCGTGTTGAGTTCGTGGCATGCTGAGGGCAGAGGTACATTCACCGTGGAACATTAGGAATCCCCATTTTAGAAACAATTTTCCCTGAAAACCTGGATCCAGCTGCTCTCCCTCCATTTAGAAACCTCCTTCTGACTTTTTAATCCCAGTACTTTCCTACTAGATCTGAACTCGATATGACAGTTTCCTGGGATTACAGATTGTTTCTTCAATGTTAGAGAGCTTCTTACACTAGTTCCCAGTGACCTCAACAGTATTTTCTATCCCTAACCTTGGAGAAACTTCGTAGCATGCAGGACTGGATAACTGAGTCTCTCACACCTGCTGAAGTCTTGCAGTGGGTATTGATGAACAGAATCAAACCCTGTGCCTGCAGAAGAAGAAAACATATTTCATGTTTGAATAAGCATCAGTAGGTGCAACAGGAAGATTTTCTCTGAACTATTTTGCTCATCATCAGACTTAGGGTTCCTCGATTTCCTTCCTTTAACATGACTCAGGGCTTATTTGGTTTCAGTATATATATATGTATTCATTTATTCATTCAGGTTTATATGGAAAATTTCATGCCATAATTCTTCACTGTTGCAGTAACATAAGTCACTAATGATGGTACTGCTCCTGCTTCCTTTCTGCTGTAATCTGCAGCTGGGGGGCTTGTTACTGGCAGTAGTGACTTTGTAAGAAAACAATGGATTACTCAAAAAAGTATTTCTGTTAAGAAACTTTTTTTTAGAAAGCTCTTCCATGCTTAGTGTTCTGCAGCATGAGAATATTGCACACTTTTTGACAATTTGAAAAGAAGTATCTTTCTGTAAAAATAGTAAAATATCAGTAGATCTATTTTGTCACAGTTTTTTAAAGATCAGCTTTTGTTGTTATTGTCAGAGTAAGTATATTTCTGCTTGAGTCAAAAATAGTTAGTGAACCAAGTGTTTGACATTTGTGCTACTTAATGAAAACATTATGTCATGAGAAATTTATTATTGCTTTGTTCCTCATTTCATTCAGAGGAAGGAAAAACATTCTCAAGGGGTTTTGAAGCTAGGCTAGTGAAGTAGTCCTGCAGAGTTATATAGGTATATCTGTTCTGAAAACAGCTCAAAGTGTGACATTTTTCTAAATCTCAAATATTGCCAATGAATGACTGAGAAAAAGTCTTACAGCCCTTCAAAGATGGAGACTGTGGCTTTGCAGTCATTTTATGATGAAATAACTGTGGACTGCTTTGTAAAGGGATGTTCCCGTCCCCATCCCTGCTCCCAGCCATGCATTCCCTTTTGTCCATAACTGATGACTGTGCAGCAGGTATGGATCAAGCTGAAAAGCAGTCTGTTCTTTTGATATTTCTTTTTAATGAGGTTTGTTAGACTTGCTTAAATCTGTTGTAAAAACTCAGTTCCTCATGTGAACAAGTGACATGAGCACATTTCCTAGGAACAAGAGTTTACAGGAGTTCCTCTGCAACTATGCATGGAAGGGGGAGACTTGCCCTGCTGTGAAAGGCCAGTAGAAGCTTGCCGTCAGAGAAGAGGATGAGAGTTGCTGTGACCCTGCCTGGAAAGCTTAGGTCACCTGTAGATACATACATATGTGTGTGTGTATATAGATGTGTATGTATAAATAGATATATACATATACTCCCCCTTCCTTCTGATGGCATTACTGAAGCTTCTGCCACCCTGACAGTGACTGAGCAGAAGTGACAGTGGGATCTGTAGCAATCAGAAAAAAGTGGAGGGGAAGGGAGTTATTTCTTAATTTCTCCAGGTTCTCTTGTCCCTACAATTGGCAGACCCCAAAGGAATTGCCCCAGCTGCCTCTCCTTACTTTGTCACCCTGCAAAAAAAAAAAAAAAAAAAAAAAAAAAAAAGTCTGATTTTTTCTGTTTCTTTCTTAGCAATTTTATTCCATTATTTATGCCGGCAGTCAGGTTCTGTACTTTGTTGCAGTTGTGAAAACCCAAGATAACTCTAGATTTTCCTGTACAACTGCTCTGCAGAATTGGGCTCTTGATATCTGACATGAACTGACATACTTCCTATCTTGCCTACTAGATCCGATATCATGCAAATTTCATAGTGAATCATACTGTAGTTAAACCTGTAAAATATATTCCTGTAATAACCAGACCAGTTAAGACAAAGGTGCATACAGGAAGGAAAAAACATCTCCCCACTCTGAAATGTGCATCGTTGTCAGGCAAAAACCATTTCTTATCAATTGAAAACAAGAAAAAAATTCTGCAGGCTGGCAGAAAAGGAATTTGGGTTCATGTGAGGCAGATAAAAGCAGTGAGGGCAGTGTGGGACCAGCCTTTAGTGAATTCAGGCTAGGACCCCCAGGATACATGTGCTGTGAAGCATACAATGAGCAAAGCTTTGCCTTGAGACTTCATGGGCAGTCTTTGCAGGCATTGTGATGGGAGGTTCTCACTACAGTCTAGTTTTGACTTCAGAAATGAAAATTTATCTTTTTCATGTTCGTAATTCTCATTAAGATGGTGACTGCATAACATGTGACCTGGCTTTCAAGGGAATATGTGGATTCTGTTCTATCTGTCAAGGTCTCTGTCTCTCTGTAATCTAAGCACAGAGCCTGTTTAGTAATTCTGCTTCTGACATGCTTTGTGGCTTTGGGAACTTCACTTGGCTTTATCTTCCTCATAAAGAAGCTTATTCATCTGTAAAATGAGGATAATAATATTTCCCTACCTAAATAGTGTTGGGAGGCTTATTTTGCTAATGTTTGTGAAATGTTTTGAGATCCTTATATTGAAAGCACTATAAAAATGCAAAGTATTACTTAATCCCCTGGGCCCACTATTATTTAAATGTGTCGGTTATTGTTTTGCACTATTTATCTTTTTCCTTTATGTTATTTTTAATACAATACTATTATTGCTGGTTTACTACTATATTAATGTGACACAGGAATTAATCTTCCTCTACCAAATATTATTTACACGTAGTGACACAAAGTTGGTGAATAGGATTTACCTGGCAACTGAACGGTAACATGATTGCAATCAATCGCAAAGAAATAACATCTGATAATGCAATATTAACAAATCTTATCGCTGCATACCTTATGTCCAAATTGGCTATACAAGTTCTAGCAGCATGCTTACAGCCTTTAACGCAATGGAAAGTTATAAAGAAATATACAAATGTTCTGCACATATAAATGTGATTTGCTAAAAGCCTCAACCAACGCAGAATAAAAGTTCTTCCTTTTAAACTCTAATTGGAAGTTAACCTTTAGCTCACAAATCCCAGTAAAGGAAATGGCTTTTCTAATCTTGTTTGCTCTTTATGGTTTTACAACATTATGTTGTTATTTCTGAATTATTTTTTATTTTTTTATATAGTTGACATTAAGAATACCAATAAGACATACAAGATGAGCGATAATTTAAACATTTAAGAATTGTCCTAAAAGGCAGTCCAATGGTTTGCTTAGGCCAATATCCTGTTACTAACAATAGCCACTATCAGATCCTTTCAAAGGTTTATAGCACTAATATTTTCTGTAATTTTTAACGTCAAAAAGGATCATTATGATCATCGTATGACTGTATGAAGAGCTGTAGCAAATGTGTGATAATAACACCTCTGAAAATGCGTAATCTTTGCTAGATGCTGTGATAAAAAAAGGATTTACTGCTAATAGTCTGAGTTTTTAGCCCACCATTGTAATTGAATATCCTTGTATTAATGACAGAAAAGAGAACCTGTTAAACAGTGCTGTCTTTTCTACTATCTTGAATATTTCTCTGTGGTTCCTTTTACACTCCAGTGTTGATGACTTGCTGCTCTCTGTTCTATCAGCTTGTTCCAGCATTTTTCTTGACACTACAACCTCTGAGAGTGCTTCATCATTACTATCTGAAAGAGTAAGCCTGTTACATGCCGGCATCCTTTGGAGTAAAAGGAGACCAGTGCCAAGAATCCACTTAGGTTCTTTCTTATATATATATATTTTCATCCTTAATTGCTCCTTAGCTCCCTCACAGTTTCATGGTTTATCCTTTAAAAATATATATATTTAGATTAGCTCTTCTGATGTGTTCTTTAAGTCCTTTTGCTCTTTAAATTATTTCATAAATTTTATGCCATAATTTGGTTGCCCTTGTTCAGATGTCTCTCCAGGGAGATCACTGGGACTGCATTTCCATTCTCTGAAGGTTATTTCTTGGGTTCAGAAATCTTTTTGCTCTCTTTCCATAGTAGATTTGTTTCTTTTCCCATTTGTTGGTTTCAGGATTACCGGGTTTTGTTCTGTGTTCAGTCCAGTTGTGCTGTTTATTATGTTGATGGATTTCCTCTGTACTTCAGTATTGGAATTCCACAGTAATTTAGAAGGACATAAAGACTTAAATCAGAAAAACACTCAAACTTATATTTAAACTGCATTGACTTAATGCATGTCAGTGATTTGCTGAATTAGTCTTAAGTGCAAGCAATAAGCAAGTCCTAAATGAGAACAATAACATTTCTGTGATAGCACTTTCTCAGAGACGGAGGAATTGACTTGTGTGTGGTATTGCCTAATGGCCTTTCCTCTTATTCTCTCTGGGTTCCTGTGTTTTATGTTTCTGTATACTTTGTCTTTAGGCACTGGCTGTGATTAGTACACCTCTGAAGCAACTATCCAGTGTCAGATCAGATATTAGGCTCTAAGCCACTGATTTGGTCTATGATGGCAAGTTTGACATTCCCATATTTAGTCATTATCACCAAATGTCTAATATAGGAAAAGAATAATATGTGCATGTAAAAAATTAAAAAATATATAAAAATAATACAAAAATATACAAAAAAATACAAAACACCAGCAAATTGTATAGATGTTGCTATCCAGCTATGCTTTTTCCTCTCAAATCTTTTAATCATTTTGTCCTTTACAATTCATTGATATTTAGATATTTCCACCTAATTTCTCAAATAATTCTGCAAATAATTCTTAACTTGCTGCTCACAACAATACAACTGACAGATGTGGAGTAGTAAGGCCTGTGCTTGCTATGGATATTTGCAAGATCAATTCTTAAGATTGTGCATGGTGCAGCAGAGCAGGATCCCAACCTCTGTGTGAAGGGAGCCATGGCAGTTCTCATTCAGTGCTGATCTGTCCTTTGTTTTCCATTCCTGATTTTGCCACAGGCTTGTTGAGCATATTATATTGTCTTGCTGGTCTTTTTCTTCCTTATTCTTCCCTCTTCATCATTTACACTGTACTTCTATAAGAGTTGTTCCTATAACTCTTCCTCCATAGTGGAGCTGTTCCTAGCTTAACTTGCTGTAAGCAAGGTCAGCATTTAACCACGCATGTTAAGCCAGTTGCACAGAGCATAGACTTGATTTACTCTCATGCAAATGCGAAGAATTGGTTTTGGTTTTTTATTTGCATTTTCTCAGTGAAGTTATGCCAGTTTAAAAAAACTGAAGATTTGACCCCTGTTGTTCCAAGCACTAATTGTTATGTGCCATATACATGAGGGCAAGGAGACAATATGGCTTTCCAATCATGAAGATTCTCAGTGACTCTATTATGGAACATAGATGGACCCATTAATTATTAAGATAATCATAATATAATTATACACAGAATGGCCAAGTTACCTCCAGCCAATACCATGAATTATATTTATTCCCCCTGTCTTTTAACAAACCTGAGACCTGAGAAGAGCTAATAACACTGATAGCATAGACCTCATAAGAGACTTTGATTGCATGAATATAAAATAAATGGGGGTAAAATTTGAAATGTCAGCATTGTGTTGCTAGGATTGTGGTGAATGGTATCTATCCATAGGATACTGTATAAGGTGAGCTTACAGGTCATCTGCCTGCTCCAGGACCTTCCTGTACTTTCCTACTGAGGACCCACAGTCATGTTACTGAAAATTAATAGATGGATCTCTGGGAAAAAGCATTGTGAGAAAACTAGATTTAAAGGACAGAAAAGATGATATGCCATTTACGGTGAAGGATAAAGCTTTCTGAGACTTCAACCTAACAGATGACCCCCATCTTTATTTTGCTTCCTTATTATACCACTGACTGTTTGATTTTAGGCAAATAATTTCATTTCTCTCCAGTTTCTGCATCCATCACCTGGGAGATATACTATCGTGTCAGAGTTGGCAAATATCCCTTACTAAATGAGCTGATAAAATCCTCATCTCACCAAGAACTGCAAGACAAGGGAAGGAAGAGCTTGAAGAGGAAATCTCAAGAAGGTTATGACAATAATTTGCTGGATGTTTCACTGCTTTCAGTTTGTACAGTGGCAATATGAACAGGAATTCCAGAGCAACCCTGAAATTTCAGCGACAGCACCACCTGCCAGCTCGTCCCTCCTTCAGCCAGTGCAGTCCTACTGCTAATCGAATGACACAGTCATTGTGTCAGTCATGACTGCTGGAAAGCCACCTGGGAATCATGCATCACCATTTGGGTACTCCTCCAATATAAGACCATACTTGGAATTTACTCATTAATGCTGAGAGTTCCCTGAGGTGTTCAACTACTATTTCTGCAAGGAAAGCTAAGGAATATTTCCATCCTTGGGTAGAAGCTCACAGTAATCTATTTTCTACATGTTTGGTTTTTTTTCTAAAATGGACAAAAAAGCTCATTCTTTTTTAACTGAAGCCAGTAGCATCCAAGGATTTTTCTTGATCTGCAAGATCAAATTGAGTCTGAAGATTTAAACATCAAACATTGTTTATGGGCATTTACACTTAGGGACATGAAATTTGAGATGATGGCTGTGGCTTGACATCAGAATAAACCGCAGTGCAATATTCAATAAATATAGATTTTTTTTCATCAACTGTGTCAAATAAAACATCATGAAAAGAAAATCAAAGATCACCATCACATGACAGTATGATGGTAGTACACCCTGAAAAAGGACAAATGAAGGATACTTTTTAATCAGTTCTTTTACTTTAGATCTTTCCATTCTTTCTCCTATTGAAACATTATGATGCAGAAAGACCAATTGTATTTGCCCAGCACCAAGGAACTCTTTCTGTACTAAATCTCATTTGTATAGCTGATGATGTATTTTCGCATTATGTTTCTTCCATTGGGCTACATTATTTTTGCAATAATCACAAGCACAAAGAAGCAGAATTAAAGAAGTTAACGGAGTGCTTACACTTGCATAATCCTTCTCTTTTATGTGATATTCACAGGCCAGACCCAGAGACACCAATCAAGAATTTCCACGCAGCGAAATTGAGTTGGAAAGGTCAGAATCCGGAATCCACTGGAAACAGTAGATTTGGTAGAGATTTCATATCAAGTGACTGTTGATTTCAGCTGAAATACCCTGATTCTGTTCCTGTAAGAGATATCAGAAATAGGAGATGGTGCAATTGGAAAAGCAGGTTGCAGCAGAGTAGAATACAGATCAGACTCCTCATTCCTTCTCTTCCACTAGCACTGATCCAACTGCTGTGACAGACTGGCATGTCTCTGTATTGAATTAACATTTTGCACTGAATTCAGCTAAGACAGCTACTGTATACAGGGAAGATTCTTGAAGCTTCATTAAAGGTCAACACTGAGAAGGTATGAAAGAGCTTCTGATCGCCTCTCACTTGCTGGCCCACCCCTGTAGAAAAATATTCTTTCTATACAGGTGCTAATAGGGAATATGTGAGGGATCTGGGAAAGATCTGATATAGGCTGAAGTCACTGTTAATATGAGTACAAGCATAGTGGAAAAAAGTGGCTTAAGAGCAGGGTGCTGTGCTGCGTAAGGAGGCACTGATATGTAAGAAAAACTTCCTGGAGGATTCACCCGACCTAAAAAGTGAGGTTTTCCTGATATTGCAGTAAGGGTAAGATAAGACATTAGGAACTTTTGTTTTCAAAAATCTCTAAGTCTTGTTCATTTTAAGACTGCAGGCAGTCTCAAAGTGATTCAGAAATGTCTTTACTAAGCTTTCTTTCCATGCTATTCTGTCACCTTGTCACCAAAAAGGCCAAGAACCTGGAGTTCCAGAAGAACGTTTGGGAGTTTGGGAACTGTCCAGCTACAGATCAGGGGGTTTCTAGTATGTCTATGGGATTGTGCCCTGTGTTTCAAAGAAGGAAGGAAGAATGTTCCACAGCAAAGCAGACTGTCAGGCTGAATGAGGAGGCTAAGCAGGCGTGTTACATCTGTAACAGAAAGCCTATAAACGTGGATGTGGTCCAGATCCTCCAGTTTTAAGAGGAATGGTTAAAAACATAATTTAGCGACAGCCATTGTTTTGCTATGCAGAATATTTGTTGGTAAAATACCTTATTGTTTTGCATTGACTGACCCCATCTTCATTATTGGTTCCAAGAAAGCAAGTGCAATTTTCTTATCTGACCCTTTGGGATATTTGAATAACTTATAAAGAAAAAGAACTTAAAGCTAACTGTAACAGCAAAATGAGAATGTACTGAATTATTCGGAAGAGATAAAACTGAGTTACTTTTGTTGTGAATTTAATTCTCACAGCAGCACTCCCACCAGCCTAATCATAGTTCAGGATATTGGGAATTCTCTCTTTTAATCACTCATTTTTTCTCTGACTTTGGCTTTTGGATAACATTTTTGTTATGCGCATATAATGTATAATGATGTATAATCATAAATCCCAGGCTGAAGTTATATATATGCTCCTAAATCACCAAGTGCTTGGAAAATGTTTTCACATCAACCATTTATCCAGGGTTGACAGTATATCCCTTTGTAGCAAAGGCTGTGACTTGTAATGTACTCAGATGCAAAGGAAAAAAGCACTTCTAGGGAAGTCTTTCTGTTACAGGTCATCACTTTTACATGGAGAAAGATGATCTTTCAGTGTAGACTGACTACTTAGACAGTCTTACTGACTTAAGTCTAGTTAGACTACACTTAGTCTCTAACTGGACATCCTTTAGGTACCTTCAGGCTCCTTCACAAACCCCAGTGTTCAATATATCAAAAAAATAAAAAGATTGCAGCAAGAAGTCTGCCCTATTTGCTGCATCTACTGCTTCTCATAAGGTACTTTGCAGCACAAGAACATTTTATCACTCAAGGTTAAGCATCACATATTGAGCCATCTCAATCACAATATTGCTCAGTACAGTAAGATACTATCCATCATTTATGTGTATTTGAGTATTTTATAATGCCCTTCAGCACAGTATCCCTAGGTTGCTTATCCACATGACAGATTACCTGTGCAGTGGGTGCAGGAACACCCAGGGTAGGTCTGCGTAAGCATGCACCAGTGCAGCTGTTTTTGGGTGGGAGTGGGCAGGGTTGACTGAACACATCCACTCTGGGTTAGTTCAGGGTTCCCTGCAGTCCACAGTCAACATTGTCACAGATCTTTCATATCTCTGTCCTCTCATTGTACAGCTGTTGCAGCACATGTCTTCAATTATCCATATTTTCACTTTCTCTGGGTTATCCCACCTCTCGGTTATCTCTGTTAATTGAGCTCTGACTGCACAGTTATTTTGCAAATGGTGAGCTGAAGGCCAGAGAGGGGAAAATAATTGCCCGAGGACACACAGGAATTCTATTGCATTCTATGGAGACACTAAAGCACATGAATTATTTAATTAACCTGCTATTTAAATGGGAATTCGTACACAGAAGTGAGTGGAGTGCAGAGCAGTGGAAACTTGAACCAGTTAATCTACTAACACAGAGCAGTGCAATGTGTTCTCACTGGCTCATTTTCCAGTTTGACTTCGGTTTGTTGGCCCTGTGTGGTGCCCAAGTGGGCACCTTGGTTTCAGCAGGGCTCATGAGCTGTGACCACAGCCACGTGAAGGAGTTAGGCTGTAATCCTAGCCTAGCTGCCTGACGAGCAGCTGCCTCAAATGCCTCCCAACTGCATTTGCCCACAGCTCCTGTTTCAGTGTTCTCACCGACAGAGGAGCTTGAGTCTCCCTGTCTGCCTTTAGGAAGATGTTCTTTGTGTTCCCTGTTTCCTGGCTGTGAGTTTTGGATTCATATGACATTGGGAGGCACACATGAGGCTCTGTTTACCTTATTCGCTTCAGTCTCTGTGTGGCTGCTTTCCATCAGGACTATCTCTTTTTAAGTGCACTGACACAGAAGGGCAAGCACATTGCTTTCTGTGTTCTTGAATCTGACTAAGAGGAAATATTTATGGCCTTATTTATAATTGCAGACCTACTTTAATTACAGTTATATATTAACATTATATTTTCCAAGTAGCATTAATACAAGTAAAGGCAATAAAAGTATTAGCTGTCTTAGTGCTGAAGCTATGGGATTATCCTTATGTACTGTTCCTTAGAAACCAGAAGTTATACGCAGTCCCCTGACTGCATATAACTCCTGTGGTCTGGCATTTCTTTGGCAACTGATCACAATTTAACTCCAAACAGTCTGAGACCAGCGTCTAGTGGAAGGAAGAACATCTACTTTGTCATAGCAGCATTTGTAGTCAGCTGAGGTAGCCACGATTTCAGGGGCTCCTGCAGAGCAAATGCCTTCAAATCCAGCTCAGACCTCCACATGCCCCTCCCCAGTCTCAGCTGAGAACATCTCCACAGAGATCAGTGAATCCAGCGTGACATAGCCACTGTGTCACAGCTCAAACTTCGGAACAGCTGCTCCTTGCTGCTGGTCCTCACTGAGGGCTCTTGCACCAAACTGCAGCCTGGGATGAGCAGAGGTGGGCTCCAGAAGCATAAAGACCAGCTGCCCAACCCTTGCCAGTGGAGAATAGCACAACGCTCGCCTCATAAGGGAAACGGGTACTTCACAAGGAAATGAGGAGACTTCAGATCAGCTCTCACAGTGGCTTTTATTCTTACTACATCCTACAACTGGTACTTATTAATCATGCAAATTAATACAAATGCCTTGAAATAAAGGTTCTTTTGCTGAGCCGCTAACATGTGCCTTTCCATAAGAGAAGTTGTGTCCTCACTTTCTGTTGTGGTCTCACCACTCAGTCAAGTCTGCATTTCATGATAGAGATAGGCAAATAAAAACATCATTTTGTGTTCTTAGCTCCCCCTTACTAAATATCTCATGCTCATGCTTATCTCCTCAGACATTGTTTTGGCAGTTGCTTTGTGGCCAGCTGTTGCCTGAAGTGCAGAACAAACTGGCTGCCTCTTGGAGCACCATCATTTAATCTTTCTCAGAAAGGTTCCTTTATCTAATGTCTCTACCTAAAGGCTCTGCTAAAATTATTATTGAACAAGAATCAAAAGGAGGTAAATCTGACACAGTTATGATATTTAAAAAATTAAAATCATACCTTGAATATTCTTTTCCCCAAATTAATCAACAGCATTGTGGAAAAGCTACCTTTACCTTGCTTGTGGTGTAATGTAGTATGAGGGATAGTTCTACAGAGAATTATGTGCTGGAACAGCTGGAAAAAATATTTATAGTGTAGAAGAGTCATGGAAAAAAATTAAGGGAATCAGAGAATACAATGAAATCAACATCCAGGCAAGGATTCATGTTCCTCAGTTTTACACTGGGTTATGAATCCTGAAAGGTGGCTTAGCTTGTATTCAGAGTCAGCTTTATAATCAACAGAAATATTGAAGCCATTAAATAGAGATGATTGCTTAGGAACAATAGAGATCTAGACAGGGGGGTAATCTGCTTCTGAAGCGTGACAGGATTCTGCCATTATTCCTAGTTTACACCACTTTTAAAGAGACACAATTTATGATATCCTGGTCACTGGATTTGGTCTGAGCTCATCTCCAGCTTGGAGATGATTGTGAGGGGACCTGTTAAAAAGAGATATTTGGTTAACCATGTCCTCACTAACCCCTGTTAAAAGCAAATCCTTCACTGCTCTTGCAACCAGCAGTCAGACTATCCTTTCCTACTTCTTGTCAGCTAGCAATAAAACACCAGATGGTGTCCTTCCAAAAATAAATTCATTATAGTTTCATTCTGGGTTTTCTTAAAGAATTTAGGGACAGAACTTCAGCTAATGCAAATCAACACAGTGCCGCTGAAGTCAATGTAGCTATGACATTTTATACCATCTGAGTATTACGAACTAATATTTTTAACTTTTTGGAAGGAATACCATACCCTTCTCCCGAAATTTAACAAGTTTTGTTGCACGTCTTATGTTAGCCACCTTACCCAAAATGCATGGCTGGTGCTCCTCAGTATATAGCAATTCACAGGCCATGTTGTTCTGTGTATTGGATTAGACTAATTCACTGTTAAGAGTCCTGTAACCATTATCATTTAATGTCTTTATCATGGTCTGAGACTCTGGGACACCCATTATCTTCCTTTGGTGACACACAAGACTATTCACACAATAATATTTTAAGAGTCACTTGCATCTGAATACCCTGAATACCCCTAATGCTAATGGTTTTGTGTGTGTTTAGTTTTCTCCAATTTCAACTGTTGAATGAGGACAGAAGTCTTCAATTGTACCCTTAACCTAGACAGATAAATAATTCTAATAGTAAAGCATCTTAAAAGAAGCCTTGAGCATTCTTCAGATAAATCAATTAAGTCTCCTTTCAGAATTGTTATTATGCCCTAGCAATTAGTCATTGTTTAGGCAAGTTGTGTATACTTATCTCTTTTATATATCATTCCTTCCAGCCTCACAATAACTTCTGTTCTTTTTCTTCAAGCTCCCTTCAGCTTATCTGTGTCTTCCTGGCAACACTGTGCCCAGAAGTGACCATGAGTTTGCTTGCAGATGGAAAGCTGCAAAGTTACAAAGACCTACAGAGCTACAAACCACAAAATGGGGAGTTTCTGCCACCCTATTCCAAAAGTGAATATTAAAATAACTAAACACACATTACTGGTAGTCAATACCAGCTGCGCAATATTTAGGCAATAATAGCCCAAAAGGGAAAAGGCAATCATCGAATCTGCCTTTAATATTTATAATGTGTCCTCACAAGAACACTTTTATCCAGTTTCTCATATCACAAATAAAATTGTTCCACCAACTGCTGCTCCCCCATATGCCTTGCCTTCCAGTCTTGGGGAGCATCAATGTGAAAGAGGCTTTTTAGAAATCTTTTTTAGCATTCCTAAAATTAACTAGCTTGTTTTCTGCAAGCAGATGGGGGGTGACCTGGGATTTGGAATTCAGCTGCTTCTCAGGCAAAAAATTATTTAAAAAACCTCCCAAGAAGAGATGTAGGAAAGAAACAGGTGCTTTCTGGAAAACAGTAGTGCTTATTTATCAAAGATGCAAGGAGAAGATCATCAATTTTATTCCTCCCACTTGGCGATAGAGCTAAAAAAACAGAGAGTGGTGCTGGGTGCCACAGTGACACCCAAGATGACACATTTGTGAGGCTTCACCCAGGCTTTTTATGAGTCAAAACCACCAAGACTAGCATGTTATCCTGTGCTTAATCTACTCATCTTTTTCCACATCTTATCAAAATGTATACAGCTCTGTTCTGCTCTGATGACACAAGTAGCATCAGACAGTTTTGTCCCCGAGCCCTGCATGGCCACCCATCCTTGCGAGGCTCACCTTCATGAGCAGTCTCCTAGTAGATGCCCACAAACTCAGACTCACAGCTGTAGGAACCTCAGGCCACGGTGGAAGTGGAGGTGATGCTGCAAGGGACAGAGCCTGTGTGTGCTCCACACCTTGTATTGGGGGCGACTCTGCCAAAATATAGCTTTCCACCTTGTTTAATTTCTCTCACCACCATTAACCTACTGCAACCCTAGGTGTTACTTATTGGCTCCTTTTTAATTTTTGCTTTACAGTATAAAATTTTATCCTTGTCCTGGTCCTTTGTGCTCTAAATACTGCATGTCTTTTTTCATCTGAGCACCCCAAACACTGAGCTAAACAACCGCAACAACAGCGCCTTTGTATTTTAAATGTCCTATTACTCTGCTGTCTATGATTTCTTATCTTGCCTTTTAGGACAAAATTTGATAGAACATGTCTATGTTAAGCACAGATTCATTGAGCTTTTGGTCACCTGGTGAAGAACAGTCCTTCTCCCCAAGTTAGGTTTGCTCCATTGATTTACCCAATTTTCATTTATTCTAAAACCCTGTTTTACCATGGGGTAGTGCAAAGAGAGCTTCTTGCACCAAGCATCAGGATGGGGAGGCCTCAGAAGTTAATACATAAGTAACAGTAAAACAGCATCCTTGAAAATGTCACATCATGATTTTTGTAATGTGTCAGAAAAATATATCTTGTCCAGCGATGGCTGTGAATTTTTCCTATGTATCTATATTTCAACAACTGCTGAGTAAAGGCCTTTATTATTTTTCTTTTTAATGGGAAACATACTGATTCTTTTGTTTTGTTTTGATTTTAACTTTGTTTTTATGAGAAGGACTGATTCCAAAGAGAGCATTACAGGCTGTATAGGCTCCATTGTATTTTTCATGCACAGAGGCACATTACAGATCATAAACATGTGAAAATGCTGGGTTTGCTTTAGGTTTAATTTTACAGTCAGAATCATGAATACATCTGTTCATGTCACCAGCCTAGGATATATCATTTTATGGTTCTCAGAGGTTATTTATAATTGAATTATAGGATGTTTCATGATTATTTGGAATGGTATTTACAGAAGGCAATACTAAGCTTGGTAGTTCACTTGCGACCAAGAATGTGAACATCCTATAATTCATTTTTAAGTACCCTCTAGAAATCATATAATTATATTGTATGATGGTGTTGAAAAAGGAAGAAATAGAAATTTTTAAGTTATTTGCATTATGCTCTTTAATCAGGCTTATATACATACAAAGAATAGGCAGCTTACAATGAACAGAACCCCAATTTTTTGGTTTTAGATTTGATCTTAAGTCAGTCCTGGTTTCATATGCCAGGGTGCTTCCCTGATATATATTACAGACAGATTTTGGAGCAAGAAAAGGAAAAGGTAGCTTTCTCCTCCAGTATTTCCAGCTAGAAAGTGCAAAGCATCTCGTGAGCTCTCGTATGATTCACAACGGAGTGGCAATGACATCAAGGGTCACCCAGGAGATCTCTGCCTTGTCTGTGGAAGGTGGTTTCTCTTCCTCTGGGGGTTAAAGAGGCACACACTCTCCCCACGCCCCATGCCAAACCCATGGCACCTCAGCTGCTGCAAACAGCCACGGCTCCATTCCTTCCATGGGGACCAGGGGCTGATGAGTGCACATCAGAGGCATCCAGAAACTGGATCTTAGGACTGACACCAGGGAGAAGGCTGCATAAAGCTGCCCAGCCCTCACTCACTGCCCAAGTTTTAAAATGGTGCTGTAGTTTGAGATCTAAAGGTACCAGTACATTCAACAGCAGCATTACATTTCAGTCTCTGTTCTTTGCCCCACACACTGTGAAAAGACTTCAGAGGTACAAAAAACAGTCAATATTTTCTTTCACAAACCATTGCACAAAAGAAAAAATTTAGCAGTAAATGTGTATAGATGTGTCTCTTACTTTCATTAATAGGATCAAACACCAAGAGAGAAGCTTGTACATTCTGATCTGGTAACAAAAATGCAATCCTGTTCCTAAACAATATAAATAGCCAGAACCACAACTGATGGCATTTTTTTTCTTTCTTTCTTTTTGACTTCCCTTTATGTTATCTGCTTTTGCGTTGTCCTTTGTCTATCTGGACAATAAATAGTCTGGAGCAGGAACAATATATTGTTGTATATTGTAAAATGCACAGCAGAAACGGGCCCTTATCTTGACTGAATTGTCAGAAGTAGCAAATTGAACTTAATAAATAATAATAACAAATTAATTCAATGAAGAGGAATTTATTTTTACTTACTCAAAGTGAAAATTTGACCCATTCAAACTGAAGTTACTGGCAATATATGTTTGTAAAATCAGTGTTTTGCAATGGGAATCAGGACCAGTGAGCTCACAGAGAAAGACAATAAGGAAATAAAGAATGAAAAAAAAGAACAGAAAAGGAGAAACAATGTCCTGTGAGTTGTCCCACATAGGAGAGGAAATACTGGAAATCTGCAGTCTTGGCTTTGGGGAAATGCTGACCCTTTTTCATGTTATGATGTTACATTTTTTTGTGTTAATGCTGACATTTTTTTGTGACATTATTTTGTGTTTCTAGTCTGGGACTATTATAAGAGACAATTAATTTGCAGATTGCATGCAAATGGCCCATCCATGGATTGAGATCATGGATTACCAAAGAAAATTTTCATAAAAAAGAGCTGTGAAGGCTTAGGTGTCCATTATGAGAAATAAATGATACAGACTGGATTTGTCCAGCTTTACTTCAAATGCTTTCAATGTCCCTGTTTATAGGAATCGTTGCTGATATCAGGAGGGATTCACCGTTCTCTGAGAAATTCTCCATCTTGCATATACTCCTTAGTAAGCCCAGTGCAGGTGGCAGTGGTGTCAGCTGAACAAAATAATAATTTATGGGTTACAAAGAAGACCCACTTCTATCTGAAGAAAGAGCAAGTAGAGAGTGTCCAGAGCTGCTTGGGGCCTGCAGAAGGGCAAGCCTGATTGTTGCCCTCTACAGATAAAATTTTTAATATCAGATTTTGCCATTGCAGCTTCATGACTTTTTTTTTTTTTTTTTTTTTTTATTATTTGGTGACAAATTGGCTGCACGCACCAAAAAATATTTCTAGCAGGAGGGAAGGCAGGTCACTTTACTCAGGAAGTAGAAGGCAGGTGCTCAGTGCTTCATTGAGCAGTAGTTCTTGGGAAGAGGACTGTGAAAGTGAAATGAGTTACTTTGGTATCAGGAGGCCTTTGCAATGAACTGACAACTCACAGATAGCAAGGAAAGTATTTCATATGATCAACCTACACAGCACTGGCACACCACCTGCGTTGTATTACATTACCTGACATGGGGCATGCTCCTGTCACATAACCTGAAATGTGGACTTTGGGGAAACACTCTCTAGGTCCCATACCTCTCTTTTTAATAACTGGCAGCTTAAATGGCCCATGGGATGTATTTTCATAGGAAAAAAGTATGCTTTTCCTGCACTGCTAGCACTGAAATCAACCTAACTTAAAAATGTTGGCCAAATGTAATTAATACAGGTTAGCTGGCCAAAATCAACCTGAATACTCTTTGGGTTTGTATTTTAACCTTCTAAAGTGTGTGGAGGCTATAAAAAGATTGGTAGAACATTTCTAAAAAGTCTGGAAAATTTTGGTTTTGATGTGAAACACATTGAAGTTTTGACTTTGTCCTCTGAAAAATAAAGAAAAGAAAGTAGGGGGTTATTTCCCCTCTTCTTTCCGAAAAGATAGTCTCTGGTGTCACCAGCAAATTTCGAAAGAAAAGATCATAATATTTTAGTAAAGTCAACAAAATGTTCACTTTCTTCAACAAAGAAAAACATGTTGCTAGAGAAAATAGCAGCTTGCAGGAGCTTTAAAGATGCTGTTGTTTCTTATTACCTGGGCTGTTGATTCACAGGACATCAGGGACTATTCTTGGTGAAATTTAAGGTAGGCAGGTTAACCTTGCAGCAGAGTATATTTATTCAAAATGCTTCTGATTATTTTCTTTGCAATTTGTTATCTGGTTTGCTTATGGTCCAGATGTGCAGTGGGGAAGTCTGGGGCTGCCCTGCTGCATGACCTGATCCATTCCCTGTCACAAACCTGAACTCAGCATTGCACGGAAGAATAATACCAGTGCCATTACTTTTGTGATCCTCCATGCCAGAAAAAGGCATATCTGTGCCCGGCAGATGGGGCAGAGAAGCAGAGAGGCTATGTGGGTGACAACAGCCTGTGCGGACAGTTAGGGTAGGAGCCAAATGCGTGACACCCATGCTTAGTACATGAGACTTGATGGATCTGACAGGACACCACAAAGACACCCAAGAGCAGGTTAAATTGCCCCTTGAAAGACTTAGGTTTGTAGAAAATCATTTCAAGGGCCCCAAGGTGATTCACTATATTCTGCATTCAGAGTCGAGTGCATTTCTAGGTCTCTTGCACAAAACCATACCCACCAAAATGCCTTGAATCCAGGCTATCTGAATTTGAAAATCAGAGGCTGAGAAAATGAATCAGGAGGAGGGAGTAATTAGAGTTGAGATGTCATACTAAATCACAGGCCCTGGTTAGTCAAGCAGCTTGCTTCTGACAGCTCCAGTTGGATGCAATGAATAGTGGACAGTGGTAGAGTTTAATATTTTAGCACCTGCTTTATTTTGCATGCAGGAGACCAGCTACACATTCACATTTAAATAAGTCTGCAGTTGCAGGCAGCTTTTTCGGCTGAGAACTGCCTACTGCCTGTTTGCTTGCAAATGGCCACTTTAAACCTCTGCAAAGCCAAAGGGTAAGTTACAGATAGGACTGGCAGAAGAATGAAAAATAGCATAAGCTTCTTGTGTTTTGCAAGAACTACTGACATTTCTATATTTAGGTTTGCTTTGAGGCTTTTTTGAGGTGAGGGCACTGTTGTAGCAAGTCTACTTTGTACAGATAATTAAAAATGAGAACATGGAGAACAAATATCATTTAGTTTCAGTTGAGTCTGTAACCTTGTGTTTAGGGCTGTCATCTGAACCAGTGACAGATTTAATGCTTCTTAGCTGCTGGAGATCCCAATAGAAAATTTTGTGGTAAACTTTTTGTGTGTATGTGTGTGCAAGTACATATAATTCAATATGTATGTATTTGATGTATATGGGCATGCAGCAGCTTAAAAGAGCAATATTGTACAAAACAAGAACAGCACAGGCTATTCATCATCAAGAAATAGAAACAAAATGATAATATTGTGTTGTTACACATCTGGAAAAGAAAAAATGTCCATTTACTTGTAAAAGATCTTGTGACTTTTTCCTGTGTGCCCCCTTTTGATCTCAGACCTTGTTGCCTGTCTCTGTATGTCTGGGTTCAGCCCCACTGAACGCTACTGCATGGGGTCAGTGCACTGCCTATTTGAGTATACTCTTCCTGCTCCAGTGTTCTGTGCTGCTGGGCTTGGTGTCAACATGCACAGCGTCTGTGCTTTATGTAAGAGAAAAATAATACAGAGATTTTATCAAGGGATATAAATAACTGCTGGGGACAGACACCACTATCCCCAAGGAAAGAGCCACTCTGATATGAGGTATGGAAGGAATGCCTGAGGTTCAAAGAGCTGCTCTGCACCATAAATGACATTTATAGCTGGGATGGTGGATGAAAAGCTGGGCATGAGCCAGCAATGTGCACTCAGAGCCCAGAAGGCCAACCGTGTCCTGGGCTGCATCAAAAGCAGCGTGGCCAGCAGGTCGAGGGAGGTGATTCTGCCCCTCTACTCTGCTCTGGTGAGACCCCACGTGGAGCACTGCGTCCAGCTCTGGAGCCCTCAGCACAGGAAGGACATGGAACTGTTGCAGGGGGCCTAGAGGAGGGCCACAAAAATGATCAGAGGGATGGAACACCTCTCCTGTGAGGAAAGGCTGAGCGAGTTGGGGCTGTTCAGCCTGGAGAGGTGAAGGCTCCGGGGAGATCTTATTGTGGCCTTTTGGTACTTAAAGGGGGCTTATAATAATGGGGATAAACTTTTTTGCAGGGCCTGTTGTGATAGGACAAGGGGTAATGGTTTTAAACTAAGAGAGTAGATTTGACATGATATAAGGAAGAAATTTTTTACAATGAAGGTGGTGAAACCCTGGAACAGGTTGCCCAGAGAGGTGGTAGATGCCCCATCCCTGGAAACGTTCAAGGTCAGGTTGGACGGGGCTCTGAGCAACCTGATCTAGTTGAAGATGTCCCTGCTCACTGCAGGGGGTTTGGACTAGGTGACCTTTGGAGGTCCCTTCAACCCAAACAATTCTATGATTCTATGGGTTTCTGTTCCTACTCCTGGAGAACAATTTGGTTTTTATAAACTAAAAAAAAAAAAGATTTTTTAAAGAATTTACAACTGGGATATAACTGATCTTCAGACTTTTAGCAAGCAAACAGGAGAATATGTTTTATGATTATTCCAATGTGTCCTTTGCTAATGCTGTGAAATGGGATGCTGTCTGAGCCTTGATTTCATCTAACAATGTGCAACAAACCTGCTTCACTGGCAATACAATTGAACTTTACATTATTAATTATTTTTGGTTACTATCTATATGCCTAATAATCTAATAAGTGTTGAACATTAACATTTTCAGTGCTGGATATTACCTTACTGAATATATTACCGAATATAGCAGAATCAAAATTATTGGCTATAACATAGTAATTGATCCAACTGACTCTGCAGTGTTCCTTGCTTCTATAAAAAAAATTGAAAACATTTCATTCAGACACAACAATGCGCAGAGAAAATGTCAAGACTATGATTAAAGTCCGTAACAGAAATGCAATTTAAAAATCTACTTTATCCCATGAGGGCAGATTTTGATCTCAGTTGTATTGAGATGTTGCCATTGAAATCAATGTACCAGACCAGCAGGTAGGGGCTAGAGGACATTTCTTACTGGGCTGTGTAAACTATCTCAGTCAAAAATGGACTAAATTCAACCCTCAAGGGCTTTGGATCAGGAAGACGTTCCTAGATCCCATATGGGCAGATCTACACCACATCCTGTGATGATACAGTGGTACCTTTCCTACCCTGAAACAAACCCTACCCTAAACCTTGCTGACCATGTTAATCTTCCTCTACTCATTCTGTGGAGGTCTGCAAGCGGGAGCAATGGCTTGGTGTCAAGCTGCTCCCACTCCTCCCTCCCCACTTGTTTCAAGAGCTTTGCCCTTCCTGATGACCAGTAAAGTGCAGCAGAGACTGTAAGGAGTATGATGAGGTTAAATGGTACTCGGTAGGCCTAAATATAGTCTTTTTAAAATATTTTTAGTTTCTTTCCATTATCCCTGGCAGTCAGACATGCAAGAATCTCAGTGATGCACTATGATACTAAAATTATAATAAAATAATTTAATTAATCTTCTTTTGTCTTCCTCATCCAGTGCAGAATGTGCTCACAAAGTACTTAGCAGTTACTTTAGATCCCAGGTGTACTTGGCCGTTGAGGCAGATAGGTTGTATTTACGTGAGTGTAGTGACTGAGAGCCCTAACCATCAGCCAGGATTACTGTAAGCTACAAAAGAATTTTTTCAGTTTTTCCTAATTTTCAAATCCCTATTTTTTTTTGGTGAAAGAACAAATATCTCTCTAACAAATGTAAACCATATTTTCAGACACCATGCAAATAGCCTGAACACCTCTTTACCCTGGAGTCAAGACAACCTACACAAGGATCTGCCTACAAATCTCTAGAAAAATTGTAAACAACAGCAAATAGAAAAAGTAAAAAAAACATACAGAAGAAGACTCTGGGGTTTCCCGGGAAACAGAATTTCTGTTTAATGAGAAATTTTGACATAGTGAATGTGCATTCTGAAATTGTAATGGAAAATATTAACAGTACCCACCCAGTGATATTAAAAAAGATACTGATAATCAAGAATTAAAATAATTCTGGAGTGTTATTTGATCATTAACCATGGTATTTATCTTAATTGTATTATAATATATATGATATAAGATATTATAAAATTCATAATTTAGTAGTATTACAGTGTTTCTATTTTGAAATAATATTAATTGTTTGCAATAGTACTGCTAAAATAGTACTTCAGTGTTCACATTTTTCTAGCAATAATCACTCAAAACCCCCGGTATTCCACAATGCTTTGTTTCAAGCCTGCTCAGGATTTTTGATAGAAACCTGAAATTTCACAGGATATCATAATGTTCCATTGAGTGTTTTTACACTCCTCATTTTACAGGGAATAGACAGATGTGTACACTGATGAAGTAATTGAACTTGTCTTCTCTGAAGTTTTGATTGTGCAGCCTGATCCTTGCACAGCTTCCAGACCTACACAGATTGTATATAGGGAAGATGGGTGTAAGAGCCGTTTTGCAGTAGTAATCACTCAAAGTCAGCAAACACTGCAGCATCATTCCTCAGTGTCACTGAAGCACTTCCCTGGCACTGGACTGGCACTGGACTGGTGATTACAATGACACCTCCAGCTTGTACTTAGAAGGCAGAGAATTATCATGTCACCTGCACGTCTGGGAACCAAGCGAGAGCTGATTCTCTCCTTGATGCCAGCTGAAGACATGTGCATTCATTAAACAATAGTAGGTTTGTAATCAGTACTTTTTAACAAATATTGTTGTCCAACATCTGTGGAACTCATTTTCCTTTTGTTTAATTTGCTAGCTCTTGCTAGTTTGCAATTTACTTGCTCGCCCTGATAATTTCCAGCCTGGCACAAACATTTCAGCAAAAGTGGTCATTCTTAATCCTTTTGCTTAAATAAACATTGGTGAGGTTGGCCTCTGAGCCAAGCAATGGTGGCTGGTTAACCTTCTGCATCACATGTGGAGCTAGCACAGCATGCTCATCCTCTAGGCACTAAGCTCCAGCGTCCTTTCTTGTCTTTTGTAACCTCATAGGCTGTTGTGTTAATATGCAGACCATTACTACTTTGCTGATGAGACAGACTGCCGAGGATCAATATGTCTCTGCATTTGTCAGCCCCGTATACCCTAGAGTTAAGTTCTCAGCTCTGCTGCCAGTGCTCATGTCCCGCTGTGTAATCGCAGGGAATTGTCGATTCCTTATACAGCATGTCCGTACACCAGGCTTGGTGGGGCGCTTTGCAGACCAAGTAGGAGAGATCCAAATGTCGTATTTGTTTGGCTCCCACTGCTTGAGTAATAGTAGGTGCAGCCAGAATACCAGAGGACAGCTTGCTTACGGGGTCACTGCAGCTCAACAGCTAACCATTGATGTTGTCAGGCAGACTTGGGAAAGATGCCCAAATACTATCAACTAGAGGACATTGCATTTTAATGAAAGACAAAAAAAAAAAATCAAGATTAAAAAAAGAAGTAAGGTAAACTCCCTGGTCAAACATAATAAACAAAAGAAGAGATTTAATGGCACTTCCCCCCCGCCCCCCTTGCTGCTCATTTTTTCCATGCCTTTCTCTTGATGCAGTAGCTTTAGGGAAAAGAGCACTGGGATTCATGGGAACTGAAGATAGTAACAGCATCTACCACAAAAACTCTTACTTATAAATCAAGCCTTTAAGAAACGAAATCCCATTTCACTACAACAACCAATATGCATGACATTTTAACTGACACAATTTAAAATCAATGGCACTGCCTTCTTTTTCTTTTTTTACAAAATGCTTTTTCCTAATTACAGTTTTCCTGATTTTTTTTAGAAATAGGTGTTTCTTTGCAAATGTTGTAAATGCCATTTGTCTCGTGTTTTTTTAACTTGGATTGTCACCTTAAAAAATAAGAAACAGAAATCAGTAACAAAAGTTCACACTATAATAACGAGTTTCTCCTTTCCTCTATAACTGAGTGCTTGTACACAGTATACATATAATATGTCCTAATAGACAGACAACTATCTTGAGTGATTTAGATGTGAAGACTGTCCAGAGATTTTTCCATATGTTTTGACTGAAGTTTTTTATAGAATAAAATGTGAATTTACCTTTGCATTACCTTGTGTTTTCTTTCTGTCCTGTATGTCTGAAGATAACATTGTGCAGAGATTTTGGGAGATTATGGGCTGTATTTCATGCAGCCTCCAGGGGTACTAATAGAGTCTGGCATATCAGACAGATTCAGGGCCCCAGATCAGGTGTCTCAGGCGTTTTGTCAACCTTTGTTGCAAGATCACATCCGTTATGCAATCTCATTATTTTAAATGTGTGAACACAAGTCTGGGTCATGTCACACAGAAGTGGCAGTTGTTGGTGGCAGCAATATGTATTTCAGATCTCCACACACCTTCACAGCAAAGCCTCAGGGCTGCGGGAATCACACACTTTGGAGTTCTCTCTGTTGATGGAGAACTACTTTTCCACTCTTCCACCAAGAAATGTTCTGGTAAAAAGTAGGAGGTGGAGTAAAATTGCTGAGAAAAATAAGTAAGTGAGGGAGAAGCCAAAAAAGTGGCTAGGTTTTCATATGTAATTTTTTGATCTGGTTCACTCTTTAAAATAACTATCTAAAATGCAGAGCCCTGAGGATATTTAGTCATGGAGTCAAAGAGAACCTCTACTGATTTTTGTTTTGCAAGGGGTGGTGAGGTTTAAATACATCTTGAAAAGATGTCCTCACAACCTTGCTCAACTTGTCTTCCTGACAGCTTGCATGGAGCCTGCTGAACGAATCAAACCTGTGCCTTTTACTTCCTTAAACAGGTAGGGTGTTCCAACATCAGGAGTGGTCCAGCTATCAGGCGGTCCATCCAGCCCTGTATACCATCTCTAACTCATGGAAGAGTGTAAGAACTGGTGTGCGTAAAATAGGCCTTCTTATGTCTGTCTTCCTAGATTTTGATACATTAATAATACAGACAAGCTGGAAGATAGAAAATGCAGGCTTGTCTACATGAATGAATACAGGGAGCAGTGGTTTGGTTCTGCTCAGGGTAATGTGACAGCCCCAAATGCAGAGCAGAAATGCTTTGCCCATCCACCAGTGGAAGGATTTCAGGCATGCATGGAGCAATTGCATTCTCGCAACATTGCCCAGGAGCTGATAAACCACAGCCGTGAGACATCCAGTTCCATGCTGGTAGCGCTGCTTGGAGCCCAGCAGTCTGGGAAGCCCAGAATTTCTTGCCCAGGGCATTTCACTTGACTAGTTTGCCTTGGAGCTACCCTTCTATCTCCCGAGGAGCCTCCCAGACAAACTGATGAGCCAGTTTGGGTTTTGACGGTCACCTACTTTAGGTTCAATGACAGTTTAATTAATATAAGCTTCTCAGAAACATTTCATTTATTTCAATGGAAAAATCTCAGATGTTATTTCACAAAAGCAATGAGGGTTGAGAAAATCTGGTCCCTTTCAAAATTCCTGAGGACTAAAGCACTTAATACCTGTGAAAGGTCATTTGTTGTCTTAATGTTTGTTTTCTCCTCTGATTTAACAATCAGTTTAGTGCAGGCATCCATAAACAGATCTCTTTTTCCTCCTACCCTTCCTGCCCCCAAAATGAGATTATGCCTGTTAGTATCAATCAGCAATACAGAGCTACCCAGATTTTCATTGCCCTGATTCATTGTCTCCACCATAAAAGAAGTTTTTCCATTGTTTGCAGAAATTCTTCAAATAATGGCTTCAGTTTCCTTGTTAATTATTCTTTTATTAATGATCTTTCAGATAGTTTTTCAAAGAGACTATGAATCTTTCAGTGAAAGTAATGGGCAGCTACTCACAGGAGTAATCCCATTACAATCAGCTGCACTACTGTTTGTCATTTGGAGGAAGGTGCTAGAGCTCTGACCCTTACTGATTTACCACTCTTCATAATTAGTTGCAGTGATTAAAATGCATTTTAGATTACACTGCAGTTTCGCTTCCTTAAAAGTTTTTTTCACTGAGGACAAACTCAGGTTCTGAAGGTGAACAATTGTCCTCCAATATAAAACAATAGCAGCAAAGAGGAATGCCACAGATAAGGCTTATAAAAGAAATCAGAAGTAGAGATGCTTGGGCAAAAAGTGTTGCTGGAGGCAGAGGGGCTGTCTTAGATGACAGAGACAGCTCATGCAGGAATTTAGCATTAATGAAACTGAAAACACTGCATGAAACACTGACAGCAGCACATGGAAATAATGAATCTATCTGTTGCATCTATATCTAATTAAGAATCATTATAATACAGTCTTTTTCTCTAGTGATCAGGATTAGTGGATACCCCACAGGAAAAAGGTTAATAAATAGATTCAAGTGCTAGGACATTATACATCTTTATCTAGGACTGTGGTTCTCAAGCACTTTTCTTCAATAATGCCAAATCCAGGCAGACTCTCTTTCCTTTGAGAATCTGACACAGCCAGGATTCCTTTGTAGGGGTTTTCAAGGCACTGCAGAAAGAAAAATCTGAATGCTTGGATGCTGCAAATAGTTTCTGGCAAGGACAGACATTCTACTTCTATCTCTCTGCTACAATTAGAAAAGTAGTTTCCCTATTTTTTCCCTATTTTTTGCCCCTCTCTTCTGTCCTTCCTCCTTCCTCCTTCTCAAAAAATCATTAAGTTGCTAAGAGCTTCATTTGCTTTTAGTCTCTTCGGAGACCTGTTATTTTACCCAAGGGTACAAATAACCCCGCAGGAGTCAGTATTACTAACTGGCACCATACAGCCAGATGATATATATCTTGAGAGTGGAAGGGATGCCTGTATTTTTTTTTCCTCCTGACTGTGTGCAGAATATATTTTATTATTTTATTTTGCCTTCTTTTGAGTTTTTGTTGTTGTTGTTGTTCTTGTTTTTTGGGTTTTTTTTTTTTTAGTTCAGAGGGGGATGGAGCAAAGGCTTCTTAGTTGGGGAAAAGGCTCTGCCATCCCTTTCTTTCTCCTGCCTGTCAGGGTGTTTTTTCAACTGTGATGGTTTAGATCCCAGGGGAAGCAATGTAGGATCATTGCTGAGATAAAGAGAGGAAGGCTACAGAGTGGAGTCTCAAAGCTGTCCCTCACGTCTTAGTGAAGCTTGAGATAAAATGTTTCAGTGTCTTCATGAAGCCAGCTCCCTCTGTGCTGAAGGCAGCTCTGGATGGAGACCAGTGCAAGGAGGGGGTGCTGGGAGCTGCGCCAGGAAAACACTAAACTGAGCATCATTTGTTGTAGGCATTCATGGGATGCCTCTGCTGTGTCACCACTGTGTGCAGTAAAGAGCATTGTTCCTCTAATGTTCATCCCTCTTGGAACTGCAAGTGAATGTACAGCCCAATTAGTGCAGCAGCTTAAAACAATAAACCCTCCAGAACCTCTGGTGGGGGAAGCATGCTTTTATCTATTTGGTAAATAATTTATTAATCAAACTGATGTATCCTCCTTGACAGCAACAGAGCCAGATAAGTGATGGTTCAAAATCAATTTGTCATGGTCCAATGTGCACTCAGTGACCTACTTGGTCTGTTATATAGGTCAAACTTGTACACGATGCTCTGATAGCAGAGGCACTTCTTAAAACAACAACAACAGCAACAACAAAACTAACAGCACAATTCAGACTGTGGGACCCTGTGCTGGCTGGCACCCAGCTACACGGCTTGAAAACTCAGCTTACAGAGAGGGGTGAGGACAGGAGCTGGGTAGGTGATGTTTTGGGCTCTCAGTGACACTGCCTTAAAAAAGCCCTGCACTGGCAGTGTAGCAGCAGTATCCAGGAGGTAGATCCATACTCTGCAACCTACTTCTATGACCTTGTTATTATCACACTGCCCTTTGCCATTGATAACAACTCTAGCATTCCCCTGCTATTTCCCTGTTGGTCTTGCTTCAGTCTCTACTTTTTGTGCTCTCCCCTACTCACAACATCTTTTTCTTCAGATGAGGTGGAAAACCATTCCCTCCTCCTCTTTGTACCCCTGCTGTGGAGTCCATATGAGTCTCACAGTTTGAAGTCTTCTGCTTCTGAGCAGGCTAGTGGGGTTAAGGAACTAGGTTATTTTAAACTGCAAGGAGACAGAAATTAAAACCTGTGACAGAGTTTTTGGGTAGTCAGTTTGCTGGTGCTCCCTTTGTGGCCTGACAGAAGTCTTGGTTGTCATTTGCTGATTGAATTTGTTGCACTATCTTTCTGTTTCATTAATGCATGCTTCAGGGGTTTCTGCCAGTGAGTCCTGGAGAACTAAGCAATGTGTGAGATGACATGTTGAATGGGCAGTGCTGACACTCCCAAGAATTTCAAGCAGTCTTGTGATTGTCTGCATGCTATGTCTCATTGACCTGGCATAAGAAATATTTCTGAAATTCGTATCGGTAGCCACTGTTTTAGGGAGGTGCCATGGGCCCTATTCCTCTGAGGATTTTCACCAAATCAGTGCTCTGCTGCTGGAGGCAGCTGGGCTAACAACTGGACTTGTGAGCTTTCCTCCTCTCTTCCCATTGTGCATACTAAGGTGGTGGTGGGGTTTTGAGGGTTTTGATATTTTTACATAATAGCTTAAAATTTTTATAGACTGTTAAGAAGTTCTTTGTAGTCAATGGTATGTAGTGGTATAGAGTGGAGACTTTGCTAATACTGGGCACTAAGCATGTATTCAGTCGTGCCCATAATTAGAGGCTATTGCACTGAATAACCCAGGTAGGCTATTGAAGTCCTACATTTTACTGTATTCCCTCTGATTGTCTTGAAAGTATGAGAAGACAAGAAATTTTATCTTCAATGTTGTATGCACATCTTTTTAAGGAGTTTTCTCCTCACTCCCTCTTGGCACTGCACCACTGCAGGGTTGCAGCCTTCAGTGTCCAGCATGAGATTTCAGTCCTCCTGTATGTTCTGTGTGGTTAGAGCAGTACCTTAGGGTGGGTGCCAGCTGTATGCAGGGAGGATGGATGCAAGTGCAAGGATCCACCACTAAAGGAAGAGCATAGCAGAAATAAGGCCTAAAATTTTCGTTTTTTTTTTTTCACCAGGAACCTGGACCTTTTTTTTCAGCTGTGACTGGGAGGAACTAATGCTTTCTATAATAATGGTGGTGAATAAAGTCTAGACTTTTAATCCTTCTTTGTACTAATGTTATCACCCTGTTTGTGGCACTGATGCTTCTTTTGTCCAAAAATCTGTTTCCTTCATGACTGGCAAACAGAAAAGCAGCCACACTGCCAGAGGGGGTACCACCACCACAGGCAGGAACTAAAGGGACCGGAAATAAACCCACCAATGTACATTTCTGAATAACCAGTGTGTAGCTTTAAGGATGTTTATAGCCCTGACAAACACAGGGCAGATTCCTCCTGTTTTTCTTGCCATCTCTCCAGACACACAATAAATTCCAGAAACAGAGAACCTCTGGGGTCGTGGCATGAGCTTCTTGTTTGGCCTTGGCAAATCAACAAAATCCCACTTGCCCCACCAACAGTCTCTGATAGCGCCATCTCCTCCCATGGATTCCCTGAAGGGCACCTGCAACTCAGGATTTTGTACAAATCACACAATACACCCTGGAGACAGGATACAAATCTTTCCTAAAACCAACATCCAAGTAAACAGACAAACCCCCAGCAGGCTATTTTCAGTGCTTTAGAATTTTGTACATTTTGTCAACTTTTAATAATATAATTGAAGAGTGACACAAGATGCAGACCCAGCATGACAAAAAAAAGATATTTGTTGGGCTATTTTAGTAAGATGAGTCTTAATGTTTTCCAGGAGGTGTCAGCAGTTCTTTAAACCAAGGCAGGGGTTGCAACAAATGGCTTCTTTTGCTGAGAATTCAAAAGATATTCTTTTAAGTCTGCAAACTGCCAGTGAGTTTCAATAGAACAAGTGTTCACAAGGTGTATTTATGTTGTCTCTATAGCACTCCAAAGGATTTCTGCCAGCACACCCCATTACAATGACTAATGCTTCCTTTAAAAGCGAATGAAGAAGACTTAGATCTTGGTTAATTAAATAATCTTCTCTTTTTTTAATTATTTACAATAGGAGACTGGCACCAACCTCCTAGTTTTCCACCCTGAACCTCAGGACATTATTGTGTTTACCTTGATAAAAGCTGAAGGGTCAAAACATTTATGTGATCTAGCTGTCAGGTAACGAAAGGGCAGACAATGTGTAAGCAAGCACAGATTAAGACTTCCACAAGATTCATTTAAAAAAAAAACACAAAAACAAAAACCAAAAATAAAAGCTGCTGTGGTGGGATGTACTGGCAGCCAGTTCTTGGCACAGCACCGTGACTGTGGTGGAGCAGCACCAGGTGAGCTCTTATCTCTCCATTTTTATTTATCGCCTGTGCAGGCTGGCAGTTCTCCATGTGGAACTCTGTTTATGGGAGATTTATCTGTGGTGTGTAAGTAGCAGACTGGCATCATGAATGTCCATCTATCAAAAATGCTGAAGCATCCCCCATGGCGGAAGAAGGATGTTTTTGCTGAATGCAGAGCAGAGAAGGAGAATGTAAACACTCTGAAAAGAGCAAGCAGCAAGTATTATAGTCTCAAAATCAATTTATGTCAGGCAGGAAAGTGTGACAGAAGGACCAAAGTGCAGAGCTGGGCTAACTTCTAAGAGCCTACCTAAGAACAAGTCTCCTTGGTGTCTGAACTCCACAGACAAGAATGAAATTCTTTGTGTCAGTCCCAAATAATTAGCAATTCTCTTCTTCATCCAGTGCTTGGGTATAGTTCCTTTGTTATTTTGTTTTGGAGTGCAAGACTTGTATGAAGGAATGCAAAAACAATTGGCACTTTTTTTCACTTTCTGTTTGCTGTAATGTCTTCTCTTTCCTACCTTTACTCTGATTGGAAATTCCTAAGGTATGGAATATTGACTCTATTGCATTTTCATTTATTGTTTATTACAACAAGCCTAAGACCTGAGGCTCTACCGTAGGAATACATCTTGGTCCCATTGCAGAAAAAAACAAGGGGGGAGGGAAATTCTTGCCTAAATAAATAAATAAATGCACAAATCAGGTTAGCTCATCTTTATGCAACTAGAGGTGCTTTTTTCTCTTTTTTCTAAACAAGAATTTTATAGCTGGCAACTTATACCTTCCATTATTCATTGCTAGCTCATACCAGACTTTGTCCTAAGCTCTGGCACCTAGGTCTCAAATGACCCAGGGTGCAGATGTGCAAAAATACAGGGAAAGAAATGATCTTTTGGGTACCTAGGAGATCAGCAGTCAGAAAACTGCAATAGATCAGAGCGAATCTGCATGAAAACTAATATTTTCCAAAGCACTGACTGAAAACTTCGATTTGCAAATTGCAGCTGAAATGCACCTTTATCCTCATATACAGAGATGAAGACCACCGGCTGCCTCTTTTGACTTCAGCTGGAGCTGAAGATGCTTAACATTTCAGAAAATCAAGTGAATGTGTCACAAGCTGGACATTCAGAGTTACTGACTCTTGCTGAAAGTCTGATTTTATTTTGTTTCTCCACTTACCCCTCTTTAAAGTGGGATGAATGCTATTCACCTATCACGTAAATGTTCTGAGGCCTAATTAGTTAATGTGCGTAAATTGCTTTTGAGATGAACAGTGTTAAGTATTATTATTACTATATTAAAATATGGCCAGCAGCCAACCTCTCCATGTAGCTGCAGGATAATGACAAAGTTGATCAACTGGAGGATTTTATTGCTAGTGATCTGAAACAACAAATAATTTCTGTGCATTTATCCAGGAACAAGTACAAACAAATAATGTAAATTTAGTCTGAATGTTAGTAAACAGAGAGGCAACTGATGTTTTATTTAATGCAATTTTTGATATCCCAAAATATCACCTTGGTTTAAACAGTCGACGTGAAACTGTTTCCAAGAAAAGGGGGTAAATTCACAGCCAGGTATTTAGGTATTCCTTATTCCTTAATCAAATTTGCTAGAGTTTTCATCTGTCACTATGTGTGAATCTGTGTGCAATTTACTGTGTAGAGCAGAATGTTTATTTTGTCTACTGTTTTAGAAGGTCAACTTTCATTCTCTAAACAGCTAAAGAAGACTGAAGAAAAAAGTATATCTCACAGGGCATCAGTCAAGGAGGAGAAGACAGGAGAGAAGGTTGTGTAAACTAAGAAAGAGGCACTGTTGTGACCCTAACATCCCTATTCTAACTCCTGATTCCCAGGCAATATAGAAAAGGTTTGCTGAAATCAGCAGGCATGATATGCTCAAGGCTAATCACACAGATCTGAACTAAGGATCTATTTAAAGGAACATTTCTTTCAGGAGTAGTCCTACATTTTGATCTACCAACAGACTACAGTCCAAATCCAGATATGTTTAACGTTCCAGTATAATCAACAAGAGATAATATGGTGTGATTTCTTCCCATTTATTCAGTCTATTTTGTAAGTGGTAGCTCCAGAATCTGTTATACAATTTGTTCCATTACACAGAAACATGGTCCTTCAGCAAAATTTTAAGTTTCTGGTGGATTTCATGCATCCATGAGGCTTATGCCTTGACTTAGTTTGGAATTTACTCTTCATGGGCAAGATTTTTTTTATTTGCTTTACACAAAGAAAACAAGGCAGAAATATAATGATAAGCAAGACACACAAGAATTTTTTAAAAGTTATAGCCAGTTACATTGGGGAAAACAGCTATGGGAAATCCAGAATGGGATTGGTTATGCTCTAGAAAAAAAGTGGATAGTTTGGTGAACTGTGAGAAGCCACACATCAAGCAACATTTCTGGCCTTGTATAATGTACATTTGGCCCCAGACAACTGATTTCTGGAGAGTTATCCCATCAGCTGCATGTGAAAGTAAGAAAAGCCCTTTAGAACTCTGTAAATGATCAATAAGAATAAAAATACTTTCTCTTTTTTCTTCATGAAATTATCCACTTTCAGATTCTAGCCTGGGTACAGTCTATTACAGAATCACAGGATGGTAGGGGTTAGAAGGGACCTCTGGAGATCATCTTGTCCAGTCCCCCTGCTTGAGCAGGTACACCCACAGCAGGGTGCACAGGACCGCATCCAGGTGGGTTTCAAATGTCTCCAGGGAAGGAGACTCCACAACCTCTCTGGGCAGCCAGTTCCACTGCTCTGGCACCCTCACAGTAAAGAAGTTTTTTCTCATGTTTAGGTGGAACTTCATGTGTTCCAACTTGTGCCCATTGCCCCTTGTCCTGTCGTTGGGCACCACTGAAAAGAGTTCGGTCCCATCCTCTTGACACCCACCCTTCAGATATTTATAAGCACTGATAAGATCCCCCCTCAGTCTTCTCTTCTCCAGGCTGAACAAACCCAGGTCTCTCAGCCTTTCCTCATATGGGAGATGCTCCAGTCCCCTGATCATCTTGGTAGCTCTCTGCTGGACTTGCTTAAGCAGTTCCCTGTCCTTCTTAAACTGGGGGGCCCAAAACTGAACACAGTACTCCAGATGTGGCCTCACTAGGGCAGAGTAGAGGGGGAGGATAACCTCCCTCGACCTGCTGGCCACACTCCTTTTTATTCTCCATCTATGTTCAATAATAAAACACAAAGTTCAAGTCAATAGAAAATCTTACAGCAGGACTTTAACCCAAGTATTTGGTCTTTCATTTTCTTTTTCTTTCATTCCTGCCTTCCTTCCTTTTCCATTCTTTCTGGGATTTTTTTAACTACAAAATGTATCAAAATTACAAGAATAACTTAGGACTTCTGATGTTCACTGTCTAAAATTAAACTCTATCCTTGGCAAATCTTTCAGACATCATGATTTTTGCTTGTCTGAAAGCAAACTGCCAAATTAATCTCAGTTCCTTTAGCCCCTGGGTCACCTCAAATGGCAATCTGAAGCAAAAAGAATAAGTTGATCATCTAATAGAAATCCTTCTGAGATTATGAAAAACCATGGCATCAATGGCATATTTTTACCAAAATACAATACTGAAATGGTTTTAACCTTCAACACCCTATGTACTCATAAAACTGTTTAGGTTGACTGGACAATCACTGTTGTAAACACTTAGTTTTCATCAAGTCTTGCTATGCATGAACAGACTTCATCCGCTGGACCCACTAACCACATCGGAACCACAGCAGGCTGCAGTTCACAGCTGGACTCTGATCTCACTACGTATAGAGTGATTTGAGCATCCTACCTGTTTTTCCACAGGAGCTAAAGTGGAAATGTGTGTATATGTATTCATACAGACATGCATGAACAACATTCAGTCACATTCATGGACTCTTAGCTCTACTCAGAGCCAGAAACAAAACTATTCTGAATGCTTGTTGAGTCCTTTTCTACACATCGTTTTGATCAGTTATTTTTGAAAGCAGTAGTATCATATTTGTGTGCAAAATATTGCTTTACTTGTGTAATGACTGCCATTAAAGTGTTATGGTTATATTCCACTTTATATTCAGTACAATTCAAACCTTTGATCTAAATAAATATCATCCTTTGGTGTCAGATGCTCTATGCTGGAACTTAAAAAAAATCATCAGGTGATATACTTTTGGCTCAGTGTTTAGGCCTGTTAGAATAGTCTACAACACAGTTGGCAAATTAAATATCTCTTCTATATTTTGCAATGGGTAGACTTCTGTCCACCAAAGTTTGGTGCCTGACTTGGGCAAAGCCCCACAAAACATTTAATTATCCAACTCCCAGGGCAATTGCAATGTAACAGAGCAGCCTACATGTTGTCCTAAATCAATGGAGAAAGATCTGAAGGAGGCAATCTAGTTTTCTTGCTTTTAAGTCTTCCTCACACCATTGACCAAAATAGTAGTGATCTTTCTCTATTTTAAAGAGAAACTATAAGATACGCTAATTATCTCTATTAACATTTTTCTTTCTGGTACTTGCTTTTCTACAATGGCTAAGTGGTTTTGCACACTCACCCATGACCTGGAAGGACACAGATGTTAGGCACTGAGGAAAATTAAATCTATATAACCTTCAAAAGGGCCCCCATGACTGAGTAGGGAGTATCCATAGGGAGAATGTCTCCAGCCATCTGATCAAAACTGGGCCACTCTTCTGGTAGATGTACAAGAACAATGTGCCACAAAAGACTGCAGGCAAGGGGGACCCTGGTCCTTTCCTACAGTTCTCAGTTGCAAAGACTTGTACAGCTTTGGTCCCTATCTATAGGACTGCTTTTTTTTCTTCCTGGAGACAGTATAATGTAAAATACATAAATATTCCAAGAAAGACCATGGTTTCAGATGAGTGTCCAAGCATCTAAATTAAAATCATCTTTCCTCTTTCCCTCTTTCTGATGGAGCAAGAAATCTTTCACATCTTTTGCACAATAGGTTAGCTTCAGGTATAAAGGCAAAGAGCAGTTTTAATCAGGACATCTCATGGCTTGTGGTTAGGACATTTTCCAAAGAATATGGGGTCGATCCCATTTAAGCTGAATAACAAAATGTATCATTTTCTGGGTGAGTATTCTGACAGTGGGATTATTACACAAAGCTGAGTAGCACCATTATTACTGCTAGGTTAACCGTAGTTGTAATGACATCTAACTTTTTGCATTTCTTGGAGATATTTTTGAGGAATCAAGTGTTTCTCAACTTAATCCTAATTATAGGAGAGCTGTATTTGAGGGATAACTACAGATTTCCCTAGAGTATGCATAGATTAATACAATTAAGTACTCAGAGAATTCTTCTGGTACCTAATAAAATTAGATACCCTACAGAGTCACACATTTCAGGCCTGAAAAATAGGCAAACTAAATGACTGTCTGGAATTTCCATTGGTTCTGGGTGCCGGAAAAGTAACGATTTTAAGTGGGATTACAACAGTCCCAAAATTTCAATAGATACTATGGACCAGATTCACTAGAGAGATGCTTTCCTTACAAATCTATATAAACTGATTTTTGTTGGGTTTTTTTATTTGTTTGGTTGGGGTTTTTTTCCACACTGGAGTCATCAAAGGACCATAAGGAGTTGGTGAACATGGTCTTGTCTTTTTAAACATCCAAATGCTCCTGGTATGTCTACAGCTTCACCACCTGGTTCACAAGAACTCCACAAGGAAGCTAACTAGGAATATAAGAGAAAAAACATGGAATTGGATGATGTAGTGCAATTGTCTACACTTAAAAAAGGGCAAAAAGTAACCAAGTAAGAAAAAAACCCCATAACAATATAAGATATTAAAAATTAGTAAGGCTACAAATATGAAAGTTTACCTCTGGGTAAACTAAGCTTTAACATGAAGCAGTAGATCTAAAGAGAAATGTAGACAGTGATTCATAAATTGTGGGATACCACTGTCTCAGCAGGTTCCTTTTATCCTAATTAATCACTTTCCAAAGATGTGACATAATTCCTGAGTTGGGTCATTGAAACTGTCTTTACAAACAGTGAAGTACTCTTAATAGATCAGGAAGATCTTTTTCTAAACCATAATGATGAAATCATTTGCATGGATAGATTTAGCCACATGGTGCCAGTTTCCATTATAATCTGAATAAACTAGCCATTCAAATTAAGAACATACCTGTGGTGATTCCAGGACAAAACAGAATGAAAGCAGCCTCTGGGAAAGTCCCTAATAGAAATAACATTGATATATCTTGCATTATGCCAACCACAGGTTTCATTGTAATGTACAATTTTTTTTTTTAAATCTCTTATTTTATTGTTGGTTTAAACATCAGAAAAATTTGCTGTTTTAAAGGTCAGAAAATTTGTACTGATATCTCCAAATTTCCCTTGATACATTCTGAAACAGGAGTATGCTATCTGAAATTTGAAAGCTATTATGATGCAACACTGTCCTTGTTTTTACTGTAGGCTTGTCAAAGAAACCATGGATTATCAACCTGCAGTAATATTATTCATCAATGTGCAAGGAAATTGATTGTACTGTATCTACATGTATTTGCTCAGGTTTGGAGCTAGCCAGGATAAACAATAGCTGGGAGCATAATAGGTTACCACTTGCTCTAGGTTACAGAGACTAACTGTTTTTCTATTGTTTTGGTTTGGGGTAAATGAAACAGCTTGGTAGAGGTAATATTTTAAAAAATTGAGTATTTTGGATAAATAATTAATACTAATCACAGAACAAACCGAGTCAGAAAGGAATGGTTATTTATAAAATCGAAACAGTTAATTATAAAAGAAAAAATGATTAGCAAGAAAAACATGAAATAAGGAAAGTTCTTACATATTTTTTGTCTGTTTTCAAGGCTTAAACACTTTGAGTAAATTAGCCAACAAACTCAACCGCTCTGAAAACTTCCCGGGGCATACCTTGAGGCATACGTCACAGGCATACATCTGCATGACTGTTCAGGGAGTATATTTCCACTTCTTTGCAGTTCCTCTGGGCCCCAGCTAGAGAGAGGACAGGTCTTTGCAGGTCAGGATGTTTGCTCCAGGGCTGCTCACCCGCCAGGCTGCCAGGAAACTTTGCCTCCCCAAAGGGAAGAGCATGAGACTTTGTCAGGGTACAACAGATGAGGTCTCACTGCACTACAGTAAAAAGGAGAAATCAACGTCTTCATACAGAGTCACTTGGGAAACTAATTTTAGGATTTTCCTGTTTTCCTCACATGGTCCTTGCAAAAAAATTGAAAAACTGGTTACCTTATGCAGTTTGTCAATATTTTATGCTGTAAAATCATAGAATGATACAGGAAAGGATCTCTGAAAGTCAGCTGGTCCAACACCCTGCTCAAAGTAAACAGCAGAAGTTACCTTGAGTTTCACCCTACAATTTGAGCTTCAGGAAATCAGTTTTATTATGACTCTAAAATTTCAAAAACTCCTAGACATCCTTTAAAATTAAGACTATTAACCTGTCACAAGTAATACTAACAGACCAAAAGTTAAGAACATGTATGAGCATACACCTCTACAAGACTCCCCTGAAACTTCCCTTTACCTATGAAACTAAACACAACCTTCTTTATTCAGATCAGATGCCTGACTCCTATTAAACATTCATCTGAATAGTACTGTTGTACTGTATAAATTGGACATATTTAGAAAATATTAGATAATTAATAACTTTTATTCTAAATAATATTAATAAATAAAAACTTTTATCTCTAAAATAGTAATGTGCCATTTTAAAGCTCACTCCTACTATCTTTTAATCTTATTTTAATCTTAATCTCTTGATCATACCAGTTTTTCTCTCTGTATTTGACAGTCTTCTATCTGACACAATACCAAAAATTGCCAGTTTGTAAGCAGGTTCATACTACTGATGCTTTGGGGTTTTTTCGATATACAGATATTCACTCAAGGTTCTGTCCCTGAATGAGATTCTTTCCCAACTATTGTTTCAGGAGAGCAACTAGATGGAGTTTTCACAGAAATCAGAAATAACCATTATTTCTACTTTCTAGATTTTCTTTAGGGTTCCTGCTGTTTCTGTTCCAGTTTTTTGATATACACTAATGTTACCATTGCTTCTGCTGAGGAAAGAGAGAGGAAATATTTGGCCAGATGTTCTCCACAGCTGCAGCTTGGTTGGATGAGAAAGACACTGTCTCCTCAAATGCTTGTCATTGTTCCTATTATGATTTATTAACTCCTCAAACCTGTCACTTGTCCCTGCTGCTCTTCCTAATCCTTGTCAGTGAACACAAGCCATATTTGCTTAAACAGCTTAAATAGCTCTTTGCAAACCTGGTTCATTGCAAAAGAAGCAGACTAGTAAAACAGGTTAGGGGATTACTCATACAAGCAGTTCCTCTGCCTGTTCTGCTAGAGACAGTTTCTACCAGGGAGTGGGGCTGAGCAGCAAGAGGATGGTGAAGTCTTCAGCCAAGACAGTAAAAAAAGCTTGGACAAGGAGAATAGAATGGTAGCCACAAACCTTGAAAAGTACCACAAAATCTCCTTTGTAGGTTTGATAGGAGAACTCACCATTAGCCATGGACAACTACAGGTGTGTTTCCACTCTTTTCCCCGTCCATAATTAGGATAGGAGAAATTTCATATCAAGGGTTTGCTTTCACAGTGATACACTCTGGATAATTCAGTTCTTATCCTTTGGCTTAGTTTTTCACTTATGACTTCAGGTTCCTCTGGTATCTCCCTGGATTTTATATCTTTATCCATTTACAGTATTTAAAAGGAGAGATGTTCTATGATGTGTTACGATATTTATCTTCCTTTGTGCAGACAGCAATAATTCATGACTGGCACAGCCAGAAGTGACTTATTAGGGTTTTCTTCACTAGAGAAGAACAAGGTCATAAAGTAACTCAGTAGATCTTGTGCTTTATGATTATAGCTATATTGTATAATAGACTTCCCCCTTTACTTGCAGCTTACTAAGTATATATCTTTAGTCTACCTGGACCTTTCAAACAATATCTGTTGCCATAAACTTGGTGCAGTCAGATTCCAACTCTGTTTGGCTTCCAAATTCACACTACAATATTCTTTAAAATATGTGACTAGACTGGGAGATCTTCAGAGTCTCTGGTGCCTTCCTTATTCCAAAAAGCACAAATGCAATACGATGCATGTTGCTTATTTTGCTGCTTTCCCTGGACACTTTCTCTCTCTCTCTCTTTCTTAGAAAAGTCGCTGAGGAAAAATGAAAAGTCTGCTGGCCAGAACAATAAAATATGGGACACCTGCATCATATCTTAGCGTGCAGTTTGTGGAGGAGTCTGTGTGCAGGTAGGACGCAGTTGTGTTCAGTACAGGGGTGTTACTGCCTATGTATATATCATCTATGAAACTCATGCTCAGCCAGCCTGGCATGTCCCAGTTGCATTAGACACACTAACTCTCATATACATATTGTCAGGAATAATTAACTGGGGTTGCTGGGGAACCTCATTCACTGAGAAGCTTTGAGAATGGGTGACACCAAACTGCTCCCGGAGCTGTTCTCAGCTTGCACTGGGGAGGAGGGCTCCCCAGCCCTCCCGCTGTGATGGAGCCCATGGCCAGGCTGCCAGGTTCAGTGTGTGTCCCAGGCCACCACACCAGGGTATGGTACTTCATATACAGATACTGACACAGTCACATGCAACTGGTCCCAAAGCATTTCTGTGAAAAAGGCTGCAGAACTGTACTTCAGCACATGGTGCAGCAAAGGTTCACACCATTTGTACATTATCAAACAAGGACAAGTTATTCAGGATTTGCTGAAAGAGTAGGTTGTTTTGAGCTGCTAATTCAGTGATGGAAGATCTTTTGTCAGCTGGAAGTTACATTTTCTTTTCACTCAGATTACGAATTCCTTAAGATATTTATATGAAGATATTGTATTTTATTAGATTCCTGCCCTAAAAAACCCTGTGCCATTACCTTTCTTACATAAAGGGATGACTTAAAGGATTCATAATAACCTGCTCTTCAAGCACCTTTTCCAGTAGATTATTCTGTACAAAGTCATCTGTCCGGTCTTGCAATGTTACCAAGCTCATCAAATAATATCACAGTTACTCATCATGATTCAGTAAATGATATTAAAGGACAAAGAGGAGCCATTCACACATGGGTGTGTCAATGAGAGAGGAGGTAAATAGTTGGTATTTTTTATTTGTACTCTCAAAGCATTTTGGGGCTGTACAAATACTCACCAAATAGTCCTTGCCAAAAGAGTTTACACTGTGAGAAAAGTCCTTCTTAATATCAGGAGTGTAAGCTAGCATTGTAGTTGTCAGTAGCCTGAGATCAGCAGGACAGACTGGGAAGAAAGTTGAATACAGCCCTACAATGTTCTTTCCAAATCATTGCAAAGATTCATTATGAGAGGCCCTGAGTAAGGGAGGTCCAAGTAGTCATGTTGCACTCATTCATTTTGGTTTATACATATCCACAAAGTCAGTCAGGACTCAGCAGTATAACTGAGTCATATACAGACAGAACCAAATGAGTACACTTTTTAAAATGCACCTTTTTTTTCAGACTCTCATATAATTTTTCTGTCTTCTGTGATTTTCTCTTTGATAGTCTGTGCCTCTGAGCCATTTGAATGATCACTTTAAGAGGTGCTGAGCAAACTTCCTGCCTTGAACCTGGTATGTGCCCATTTTTCTTTCACTTGTTTCAAGAGTCTGGCATCCTCTTGCAATCAGCTCAATTTCTAGTCAATATCCACTAAAATATCCATTCATACTGTCTTTTGTCTTACAGTAATTACCACATGGACTTCTTCTTCTGTGCGTATTTGGGAGTCTTATTGATCACACCACTACTGCGTATTTCACTGCCTTCATTACAAGATATATCATCTTTAAAGTTTGATCCCATAGGAATCAATGGAAAAACTCTCACTGGTTTCACAGGCTTTGGAGCAGACCCCAAATCAGTTTCTGGTTTAGTTTTTAAGAGAAAATGACTTGCATATTTTTCTGCTATGAAAGGTTTTACTTATTGCATTGTGCAGCAGTCATCTAGACAAATTACATACAAATATACTGTCTTTGGAAGGCTCACAATCTTCAGCCCTCTCTCTCCATCCTGGGTATTTTATCTTTGGGTTTCCAAACAGCAAAATCAAAGCTTTGTGATCTATAACTACATGGAGATGAGTTTCATAAATGTAAACATAAAAGTGACTGCTGCATCCACAGAGTACAGCAAGTGCCTTATCTGCTTGCAAGTATTTCTGCTCCATCTCAATTAATCTGTGACTGGCATATGAAATAATAATTTTGCTCTGTACTGCCTGCCTTCCCTCCTAGAGCTGCTCATACTCTCAGATGTTGGAAGTCACTACAATTACTCCTTCTACTCATGTTCAACACACCAAAATTGGCACCAAAAAATAAACTTTTTTCAAGGGTTACTTAGACCACCTGTCCTTGAAGGTCCAAAACCAGATCATAAAACTGGTGCATAATGGCAAAGCTGTTGCATAGGAAAGCAGTGATGCTGAGTTACCACCTGAGCATCTAAACTATGCTGTGTTCCTGGTGGGAAAAGCTCCACTAAAGAGCCAGCAGTGCTCCTGCCAGAGAGAGAGCAGAGAGTTTGTATATGAGCTGATCCCAGAACCATGGTCTCTTAGGGTAATGCACAATTTGTTTTCAGTCCCTCAATTAGATGACAGTTTTTCCAAGAATTTGTCATTTGCATTTGGCAGAATGTTAATCACAGAGACAAACTGAAACTGACTTTCAGGTTTCTTCAAGAGTCTGAGTAGTAGACCGGGCCTACTTAAAGTACTGTGGGACTGATGGGAGACAGGAGTGTAAAAATTTAGAGTCAGAATTTGGAACAAGATTGCATAACATCTTTTCAATGAGCAAGCCTCAGGAAACTCTTCAATGTAATGCTGTTTCAGTCCTTTTCAGAAGGCAGGAAATTCACTCTTTTTTCAGGCAGTTAGAATAAAGCTTATGAATTTATTTCTCTTCGCTAAACTGGGCCCTGGGACTTAAATTTCTCTTTTGGTAGGAGCATAATATAGCTGAACAAGGTGTTGCTTTCAGAAATAAAGTAAGCTTTAAAAAGTTGACATTTTTCCCCTAGCTTCATATCACTGACTATTCCTAAAAAGGACTTTAACCCAGTTTCAGTCAGTTGTTTTTCATGTCAGCCCCACAATGGTGTGAGTGTACTTGGTGGGGTCAAGCATGAGTGGCCAGGGATGAAAGCCTCCTCATAAACCCATTGCACTCTTGGAGATCATCTAATCCAGCTCTAGGAGGTCTTTTGGGATATCTCATCCAGCTGCTCTCAACCCTCTTTCTATCAGTCCTCCTGTGCACACCCAGAAGTAGTTACTCTGTTGTGCTGAGGTCTCCTTCATTCCCAAGGTATTTCCATACCTCCAGTTCCCCCTTTCAAGACCCAGGAATATTTATCTGTGTGTAAATCTGCAGTCCCTTTGTCTGGACAACAACTGATTGTGTTGAGGCATATTTAGCTCCTTTCAGGTCTTCTTCAGCTGTTCCCTATATTATGATTCTGCCCCAAATCTACAATATTTTAGCTGAGCTGGACATCTTGGGGTCCATCTGAGACTCACAAACCTATGGTCTAGAGGGTCTAGAACACAGAATTAAGCTCTTTCTTCAGGGGACTGCTTTGGTTGGGCTAGATATGATTAACTGGTCCACATCCAAAGGAACACTTCAGATGCCAAATGTTTTGGGAGATTTCCCACTGAAATTTCCAAATACATCTAGACTGGCACAAACTCAAAACCTAAACTTCCTCTAGGGAACTAGCAGCTCAACATTTAATTTCCAGAGCACAGTGCCTAAATTTTAGGCATGGCAACCCATACTGTGACAACACCTAAGTCATTTGCAAAAAATGTACATTCAACCCTATATTAATTGGTTACCTGAGATCTATCATGACAGACCCAGGTGCTTTTTTTATGTACAATGGTGAACATTACTCAGAACATGTGTTTAACAAAACAAAACAAAACAAACAAAAAAATATTAAAAATCTAGGTATCATATGAGTTATAGGGAGCTTGATTAAGCTCCACGAGAAGAAAACAAGCCACAATTTGAAGCTATTGAAACTCTTACCTTCTGCCAGTGGAAAAGCTTCAGAAATTATGAACTGAAGGACTAGGGCCTCAAGGTAACAGAGAGTACACAAGGCTCAGATTTGCAAATTATTTTGCTGCCTTTGTTGAAGTTCTCAGAACATAATTATTCAAAAGCTGAATGTGAAAAGTAAGGGCATGTAAACTCAATATGAATATTCAAAGAACCCAACTGATGTTTAGTACAAATATAGAAAGGAAAGAAGAAGCATGAGAAGCTGTTAAATCAAGCTATGTGTCTGCCTGTCAGAAAAATGTGTGTAATCCCAAACAAAACACCAGTGGGTCAGATCCTCAGCTGGTGGAAACTCACTAAACTTTCCCTAATTCAGCAAAATTCAGCTGAATACCTGGTCCCATCCTACCAGTTTCCTCTTGGAAATTTATGTTCATATTTATTTTAATAGCCTGTACTATGTAACTAAAAAAACCCCAACAACCCTCCCCCTGCCCATTTAGAAAATAGCTTCCTGTCAGAGAGATGCTCAAGATCATTAAGAGCTTTCTAAAAAGAGCTGTGTACTGTGTGATTTTGAATTTAAAAGAAAGGGGTGGGGGTCGGGGGGGATAAAATTCAGTCCTGCTTTGAAATCCAGCATAAGGACTGTATATGACCAAAACCAAAGGAATGTTTCAGCTATTATTAGGCATTTCTCTGCTCCATGTGTTAAACTGAAATTAAACGCCAAATATTTTATCACAGGTAAATATCATGAAGTCAACAGCATCTTTCTCTTGAGGAATTTTTTGTTTTCAAACAAATTTCTTAAATTCAGATTATGTCTGTTTTAAGAATAGGTGATTCTCTTTATTTGAAGGCTTTAATGAAAAATTATTTTCATAACTGGTTCTCAAATGATATAACACTTTTGGTCAACTTTGAGATGCTTTTGCCAAACGGTCTTTGGCCTTCCTGAGGTGTTTTTCTCTGTACATTGTTGAATGGGAGCTGGACATAAAAAGAAACTGCATCATAGGCTTCTGTAAAAGAGCTTTAATATCCTCTACAGAGATACGGGTTTTTTCTTTTTCTTTTTAGGAACATGTTAAGAGGTAATAAACTGACTTTGAAGTAATAAAACTGGAAACTGTGAAAAAGAAAAGATAATTCTCTTATATACTATAAAATGTATGAGCCAATACACTGCACATTTCCCAAGAACCTGGGAATTGAGGCAATATAGAAGTGAACAGAAGTTTTTCAAATAATTGTTAATCAAAGCTAGTTCATGGAGAAGACATCTGGTTAGATTAATCAGTATGAATGATTAGTTTCATTTCTCCTATTTTGACTACTGAATCAATATTAAGGTCAAACAGTTTTGCTTCAGAAGAATTTAAATTTACCTTCATTTAAATAGAAATAGAAAACAAGAAACTATTTTTAAAACATAAGAAGATAAAATGAGAGAGGTATGTCCCAGGATGTATAAAATAGCTATCAGTTGGAGTAAATAGAGTATATAAGCATATAATGTGTTTACTAGAGTTACTTAAAGAAATTGCATATGCACTTTCCTATCAGAAGACAGTTTTGTTAAAATAGAAAGAACTTGTACTTCAAGTGGTTTTCAAAGATGTTGTAATCTGAAAATGTTTTGGTTGGGACTTACTCAAGCACAGCATTTCAGTAGGGTTTAGAAACCACAAACCAAGCATGTTTTGTGGGACTACTGTTACCTCAGTAGTCAGGAAACTGGTGCCTCCTGTCTGCACTGGTGCTTTCCTCAGTTTTCACATGCACTTTGGGAGTTTTCAGAGATGGAGCTGCTGTATATAACATTGCTCCCAGTTTGAGAGATTGCAAACCACGTCAGGACACAAACCACAAAATGATGCTGCACACATCCCAGCACTGCAAACTCCTTTGGCCCTGTGAAGAAAATAATCTCTTTGATATGTTTGTACTTTTTCTACACTTTATGTTTCTTTTAGAAAAAAAAGACCAGGCAGGGTTGGGTGGGAACTCTGGTTTGAACTGTCTCTGGGGAGCAACTGAGGATGAGCAAGAGAGAAAATCAGCCAAACTCAAGGGTGCTCCAGAGAAGGGAGAGAGTCACAGCCAGAAACTGCAACCCACACCAGCAGAGAATGAGGGACTTCTGTGATGAGGAGGGAGACAGTAACAAACCTCAGAGGCTGAGAGGGGACTGCTCAGGGTTAGCTGCAACTCAGAAAGCCCACAAGTGAACTGAAACCCAAACTGCAAATGAAGATGCAGAGTGCAAGGCAGATTTAAATATAAAGTCCTTCTTCCTGATCTAGTGACTTTGAGCTTTCTCTGAAAAATCAGTATTCTCATTTATAGTCTAATGCAATATAAATTTGTTGGTTTGTTTTTGTTTTTTTTTTATTTTGGGCGGGGGTTGTATGTTGGGTTTTTTTCCATGAAAACAGCTTGTTTTTCTTTGGGCAACTCAATATATGGAAAAAAGAATTATGCAGGTCTGCCTCAAATGTCTGGTCAATTCAGGGTATCACCATCGAATTTCTGTCAGTTTTAAAGCTAACCTTGACTAGAAATGGAACAAAACCTTTTCAATCAAAAGGTTGTAGGATTTTCATTTCCCTGTGAAATTTGGGACTTCAATGTTTTCATCTGAAGGTATATCAAAATATTAGAATTTCTTACAAGATAGAAATTCTGTATTTTTTTCTTGATTTCTTAAGGAAAACAAGTTAAGAGTGTGTTGTCTGACTGTTTATTGTCCTTTATTTCTTAATATGGTGGCAAATTTCAAGTAATATGGCAGCACATGATAACCAAGAAAAGGAATGGGACTTCATTACTGAGTTTCATGTTGGAGGGAAATGTTAGAGCATGAACTCTTGTTCTCTTAGATAGAACAGTGCTCAGGCAGAAGAGAAATTTGCTTCTATCTGGGAAAAAATTTTCAGCTAGAGTTTTTGAACAATAAAAAGAGAGAAAAACATGGTAATCCTTGTATTTAAGAAGCCTAGGAATCCAGGTTTCATTCACTCCAATGCTCATGGACTAAAAATTGTTTTGTTACGGTAAGAATCTGAAAGAAGGTCCAAACTATTGTTAAAGTGGAATGTAACTAAGTCATACTTTCACAACATATACACACAGGAACTTGGCAGAGTATTATATACTCAAGGGTGTCTAACTGAATAAAACCTTGTCTAAACTAGCATACCTTCTTCCAGGCTGATTTGCAAGTATAGGCAAGTCTAACTGTGAGGAAAAAGACAAAAGATGGACATAAGTAAATAAAATATGACATTGCCTGCACAATAGACAACCATAAATAATAATACCAGTCAAAGGCCAAAAAAACTACATGGTTGAGGTTATCTCAGATGACACAAGTTAACACTGTACTGAGAAAAGTTGTACCAGCCCTTCCTAGTGAAGCCTCATCTTTGGTGTGGGCTCACATTAAAACACCATTTGTTCTCTGCCTGCCCACGAGAGCCGCCCAGTTGCATGCTGCATAGCAGGAGCTGGCAGCAATGTTTGCTGACTGTGGAACCACACGATTTTCACCACTTGCTACAGAAGCCATTCCTTGTCCTTACAAAAATGGCAATGTACCTTCAATAGCCTGAGCTTGCAGTAGGATATTACGATAGGATTCCCATGAAGTTTCCAGTGAGCAGTGTAACCTAAGAACTCATCATGAAGATCAGACTGCCTTCTTCTTATGTAAGAGTTTTAAGGGTTAATTTATCTATTTTGACAGCGTATTCAAATATGTTCATAGTGACTCTCAACTTATGACTACATTTCTCACAGCAGTTTCAGAATAATTTATATAGGCTCTCCTTCTTGAACTATTCTTTAAAGAAAAGGAAATACAGGTAAAGCATATGTATAAAAATCCCTTCATGTTTGGTTTTGACTTACTTCACAGTGAAAAATCTCTGGAGCTTCCTCTTCCTCTGCAGCTTTTAAGCAGTGAAATAGATGATGTTCATGCTAATTAAGCCACTGATCTCTCTATACATTTACCAGTAAAGCCTAGACCACAGCTAGGCTATTATTTCTTTGAAGCAATGCAATATTCTTGGAAATCATGTTCTAAGTAAGTTGCTAATAGGGGAGTATGCATACTCCACAAGCAGATTATTATTAACATAAGTACATAAATCAGACTTTATTAACCACTTAATACTAATAACATGTTGTTCAGTTTATTGAACACTCACTAGCTCAACAAAAAAGGCCAAACCCAAGGTGTTTATTGGTATGCTTCAATTACATTTGTGGGAGAAAATGTTTTTATATCCTATCTGATTTCAAAAGTTATGTAATGTGTGAATAAAGAAAGAGAAATAATCACCTGAAAATAATTTAAAGTGCAGTATTTTTCATGTTTAGAATTAAGATTAAATATTCTTAAACATTAAGAATATTTATCCCCAAAGCATGAACATACCAATGGAGAGTGGACTGGTTTCCAGACAGAGCTTATTTTGTAATAAACCCAGTAGCAAGATGCAAGGCATCCAGCAGGTAAGCTGTTATTTTTTTCCTGTTATGGCTTAGCTGGACTGGATTATAAAAAGAAAAAGACTTGTTTTGTCTCCTCCATAGCTTTTGAGCACTACAGTTAAGGCACAGGAACAGCAGTTGCATTGTCCTCATGTTTTGACTTTGGAAATAAAGCAAGTCTAGAAGAAAGGAATGAAGAGTACCATGCATTTCTCTGACTTTTGAGACCTTGGTATACAGTCCTTATTTTTTCATTCCATTCCAGTAAAAAATATTTTAATGCCAGCCCAAAGCAATGGATCAAAATGAAACTGAAAAAGTATGAGTTACTAATGTAGTAATAACCTTCAGGCTTTATCTACTCTGTTGATGTTTTCTGTTTAGCCAAGGAATACAAACTTCTTTTAAAAATGAGAGTAGAATTTTTCACTTATTGATCTAAGAATTTAAGAGAAAAGCATTAATATTGGGTAATCTGCAATAAAGAAGCGCAAGAGCTGGCCATGCTGTATAATAAATCTCTAGATCATTTACAATTTGGCATGAAATTTCCCATATTTGGTCTTTTGCCAAAGGTGGATTTCTGTTTTTAAAAAATATACAATTTTTTAACTATTTGTTGCTGTAATATAAAAATAAAAATGGACGTATTACAAACTTATTAAAAAGTGGCCACATCTTCTTGGGTATGACTAAGCTGAGGCAAGGTTTTCATGAGCTCCCACCATCAACAGACCTTAGCAGCTGAGACTGAAAAAAGTTTCCAGCAGTGTCTCTCACTGTTCACCCATGCAACACCTGCAGCTACAGAATACTGATCTCCACTGGCGTAGACAGGTGCATCCAAAAATGCAGAGCAGGGATTCACAGACTTTGCCAGGTACCAGGCTGCACTAAGAATAGCTGTCTTAGCAGGTAACTGTTGGGAGTGACAGGTTCTGTCTGTGTGCTGGGATATTATTACTTTGAAGATAGTCTCATACCATCAGTGGCACATGTTCCACAGTTTGCTACCTCTATTAAAAAAAACCAAGTAACCAAACAACTTGAAAAAATGAAAAAAATTTGGAGAACCTGTTAAAATCAAATTTTGATCAATGAGGACTGTTCCAGCTCCCCACCTGCAGGGTTGTCACTAAGCTTTGTCTGGCAATAACAAGACAAGACTTTTTCAGGAGCCTCCTCCTGTTTGCCCCCACCTATGGCTTACTGCCTTCTGCAGTCAGAAACTTGATGAGACACCGTTACAGCCCTTGGATGAGAAACCAGAGGAGAATGAAAGTTTGCACAGGTGGATAGAATCAGGGCTGGGGGAACCTGGTCTGGAGAGCAATGGTGTTGGTAGAAAGGAGGAGGACCAACAAGATGCTGCCACTCTCCATTAACATCGTCCTGCTGCTGGGAAGGAGGCCAAGCTGTCATGCCCACAGTCAGCCCCACGACAATGTGACCTGGATTGCTCCTATGTATCACTGCTTGGATCTGCCAAAAATACGAGTAAAGTGATATCCTAAATTATTTCAGTAAAGGATATGGGTCTTCTAACCGGAATATGGGAAATCCCCTATTATGTGGGTCGTCTGGTAGTCCTAATAATAGCATGGAAGGTCTGTGCTTGTAAAAATCAACTTCTCTGTAAGAGAACTATTTAAAGAGGTGAAGTAATTGCAGCTGGCAGAGCAGCCATGCAGTGCAGGCAGACTGGATTTTTCTGGTGACTTCCAAATGAGTTTTTTCTACAATACATGTTCTTTCCTGCAGTTTCAGTGAAGGATGCTCCAGAACAACTATCCCAAGACAGTAGGAAAACTTTCAGAGGCACACGCAGGATCATTGTCAGCTTCATCTCTTTGCATTGTAATTATCCCAAGCTTCTTTTTGACCTTGGCTCCCTTAAGAGGAAAATAAATACATGCTTATATGCTTGGATATGAGTCCATGCATAAATGGTTTTTAAAATTTCAGACAGACCATTCCCTTGCACACAGATTTGTCCCTGTGGAGAGGATGAGAACATGACAAATAAGAGTTCCGTTGTTTATTGCTCTTCTGGAAGGCACCCAGAATTTCCTCCAATTAGTATGAGAGAAGCAATATGAAACAGAAAGGAGCTCCCTGTCACTGCCACTAAGGGGACGCAATCTTCCGTCTTTATGTTTAAATCCAAAGTGCAACCTTATTTGTAATTTTTATTTAAGATCTGGACACCCTGAATGAGGTGCAGATCCCACAGGGTGGTGTGTGGTATGCATATGTAGGCCAGATGGGACAGGGTGACAAACAAAGCAGCTCACTGCTGTTGAACGGGGGCAATGTCACTGCCTCTTTCTCAAGTCACCCACTGCCTCTGCTCTCTGCTGCAGGATCTCTTCCCCACTTTGCATCCCAGCACTGATGTCCATCTGATCCAGTGAGGAATGTGTTCCCATCACTGCACTGGCAGACAGCTGGAGTCGAAAAAAATGGAAGAAGTTGTTTGCAGGGTTAGTGAGCTGAATTTTCTTGGCAGGGGATCAGAAAACCTCCAGGGCTGGTACAGAACTGGAAAGAAAGCTGGGAGAAGGAGAAGGACAGAGGTGGATGGGAGCAGAAGTATTGCTGCTTTTGAAAGCCCTAAGTTGGCAGGTGGCATCAACCATCTCACATCATCACTCCTGAGCAGACAAACCCTGCCCAGGTCAGTGTAACTGGGGAACCTCTCAGGCAGATCCTGCAGCTGTCTTGTCTCCTAGCGAGTGAGATGGGGAGACAGATGGTCCCCACGCAGGGCACAGCAGATCACACTGCATGGCTGGGAAGGGAGAGTTAAACTGTGTCTGGGGACATGCAGTTGAGACATTTCTTTGCTCGCAGACCCATGACATGGTGCACTCCTGAGAGAGACCCTGGAGGACAGTTACAGCTATGGGAAACAGAGGGGATGGTGGGGATCAGTAGTGGGGGTCAATGGCACACACACGGCACAGGAAAAACGCAGGCTGAGGGAGGTATTGTTACCATTCTTGTAATTTTCCTGCAATAGCAATGCACATCTTGTTCAAATGCATGGGATTCCTCTTCAAAACAACAAATACTTTTGACTCCAACACATAACCAGGATAATGGGAAAATATAAACATCTCCCCAGGCATATACTATGGGCAATAATTCCCTGTTTGCAAGTACCAAAATGGCATAGAAAAAGGTGAAAAATGAAATTAAAAGAGGGAAAAGAAAAAACACCAACTTGGGAAATTGTATAAGTGTGCATATATGTTAATAATTATCAAAATATTGCCAAAGATCATATGGGAGTATGTTTTAATTCTTATTCATACATATTATACAAGTAACAATATTTAATCTTTGATTAGGGAATGTTTTCCTCTAGGAAATTATCCCCTTTCTATTGTTGTTGGCAATGGCTTGTTTTAATTTTTGCAGGACAGAGACATATATATGCTGCAACATATGAGTGACATACACTGAATACGCCTAAAGCTTCAGCTGTCTGAACTCTACTCACACATCTACTGCGGGCAAGTCACCGTTTCTTTTACTTTTCAGTCAACCTTTCAGTATTTCAAGCCTGATCTTGTTAGGCCCTGTGTGACCTTCATTTCCACTGGGGTCAGTCACTTTGCAGGAAAAGGTGGGAGATTTCTCTCTTTTTTCAAGCACAGCACATATTCTACTGGCACACAGCCAGGCTGTTCAGCACCTTTCAGGATCAAGCCCTTAGTTTATCAAGTATGAAAATATTCATAAAAAAATAAAAGGTATAAAAATAGCCTGCACAAAATCTTTTGCCTCCCTGTAGGCAGGGCTGCTTCATTTACACGATCTGAAGAGTTCAGAGCCCCACAGTGGTGTGGTGGCAGGATCAGGCAGCATCTTACCAGATAGAAAACATCAGCCTGAGCCTTGCAACAGCTATGAGGTCACTCCATCATGTCTTGGCGGAGGTGGAGCACAGCCATTAGGAATGCACGGTGAAAATGAACATAGTCCTACAGACTGTGCTGAATTCAAAAAGACAAGGAAAAAGTAACAGATTATTGTAAGGCATTAATGGTTACAGCAGCATCACCTGCTATTAGAGGATATTATTTTAATTTTCAGTCAACTACATGGTATCCCCTGTCCTGCTAGAGGAAAAGAACAAATGTGAGTGTGACAGAGAGTGAGAAAGAGCATGCATGGGGGGCTCTAAGTGCCTGGCCTTGAGGGACTCTTAATCTGATCTTCTTAAAAGGTCAGTACCTGTGTCAAGCATTTGACTCAATCAGACAAAGGAGATATTGCTTACAAATGTCAACAAGGATCCTCTTTCATAACCATCCTGGCCTTGTAAAATGGAGTCCTAGGCACATCTTTTGAAAATTCAGTAATATGCTCATTAGTATTCTCATTAGCTTGCCCACAATAGCTACAGTTTTTTCCTGCTTTCCTTATTATTGAAACAGCCAATGGAAATATTCAAATCACAGTGGTGACCTTGTTAAGAAGGAACATCACCCCTACCAGGACTGTAATTTGTAAGAAAGAATAACTTCCTGTAGTGATATTAGGAATTTACTTCTTTTTTTCCGATCCATTGTTCTTCAGTGTTTCTCATAGGACAATGTTGGGTGTGCCTTTCCTCATACTATGCAAAATATCAAGATGAGATCTATGCAAACATTCATTAAGCATCTTTAAGCCTTAAGTAAAAATGTAACAAGTGCACACTTCAGACCTCTGAAAGGGTGTACGTGTCTCAGTGCAAACAAGAGTGGTCCTCATCTTACTTTTATGCTCTACAAAACCTTACTCAATGATGAAGTTCTTGGGTGACATTCCAGTTACTGCGCAAGTCAGGAAGTTGGACTAAGAAGTCATTTCAGCTATCTCCCAGCCTTAAATTTAACAGAGCTGTGAGTAAGAGTCATATCTGAACTAGTCAATGTTGGGGGATTCTGAACAGTGAATTCAAGTCCAAATGTTGTACAGTTCTGAAATATAAATTCAACTCCAAGATTTGAAAAGGTCCGTTTTCCTTTATCATTATGAAGAGGCCTGGAAGTGACATTAATTTCACTTTCCTTAAATGGGAATTATTTTAATTTCTGTCACAGAGAAAAAAGTTATTTCCATGTTGTAGTGGAGGCTTTAAACAGACAACATGTCACACAGATCTAATTTAGATGGGGGAAGCCAGAGGGGTAGAAGAACTGAACACTGCAAAATGAATCCCAAATAAATAATAGATTAAAAAATACAACAGAACTGCAAACTCAGTCCAACTGATCTCATCACAAAACTTCTGTTTGCAACACAGAAAGATACTTTCACTTCTTTCCTGTTCCTTAATATGTTCTTCTTCGTTTCATTGTTGTCATCAGCCTATAATCTTTCTGTACATGAATTAACTCTAAAATTCTACTCCTATTGAGCCATGTTCCTGGCTCCTGTGGGTAATACTTAGTGTACAAATGCTTAAATAAACTCACTATTGGCCATTGAGATTTTGATTTCTTTTTATAGTTGTTTAATTCTTATTCACACATTGCAATGAATTAATGTCATCCTGACCAAAAACAACCCAACTCAGTTGATTTGTCAAACCCAGTTTACTCTTTCATAAAAGTTCAAAGTATTCCTTCAGGTGCTTCTGTATTTTTACCACGATACCACATTAATTTCAAACTATGATGTTAACTTTAATTTTTTTTTTCATTATTTTATGTATTTTTTAGCTGGCATTTCCATTTCTCAGCTAAGACAGCTAACAAAAAGAAAATTAAAAGGAAACACTTTTGATTATAGTTGGTTAATATATTATCATAAAATACAATTGAATTCTTTCACCAACTTTGATAAAGTCATAGATTCTTCAAGGCCTTTTATCAACAGAAGTATACCATCTGCATATAATAGAGCTTTATTCTGAATACCTTGTCTTCCTTCCTTTTAGAAGTTCCTTGTTCCATCTTATTAAAAGATGCTTTTAAGGGTAATTTTTTTGAAGGGGAGAACAGTAATGAGGAAAGGAACAACTGCATCGAGGTCCAAGTCTTTGAATGATAATGGTAAAATATGAGTTATTTGTTATATATGTCTCTCTCCATATAAAGTTCTTATCTTTATTAATGTTAAGATAAATTACTGAGACATGTTATGTATATCATAAACCACAAACACTGTTTCAAAAAGCTTCTAATATAAAAAGACAAAAAGGAAATTTTTGGCATGATTGATACTTATATACATATAGATGCAAAGACTGATTAGCACAATATTAAATATACATAATATCAACTTGACCCCAACCTGTTATTTTAGGTATTTTTTAGGATATGAAGGACTCTATCATTTTATTCAAACAAAGTTACAGAAAAGAACACAATTCACACTAGAAAGAAAACAAAAGATATCCCGGTTATTTAAATGTATATACAAATATTTAGATAAACAAATATGGCTTTGTGAATAGAGAGTTTGGTTTCCATTTCTGCTTGTACTACTGGCTTACCAACAGTTACCGGAGCAAGTCCCCTGTCTTTCTTCAACATATTTTTCCCAGTGGTAAATAGTGGACAAGGCATTTCCTTTACCTAGCAAAACTTCCTTACAAAGTGTTTTGAACACATAAGTGCCTATAAGCTTAGTTATTGTTAAGTTGTAAAGCAGCAAGTGCAAGATCTTTGTTTAGTCTTCCTCACTATCCCTGCTGACCAGTTAAGGAGAGATACCCAAAGGCTGAGCTTTTCCATGGATATGTTATATCACACACTGCCTTACAGGACTCTCAAAAGCCCGGCACATAGAGAAAGACATAAATGAAAAACAATACAATGCAATTATTTCATTTGGCACAACAGGCATGGAGATGGTACTATCTTTAACCTTCCACATTCACATCGATCCTATACATATGTAAAAGTAAGATACCCCAAAGTCAAGAAATGACAAGCTAAAAGTTGTCCATGCAAGGTTAAGTACGTTCTTTAGTGCCAACACATTATGATACAATTCTTAATAACATGACCATGTAGTATTTTTAGCTCCCATAGGCAGTAGTCTTGTGTGGAATATTAGGACTTTGTGGTGGTTTTTTTAAAGATTTTTCTTTTTAATTATTCTTTTTCTGCCTTCCTTCCACCCCTCTACCTGAAGTGTATTTGATTGCTTCCAGTGTGACTACATTAAAATTAAAGAGTAATAATCAATTATCCAATCAAGAAGCAACTTCCAACAATTCACAAATTCTTCCAAGGTACATAATTATTAAGCAACTGAAAATGCTTAAACATCTTGAATTACTAACACATATGACCTTGTATTTTCTACAAGTTTGTTTTCTAGTGTATATTTGTCGTGGTTTAATCCCAGCCGGCAACTAAGCGCCACACAGCTGCTTGCTCTCTCCCCCCCAGTGAGATGGGGAAGAGAATCAGAAGAGTAAAAGAGAGAGAACCTGTGGGTTGAGATAAAGACAGTTTAATAGGTAAAGCAAAAGCCATACGCACAAGCAAAGCAAAGCAAAGAATTCATTCACTACTTCCCATGGGCAGGCAGGTGTTCAGCCATCTCCAGGACAGCAGGGCATAACAGTGACTTGGGGAGACAAACACCATCACTCCAAACATTCCTCCTCCTTCTCCCAGCTTTATATGCTGAGCATGACATCATATGGTGTGGGATATCCCTTTAGTCAGTTGGGGTCAGCTGTCCCAGCCCTGTCCCCTCCCAACTTCTTGTGCCCCCCCAGCCTCCTCGCTGGTGGGGTGGGGTGAGGGGCAGAAAAGGCCTTGACTCCGTGCAAGCCCTGCTCAGCAATAGCTAAATCATCCCTGTATTATCAACACTGTTTCCAGCACAAATGCAAAACATAGCCCCACACTAGTTTCTATGCAGAAAATTAAATCTAACCCAGCCAAAACCAGCACAATATTAGAAACATTCTGCAGTGGACAGAGCACCAAAAACTCCACCTGTAGTTCCATCATTCTTCGAAACACATTTTGCAAGAGGGGGGCCTCAAGAAAAAACAAACATACAAACAAACCAAACAAACAAAAAACCCCAAACAAACAAACAAAAAAAACCAAACCAACCCAAAACAAATGACCTTCTGAATTAATTTAGCTGATAACCAACCAGAAGATTCCATCTCTCTATTTTCTAATTAATGAAAGAGCACTGGTATGAGAACATCCAAAATGAAGAATTCTTGTGGTGTAAGCATTATCATCAATTAATATGTAGAATCCACAGCTGGGGCCATTAATTAACTTGTTGTTCTTTTCCCTTCCAACAGGCTGACTCTTCAGCTGACATAAATCTGTTGTGATTTAATATATCTCTTCCAGGTTGAGGAACTGATCAGAAGTGCCTTTGGTTGCGTGGTGTCCCTACTTCCCATTTGCATTAGGTGTTGTACAGTGCTCAGTGGTTATGTGTTGTACATCCTGGTAAAATGATATAATTTCTGCCATCATTTTATATATAAAGCATGGATATCATTCTCATGTAAATTATGCCAATTAGATGAAAATTTGAGAAGAAAGTAAAAAAAGCTATTTCTAGTTGTATCTTCTTTTTTTTCTACTCTGTCAAGAACTTTTCAGCTTTCTCCAGATAAGCAAAATGGGACCTCTGTTATTTCTGTTAATGTATCAGGTCATATGTTCTTTGTTCTGCAGTTTCACCAAATGACTGTGATTTCTCTCTCTGTCTGAAGTGCTGTCTCCCTGGCCACATCTGTACATATTTATAGATGTGATTCTTCTGGTCCCTTGGTGTTCTGCTTCCTGTTTTTAATTATTTTCTTCCAAATTTGCTTTTTATCTACCTAACTTCAGAATCTTATTATCAAAGTCTCATAAGAGGTTCAGGGGTTCTTATTGTCCTCCTGACAAGAGTGTCAGGTTAGGCATATCTGTAGGGGTAATACCTGAAAGATCAGGAGATGTCCCAGACCACATGCAGGTATCTAAGATTGACCTGTGGACAGCCCTGCTGGAACCTGTCCTTTGCACTGGTGGGTCAAGTACTGATAAATCTTGGTTTAGACTAGACTAACTTCCTTATTATCTGCTTTTCTCCCTGGATCATTTTTACAGCCCACACACTGTTACCTACTGCTGCTGTAGCTCTGCTCTCACCATTATCTGAGCCAACAAATTTGAAGCCGTTTGGAGAGGTCTAAATGAGCTGCAGTCATTACAGAGACTATAGCTCGGGTATATCCTGAAGAACCCTCTAGGTGGAAATCAAGAATTCTGAATATAGAAGTATAAGGAATCTCTAGGTGTTGATGTTTGTGGTGCTGAGGAAAAACTGTGGTGCACATCCAAGGAGTGTGAGCTTTTGAAAGTATCCTGAGGACATCAGCTGCCAGGATAAAGACAGACTCCCTTCTGCCTGATCTCCTGGGTCCCTGACTCATGCTTTCCAGGCTGCACAATGACCCAGCCCCTCAAAAGAGATGGTGTATGTTCCTTTAATCCCTTAATTTAGGGATTCAACCGGGACAGCTGTATTTTTTGCACAGTATTCTTGCCACTTTTGCAACTTAGGCAACACTTCTGCCAGTGGAGTATTAAAAGAAATGATATCTAAGCCCTGCCATGACACTGAATCCCAGTGCCTTAAATATAGCCAGCTGCAACTATCAGATAAGCACTAGGTCGAAGCAGGAAATGTTTTCTGAAATACATTCTTTCTTCAGGACTTCCAGCAGGCTGGCTGAAGTGTCCTAGTACTCAGCATGCTAGCAGCTGTGAACCCCTGTGGAAGATCTTGACATCCCTGCATGCTGTGTATAATAAATGCCTGGCATCTAAGGCAGCATTATGATTTTTGCTCCTGCAACCTGAGCTTTACAGCACCCAAGCAGTTTCCTTGCATCTAAATGTCTTAAAGTCTAATTCTAATAAATTCTTTATTTAGAAAGATTATGTATGTGGAATAAACAACAAAGAAGAGTGTCGTGCAGAGGCTGAGACCTCCTATGACCAATACAATATAACCCAGACACTGTCTCAGGTTCAAACTCTTTTCTCTGAAAAAGCCATGTCCTTGGGAGCAGATGCATGTCCTGAATAGCAAAATCCTCTTTGTAGCTTATAGTCTTTGGTGTACCATACATATCACATTTATGAACATAAGACAGGAACTTACAAAAATTGGCAAAGTATGAATCTCATGGACACTTGATCAGTAGGACACTGAAGGAACATGAACCACCCAGCCATGGAAAGCCAGAGATGACTGAAAGTATTATCCCAATAGAAAACTATGTGCAAGGCCATATTCAGGTGTTTTAATGAAAACTTACAGAAATTTTAACATCGGTGTTGAGCAGGTAATATAAAAAAGGTGTTGGATAATACTAGGTCTTAAAAGAGCAATCACCCAACCCAGAGGAAGATATTTCAGTAGCTAAGCAAGTTAAGAGTAAGTTAATAGTAGATATTAACTTCTGGTAGATAAGTTCATATTAATGCTTGCTAAATTCAACATTTGAAATTCATTTTTCTATTGCATTTTACTTCAAACGTCCATATGAACATGTCTGTGTTACTTACAGAAGTCCCTTATGTTGAGTCTTACAGCAGGACTTCCAAATTTCTGAGTTTTTCCACTCAACTAAGCAAGAGATTTTTAGGTCTTCTAGTAAACTATTAAGTATATGAGCAAAGCACCGTGTTATGCTTAAATTTGCTATGTCAAATAAAAGGAATAGAGTGAAATTCCTAGAATGATAACTTCCAGATGGTAGTTCTTATGATATAATAATATATTTCCTTATGTATTTAACTTCAGCCTGAACTCATCCAGCATACCTGTAGGCACTTATACGCTGAACTTATCACAGGAGCATAGGGTAGCTACGCTATACAGCCATTTGCTTATATAGCAAATGGAAAAGATGGAGATGTGCAATTAACACTCTCTCTGTTAATGTTAAGGAGAAACTATAGAGACAAGATTGCATATGTAGGCAGCCTATTAAGTTTCTGGAGTTAGAAAGAATAAAGCTGGGTCTGAAACAGCTTACTTCCAAGAATACCAGAGAAAATCAAAACAGTGTACTGACTTGCCTTTCTCCTGCCTTTCTTCTCTCATGCTTGAGTGCTGAACATGCTGTTTACAGGCATAAAGCTAAGTTTCATGAGTTTAATTGTAACATCACGGTTAAATATATGTCTTAAGAGGTTTTTGAGAGCATTTATACATTAAGCTTTTCCTCTAAGTCTCTTCCTTTGGGGACACCTAATACAATTTCTCTTGCTGCGTGCTGAAGTTCTACATTAGTTACTCTGAGCTTTCCTTGATTTATAGGGCTTCATGCAAACCTTTAAACCTTTTCCAAAGGTAAGCACGGTGGGTGGAATTTCTGAGAAATCCTGAGTAATCTAAAAGCCCAAGTCTCATTCACTTTCAATAAAACTTGACTGCTTGAGGGCCAGGCTTTTAAAACACTTGGTTACTTAAAGGTGAAAATAGTTGTCTGATGGGATTTACTAAAGTGCAGTGGTTAGTCTGAGAATGTTCCTTGTTTATCTGTTCTATTTATATTGTTTACTTTATTACTTCCTGCTTAAAACATGTAATAAATTTTCTCCCATATAGTTTTGTTGGGTTTTTTTTTTGATAGATTGTTCTTCCTATGGTAAACTGGGGCTGGCCAGACCTTCCCCAAGTGACTGCTTTCTGTGGAGTTCAATCTTTTGCATTTATTACTCATTATCTGTACAAAAGTTAACTTCTGTAATTTTGCTGCTTTTCTACAGTTCCCTGCTGTCATCAGTGAGATCCAGACTCACAAAGGAGATTAGTCACTGCCACACTGACTGCCTAAGCAAGCACAGAGGGAAGTATGTTTGCACTGATGGTGAGGTCCCTCAATGACTAAGAGGGATATTGGTGAATCATTGTTACGGAGCAAAACTCCACCTAAGGTGAAACATCAGTGCCTGCCCTGTACTGTGGCTGTTAAACACTGGGGACAACATTCTAGTCTCACTTCTAACTGTGTGAATCCAAAGTAAATCCATTGACTTCAGTCTAGATTTATACTATTGTGGTCTCATCCAGCTCCCATTTGGAAAGTTTCCACTGATTTTAACTAGAGTTGGACCAGACCCGGAGTCATTTCTATTGCAACAATCTGGTTCCCTTATGTCAGACTTCTTTCTCAAGTGCATAAACTTCATTACTGAACATTCATTGACTGAAATGAAATTAAACCTCAAACTGATCATTTATACCCTACACCAGCATGAAGTTAACAGTATCTTTATGTCAAAGTATTAATTTCCAGTTATTTCCAGGTTCCTTTTCTAGCAATTTAGAATAAACATCTAAACCTTGAAATTAAGCTGAGTCCCTCAAATTTGAAGTCCCCATCAAAAATTTTCAGGACATCTGTGTTAACATCTTGGTTCAAAATCACAATTCATAAGCATTTCCAATGATAAAATACTAACTTAGAGTGATATTGGACATTTTTCTATCACCAGCTGCAACATATGAGCATTGGACTGGATAGAGCCTTGCAGGTCACTTGAATCTGGATTGGGGAGAAATAACTTCAGTAAATGTCTACTTTAGAAGGACCGTCTTCTACATGACACAGCACCACCATCATAGACTTCAAAATATTCACCAGCAGCCTATAGGAAGCATTAACACTGAAGTAAAAACTAAAATCCACAAATATAATTTGCCACAGAAGGAGATGAAGCATGATTAAGAGCCTTACCAGTAAATGTTTTCTTAAAGAAACCTTCCAGGTGATGCTAAGAGGGAAGTCATATCCCTGCTACAAAGAAGGCCAGAAAAAAAAAGCAGCAGTCCCCATCTATCTGACCTCACAGAAACATTATTTCCTTCCACTCAGAGGGGTGATTGCTTTAATCCCAAAATCTGAGGGGATCTGATAGGAGCACCAGGACATGAACCTACAGCCTGTTTCCAGCTGCAGCTAGTCTCCAATGTTTCAAAAGACAAAAAGAAAAGTGAATAAGACCCAGAAGTTAAATTATTCAGTCTGTGGGGAAAGAAACTAATTAAAACCTGAGAGGCCAAAGTAATGTATAGCACATCTGAGGAAGCTAGCAGGAGCCCATATCAGAGTATTCCTGGGTGGAGAAGGCACAATGCCATCCTTTTTCCTAATTAAGTGAAAACCTGTATCTTCACTGATTTGAAGCATTTCTCTCCATTGTCTCCCTCAGCCATTTGCAAAGCAAGATGGAAAAAAAATTCCCCATCTGAATGTGGAGTCCTGTGTTTGGAAGATCTTTGTCACTCTGTGGAGCCAAGACTGGTCATTCGCATAGACGGGCTGAGGGAGATCTTCAGGCCTATTCTCAGCTGTCAGTGTAGACATACCTCACAGCACTTTCTCTCCACTATCACAGTATCTCAGCAACTCACAATGCCTAAAACATTTGTCCCTGTAACACTCCCAGAAGTGCTATGCACCTCAAAGAGGAATTGATAAGCAGAGAATGAAGTGAGATTTGATCTCTGGAAGTTTTGGCAATGTCTTTGCATGTTTATTGAAAGGAAATTGATGCTTTTAAGAGATGATTCGGAGCACTTGATTGAAGTGTCAGTTATATAATGTAGCATTCATAATTGCTGTTTGGAGGTACCTGCTTCTCTCATTTATTGACAGAGAAATGAGGCTTTCAACTTATGATGCTTCTTTGGCCTTTGGGAGCAGGTCAGTTCTTTCTGTAATACCTCCATAACAATTACACAGCAGGTAACCAAAATAGCAGTCCCACTTTTAAAAAAGTGTCAAAAAATATATGCATATACATGCATATGTATATATATTTTTTAAATTTCACAGAATCAGTTTCATGATCCCATTGCTGGCACACTCTGTCATTACCAAATGGCAGAAATAAGAGACAGAGAGCAGGAGTGCATCAAACCAGGATTGCTATGCAGTGTGAAACCTCACCTTCTTTTTGCCAGAGAGAATGTTCATGAGACCATGCCGCAGAACTGAGACATCAGTCTGGATCTGAGAGGCAAGCTGTGTCCTCGCTGGTGGCACATCCACTGGGATAGAAATGCTACAATAAGGAGCTATTATTATTCAAGGCCATCCTTACCTGGTCTTAATAACACCTTGTGGCAAAATTAATTTACTTTTAAAATTCCAGTTGCCATAACAACTTGGTGCAGTTGTTCATGTGACTTAATGAGATTCCAAAAGAACTATTCCATGAAGAAAAAAGCCAGATGAATGGAGATCAACTAAGAGGGATTTTTTTTCCAATTACTGTATTTAAACATTAATAGCTAGTTGATGGAAATGCTTCCAGTAAAAGAAACAATACTGTTATATTCAGAGCTACTGTACTCTAAATCTTTCTATTATATAATCTTTGGAGCCTATACATTTTGCAGCAAATAGTGACTCAGTTTGATAGCTGCATACTGTACATTAACTTGATAAAGAGTTGTCTTCAGCTTTGTACCTATTACCTTTCCCCTAAAAGGATAAATGCCCATGGTGATCTGTTCTTTAGCACCACAAATACTGTTGTGTTGAGAACTGCTGTCAAAAAGGAACCACATGATAATGTAATGCTGAAAGATTTTCATGGTCATAACCATCATCCATGTACCTCCCATTTATTAACTATATATTTACAGATAGACAGATAAATAGATAGATCAGCCCAGAGTGACAGTCCAGAATGGGTGCATAGGGGAAAGCAGATGTGGCTTCACCTCCTGCCTTGCCCAGTCCACCCACCTGGAGAAGTATTGACAGCAGCACAGTCCATCTGCTTGCTTGAGTGCGAGGAACTGACACTGAGCTTCCTCTTTGCCAATGAGACGACTGTGTGTGACCTCCAGTCTGTACTGGATGTAACAAGTCTGATCTGAAGACTTGAAATCCCTCTGGGCAGAAATATGCTGTCTTTCATTATCTGCAATGGAACCAAAATACTTTAAGCACCTCAAAAATTATTAATAAAAGTAAAAATAGCCATGGTACTAGTCCTCCATGCATGTATAGGTCACAATAAAGAACTCATCATACATCGATGAGAAGCATAGAAGTATCAGGACAGATGAACTATGTCATACAGAATCTTCTATCTCCTGTGACAATTTTAGGAAAATCTCCCACTACAGTCCTTTTTCTTAACAGTGAAGCATGAGCTTTCTTGTTAAGCTGCCTACCAGTGTGGTCCGTTGCTGGTCCCTGGCTGTGACTTAGATACCTATCCTTTATAGGCTAGATCAAGAGATTGCTCAAGTTATGCCTAAGTTTTATGTCACAGGGGTCATTAACAGTCAGCATTATTCTGACCTTTTGCCACCATATCAAAGAGCTGGATCAGAAGCGAATGGAAAGCTATAGCATTTTGACATCAGTCTGATTTGCACAGGAAGCAAACAATATTACAAATCTCATTCTTACTACTGTTATTGCTTCATGTTAACTAAAGCTGGCAGAAGAACTTGGAGGAAATAACTGGTAATGAAAAATTAGGTTTCTTTTTTATGTTTGTGAATTATCTCTGAACATTCTAAAATTAGTTTTAATATATTTATTCTTCGAAAATAATTTGCAGATAATGCATAGGCTACTGAAGGTTTGAAGAACAGTTATTTATTCCATATTCAGAATCTGAAGTCTGTGGTTAGCATTGGTTGAATTGGTAAGTCATGTGATGCTGTTTTAATATGAGTAAATTAAAATAGTTTGGGATGCAAATATTTACATATATTAGAGCCAAATTTGCTGTTCATTCATATTCTCTATAATTCATTTAAAAGCCACCATCTCTTGCAAACCTGACTGCTAAGAAATATGACTGGGAGTATACTGGTATTTCACGCAAAGCAATTCTAGAGTAAATTAATTCAATATTCAGCTGAATTGTCTTAGGCAAATAATTTCAACATTGAAGTAGGCATAAGTACATTTACCATCAAAACTGGAATAATTTCTGAACAGTCTTAAATAATAGTATGAAAAAAAGTTACCATTATAGCGATAATAAACAGATCAAATAAAGGAAGAAATTCACATCAGGCTCATCAGTGGTTTTGTTTATGGCTGTACAAATACTTTATAGTCATTGTATCTCTTTTTCTTATGATACTATTCTACTAACTAAAACTTAATTTAATCAGTCCAATAATATTATACAAATGTCATTCATTCAGTTTTGATTTATGTTGCTTTTTAATTTCAAATAGCTTTCTCAGTAATCTGGTTTTCTGGGACTTTATCAGGCTTTTATCTCTGGCCTATAACCTATCCAAATTATTACTCTAATTTTGTTCATATTGGCATATACCACATTCTGACTTTGCATTTTCCATTTCCTCTTTTATGTTCTTTTATTCTAACTTTTACTAATCTTCTGCTTGTCTCATCTGCTTTTCTGCTGTAACAGCTGGGAATTTAAGCAATTCTTGATGCTTTAAAATTTGGCACTGATAGTGTGCCAACCAGGACAAAGATTTTTCAGCTGTCTTTGTTTCTTTTTTTTTTTTTTCAGTAAAGATATTTTCATTTTATATCTCTATGTACTGCTTAGTACAATGTTCTATAATCACTGCCTAATATTTCATGAATATGTAACAGAAATAATCACAATAAGCGTTAGTAAACAAGATGAGGAGTAAGTACTCAGTTACTCTATGTTTGCTTTTGGCCACATTCTGATATTTTTACCCTTGTTGAGTAAGTAATCAATGAAAAATAGTGTGGCCTCTTAATAATGTGGGAAGCAGCATGCAGGTGGGAAGAATCAGTTGCCAGGCATAAGCCCCAGCTGAAAGACTTAAATAACAACTGAGAGCACATTAAGGAGCTTAGAGGCTTGTGGGGGAAGTAGACATTGCAGATGGTCTTGCTTAAACAATGATGGAGACAGTGGTGTCTCTTGTCCTTTGAATTTATTCTTGCTCACACCTGATGTGAATGGTAGGGTTTTTTGGGGTTTGGGAATTATTTGTTTTTTTCTAGACTACTTGAAGCTTTTTGCTGATGTTGTGAAAATTAAGCTAATTTGAAGGATTGTTAGTTAAAGTAGTAGTGGTAGTCTGGGGCTAAAAATCAGCCTAAAGACCTGTTATAAGGAGTAGCAAATGTTTTGTGTTTGTGGGAGTTTTTGACTGTTGATTGTGGGGTTTGTTGTTGGTTTTGTTTTTTTTTTTTTTTTTCCTTCCCCTTTCATCATTGGCTGGGCAAGTTATTTTTCATGTCTTGTGCTTCTGCTGGGTGATGTAGCTTTGTTTCCTTATGCAGCTGCTGTACGGTACTTAGGGTTGGCTGCACAGTGTAGTAGGTGCAGGAATTCCTGTAGGCAGAATCTTGTAGGCTTTAGATCCTGTGGATCTTTTATTTTTTTTTAAATGCAGTCTGGGGGACTATACCATATAACATTGAAAGATTTGTTTTATGGTAGTACAAAAGGCAAAACCTGACTTCTGACAGGCTTCAAAAGAACTTTCTGTTTGTCCTATACATTTTGGAGAAGCTTGAAAGAAGTATTTCAAATAAATAGTATGGCTACAAGCAAGTATTTTATAATAATATATTGAGTACAGTATTATTTAAAACAAACTTAAATATAGCTAGGCTTTTTTCATCAATTGTACTTAGTGTATAGAAAAATCAATACTGTTTTCAGGGCCCACTTATTTATTGTCTCTCAGCTCAGTGGTTGAAGTGGTCTGTATTAAATTATTTGTCATCCTGCTTGGTAGCATGGCGCTCCAACTGTGACTACGTGATCAGTCTGTGAGGCAAAGCGACTAAGTAATCTTCTGCTCGTTCTGGAGGTCAGAGAGTTCAAGCCACTGTGAGTAAGTACCTGCAGTGGCCCTGATACACTTTTGCAGCAAGCTCAGCCCCGCAGGTCTGCTGAAGGTCTTCTGCTTTGCAGGCTTTCTGTCCTCCAACCACACCTGGTTAGGTTGTATTCTCTCTCTTTTGTAGAGAGAACTCGCTCTACGTTGCTGGTTCGAAAAACTTTCATACCCAAGCTGTGCTTGTAGTGTGTGGAACATTGCCAAGGTTTTGGGGGTTCAGAAAGTGGTTATACAGATATGGATAAAAGAGGTTACAAATAGCGTTTGGCCTCTGCTAGGCACTAAACAGATGTTTCCTAGAAAAGCTTTTTATTTTTTAAAAATAAATCTATTCATAACTTCCTACATCCCTCAATTAAACTACTTTATCTGGCTGTTTCTCCCAGCTCTTAGGAGGGGAAGATCCCAGAGGGTAGTAATGCATCTCTCCTGGGATGCTCTGGTTCTTGCTGTGATGGGGCATGCCTCTGCCTGCTCTCTGCTTCCCTGGGCTGCAGTTAGGTCAGACAAAACTTTCTGGTTCCTTGTGTGCCTGTGAGGGACTGAGCAGAGCTAGGTCATGCTGGGAAAGGGGACAGGAGAGCTGGTACCATGGTGTGGCCTGTGATGGAAATACTGCAGTGCCTAGATGTCAGTGGGAGACAATGAGGAAGAGAGGAAGAAAACAGTTGGACTCCTTGGGAGAGTGAGCTGTGGGGCTGGGGACCATGGCACCAGGTCCTGCACAGCTCTGTCATTTCCACAAGTGTTGTTTAACAGTGGGAAGGAAGCCTTCGTTTTTTTGCTGAACTGGTTGTAGCCATCAGTTGTGCAGCCCAGATCACTGACTATGAGCCACAATACACATACTATTTGGTGCATACTTATTCAACTGCAGCCTTGGTATCACAGGTACTACTCATGGAAATTACAGGGACTGATGGTTCAGCTTCTCTGGGTTTTTGGCTACTTTAATGGAAATGCTCTGTTGCTACATTAATCATAACTAGAGAAGAAACAGTGATGAGGAGTGTCACTAAGCTGACCCAAAAGATGTTTCCTTACAGAAGAACATCTGACTTCCCCTAACTTTATCCTCCTTGATGGGAAGGGGTGGAAATTGTACAGTCATGTACTGCTATATACATCTGGCAGTATGGCTGCTTCCACAATCTTGTGGCCTAACTGGTGAGCTGTCACAGTTTTAGCTGGGATAGTTCATTTTCTTCACTGTAGCTAGTATAGTGCTGTGTTTTAGACTTGGTATGTAAATAATGTTGATAACACCCTGGTGTTTTAGTTGTTGCTGGGTAGTGTTTACACTAGTCAAGGACTTTCTAGCTTCCCATGCTCTGCCAGGTGCACAAGAAGCTGTGAGGGGAGGGGATACAACCAGGAGAGCTGATTCGAATTGGCCAAAGGGTATTCCATATCATGTGACATCATGCCCAGTATGTTAACTGTGGGGAGTTGGCCGGGGGAGGCAGCGATCGCAGCTCGGGGACCGGCAGCGTTGGTCGGCGGGTGGTGAGCGGTTGCAGCACTTGTTGTTTAGTTTTGTTTGTTTGTTTTTCCCCTCTTCTTCCAATGTTTCATCTCTCTCGTGCTCATTATTTTCCTTTTCATTATATTAGTATTATTGCTGTTTTATTCTAATTATTAAACTGTTCTTATATCAACCCACAAGTTTTCTTACTTTGGCCCTTCCGATTCTCTCCCCCATCCCACAAGGGTGGGGGTGTAAGTGAGCAGCTGTGTGGTGCTTAGTTGCTGACCGGGGCTAAACCACAACATGATCCTAAAGCAGAATGTAAGAAACAGGATTCTAAATGATGAAAAAAAGCTTCAACAATAGCTGCCTGTTCTTAGGTAGTAGACAGATGTGGGTCCACAGCCTTTTTTTTTTTTTTTTTTTCCTCTTGAAATCGTGATGGGATTGTGGGAAGGGGTGGTGTTGCTGGGATTTGTTAAGAAAAACTTCCAACATGTATTAACAGCACAAATTGGCAAGTGTGAAGCTCATCCTCTTGATTTCCCAATCTGACAATCTCTGATGTCATGCCAGTGGAAACAGATTTCTGTAACGTCAATTATGTGTAATGTTCAAACTAAGGCTTTTGAATATTTATGATACTTGGCTGGCTAAAAAAGATTTTATTGCATCTAAAGATAGACCTTCAGATATGAAAATCTGAGATCTCCTTTAAAAAGGTTGTACAAGGAACTTAGGCTCTGAATTATACTATGTCCTGCATGATAACTTTCTCTTGACTGAAAGTCAGGACTGATGCCTGAACCTCTAGAAATAACATGAAAACAACGTTAGTCATGAATGAGCAGGGTTTTTTTATCCCATTTAACAATTGTGAGTAAAAACAGCTTTCTGATTTTTTTTTTAAACTTTATTAGAGTTTATTTACTTTGGAAGCAAAAAGAATCCGGAATAAAATGCTGTAGCATGTTGGCTGATACATGGAACAGTCCATGTTAATGTTGGTCTTTGAAGTACTGAAAAAATGTTCAGCTATATGATCTGTAACTGAAACCTCTACCTTATTGCCTGTCAAATCTTGTTGGGCCAATGGTCAGTGTCTGCCTAGTTTGAGACTCTTGAATCAGGCTACATACACAGCTTGTTTCCACATTGGTTGCAGCTCAAACATAGTTTATTTGAGAAGTCAGTTCTTGATAAGAAAATTAATTCTTGGTGTTATGTATATACAGGTTTTTAAAATATTTCTTCTGCTGATCCTTTTTTCCATGCCTTTGACCTTTTTGCCAGTGGTGCTGTTGGACTCATGACTCCACTCTGAGGCTCAAGACCCACAACAGAATATTTTCTTTTAAGGCCCATGGCAACACTGTGGCTTCATATTGCAATCCCTTATTTTGGGAACCAGAAGGTTAAAGTCTTCAGGCTAGTCTGTTACAGTTTTGCTGACTTCCTCCAGTTAAGGATCTAGCTTTTACTTCATGTAATCATGTGTCCTCTGGATACTTATCTCCATGTATTCCTCTGTCGTCTTCAGGTCTCTGCTTGGCAAGGTACTACAGTTCTTTTCCTAACATAAGCCACCTACAAAGTAAAGGCTTCATCGATAGGATGTTAACAGTGGTAAGTTTGCCCTGAAGTTCACTGCATTCATACGCTACTTGTCTTGAAATGAAGTTATTTGGCTTTGTTAACCAGGAGTTTTTCTGCTCTACAATCAGTTTTCCATTAAGGTGGTGACATCACTGAGCAGTTTGACTTCTGACTCCTCCACTCACTGCCCTTTCTGCGTCACTTCACACCTCCTGTGCTGCCGCTCAGCACTTGAGCTCTACAGGGAGATTCATACAGTTACTTTCTTAAAGAGAAGAATCTTTGGATGCATGAGTTTATAAGACAGTGCTGGTGCAAACAAAGGCAAAGGGCCTCCTCAAAGCCTTGGCCTCCACATCTGGAGGAGCACTGGCAGAAATAGAGATGAACTCTTGGTGGGGCATGTGTTTGTGCTCTCAGGAGTAACTGGACTGTGTACTTTGAAGTGATGCTACTGGTGCCAAATACAGCATAAACACAGCAATAAAAACCTCACTAATATCTCTTCCTAGACCTGGGTGGTCATCTGAGAAGGAGATTTTTCTCTGCAGTCAAGAACTATATAAGCTAGCAAACTTCAGTGTTGTGGAAGGACTCTGCTCAGAGTTGTACTAGACTTGCTCTTAAGAAACCTGGTTATACTGTACAGCTATATTGGAGAGAGACATCTCAGTTCTACTGATCTTTCCTTTATTTTTTCCTGTGACTTTGTTTCTAACCACCGCCCATAAATTTTCAGCAATGTAGGAGTTAAACATCACAGGTTACAAAATAGAAATGTATGGTAGGGTATAGGAGGTAAAGAAAAGAAAAAAAAATCAATAGAACAGATACAATAATGTACTCCAAGTTTATTAAGGTTGAGTTCTCCTGAAGTAAATGGCTCAAATGAGATTATCAAGATGTTTCAGAGTGCATAGACATAGATAGCATTCTGGAAAAGGAACCATAAGCTAGTCCAGCCCCTTCTTTTAACATATGCATTTAAAGATGAATAAGCTCTCTCAGGGGCTCCCTGAACACTTACTCTTTTCCCCCAACTCCTGTAGCAGCTACAGAAATGTTGTCCTGGCCGAGAGAAACACTGCATGTCCTCCTGGTTTGCCAATTGCCTTTATGAGCAGCTTCTCCCTTGTAACCTGGAGACTTGCCTCCAGTGAAGTAACAACCACCATTGTAATGTGTATGCAGTGATGAAAATACCTCCTTCCCCTACCTGTTTGTGCTTTTGAAACCAGCGCAGCGAGCTAAATTGCAAGCACTGCTGTCTCCTTACTTGCCTGTTTGTTATCTGCTTGTTAACTCTTATGCTATTTTTTCTTTGAACTAATTTGGCATATCAAACTTTTTATTGAAATGCAGCAAGATTAAATCTATTCTGCCCCCGCCCCCTCCCAAAATCAGTTGTTCTATCTCAGGTTTGTGGCTACGGGATGGTGGCATCCTGCTTTGCTTTCCTCTTGCAGTTGCAAACTCTTGCTGCTTACTTCAGCTCTGACACATCTGGCTGAAGAACCAGCTGACTCAATTTGCTAAACTCGGAAAGCTTAATTTTTTCCTCACCCTCTAGAAAAGGAATTATGTGCCAGTTAAGTGAGCTGAAGTGCTTTACTAATTGATCAGACAAGTTTCAGTGCCAGTGTTAGGCAGAGTGAGGCATTGCTCAGCCAGAGTGAGTGGTGAGAAGTGCTCCTTATGCTGGCAGCTATCAGAAAGAAATCAGGTTAGTTCTTGGTAAACCCATATTGTGGTTTACTCTGCTTTCAGTTTGTCTTGGTCTGTAATTTGCTTTTCAAATGTTTCTCTATTCTACAGTTTTGTTCCTTGTTTCAGAGTTGTCTAATTCAATTCTCCTTGTGTTTTTAGATATCTGTACCCCATTTACTGTTCTCCAGGTATAGGTTCATTACCTGATGCATTAGATGTGTTTAACTAATATAATACTTGACCAGTAGCACATAACTTCCATCCTGGATTCTAGAAGAGGAATGCTATCCCTCTTTCACCTGGAGTATACTGACCTCTGAAATTTGCTTTTACCTTAAACGCCATAACTCTGACTTTAGTTGGATATCCTGCCCTTGCCTGTATTCTTCATAGCATTGCTTTAGTCATAAACATGAAAACCATGGGAATTGTCAGGAGACACTGAAAAATGAAGCTGAACTGCAGCATAATGTACCAGGGACTATTGCTTTTACAATGGTACCTTTTTAATCTGAACAAGAACAAAGTTCTCTGGAAAAAGTGACTAAGGAAGGTGGTGATGACAGCCAATGGGGTAAATGCAGCTTAGTTTAAATGCTTGTCCTTTGAACAGACTGGATGGATTTAGGAGGTTTGCATAGTCATGGCACAGGCTCATAGCAACCAGGTCCCTGAAGAAATTCTCTGGTAATGGGGAAAGTCATTAATGTGATGGCATTACCCTTTCATCTGAGGAGTACTATGAACTTCCATCCAGTTTCCAAAAGGTCCTGCAGAACTGCTGGAAATGCTCCACCAACTGGGATGAAGTTGAAGTCAATGCCAGAAATATTTAGGCAAATATTCCTATTTTTGTTTTCAAAAGTTTTATTTTTTAATATGCCTCATGGCTAAGGGAAAATGGCAATAGAAACCTATTTAGATCAACAAGAATGCACTGTAGCTGTAAGTCAACACTTTAACTAAAAATGCAAAATACATAAAATCAGGCTGAGTTTGTTGTGTTCAGAGATATGTTGGCCCCCTCTACTGGGATCTTTATGTGGACCTCATCTGAGGTAATGAAATTAAGGTGGTTTTTTTTTTTGGAGAAAAGCAAAAATGAAAAAAACTTCTTGGTAAGAAATCAAATAGACACAAGAGACTAGCAAGTCTTATACTTTCATACCCTTTAGCTGGGCTTTACCTTCACTTCACAAGTAAAAGCTAGGACCTTCTTTTAGCATGAGGAGAGCTAACAAAGTCCAAAGCACTTAATTTTGCAGTGAAGTGAAGATTTAGAAAATGCTTTTATTTTTCTAGATAGAGGCTGAGAGAATCTTATCTTGGAATCTCAGTGAATTTATGTTGACTGCACATTTTGGGGAGGGAAGCAGGGTTCTTCTTGCCTTGCATACAAAAAAGGAAAAATTAAAACTTAAAGCTTCAGACGAAGCTGTCTTCGTTTTTTAATATGAAGTGATTGTGCTTAAGATTCTCCCATCACTATGACAAAAAGCAAGGTCATACCTCTACTTCCCCCTCCCTGCCCTGAGCTCTTCCTACACATATAATTTTTTTTCAAAACTAAGCAGCAATTTCATCTTAACACTTCCTTGTTCTAAGGAAGATGTACCAGTTCAGAAGAGCTCTGGTAATGTGAATCTTTGGAAAGTGCCTTTGTGTCAATTCTCCAGACCCTAAGCATTAATGATTTTTAAACTCCTGTTGTTGTGCTTATAAAACATGTATTTGATTTATTTACATTCCAGTGATAGCCTTCCTATGAAAGGAAATATGGAAGTTATTGAATATTTTGGTGTATTGTTGGTGTTTTACTCATCCATAGTCTGAATCATAGAATTAAATTACTTGAAGTGTTTCTTTAAAAGAAAGGTATTTTTGCAACTGCACAGAAACTTGTAAGAAATATCCTTATTAATATATTCTTTATTAATATCAAACTACTTTTTTTTTTAATTTCAGGAAAGCAAATTAAAAAAAAGGGCTCTTTGAAAGAGACACTTAAAAGGGAAGAGTGCGGGGTTATTTTTTAAAAGTTTTAAAATAAAACTGAACACCCCCCCCCTTATTTTTCTCTGAAACAAAATTACTTTTTAATTAGCTTTAGTAATATGATGCTTTACAGCAGTGGGTACTGAACTGCTCCCAGTCAGACATTGCTTTGGTTAGACAAGTGATCCTTAACACTAGACTAAAAAAATAAAGTATGGGACTCATAAGCCTTTTATAAGCAGAGTTGGAGAACCACAGTAACTTTTTCTGTTCCCAAGAAAAGTGACATTTGCACCCTACTTTCTCCACAACAAGTCTTAGATTATCCCTCAAGGAGCTATAATATATTCTCTTTTGCCTTGTGTGGCATGAGAAGTTTTCCTTAACCATGAGAAACATAAAAGTTATTCCCTTTTTACCCATAGCTCTCTGTCAGCTGTTCTTTCTTCTAGGCCCATTCCTAGGTATTGGTCTCGAAGTCATTCAGACCAGAAACATTAAGCTTTGCACAATACTTAAACCAAAGTTTGAGTTAACCCTTAAACCAAAGTTTGAGTTAATCCTAATTTACCTTTTCAAGTATATGGAAACATTTTACTCCATACAAGGTTGCATAATCCAGTATATACTAATGCTCACTTTGTGTAAAGCTTCTATCCTCTCATTTAAGCACTGATAAATTGTACCCTATGATGTAACAATATTTTTTTTGTTTTCTCCCACCCTGTGTTGCGGAATTGAGGCATAGAAGTTGTGTGCTGTACTAAGGAAAATTGGAGGAAAATTGAGGATAAATTGCTTAATTAAGGGTATATATACTATTCAAAGCACAAGTCAAGAAAACATGTATTTTTTCTCCCCTGGTATCTCATTTACCAGATGATTTCAAGGTAAGCTTCCTCTTCATCATCTAATTTTTACCATGCTTTACATACGTCGGTACTATAATGATGCAGATATAGAGTACTACTGCTGACTGTATGAGTGGAAGGAAAAGAACCAAAAAGTGGCAGTCCTTAACTGAAAGCAATAGCAGTTTTCTGAGACCCTACCAGTCACTGGTAGTTGCTCTGTGAAATATCTTCAAAGCTTTCATTTTCAGGATTGCTTTTGTCACTGAAACATTCTTCCTGAATGAGATACTTGATTAGGTTACCACATTTCTAATTTCTTAATTCAAGAACAGACTTCTCTTTGCCTTTGTGGTGCCAAGTGAGGTACAGCTTGCCCCAAGGAGGAAGGAATGAGCCATGCGTATTGTCCCATTTACTGCCACAGTGCGAGAAGGCAATGAGCGTTTTGTTTCTCCACTGTAGAAAAAATGATGTCAAAAGGAGCAACTGCATGCCTTAAGTTATGTGAGATCCAAGACTTCATTCTTCTTCCCACCCTTTCCTAAAGAAAAAGAAATAAATGAATGACAGGGTATGGAGGGTCTTCAAAAGATGCCATACTGAAAGCCCTTGGTGCTGAAACTCTTTTCTAGGCTCATTCACTGGTCTTTTCAATCCTTAGGAACCACTATGAGTTACTGGGATTGGGAGTTCTTTGCTGTGATCACAGGGGAACTTGAATATGAAGCAGAGGCTCATCAATGTCTGTGAGACCAGCAATACCACCTCTGCTTTTCCCTTGCTACCTGGTTTGTTAGCTGTTTGGAGAAGCAACAATCTCAAATCAGGATTACAGAGAGAAATATTAGGACAGTAAAAGCAAAGGGAAACTAATGCACGCTGAGAAGAAGGAACATTACTTATTTATAGAATGTGGGAAACAGAAAAGATGGCTTTGTTCATCATGGTGTAAAAAAATTATGCAATCAAGATGAGAGCTCTCCTAGTTTGGGGCACAGAAAAACAGGCGGAGTGAGAGAGTGGGCAAACCTAGGTGAAAACAGAATGAAGGGAATCCTTACTGTCTCCTGATAGGCCCCAGGAGAAAAATTGTGTGTTATGCCATAGGAAATGCGGGTCAGCCAAGGTCAGACTGCAGGAGAGACCACAGGTGTGGGGCATCCAAACACCAGCTTCCACAGAGCATCTTGTCACCAGAAATTGTCAGAGTCCAAAGTTGAATATATAACACATTGGTTCATTTCTACAAACCAAAATATTTGTTTCATCTGAACTGAGACTATTTTCCTGTCCTTGGAATATCAATACATTTTGATGGAAACTTCATTTTCCTTTTAAAATAATTTCTAAAGAAAACTCTTTGCCAAGTCAAATACTATATATATTTGAGCAAGAAATTACATTCTTTAAAACATTTTCAAACCTTTTTTTTAATAACCCTTCCTTATAACATGTCCCTGGCAGCATGTGGCATGTTATTGTATGACTTAGATCACAACTGTAAACAAATGACCACTCTGCTTATCGAAAGGTAAAGACAGAGAGAGTAATATTCATCTGAGGTAGTCACCTTAGAAGTCTAGTCAATATTATCAATGTTATCAGCACTGTTGAGAAGATAGCCAAAATAGGTTGGGTGCTCATACCCTATTCCTCTCCTTCACATGAAAAGGTTTGCAGTTGATTTACTCCACTTAGTGGTGGAAGAATGTGATATTTAATTTGATGAAATGTCTTTTTTCTTTTTAATTAATATTGAACTTTCAGGAGCATAAATCAAAGTCTCCACAAGTCAAAATCTGAGATATCAAAGCACTTCTGACCCCTTACTAACATGCCATCAAAATAAAAATACTCCTTGGGCTCTGCAGCTACCCCATGGCTTCCTGGGTGTCAGTTGTGTACTTTGTTCCATGTTTAAAGCCTGTCCTTGCTCTCCTAGACTAAAATGTTTTCTCCATCCATGGGGGTTAGACGACCTGTTGATGCTCACTGCTAAAAGCATTCACATGTAGTCTTACAGAGTTGGAAGCCAAGCCCTAATTTTACTGGGGATCCTCACAGTGCGCAGTCCTGGCTACCCTGTGAATCCAAGTGCTGGGTCTGTTGCGTGGTCTGCTCTGCATTGGATAAAGCGCTTCCAAACAGCCTCTCCATTGACTTCAGTGACTGTTGGCATAGATTCATATTGCTGTGCAATTTTTCTTTTCATAGTGTTTATAATTGTCCATATGTTTAGTTTAGGATTTTACTGAAAGAAAATAGATCAACTGAAAGCGTTCATAACCATAGCATCCGCTGTTCATGCATGTATGTGTATACATGCACAAAAAGAATACTCAGTACTGTATTACTTTGGTACAGTACAGATTAACTTGTTTTTTTAAATGTCATCCACAAACAGAAATGTACCAGATGCTATTGTGAAATGATTTTATGTTTACAGTATTCAAGATATGCTATTGAGAAAGGAAGAAATAATTGAGACCTACTGAACATTTTGTGCCTAATTCTTTCTTAAACCTTCCTTATTGCACAAGTAACCACAGAGTATTTGCTGCCACAGCTGTTTCTCATGCATGATGTAATTTTTTTATTAAGCATTATGTGTTTGCATAGATCGGATTCCGTTATTACTGTGGATGCTCATTAAAATATAGCCTGTGCCACTCTCAGGCTGGGAATTTCAAAAGTTTATAGCATTGGCTTAACTTTGCAGCAGTGACCTAACTGATAAAGGCCCCCATTGGCTCCCTTTCTGTGTTTATAAACAGTTTATAGCACCGTATGTAGACAAAGATAGTTAAATCAACACTAAGGACAAGCATAACCAGCTAGTACAGTTTTGAAAAAAAAAAAAAAGTAGACATGGCAGAGAAATGTCATTGAGTATTTGTGACAAATTCGTAACTTAAAATCTAGCAAAATGTTAGTTTCAGGTAGAGTACGATGTTCCTGTGAAACTTTTTTCTTTCTCTTGAATACTGACCAAATACAATTTGGTCACAACTACTTTGTGCAGTTTTAAGATGGCTGGTGGTGTCTAGAATCATGCTAATTAAAATACACCACTTTCAAATGGCATTCAATTACTCATTGTAGAGAAATCCTGATACCATGCTACTACACTGCCAGGGTTTGACAGGCACAGTATTTATAGGCTGTGAAGAAGAAAATGGGCCCAGGACATAGCAAATAATGCTATCTGTGGCCCTGTCTTAATGCTTCTGGACTACAAAATAGTCACATACACTTGCTTGAAATGCATTAGCATGGCTAGCATGCTTGTTAGTCAGCATTAAGAAGGCTGTCATGTGAATCTAATTTTGTTGAGATTGTATGAAAATACCGATTTGCCTGTCAAGAGAGAACTTTAAAAATCTGTCAGAGGAAATGGATGAGGAAACACTATAATGTATACAAAGTAAGTGTAAAAAGGCAGATCTTGACCTTTTACTCATCTTTTTTTTTTTCAAAGTATAAGCAAAGGTTACCCAATGGCATTCACAAGCAGTTAACAGAAATACTTTTTCACACAGCTCATGTTTCCTTGTGGAAGTCCTTGCTGCAGCCAATGGTGGATTGTAAGCAGAACTGTAGAAAACATTGCATGTTTTTATGGATAGCAAAAATATCTACATGATTAAATGCATCTGGGGAAATATTTCCATATTATTCAGACAACAAATCAAATTAAACTGATCACTTCTCTTGTGGATGGGTAATTCCATATCTGTTATTGATGGATGGCTTGTATCTTATTCTTGTAAGCTTTCTGGTCCTTTTCCAACTATAACATACCTCCCTTTCAGTCTGACAGCAATAGTGAAATGCAGTTAAAATTTGTCAGGTTTGCTCTCCTGCCTGCTCCTATGAATTCCTGCTTTTTCCACTAACAAGTGAAAATGCTTCTGGGAACTGCTGGTCTGGGAGCTGTCATAGCTGTTGTTCCCAAGCCATGAAGGAAGTCTCTTAGATGAGGTATGACTTTATTAACGGTGAGGGGCAATGTGTTTCCCTGGCTCAGAGATGTGGTCACTTGGCTTTGCTGGCTCTAAGGTGGTCTGAAGCTGCACTGAGGGGGTTCAGCTGCAAAAATGGCAAGAATCCTCCCTCAGAGCCTCTCTCACCTGCCACTCACGGAAGTAGGTATAGGATGAGCTAGGACATGAGTCTCAGAAATTTTGACAGTGCTGTGTCCTTCCTTGCTGTGTGTTTGTTAGCAAGATGGTTCTAGAAAGCCACAGCTAGAGAAACAAAAATTTTATTTTAATGATATATAACACAAGTTCATTAAGCAGTTTTCCATCTTTTGAGATTTATATTCTGATTTCTGGTCTAATTTTCTTTAATGGACAGATTTTCCTCCCTCTCCCTAGTGGCTTCTCATTCACAAATACAAAAAATATTTGTGCTCATCATCTGTCAATTGGCATAAGATATCTTGTGTATCCGAACTGTTGTACTGACAAGATTCAATCTATTGTACTACTTTTATGTTTCAGCAGTCCTGTTAAGGGCCTTTCATAATGTGAGGCAGCACATGCTGAATGTCATACATTAAAACTACACATGCAAAAAAAGATGCTTCACAATCTTAGAAAACTTAAAAAAAAAGTGGTAGGCATTAAGCTGATGCTGCAGTGCTGAGTAGGATGGACAAGTGAAGAAAAGCCTTGAAAAAAAGACACCCTTTCTCCTGTAGGCTTTTTGCTCTTTATGAGCTCGTGGTTTGTGTCATTACAGGTTCCATCAGTTGGGTCTCTAGTCCTGGAAGGGCAAGGTGAGACTGACATGCTGAACCAACTACTTTGCAAGTGTTTCTCCGCTTAATAAAATCCACAAGTCCAATCAGATACCTGGACTCTTCACTGATACAAAGAGATAAATAATTGTCCTAAGCACCTAAAAAAGGTATGGAAAGCTAACTAGAAAACATGTAAACAGCCCTCTGGGAAATGCTGAGAAGCAAAATAGAGCCATGGAGTCCTGCAGGCTAATTTCTGCTGGGGCTCTGCCTCAGTGTGAGAAAATTCTGCTTAAAAAAAATAAATAAGAACTCTTGAAGAAAAATAGCTCACTTAAACCAAGAACCATAGCACTCCTGAAATGAGAGCATGCTGATAAAGCTATGTTGCATTTCCTAGGGGGTTCAGATGAATAACCAGTCAATCAATCATGCCTGGTTGTTTTCTAAATTTGTAATGTATCTGACTTGAGTTCTTTACCCATAGAATACAATTTTCTATTTCTCTGTCTGGTCTGATAATGGCTATGTGACAGACACGTATTCTGCTTGGATAAAATGAGGGGGGAGAGTTGCAGGAAGACATTTGAAACCAATTTTTAATAAAAAGTAGCAAGTAGGGCTAGTCTGGCTAATTGCATAGTGACAGCTTTGTCAAAGAATTAATGTCTAATGGTTAAAGGACACACTAAGAACCTTCCGCTCTTGAGTCTGCACTGACCTACTTTACAGTCTTGGATGAGTCATTGATTTCTCTTTGGCTTTACCATCATTCAGCAAGCTAAATCTGGAAATGCAGGAATGTATACCTTTTCTTTCGGTCCATTTTGGTTTTTAAGGTGTTTGGCTGTTTCAGTTTTGGTTTTCTTCTTTGAGGAGATGCATACGGGTGTTGCATACTCTTATTAGAAAAAAAATATTCAGCATTATGTTTGGAGAACGTTGTGACTGAATTATTCATGTGGTGTACTGAAACTCTAAGGTCCTTCAACCTTTTAGATTTCCCCCTGCTTAGATCGATTTTTTTTTAAAAAAGAAACTGAATAAAATATTGAGGGCATTTGTCCAAAAATTATCTTTGCTTAGGGTATGGTCTTTATTAGTTGCTCCTTGACAACTTGGTCTCTATTATGAGTTTTGTTTTTATTCAGACGTTTGGTTTCCATGGTACCTCATCACTCCTCAGCTGTCTCTACTTCTTTGGTTTACATACTATGACTAGTCATATGAGAACTATAGCTTGTTGGTAACTGTACTGTCTAGAACGTGTCTCCCCTTATAGTCTGCCTGAATTCTGGTCTCTTTCCAGACCGGAGAAGGCCTTTTGTTTTCTTTCAGTGCATTTCTTGTTAAACATGTGGGGTCCAACAGTTGCATTTCCTTATATTCTGTTAATTCTTTTCCTGAAAATATTTTCCTACGTACTCTGATGCTGCTTCTTAATTATGGAATATCTTTAGTCATTCCCATTTAACTTTCTTTCTTCTCCATTAAACTAATGCAGAAAACCCAATATGTTTTCTCTCGTGTCAGCAAAATGACCAATCTAACATTTTTAAGTATCCAAAGGTTGTCTGAGGTAGCTGATCTTACCTTGGAAGGTTAAAAACAAGAGATGATATCTCCCCTAATCGTCCTTTTTGTTTTATTCCCATGGAGCTCTGTCTTGCAAACCTCTCTGGACAGTCTGTAATACAGGAATACTGTGTGGAAGAATATTACACACACAAAGTTGTAAATCACACTGGCAGCTTCTGCTTGCTTTCTTGATCTTTGCTGGAGCCTATCTCAAATAAGACCACTGAAATCAAATGAGTCATTTATTAATTCAGGAGAAGAGAAGGATCTGGCTTCAGAAAAATCAGACACCTTTGTAACAAAAAAGGTACGATATGACTCTACCCAACTAAAATAACCATGTTTCACCCAACACTTTTTTCCCCTCCATGTTATTTTTTTTTTTCCAGATGTGAAATATGTGCCATTATTTGGCTGCAATATCAGTCTCAGAAGCCTCAGCTTTTTATCAATCACAAAAACATGTGATATCTAGTTCTCTAAAATTGGGCAGTCATTTTTTTTCCATGGCATGAAATATTCTACTGTCCTTTTATTCTGAGCTGGTTAAAATCTATTCCTTTCTTACAACATTCTGTTTTGTCTGTACTCCTACTCAGAGGTATTTCACTAGCTTATCTCCTTTTATTATTGTTTAAGGGGAGAAAGTGTTTCCAGTTGCCAGTTCATAAAATAAGAAGTGAATGGCAGCAACCTACAATTTTATGAAAGAATCTGGTTTTAAAATTCAAATTTAGCTGCCGTCACTTATCTTCGTATAGCTTCTGCCTATGTGGAAAAAAAAAATCTCTCTTTTTATAACTGCTTGTCAGCTGAATAATAGAATGGGGGGAGCCAACTTGAAAGACATGGCTGATTGGTGCGATTAAAAAAGGCTTTACAATTAGAGTTCTGGCAGAACACAAAAAAGAAATTGTCTGGCCATGAAGAACGGAGCCTACTTTAGAATTCCCTTTTCTCAGCCAGATAGCATGCATCACTGTTCATGTATTCTCTTGACATTGAATAGAGGACTTCAGAACTACCACCCCAAATTATCCCTTACTGTTTGGTTCTATTTGTGATATTTGTTTGGGGGAGGAAAAAAAAACTCTATTACTGACTGTAATGGCATGTGGCTAAATTCCATTCCATTTATGCACTTAATCTCTTAAGCTCGTTTCCCCTCCCCCCTCAATATTGCAACACACATTTTACTTTGATTAACTCTTTTTAGATGATGGGAAAAAAACAAGGTTCTCCTCTTATTCTCTTCTTCCCTTCCCTTCATTTTACTTCCTTTTTTTTTTCCTCCTTTGTTTTTTCCCCCTACAAATGGTTGTGTATGTGAATTGAAAAAGGAAGGAAGCCCTTGCAGGTGTGTTTTGGATTACAGTGGTAGAACAATAGGGCAGCCTTCAATTAACTCCATACCTATTCACAGGGAATATTTGTTCTCTTGTCTCCAGCGTCATTTTATATTTGAAACTGTCGCCTGCTACACAATGTACCTGGTGATGAGAATAGGCTTTCAATTCCATTTGAACTTTTCTATGCCACACAATTAATACACCAGATTTTATTTATTTATTCTTAAATAATGATTCATATGAGTGTCTCCAGGCAAAAAGGAACCACCATATAACAGTGGGGTGTGTTTCATTGCCTTGAAGACAGTAGTGGGGGAGGGAGGAAAGATGTTGGTAATGGCATGCATTTGACTCCTTCTTGCATGTAAAATCAACATGCTAAATATTTATTTCGTATTTCCATAAATCTTGCAGATTTAAAAGCACTCCTGTCAAGGTAGCTTTCATCATTTTTACACTATATGTTTTTAAATTGCTGTTATATATAACAACCACTGAAAGCTTAACAGTGACATTTCTTTCTGACTAAAATACTTGCTGTTTGTAGTTACAGAGCTGCTCATTAGGGATATTTTTATCCTTTCTTTTAAAGAAGTACATGAGAGTGTGAAGCTCCCAAATCCTACTGGTAGCTGAAGAAGGGGAAAGGAAGGGTCAGCCTTAGTTCTATTCTTTTTTTGCCACTACCAAACCTATTGTATGCAGAAAATTCATATTCCAACAAAGTGATTTTTTTTTTAAAGGAACAAAATCACTGATTACCTGGCAAAAATCAGTGTTTTTGTTAAAGGAAATGTCACAGATCTTATGAGCAACATCTTGATTTGGGGCAAGGGGAAGAAAATATTTAAAGAATGGGGGGGTGATGAAAAATAAAAATTTTCCCATGAGAGAGAGAATATATTTTTTGAAACAGCTCTCCTATGAATTCTCATGACTTGCTGCAGCCCTTTAAAAAGAGTGTGTGATGGCTGGCATTGTTGGCTACATTCCCTGATCCTAACAATTCCTATGCAGCAAGGCTGCAAGAGAGGTGTGCTGGTACTTTAATATTCAGATTATGCTATGAATATTTTGTGGAAAGTCTTAAAGCTTTAGCATAATTTGAGGACATGTCTGCATTTTGAATTATGGCAAACAATAAGACAGATTCATCTTTTACAGTTTTGAACTGGGGACAACATGATTTATCTGACAAAAGCCTCATGGAGGAAGGCATCTTATTATGGAGGCGGTGTAGCCTTGCGCCAGTGTCATATTGAAGGCTTTCCCAATAAACATGGCGATATATGAGTTAATAAATGAGAAAAAAGTAATTTGAACTGGGAAGACAAAGGTGACACAAGTATTTGGTATCCAACTTATTTTCACTTGTGTTGCTGCCTCAGATCCTGGTGTGGCTTAACTAAGGCAATCTGTTGGGTCATCTGTTCTTGTACAGACCTTGGTTTTATTTTTCTATCACAATAGGTGAAGTCAGTCTAAGACCAACTTCTAGGCCAGCTAAAAAGACGGCCTAGATAATGTTAATTATCTGGTGGCAGTGTTCTTTAATGTGTCAGCTTCATGTTGTTCAACCCAAAATAGCTCTGCACCAGACTTGCAAAAGTTTGATCCCAGGAAGTTTACTCTAGGGTTTGGATATCCACTCCTCACTTCCCTCTCCTTCCTCTTTCAAATCTAGGTCAGCCCAAAGTGACAGAAATGCAGGCAACTGGAACTGGTACTCACTTTGCAAACTTGGGCCTCCTGAGTGTGTAATGAAGGATGATTGTGCTACCTGGCGTGAGCAAGGGAATTTATCTCAGCAATATGTTATCCTCCTTGGTGCAGAGCTGAGATTTCTTGACTCACTTCAAATTCTGAGTGCTTCCTATTGCTCTGTACACTATCACTGCGCTGCCTTCACCTTTTCAAGCATGTTTTCTTAATGCAATAATCTTGTAAAGAAATTATCCCTCACGAAGGTGGAGAAACTGGTAGGTACAGTATCAAATGAAAATCCAAAAGCAAGTCAAAATCTTCATTCAAACTCACCATGAAAGTGACCTTTGCTCTGATCTGGAAGACCATGTCTCTTATCTGTAAATGGTATTTCTCTGAAGGACAAGAGTGCTGTTTAACTGTATAAAGGTTTTCACTTAACAGTACCACTTTTATGCTGGAGCTCATAGCGAATTTTAATCCTTCTGCAAAGCTTTAAATCCTCTCCCTCCTATGTAAATTTCCTCAGAATTTAAGCTTCCCTTCCATGGGCAGAATTCATTTTTCTGTTTGTGAATCAGAAATAGTATTTCAGGGACCTTGAGAGGTCAGCTAGCCCAATTTCTCCCCCAGCTCAAGCTCAGCTCCTGGCAGTGTTTTTGAACTTTTAAAAAACATCAAATAATGAAGATACTATAGTTTTCTTAGAAAATCTGTTTATCAAACTATCCTTAAAACTATATAGTATTTTTTAATGTCTCTTCTAAATAACTGCTGTCGCAGTTGACATCTGTGTGGTGGTACCTCCTCAAACACACTGAGCAGGGGTGCAGTCCTCCTGGGTCTGCATAAGGGAAAGCCACAGCTCCAAGGGAGCACTGACCTATCCTGTTTGTCTCAATGAAGGGTCCACTCTGGAGCTTAAGTGGGTAGTCAGTTAAGTGTCAAAGCTGCTAATGACTTCAGTTCTGCCAGTCTGGGCAGGAGTGTCATGCTAAGGCACTTGTTTTTGGTTTTTAGGTGCTGGTGAAGAATGGTGTTACAAAACAGGCTGCAGTGAAGTTGGTCTTTCTCTCACCCACAATTGTTTTGTGTCAAACTTCAGCTGAGGAGCTGTTTTCATTTTCATCTTTGGAAAATGAACAAAATAATTCTATGTCAACAAACAAATGTAATTTGGTGTATGTATGAATAGAGGCTTAAGATTTGGGGCAAAACTGTTCTTTGTGTGTGTACAAATAAACCCACTTTGGTACCGTAATGCAAATAACTATTAATTATCATCATATTTGAAGGCAGTAAGATTCTTATTTGCTCTGAAATGATTTATCCTTCTCTATTCCAGGCATAGAGCAGTTTTTAATAAGTAATTTAGGTTATTTATGTATCCTCCAAGTTTTGATCTCCTCTTCACAGATTCCTTTTCAACAGCTTTGGGAAAGTTGTAGGGTTTTTTCTACCATTACACAGAGAACAGGTCAGATAACTGATCATGTGAATATTAAGAGAAGTAGAAGGGAAGAAGGGAAGTTCTTCCTCATTATTTTAATTTCTCAATAAAAACACCTCTCAGCTCTGTTTATATTTAATATAACTTACATCTGGGTGGATTAATACTGATTATAGTCTGAACTGTTTAAGGAATCTTGACCCAAAGTAGAACTTTGTCTGTCATTAATTTGAATTACTTCTACTTGTGTCAGCACTATTTAAAAAGAATCAATGAAGGTTTCTGAAGAAAAAGCCTTGTCATCTACTCCCAAATGGACTAAATTAATTAAACTGTTGGAGCCAAATCTATGACATGTTTTATATATTGTTACTTTTTATGGATTTGCTGCCGACATTGATTGGATTGAGAAGATGAGCTTTTCTAATAGGGCAAAAACCAGATTTGTTGCAGGTTTTTTGTTTGATTTTTAATGTATTTGTACAAATTCATGCCAAGGAAATAAACACTAGAACTGTCATAACTAAGCATGTCAAGACCTTCACACCTCCAGAAGAAAGGTGGGAGAAGATTTTCTTTTAATTTCATTCATCAGTTCCCAAAAGCACAACCTGTGGAAGATAGCTCTTTAAAGTGTGTTAGTGTGCTGAGAAATCAAATCCCTTTTTGACGTGAGATGTGCATGCACACACACACGGAGTTTTTCCCCCTATGAAGGACTGTAAGTAACAAAAGTGTATGGGAGAGGAGGAACTGATAATTCTGTGTCACAGTTAATGAAGAGAGAAAATATCTATTAGCTTAAGCTAACCTGTGTTGTAAAGCTTTAGGAAGATACACACAAGCTAACGTTAGCCCAGTGAGGTTAATCTCCCTAGGCTCCTTTCCATAATAAGCAGTGAGAAAGGTGGTCTGGACTGTTGCCTGAAGGAGTCCAAGTCAGTCTTATTCCCTGAACCCCCTGCTGGAGACCTCTTTCTCATCTCAGCAGTGCAGGTGAACCTCTGAGAGGGGTGGTGTCATAGGCTTCAACTCGTCTTTGAGAATACACCCATGGATTCCCCTGACCAAACTATCCTGCAGCTGATCCAGGCTTAGGCATAAAAGGTAAAGCCAGGTTTCCATCCAACATCTTATGTGATGAGCAACCATCTTCTCTGGTGACTGATGACTGGCTTTCTACGAACCTAGGGCATGGTTTCTACATTGCAGCTGCACAGTGGGAAAGGGTGGAACAATGACTGCTGAAACAGGCTTTGCCTGTAGCTCCTCAGGTGGGGTCCATGTTCCTACTGCTCAGCCAGCAGTGTGAAGGGCACCTGAGCGAGTGGCCTCTTGATGTCCCTCTCCCTGCCCTTGCAATACCTGGGCATCCTTGGGTACAGTTCAGCCAGCAATTCATCTTTGCTCTTACGTAGGTTGTGGAGTACAAGTGTGACTGACGGAACAGCAACAAGCAATTCCATTATTCTTGCAAAATCATTATCTGTTTTGAGGCTATAAGAATCAACTGTTTGGCAGGCTTCCAAAAGCATATGCCTAAATACCCATGTCTGTACAGAACACAGTAGAGTGGGATCTTGACCTGTGACTCAGGCACTTAGGCAATGCAAACAAATAAAAAAGTTGAATAGTGATTAATAATTGACTATATAAAAGACTTTGTATCTTATTCCTATTTACAGTAAAGACTGGGCTTAATAAAGATGCCTTGAGTTGCACAAAGATGCTGTAGCATAACTGAAAGGAGGCTTATAGACTGTAAAAATTTCCCAGTGTACTTTCTGAAAATGCTTTTTTACCTCTGATTATTTTTTTCAGGAAAAAAGTATTTGCAGCCTTGGAATGTCTTGCTAAAGATAACGGGAAAGAAGAAAAGAAGAAAAATGAAAAAGAATGTAAATGTCGACTTTAATTATTTCTGTATCTTTTGACTAGATAGGTTTGCACAGTTAATTGCAAAAATGATTAAGACAAATGCTATTAGTCACTATTTAAATCCTTTTTAGAATAGGAGAAATGTTGATAACGGGAGTAAGCTTATCCCAGGCCAATGCATTTTACCAATAATAGATTTACTGACTAGAAGGTAAATGAGGGAGCAAAAAAACTGAAGAGCTGTTAGAAAGCTGCAGTCAGATCAGTTCTCCCAACACTCAGAAGGAATGGTGCAGTCAGAGGAACATGGGATGAGGTTTCCTGAGTTTTGACCTTTCCTTTTTACAGGGAATGCATTGTATCTGGAAAAAAAATACTTAGTAATTTCCTAATATTGTGTTAATTTTCAGCAATGAAACTGTATTAACAAAGTGATGGCATCAGTGCAGGTATCTAAGTAAACAATAAAGGGAAATATATTTTTCCTCAGTATAGAGAGGATTGAGGAACTATTTTTCCTGATGCAGATTCTAATGTTACCCATGACACGAACCATCAGTGCTCATGTTGGTGTTCAGTTTCCTTTTGTGGCTCAGTGTACAGTGACAGTTAGTCCAGATGCTTTTACATACACAAAATGTCAAGGTGTTTGGGGACAAATTATTATTACTGGTATCGAAGCTGTAGTTGGTATGTTAACAGGTGTGCTGGTTTTGGCTGGGTTAGATTTAATTTTCTGCATAGAAGCTAGTATGGGGCTATGTTTTGGATTTGTGCTGGAAACAGTGTTGATAATACAGAGATGATTTAGCTATTGCTGAGCAGGGCTTACACAGAGTCAAGGCCTTTTCTTCCCCTCACCCCACCCCACCAGCGAGGAGGCTGGGGGGGCACAAGAAGTTGGGAGGGGACAGGGCTGGGACAGCTGAGGGTATTCCATACCATATAATGTCATGCTCAGCATATAAAGCTGGGGGAAGAAGAAGAAAAGGGGGACGTTCGGAGTGATGACGTTTGTCTTCCCAAGTCACTGTTATGCGTGATGGAGCCCTGCTTTCCTGGAGATGGCTGAACACCTGCCTGCCCATGGGAAGGAGTGAATGAATTCTTTGTTTTGCTTTGCTTGTGTGTATGGCTTTTGCTTTACCTATTAAACTGTCTTTATCTCAACCCAGGAGTTTTCTCACTTTTACTCTTCTGATTCTCTTTACCATCCCATGGGGGCGGGGGGAGAGAGCAGCTGTGTGGACCTTAGTTGCCAGCTGGGGTTAAACCATGTCAGCAGGTAGGGAAAGGCACTGCAATAAAGCTTCAGGTGTTGCTCCTCTGTGGCATGGTTCAGGGTCTTTTAGCTGCAAAATCCTTTCTGGGAGGGAGAGACTCTCCAAAACTTCCCTTCAGCATCTGGCCTGAGTGAGAAAACGTCACAGTACAAGCAACAGTGTCTCCCCAAAGCTTTTTACTACATCTGTGTCTGTTTCTTTCACTGTTTTCTCTTTTTCTTCTATGAATGGGTTGGTACCTATCTGGAAAGTGTCTTTAAAATTTTTTTCACTCTTGCCAGCTGTAATTTGGTCATGTTGATTTTGTCCCTAAGGCCAATTGTAAATTGAATTATAGCAAGAAAAAAGACATTTGTAATGCTGTAAATACAGTAGCAACCTGCTTAGGTTTTTGATTTTCGTTTTTTCTGGTTGCTTTCACAGGTTGAACGTTCAGTTGGTGATATTCTCTGCTGTAAAAATTCACTTAAATGGGCCTATGGGCTGTGCAGGCTTTGTGTTTGCTTTCTACTAACAGGTCCATGTCATTCAAAACGCTAAAGGAATCAGTGGATCAGAGGTTGACATAAGGCTTCAGAAATTTATTGGGTGCTTGTATGGCTGATATGGAATAATATGTAGATTTTTATTTTCCCTTCTTTTAGCTTTCATGTAGCGTGACTAGGGTTTTTTTTTTAATTAATGTTTATGGCTTTTGGCATTCTCTAAGTAGATCAATAACATCATGCAGCTTTTAACATTATTTCTGGGAAAACTGCTGACACTTTCAGGACATTTTGAGGGAGGAGTTTGAGTGTGACCAGGTTGTTTGTCCGTTCACTGTGAAGGCAGGGGGATGAAAAACAAGCCAAACTTGACATTTTTGGAGACTATTGTGTTGTTTGTCTCATAGAGAAAATGAGGTTGACATTTTAAAGTATGCAATGAATGGTATGTAAGTAATGCTGTGCCACTGATTTACTGTGCAATCAGCCAAAGTGATCTGTTTGATTTCACAAACAGCGATTTCTGGAGATGTGGGCAAGGCACGATAAAATGTTCTCACAAGCTAATAGGCTTGCGAGGATGGATTAAAAATATTAGGAAATATTTTGTGGTGTTGTTAACTATCTTTATTCCTCAGACCTAGGCTGCCAACTTAGGAAGAGCATGAACAAGTGTGAGAAAAGCTTTTTTATATATTCCTGCCTGTGCAGCTATGGCCTTTCCCTGGGAAGGAAGGTGGAAGGTAGCTAATGCTTCTAAAACAGCCAGTGGAGTGCCAGCCTGAGCCATGGGCTTGTTCATGATTGAATGCATCTCCTTTATTCTATAAGAATATGGACTTAAATGACTTGCAACACCCAGTACCTAAGAAATGCTAACAACATCCAGTAATGACTAATCTAGATTAATGCTCCCCCACCCCAGTGGAAGCTTCTTTGGGCAAATTTTGGCTCTATTGTGTCAGAGAAGAAGGCCTAAGGAAAGAGAGAATGTTTTATACTGTTTTCTCTTTCACATACAATTGTAGTCATGGGAGTTTGCCATAAGTTTTGCCACTATAGTTACTTTTGCTGAGCAGTTTTAATGTTTTCATTTCTGCTCTTTTTTTCTCCTCTTTGTCCTGGCATAGAGTTTATCCTGAATGGAAGAAACCAACCTTGTTAATTAGAATACACCTCTGTCACAGCACTTTCACTTAGTCTCTGGAAAACCGTGCATCTCCCCTGGGAAATCCACTTTTGGTGGCATTTTTAGACTTGTGAGTGTTTGTGAGCCCTCACTTCCAGAAGTGAATTTCCTTGAAGGTTATACAGGAACCACTGTGAGAAGTGGTCCAGCCACATCCCCTCACCCCTTGCTACTGCAGCCTGAATTCACAACTTCAAGTAATTCTGCATTTCACTCCAGACCATGCAATTGTAGCAGCATAACTCTTCATTATCACTCTGAGAGTCGCTGACACATCTGAGATCTTAAATCTGTGTTAAAATACTTCCAGCTTGAATTTTTTTTTATTAAAATGTGGGGTGTTAGGAAACATTATCATCAGCTTCTTACCTCCAACCAGAGCCTTGTTTGTGAGTAGGAAGTGTGAATGGGTTTGGATTCCAAACACGCACCCACCCGCACGCCCGGGGAATCTTAATTAAGCAATATGCCACCAACCCCTATACATTTATTTTTCTTAAATATATTCCAGAAAAATCTAGTAGGTTTATAAAGATTACCACACCATCAAATCATAATAGTAGAACAGAGTTTTTACTGAACCAGAAAACAAGCAAATGAATAGAGGCAGAGAGATGACAGCCTGCTGTGAAACCAATGGTTACAAATTGGTTTCCTCTAGTCACAGTTGCCTTTAACTGCTTTAGATTCTCAGCAGCTTTTCATTAAGAATCTCCATGTATCCTTTTAAAGAAGAAAGTGCATGACCTCTTTATTTTTGGAAATGCAGGTACAATGTGCATAATATCATCTTGAGATTAGTAAATTGGTAGATTGTTATTTAATGTCTTTTAGGGGGCCAGTTTCTTTACAGGGATAGGTGGGTTTCTGACAACATAAGAATAAGCCACACAGTACAGTTATTTTTGTGGTATTTATGCAACTTTTGATCAGGGCTGATAAAGTAGCATTTTAAGTATTTTATAAGATTTTGTTTGTTTTGGGTTTGTTCCCCCCTTTTTTTTTGTCAGATACGAATGTCCCCAAAAACACCTATTTCAATAAAACTAAATTTTTCCTGAAAATGTTATGGTCTCAACCAAATTTTTTTGTCTTGGGTTGTCAGTATACTCAGAATATTCAGGTTGGAATTTTCCTATGTTTTGGTATATGAACTCACATGTTTTTGAAGTTTTCTTGATTTGGTGTTTTATTTTCAAAATCAGCTTTTTTTGCTTTTGTCCTTTTTCATAGAACAAAAATTAGTTCCTGATGAACCCCAAGAGCTTGCTTTTTCATTAGGAATCAAATACCATTTTTAAAGGTATTTCCCATAAAAATCATCATTGATGCTCAGTGCTGCATAAGATTTGGATCTGGTCCAAGTATTGTTCACTGCTATTCAAAGAAGTGGTAATGGGAGGAATTTTCAGTGCAGACAGCATTGCCTCAAAAAGCAAGTAATCCTGCATTTCTGGAAACAGCTGTTACTCAGAGACTTTCCCAAAACTCTGAGGTTAATTTTTGGTTAAACAGCCACAGGCTTAGTAGCTTGCCTAAATAAGCTAATCCTGATGTTACAGAAATTGGACAGTAATACTCAGAAGAGAATCTTTCATCCTTAGCAGGATTTATGGTATGGAAATTGCTGAACACTTCATAGTGTGCTAGTTTGTGACCTGGGGTTCACAAGTACAAAGGAATTACAAAGATATATGATAATACAGGACAATGGTTTAATTTCTGAGGTTGTCTGCGAAGCTATAAAGTTAATATCTCATGTCTTCTTCCACCACCTACTAACCCACAAGTTCAAAGTGGGTCACGCAGTCCTGGAAATAAGGAATTGCCTAATAGTTATGGACATCATTCCCCAAATTATCTCTATGGGGAGAATAAGGCTTGAAGAGATAACGACATATGTGATAGATCAGACACAGTTATAGTTTCTAGTTTGGGCAATTAGGCAAGACCTGAGCTAAGCACAGAACTCCCAGCACTTTCAGCTACAGGGGTGACCTACTTTCTGTAGACTGATTCAACTCCTGCAATTCAACATTCTGTATGAACAGAATTCATGTAGAATTCTAAATGTTTTGGCCCAGGACTCCAGGTTATTTGTGTATATCTGGGTAGATCTACTAAAGCAAGCAGCAGTTTGAATCTGACCATGTATCTTCATCTCAGCACCTGGTGTTCTGAAACCGTGTTTAAGTTAATAAGTAATCCTTTGTGTGAAGTTTCACTTACATTGATTTCAAGGTGTTTTGGATCCCAGCCATATCAGTCAGCCCTATACAGAAAGGAAACTCAATTCAGGGGAAATTCTAGAGCACAGGGCCGGAGTCTAAGTACCTTGAGAGCTTATGCAAGAGCACAAATAAATTGATCTTTGTTTGTGTGTATATTTGCCTGGACTTACCACTACTGTATTTTGAACTAACATCATCAGCAATTTGCTGCAGCTGCTCTAACTTGACTGAAACGCAGAACTGTCACTGAGATTTTACAGTAGAGCTGCTCTAGAGATCTTAACGCTTCCCTGTATTAAGGTCCTTGTTATCTCTGTTAACTTTTATTTACCCCACATGTCATAATGCCCTTCACTAGGCTAACAGTGCGAAGGACATTTGGAGCCCACAATGCTCTTTTGTAGAGTTGCTTGGTAGGAATGTCAAGGCAAATCTTCAAAAAGCAATGTTCAAAAGAGAGGCTGTTAAAGAAGCCTGAGAAATGCAAATCCTATTTAAATAAGGAAATGATGTTCTTCAGTGATCTCAATAAGACCAGCTTGAGCAAGCCAGGAATGCAAACGAAATCAAAAGACATACAGTCTGGCTTGACTGGCAATAATACTGTATGTGTCGTGGAGAAACTGTAAATGATAATGAACAAGAAAGCCTCAAAGTTTTGGTGTGAAAGGGACCAGCAGGGTGTGATTTGGTCGAGGATGCCATTGGTTCTGGGCCACTGAGGTTATTAAGGAAATGACCCATCCTGCCAGAAAGCAAATCAAAGTCAGAAGGGAAAAAAAATCCCTGACATTTACACTCATACAGCTACTGTATAAACCGAACGTGTTATACCATCATGGCTGGATTTTTTTTTTGTTTTGGTTTTGTTTTGGTTTTTTTTTTTTTTTTTTCTTTAATGTCTCTCTCTCATTCAGAATAGGCCTTTGAAGGCTGCTGCTGTATTTATCCAGGCTATGGGGCCAGATGCATGAATTCCAACTCCCTCATCAAGAGCGTATAAAACACTGAATGAGAATGGGAGGAACCAATCAAATGATGTGGGCAGAACTGGAATTCATCCTAATTTGCTACATACCCTTGCCTAATTGACAAAGAAAGAATGGCAGAGGATCAATTAGTACAAGAGGATACAAGTGAGATGGCTGACTATCTTTGAGGCAGTTTCTGCATTAATAATACAAACGCCAACAATTACAATTCCTACTGTTTATTATCTTTCATTGCTTATCTATTATAGTTGTACCCATTTCTGAATCAAAGACCTTATTGTGCTAGGCAGGATACCAGTATGTATTAAAGAAGCAGTTCTTATCCAGACATTTTGATTTCCTGTAACATACACTATATGCAACATTTGACCAAACAGCCACCAATGGTTTTGATATACAAGGGCTAAAGGCTTGTTTTGCTTGTAATAAAAATATTGTTACATGCCATTACATGGGAAAAATCATCTGCATATAGTAATTGAAAAAAGCAGCATATTAAGTGATATTTCACTACTCAGTTTGTAACCATTTGTGATGATATGTTGCACTCCTTAAAGAAGTTTATTGGTCTCGTTTTGGGAGGGGAAAATTGTATCAGAAAAACAATCTTGGTAGTCATGTTTTCATAATGTTTTGATAGCACTGATCAAAATAAAGCTTGCACATAATTTCAGTATCACTCTTGTACAAACACTTTAGCAGTAAAGGTGAAAGTTACTAAATATGTTTGTTTCTTTTGCCTAGTTGTGCAAAATGCAGAAGAAACTTAAAAGATAATGTGATGCATTAGAACTTCAAAGTCTCTATGTCTATGGTTAAATAATAAGTGAAATATTATATTATTAACGGTTATTTCAAATTCTAATAAAGTTCGAAACTGAAAAAAAAAATAGTATCAAAGTCCTGGAATTCTGTCAGTTTTCATCCACTGAGGATCTGTTCCATGTTCATTGGCTTGATGGTGTACTCTAAACTGGAAGAATTCAGAAATATTTTGCACACTAATTTTAAAATATTTGATGATAAATATACTACTTTTTAACATGGCATAATGCTGTTATGCCTATTATGGAGGCATTCTGATTATTGTAAGTATCTTTAAAAAGGTGTGTATCAATTTATTCTAGCAGTAAATCCTAGCTTTACTTAGATCTTCACGAGATCAATTGTGCAGCTTTCCAAGAAGAATGAATATTAAAGAGTTGATATCTCATACAGTGCCTGCAAAGATTAGAATAGCTTACCAGTGTACATCAAAGATTTATCTACCTTAAGCTCCTACAAGAGAAGAAGTTATTTTTTCACACTTGCACATGCTGCGCATGCATAAGCGAGTAATGTTAAGCTGAGATGAAGGGGAGGTGAGGTATATCTGATGCCAGCAAAGACAATACACAGATGAGAAAAAGCTATTTTGTAGCATCTAGATGCCATTTTCACAGTTAACAGATGTAGGTGGAAACATTTCTGTCTTAATGCAGGAATATTTATTTGAATATTTTTATCTGTCTGCCCTCCTTACCTTAAATGTAAAAATGATTACGTGATTAGGTGACAACTTCTTCAGATGGAAAGAATATATTTTCTATATATTAGTTTTGTTTGTCATTTATTACATTGTGCAGGTTTTTAAATTAAATTCACAGTTAACAAAGTATATTTAAAGTGTTACCAAACAGAACCATCTGTAAGGGTATTTAATATAAAATCAGTGACAGATTAGTTCATGGATCACTGCTAAGCTTGACTAAACTGGGGACTTTCTCACTTTGGGAAAAGAATGCTGCTTGTAATAAGAGAAATACACTGCTGACAGCAGAGCTGGGCCCTTCTGCATTTTAATAGTTATTTCTTCATCCTGAAGGTTTTCCCTAACTCTGTTATAAATGGGAAGATTCCAGCCGAGACCACTGAGATGGGGCTCAATCCCAAAGAGAGCTTGCTGCCTGGACGTTTCCAGAGCTGAGCTCATCATCTGAGGAGGTACATTTTTGTTGGAGGCACCTGAATTACCCTCTCTTATGGAAACCCTTTTTGTGCTTAGCCCTGAGTCAAAGGCTTTTGTGAACAGTCATTTTTCACACTCAAGTTTGATACAATGTACTGGCAGTGCCATTCTCTTTGTGTTGAAAGATGACATAAATTGTAGTTCTAGGTGTCTTTATGGGGCTATCAGAAAAATCAAGCATAAGTGAGCACGTGGCTGGTTTTCCCTCAGTTTATTTGCATCAATTCTTTACTAATCTCCTTTGAAAAACATGTTGAGATCTATGGTGTAAATCATGCATACAAAAGGATTTTATTTACTGAATTTACCATGAACTCTTTCATGCTCCATGCATTCAAACACTGGGTTGTATTTTGGGCAGAGAGTGTTTCTGTGCTATAAAAACTCAGAAACATACTAAAGTCCACTGCTGCATGTCTTATGGAAAAATTTTACTGCTATGTAACAGCAGGCAACAGCTACTGCTACAGTCTATTTTCAGATTTACAGTACTGTTGTTAGGCATTAGGTTAATGGAAGTCATGGTGTAGTGTCAGCCCGTGATTTGACACAGGACCTGACAAAGATGATTCTTAGATAAAGGCAGCATTGAAAAGTAGGGTGAGAGTGGAGGAGGAAAGACTATATTGTTTGTCTGCATTTTAGAAATTAGGTTTTCATTCCTGGAAAAAGCCAATTTTAGAAAATCAACCAAGCACAGTAGAAGACACAACCGGTCTCTCCAATGTTACAACAGCTTCATCAGAAAAAAATTATTCTTAATACATTGTTTTTTTAAAACCTGGGGGAAATTGGAACCAGTACTGTTGTGACTCAACTACAAATCACTAACCTTTGTGGAAAGAAAAATGTTGTTCAATTCCAGCTCTGTAGATAATTTATTGCAACTAAGCTAATGAAATTCTATATAAGCAGAAGTTTCATCCTTATGAAATTTCCTTAAGTCTTGAAACTCAGCAATATTCTCTATTTAGTCAAGGGGAAAAGCACTGATTTTATTATATCTAATGCTAACCACTTTATGTCAGCATTAGAATATTGTTAGCAACAGCATGTATTGTGATAAGTTTTGCACATCATACTGATTTCTTAACATAGCTGGGGATGGATCAACTTCTGGAAGAGTTATTTGCCCTCCATCTACTATAGATGGAAGTTAGGTATTGAGCTTAGACAAACACCTGATTTTTACACTGCTGAACTTGTGTCATGAGTCTCAGTGTAAGTGTATTTCTCAAGGCTGCGGAAGAAGGCGGTCTTTGGATATCGTTTGCTCTTGTACAAAAATTCAGAATAAGGTCTGCACACATCACAAAACTGATTTTGATGTTTTCATATACAGAGGTACATCAACACCTTGGAATTTGTCAGACTGCCCAGTGACAAATTACACCCATAGAATAAAAATCTGATTTAATTTAAGCCAATGAACATTTTTGCCATTTTCCTCAATGCAAATGCTAAAAGATAGAAGGCACTGATAGCTAGTGATTACTAATAACAGTAGCTGATTGTGGTATCCCTGTATAGCAAATTGTCACTCATTAATTAAGCTCTGGCAACTGACAGTGTGTATGGTTTTAGCCCATACCAACGTGCTGAAGTAAAACACATTAGACTGAACTCCCTAAACCACAATAACCCATTAAGCTACAGTAACATGCTCTATCGTGTTTGTCTTTCCATACCAAGGAAATAGGTTGAGTTAGTCCCTTTGACCAAAAATATTTTAATTGATTTTTTCTCTTTCAGATGGTTTGCTTTACCATAACATTTACCTTTAAAGGCATATCTCCTTTTTACTGATCTCGGTCATCATTTTAGATATTTCATTTAGTAAAAGAAGACTGAATTCTAAAAATCTGGATCAAACTGATCATCTGGCTCAATATTATGCAGAGTACTGTGAAGTTTACTGCTATATATCATTCTGCTTATGAAGCTTGATTGCTGTTTTCTTTTTAAACACCAAGATTTGCATAACATTTTAAGAAAAAAGTGTTTCCTTAAATGATATCTTCATTGAAATAGTAGACAGAAGAAAAAGAAAATCTTGTTCCTTCAAAAAAAGTCTTAATAGAAGTTATAGGGTGGGGACAGTTTATGGTTACCTACCATTTCTAATGTAGAAGATCTACTTCACACACATGGACTCTATATTGAAGTTAGATGCTTAACTTTTAATAGGGGCACAGTTAGGTTTTGCTGGTGGATTTTCCATTAGCAGTGTATGAATGTTTCAGATATATTTATCTTAATTTATTGCTAAATATTTCTGGCAAATAATTTCTCACGTATAGGTGGGTCATGGACAGTTTTTTGAAAACATTCTGTAGTGGAAGTAAAAAAGGACGGTTATGCTGCATTGTTTCTTTTGTTGACTGATAGGTCACAAGGTACTGTCTCTGATCTTTGGATGAATACATATAACTCCTGGAAGGATATTGTAGATTATAACATTTATGAGTTGAAAACTAGCAGTTATTATCTGATATTTGCTTAAAAGTTATAAATTTACCTTTCCTTCCAGGAAAAACTGCATGCTGAAATATTTGTAGAGCACAAATATAGGGAAGAAACTTACATACAAAAAAAAATGCACTGATTATTTTAATGCCTCATGGCAATGTAAGCACTTCACTGGACAGCAGGATTTATCAGCCCACCCAAAAAAAGGAAAAAAAAAGGATTTTCTTCATCTGAATATTAAAAGAAAAAACTCCTGCTATACTGTGAGTTTATAAAAGACATTATAGTAACCAAAGCTTTGAAGTTATTTTCTTGTGTCAGAAAATACCACAGAATGAGAAAGCAACTAAAACTCTGTGCTCAAACATCTTACATTGTCTTTGTTATGCAGTTTGTGTCCAAGACCATCCAGCCTCAAGAACACAGCAATTAATGACACTTGCTTATTCCTGTGATTTCCTGCTGATAATTGTGGCACTCTCAAAAATAAATAACACCATTCAGCAGGATTTTAATTGAACTGGCTGTAATACAGAGCTGGAAGAAATTCTCAAGGGAAGCAGGATACACATCTCTAAGTGAAAGCAAGCAGAAGAGGCCAGAAGCCCTTGCACCTAGTCTCTGCAGAGCCATACTGAAAACATTCTGTCTAATGATACAACTGGTCTTTCATAGAGAAACCCACTGTCCCACTACCTTTTTAGCAGCCTGTGCCTTTTTTTCACTTAGCAAGCCTTGTCTCCCCCCACTTCATCTCCTTCCCTTCATTCACCATCCCTCATGCCTCTCACTTGGCTTTCACCTTTCAGATTCACAGCGACGTTTGCAGATGTGCCCTTCACATATCAGATTGTGTTCATTATGGGAAGTAACCTTCCAACATTCTCCTGAGTTCGACTGCAGAAATGCAGGAATCCATTACAAAACAAAAGCAAAAACCCAAGCGTGAAAAGAAAGTAATGTCCTTTCTTCTTCCCTTTTTCATTTTCTCTTTCTCTCCATTCTTTAACTAGCAATTGGATTGTATAAGTATTTGCGATAAAGTAACTTCAAGGAGGAAAAATACAGACTCTCATTCAGTCTGACTTGACCTTTTTGAAAGAGGTTTTTGCTACACAGGACATGAAAACAGATCTTATTCAAATCAGGACCAAAAAAACCCCAAGCCACCACATTAAAAATTCACTTTACGACTATCACCAAGCCAGATGGTTTAGTCTTGATATCTTGGCACCTTTCTGCTCATTTATATTCCTCACTCCCCTACTCAAAACCCATTGTAATTGCTAGTATCTTTTTTTTAATTGGAGAAGAAGGTTCATTTGTAACATGCTCACGAGAGGAGCGAGCAGAATATTAGAGCATAAGCCTGCATGCCTGCATTGGAATCAGAGGCATACAGCAGTTTTTTGACTATATGGGTTTCATAGAGTACATTTGAAGCAGTTCAGCAGGAAAATACTAATCATCATGGTGACCTGTAAATAACATCAAGCATTAGTATTTCCATGTTAAAAAAGTTAGTGCATGTAGCAAGGAGAGCATCTGAGGTACTGAGTGGCCTGGACTACCCTGTGTACAGATCTAAAGTGGAGTGAGAACCAGGTGGAAAGGTTTATGTGCTGCTGGCATGTTATTGTCATAACTGTAGATCTGAATTTTGCTCTGCTCAGGGAAGATGTACAAGATGGATAATTACTCATTACTCATTCACTTCCTCTAGTGAAATGGAGTGTTCGATGTTTCTGGCCTCAGTTGTCCATGCCCTGCTAACCAGTCATGTCCTACGCTAGACCTGATGGAATATCTTTTTTGAATATGTATCACTTAAATCCAAGAAAAAGCAGCCAGCTGAGCTTAGACCTTCATGTATTCTATCCACAGATAAGAGATGAACAAGAATAATTGAGAGAGAGTCTACATACAGACTTGCACAACTCAAAATAATACAGATGCCTACATGGACATTCTTTCTTTCAGGCAATATGCTTTTTTCTTCTTCAGTTTAAATGTAGCTGCAATCAAGTGATACTTGGGCAGATCAGAATATGAGCTTGCTGCATAATCTCTTGCACTGGTTTGCCTAAATATGTTGATATCGCAAATTAAACCTGTGTAACTGTGAATATAGACAAGTCCCAAAATTTATGTTAAAGCCAAGTAAGCTGAAACTTTGAAGTGTTCTAGTATGCAGATTAAAATTAGTTATATCATTTACACCTGTCAATTTAAGGAAAAAAATTAAACTGATATAATTTGAGCTTAAATCAGAATGAGAGTTTCCACACATGGTTTTACAGTGAATTAATTAAAGGTCTGTCTACACAGGAAATTTGACCAGAATAGCTTTCTCATAAGAATGTGTCTCTTTGTAGATACTCCTATTCCAGAAATGCCTGTTTGGTTTTGTTGGGGTATTTTTTTCTTGTCCAGTTTAATTCACTCTTAAGTAAGGAGATCTGTGCTTCAAGTTATTTAGAAATACCTTATTTTAGTAGAAAAGATTCCCAAGTAGACAAAACCCTTAATGCATTTAAAACCACACTGTCACTTAACTCAGGGTGTTAGCCAAGGCCTGGGGTTTTTTAGCTTCCATATCTATCTTCCATATCCAGACTTTGAACATGGAAAAATATTTCAATTGTGATTCAAAAATCCTTTGACAGAGAGGAAAGCATAATTCGTCATGCTGTGCTGGCTGATTTACTGTACATGTAAGCTCTACTTATCACTTTGAATAACACTGATGGATTTAATTCCAGACCACATGAATGAGCCAGTATTTTTCTCTTTCCAGTTCAGTTGTGCAATACTGTCATGTGACAATTGTGCTGAACTTGTAAGGCAAACTGCAGGGCATCACAAGGTCTAGGAAAATCTAGCCAAAAACTTAGAGCCACTCCTTTGGGAAGAAAATTCTTGTAGTAAATTCCACATATACTTTTGGAAGCTTTTTAGATAGAAGTAGTCACAAGGCATTTGTACTTGAATGTGAGGATTTTGAACAGCTGAGGCTGGTTGCAAACCAACTGTGATAGAATGTAAAATTAAAGATGATAGTGAGAAATGATAGGCCAATATCAAGAACCACCCCCTCAAATGATAAATTCCTGCAGTCAGGCTAAGATGCTGAATGTATATCCATAGAATCACATCGTTTTACCAGATGAGCTTAAGAGTGAGTCAGAATAAAGTTTCACCAAGCACAGTGTGCTGTTTCTGGCAGTGGGTAGTAGGGGATGCCTACAGCAAAGCATAGGAACAAGGCAAACATATGGTTTTCCAAGAGTATGTCTTGGGAATATGTTAGTATTCCTCTAAATTCCATCAGTTTGCTGCTTAGGGGCTTCCTGAACCAGAAATGATTGCTTAGTACTAAATTGCCTTCATTGGATTTTTATTACACAAATGTGTCTATCTGAACCCATGTCAACCTTTGGCATTCATAACCTGCAGGAAGGAGTGCCACATCTTTAGTAAATGTTGCCTAATGAACCACTGTCTTTGTTTTGAACCTGCCACCTGTTAGTTGATCTGATATCCTCCCCAGTTCTTGTGTTAGAAAATACAGATTCCACACCTCTGTCCTAATCCTCCATGGCTGCAGTACATAAGGCAACCAAAATCAGCATATTGGTTTGGATCTAGTCAATTTAGGGTAAAATTCAAAATAATATCATAGCTATCATTTTATCTTTCTAACTCCATGAGAGAGATCTAAAAACCCCCCACTTAGCTGTATAAATACCACATTCTTTTACGTTTTCTGGCAAAAACACTCCCTAGTGAGTTAAAGGTTTACTTCTGTGCCTGAAGTACAGGTGCTTTGGCTTGGTGGACTTTGTAAGTGCTTGTTTAGCAGAGGCTATCATTTTTCTTTAGGTCAGGAAAGCAACAAGACCTCTCTCTTCTCCCTGCCTTCAGGAACACAATATACAAAGACAAATAGCTGCATTTTAGAAAAAGAAAAAAAAAGTCCCAGTCCAGAGATGGTAGAAACCTCTAGCAAGGAAGTATTCTGGGATGCAGGTCTCTTCATGGTCCAGTTACCCTCTGGGCTCCACACTGCCCAATGGAAAATAGTAAATCCTCTTATAGCTGTTGTCTGGACTGTGTTGCTCTGTACCTTTTCTGGTTTAAGTGAGACACGGACTGTGAACCTTTCCATGGGACATTTTGTCTGACATGGCAGGGACAAGACCAGCCAGCATCTCTCTTTGAGCTGTTTGAGCAAGGAAAGGAGCAAGTTTAGAAAAGCCTATGTAGGTAGATGTCATCTCAGATTGCTCACTGCTCTGAACATGCTATTTCAGTCACTGGGGTTGCTTTTTTCTTGTTTTTAGGTTAGTTTCCAGCCAGATCAGTGAGCTCATCTGCCTCATCCTCCAGCCAAACCGTCATTATTGATGACACAAAAGAGGGAGGAAAAATTAGAGAGGACAAAATGGGGGCAGGGGGAAGGTCCCTGATGGCTCCTATCCTGCTTGGGAGACACAGAGGTCCAACAGTCATTTTATTGTGTTTTGAAAGAACATCCTAAAACTGTTTAGACGTCACAACAACAGTTGTGTGAATATCTCTTCAGTAAGGCATGCATTTTAGCAAGTATCTGGGTTAAAGACTTTAAAAGGTAGAGAAACCACTATACTCCAGGAAATATCAGTCCAGTTGTTATTTGCATTGTGTTAAAAAAATTGTCTTTTTTCCTAGCCCAGACTTTTCTGACTTCAGCTTCCAAAAGTGAAATCTCATTACACCTACTTCTGCTAGACTAGGAACCAGCTACAGCCTGATATCGTTTGTGGGGGTTATTTGTAGCTGTATCAATAATCAACTTCGCAGCTCTTGGATAAATGATTAGCAAACTCCTTAAACTTCTCAGTCTTTCATTATACAATCAGTTTTCCAGAACTAGTAGCATCTTCGTGGCTTCTTTCTGAACAACCTAATTTTAAATCATTTTTTCTGCAGTATGGACACAAGGCCTAGCCACCACATTGAAAAATATTCATGGGAGGATATCAACGTCACATGCCTATTTTATATTCTGTCTTTATGCATGCACCAAAGCTGGTTTGCCCTGTTAGCTACAGCATCACACAGAGAGCTCATGTTAAACTGCTTTGCTACCACAAAAGTTTTGAGTATTTCAGCGTTTCAAGTACTGCCCGCCAGTCTGCATTCATGACCTACCTACTTCTTTCCTAAAGGTGTACTTTTCATGTGTTTCAAATGAAAACAACTGCTCAAGGAATTACCAAATTTGTTCATAGAAATTAATCATCCTCATTATTTACTACACCACCCATTCTTGTAATCTGTAAATTTTACTAGCAACGACTATACTCTCTCAAGACTGCAGATAGGGATGTCATATAGCATTTGGTCAAAAACAGATTGCGCTGGGACTAGCTCCATAGTATGATGAATCATTACTATATTTTTTGAGATCTGTCAATTAAGTAAGATTTAATTAGAGAAAGTATTTAATTAGAGCTGGATGGCAAATGATTTTTCCATATTGCAAAATCTTCAGGATTTCATTTTTTTCTCCTTTCCTGAAATAGACCAAGACGCTGAAATCTCAAATTGGGGGGGGGGGGGGGGGGGGGGGGGGGAGGGAATGGGGGGGTGAGGAAAAAAAAGAAAGAAAGAAGATGGAAACTGGGAGAATAAAAGTCCTCTAATTTCAAAGCTTGGATAGGTTTTATACTTACATGGATTTCTACTGTAAAAATATTTCCCCTACATTTCTGAACAACAACAACCAAAATGCCTGCAAACAGAATCTTCCTCTGAAAAATCGTGAAATACAAGAAAAAGCAGAGATAACATCAAAGCTTAAAAATAACTAATCAAAAACATCTCTCCCCCACACCAAGGCTGTAGTTTTGGTAAGCCGTCACTTGCCAAACTGAGTTCATTTTAATCCATTTAGGAGATCTTCACTGATTTTTGTGTAGCAATAATTTTGTTGTTAGAATGTCATACAGGACTACATTAAATGTCTGAGAGACATCAGGGAGATAGATGTTCAGTGAAATGATCAGATACCTAATGTGTCACTTATAACCTGTAGTTCAGGACAGAAGTCCGCTAGAATTCAGCCTACTTTTCCAAATCCTCCAAGATCCCCTGAAATGCACCCCTTGCCCAACTCATGCCATGTGGTGTGCAAACAGCAAGCAATCTTTTGCCTAAATTAGCCAAAAAAACCCCTAATGGTTTCTGTTCAGACAGTAACTAAGTTGCTTGGACTGCACTGAATTCATATCAAAATAGTGGTGCCTTGTGGACAGCTTCTTGGATGGAGTCTAAACAGCTACTCTTGTCATGAAGATAGAGAGACAGAAATGTCGTTGCTTCTGTACCTGTTCCAGCATTACTATAGTTTGTTTATATTGGTACATTTATGATAGGAAATAAAGAGCGACAGGGAGTGAATGTGATTCTCAGACCTCCCATCATCTATCTACACCGCTTATTTTTTAGTTCGCTCCTTGCCAGTTTTGGACCTCTCCAGTTAACTTTCTCCCATATCCAGGCACAGAGCTGGTGATAATTTACTCTGGAGCGTGTCCTCCAAAGGCAGCATGGATGAGACAGGCTCCCTCGCTATTGCTCACTCTGCTGCACATGGTCCTCCAGCACTATCCCAGCTGGTTCTGAGTGTGAAGCAGCCTCAGATGTCCTTTGCCATGGCCTGAAGTACATAATGTGCCTCACAGAGGAACCAAACACAAGTGATGCTCTTCTCCTCCATTTCTTTCCCTGTTGTCAGGGGACTGAGAAGGCTCTTCTAAGGCAAGAGGAATTCCTGTCCTGACTCACCCCAATAAAGCCTCTCACATTCTCCAAAGGCAGAATTATACCATTTGCTCTCAGAAGGCTACTGGAGATCTCTCTTTTTCCATCTCTTCCTTTGAGTTTCAGGTGCTTACTTTTCAACAGAATTTTCTTTAACATTCCCAAAATCAATGTGTGGAGTTTGGGATTCCTACTGGTAAGAATTTAGCTCTTTCCTGTACAAGGTATAGACCTACCTGTGCCTTGAAAATTTGATTTACAGAGCTAAGGCCCTAACTTTCTGCCATTTCCATCCTGAACAGCACTCCTAAATCTTGTTTTGAATTACAGCCCAGCTGTTGTACCAACGCTTATCTTTGACAGTCATACTTGTAATACCATAAAAAAACCCCCAATATCTAGTTTGTTTGACAAGACCTATTTTCTACCAAAAAAACCCACTTAAGTTTATTTACATCAATTATGGTACTGCTTTGTAAATCTTTATATATCACATATCAATTTTCTTGTGCTTATGCCCAAGATTAGTGCTGGATTAGAATCCCAATGTTACTTAGTCATTTTTTTTAAACTAGTTTAACATTTCTGTGTAGACAAGGCCTAGAACAAATTATATCAGTGTAAGCCGGTTGTAGCTAGATTTAAAAATTAATTTCAAAAACATTCACAGCTTTGCATAAATCAAAACATTTCTCATTCTTTCCTTGAATTTCTCTCAGAAATGAACACTCTCCATGCATGAGAAAACTAATTCTTGCATGCAAATGCTCTCAAGGAAAATGTTGATTATTTCAAACAGATCCACAAAGCAGGAGAGAATGGCTCTGGCCCAAACATGAGGAAAACAGAGTATGCTGGTATGTTCTGGGGACATCCTGGACACATTTCAAATGCAACTTAACCCATAGGTTTGAGATATTGTGAGCAGCACAAGAGAAACCTTCAAAGCCTTGTTTTCAAAATGTTAAAATTCAATGACAAAATTTGCTACTTCAGTGTCAATGGCATTAAACCAGGAATTAATTAGTTTAGTTAAACTGAAAAAACCTCACCCCCCCAAAAAAATAGTATCTAGTCATTGTGTTATCCCAGGACACCAGTGTAAATAACTTGTAGCCATGAATGTATTTACCCTCACAATATGCTTATGAGGTAAGGAGATATTAATACCCTCATTCTACAGATGATTAAATAAAGCATGGGGAAACCTATTTCATATCCCTTAATAGATTTCCTGGCTAATAATCTATAATATGTCTACAGTAAGTATTTTATGCCTTTATGCCTTCATGCAAGTTTATGGCTCTTACTTGACTCCAACTATTCTATCAGGACAGGCTCAGGCAGGAAGCATTCATCATTAGGAAATTGGGATAACTCCTGACTACGACCAGGCAAGTGAAACAGCAACATGTTGAGCTATATTAGAGCCAGTAGAGAGTCAAAGTTTTGTCTACTGCAACTTTCTAGGAATTATTTATTCACCATCTCAAAGGGTAGAAACAAGGGAAGTCCTGTTTCTCCTAGCAAAAATCTGGGCCAAAAAGTAAATTTTCAGAGTTTTTGAAAGGGATGGATAATTTCCAGCATTTTTTATCTTTCCCAGCTAAACTGGGACTTCTGGTTACCCTACCATAGTAAAAGAGCTAAACCTTAGAAAGTGCCCTCAGAAACTTAATATACTGAAGACAGGTGAGAAACCTTAAACATGGACAAAGTCTAGCTGCAGATCATGGAGATTTTCAAAAACTGATTTACAGAATTAACAGGTATTTTGGGTCTCTTTGTAGATGAGGAGGAGCTTTTCCATATGTAACAACCGATGTCCGTGCAGAGCTGTTCCATGAGTATAGCTCAAATGAGAAATGTTCCAGTAAATCTAACAAAAAAAGGACAGACAGACAAGGAAATGAGATATCTCTGATTTAGCAAGTAGTGCCAGGTGCAGTGGCTGGCAGAAAAACACCTTGTCACCTCCCTCCCTTGTCAGTGTGTGTCTGACACACATGACTTTTAGTGTGTGTTGAATCGCAGAAGGGCCATGGCTACGTACCAGTGCTTCATGTAAGTAGTGTCTCGGCCATAAGTGGGGCAGAATACAAATGAGATGCTGTCTGGTGCACTTTGTCTAGCCCTAGATACCTGCTGTTGTGGAATGCTGCTGTCACTTCACTGAATATCTTACTGCCTAAGGATTAATAGAAAACGTGACAGAGAGCAAGGAGTTCCCATCAACAAAAATATTGAAGAAAAGGAATCTGACCTGAAAAATCTACCTGAAGGACTAGTCAGAAAAGCCTTACAGACAGTTACCAGACAGTGTTGTCCTCTTGGATATGTTTTTTTTTGTTTCCTTTGCCATTTGTGATAGCTGCTCTTGCAGACCATTTCTTCCACTTTACATGATCATGTACTGAAATCATAACACTGAATTTGTGACACCACAGTTATTTCCATGGCAACTGGTTACTGTCAAACAGAGAGGCACTGTGAGGATGGCAGTGCAGGAGTGATACGATCAGCAATTTTAGTCTGTCCAGTGAATTCCAAGCTGCTGGAGAGGGCACAGTGGCAGGAAGGCCAACACAAAAAGCCCTGCACTAATCAGACCTGCTTGTAATGAAAGTAGGAATAATGATCTCCAATCATCTGCAGCTAATGAACACTTCAGTTGCTACATCCTTCAAATAATAATATAAAAAATAAAAAAAACACCTTGAAACAACAGTAGCAAGGCTTAACAAGGCAAATTTTGGGTTCCAGTCCATCAAAATGCAAGTGTGGGAAAATCACCCTTCTGTACTTATGTCATGGACCAATCAACAGCAATTCAGTTGAAGACAGATTTAAGCAAAGTCAATAGACTTTTGGTCCATTCCAGAATGAATTCTGATCATTTAGCAAGAAAGCACCATGCCAGGATTTGTTAAAATACATTTGAATGTCATTCACATAATAGTGGAAGTATTTTTGGTTTTATTATTTTTTTCTTATATATTGTCTCTTTATTGGTGTTCTCCATTACAATCATTTGAAACATAAATGTGAAATAAAACATAAATGTGAGTCAATGTGAGTAAAAATATAAGAAATGTCACACACAGCTTCAGGGAGGCTTTGTAGCCACTTAAATGATGAAAGTACATACTTCAGAGAAGTGTTATTCGCTTGGTTATATATATAATCAATCATCAAAGACTATTAAATTCACAAGGATGCTATCTTATTTCTTCTAGATAAGTCATGCAAGTGTCAGCTCCATCTACAGGACCCCCCTGCACCCATCCTTACGAGTGGTGATGGTCCAAACTACTCAAAGTCAGATATGAGAGCTATCATTTATTTATTAGTACTCTTCAAATATTATGTAAGCCATGCAGTGGTCCTTGCTGTTGTTGTTGAGCTTGAGGGTTGTTGGTGTTTGGGTTTTTTTCTGTAAACTGGCAGAAAACTGCCTACTAATTATACCTCGAGTACTATACTTGGTGTGTTAACAGCAAATGCTCTTATCTGGAATCTAACTATGCTTGTGTGGCTTCTACATGGCTTTTGTGCTGTGTGACAAGCAAAGCAAAAAAGACACAGAAACTGCCTTGGTAATCAAGATCCTCAGCCAGTGTAAGCAGGTGTCATAGAGGAAGTTATGCTGGTTTACACCAGAGGAGGATGGAGTCTTTTGACCTTTACATTTTTATTAGCAGATCTCTGTCATCCAAGTGTAATCTAGAGGCTCTTCTTCCATCCCTTTGTCTTCCAGGAAATGTCTGAAATAAGCATTGTGCTCTCTGGAGACAGAGAAAAGACTTTTCATCATCCAAAGGCCTGTCAGGTAACTGATTATCTGAGTGTGTATGCTTATGCTGACTTGCCTCCATCACTCACAGCAAACATGAGGACAAATGCTGATCACAATTTGCTGCGCTTTCCTGCTTGCGTCTGTGAGTAACTCTAAATTTAGCTGGTATTTCCAGATTAATTGTACTCCAATGCACATAGCTAAGCCTCGCTAATTCAAGGTGATATTTGGAATGTTTGGAATCCTATTGATTAATTCCAGCTAGGGAATCATGAAGTTTCAGATTTTTAATTTCTCTGTCTTTGACACCAGATAAAAGAATACATAATTCTCTTTCCAGGCAGGACTGTGTAACCCAGATTGCCTTTTCCCATTATTTTAGGCTTAACTTCATTTACTTTTTTGACTTCCCACTGATGAACATACAAAATATGTTTGCTAGATTTGAAAAATAAATAGCATTACAACTCTAATTCCTGTTTCCTTTGAATAACATCTCCTCAGGAAAATGATGTACAAAGTACCATTTGTTATTTTAAAAGCATGGCTTTTCATAAGGCTCCTGTCATAAATAGGACATTTAGTATTGGATTCATTGTTAAACCAGACGGCATGCAGAGCTGGCAGCATTTTGCAGCGAGGCACACAGCCTGTTTTATCAATGAGTTCACAAACAATCAATAAAATCTTGGGAAGAAAAGCACTCCTTCTTGCCCAAATGGCAAGAGAGATTCATCACAGGAGTTTTATCTGTGGATATGACTATGCTTCTTTCATCCCAAGCAGCTACTAAAACAAAAACCCTTTCAAAGAGTCACATTGGCAGGTGATAACAGTGAAAGTTGAAAGGGTTGTTTGGAAGGTTTTATTTTGACTGCACTACAGTGAGAGATAGGAGCTGTGCTTTAAACAACTCATTCTGCAAAATGTCTTAGTGTGTCCAATTAATGGCAGCACAAAATTCCACAGAAAATATAATTATAATGACAGATTCTTAGTAGCTGCAACAAGAACTGTTTTCAGCAAGGTTTTCCTCTTCGATGCATTCTTTGTATACCCAGTTTCTTATGGGTCTTCATTTTCAAAAGAACCATAGTTTATTTCTGCATCCATTATTCTGGTTATTATTTGAAGCAGTTTCAGATCCAGTGGCATTCCTTTTGAAATCATCAGGATCTGACACATCTTTCTCCCCTTAAATCTTCAGACTCATCTGTATTTCATACCTGATCCTATTCACAAGATAGAAATAAGCAAATGCCTTAGGAAAAGCAAAGTAGGTTTGCCTTTAAAAGCCTGAAACCATCCAGCTCTGAGAAGCATTTTGATATGGTGACACTAGAGTTATCTCTAGATAAGTGTGGGTTCAAGCCCGACTGCCACAACCAGGTTCATCCCCCAGTCCCAGGGAAACATGCCATCTCTGCAAGCCTGAGGGCTGAAGCTCTGAGCAGGAAAGCCCATACATGTTCAAGAAGTAATCACAGGACCATGTCCTCATTGTTGTCATCCAGAAAATCAAGCTGCAGATGAAGACAAACAAGGTATAGCCAAAAGGAGCAGTAGAAATCATGACCATGATCCCTCCTTGGCATGATAGGGTTGTCTTAAGGTCAGATTTAGCAGCAACTGGCCATTTACCATATGAATGGAAAAGATATGCCGTGGGATTTAGCAAGGAGACACCCAGTCTTGCATGGTGTCTTTGTTCCAGAGTAGACTAAAGACCCGAGGGCTGATGGAGGTCTGGCTCAAAATGTGCACAGAAGCAGACCACATAGAAAAGCTGAAAATGGTGTAATTCAGATAGTCTTGTTGGAAGGCACAAAGACATCTTTTGGATAACTGTAGAGGATATAGATTGAATTAGTGGATTGTTCAAAGGTAGAAATGCTCGGAAGAATATTGCTATGGGAATCCCCCAGGATTTTTTGAACAAGTAGATGTACTCAAAAACTGGATTGAAAACAAATAATTCTTTTGGTGAGAATTTTTTACTATTTCAAATTAAAAAAGGTATTTTCAGTTGATGTTTCTAACAAAGAGGTTTCCTTCACTCTAGTTTTGAATTGGATATTTTTCCCGTGTTTTCTTGTGCATTAAGAAAGAGTGGAATTAATTTTTAAGATTAAGCAAAATACAAAATTTCATTTCTTCTAAAAGTCCATTCAAGTTGCTTTTTTCACACTTTAACTAGAGACTGATAGGTTTGATTGGAATTACAGTTCTCTCTAAGAATTATCAGAGACTAATTTTGGCAGGATATATTTCTTTTTCCTGGCAACATATTCTGAGTGCCACTTACAACATTGGGATTCCTTGTGCCTTTTTACTAAGTCTCACCATTGACATGCTATTATTACTTATGGAAATTGCTTAGCTTACTTCTACTTTATTATCTTCTTAGTAAAATAGCAATAATTTCCTAGGTCAGAGAAGATTTCTGAAGAATATTTATTAGGTACTTAGAACACAGAGAGCATGACTTCTCTGACACTAGCATAAAATTTATGCAATTACATTTGTTTCTTGGGATAATTCTTGATACACTCCTTACTAACACAGATAAGAATCAGACCTTTATAGTGGTAAACACTACAGTATTTATTATTTAATTCATTCCAATACCTCCCAATTGCAGTTAGTGTTTGTGTTGTTAATATTTGAGCCCAGAGCAGTGCATATTCATCCATATGCATTTGGCTTTTAAGTTTATAGAAACTTGGTGCTTTTTAACATTTGTGAACCATATAAAACAAGTTTGGTCAAATTTTATTTTGATTCTAACACAGGTTTAAGAAGGCCCCAATGGAGTTTTTGTATAAAACTGACAAATCTTTAACTATGCTGAAGATGTATTTTTCCTTCCACTTTTGTACCTGTTGGTACAGTATAATTGCAATCCTTCCTCCCTGGAGGATAAATCAGAAGATCATGACAGTACAATTGGGAGCAGTCAGGCATCTTCCACAGATTGATATGTTTTGCTTCACTCACTCTAGTCCCCCTGCTGCTTTCCTACTTTTATCTCCAGATTTTCTTAGTCTGATTGCTTCAGACCATACATTGTGAGTGAGTGATGTCAATGACATGCTTCATGCATAGAAACCTTGTAACAGCCAATGAAATACAACTCGACAACATTCTTAAGGTTTTTCTGTATGCCCTATCTGGTGAAAGAGAAAATAGTTACATTAGCCACTCTTCAAAGCTTGAAGCGCCAACAGTAAAATGCATGTTTGTCTGAATACTTCAAGAACTTTATGAAGCTTTTGAATAATATAAAGTTCTTATGAAGAGTACTGTTAAAATTAATTTGTAGAACTGCATCTTCTTAATCAGCAAATTAATTCCCATGGTACATTAAGTAACAAAACAGTATGTGTCAGGTCATCATGAGTCATCAAGTTACTGTATGGTATAAAATTGCTGGTAGACAGATACCTTTGGAAGGTGACCCCATATTCTGTGTTGGTCTAGGTCAATTACTATATAATGTTCATTAGCTTAAACAGTCATGAAAATGATTGTGTAGGATATGTACAGATTATCTGATCAAAAGAAATACACCAAGCAGCAATCCTTACTTGTTATTAATGTGGGTAAACTTTATTCAGTAGTGGTAAAGTAGATGAACATTGACTTTTAAATTGGATAGCCAGTAATTGGCTTTAGAAGATCAGTGGTTTTCCCATAATTTCTACATTTTTAATGTCTTGATTGCTTTTTTTTTCCCCATTTCTCATCATTTGCATAACATTCATAATTAGTAACGGTCAGGCAGCTCAGTGTGACTAACTAGAAGAAAGAAGTAAAGGAATGACAAGTATGGTCAAAGGTATGGAGCATTTCAAGCAATTCAGTAGGGCAGTATGCTTTATCATGGAAAATAGCTGATGGATAAATTGCTGAAGATCTTCAGAATGACAATATACAAAGAATATGAATAGGAAACTATTTTTTATTTATCTTCCAAGACAAGCATTAGGGTGCTTCAAATGAAACTAGTGCATAGTTTCAAAATGAAAAATGAAAATGAGTTTCCAGACCACTGGGGATGAGATGTACAATCTTGTTTTTCTGGGAAGTTTACAGGTTAGAGTTACAAAGAAAGAGGAGGAGTAAATCAGTGACTGTTAAATGTAAAGATGCACTTTTGGCCCAGGAAGACCTGAAGCTGCAGACATCCAGCATTCCGGGGAAGTGTGCCACAATCTGCTTGCAGGTTCTTATACCTTACCCTGTGCATCTATAATCGGTAATGGTCATGGGACAAATCCTGAGCTAGATGAAGCTTTGATGTTACTCAGCAGACCAGTCTTATGCTCTTTTACATACCTACATACAACATTACTAAACCCTTAATTATGATCCATTAGACACATAGAAACTGTAACAACATTAAGTTAGGCATGTGTTTAAGTCTTTGTGAATGGTGGTCCATTATATTTCTCCTGTCTGTAATTACCAGGCCAAATTGTCCTCATTCAGAAGAGGAGCAGAAGGGTTAAAAATTATTGTTTCCTGATTATGAAGACCAGTAAAGTTCCAGTTCAATTTAGATATGTGTTAAGTAGCCCCAAATACATACAAAAGACATACACTTCTTAGTAGGCCTGCAGTGAGGATGGTTAAGCATCACTGAGTACAACACAGTTAAGGAAAATGGAAAATAACAGGTGTATACATTATCTTTTTACTGAACATAATTACGCAGCTGATTCACAGCAGATTGTAGCAGAAGTGGCTCTTTCAGAGGCACTGAGGATGCAAACAGCAGGAAAGTAGTTTTTAAGAGAAAGTCAAGAAAGATAACCTTTGCTGAAAAGTCACTGCAGGCAAAAAGGCAGGGAAACAGGAACAAGACATGACAAGTTCAGATCATGTGCAACTTTATAAGAAATTGAATTGCTTTTCTATGGAATTTCATGGATATATGAGTGTATCTTTATGAACAGACTGCAGGAGATGCTAGAGAAAACAGCACTTTCTGGAATTATCCAACATCTATCAAAAACAAAATCAAGATTAGAAGAGCCAGACTGAGGATCCAGGGAACTACAGGCCAGTCAGCCTAACCTCGGCACCAGGGAAGATTACGGAGCGGTTCATCTTGAGTGTGCTCACCGAGCATGTGCAGGACAACCAGGGGATCAGGCCCAGCCACCAGGGGTTCATGAAAGGCAGGTCCTGCCTGACCAACCTGATCTCCTTCTATGGCCAGGTGACCCGCCTAGTGGATGAGGGAAAGGCTGTGGATGTTGTCTACCTGGACTTTAGTAAAGCCTTTGACACTGTCTCCCACAGCATCCTCCTAGAGAAGCTGGCGGCTCATGACTTAGACAGGTGTACTCTTTGCTGGGTAAAAAACTGGCTGGATGGCCGAGCCCAGAGAGTTGTGGTGAATGGAGCTAAATCCAGTTGGCGGCCGGTCACAAGTGGTGTTCCCCAGGGCTCAGTTTTGGGGCCAGTCTTGTTTATCATCTTTATCAATGATCTGGATGAGGGGATCGAGTACCCCCTTAGTACATTTACAGATGACACTGAATTGGGTGTGAGTGTAGATCTGCTTGACGGTAGGAAGGCTCTGCAGAAGGGTCTAGACAGGCTGGATTGATGGGCCGAGGTTAATTGTATGAGGTTTAACAAGGCCAAATACCAGGTCCTGCACTTGGGTCACAACAAGCCCATGCAACGCTACAGGGCATGGCAGAGAAGGACGTGGGGGTATTGGTTGACAGCCGGCTGAACATGAGCCAGCAGTGTGCCCAGGTGGCCAAGAAGGCCAACAGCATCCTGGCTTTTACCAGAAATAGTGTGGCCAGCAGGAGTAGGGGAGTGATTGTGCCTCTGTACTCAGCACTGGTGAGGCCACACCTCAAATTCTGTGTTCAATTTTGGGCCCCTCACTACAAGAAGGACATTGAGTTGCTGGAGCGTGTCCAGAGAAAGGTAATGAAGCTGGTGAAGGGTCTGGAGGACAAGTCTTATGAGGAGAGGTTGAGGGAACTGGGCTTGTTTAGCCTCAAGAAGAGGAGGCTGAGGGGAGACCTTATTGCTCTCTACAACTACCTGAAAGGAGGTTGTAGTGAAGTGGGTGTTGGTCTCTTCTCCCAAGTTACTAGCGGTAGCATGAAGGGAAATGGCCTCAAGCTGTGTCAGGGGAGGTTGATATTGGATATTAAGAAAAATTTCTTTACTGAGAGAGTGGTCAGGCACTGGAACAGGCTGCCCAGAGAGGTGGTGGAGTCACCATCCCTGGAGGTGTTCAAAAAACTTGTAGACATGGTTCAGGACATGCTTAGGAGGCATGGTGGTGTTGGGTTGATGATTGGACTTGATGATCTTAGAGGTCTTTTCCAACCTTAATGATTCTATGATTCTAAGAGCATTTAATTTCAGTGGGATGAGAAACCTATGCTAGAACCATTAATGTCTGCCTAACTGACTTTTGTTTTGAAGTTTATTAACAGCCAAGTATACTTTGTTTAGCCATCTGAATAATGATATATATATATATATAAACAATCCCATAAACAATCTTTAAAAAAAGGAAAAAAAAGCTAAACATAAATCAAATATGCAATACTCATTAATTCTTATAAACCATGCAGGAACGATAAAATCCCAGGTACTAACAATCACCCAGTTACTAGCACCTTAGTCTAAAATTTATTCATTTCCAGGTACCTGTTGCTGACAAGGATAATATGGTCAATTCCATATTTCTGTGTCCACCAACCTGTTAAGATTTAAGTACTGTGAAGAGCTTGAAAAATTTCCTTTCCCAGCCTGTGCTAACTTACTTGCTAAATTTACTCACTAATATAATGAAATTGAATAAAAGATCACCCACCCATGTTAATTCTAAACAGCATATCAGAAACAGACTACAGCAGCGTCAATGTTGATTTGTGCTTAAGATAATGAAATTTGAAGCCTAGAAATGATAGGGTTGTTTATAGCAAGTTCATCTCTGTAAAATAATTGCATCCAAGTTCCCATAAACATAAAAGAGAGACATTCTGCTGCAGCTGGTTGAAAGGATGGTTTGATTAAGGAATATAGATAACATTTACATCTTCAGAAGAACTTCAAAAGACTATCAGGGAATTTTAAAGACAGAATACAATTTCCAAACTTAAAAGTACTATTTTTCCTCAGACATCTAATTTAGATTATATACCAGAAGCCTATAATAAACCTCCCACAAAGAAATAATAGCACACTGCATGTATTATGGTTGTTCAACACCCCATTTAAATACAATTACTGGCCCTTTGCCAGAAGCCAGGAAGCATTTCTTTCCATAGCAACAGTAAGAGAAAGGTCAGGATAATATTTCTACAGGAAAGCCTGCCCTTAAGAAGGATCCAGGATTACATTGTGGATTACATGCTTTTGAAATATGGTACTTCCAAGTTAAAATTCACCAGGATCATCCCTCCCCTTCCCTTGGGATTAATTCTTTGGGTTTGCAAAGCCCACACCTGGCTCCTTATACACCATTCTTTCCCAGTATTTAGTCAGAATAGAGTTGCTCCAATTGTTACTTTAGCACGGGTGTAAATGAGAAGTAGCAAATGTTCCTTGCTAATTCATTGAGAGCATAGCTCAGGATGTATTTAATTAAAAGCAATGAACTGAGCTAATCCACCTAGTTAATTTTATTGGATTTGGTCTAGTAAGCAGCCTTTTAGATACCAGAATATTTAAAGGACAATGTATTGTTGTTTTTTACCTTTTTTTTTAACTTTTAAAAATTTATTTAGCACTGTTTGCCTGTTAGTATAAAAGCTAATAGATTCTTTCCTAGCATTATTTTCCATTCCGCTAGGAGCTAGTTAGCTATTGTGTATGACTGGTAAACTAATAGCATCTGGTTTTGAGGATTAAGCTTGCAAAAACATATGCAGATGAGTCACTTTGATCATGTGAATGATTTCATTCAACTTCTGTTAAATATTCTGAATCATGGTCTCCTTCGGAATCATAATCCAAGGAGAACAATGTTATTAGTTCAATAAAACTGCTAAAATGGATTAAGTAGCAGGCCTAATTGAAAGCTTTTAAAAAGTCAATGTTTCTTTTAGCAACTCAATAGTTTGTGAAGAATGACCTGAATATTTAGGTTTTCAAAAAATTCCTTAAGAAAGGCAAAAATTTCCAAAAAAGTGACAAATCTTCACTGGATTCCATGTAAACACATGGAGAGCTGTTATCTTGTGAAGTCAGTATGCTATTCAGTTTGCTTGTGGGTGTAAGTATTTATGGAATCATCAGCATAAAAATCTACGATTCTAATTTGTGGGTAAAACGCTTGCATGCAAAAGCCTGGAACATGTTACCATGAAGGTTATCCTGAATGTTCACACTCATTCAGGAACATCCATTGGATTGGATTTGACTAGATTGGGTTGGATTTTACTGGATGGCAGGATTATCATCAAATCAAGGAATTATAAACATTACAGTCATAATCCCCAGAGGCTGGAGAAACCCAGCATTTTGCTTCATAGCCTGGAGACACCCTAGTACTGGCCAATGGAGCTAGGGGAGACCGCCTCAGACTCTGGCAAGTGGCTCTATTTTCTGCATTTTTTTTTTTTTTTCCCTGAGCCAGGATCAGATTCTGTGCTCTCCAAACACAGAACATCTGTAGGCAAAGGAATGGACATTTCAAAGAAATGTACAGTAAATGCAAAGTATAGCACTTCTTATGAGAGTAGCAACCCTTATAACACACTCTCCTTGTTGTCAAGAAAAGGAAAAACACTCAGAACAAAACAAATGGCAAAATCTTTCCTTATCTACTTTACACTCAGGTTATTTTTTTGTTTGTTTCTGTACAAATCCCTTAAAAACCAATAAATTCTATACTTCATTTTATTTAATAAAATATAAAAGCTATCTCGAAGAACAAGCTCAGCTGTGGAAAAAAACCACAGGAGATGCTTCACAAAGGCATTCCTAGTGGGTTACTTGTGTGTCACAAGAATGGTCTGTCAACATTAACACCATTTGGTGTCCTAGTTAGGCGGACTTAAGGTACAGCACATTTCATGAAAGAGAGCTTTCACAGTGAAGCTGCGCTATACCTAATATATCAACCTTTTGACCTCTTTCAGAAAATCATTTTATCCTATCATTATTTTGAAAATTAATTTTTTTTCCTTTTTCTTTTTGTTTTGAGGGACAATAGTGGACAGGGATGCGTTCTCAGAAAAATCACTTGGGGGCTTTGAAACAAGTCCTGCATGCAGTGGCCTAAGGACTGTTTATCATTAGAGACTTGGCACATGGAATAAGTCAAAGGATGTTGACACTGACAGCACCTCAGTCTGCTGGAGCAAGGCATGAGGGTGTGGCAACAGTTGGCAGAGAGACGCTTCACATTTGAATCCCAATTTTTGCCCCAAAGTACTGCTAATATCATTTGGATTATTTGTTAGTTCTGATTTATAGAAATTTTGGGTAAGTATTTTGTATATTAAAGCTATTAAAGCTAGACTAAGAACGGCTTAGTTTAAGAAGACTAATTAAGAATTTGGAAATTCTTTTCAAAATACTTTTGAAACGAGTACTTCATCAAAATTAACTTTCCTAAATAAGAGATCTGTTTTTGATAACATTTTCCAATCCAGAAAAAATTTTATCATAGATGTTTCTGATTACACAACAACACTACAGGTCTAAATTCTTACTTATTTCTGTTTATTTTTTCTCAGCAATAATGTAGCCAGATTAATAATTCATCATAAGTATAGCTAAAGATAGCCACTGTCAACATAGATCTGGGAACAAAGGAACCTGAAAGGAGGAACAGAAGATTGTCAGGTGGTGGAAGTAGCATCTTAACACTTCTACTCCTGAACATCTGCAGCATGGTAATCACCAAATTTACTGGGTCTAACAATGACTCCACATGTATTTTACAGTGTTTGAGTTTTGAACAGGCAAATTCTAAATATAGTTAAGGGACATATAGTCCTTTTGCTTTCAAAACCTTTTTATGAAATTGTTCCTGCCCACTTTGAAGACAATGATGTCTTTGTACTCAGCTCTCTTAGTTCATGTCTGTTCTTGGCAACTGTTATCTCCACAGCCGTTTCCGAGTGGCTCAGATGTCCCATTTTACTAATTCCTCAGTCCTACCAACCACTTCAGAGGTGAAAGAATGAAAAGGAAGCTCAGCTGATGTCTTAAGTGCACCTATTGTGTGTATTTGAGTGGATCAGAATTGGGAAGCTACTTTATTTTCAGACAGTATATATATGTCACTTGCTCAAAATCAAGTACATTTAATGAGGTTCTAACAAAAAATAAAAAAAAAATTGTCAATTGGAAAACGGGTCATAAGATAAAATGATTGAATCTTTTATATATGTGGTAGTGCTAGGAAGAAATATCTGCATGTTGAATAAAGAATGCCATCTATATTAATAAAAAAGTCTATGCCTCCAAAAACCTGTGTATATATGCCCGTGGCTCCAAAAATTTTGTGATAAGTTTTAACAGGAAGTTCTAAAACAAGCTTTGTTTTATCATTATTTTTTCTTTCTTTCACAGTTTTCTGACTACATTTTATAATATTTTCTCCTGCCTCTCCCTCGGTTTCCCACAGCATGTATTTCATACGACATTATCTTTTCTCACAGATGCCTTGCCCTTAGTTCAAAAGTTTCCTGGGGTAGGGCGAATGTTATTATAGCATGTAAAAATGACAGTGTGATAGAGTAAGAAGTTATTTAATTCTAAATAGAGATCTCCTAAATCAATTCCATACATATGAAGAATAATAATCTGAGAGGTTAGATTCAATTTTAAATTAATTCCAAAATCTCCAATGCAAACTTTAAATCAGTTCAGTCTAACAGCTTGTGAAAAGCTGGATGTGCTTTTAACTTCAGTGGCAATGAATGGCACTCAGTTTCTCCCAGTCTAGTATGGGTCCAGAATATCAAAATTATCTGAAAAACCTCCCTTTGCTTCCAGTGGCATTGGAATGAGGCTGAGTGTAAGATTCAAAATTAATAATACTTGACAGTCCTTGTGATTGCCCTCTTTTTCTCTGTAAAAAAAGGAAAACTTTGGGTAGATTAATTGAGAACTCAGTAAAATGTGGGCAAAAATAGATCAAATCTGGCCTTTAAAAAAGATCTAATGTTTATACAACATCTTAAGCAAAACAGCAAGTTTTAACAGCAGCAAGCTCAAATCAATGAGTGTTTTGCTGGAAGTTGTGGGTCTAAGACTACACTGCTGGATCCAGAGCAAATACTGCTGCCTCAGGCTTTCTTGCTTCCACACCTGCAGAGGAAGCAGAGTCTAAAGGAAGCTGCTTCCACTAAACCTAAAAGATTTATATATCTCTAACTCATCTGAAAGTGAGTTATGCCAGCAGAGGAACACCTCCCTGTCACATGGCACAGCAGAGTGCATTACAGTGACCTATTTTGACAGGGATGGTAATACCCTTGTGCCCTCTCTCATAGTAGATCTGTGCCACCAAGAGAAACCTTTATCCCATATTAATTGATCTAATTATTCTCACCAAATTTTCCAAAAACAGATATTTTATATGGACTTATGTTTTGAATGAACTTGTAGTAGAGTAGAACTCTAACCTTGAGCAGAGTTGTTTTTAATGGTGTTCTAATTTTGATTCTGAAGTAAGAATGATGTAGCCATTCTCAGTAAGTATACCAAGCCCTCATGCTACCCCACCAAGAAAAAAAGGAAAAAAGAAAAAAGAAATACAGATTTATCTGTCAAACAACAGAGTTAATTATTATAAGTATTGTTATTCTTAATTAACAAAGCTCAGCATTTAATTTAAACACACACAAACAGCAATAACAGTCTTGTTCAGTGAATGTAAAACAAAAGACTTAGGGCCTCATTCTGCAGTTAGTTACACACCATGTGCTCTGTGTCTGATTTTGATACAGTTTTAATGGGAATGGTTTTAATACAAGCCTCTTGGTTAAGATACACAGAATTAGTGTTTTGTCATCTAGAAAACTGTGCACATTCTTTAGTATTGGTTACAGAGAGTATTCATCTAACACCATGTTTGGTTTGGTTTACTCTAAGCAGTGAATGAGGATGGTACAGCAAAAAGTCTGATCCTGTGTAAAATCAAGTCTACAGGAAAATCTTGTCATCTCTCTCTTCTGTCTGTCTGACCTTGCGGACAAGTGCCAGGGATGAGGACAGTCTCTTGACCTCATTAGTCACCCCTTTTTCAGTATTACTGAAGCTCAGCCATGCAGCTGAGATCAGAGGGTTTTGGCAATAATCCCTGGGTAAATAGTCGGGTCCTGTCTTCTAACTCTTCCATGCACCCCTTCTTCTGTCAACCGCTGGTGCATAGGGTCAAACTTAGAAATAGATATAAAGCCTAAGACTTCATCTGCAATTAGTGCAGAGCAATAGGAGAGGGTCCTGATAACTAGATGGCTATGCTGTGTGCAACTGGATTTTACTCTGCTTCTGGTCCTCTGAATTCAATACCCATTAATGTTCGCAGTACACTAGGTGCCCTCTGGAGCACATAATCTGAAAGCAATCCTGTTCACACACTCATTGCAGATGAAAGTATGTCAAGAAAGTATGATCAGGAGATTGACTTCAAAAGTATGCTTCTAACCTGGCCTATGTTAGTGGAGACACACTCAAAGGGACCATTCACAGATACCCAGGAAGAGTCTGCTCTGCATGGTACAGAGAAAGTGGTGGGTGTGTCTTTGGTGTGGACTGCATCCTCAAAGGTATCCTCAAAGCTTTTATAATCTTGTGTACAGCATGATGGACGGAAACTGGATTCAGTTTCCAGATCTGCTACTGATTTCCTTCCGCCATTGTCACCAACAGTCAGTTAAAAAGTCAAGGGGAATGCTAATGTAATTAAAGCTCTGGAAGTACTTCCCTTGTTGAGTTGAGACCATGGTTTGTCTGCTCTTTACATTTGAGTTGGTATTAAATTCATGCTAATGTGTTGTTCTGAATAAGAATTACAAAAGGGGGGAAAAATAAAAGGAAAATAGCCTTTTAGCACTTAGTTTACCATCTGTGAAATGAGACAATATTTACTTTTTCTCTGTCTTGTAACATCTGCGGTGACACAGGCATATGTTATTCTGTATAAGCCCTAGAAAAACTGTGCACCAGTATTGGTAGGACTTCTTATTCCTACCAGACCAAGTGGAATCAATAAAAGATGTGGGAAAACGTAGATCAACTGAATTCATCTAAGGTCTAACTTTATTGACTCCAACTGATTTAGCAGTGCTAAGAGTACTTTTCTGTTTCATTAGGAATGGTCCATGAGTTCTTAGCCAACACAGTATGCTTTTTCAGCTTTCAAATATTTGAGGAAGCTGAACAACCCAGAATTTCTTGTGTTTCTTTGTAATATATTTCTCGTTTGAGGAGCACAATAAATTTACCTAATATTTTCCCAGTGAAATGTTCTTCAGTTTTATTACCATTAATTAGAACACCTTATAGCAAACTGAGTTTCTGATTAGAAGCTTTTATTGGAGAAAAAGAAAATTGCCAGTAACACAACTTATTTCTTTATATAACCAGTAAAGGAGAGAATGACAGATATACAGGATAGGGGAATACAGCACAGTCAAATCACTCTAAGTTATGGGTTACAGAAGTATATATATTGTTATTATAAAAGTTACATCAATGATTTATTTTTAACAACTTGTCCCTTTTTTTCCTCAAATAGTTCAACTGTTAATCTAATGCAGGCAGTAAGTCATGAATTTTTTTCAGTTCCTTTACTCTGGACATCCACAGTTCTATAATGGTTATTTGTTTTTTGCAGCTATAGCGATGAAGTTCACTTGCTGGCAGTATTATCAAAGATTACAACAAGTCCTCCATCTTTATTTAATTTCGGTAAATCAGGACAATTCCCTAAGTCCATCAGAAAAAAAAAACAAAACAAAAACTTGACAATTTATCAATGATATAACTTGGGTACTAGTTTTCTATAATAGGATTTTGAGGTCTTTTGACAAAAATTGTTTCTATAGTGTCTTGCACAACAACAGCTGAGATAAATGTAACAAGCATTGTCTAAACCTTTCAGTAAAGTTAAACTTACAACTTTAATATTAATGACCAACAAATTTGATGTCTGTTGAAAGCAATTTTGCTAGATGAAAAGCTGGCAGCCACATCATCAGAGCTCAGCAAGGTAGGCATAAAAGCTCTCAAGACATTGAGGACTGGAAGTCTCTGAATTCTGCCAGGGTTTCCTACACTGGCATTTAAACATTAAGCAGTCATCCAGCAGGGAATCCCAGTAATGACCAGGCTCCTTTCTGTCATGTTGCTAAGGTCTGAGCTAATACAACTGTGTATGTCAACCTATCTCCCACCATCTGTTACTGGGTTAGATATTTTGCAGTCTTAACGAAAAGTTGTGAGCACACCCACTATCTATAGCACCATAAAACATGCAGAACTACTATGTTCTATAACAGGTAATCAATGTTTATTAGTGGTCTTAATTGTGTTTGGGAAGACTGATAACTAGGAACAAGAGCACGTGTGGTACTAACCCTTAAAAGAGTTCTGAATGAGTTGTGTATAGTTTACTCTTCCCATGGCTGAATAGTTACGGAACTTAGAGAAAAAAAGTCATGGGCATTTGTATCCAGAGTATAACTCCAAGGAAAAGTAAGTGAGAGTCTTTGGAACAGGAGTTGCTCTGGAGATAGGAATCCACCTGGCAGATGTAGCTCAGTCTGGGTCCCTGGTTTTTGTAGTCATGACTGGCCACAAGTGTGCTGGTGAGGGACACTGAACCAGCTAAGCAAGGAAGCTACTGTTAAAGCATGAAACTAGAATTTTATTATGTATTTCTCTTACAATTTTTTGCTTTCAGTCTTGTAACTAAGGGCTCAACCTTGTATGTTAGTCAATATAGCCTTGGTTTAGTGTCAAGCCTAGAGCTGGGAGTCAGTGTGAATAAGAGTGAAACTGTGTTTCGTCTTCCCAGAAACAGCGCATGAAAACCAGAATGCATATTCAGATCTCCTGCACTCAGAGATGTTAGGAAACCCAGTAATGGAGAATTCTTCCTGCCAAGCTGCAAAGAATCACCATGACTGCAAGAACATGTGCACCTTCTGGGTCCTTGGAAGCCCTGAACCAGCACAAATGTAGAGAGGTATAGCTTGGAATACAACTTTGCCCTGTACACAGCTGAAGGCTCTCAGGTCTAGCCACAATGCAAATAATGAATAACCACTCTATAACAGGTACAAATTTGCTAAAATCGAAGTGGAATAAGCTATGGTATACAAATGTGCAAAAATAAAGTTTTCCTTGTCTGCAGATTCCTCCTCCTTTTTCTGTGTTTGTTCTCTGCTCTTGCCACATGGTAACAATTTACTAACTGACTGCAGCTTCCCTAAGTGATGCAGTGACTTCAGTCTCCTAATTTCGTCCCAGATAGAACAGAGATACTCTATAATCACAGTTTTCTCACAAGGCCAGACCATGTCGCTCTCCTTTCCAAATGCTTCTGCCCATGTTTTCTCATCTTCATCAATTTTCACTGTCAGTATCAAGCATTAGCGTGACTCCACTCCCTTTCTTCACTTCAGCTTTCATGACCCTTCAGTCCTTGGAGTCCTCTTCAAGTTCCACCAAAATCAGTAAGAGAAATCCCTTTTGGTTTCAGCAGAAACTCATCAGGACCTAGTGAGCAGTCATTCTACCACTCCCTTTGGTTTCTACCTCAGTCTTGTTTGCCTACTTCCTTGGAGCCATTTTCCTTAATCCAGAAATCATTCCCTTGTCCGGGTTAATTCATATTTCACTCACACAAAGTCCATAGCACTTAGCTAGTCCCAATAATGGTGAACACAGAGCTGTGTTGTTAGACAGACAAGCCACCTTTTGTGTCACTCTCTGCCATAAGAATGAAATGGTGCTGAATCGTGTGCACTGCCAGGGACTACAGAAGAATAATCTTATCCAGGGCTCTGAACCGGTCAGGATTCAAAAGAACCCCCAGAGGACCAGAGGTAGCACAAGCAGCTCAGATCTGGCTGGAAGACTGAATAGATTCATGACTTTTTTTTTCTATGCTAATTCACTTACCAGAAATACAAATGTAAATTTTAATCAAATTCAGGAAATAGTTTTTTGTGAGAAGAGCAGTTCTCCCAGCCCTAGAACTAACTCATCATAAACTGTTTGCTTCAACAGGGTCCAGCTGTCAACCAACCTAAATGCGAGTCAGCAACAAACCCGCTCTTCATCTACTGTTCACCAGAAGTTAACTGTTTAACTGGTTTCTGTCATTTTCTAGGGCAATATTTTAAGTTTTAATTTCAAAGGGAAATACTGCTTGGATATTTTTAAGGCAAGACTCTGTTAGATAAAAAGAAGTATTTCATTGCACTGAACGAGATATTTCATTACACTTCAGATTTTTAAGTGAGACATTGGTCCCTAAGCAAAGTCAGTAATGGTTCTTAGACAAATCAAAGCATTAGATCTTATAAAATAGAGGGACAAGTATATAGTGAGAGAGACAGGAGGGCCTTATGCACTTTTCATGTGGTCAAGGTTGATTTTCCATTACAGTTTACTCTCACCTGACCTGTGCCAGACCTGGCCAAATACCTCCCCTCCTCTCCTTCCCTTTCTGCAGCCTTACAGATGCCCAGGACTTCCTTACCCATTCTACATTTTACAAATCTAAACCTTTATTTGCATCTTCCTAAATGTCAGATATTCCTCTTGAGAAAGGAAAACTTCATAAGTCACAGAAGAAATATTAGTGAAAACAAGATCTTCCAGAAAGTTATGAGTTAGTTATTTTCCAAAGATTTTGTGTATTCAGTAGCTGCCAAGCAGACCAACTCCATGTATCCTCCTGCTGATGCAGGGTTGTTTGAAGCAGGCTAAAGGAGTGAAGTATCCCAGTCCTGCTTATTGCCTGAAACACCTGCAATCAATTACCATTGCTGTTGTGCTGTGAAAAGTCCAAATGCCTTGCTTAGCTGGAATGACATCGGCGTGGTTTGTATGTAGTTGTCCATCAGACCACAGTACCAATCTCTGAGCAACAGTTCTAATGCACTGAAATTAATTTCCCCTTTTCTAAATTCTAACTGTAGTAGGTAAGAGTGTATTATTTTCCCTGAACCACATCGGGTTGTTTTATACATTTCAGTGTTTATTTCAGTATATTTTAGAAAAGAGAAGATGAGATATGCTTTCATTGCATAAATCTAGCCCAGCTAAAACCCAGAGAAAAAAAGTCATATTTGGAGGAAATATAGTGAAAACAAGACTGATCTCAGATCTTAGAAGTTAAAAATTATTTGACTCAGAGTATGCCTAGAAGGGAGTGTTGCGGGGGAAAAGGCCATGCCTAAATTCTCATGTCCTGAAAGAAATGGTGTGAGTGACTCAGGATGTGTCATGCCTTCTTTGGAGCTAGTACTGGACCAGAACCCCAGAGCACTTCTCATGAGGTATTACACTGATGGAGAGATAAGACTTGAATGATACACAGGGTGTGAGCTTCTAGTGGCTTACACTGATTTCAGTGAAGTTCTCACAGTTTGGCCCTCCTGGGCAAATTGGGATGTGTGGCGGGTATGTGTGGTGTTGGTTTGTATTGAAGCAGCTGGTTTTGTTGGATGATGATGAACTATCATTCTCTAAACAGGCAAAATGGTCTCTTGGGGTTTTAGTTTTGTAAGCCTGTTATATTTCATTCCAAGCAGGCTATCCTTGGGTAAAAAGGAGAAGCATTTAGCAAAGCTCGTTGTACTCCACTGAGGCTTTAACCATTGCTGGTTATTAAGCAGGTTTGAAAAGTTATTTGAGGTGCATCTGAACCTACACCACTATGCACAAATGCGAAATTGCTAAGGAAAAAAAAAAGAAAAAGGTTAGCTAAGAACAGGGATTCCTTCTCTAAAGTGAACTAGGTACACTACACAGGCCTCATACTGGTAAGAGAGGGATTGTTACATTTCACAAATTATTTTAATTTTAATAATTATTTTGATATTCTTATGTTATAAACTCATGCAATATCTATTTAAGTTATTATTATTATTATTATTATTATTATTATTATTATTATTATTATTATTATTATTATTCCAAAAGGTGTTTAGATGAGCTTTTCCATAAGTTCTCTGAAGCTTGTAAATGGCTAAAAAGTTGTAAAAGAGTTTGTCTGGAAGTTAACATAGATTGCAAAGGAAATACCTTGGTTATGTCCATATCTTTTCCTGGAAAGATATTCTGTGGTGCCTTTTTTAGCTAAAGCATAGCCTGAGCAGAGTTTCTCATCCTGTTATAATTAATGGATTATTTAACCTCTGGAAAAAAAAAAAAAACCCAACATGTAATAACTTACATATTGCTTTAATGTGCTGTTTTGTTTTGTTTTTTTGTTTTTTTTTTCTTGGTAACAGTAAAAACTAAGTTAAACTGTAATGTTCATTTAGTTTTTATATTTTCCATCATATTGTTTTGTTTCCTGGCTTGCATGAGTGGGAAAGCATCTATTTAAAAATACACACATTTTCTTCTTTTTTGTCGTCTTTTGTCAGTTTTGTTGTCTATTTTCTGGCATTTTACTGACTACCAGTGCTATTTTGACCACAGATTGAGAAACACTGACAGAATGTTTTGCAGTGTCATACAGACTTTATTTACCCACAGACTCTGACCAATTTGATTATTGCTTATTTCTCTCACAGTGACATTTAGATACTATAACACAAGGCCCTATTCTAATATATATAAAGAGAGGTATTTCTAGATAGATCAACTGCAACTTCAACAGGCAAAGAGAAATAAATTTGCATCAATTTTCCAAAATAATAATATTTTAGAAGAGTAATAGAAAGCACAACAACAGAATCTGAGTGAGATTAAATTGATTGCTGAAAGTCACTGAAAGCATATCTGTCTTGCAGAACCAGGAATATTCAAAACTGCCAGAGCTGGGTGGACCAACAGACAGGCTAGCTTCAAAACTGGGAGCTGATATTTCTGTTAGTCCTGTATTACAGTTAATATGCCCTGCTGAGAAGCTCATTATCTTCAGGCCAATACAACTGTATTGCTTTTGAGTCTCAAGCTAGTATATCTCTCCAACACTGTGCTATTCATTGTGGACATTCAACCTTGGTTTGGCATTAACCCGAGGATTTCTTCATGGCACAATGTTTTCTGCGATATAGACAAGCCCACAGGAAGCCTGCAAAAGAGCTATAAAGTTGAATGTAGGGGGTTTGAGTTTTAGTTCACTGTCTTAACCACAAAAACATCCATTTTCTGATTATGTACTTGGTTCATTTTATTGAGTACTTGGTGTAGAATATAACTTATATCAGATCAGTTGGTAATTCCTTACCACAGTTTCTTTACGTAATACCCTACAGAAAAGAATAAGGAAAGAAAAACACCTTGTGTCCTTGCTCAATTCCTTGCATAGAGGTTTTTAAATGAAGAAAAAATTTTCTCTCAATCAAAATAAAAAATCTAAAGCACACATTTTACAAATACAAGCAAGGAGAGTACAGAAATGAAGCAGAGGAGATCATCTTCTCAAGGATTTTGGTATAACAGTGGTCATGTGTCCATAAATGTCTAGACAACTTTAAGAATAAATTTAAAAGCCAACATAGTGCTATAAGTGTAGGATGTAAGTGTAAGGAAGTAGTAATGAAATCTCTGGCAAGACTTTACTTACACTGTGCTCAGTACTACTTACCACATCATAAAAAACTGGTTTCTTAAAAATATGGTGAGAAGGAGAGAGAGTTGAGCCTAGTAATAAAAGTTATGAGCTGTGAAGACAAGAACAGAAAAGCCCTCGTTCTGAAACAGTCACTGAAAAGACAAATAACTGAGATACAAATATTAAGTGATGAAAGTGAGTTCACACAAAGAAATATTTTAGGTAGATATATGCAGGAGAATTTAGGCATTGCCCCAGTTTTACTAATTTTTCCTTACTTTATTTGCTATGATAAATAACAGAACTGTCTGCTTTCAACTGGGAGATTTTTACCAATTAATACACCTAGACCACAGAGAGTTTGTGTGTCAGTTCTGCTTCTCACTTGTTAACTGGAGCTTAAGTACAAGTTCAGATGATACAGAAATACCAAGTGGCTGAATGATGGACTGCAAGTAAGCAAATCACTATGAAATTGAAAGTCACATCACCCACTGTGAGTGCAGAAGAACACTGCTGTTATCAGTAAAGGCATCTCCTGAGAGAGAAACGAACTGAACTGAAGTCCATTTTTCTTTTCTCTTTCCTTCTATAGGTTATGTGGGAGGCAGTTGTGACAGTTTTTCAATAAAATGCAGGTAGGAGGCCAAATCTTGCTCTCCTTGACATTGACATGATTGTAGTATTTGGGTCCATTTTTATTCCTTCACTTCGATGATATGGTAAGATAGTAAAGAACACTTGAAAAAGTTTCTTTAACACAAGATGAAAATGAAGAAGTAATTTTTACTTTGAAAAGATGTTATCTTGGCTTATTTTACATAAGGATCATATTCATTCATCTGATGGTAGTGAAAAAATACAAAATCAGAAATCTCAGGCATTAAGGTGTGTTTAGGCAAATATCACTACTATAGAAAGGAATCAACTGCTGTATCTTCCCTTTCTGCCCATCTTTTTCCTTTCCTCTCTCCACTTTCAGTGACTTTTGTGCCTCAGTATCTCGGAATTTTGCAGGTATTTGCATTGTCCACACCCTGTAGCACAAGGAGTTCCTCTTTTACAACGTAGCCAAGGTAGTGCCTGGTTGGAAACAAACTCCTATTGACCATTATGGACATCTAAGTAGCATGTCCAGGGTCACATGGAAAAGCTAAGCAAAGAAATGAACCTCAGCCTTTTAATGCTGCAACCTTGTGTCCTTGCTAGGCATTTGCTGGAGATGGGGTATGTGCACTGCAATTTTTTTCCATTAGACCTATGGCCTTAGTCTTATGATATGCTGAGCTTCATTTAAAGGCTAGATATTTTCAATGACTATGTGCGAAAATGTAGCACACTGTAGTATTGTATCGTGTATTTCATATTCATGAGAAACCCAGGGTGTCTGTTAAGTGGGGCGTGTGCCTTAACAACCATTTTTAATCAAATTGTAAGGGCAGGGGATGATTTCTCACACAGAAAGAAATAGATATCAAGTCAATACCAGCCATTTCAATCCCTCCTATATGGTAGACAAATATGCATCTTGCACAGGTAGAGAGGGAACATCACACAAAAAGTAGCACCATGAGCAAAAAAATAGAAAAAAAGAGTAATGATAAGCTAATTAATGAAATATCATGGAACCAAAAATAAAACACCAAAAAAATATTGAGCTAGGATGCACTGACAGCAGTGGCAAAACGTGAGAATCACATACTGTATAAAAATAAAAGTGTGGAAAAATTTTGCCTATTCACTTTGAAAATAGAATTATGGAAACCATTGTAGCAGAAACGTTGTGAGAGCCTTCTTGTGTTATAATTAATCCTAAACAAAAATGCTTTTTATTTGCCACATGATGGATTTTACTGCAAAAAAACCCCAAACCTAGATCTCCAAATAACGTTATAATTATCAGCAGAAAGTGAATTGCTAAGCAGATGAAAACTGTCATATAGAAGCAAGGCCCCATCCCCCTGACAATATAAATTGGCTTAGCTTCATGCAAGGCTTCCAGACTGTGTCTCATTCTCCCTTGCCTCTTTCTTGCCCCTTAATCCTATAGTATTCACAAAACCCCATCACAGTTCGTGCCTATTTTTACCTTTAAACACCTAAATGCCTAAAAAATCCAAACCTTTGTTGCTACATACCCAGAGCTAATTGCAATACAAAAATCCTTACCTTCCTTCTTTTTCTCTTCAGCTCAAATCCTGCCCTGATTTTAGTTAACAGGGACAGATTCTGCCCTTGCTTGCTCCAATCTTTACACCAGTTCCTTTGGCATGACAATTCTTGTAAGAAAGAGGAGAGCAGTGTTTTATGATTTTAGTCATGGATTTTACTTCAGAATAATTTCTGTGCGTAGGTATGTACATGTAACTAAGCAAGCCTTTAACTGGAAGCATACTGAAAGGAACAAGGGATCTCCATCCTGATTTATCCATTAGGTTACTTTTGACTGCCATGCATCGTGAACATCTAACCTGGTCAGTCCCCTGTGTGAGGAGCACAGCAGCATATTGGCTAGGGATTGTGCTAGATGCTGTACAAATAAAGACCCAATGAGTCAATGAATGTATTTTCATTGGTATCGGCAGGCTTTGGATTCTGCCTGAAAATTGAAGGGGGGAGAGGGAGTGGGCAGAGATGAATTTTCCTACTTGCAGAATTCAGCTGTTGGAAAGAAAGTGCAATTTTTCAAGAACAGAAGGTGTGGGCGCTGCTTCAGTAGTACAGCTGCAAGGCAGCACTATACTGTGAATTACTTATATTAAGATATCTCATGCAAATGATACATGTGGGTCCAGCGTCTGAGAGTCACTGTAGATCTAATTATGTGGAAAATCCATGTAAACTGACTTCTTACAGACCAACTCCAAATGATCAGCCAATACCATACAAAGTCTACGACAACATCACCTTATATATATATGAGTAGTCTTTCTTAATATGGGAAGCAGTATTTTACTGCTCCAGATAGATTAATAACTTCAGTTTACAAAGTATAGATAGATATAGTACAAACTTGCCTGTTGTCTTCTGTCAATGAACAGTCTTCTGTCATATCTATATTCCCACTCAATGGCAGGCATATAAATGCACACACACACTGAAAACGCACAGTAGTTGCTTTAAATAGCTTGCAGTCTCAAGGACCTACAGTTTCATACTACCTAAAGATGATCCCTCTGAAAAGAGAAAGGTCTGAAATGCCACCATTATTGTCTGTCTTAGGGACTGGAAATGCTATTGTATCTTACAGTTCTTTGTAACTGCAAGATTTTTAATGGCCATACCTAAACCCCATTTTTGAGACTGTCTCCACTTCCCAGACCATCACTGCCAAAATATGAAAGCTATTTCATGGATTCAAGAAGAGAAGTTTCCCCACATGAATGCAAAAGTCCCCAGAGATACAAGCAAGATCTACCTCAGTGACATCACTGTCCATAACTTTGCTGCAAAAGGAAATAACAAATTGGTACACTAAAACATGAATATCACACTCTGGGTTTTGGTACAAGTGGTGGGTTTTCCAGTTACATCACTGACATTCCATTTTCTTTTTAATGTCTCAAACCTACTCCAGTTTCTAATGCAATAGGAAGAAATCACAGTTGTTTTAGCTAGGTTTCCATTTCAAGCCTGCCTGAGCTCCCTGCGTTTAAACTCAATGCCAGCCTTTTTCCACAAATATATGCTGTTAAAGAGAGCTAAAATTCACAGAGCTGTCAAGTAAGATATCCATTAAGATAGTAAGATGCCAGTGTTCAAACTTCAACATTACAGCATTAAATCTCAAAGGAATTCATTTTGTTAATGAGAAACAAGAGGAAGGAGTGCGAGATGCAGGGGGGTGGGAGAGGGGATAAGAATATGGAACAATATGACAGTAAAATAGAAAGCACAGATTGAGGTACCACAAGGAATCTGAATTCCTCAACTAAGACTTGTCGATGAGATTTTTAGCATATGATATGCAGTTTTAATTAAATTATGGCCCAGAGTCAGAGAACAAAGCCAAAGGCCCAGTTTTTTATTTCATTTTTAGAACAGAGATCTTATCTTCTACAGCTTTTCATGCACTTCTAATTAAATATGGATTTATGGCTTTAAAGTACCTGGAAACACAGCATGACTTTTAGGATTCATCCTATTCTGAACTCAGAGCAGTACAGTCAAAGGGTGAGATTCTGGCCCCTGATGAAGTCAGGGCAACCTTCCTAATAGGTTCAGAGGGATGTGGGTAACGTGTTAGGAAGAGAGTTTAGCTTGTGCACTGTGTGTGAAAAATGTTACTATACCTTGTAGTAATAAAGAAATGCGTGTCTCTGTGTGTAAACACATTCAATAAAACTTTAATTGTGTTTGCTTATAGTAACAGTGTGTAATTCTATATGGAGCTAAAGATTTCCGAGTACTGCCAAAAGTACTATTTCAATCTGATGGTTATTTTTTGCTATGCCTGCCAAATCCTACATTTATTGGCAACTCTCATTACACTTTTTTCACACACCATCACATTATTTCAAATAAATACATTATCTCTTCTGTTTAAAAACTACAATATTCTTTTTCCAGTGAGGAAATTGCTGCAGAGGGTTTTTCTTGTGGTAATGACTTATTATTAAATATATTTCAAGTAAGTTTACTGAGTCTCTTAAAATAGAAGTGTAGGCTGGGTGAGAATGTTACCCCCCAGTCTTGAAATAGTGAATGAATGTCAGAACCTGTTTTGCCATGTTTGTATAAGGAAAGAGTGTGGAAACATTAATAAAGTGCATTTGGTTGAGGCCCTCTTGATATTACTATGGGTAGGTAACTTCCTGAAGGTCAGCTGCTCTTAAAACCATCTTTTAAATTCTTACAGGATAAGGGTTATGGTGTTAAAGTTAACAAAGTAATGCTTATCATAGCTGAAGGTATATATGCATAAAACATCAAATTCAGGAAGTTACACCCTAACACAAAACCTTCCATGATAGACTTACCCAGTAAAACTGAGGATAATGTTGCTGGTTTAGAAATAATGAGGTTTGTGTTTGCTTGGGACTAAAGTCTGGTGTGTGTATAATATGCTTCCAGAATAATCAGACATATGGGAGTTTCCTGAGGGGGCAGTGTGTTGATATTATTTGTCAGTGTGATGTGTGGCTGTTAAAGCAGGTTAGAAATGGTTCCTATTTTTTCCAGAACTAGCATAAACACTTTCTAAGTGTATGCAGCTTTAAAACTAAACTGTTTTCATTTTTTTAATACTTATGAGATGCATAGTATATGATTGCTAAATTTCATTTTATTCCGCAGAAATGACTGTGATTTGAGAATTTCAGAATCTTAAAATAAAAACAATAATAATAATAATAATAAAAAAATAGAAGTACCAAGACTCACCCCAGTATATATAGAATATTTATTCTCATGAAATACACTGATATCTTTCTTTGCCTGTAATCTCACTGTGGACAGAAAAGACAACTAAAAATAGTGTTCTTCAAAGAAGAGTCCTGGTACAAATTCACCAACTGCCAAACTACACCATCACAAATAAGAGGAGAATCAGCCTTGATGCTCTACTGCAGGTTGTTTTCATTGATTGTTGTATTTTAATCACATTTCAGCTGTTGTTTCTGTGAGATGATTTCAAAAACCATTGAATTAAATTGTATTACACTGAACAGGACTGATCTTGTTTCATTGCAACTGCACTTAAAAAACAATTTTTGTATCTCAGAAAGGTAGAAGTATTTTCTGATGTGATCTAGTCTAAATAGCTTGTATTGAACGCTCCTTTGAAAATTACGTCTGGAAATCTGTTTTGAAAATCAGAATTCATCAAAGTCTCTCTCCTGTGAAATTGCTGTTTCTCCTTGAAGCTTTCCATCTTCATTGAAAAGACTGACTTTATTAACAAGTAACCCATAAAAATTAATATTTTGCCACTTTGATTTTTGAAACTGCAGGTTCAGTTTGCAGTATTACTAATTAGGCAACAATTTTCTAATGTGAACAGAACACACTCTAACAGGGGCTACCCAACCACGTTATGAACTTATCGTATACATTCAGTCACAAATCCACACTGGCTTGTAGCTTGAACAACAGAATACAGACTAAGATGTTAAAAGCAAAATAATTACAAAGAATTTAACCAAATACAAAGCAGACCTCAGTAAAAACAGCACAAAACCCCCACCTTTGATCATAACGGATTTATGAAAATAAATTTATAGCTACCTTCCTGAGTCTTATGAACTTCCAGCCAACACCTGGGTTATACGCTTTTCCGTCAGTAGTTATGCACTAGAAGTGAACATTTAAACTCCCATTCAAGCATTTGTCAGAACAGAAGGCTTAGGCCTCAAAGACAGGTCTGTTCTGTGACTGATATTTAATTTTAGATAAAGATGGCTGAAAAAAGTGAAAAACCTTTGCATGTAATTGTCCCCAACATTTCTTCTGGCAGCTGGATAATTTATGATCTTTTGTTCATTTGAAAATCTCTCCCTCAGTCACCAAAGCATATAAGATAACTGCAAGTGGTCAAGATTTAACTTTTTTAACTCCTTGCCAATATTTACTAAGTCTGCACATATAGTCCATTGCAAGGTTAGCTTTAACAACCTTCACACTTATCCTAAAATATGCAATGAGTTAGGAGTGTGAGCATGGCCTGCTACTCAATGTGTTCATTAGGTAAACCATGTAAGGGCATTAGCCTGAAATATCCTGATGGCTTACAATTACCTTTTCTTATGCTAAGTCCCATGGAAAATGTCTTTTCAAATTTTGCCTTTGACTTCTCTTTCATTTCCTGGGTCCATCTCTTCAAATGGTGCAGGTGGCCATCAAAGCAAAGTGATGCATTTGATGGTGAAAATGTCTCAAGTCAATCAGAGGTTCAAACTTTTCAGTACTTCATGCAAAATGCTAAAATCCTTTGCATTTTCTACAGCTGAGACCACACAAGCACACATAATTACATTATGTAGATGTGACAATGGAAAATTAATTTAAACTGGTGTGCTCTCAGCCATGCAATTTTAGAATAGTCTAATTTTTCTAGGAACTATCCCTAAGGCAAGGCTTACATTGCCTAGAAAGAAAAGAGGTTCAAAAGATTTCAAAAATTTTCAGTCATCTTCTTTGCCTGTTACTCCTCCCTGAGAAAATTCATGCCCCAAAGGCTTTTCCAAACCGTATAACCTGATGTTAATAGTTTAGTATATTTAGTCAGGAAATAGAAATTATGTCACCTGATTTGTATTGTCAGTTGTAACTCCAAAACACAGTTCTAGTATTCACTGTTCAGTCATCAACCACAAATTCATGAGGAATTAAGAGGATAACTCTCAGAACAAAAATCGGTCCTGTAAATTACAAATACAAAGGTAACTCAAGAACTGTGTAAGCTGATTGTATATATTCTATGAGGAGAAGGAACTTTTTCAAGTCTTAATTGGCATTAATGGTACACAAAAGCTCACTTTGAATATTCTTTAAAATTTTCCCCTCCACTTTCATATCTAATAATAGTCTGTCTCACCAGAGAATTGTTTTCCTAGGCTTTAAGAAAAGATCATTTATTTTCCATTCTGCTTTAACAAAAATTAAAAAATAAGCATATTTATTTCTGCAAGATCAGCACTTCAAAATTACACCATGTAAAGTACAAGCCAAATGTTTTTAACTTAGTCAGAGCTTCTATGTACTTTTTTTCCTCTTTAATTTTTTTGTGGTGATTTTGAAATTCTTTTGGAGCCTTGTAGCATTTAAGAATACTTTTGTTTTGCTTAACAGAAAAGCACATAGGCTTTTATTCATGATGATTTATCACTATGATAACAATAAATGTTGATTTTCCTTTCTTAGGCTGCCCTGTTTTTTTTCTAGTTAGAGACATAAGAAAGACAGCATTAACAAAAGCAGAAGAAAAAAAGTCATGAGAAATGCATTTTTAAGATGCTTTTGAAGTTGTGAAAAGTTTTTTGTATTAACAGTACTCAGCCATTCTCTACTGCTTCTTAGCAAAGTATTTCTCTGAAGTACAAATGAACAAATATTCTAGTAGAGTGCATGTCAGTTTAGATGCGAGTGTGTAATTATGTTTTTTTATCTGTGTGCACATGCACATATGTAAGCACTTTACTGCTTTGCTCACTTGGATGACACAATTAGTCCACTACTCATTTCACTAGAGGGGAGCATTTGTCTGTCATTTCCCGAAGTATTTCATGCAAGAGGAATTCCCAACACACCCACTTTTGTCTCCTTTGCTTTCTTTGGGGGTAAAGGGGAGGGCTGGCTTGTAGATAGCATCTCATGAATCACTCTGGGAACTGCATAGCAAAGTCAGATATATACGTATTTCCTAACCTTATTGCTGCTGTGGTAAATGTCTTCCTATACACCACAGCAATGATTCACTTGTGCACACACCATTTGGCCATAGTTACACCCCAGGTGCTGAAGAAACTGTAAAGTCAGGCAACAAGGTATATGGAGTTTATGCAAATAGCACCAGGATGTTTATTATCTCTGCTTTTGGTGATTCAGTAGAGAGTAAACGTCATGCTGTCTGTGAGCCGCTCAGAGCACATCACCTGGGAGGTGGTTTGTGTTACCTGAAGGAGTGACTTTGGAAGCTATGGGCAAACTGCATGTATTGAAACTTTTTGTTGTGTAGTTACCTAGAGCTGCAGTCCAAAACAGTTTCAGTAGGACTTCCCTAGCCAGTTGCTGTCCCAAGCATCGTTGCATGGTACAGTGTGGGAAAGTTGACTTGTCCACAAGCTCAGTCCTGAAAGACATCAAGCTGTTGCAGTTCCACTGAAACATCAAGGGCAACTGAAACTGTTGAGCAGCTCTTAAGAAAATCTGTGAAAAGTTTTCACCTACAGCCTATCACACACTCTTATTGCCTATGACTATAAGCATTTATGAATACAAGAGACTTCTAAACTACGCATTTTTTGTTTGCTGAAGTCCATTTTCTAAGGGGTGGGTCTGTGCTGTTAGATGTACATTTTTGCCAGAAATATAAGACAGGTCATGTCCTCCATTTTAAAAAGAGTATTTAGATTAAATCCTAATAATTTCAAAGAAAAATAATGGAATTATTAGGATATTACTTATATGAAATACTTAAGGATAAAAGAAACAAGTTTATTTATAAAATTGCTATTGTGCTCAAGTCCTTCAAAGGGCCATGGATGACTACCATAATTCTTAAAAAAAAGGGTGCGGGGAGAACAGTGATGGAGACAGAAAATGACAGAAAAAGGAAACTACTTTCACATCTGTTTAATTATAAAACTTCACTACTAAAAATGTATTAATTCAATATGTACTTTATCACTAAAGCATGATTCTTTCAACTGTCCTAATATATGATATATTTATTTTCTATTACCCATCTAAACCCAAGGTGTTTAATCTGAACTAGATATCTAGGCTTGTTGTATAGTTAAGAGAGGAAGATAAAGATGGATAAACAATCACTCAGCCCACTTTCCTTCCCTGTTTGTCTTAAGAAGGAATGAATTATTTTCAAGGGAACCCAATTTGTTTCTTGTAGAGGGAGTGTAGACAATTAGAGCAGAATAAATATCTAACTTTTAGGTGATTATGTTTAGAGAATTATAGAACTAGTTGGGAAATCTCTTTGACTGTCATTAGCTCTAATATGCAGTTTCTGTGGCACTGCAAGTACCAGGAAAAATCACACTGCAGAATACCTTTTCCATTAGAATATATGGAAAGATACTACTTGTCCAAGGTAATAACAATATAGTATAACAAGATCAACATCCATGGGCTGAGGAAGTACCATCTCTCTCAAAATAGCATTTCCCCATTTCTAGCAGACATGGAACAATTTAACATTTGACAACTTTTGAAATTTTACATTTCTGCCTTAAGACAGGATGAAAATGTGTTTCAAAAATACTGGAAATTCTCATGACATTAACCTCCCTATTTTAATTTAATAATTATATGAAAAACTTAGGTTTCCGGTTTCTTTCAAAACTGAGAGTTTTAGAACAAGTCTTGAAGAAACATTTCCCTCCAATCTTTCTTTAACAGGAATTAAATAAAAAAGATCATTGTAGAATAATTGTTGTCTTTTGGTTTCATAAGCATTATAAACTCCACCTTAATTTCAGTAACTTGATGTTTATGCTGGAAACGTAAAATCTTTACCTTAACAGGTTGCAAAAGTGTTTTTTATCTTGCATTCCTAGTTTATCTGGGGTTTCCATCTGCATTTCTTGTTCCTGGCATTTATGTAGTAACTGAAACTCATCTAATTGACCATAGTTATTCTAAGGGTAGTTCCTGTAGTTGTATTCAGGAGAACATGAACTCCTGAGCTTACTTTAGTGGCTAAACTTAGAATTGTATAATTGTATAATTAACTTCCATTTGCCAGAAAAAAATTACTATTTCAAACTTTTCACTGTTGGCCACTGGTCAAAACAATTATTTTCTTTAAGAGTAAATCACTATAGTGATATACCCTCTGGAGAATTGTAAAAAGCACACTATATAGTTTCTTCCATGTAAACACATCTCAACAATGCTAATGAGCTTGAATGGATTTAAAGGACTTAAACTTTTTGTCATGCTGAGTGGTATAACTAGATTATGATAAGATATGCTTATAGATATGCTTAAGATAACAGCAATAAAGAAGAGTTTTCTTGGTTGCTGTGTGGTTTTCTTCACAGGTTTGAGTGAAATCAGATTTCCAAAGAAGTTATCTTAGATAACTTTGTCCCCCTTCACCACATGACTGAATGAAGCATTGCCTCACACCCTAAAGACATTGCCCACATCAAGGCACATGTTGTAGGAGTTTCTCTCATGGGAGACTGAGGCCCAAAATACTAAGTTGCTGCTTGGAGACAGGCCACCAGTTTTGAGTTTTTTCATAACTTTAGCTCTTGGTGTGTATATTACAGATCATACCAGCAGCCTGCTGGGTATGTGGGGTTATACAGTAGCACTGCACATCAGATAGGAGAGGAAAGGGCCTTGCTGCAGAGGCAGTCAATTGTGTGAGCCTCATGCCTGGTATTCTACATTCAGCAGTGCCTTTGCCCAAGGATTGAAGATTTGCCTCTGGATTTTGACCACTGAAAAATACTGATAGGAACAGTCAGCCAAATGTCCAAGGAACTCCTAAAGGAAGAAAGAAAAGCCATGATTTGGAAATAAACCAGTTGTAATCTTCTGTTAGAGACAGGACGCATACAATTCTTTCAGCTGAAACTGATGCAGCTTTGGAGGGTTACAACTTCCACATTTTGATCTCCATCTATTCTGCTCAGAGGAGCAGATGTGTCTTTAGAATTGGCCTACCTGTGTTTTGTATATGGCATGCCTTAAAACCCAGATCTGAAGTCTTGGCCTGAAAATATTTACCCATGTGATAGTAATGTTTACTAAAAAAAGTTTTGAAAGAGATTAAAAAAATTATTTTCCTTCTACACCACCCTCTCCTTAAGTCAATGGAAAAAAAATCTCTAAGAATAGACTACTTTCTGGGTGCAGTTTTCTTTGTACTACCTTTTTGATAAAGCAATTGGAGCTAGTCACCATGGTAAACAGTCTGCTGGGTTGACCTGTGTGGCAGCTCCTGTGTTCTCTTTCCTACTTTGGGTGTCTACTGGACTTACAGGAAGTGGTCTACTCTGCAAAAATAAAAGATTAACAGATATTTATTGGAATGTGATCTCTTCAGAACTAAACACTAATAGAGGTTGAAGTTAATTATGCATTTAACTTCTGGTTAATGTCTAACCAGCCAGGGCACTGGGTGTACTCTTTTCATTTCGACAAAATATACAAGATGACTCATCTAAGCAATGGATTAGCCCTATCTTGGATCTACACAAAGGTTTACTATTTTCTGCTAAGAAAGTATGAGCTGTCAAGAAAGGTAAATGTTCCATACGCCCCATTCTATTGACAAGCCTTAAGATCACTTTGGTATTTGCTAACTCTTTGAGAACCAGATACGATTGGTTTGAAATAAAACTCCTGACAAAAATAATTTTATTTAGGAGCAACTATCCTATATACTTGTACTTGAGGCATTTCTTTAATTCCTTTATAATTTCCATGTGGGCTTTCCTCAATTAAAGTTAGCTTGTTCTGTCTCTTTTGAAAACCCAGCCCTCACACAACTCAGCGGTTCCTGGCTCTTCAAGGTGGATAATCTATTTTTGTCCCCATATGAGCTAGATATGTCTGAGGACTATGAACATGAAAGAATACTATACTTCACTATTGTTACAAACTCAAATACTGACCTGTTCTGGGAGATAAGATTCTCAACAGATCATCTTTGTTTTTAAATTCCCATTATCACCGAGTTACTTAAAGTCCTACATTACAGAATTGTTGTTGCTTAGGCATGTGGGATCTAGCTGTGCTGTTTTTTGCCCTTAAAATGCTCTTTGAAACTTGTGTTTACAAAATGCAGTGGGAAATAGCCTGGGTAATGTTTCTTTTCAAAATCCAACCATTACTTAAAGAAATTATTTTTCTAATCCCCCATTTTTCTAAATGTCTCACTGAAATCACTCAGGGATCTACCTTCTCCTCAGTACTTGCTTTTTGACCCATGGTCTAATATGGCATAACTCCCTTTCCTTTTAAAGTATCATTTTTCAGAAGATCACTAGGGACATTAGATGATTAAACTTAACATAACTAATCGTATTGCCAGTGCTATAACACCTTATAGAGCTCAGCTGAATCCTTCTGGGTCAGTTCAATTCTCTGGGTTAAACCAATAAGCAAACATCAATCTTTTTTTATAAAAAATAGCCTAAATGATACTTAGGTAATGATAGATGGAGATTTATTTGAAATTAAGATATTTGTAACAACCCTTGAAAACTCACATTTTTTTCTAATATGAACTTAGGAGCTCATCTGAGAACACTAAGTTGAAGCAAACCACTTCCATTTTTCTTACAAAAGGGAAGAAAAAGAAACTATCACTTGCAGAAAGTTAAGTATATTTTATCTTGTACACAAGCAATCTGGAAATTAAAGTTTTACTATGAGTATTTTTTTTCAGTTCTATATCTGACCATTTTTTCTTTTTGTACATGTTCATTTGGGCAAGACATGAGTCAATATTTAATATAAAACTCCGACTGTGTTATTGGTATCAATCTTATAAATGTTTGTCTAATGCATTAGGCAAACTATTACAGGATTTGGTTTCATGTAATATAAGGAGAGGAGAACAGCACTTGTTGAGACTTTGATCTTATCCTTATCAGCATTAGTTCTTTGAACTCCTCAGATAATATGCTGCACAGAAAAGTAATGATCACAAGTTGAATAATACTGCAAAAAAGGGAGTGTTTCTTGGAAAATGTAGAAAATCTTTAAGAGGTCAGAGGGAAAAGGTAGTGCGTGTTTCATGAACTGTGTTGAAATATCTCCTATGGCTTTTCTCCTCCCATTACTACTAGGATGTTTTAACCCTCCCAGGTGGTGGGAAATATTTTAAAGGGGAGTTTCTTTGTATATTTAGTAATGCAGGAAAGCTATGAAAGGGGTGTTCCCTGAAAGCAGTGACTCATCCCTTGTGTTGATTCTGTAAGAATATAGGCTTTGTTTACTGTGGAACTACTGAAATAAGATACCTTTTTATTTAGGCATGTAACTTTCACTATATGTACCTAAAATTAAAAATTCATGAAACCTCTTGAAATTATATACCTACTAGTTTTAAGAATGGCCCCCAGTTCTTATGCTGTTTCCCAAGCAGAACCCTTGTTTTTGAAGGCTCTGCATGTATTGGCACATATCCCAAGTCATAGTAAAATTTACAGTCCTTCTCTGATAAGAAAATTCTGAACATTCTTCCTCTTTACTCATGGTTAAGGGAGATACCTCTCATTCTGCCCAGGCATTTAACGGTTAGAGAAATTTTCTGGAGCCCCAGAGATGGAAACACAGGTGTCTCTGTTTAGCCAGATGATGCTGGATCTCCAGCTTGTTCTTTGATTTGGAGGACTGAATCTAAAGAGCGTATTGCTTTGTAATGCCAAGGTTAAGTGTTTTCAGGTTAGTACTTTCCCTATTATTGAAAATGCTCCATTTTATTTGAAATGTAAGACTTTGCCTGCAGGTGAAGTCTCTCTCTAGTTTCTAAGCTATTAAGGTTCTCCCTTGGTCCAATAAATATTTAATTACTCCATACAAAAGGAAGCAGATTTTGACAAAAGAAGCTTTTTCCTCTCGCCGCTGACTATACAAGGAGTTTAATCCCTTACCTTTTTCTTCTTAATTCTTCCTGAATTAGCCGCCTAATATAGATGATGTGAATACTACATGTGTTACAGAGGGCTGCAAATTCCAGCTGGTGTCCAAACACCTGAAAGCTGATGTTGTAATGCTGGGTTTAAGGGCCTGCATGACATTTAGGCTATACACATAAGGGTGTTTCCACAAGAAACTCTTCATTTAGGTAAAATTACTGTGACTAAGACTAAGGTGAACCACGATATCTTAATGAAGATCAATCTACATGTTTTAGATTTTTTGTAGCATTTGTACTGTGTGGGTCACATTAAAAATAGTCTCACACATCTTTAGCTGTCTTTACATATCTTTAGGTATACATATCTTAAGATACGTATCTTTACATGTGTGTCCAGTCAGAGAGTTTTTCTCTTTATCAATTGGATAAAGACATAGTGATTTTGCTCCCCAGCTTAAGACAGGTGCCTAAACCAACTAGAATAGATTACACTGTGAATTTCTGTCCATTGACCATAGAGAGAGTTCAGACTATTAACAAAGTAAAATTTAGGAATCTAGTATAAGCTGAGGTTAAGTAAGATGTATCTTACAACCTTATTACAGTCCTGAGGTCACAGCTCCACTATTTAACTTTGGGAATGGGAGCAATATATATTCTATAAAAACAACTGATTTTATAGAGGGCAACTTGAAGTGACAGAGCTTGCCATCCTATTAACATGAGTTACTAGATCTTGAAAATATCAAAGGCAATAGAAAGTTTTGAATAGAGATGAGCAAAATTGACTATGACTATTACAGTCACAGTCTGTGAGAACAGTTTGGAAGGCTAAAAATGTGTGTGTAGTGGAAGAGTGTCCCTTTGTACTTTGTAGCTGCAAGCTTGACTGAATTCAGATAAATGATTTAATATTTACGGTGAATTTAATATTTACACATGAAATGCAAGAACGGTGAAAATATTTTAAATTCTCTCCTGATCTGAATAAGCTTTCCAGTATTGTGTAAGTCCCAAGAGGAAGAACTGAACTGTAATATTCAATTCCATAAATTAATTTACTAAAAATTTCTTGGAAGAAACATATTGGAGTTATAAGACTAATTTTTAAAGCCCTGACATAGCAGGCAGTAAATTGACTTGATAGAGGAATCTCTTGCCTCCCTTTTTTTAAACTAGAAGTGAGTTGTTGGCATCCCATTTGTTAAGCTCAAATAATAGCACTATAACTATTCACCTTATATAAGTAGACTGACACTTTTCAGGTCAAACAAGTTCTATCATACTATAATCAATTTAACCTTCTCTTGAAACTCCATTTCAAGGAAAATCAGCCTTAAAAGTACTTATTCTGAATTGAAAGCCTAATTTCATTTCTTCTACTTGTAGTCTGATAGTTCCATCAGAGCTATAACTCTGCTCTTTTGATGGCCTTTATGAATAGACTGTTGTTAGCTGACCACCAACGACCACAATCCAACTTTTTTCAAGCTTCTAGAAAGAAACCACAATGCAATATTGAGAGTTCCTCCCTCGGCATAGGAAACCCCATTGATAGCTCGGTTCACATATTAAAGTCAGAGTCACAGCATGTCAAATCCATTATTGGACTCATATCAGTTCTCATCCAAAATCCCCAATTACATAGCTCAGAGCACAATCCAACAAGACAAATTATGTAATCAGATGCAGAGAACGTTTTCTGGAGTATACGTCTGTGTGTATTTATACACTTATATATGTATGTTAGTTTTAATATTTCCATTATAAACAACAACCACTCGCCCTATGCCTTTTTATAATGCTCACGAAATGTTCCGAGATTCTGCTAATAACACATTAGCACTTAGCCAGCTGGAGAATTGGTGACGGCTGCCAATTACTTAGAATTCTTCTAATAAACAATAGTTTCTCCCCCTCTTGAAATATATGGAAATGGGCTATTGTTATTTTAAGTGCTGCTGTACTGAAATGGCACCTGTGCTTGCTGTAACGTGGAACATTGCATTCCAAGCAAGAAACAAAGCTACATGGAACTCCATGTCCCAACCTATTCTTTGCAGAATCGATGAATTTATGCACGACAAAAGAAGGGAAAAAAAATGTGACAGGGAAGCTATCTTCATTGCTTTCGTTTGGACCATGTTTACCTGTTACTTACTTTGTCTATAGCACCAAAAGACTAAGCGTGGTTTGTGAAACAATGAAGATGGTCAAGAGAATACTAGTTTTTTCAACCATTATTAGTGAGATCTATGTATACATTAATGCAGGAACATACCTTAAGGGCTCAGCAACTTCTATGCTAACAATTTAAGCATGCCTCACATTCCTGTTCACTCAACTTCTTCCATTAAGTCATCAGCATTTTTCCAGTTGTTCTTCTACCATATTTCAGTAATTGGGACAATCCATACAACTTGTTTTTGCAAATCATGACCTGGCAAACTGGATTTTAGTCCTCAATTTCCTGCATAAACCTCTCCCATCCCAGTGCAATTTATGAAACAGTCAGTTTTATAGCCAGTAGAAAGGCTAGTTATGGTAAACCAAAATGCTACTGCTGTTGTATATGGCTTTTTGCTAAGAAAGTGGTGTGCCCCTGTAATGAAGTTAAACTCCTACATCCTGATGAAGAATAAAGCAGTACTTTAAAGATATTTATTCAGGTGAGCAAAGGCTTTTTTCCTTAGTTCTCACTGAAGTAGAAATTTCAAAATTTCTATTCTGTTTTATCATGTCTTTTTTTGGGGGGGAGAACAGGAAGTTACTCACCTTTCCCATTGCCCCATAAAGATTTATGATCACATTTAATTGCAAAACACATCACTAAGGACCAAAACAATGGACAAAAAGCTACAGAAATCAATATATTGGTCTGAGTTCTCTAACTTTCAACAGGTAAACCGATATCACAACAAATACCATTTTTTTAAATACTTATAAATTTCTCCAGGCATAAATCTATTCAGACATACTGACATTCAATTGCAGAACTAGTGCTGTGGTTCAAGAGGATGAGAAGTCTGATAAAAAATTCATGCAGATTACCTCTCCAATATACAGAGCTTTTAGGACTCAGATTTTGGTTGCATGTGTGTGTACATGTACGATGTTTATAATCCTAATGTCCTCGTAGTGTAAGCTCAGGTTCTGATTTGATTTCCACATGTGTTCAGAATTGCCCCAAAAGAAGGTTTTGGCTCAAGCCCACCTCTAGCCCATCCCACTTAAAACTAATGTATCTTCTCACAAGACATATCTGAAGACTTCTTGGGGTCCTAGAAAACCCTTCTCAGCATTTTACCCGTGTTCAGAGGTACAGTCTGCAGAACATATGACTGTTATGCTTACTGCAACTGGCACGTCAGATCACAGTGCCAGCATTGTTTTCTCCAACCTCTGTGACTAAACAGAAAAATGCTAAATTTTCCTGAGGTATTGTAACATGCTATTTTTTCCTGGAAAAAAAAACATAAGCCTGATCAAAGCCGATTAATGAGATCAGAGTTAAATGATTTACATGCTGTAATAAAAAAAGTCTGCTACAGTCAGTGTTCAGATCTGTTTATCAGCAAGGCTTTCCCATAAATGTCTTTTGCCAAAAAGCATTGGAATGACCTCCAAGACAGGCTGCTTAACTTGACTGTACTCTTGCTTCTTTTTTAATTAGACTTTAAGTGGTAAATATTTACTAATTGCCCTCTGGGTAAATAATTAAGAAGTCCTGGCCTGTTTTGCTAAAGTAAAGTTCATCTGGCAAGACTTTCAGATCACAATCTAGACAGGTCTATCTTAATTAAATGTCCTTTTCCTGTATCATTTTTAGAAGCAGATGTTTCTGAGATGTGAAGATTAGATGTGTATGGAAGGAATAGACCCAGCAGGGCCTCAGACATGGCTGGTCCACCACGCTGCCTGCTCCAGCAGGAGTCTGTTTTCAGACGATCCTGTTTTATCCTACCCACATGCATTGTCTCTTCCACTGCTCCCCATCACACCCCAGTGTCCACCACTAGTATTTTCAAGTTAAGTTCCTCTGTGGCCTCAGTTACCAGTGTCCAGGCATCTTGTGGGTGGAGGGCTGGGGAGTTGGGGGCCGTGGGGGACCCCCACCCACAGGCAGGCAGGGCTTGTCCTAGCCCCAGCCAGGAGCAGGGTGGCCAGGGGGCACTGGGGACAGCCCCAGCCCTGGGCATCGGGCGGCTGTTGGCCCCATGGGCAGGCTCAGCTTGGCGACTGTGGGGAGTTGGAGACCAGCAGCAGGGACTGACAGCCCTGGGGGTGCTGAAATGGGTCCTGGGTCATGGGAGGGGTGGGGAAGGCCCTGGGGAATGGGGCAGGGACAGGGAGGCCAGTTGGTGCCCTCAGCCCTGACAATCAGCAGAAAAGCTGCACTACCACACGTGACAGGCATGTGTAGCCTGCTATTTTTCATATTCTTTCAGCTTGTCCAGACCTGTGCAGATTTATTCTGCATAGCCATGATCAGATTCCTACATGAAAATCAGTTCTTCCACCAAGTGTAGAGACTTTTCAGGCTGTCAGGAGAAGCAGATCTCCTCAAAGAAAAGATCACAGTATATTTTTTATCACTTACTTCTGAAACAGTGCAATAGAAAAATTTTCCATATACATCTCATGCTAAGCAATATGCCTGAACTATGGTAAAACTGTAAGTACCTAAAGCCATGCTCTTACAGTAGTACCCTATCCTCATGAAGAGCTATTGTCCCATTTTGTCTCAATGCCATAACTTACGGGAGTGGCAGCATCTGAGATGTGAACAAAAATATTTTAAACCACTTGGTATTGAGAAATATTTTAAAGGACTTCATAAATGCTTAAAACATTTAAATAGATGGGCACTGTGCTTGCTTGACAATTACTCAAGAAAAAGCATAGTCGCATTGTAGAGAGTTTAATAAAATGATTTGTTCAACAAGAATTTTCCTTTAAAAAGGAATTGTGAGGTTGATTAAAGGAGAGGATTGAAGTAAATACTTTTAATGTCAGGTTAAATTAATAAGGCATTCACAGCTGGAATATTGCATTCATTTTATTTGTAATCTCAAAAGTTCAGGAACAAGTGACAGATTATTAGACACATAAGGAAGAATGAAAGGAAGGATTGTTTAGTTTAAAGAAGAAATCAACATAAGAAAGAGAAGATAGAGGTAAGCAAAGAATAATTGCAGAATGTTACTGAGGAAGCATTGTACCCCTTTGTCAAACTTTATTTTATGGAATTTCAAAGCAATTGGTTATTATCAAAGATAACAGGAACAACCATAAAAGACATAAGATTGGATTAAAAACCTATCTACCTGTGTTTCAGGGTGTACCTCAGATAATAACCTAGACATGGCAGGAAGTAAGTTCTCCCATTTTTTAAATTATCTTTTAAATTTGTAGCATGGAACTAATTACAATCCATTATGATGTATGTATGTATGTATATATGTATGTTCGCAGCGAGTGATCCAAATGAATAGAAAGTTGTATATCGCCTTAGTGACTTAGGGCATTTCACAAAGATTTTAAAGTTCTAAGTCTCTTTTCTGCTTTCCTGTTTCTCCTTGGATCATGTCTATTTTTCTTGGATCAAATATTAAAAAGAAGGGGGAAAAATGCAACAAAAAACCCAGACCATCTAGGTAGCTCTTTAATTTTATTCTACACTTATATACAATATAGAATCATAATAACTGTATGTTATACTTACGGGATTTCTTTTAGTCTAAGAACAGAAGTGCTAGACGATATCTGATGCATCCCAGTATGAAAGACATGCTATTAAATTATCAGTATCTGGAATGGAATCCAATGGCACTGAAAAGAAAGACAAGAAGAAAGATGACAAGTCTTGTCAGGGTTTCTCTAGTGACAAGGGCTTTCTCTCCCTGATGAGATGAAGACATAAAGGAGATGCTAGTGAAGACATTTTCAGCATGATTTTATTAATACGTTTAAATGACTGATCAGAGAACAGAATAGTGTGCTAAACTTTGTTACAGTCAAGAAAAACATTTATGAACTTTTCCCATCCCAATACCTGTTAAATGCAGATGCATGTAAAATCCATATTAAAATATGTACATAGTTGTTCCAGAATAACCTATCTTCTCTATTGCAGCTTCTGGTCATTTTGGTGATGGGAGGATGCTGGGGCAAGGGGGTTGGGGTTTCTTTTCCTAGAAGCGTACAAGAGCTTGCAGCCAAAACCAATGTATACTTGGTAAAAATGCATGGAAAGGGATAATTTGTCCCTTGACACATCTACAATTTAAGCAGACATCTGTGTGGGAGGAAAGGAAAGGAGGCACTAAAGACCATCACAAAACAGGTCAGTGGCAAATCTGTGAAAAGAAGCCAAGCATCGTGTCATCAACCCTAGGGCCTCTAGGCAAGAACAGCATACTTGGGAAATTTCATTGATACCTACATACTTTTTGTCAAAATCCACTCAACTGAAATAATATTTTGCTCTAATTCTTTTAGGCCAATCAGGCATGCCAAGGTACTTCATGGCTTGAAAATGTGAAAGAGTGCTGCACCTGCCTCTAAAAACACCAGGAAAGTGTGTATGCCCTGGGGAGGGTGGGGGCAGTTAGAGTTCTCCTGTAGGAATTTTAAATACATTGCATGACTGCCGCTTCTCACCTTGGCTGCTGATCCAGCCTGTAATCTGCTCTTTAAGTAATCCTGCCTTCTGCCGTCCTATTGCTCATTATTAATCTCCTGCCTGGGGTTTTAAAGGTTTGATTTGGACAGGTGATCATGTTATCAATAGCCAAAGAAACACAACTGTGGTAATCCAGGCAGAGTTTGGGTTCGTTTTCATTAAATAAACTGTTGCATGTCTTATGGAAAGGAAATTGGAGTTTTCATTATTGGACTTCCTCCATGATTTCTAAATTGTTGAAGGCAAAAACATGCAGCTGAGAGTGCATGGGAAATTTCTGTTGAAGTCAGTGGGAGATTTGCATATGATTGCTATGTGACCGAATAAGTGTATAATCTACTTGTGTTCTGGTTTTAATTAGGTATGGACAACCTGTTTCCAAAATAAATAGCAATTCCAATGACAGAGGTCTTTACCCATCCAGAGCAAAACTCAAGCCAAGTTTTCAAATGTGCTTTATGTCTTTGTTTTTACCTTTAGGATTTCTTGTTAGTCAAAAATCGAAGTGCCATACTTCATGTTTTGTGTAATTCCAACTGTGACCCAAAGGATGAACATGAAGTCACAAGAAAGTCTATTCCTAAATGTTTTTTTCTGTTTGATTTTGTGATTTAATAAATAGTTTATCTGGTCACCTGACACACATTCTCTAAACCTTTAGACATTAACCCATTGATCTTCTTACTCTTATAAAATGAATAGAAAATTATAGGAAAAGTGTGGTATTTTCTTGAAATATTGTAAAAATAGATATCATTCCAAGTCTTAAACTCAAGGTGCTACTGATATTGTTGCTATAGAGCATAAATCAAAAGTATTTTCATTTATTATGCATTGTGTTTTCTTATGCAATAATTTGGTGCAGAATATGGTTTATATACTAATCTTATTACACATGAGTGCTAAATATTATAATTTACATGATAAATGTTTCTCTAGTCTTGTTAAAAACAGTTTCATTGACCAACTGCTACAATAAAACAGTGGTATTTTTATCTTCATCTGGATATTTTGCAAATGTTTACCCTTCCTGTTGCTTTGCTTGTTTTGAAGTTGAAGTACTTAAAAATACTGGAATTATAAATTGAGCAGTAATGTCACTAAGGATCTACATTATTTTAATTAAAATAATGTAGAGTCTTTCATCTTCAAGAATCTTGAAGTAATACATGCTCTTATATATTTACATACTGTCAGTGCTGTTCTCATCAAAGCCCATGTCGATATTTTCTTTGATGTCAAAAAGTGCAGTGTTTGTCTTCAAGATATCCAAAACATTAAACATTTGGGAGAGAGGGAGGTGAACAAGGAAGACTAGGCATGAGGAGATGTATTTGCAGTGGAAGGATCGGAAGTGCATCATGAGAATTTTTTTCTGGACTAAGTGGCCTATTACAGAGGTTTAAGAAAGGATTTAAGAACAAGGTGAGCACTTGGTAATCCCCTTTTTGCTCTACTTTCACTGTTCCTGAGAATCAGCAGCTAAATGCCTTCCTGAACCAAAGACTTTGTCTACCTTCTTATATTAATATCCACTAGTGGATGTGTTCACCACTAAATTGTGCAATTCATTTTTGAACACATTATACTCTTTACCTCAATAATAATCTGTAGCAACAAACTCCATTGTGCAGTAATGCAGCATGGAAAAGTATTCCTTTGCTTTTTTTGTGTTTAGTTTGAAGAGCCGAATCTGGGAAAAAAACCCATACATATTCCTATGCAAAGGTAATATAATTGATTCTCTGCACCTTAACTTTATATCATATTCTTTCTTCTCTTTACAAGATTTGAAGCAAAGAACAGAACACAACATGAAAATGGTGATATATCCTTACTGTAGCTTCTGTCACGAATACTGCGAATAAGGAATGCTGGCTTAGAGTTCAAAACTGTCAGGTAAAACCAGAAAAAGACAATCCATACCAGTGGCATATGTGCTCAAAACAGAGTATCTTCTCCTAAGAAACCACTTAAAAACATGATTTAGGCAAGTTTGAAGTGAGTTAGATTCAGTAAATCTACTAATCAGAGACAATATGGCATTGCATTACCTTTGACAATGTAACTTAGCCTCTCAGTTCACTGATGAGAAAGGACTTAAGATACATTTTTGCTATACTATTGTAGAATTAGAATAATTTTTAAGTTAATAAAGGCCTGGTTACTGATCAGAGGCACATCCAAAATGACCATCTTTATTTTTCACGGTTCCTAACTCCACATCCCTGTTGACACATCTAGCAGTTTTGGAAGAAAATAAAAAGATAGACTAAAATCCTTGTTTCCTATCTGAGTACTGTTGGCAGAGTCCTCTCTTCTGTTCGGGCAATTAAATACTGTCCCAGTGGGAGGAGGTGTCAGAAAAGATTGAACATCTGATTCTCCTTTTAATTCTTTGAATCTCCCCTTCTGGTAAAAACCAGAAGAAATTTCACCAAAGACTCTTGAGAGGACAGTCTCCTCCTTTCATAGAATCATTAAGGTTGGAAAAGACCTTTAAGATCATCAAGTCCAATCATCAACCCAACACCACCATGCCTCCTAAAACATGTCCCGAAGTGCCACGTCTACACCTTTTTTTGAACACCTCTCTGGGCAGCCTGTTCCAATGCCTGACCACTCTCTCAGTAAAGAAATTTTTCTTAATATCCAATATCAACCTCCCCTGACACAGCTTGAGGCCATTTCCCTTCATGCTACCGCTAGTAACTTGGGAGAAGAGACCAACACCCACTTCACTACAACCTCCTTTCAGGTAGTTGTAGAGAGCAATAAGGTCTCCCCTCAGCCTCCTCTTCTTGAGGCTAAACAAGCCCAGTTCCCTCAACCTCTCCTCATAAGACTTGTCCTCCAGACCCTTCACCAGCTTCATTACCTTTCTCTGGACACGCTCCAGCAACTCAATGTCCTTCTTGTAGTGAGGGGCCCAAAATTGAACACAGAATTTGAGGTGTGGCCTCACCAGTGCTGAGTACAGAGGCACAATCACTCCCCTACTCCTGCTGGCCACACTATTTCTGGTAAAAGCCAGGATGCTGTTGGCCTTCTTGGCCACCTGGGCACACTGCTGGCTCATGTTCAGCCGGCTGTCAACCAATACCCCCACGTCCTTCTCTGCCATGCCCTGTAGCGTTGCATGGGCTTGTTGTGACCCAAGTGCAGGACCTGGTATTTGGCCTTGTTAAACCTCATACAATTAACCTCGGCCCATCAATCCAGCCTGTCTAGACCCTTCTGCAGAGCCTTCCTACCGTCAAGCAGATCTACACTCACACCCAATTCAGTGTCATCTGTAAATGTACTAAGGGGGTACTCGATCCCCTCATCCAGATCATTGATAAAGATGATAAACAAGACTGGCCCCAAAACTGAGCCCTGGGGAACACCACTTGTGACCGGCCGCCAACTGGATTTAGCTCCATTCACCACAACTCTCTGGGCTCGGCCATCCAGCCAGTTTTTTACCCAGCAAAGAGTACACCTGTCTAAGTCATGAGCCGCCAGCTTCTCTAGGAGGATGCTGTGGGAGACAGTGTCAAAGGCTTTACTAAAGTCCAGGTAGACAACATCCACAGCCTTTCCCTCATCCACTAGGCGGGTCACCTGGTCATAGAAGGAGATCAGGGTGGTCAGGCAGGAGCTGCCTTTCATGAACCCCTGGTGGCTGGGCCTGATCCCCTGGTTGTCCTGCACATGCTCGGTGAGCACACTCAAGATGAACCGCTCCGTAATCTTCCCTGGTGCCGAGGTTAGGCTGACTGGCCTGTAGTTCCCTGGATCCTCCTTCTGGCCCTTCTTGTAGATGGGCGTCACACTGGCAAACCTCCAGTCATCTGGGACCTCCCCTGTTAACCGGGACTGCTGATAAATGATGGAAAGTGGCTTGGCAAGCTCCTCCACCAGCTCCCTCAATATTCTTGGGTGGATCCCATCCGGCCCCATAGGCTTGTGATTGTCCAGGTGGTGCAGGAGGTCATAAACTGCTTCCTCCTGGATTATGGGGGGTTTGTTCTGCAATCTGTCCCTGCCTTCCAGTTCAGGGGGCTCAATATCCTGGGAATAACTGGTCTGACTATTAAAGACTGAGGCAAAGAAGGCATTAAGTACCTCAGCCTTCTCCTCATCCTTGGTAGCAATGCTCCCTTCCCTTTCCAATAGAGGATGGAGATTCTCTTTGGTTCTCTTTTTGTTCTTAATGTATTTGTAAAAACATTTTTTGTTATCCCTTACAATAGTAGCGAGATTGAATTCTAGCTGGGCTTCTGCCTTTCTAATTTTTTCTCTGCATGACCTAACAAGATCCCTGTACTCTTCTTGAGTTGCCTGCCCCTTCTTCCAAAAGTGGTAAACTCTCCTTTTTTTTTCCTGAGTGCCAGCAAAAGCTCCCGGTTCAGCCAGGCCAGTTGTCTTCCTTGCTGGTTTGTCTTATGGCACATGGGGACAGCCTGCTCCTGCGCCTTCAAGACTTCCTCCTTGAAGAAAGCCCAGCCTTCCTGGACTCCTTTGCCCTTCAGGACTTCCTCCCAAGGGACTCTCCTAACCAGTGCCCTGAACATGCCAAAGTCTGCCCTCCAGAAATCCATGGTAGTGGTTCTGCTGACCCCGCTTCTTACTTCATCAAGAATTGAGAACTCAATCATACCATGGTCACTAAGCCCAAGACAACCTCTGACCACCACATCTCCCACCAGTCATTCTCTGGTTGCGAACAGCAGGTCAAGTGAGGCACCTCCCCTGGCAGGCTCACTTACCAGCTGCATCAGGAAGTTATCTTCCACACACTTCAGGCACCTCCTAGACTGTTTCTTTTCTGCTGTGTTGTATTTCCAGCAGACTCACGGTAAGTTGAAGTCCCCCATAAGAACAAGGGCTACCGATTGTGAGACTTCTGCCAGCTGCTTGTAGAACACTTAATCTACCTCTTCATCCTGGTCAGGTGGTCTATAACAGACCCCCAGCAGGATGTCTGCCTTGTTGGCCTTCCCCCTTATCCTTGCCCATCAGCACTCGACCTTAACATCACAATCGCTAAGCTCTACACCATCAAAACACTCCCTAACATACAGGGCCACCTCTCCTTCCTTGCCTATCCCTTCTGAAGAGCTTATAGCCATCCATTGCTGCACTCCAGTCATAAGAGCCATCCCTCCATGTCTCTGTGATGGTGACTAAGACATAGCTCTCCTGCTGCACAATGGCTTCCAGCTCCTCCTGTTTGTTGCCCATGCTGCGTGCACTGGTGTAGATGCACTTGAGCTGGGCTATCGATTTCACCCCCCAACCTTGGCCCTAGGTTGGGGGTGGCCCCTAGGATGGCCCCCAATGCCACCCCTAGGCTCCTCTCTATTGGGCCTGGCTATATCCCCTTCCCTCTTCAAACCCGGTTTAAAGCCCTCTCGATGAGCCCTGCCAACTCATGTGCAAGAATCCTTTTCCCTCTTGGAGACAGCTGAACTCCATCTGCCACCAGCAGGCCTGGTGCCATGTAAACCTCCCCATGATCAAAAAAAACCAAAATTCCACTGATGACACCAGCCTCTGAGCCATGTGTTAATCAGGTCAGTATTCCTCCCTGCCACTGGTGGGATTGAGGAAAACACTACCCATGCTCCTGATCCTTCAAACAATCACCCCAGTGCCCTGAAGTCCCTTTCGATCCCTCTTGGGCTTTTCTCCACAACCTCATCACTGCCCACCTGCATAACCAGTAGTGGGTAGTAATTAGAGGGCCGTACCAGACCAGGGAGTTTCTTAGTAACATCTCTGACCAGGACCCCAGGGAGGCAGCAGGCTTCCCTGTGGGATGGGTCTGGTTGGCATATTGGGCCCTCTGTCCCCCTCAGATGGGAATCACCTATGACAATTACCTTCCGTTTCTCCTTAACAGAGGCAGTCGTAATGCATGGGGCTGACCAACTCTCCCTAGGCAACCCCCTGGATGGACCTTTACCTATGTCCTCATTTGCCTGGCCCTCAAGTTCCAGAGCCCCATATCTGTTGTGTAAGGGCAGCTGGGAAGGTGAGGGAGGCTGGGAGGGGATTTGCTTGCTGCCCCGAGCAGAGACCTGTTTCCATTCCCTGCCGTCTCTTAGGTCCCCTCCTTCTGCTTGGTAGCCTATGTACCTCCTCTGCTTTGTGTATATATACCTGTTTCTAATGGCTCAAGTCTTTATTTTTTTTTATACTATTCTTGAGTCTTTGAGTATTCTCAAGTCTTTTTTTTTTTTTTTTGTACTATTCTTGAGTTAAATCCTCTGTTCTGTATTACTTATTGAGCTGATCAGTTGCTTTCCATCTGTATGCAAGATGGTTGCAATTCCATGGCATTCCCTATTTGTAGAAGGTAGAGCTCTTTGAGCTGATAGAATTTTTAGGCAACCTAAATATATACTATGATAAATAGCACAGCCATATCTCTCATTACTAACAAAAGAGTGGCATAGAAAAAAGTGAATTAATTACAGATTAAATTTTCTGTAAATTGTTCTTTATTTCTCCTAATGACACCAAATGTGCTAGTTAGTCATAAATTTACCTCTCACAGAGCAAGCCAAAAACAAAAAAACTTGTAGCATGAGTACATTTAGCTTATACATTTATCCTTATAGCCCTGTAATATAAATCTGAGGTTAGCACAAATGGCACCATCCTACAGATGTAGCTCTAACACAGTATGTGGTTTATGCTGAGCCATTAGAGCTATTAAAGCACATTAACATTAAATAGTGTAATAACATGAGTTGTGCCTCCTGCATTACTGAAATGCTTCTCCCCTTAATACTTTTATTGTGGAATTCTGTATGATTTATTACTATGCAGCTGTGCTAATTTCAGTATTACATGTCCGAACATTTTGGCCTTGTTTGCACTAGTCATAAGTCTCTGAATGAAATTTGGTTTCATTAGATAGCTGTCTTTGGCTGAACTGGTGAGTTCATCTGAATCATGAAAGCACCCGCTACCACTTTACCAGATTACAATCTGAATAGATACTTTATTATTGATGCACTGAGTGCTTTTAGATTAATAATTCTGAAAAATTATTGGAATACTTGTAACTGATTAGGTTCTTTGCTTCACATGTTTCTTGTGTTTTGTTGTTTCATTGGTTTTTTAAGAGAGGTCATGACTGATACCAAGATCATGGAGTGACAGAGTGAGCTTAACCAGAAACACTGAGTTGGTATAAATTCCCTAAAGAAGCTTAGCAGATAAGTGGCAGCATCAAAATGAGAATTTCCAAAGTTTCAGTTCAATCGCTCTTCAGTCCTGTAGCTATCATTTTCAGTGGTGTATCTGCCCCTTTTATAGTTGAGCTTTATGTTGAAGTTGAAGAGTAGTAAACTTTCTATAGAGTGTTTAGTCTTTTATTGGGAACTTTAATATTGGTCATTTTTTTCTGAAGTATTGTTGAATGTCTCAGATAAACTGCTGACAGATTACAGTATATTACACCTGACTAGTGGAAAATCTTTTCATCTATAAAGGTCATGGTGTTTCCTTTTTCTGTTAAATAAAGCCTTATGTCCAGCTCTAGCAACAGTGTAGCTGATATGCTCTTACTTTATAAAAGAATAATTGCATTACAAAATTGGAAAATATTCAATTGCTTTCCCTTTCAGCACTGGACTACACTCAAAAGCCAGAGAGCAAAATGGTTCTGAGCAAACTGACATTCAGTGCTGAGGATAAAATGCCACATTAAAGATTTCTTCTTAAAAGTATAGATACAGTGTAGCTTCTAATATATCTTAGGCTATCTTGGCAAACCTTTTGGTGTGTACTGTACGTTACTGATTTAATTTCAACCACAAAGGGAAATAGGCCTCCTTATGACCAGCTGGTGGTCTACATTTGTCTTTCGCTTAAAGACAGCAATACCAAAGACTGTGTTTTAAAGAATGACATAAAATATAACAAGAAGGAGCTATACTTTATCTCCCTCTTCTGTTTATCAAGAGGGAATTTCCCTTTCTTTTTGTGAAGAAGGAATTTCCCCTCTTTTTGTAGTTTACAGGGTAACTAAAGAGCAAGTTCTTTGCAGTGCTGTTGTTTAGGTTGAATGTTATGTTGAATTCGGTAATTCACAAAAAATCATATTAGAACTCTGATGTTCTAAATATATTAGACTTTATCTCATACCTTAAAGATATAACTAGTTAAGCATAATATTAATAGGAAAGCAAAATGTCATCCAAAAAGAGATTAATAACAGTAGATCATGGCAGGCTTTTTCTGGGAAAAAAAGCCCAAACCCAAACCAAAACCCCAAACAACAGAAAAAAATCCCAAACCAACCAAACAAAAAAACAACCTACTACATCTTCACACAATGAGTGCAGCAGTTCTCTTCTACCGAAACTTCTGTAAATGATTTAGATGTGCCACATAATAATCACTATTAACTGATCTAAAGAACATAAAATTTAAGGAAGAATTGTAAGGCAGGTGGGGAGCTAAGAAAAAGAAGATGGCACTGGGGACTGTTGAAAAAAGAAGCATCAGGCTGGAGAGTAGATGCTAGCTGAGTTCCTCAAGGAACAGGTTTTGGTTTCATTAATTATTTCACAAATATATTAAAAACATCCTGAGGAAAGTCAATGCTGTCATAAAACTGGGAGCAGTGTCAGTATCAGAGAGAATTGAGACTATATTGAAGAACATGCCAGACAACCCTGAAGACTAATGCAAAATGCTAGGTCATGCACTTGGCAGAATTTTATGTTACCTCCTGTATGCTGAATATAAATGAGAAAGAGAAGGATGGGTTAATGACAAGATGTAGCTATGAAATATGAGGTAGCTATGAAAAAAGCAAATGCAAAATAATTTCTAGGATGATGCCAGGAAACTTTTAAGGCATCTCTAGGGTAGGAGAACTGTTCCCTTTTATGATTACACATAGAAAAATATTAATGCTCATTTTAAAGGACTTTGTGAGACTTCACCTGAATTACTGTTTTTCTGTTCTAGTTATGCATACTTAAGAATAAAGAACTCCATCTGAAACATGTGCTTATGGTCTACTTGTGGTCTACTGTTTGATCAGAGGTGAAAAACATCTACAAGCTGGTGCAGGGTCTAGAGCACAAGCCTTATGAGGAGCAGCAGAGGGAAATGGTGGTTTTTAGCCTGGAGAAAAGGAGACTCAGGGGAGACCTTATAGTTCTCAACAACTACCTGAAAGGAGGTTGTAGTGAAGTGGGTGTTGGTCTCTTCTCCCAAGTAACGAGAGATAGGACAAGAGGAAATGGCTTAAAGCTGTGCCAGGGGAGATTTAGATCAGATATTAGAAAAAATTTCTTCACCAAGGGGTTGTCAAACCTTGGACCAGGCTGCCCAGGGAAGTGGTTGAGTCACTTTCCCTGGAGATATTTAAAAGATGTGTAGGCGTGGTGCTTAGTGACGTGTTTTAGTGGTGGACTTGGCAGTGATAGGTTTACAGCTGGACTTGGTCTTAAAGATCTTTTCCAACCTAAACAATTCTATGATTCTATGATTCTACAAACAAAGCAATAAAGCCTGTCCTATTTGATTATCTAAAGAAAACTAAAAAGTGTGCTATCTTGTTGTTATTTACAGAAGATGCTATGCAAATAAAGGAAGAGTTTAAGTTGCTGGTGCAACAGTAAGTGGAAATAAGTATGGATATATTTTAAGGTAGAAACTAGATGAAGATTCATAACCATCACAGCAATTGACCAACCCATGTCTTTTAAGCTGCACGCAACTAACAAGCATTTCAAGTGCAACTTTTTGCTGGAGCTATAACATATGACCCACAACAAGGCTATTCTGGTGTAATGGCTGCTTAATACTCCAAATCCCTGATTGCCCATTCCAGTAAGACAGCAGGAACCAACGGATCCAGCACTGCAATGATCTCACTGTGTTCCCAGCCAAGCTCCAGCTCACTAATTGGAGCTGTTTTTCTCTGGCCAGTGAACAGGCTTGGAATATCTTCTCCCCAACAGTTTCTGTGGTATGTGGAGCAGGACACCTATGATAAAGTTACACAGTCTTAAAACCAGGAAGTCTTATGTCCTTTGGGATCTTACGTAGTGAACTGAAATATATGTTACCTGGTACTGAGCTAAGTTGTTTATGTGGTTTGCTGTTCCTGAGCAGTGGTGTAACTGACTGCAAGCATGACTGAAACAGGCTAATTAAAAAAATAGGAAAAAAATGTTTGGGGGTCTGGTGTGTATCAGTCATAGAAAGGATACCATGTGATGATGACACAATTGCAGACAGGGAAACTTCCAGTCTGCTATTTGAAGTTAAGTGGAGCAATGCCTAAACCAAACTATACTAATGTGAATAAGAGCTGGAGCATCAAACCAGGCTTTAGTATTTGAATAAAGTAATTAACCAATTCATAAGGAATTGATAACAACATGTGCAGATGACTTTGCATTTTCCTTAATTGGACTACTGAATGACTTGATTTTCTCTATATTACTTGCTGTCTATATATTCATTATCTGTGCTTTGTTGCTTCCTATTCCTTATTCTATTAGATAAATGTCAGCTCTGGTGTACAATCAAGTCTGTTGTTGAAAGTATCTGACTGAAAGCCCTTGTTCTTGCAAGAGACCTTCTGCAGAAGGCTGGACACCTAACTTTTAAATGGTTAAACATAAGCCTGATACTGACTGACTGTCAGGGATGTTTGCATTCCGGAAATAGCAAAGAAAACAATGAAAGAGAAAAGGAGATGGAGAGAAATACATTTTAAGCCATTGTTTTTAAAACAATATCTATTTTTACCTTTCATTTTTCCATTATAGTCTAACTTTTAACCAGCTTTTTATTTTTTGTGGGTGCAATGGAGCACTGCATTATATTGTTATCCTCTCAGCTTCAGAAGAAGGAAAAGAGCAAAGTAACGAATACCCGCCAGCAGCCACACTTTCTCCTAATAAGCAACCCAAAACCTATGAAAATAGTAAAAAGCCTTATAAAACAAACAAATCAAGAAACAAGAATCCATAATTTTAAAGTATTCTGATTTGAGCTATTCTACATCACATAAAAAAGAGGCCTATACAGTCCTGATCTCCCTAGCCTGTAGACTACTGAATGTAGTCCATGACAACTTTTTATACATTTTGAAGCATTACAGTTCCCCATCCAGAGTTTAAAGGATTTAAACTCCTTCACCCATTGTAAGTTTTGCCCACTCTCCAGGTTCATTTTACTAACCTTTTACAGTAATCTGGCCTGATAGCTTCATCCACAGCCAATCCTCTCTGCAAAGTTAATCAAAAGCCATTATTTATTGCAGGACCATACCTACTACGTGCTGTAGGGAGGTAGTGGGAGCCAGATAGAATTAGCAACAAAGCTAGACCTTGTCTCCCTACGATTTTCTAGTGGTTACACCCTGGGAGGGGAGGAACCCAAGGAACACAGGATATGATCTGATACATGAGCAGACTCTTACAGCAAACTGGCATATCAGTAGTGAGGCAGGGACAGCCACTCTATGTAGCCCAGCAAAATCTTGGCTACCCTGAATACTACTAATCGTTGTAAGGTTTGTTGCCTTGTAACTGCAACATAACACACATCCTAGACAAATTTTTGATGCCTACAAACCAATAATGAAGGAAAAAAAGAAGTAGAGAGAATAGTTTTCTTACAGTTATAAAAGCTTCCCCTTATTTTTTGCCAAACTGTCAAATCTGGCAAATTTACCTTAAAGAAAATATCTTTAATACCTGCACAAATGGCAATAAATACGAGAGAGATGTTGTTGGAGAAGGAGGAAAAGCACATTTGCCAACTATTTCATTTTCTCCCCATCCACTCGTCATAAGTGAAAAAAGCTAATCTTGAAAGCTTATGAGCTGAATGTCCGTATCCCATCACGAATGCTGTTATTGATTCTGCTCAGTAGCAAAGTGAGTGAAGCAAAGCAAGGATTCGAATGTAAAACAGGTGAAATAGCTTTTGACATCTACTTCACAGTTTATTTTACACTGCTTCAAAAGTAGCTGGCTCTCCAATGCCATTAGTGCTGTTTAGATGAATGGGCATTGCAACAGCAGATGGAATTCTCTGATGACAAATACAAGGTAATGAACACGGGAAGGAATAATTTGAACTGCTTACACACATTACTAGGTTGTAAATTAACTCTAAGCAATTACTTAGTAAAAAAAAATGGGGATCACTGTGGAAATTTCTGGCCAATATACTGTAGGTGCTAAAAAAAGGAAGTAAAATGTTGATGTATATCAGAAATGAAATTGAAAATAATTTAGGTATTTGCTTATGGGTTTGTATTGTTCCTAGTCACCATGGTATTTGTGAATCTTCCATGCAATGTCATTAATATTAGGAAATATCTGTGGAATACAATGTAGTTTCTAATGTTTTATTATGTGCCTGGGCTTCAGGTGTTTGTGTGTGTTTGTGTTAGTGCTTATTCACATGTGCATTATACTTCTCTCACAGTTATTTTACAATGAAATAATGGATAAAAATGTCACTATTCTATCAATCTTTGCTTAGTATGCCATAGGCTGTGATGATACCATATAAATCGGGCATACACCTCAGTTTTATTCGGCTGGTACATTTATACAAGAAATAAATGTTTCTCCTAGGCAGCAAACCTGTTGCAAGAGACAACCTGATTACCTACATTTTACCTGAAATAATTAAATAATACTGAATTAAAGAATACTGATAGATTTAGGGCAGCATGCACTATCAAGATACATAAGATTTAAAAATGAAAAAATAGATCAGTTCACTTTTATTTATATCTTACATCACTTTCTTTTTCTTGCTATTCCTCCACATATAAGAATTACTTATTTTATGCTTTGGCTGTGCTTGTGTTTCTGAAAGTTTCCTGCCAATTGAATCCCATTGACTTTAACAACATTGCTTCCAGTGTATGGAAATGTAACTTGCATCAACACTAATTCTTATTAAATTCAACTGACAATATTATTCTTAATTAAAGACATCTAGGGAAGCTCTAGTAATACTATTTTATAATGGACAATGCTATTCTGAAATAAATGAATTTGAATGTTCACTAGAATTGCCTTTTTTGACCGATATAGGTAGATAAATTCTGATGATAGTGAGCAATCCACATTTTCAAAAGTTAAAGCTGATTTCATTTTCATTTTTATTTAGAAAATTTCTTTGACTCCTTTGACTAATTTTCTATAATATTGTACTAGTTTACATTATTTACAAGTGAAACATATTTACAGGCTTAATAAAATAATTAAATATTGTCTGAAATAAATGTTTTATTTGAACCCAAAACAAGGTTCCAGGAAAAATTTTTCTCAGGTAATTTTGACCTGGGGATGAGGAATAAGGGTACTCTGAGCTGGAACAGCACCAAAATGCACCAGAAAAAGGACTTTTTATTCTCCCTCCAGGTTTCCTCACAAGTTATGTATACAAAATGCTGAAAGATGTAAATTACACATTGGTTGTTTGTTGTGACTTTAAGGACAAAGGGGAACCAAATGTCTATAATTTGTCAAGAGAGGGAGCCAAAAGAAGACTTAGACGGGAGTGCATACTTCAGATATAGTATGTATTACAGAATACAATATTTTGCACATTTGGGAAATATCCAGTGACATATTTTTTGCAGCTCAAGTTGACAGATGTATCCATTTTGAGAAAGACTTGACTTTTCTTGAGCTACCTTAAATCATCAGTGTAGGAAAATAATCTCTATGGAGATATTCCTGTTACAGCATCCTCTGCCTCCCCTCCTTCTTTCCCCTTACTTTAAATAACATGATTTAGGTTTTTTTGTGTTTAATAAAAAGAAGAAAGAGAAGATTAATTAAATGAGGATAACTCAGTGTGGACATAGGAATGAAAGGGACCTTCTGTGTTATCAAGTCCAGTTCCTAGTTATACAATTATGTTAATAATGGTAAATAAAATAAGTCCGTAACTGCTCTGTATTGCTGAGGCCACCTGACAAGGAATCATTCATGCTTATTTCATGCTTTTTCTTACTCTCCAAAGTAGAGTATGTATTAGGAATGGTCCCCAGTTGATGCAAAATCACCAGCTGTCATGGGAATTATTTGGGAGAGTTCTAGAAGGTCTGGGCCAAAACTGAGCCAGGGATCAGTTTTATAGTGTTGACAATGGAGTTCCCATGCTCAAGGGCGCTTTCTTGGTATTGTGTCAATCACTAATGTAGGTGTAACTAATACCTTTATAAATTGATTTAGCTGTATTAGAACTACTAATTTTTTGCTCTTCTTAGGTCTATTATGAGGCTGTTCTAGAAGTTTGCTTCTTCCGTGAATAAAAATCTTTGTCTAGTTTCCATTATATATTTATTCATATCTAGATTATATCCCTTTGTTCTTTATAACAATGCTATACAATAGTAAATTAAACTATACTCTGTTTTATCAAACTCCCGATTTATGTAAAGTAAAAGGAAAATCACCAAGATAACAAATTCAGGATTAAGTTGTTGTGCATTGAATATTTGACTAAGGCTGATGCCAACATTTCCTGTAAATCAACTTAGTAATAGTTAATGGGATGCTTTGTATCCTTATGATCAAGAAGAGTGCATTATTGAACCCTGTGGTTTTTGTCTGGGCTTGTAGACCCTAAAGACATAATGAAGAATTATGAAGTTAACTATTTACTGAAGAAATCTATTTAGCAAATGTGTTCATGCAATAGTTTCACAATAAATTATAATTCTCTCTTATTTTGAATGGCATTGGACTCAAAATTATTGATCATGAGTATATATAGGATTTATAAGGTTTTCAAAGCGAGAGAACTGAGTGCCTGTTTCTTAACCTCAGTGTGCATTGCTCATTTGAATATCCCAATTAACATCAGTGGGTTGGTGATGTGATTAAATGCCACTCAGTATGTAGAATCTTGACCAGTGCAACTTTGCCAGAAATTCACTACAATCAATTTAAAGTGGTATGAAAAATGCATAAGCCCTCAACCTGAAAATAAACTGTTAATCCAAATTGATCATATTTTGGTGAAATAGCTTTTCCTCCCTGATATATTGTATGATCATTCATATATCAGCATCTGCTGAAAACACAGTTTTGTTATGTGTTCTGGCTGTTCCATCTTCTGTAATATGGATAAAACATGAATATTCACATATATTCGTGTATATATATAGCCTCACCTTGGCCTCTGGGTTAAGCCGAGAACATTTAGTGCATAAGACTGAAACTTAATCAGAAGCTATTCTGCTGTGAGTAAGAATCATGGCTCAAAAGGTGCTACCTCCATAACCATAGCAACCAGATCTTCACACCTGAGGAAACAATTCCAATTGTCATTGCATGCAATGCAAGTATAGACTTTACAACACAATAGTTGTGACTTTTTGATGTAATCAAAAAAAAAGTATATCTTCAAATGTGGTTTTCTTGTCCAAAGGAAGCTCTTTCAATTTTACTTTAATTTTATCATTTTACTTCATTATACAGATGTAAAAAGAGGGCAGATAATGAAAGAGAAACTTGTTCAAAGAGATGAAAATTAAACTAGCTACTGAGATCCTCTTCCAACACCATTGGAGTTCCAAAAATCCCTATCAACTGAAGGAAAATGCTGAGACAGTAAAGCTGACTGAGCACCTTACAATGCAATAAGGTCAAGAGAGTGGATACTCAGATTCTCGTCTCCCTGAATGCCAATGGTTCCTGTTCCCATTATTCCTATAGCTTCTGGTTATTATTCCTGCTTGCTTTCCCTCTGTATCTCTCTCCTGCTGTGCTACATTAGAAAACTGAAATGCATGACAAGCTCTCACAAGGCCCTCATCCTCTGGTTTTCGCCTCAAACAAAAAAAAACCAAGAACAAAAGTGCTTTTCATAGGGATGTGGGAATCACGATAGCTACAGTTGAATACTTTTTTTTTTATTATTTTAGGGGTTGCTAAAGAACAGTATATTTTAGTTCATGGAAAAGGAGAAAACAAACATGTCTTATTTCTCTCAATAGTTTAAAAGTTCTGGTGATTTTGTTTAAAAAAAAAAAAGAAATTCCAAAAGACCTATCTACCTTTATTTAGCACCTGAAGAAATTCCCATTTTATCACTTTGTAGTTTTTCTGGTTAAAAAAAAAAAATGAACAGGTGTAGTTATTAGCTAAGTTTAACAGAGTTTCTGCAACTAATGCATGACATTTCACAGGTAGAAGTTTTCTGAAATTTCTTGGTAATTTTGGAAAAGCTATTGTAATAATTGAAAGCTGCAGAAATGTTACTGCATGGAAATTATCCTTCTAATTTACCACCCTTTAAAACTACAAACTCAAAGTAGATGTGTTAAACATTTTAAAACACTGGCCTTTTTAAGAGCTATTCCTTCTCAACAGTTTGGAGGATAGCAGGTTTTACAAGGGGTTAATTTGGTTTAGTAAGAGATGTAGACCATAAAAGTTGTGAGTCACCTTAGTCACCTGGTGGAAACTATCTAAAGTGCGCCCAGAGAACCTGGAATGCTGACCCTATACCAGCCTTTAGCTCTTTGACTCAAAGTAGGATTCATTTGATGAAATTTACTGTTCTGAACTGATCAGCCTATGATCTTTATAGTCTGTGAAGATCTAGTCAATATACTCAGTGCAGTCCCAGATGCAATTCATCTCCTAGGTAAATATCTGTCTGAAATAGGTCAGATGAATCACATTCCTAAGGCATTTATTTTTTTCCTTTGACTGTTAAGAGAGATTTAGGTCACTGGCTGTGATGTTAACATCTGCATTGTGGGTGTTGAAAGGCAGGTGAGACAAAATCCAGCCAATGTTTTCTGAATAAATTAACTTATCAGTCTGTGTTTCTTTTTTGTGGTTAAAAAAGCTGTGGAGATAAATATTAACTCACCTGCCAGAGAACTGTTGCTCTTTGATTGCCACAAAACTGCTATTTGTCTGGCTTCCAGAGAATAAGGACAATTCTTCTTACACTGGACATCCCTCACACATGCTGGGTAGCAATTCATGCTTGACCTTACTTTAGGTCAGTTCTGATTATCAGTGTACTTTATGGGTATGATGAACTGAATGTTTGTGACTGTAGATTTGATGAACTCAAGCAGTTGAGTGATATGATAAAGGTGTTCAAGATTCAAGTCCAGTGAGAAGCTTGCTTCTCAGGTGCTCTTGGCCTTGAGGGGAAAATATATGCTGTACAAGAACCAAAAGTTAAAACTAATCTGAGTGACCAGTGAATAACCTGATTTTCAGGGCTCCTGAGCATAAAATACTTTGATTCTATAAGGGAAGAATTCAGAAAACCAAATTAAGATGTTTTTAAAAGTCTGTAAAATGTGTTTCCACAGACACTGAAATGCCATAAGCATATAGCTGTTGGCTGACATGATTACAAAACAGTCAAGATTGTTTGCCTACTTTAATTATATCATTCCCACATGTGTTCTTTTACATAAAAACTTAATTCTCCACTTCATCTACTCTGATACTCCTCTCTAGATATCTCTTTTGAGAGATCTTTATCTTAATATTTTTCAGAGACAAACTATTTTCATTTTCTATACTGAATAGCTGTTAGTTAATATCTTTGAAGCATAGAGGAAGTTATTCTGGGAAATTGGAATGAACAGAGGATAATGGCTCTCCTGATCAGACTGAGAACCATGGCCTATACGTGGGGAGCACCAGAAAAGGAAAAAAAAAAAAAAAGCTTGGGAGAAATAGGTGAAATAAAGGTTGTCACCAATGTGGAAAATCAGTGTATTAAGAAGGATTATTTTCCACAGTTCTCTCTTGGAGGCAATTATGTTGATCTCATTGTTAAGACTTCTTAGATATATTTATCAGTATCATCACAGCATAACAGATTATTTACCTGAGAATATCTACTGGTTTGTAACCTGCGTTGTTAGGTTTTTTTATTTGCTCTACTGATTTAATGCAGATGCAAAGAATGGCACAGATATACTTATGAATAAATCACAGTTATCGTACTATTACCTTTGGTCCTTCATGAGTTTACTATGCCTCTCCTGAAAACCTTCCTATCCTTTAATATATTTAAAAGATGTTTCTGATATATAATCTTCAAACCTAAAAATGTATAGAAATATGATTGTAAAAATAGACTGAGTTTGGATAACAAAAAAGGCATGTGAAATATTTTTCAAGTAATTTGACTGACTTCATCTTTCTCATCCCTGCTCCATGCCATTTTGATCCACTCATATTCTTCTACTCTTTGCCTATAGTTTTTGTTCCTGTCACTTTTATTCTCCTCCACTCTCTCTCTGAGGTCTTACTCATTGAATTTCTGCACAGAATGAATTTTAGGGCACTTTACAAGTCCCTCAAGGTTTTTTTTTATCAGGGAAAATCTGACAGACCATTAATGACAGCAACACACAGCAGGCGCCACCAGAATTAAGGAAACATTTCAAAAATGTAAATTGCAAGTGGTGATATTCGAAGGCTCCAAAATGAAAATTAATTAGACACATCAGAGAGATGTGTGTGTGTGTTGTGAGGGGGAGATGTTTGTTTCTCTTTAAGCCATTTTGTTTTCATGGAACCAGAGGCTGTGTGCAGTGGGGTCAGAAGATCTGATTTACAATGTGCCTTCACAGGTAGAAACATTCACTGTCGTAGGGTGGTCTGATCCAGATCATTTGTTCCAGTTTTAACATGCCTAAATGCAATTCTTATTTTACTTCAACAGAGTTTCCCTCAGATTTCTTTGCCATAAGTACTTGGCTGTCTTTTGAACTTAAATTAAAGCTTAACTAACTGGTTTATATGAAAAAAAGTCATAAAACACGTAAGTACTGTAATGAAGATGCATTGCTGCTCTTTGCGATTTATATCAACAATTTTGTCCAATTTGTTTAGGCATATAGTGCTGAAATTACAGTGTACCCCTCAAGAGAAATAACTGGAGATAAGATGATCCTTACATGTAAGAGATGAAAAGAAATAGGAGCATAGCTAATTATCTATAAACACACAGTCCAGGGCTTGGTACCCTTCAAAGGGAGGACTTTCTCTTGGTTCCACCTGACAACATCATGCCTCTACAGTGTATGTTATTAATACTAATGCATTGATATTTTTCAACATCTTTCATTCAAGAATCTAAAAAAAATCATTGTTAGCATTAAAAAGTAATCTTCAAAACATCTTCAGTGTGCAGTTGATATTGGAGAGAGTCACCCAGGCATATACAGTGGCCAGGTCTTCCTCTGGCCCTCTGTTAGGATATTTTCAGTGCAAAATAAAAATCAAACAGAAAGAATTACATTGGGTATATCAAAACTCAAAATGGGTCTTTGAGGATCTTGCTATTGCTGAGACTTGCCATTGACTTCCATTTCTGGGAGGAAAAAATAATTTTTTAGAATTTTTTTATGTTTTAGGATTTATCTTTATTCAGCTTAACATGTTTTCATATGTCTCTTCTCTTTCCTAACTCCCATGGCCAAAAAGCTAGAGACAGAGGAGAGAAGAGGGAGATGGAGGTGTGAAAAAGATGTGGGAGTAAGATAAAGGCTAGTAGATGAGATTAAGACAGCAAGATGGCATTACCTTGGCTATTCCTAGGACATGTCAATGACCCAGCTACAAAACTTTGGTTTTTGACACACTGGCAAAACAAAAAACTTAACAAAGCAAAGTTTCAGTGCTACTTATCAATTTCTATTAAAATTTACCTTGTTCATTCCTTGTAAATGACTGCACTCTTCTACACACTGCTTTGGTTTGCCAGTTTTTGCTGAAGCTGGCCATTCCTTTTCTTCTTGCAAATATCCATCGAGCAAGTTGTGTCTGCTGGACTACTTAGAATCACAGAATCATTAAGGTTGGAAAAAAACTCTAAGATCATCAAGTCCAATCATCAGCCTAACACCACCATGCCTCCTAAACCATGTCCCGAAGTGCCACATCTACATGTCTTTTGAACACCTCCAGGGACGGTGACTCCACCACCTCTCTGGGCAGCCTGTTCCAGTGCCTGACCACTCTCTCAGTAAAGAAATTTTTCCTGATATCCAATCTAAACCTCCCCTGACACAGCTTGAGGCCATTTCCTCTCATCCTATCACTAGTAACTTGGGAGAAGAGACCAACACCCACTTCGCTACAACCTCCTTTCAGGTAGTTGTAGAGAGTGATAAGGTCTCCCATGAGTCTCCTCTTCTCCAGGCTAAACAACCCCAGTTCCCTCAGTTGCTCCTCATAAGACTTGTTCTCCAGCCCCTTCACCAGCTTCATTGCCCTTTTCTGGACATGCTCCAGCACCTCAATGTCCTTCTTGTAGTGAGGGGCCCAAAACTGAATATAGTGGTTCTGTTGGTTGATGTCTGAGCTTACAAGAGGTAGTTGCTCAGAACACCTAGCCAGGAAGAGTTTGGATGTCATCCTTCTGGTAGGTCCTGATAAAAACAGAAGAAGTCAAGCAGAGGAAGAAGGTTGCCCAGAGAGGCTGCTCAGTCTCCATCCTTGAGTGTTTTCAAGGCCCTGAATAATCTAGCCTGATCGCATGGCAGACCTTGCTTTGAGCAGTGTTTTGGACTAGAGACCAGCTGAGGTCCCTCCATAACTGAGTTATCCACTTGTCCTAGACACATTCCTAGAAGCCACTGGTTTGAAAGCTGCTATATTCTCCTTTTGCAGATTCCTGTGCAGCATACGGCATAGCAGAGAGATGTGGGACTCCAGCTGGGGCAGTGCCAAAGGAGGCTGTACACAAAATGATCACAAATACTCCACAAACTGAATATGGAAAATAAAGGAGGAGAGGAGCTAACAGAGCAGAGAAGCACATTAGTAATCCCCTTGCCAACACCGTCATCCAACATTTCCTCTGAAGGACAAGGGGTCAGGAGATAATACTGCATTTGGACACAAACTGGAAGTGTCAAAGTTGTGTTCTTTTCAGACTCAAGCAACAAAAATAATCCTTCCTCTCCTGCCTAGCACATCTGAGAAATATCCAGCTTCCAGAAACACCCATTCATACCTGCCTAGTCCTCGGGGGCAAGCTGGTAGTAAATGAAGACAGAGTTTTACTCATTCTGTGAGTGTGAGAGAATTGCAGACAGTGGTTGCTGCAACAAGGATACTGCTGTCCCCTTTCAAATTTAAACCCAGATTCTTCACGTATTTTCCACAATCTCTTTATATTTACATGCATGAAAATATAATTGTTTTCCACTGTATGGAATGTTTTCCCTTTGACCTTTGGTTGGAAATACAAGCTGTGCTGGTGAAATCCTAGCCAGCAGGAATCCCCAGCTCTCTGTTATCCGTGGGCGGTGTCATTACCAGGTAAACCACAGGGAAACCTCCTGCCAACAGCTGTCCAGGGTATTACCCTGCCATGCTTTAGACCTCTAACAGTCGTTTACAAGCAGCACACAGTGGCCTGGAGCCCACTCTTGCCTCACCAGAGTAAGTCCAACATAGCTGCTCAGCAGCAAAATTGCATACAAAATACAGGATGCAGAAAAGCAGTAACTGCAAGAACAGAATATCTTTTCCTGATATTAAGAGTCTTCATGCACCTCATTTTATGCATACATCTCAAAAGGGTTTTAGTGTGATGAAAGCAGTGCAGCATGCTTGAGCTGTGTCCTTTGGCTTTATCAAACAAGACCTGAAGTAATTTTTATGAGAAATGGGGAAACTGAGGCAGATATCAGTAAACATCACAGGTTAACGGCTTAACTGGCTGACTGCAAGCAATTAGAAATTAGTTTATAACTATATGTAGGCTATCGGCATCTGGATATCACTTGATCCGTTTACTTATATATTGTGCCTTTAGTGTCTAACATTTGGGGGTTTTATTGCTATACAACAGAAGCTCTTTAGGCAGGGACTGTGGTTTTCTTTATAGTGAATACTACCGAAAAAAAAAATCTCTTGCCATCAGTGGCTACATCCTTGCATTTAATTTTTCTGTATGGAGTTGTGATAAATAACCTCTTTTAATGCCTGAATAGTTATTATATCTAATGGTTACATCGTTTAACTGTAATAACCAAGGCTGAGAAAATAAGTGATAAATAGCCAATCACTTACTCAATGCATTTTTGTTCTTGTAGTATTTGTGAATTGTCAATGACATTTCCATGGACATAGTAACCTATTGGAAATTAGTCATGAAAAAAATGCTGCAATTATTTCTTGGTCTATAATTTGAGGACTAAGGTTGAAGCATCCTTTGCAACTACCAGTGGATTTTTTTTCTCATCTTTCTTCCTGCTAAACAGTGTTTAGAGTTTTTATGCAAGAAACATCTACTGTAATAAGAAAAATGTTCACATCAAAAAGCAAAGTCCAAATACTTCACGCAAAAATCAGTTCTTTGTCTTACAATTCTTTAAAGCAGGCACAAAACCACTATAACAAATTAACTTATTCACTGGGACAAGAGAGACAATATTGTTCGAAAATGTTTATCTAACATCATAGTGGAAACTCCAGCAAGGTGGAGAGAAGGCCACTTTCTTTTATGAAGTCCATATAAGCAGAAGCACTATAACGTATCTCCTGTCTTAGCTGGGACTTCTGAGTAAAACTGCATGTGAGGTAAGTGCTAAGAATAATACAAAGAGAGGACCTTTTGTAATGGAAGCATCCGTTTTCTTCCTGTCACTTCCCAGTGTTGGCAAATATGTGAATTATCTTATAGGACTAATAATTCTAACCCACAGAGTAAAAAAGAAAGGAAAATGCTCTTGTATTTGTATGAGGAAGGAAAGTCTATTTACAGCACAGCTGAATAATCATGGTTGCCATGCTACAACAGTTTGTTGACTAAAATAAGCGTATAAAAAAGTGGCTCTGTTATCAATGATCATTGATCCATCCTACAAGCAAAAATCAGCTGCTAAGCCTAATAATCTCCTATGGCATTGTTCAGTGAAAAAAATGAAAGCAGCAGTCACACTGCTGAGTCAATATTTACGACTCAGTGGGATTTAGTTCAACCAGAGCTACAAATGTGCCATGTGTAAGTGGTCTGGGGGCTCTGCTGCGGTGCCCCAGCCAGCCCCGCACTGCAAGCAAGCAGCCACCCGGCACTGCAGATGCCTCGTGCCCTGTAGAGAATGACAAGGTACTGAATGTCTTGTTGAGCCACGTGTCTCACAGACAGTTATGAATGGTGGTAACAGGAAATAGCTCTGTTTTAGGAAATAGAATAGGTCATGTTTCTACTCTTCCACTTGCAAGGCAGAAATATTTCTCAGCTGATGTAATGAAGTGCATTTGAATGTGTTGCCCTGGCAAATTTTTAAACTCTTTCCAAAGCCCATATTAATGTGATACACTGTGGTGTATCACATTAATCACATTACCTTCAAAGTTCCGTAATAGTGTTTCTCCTTTTGTTTGAAAGTGCATTTACTAATATGTTTTAAGAATTTATCGAATAATCTAAATGTGGTCACTAGAACTACTGTGTGAAATTTCGTCACTCTGCGCATGAGCAACACAGCTTGTACAAGCAACTCAGAATTTCACAGATTTGCTTGTGCATGAGGATTGGCAGCACCTGGCAGAACCAGCATATTTCTGTTAATAGGACTGAAGTAACAGCAAGGTTTTGGGGTCATTTGGTGGTAGTTTTATGGAAGAAGAAAGCCCAGATTCTGCCAGAAATATGCCTATATACCATGATCAAAAGCACATTATGAAGCTGCAACTTCAAAGTAAGGACAACTGGTTTTTTTAGACTTTGAAAGACCAAGGACTGGTCTTTTATAATATGAACAGTAGCTGTTGAGAAAGCAAGGATGAGATGTACACCATGACAGTGCTGAATGAAGCTTGAGGGTAGCACCAGAGACTAAGCTGTGGTCCCTAATTCTTGTGGAACTGTACTTTTTCATGTAAACCTGAATTTTACCACCTCATGGATGAGGAACTGAGATCTAATTAAGGTTGGGATTTTTCTACTGATGTAAAGAAGGAAAGGGCAGAACACGAACCAAGGAACAGGCAGGGGGATGCAGACAGCTGTGTGTGTTGTCGCAGCTGACACCAGACTCGGGGGTGACAGGAACTGTGGCTTTGGGGATTTGTCATCTCTTTCAAGCATATGTTTTTGCATGCATCAAATCTGTCTAAACTGCAGGTAAAAGCCTAAGTGTTAACAAGTCACTTGTCCCATCTCCATTCTCTCCATTAAAGTTCTGACTAATCTCCTTGATGCACTTTCAAGGTAGAAATATCAAATGCATGCAAATATTTTTAAGCCCTTTTACTTACTGCCTGTGCTGCTTTCACCTGCAGAGAGGGTGGAGGTGGTGCGCAGTGCTATTTGCAAGCACTAGTGTTCTGCCTATGAGAAATGGAGTAGCAATGGCTTTTGCTTGTCTGTCTTTTGCACCTATTCAGCATGACCAAGACACATACTTAGAGTTAACATCAGGCTCCTCCTAGCAGCCACAGAGCGTCAGGAATCTGGTCTTGACTGCTGGCTCAATATTCCCAGAGAATCCAGGTTAAAATCAAGAGCTACAGATTTTTTTTTTAGTTTGAGCCATTTTGATATTGCCTAAGTAGTGTTGTCTCATTAAACACAGTCTGAGCCACTAATTTTCTACAGTTAGTAAAGGTGCCTACTAAAGCAACACCAACACAGAATACTTGTGGGTTTTGGTGGTTAGGCCTTTTACATATTGACAGTTAATGTAATTCCTTTTTATGTGAGCCCATCTCATTTCTTTTCTTCACTGAGCTATGAGCATCCACTGGCACCTTGGAAAGCAGTAGTTTTTAACATATTTGGGAAATTGTCAACTAATAGTCAAATTTAAAATTATCTGTTTCTTGACCAAAGGCATAACTGGAGGTTGGTTTTGCTGGGGAGAAGGAATCTTATAATTTCCTATAGCACAAAACACATTTTAGTAAAACATTTTTCCAGGGAGATCTTCACCCCATTTGCAAGTGGTCATGCTATCTCCCTGACAAATAAGGTACGTGATTTTATTATAGACGAGTTTTAGTTCCATTTGATCATCCAGTTTGTAAACTCTGACAGATCAGCAGTGTGAACCAAAGCATACTAAGTGGGAATAACAGCAAGGTTTGCTTCAAAATACCACTCCTGATCCAAGCATAAACACTAATACAGACACACCCAATGAAGAAATATATATGTGTGTGTGCTGCCTTTAAAACTTCATAAAGGCTATTCATATTCACCCGATATTCTTTAAGGCCAAGTAGCTCTCATTTCTAGTAAATATAGTGAGTCTGTTCAAAAGCAATTTTAGTATTCCCAGCTGGAGAGTTTCTCTGAACTGGAACTTATGAGTCTTTATAACATAATAAGTTAACTTATAAGTTAATTTGTAATTCGTAAGCTTAATATGTAAGCAAAGATACACATAAAATCATAGAATCATAGAAACTTTTAGTTTGGAAAAGACCCTTAAGATCATCAAGTCCAACCATCAACCCAACACTACCAAGTCCACCACTAAACCACCTCCCAGAATGCCACGTCTACACGTCCCCACATATCTCTTTTCTACTCAAGTTTCTGCCTCATTGTGTATAAAGATCTCTGTTTGCTTGCTAATCAGTTTAGGCAACAACAGCTCTCCATTAGACTGTTCCAGGGATGCTGCGTCTAGCTGTAGTATTTTAAAGGCTACCAACCTTTATGAGTATATGGAAAATAGTATCAGGCTGTCCTTTGAGCTGCCTGTCACATTGACCTGCATCAGGAGAGCCTTTTAGGTGACCCTGGGATCTTGCTTGGTGACACTGAACCCAATCACTCTGTTTCCCAAATACCTGAAATTTGGAGCAGCCTGTCTGATACTGAAACAAAACCTTCTCTGCCAGGAGCACCCTACCTAGGAAAAAAAACACTTTTGATTTCAGAGATGATAACCAGATGTATGCATAGACTGACTGAATAAAAGCCATACCTATTCTGATTTCCATTATTAGTGCAGCAGGCTGTTGTCTGGAAATGAAGATAAAAAGCTTGGAGTGTTCCTAAGTTGGAAAGGGTCCAGTTACACAAGAGATAACTTAGTGTTCAGCCAGAATGAGAAATGGCATCATAGCTTTCTAGTTGTTTTTCTCATACATATATATACATACATATGTGAATATATGTATTTTAATTTAAGCATCAAGCTGAAGAGAGGATGCAATAACACACTAGTTAATGTCCTTTGGCCAGGATGATATATCACTTAAGCTAAACAACTATGTTCATACCAAAAGGAAAAAAAATGTCACCTGTGCTCTGGGGGAAGAGGGAAGCGCTGACTGTCATTAGGTGCTCTTAAGGGCACATGCAGTGTTAACTAAGAAGAAATTGACCAGAGACTTTCCACTTGCTCTCCTTTGAGCCCAGAATGTGGACCACCCCAAGTGCATGCACACAAATAGAGGCATGCCAAGAGCACAGCATGAGGGGGGAAGCTCTCACACATTTTCTGGGAAAGCTGTATGCCTGGGTGGCTCTCTGGAGTGTCTGTACATTTATGCATTCAGCACGGGAACAAACAGAGGGAGTGAGAGGTCTGTGTGTAGTTGCAGGGCTGCAGTCCCACTGTGGTGGAACAGCTCACACAACTGAGAGCTGCCATGGAGGGTTACACGTTCTTTAGGAAGGACAGGCTGGGAATGTGAGGAGGGGGAGTTGCCTGTTACATGAGGGAGCAGCTTGGTCTGCTCTGGAGTTCTTGGTCTAGTTGTCGGTTCCCCAGTACAAGAGAGACATGGACATCCTTGAGTGAGTCCAACGCAGGGCCACAAAGATGTTTAAAGGATTTGGAGCATCTCTTATATGAGGAGAGGCTGAGAGAGCTGGGACTGTTCAGCCTGAAGAAGAGAAGGCTCAGGGGGGTCTTACTTATGTGTATAAATACCTGGTGGGAGGGTGTAAAAAAGATGGAGCCAGTCTAATTTCAGTTAAAAGCTGGAATTTGGTATAACTGTCAAAACCAACTATACTTCACAATGCATTTTAGAAGAAAATATGTATTTTTTAAGTGTTTCATGATATCCTCTTTCCTAGTTTAAAAAAGCAAAAAACTCAGAGAACCCTACCTCTACACAGTTTTGGCTTTTTTTCTTTTTTCCTACACCTCCTCAGACCAGGGGGAGAGGAGACAGAGAGTGGAGGTGGGGGAGAGAGAAAACATGGCAGTGAGAATATGGAATAAAGAAAAGGAAAATCAGTGCTTTTTAATCTTTTTCCCTCTTGCTCAAAGGTGAAAGAGGGCCTACTAAAAACTAAAAGGGGGTGACTTTTTTCACCTTTTAAATTCTAATAGACCTTTCTTTTACATTAGGAGTTAAAATGTGTGAGACAGAGGTACTTTTTTAACAACAAGATGAAATAGAAAACCTTAAAATTTTTAATTTAGGAATTTTATTTAAAAGTTAGACATATCTGTAAAAAAAAAGAACATTTCTACTATGGTGAAAGACTATTTTAATATAAAATATTTTTAATAAAGACATTTCAGCAGTCTTTATGACACAGAAAACTTTATCCTTTTGAAATGATACACACAACAAATGAGTGATTGAATGACCTTAAAAAGAATTTTGAATTTTGTTCCAAGTCAGATTTTGAGGGCTTTGAGTACTATCTTCATTATGTAAAGCAAAAAGAGATCATTTAGGGTTGGTCAAAATGTCATGTTGATTATTTTGTGAAAAACATACATATCTTATTTCACCTACAACAACTGAGCAGCAATGATTTAGAAATTCTTTAGATTTTAAAAGGGATTTTTAATAATTAATTTCCTGAATTTAAAGAGAAAAGCTTAAAGACACACAGGAGATTGAGAAAAACTAGTGTGAAGGAATTTAAAAGAACCAGTAGAGTCAGAGAGCAAACTCAGAGCTAGGGAGGAAGGGGTACATAATTTTGCATAGCATAGCCCATGACCCCTCAGGGAAGGAACTGGACACTAGCCAAACAGCAAGAAAACACCAAATCGCTCACAACTGAGCAAGACTTTAAACAACTCGAAAATATTTTTTATAGTTATTGTTTGTGGCCATTTTTAGACTCTTATAATTCCTCAGGACATACAAGAGGAGGAAAATAGCTAAAGGAGTGGGTTTCTGCCACATGTTGCAAATTTTTTGACATTATAATGGGGTGCTATGATCCCCTAATTTATATGAATCAGGGACAGAAGAGACTCGGATGTGGAGGAAAAGGGCAGGAGAGAAACTTTTGGGACCCTGGGTATCCTCTGAATACACCCTCCTACTCTGTTTGTCTCTTTAAAACATGTATCTGCAAACATTGGCAATGTTTTTTATGGCTGTGGTTTGAGCACAGTTTTAATCGCATGCTTATTTTTTTCATAAAAGAATCATCTGTCTGTCCCAGACCACAGAGAGGGAAAAAACAAACACACACATTTGTAGTTATTTGACTGAATAATACACATCTCTCTGGCAGAGATTAACTCTTATCTTTTAATAAGTAAATTAAACATATTTTACAAGTCTAAA